>CM060944.1:434361313-436861313 GCA_030765085.1 Allium cepa
CTTCAATTACATATTCACCTTAACATTTTAACTTTTTGAATATTTGAGGTAAGTTATATATGTCTTCGAATGCAATGGAGTATTATACAAATAAAATTTATCCTACTTCAACTGTTTCAAATTGTTTCAATTTCATTTTTCATTATAGACACTCCAATTATTCCATAATTTTGTTCCATTTCAATAATTTAAAACCATCACTTAACATAAAACTTAAAAGTTAAATTTCCTGTTTCACTTCAAACCATTTTGAAGTAAATATATACACATATATATTTTATACATCGAATCATACTCAAAAAATTTAAATCAAATCGATTTTCCAAAACAAATGTGTAATAAAGCTACTTAGTAGTCTCCCCACTTGGATGCTTGAAAATGAATGTCGATGATGCTGCAGTCATCATCGGAATTATTTTCCATCGACATAAGAGGAGAGTACCGACTTACATCTTTTAAAATTCTTTGGAAATAATTTCCATTCGAAAATACTTTCAAATAATATTTTTTTCAAAACTTTGAAAATCAAATTTTGAAAAGCATCAAAAATTTAGTTCTCAAACCCTTAATTTAAATTGATTTCATTTGCAAATCAGATTTATAAACCATGTTTTAAAAATTTCATCTCCTTATACATACAACAATAGTTAAAGGTTTAGAAATGTTGACAAAACAACAAACGATAATCTAGTACTATCATTTCTAATAACCAATTCATTTAACGACCTAATTTTCGAAAATTGTACTTATATATATAGAACATAATACATAAAATTATTTCATTTACCAATTTCGAAAACAATATTGTGTCAGTTTTCTCTATTCAATGTTTTGGAATTTCTGTCGATATCGTTGGCTAGATGAATCGATCGAAGCCCAAAATTCATACATAACAACTCAAACAACGCAATATAAAACATTTTATATCAATTACAAATACGCTCACTTATAGGATGATTCAAGAATGGATTTTGGAATAAGAATAGAGATTCAAATTTAGAAGAACCCTATCAAAGAGAATTATAACTAAGAAGACAGGCTTGAAAGGAAGATAAGATAATTAAATTACAAAAGAAGAAAGACAGATAGACTTATATTAATTGCCATGATCTTAACCGGGTCAACCGAGACTCCATTTTTAGAAACAATGCGCCTAACGAATCGGACTTCATCGCTCCTGAAATGTCACTTAGAAAATTTGGCTTTTAACTGATGACTCCTAAGAGTTTTCAAAACATAGCTCAAATGTGACTCATGTTCCTTCTCATAATTAGAAAAGACGAGAATATCATCAACGAAAACCTGGACAAACTTGTTAAGAACATCGCGGGATACACGATTCATGAGATTGAAGAGGAAGGAGCATTAGTTAATCGAAAGAGGACTAGCCATCCATATAAGCCATTCTCTATTTGGAAAGCTGTCTTGGGAATGCTCTTCCCAGCCACACGAGGCTGGTGGGATCCGATAGAAAGATCAAACTGAGAGAATACTTTAGCTCCGTAGAGCTGATCAAACATATCATTGATACAAGGCGCATGATATCTGTTCTTAAGAATAAGCTTGTTTAGCTCTCTATAATCAACACACATCCTCAAAGAACCATCAGATTTAGTGATAAAGACCACAGCTGCTCCTCATTCTAAAAACTCTATCGAATCAAACCCTTGGACAACAGCCTTCAATCTGCTTCCTTAACTTGACATTCTCTCTAGGTGCCATCCTTTGGGAGGAAGAACAATAGGTCGAGCTACGGGAGTAAGATTGATGCAGAATTCAACGTCCTACTTAGGTGGAAGAGTAGTGACTTCACCAAAACATCAGGATAATTCCTGACAGTGACGACCGCCCATGACTCCCGCACCAAAACGAGAGAAAAGAGCGCTGAAGGGCGTGCCAGGTAGCCATGGACAGTAGTCAGGATAAAATAAGCATCGCAGAATCTCTATCGTACAACTCACAGCGCATGGATAAAATACACTAGAGACATATAATATAGTGAAGCTCTATAGAACATAACATCATCATATAAGCAACATAGCAGTTTTATACAAACATATGAATCATCCATACATCAAAGCCTCACTACAACACTCAATCAGATACAACAGCGGAACACCCAGTACACATAGTAAGAAAACTAATATGCAAAGCCTCCTGCTCGTCTTCGTCATCATCAGCGGAGAACTCTAAGCACAGCACCTGCCACCTGCTACCTAGTCTGCCCATCCCAACATGGATGAACAACCCAAGGTAATAAGAGGAGACATAAAACCTTGAGTCAGACAAAGTCTTAGTGAGTAGTAAATCAACTATCAAACATACCAAAAGAGCATAAGGAATAAAAGGAATAGGAACCAAACCATCCCACTCCACCTCTTTCTACAGTGATAGCCCCCAGACATACACTAAGGAGAAGCAAGCATAACATAGCCGGTAATTAAAGTAAAGCAATAATCACTCGAGTCAAGGACGATGTTTTCCAAATACAAACCCCCAAGGCCTAAACCAAGATCAGATAAGTACCCAGAAAACACCGCTCTTGAGACCGAATGATGATACAACCAAACATCCATGACTCTGGCTATCACTGTTATCATTGCCTTGATTTCACCGTTAGTTGAATGACCACCTGTCAAGGGCTAGTGGTAACCCCGGTTTTAGACATAACTCCGCACGTCATCATGACCCGTGCCTAAGCCGAACGCATCAGCCCAGAGTACTAGCACGTCATCGTGACCCGTGCTTGGAACGTCATCGTGACCCGTTCCAACGTACCCTTGCTTTGAGTATGCTAGAACCTTCAACAACGATGAGATCTTAGCCTCCTAGTCATCCTCCTTGACGACTATTTCCATACTAGCTCAAGCGCCTCTCAAGCTAACCATTATCCACACCAACCCGGACCGCATCACTGAGTTATAACTTCGCACGTCGTCATGACCCGTGCTTGGAACGTCATCATGACCCGTCCCATCTCAACATATGTCTTACCTCATCATATCATAGCAAAGTCTCTCATCTTGGAACGTCATCATGGCCCGTCCCATTTCAACATATGCCTTGCCTCATCACACCATAGCAAAGTCCCATATCAACATCATGCTTTGCCTTCTCACACCATGGCAAGATCCCACATCCTCGAATCCATTCATATGAGCTTCCACCTCCGCTTCATATGCTACAGGCAGCTTTCACCATTCAAGAGCCTTTCCACTTAGCTTTTGAATCAACTTCAACCTTCTTGTTCCAAATCAACTACAAGCTAACTTGAAACAATCAAATCAATCATACATCCAAACATTCAAGCATTCAAACAAGATCTAATAAGAAATATCAACTATAATGGCAATTTCGTAAATAAATGAGAAAAATTCCAACATGCATGATTCATAAGTTTCTAGCATAGATCTATCAAATATAAAACATGGGTTTTGTTTCTATAACTTAATAAATGAACTTGCATAGGTAAACATCTTCACAAACAATGGATCTATACTTGGATCTAAGGAAAATGCACAAAATCACTATCTACAACACTCCAACAAACCACCAATCCAATATACTCCTTTGGATCCGCGTGAGAGATAACTACCACTCACCAAATCACCCAAACACCTCAGAAACTAATCACTCCAGATCTGGACAGCGAAGAACAAGGCTTGATCCGGCAAAAATCTCGCTTCAATCAATGAAATCTAACTCGAACGGATGAAGATCTTCAGCTTTGGCTCTTGGATCTTCAATCTCGATCTTCGATCTTGGATGGATGTTAGAACTAGATTGGAATGGAGAAAAGAAGATGAAGAAATGTTGTAGTCAAGTTCCCAAAATGGCAGCACTTCGTTGCTTCAAAAACCGGTGCCAAAAAGTGAGCCAAACCCCTCTATTTATAGGCTGAAACCACTATGAGTCGTCGCCCCTTAGGTCGTTGCCGACCCACCCCTTGAGTCGTCCCCGACTCATCATCATGCCGACTCAACAAAACACAGGGCCTCACGTCTAGCCTGTACGCGACTCAACAACTCACTCTTATGGCCGACCTAACCCCTAGCCGACCTAAGCCTCTACCGACTCAACGAAGCCACAACCTATCCCTAAGTCGTTCATACGACTCAGCGACTTACCATGAGTCGTTCAACGACCTAACTAGTATGCGACTCATCGCCCCAGCTACCTAACGACTTACGACTCATAGCATACACGACTCAAAACACCTTACGACCTATGACTTCGACCATACGTCTCAACTTACTATCCTATAAGTCGTTTACCACTGAGTCGGCCCAAACCTTAACTCGGCAACCCTTTTAGGTCGTTAGCTCCTAAATCAAACACTCCTATGACCCATTCACTCCTTGAGTCGGTCATGTTATGAGTCGGCTACTCCCATGACTCGGCCATACCTTAAGTCGGCAACTGCTATACCATTCTAACCCTTAAGTCGTTACTATCTCTTAGGTCGGTCATCACTTATCTCGGCCAACACCTTAAGCCGCTACCTCTATGAGTCGGCCACCCTATGAGTCGCCTAAATTCCTTGAGTCGGTCCCCTATGAGTTGTCTACGACTCAAGACTCAAACTCCCATGACCCGTTAACGACTCAAAGCCTTGCTTACTCAATCACGAGGTAACTTCCTAACCGACTCAGGCTAGAGATAACACAAACAACACTAACGACTTGTAAATTCTACGATTTATCGACACGTAAAATACGGGTCGTTACATTCTCTCCCCCTTAGGAATTTCGCCCCCGAAATTCCAAGCAAACAACAGCAATCAAAGATATTCTGCATTCCTACCATCCATAGCAATCAACAAACCATGCATCCAATTCTAGCCTAGCATGCAGAATTCTAAGACTTAGAACAAGCCACAAATTCATGAGATGTCACGACACTTTAGGGCCATACCTCGAAGAGTTCGGGATGAGCTGCCTTCATCCTCTCTTCCTCCTCCCACGTACAGTCGTTAACATCATCACTCCATTGTACCTTGAGCAACGTAATCGTCTTCCTCCTAAGCTGTTTCGTATCGGTTTCAACAATACGAAGCGGCTTACGAGGTCTCGTAACCACTGGATCAACCTCTAAGTCTTCACAGCTATCAGCAGAAACCACAGTAGTTGGGTCATGCACATACTTCCGTAGATAAGATACATGAAAGACATTGTGCACACCCGCCATCTTTTCCGGTAACTCCAATCTATAAGCGAGCTTTCCAATTTGCTCGATAATCGGGAATGGTCCAACAAATCTCGGAGTCAACTTCCCTTTCTTCCCGAATCTAATAACATTCTTCAATGGAGAAATCTTCACAAAAACCATATCACCTACGTCGAATTCTAAATCCTTTCGACGATTATCGGCATAACTTTTCTGACGATCTTGGGCTGCCTTCATTCGTTGCCGAATGATCTCTATAAAATCCGAAGTCTGTCGAATCATCTCTGGCCCAAGTATCAGCTTTTCTCCAGTTTCCAACCAACATGTCGGAGAGTTACACGGCCTTCCATATAATGCCTCATATGGTGCCATACCAATACTCGACTGATAACTGTTATTATAAGCAAACTCCACCAAATGAAGGTGATCTTCCCATGATCCTCCGAAGTCCAAAACACATGCTCTAAGAAGATCTTCCAAAACTCGGTTGACTCTCTCAGTCTGACCATCTGTTTGAGGGTGATAAGCTGTACTCAAACACAACTCAGTTCCCAAAACTTCCTGGAAGCTCTTCCAAAATCCACTAGTGAACAATGGGTCTCGATCGCTCACTATACTCTTCGGAATACCATGGAATCGAACTATCCACTTAACATAAAGCTCAGCCAACTTCGATGCAGTCCTAGTCGATCGAACAGGAATGAACCTTGCACTCTTGGTCAAACGATCTACTATGACCCAAATCCCTTCATTCCCTGCTCTTGTCCTAGGCAGACCATCGATAAAATCCATCGACACTTGCTCCCACTTCCATGTAGGAACTTCTAATGGCTGAAGCAATCCACTGGGATTCTTCTGCTCAGCTTTCACCAACTGGCAGTTCATACACTTGGAAATAAAACTTCCAACATCTTTCTTCATACCTTCCCAGTAGTAGGTCCTCTTCATATCCCGATACATCTTATTACCACCTGGATGAATCGTCAACTTCGAGTGATGACTTTCCCTCAGAACTTCATCTCTCAATCTTTCTATATCGGGAACAACCAATCGTCCTTGCTTTCGAAGCCAACCTTCTCGATCGACCTCGAATCCCTTATCCTTCTCCGGATCCAATCCGGATTCCAAATCACAGATAATCTTGACAAGCTTATCATCTCTCTTTTGGCTCTCGCCAATCCTTTCCACAAGAGTAGGTCTTATCGATAAGTTTGCCAACATCTCGGGTTCCAATTCACATCTAGGCCTGAAGTCAAATCCAGCCAAATACTCGAGATTCTTCCATTCCGAAAACATGGCTCCCAACCCTGCATGTCTTCGACTCAACGCATCTGCCACTGCGTTGCCTTTTCCTGGAGTATAGGCTATACCAAAATCATAAGAGGCTAGAAACTCTAGCCACCGTTGCTGTCGAAGATTCAAATCCTTTTGGGAGAACAGATACTTCAGCGACTTATGATCTGTAAATAACTCAAATCTAACTCCCAATAGATGGTGTCTCCACATCTTCAAAGCAAACACAATCGCCGCTAACTCCAAATCATGAGTCGGATAATTCCTTTCATGCAGTTTCAGTTGTCGACTTGCATACGCAACAACTTTATCCTTCTACATTAGCACTGCTCCCAGTCCAGTACCGCATGCATCGGTGTAAACCACCATCTCATCATTCCCACTTGGAATAGTCAAAACAGGAGCACTCGTCAGTCGCTCTTTCAGGATTACGAAAGCTTGCTCACTCTTGTCATCCCATCTGAACACTTGGTTCTTCTTCATCAATCCTGTTAATGGTGCAGCTATCTTGGAAAAGTCTTTGATAAACCGTCGATAATATCCTGCTAATCCAAGAAAACTCCTCACATCAGATGCATTCTTAGGCCTAATCCAATCCTGGATTGCTGCCACCTTAGCGGGATCAACCGCTATTCCATTTCCAGAGATAACATGGCCTAAGAACCTCACTTCCCTCTTCCAGAAGTGACACTTCGAAAACTTAGCCTTCAGCTGATGTTTCCGCAAGATTTCCAAAACAATCTTCAAGTGCGTCTTGTGCTCTTCCTCAGTTTTGGAATAAACCAAAATATCATCCACGAACACAAGCACGAACTTATTCAACTGATCTCTGAATACCCTATTCATAAGATCTACAAAATATGCTGGTGCGTTAGTCAATCCAAACGGCATTACCAGCCACTCATAAAATCCGGATGGTGTCCTAAAAGCAGTCTTCGGCACACTATCCTTCGCCACTCTCAACTGGTGAAATCCCGTTGCCAAATCCATTTGAGAAAACACCTTCGCCTCGTGGAGCTGATCAAACAAGTCATCTATTCTCGGCAACGGATACTTGTTCTTCTTAGTCACCTTATTCAACTCACGATAATCAACACACAACCTCAATGATCCATCCGCTTTGGTTGCGAACACAACTGGTGCACCCCATTCGGACACACTACGCCGAATGAATCCTTTCTGCAAAAGGTCATCAACTTGCACCTTCAACTCTTGCTGCTCCCTAGGCGCCATCCGCCTAAGAGGTATCACAACAGGTCTGGCTCCCTCAACTAGATCGATACGAAACTCGATCTCCCTATGCGGCGGTAACCCTTTGACCTCGTCAAAGACGTCCTCAAATCCATTCACAATAGGCACCGACGACAGTCCATTCCGTGGAACAACCAGCGAATACATGAAGCTCATGAAGACGCCTTCCTCATGCTTACATCGTATCACAACCTTTCGCCCTTCCACATTTCCGACTGTCACCTCCAGCCTCTCACAATCAATCCTTGCCGCATACTTCCTAAGCCAGTCCATACCCAAAATAATTCCGAACCCCGTAAAGTTCAGAACAAAGCAATCATAGATAAACGAGCAATCATGACTCGACACAACTAGACCACGGCATAACATACACAAACAAGTCGAACCCCCAACTGGATTAGTCAAAACCAATGGCCTATCAACAATATCCGGTTTCAAACCTAACCGGCCTACCAAATCATTACAAACAAAAGAGTGCGACGCTCCAGTATCAAACAACACTCTAACTGGAACACCACAAATAGAAAGAGTACCTTGAACCACCACACTCTTCCCCTTCTCTTCAGCAATAGGAGCTTTTGAAGACGACGGCACAGCTCCCAAAGCATAAGCTTGCACAACCTGCCTATCTTTCCTCGGTTCTGGACAGTCCTTCTTGATATGTCCCAGCTTTTCACAGTTGTGGCACTTCAACTGCACCTTTGGATTCTTGCAATCCCGGGAGAGATGACCCTTCTGTCGGCAGTTGTAGCAAGTCACTTCGCCTTTCAACTTCTTCTGGCCATCCTTACCCTTCTGCTGCTGCTGCTTCCTCCTCTTATTGCCATTCTGGTGTGGTTTAGATCCTTCCCTGGTTACAGCAACAACAGAACTTTCCTTAGGAAACAAACTCCCATGCCTAAGGGCTTTCTCCACAAGCTTCTCAAATGGATCGTCCAAATGATCCACTAACTGCCTCCCAAGATAAGCATCCAGACCAGTCACAAACTTTTCATTCTTCTGGTAGGGAGAATCAATATACGATCTGGCATACTTGGACAAGGCTTCAAACTCAGAAACATACTCAAGAACGGGTCTCCCACCTTGCTTGAGCTCCACAAACCTCTTAAACAAAACAGATTTCTGAGCCGTAGAGATGAACTTGGCTTCAAATCTGACTTGGAATTGCTCCCAAGTGATCCCTTCCTCTGGAGTATCGATGGTGATGGAATTCCACCAATCAGCAGCTCTTCCCTGAAGCTGTCTTGATGCAAGCTTCCTCTTGGTTGCATCCTCAATTCCCAAGTCCCCAAAGATTCTTCGGCAAGCATCAATCCACCTCTGCACTTCAATAGTCGACTCTATCCCCAAGAAAGCTTTTCCTCCAAGAGAAGTATAGTCCTTGCAAAGCTTAGCAAAATCCACTGGTCTTGGAGCTTGAACTTGAACTCCAACATCTACTGATGATCCTGAAGCTGGTATCCTTCTCATGATCGAAGTCATCATCGCTTCGAACATAGTTCCATAATCAACAGCTCCTTCAGTAGCACGGCCTTCCCTTGCAGTTGGTCTCCCTCTTCGACTCATCTTTAGTATCTAGAAAAAGGAATGATTAGAACACCTTAAGAAACAACTGCATAAGGAGTTCAAATCCTTCTAAGCCACTATATTATGTATAGTAATCATCCATCAAAATACAATTACGTCTCTCATACGCAGTTACGTCAGCGAGAGTTGGCTAAAATCGATTAACCAAAGCTTTGATACCAAATGTGACGACCGCCCATGACTCCCGCACCAAAACGAGAGAAAAGAGCGCTGAAGGGCGTGCCAGGTAGCCATGGACAGTAGTCAGGATAAAATAAGCATCGCAGAATCTCTATCGTACAACTCACAGCGCATGGATAAAATACACTAGAGACATATAATATAGTGAAGCTCTATAGAACATAACATCATCATATAAGCAACATAGCAGTTTTATACAAACATATGAATCATCCATACATCAAAGCCTCACTACAACACTCAATCAGATACAACAGCGGAACACCCAGTACACATAGTAAGAAAACTAATATGCAAAGCCTCCTGCTCGTCTTCGTCATCATCAGCGGAGAACTCTAAGCACAGCACCTGTCACCTGCTACCTAGTCTGCCCATCCCAACATGGATGAACAACCCAAGGTAATAAGAGGAGACATAAAACCTTGAGTCAGACAAAGTCTTAGTGAGTAGTAAATCAACTATCAAACATACCAAAAGAGCATAAGGAATAAAAGGAATAGGAACCAAACCATCCCACTCCACCTCTTTCTACAGTGATAGCCCCCAGACATACACTAAGGAGAAGCAAGCATAACATAGCCGGTAATTAAAGTAAAGCAATAATCACTCGAGTCAAGGACGATGTTTTCCAAATACAAACCCCCAAGGCCTAAACCAAGATCAGATAAGTACCCAAAAAACACCGCTCTTGAGACCGAATGATGATACAACCAAACATCCATGACTCTGGCTATCACTGTTATCATTGCCTTGATTTCACCGTTAGTTGAATGACCACCTGTCAAGGGCTAGTGGTAACCCCGGTTTTAGACATAACTCCGCACGTCATCATGACCCGTGCCTAAGCCGAACGCATCAGCCCAGAGTACTAGCACGTCATCGTGACCCGTGCTTGGAACGTCATCGTGACCCGTTCCAACGTACCCTTGCTTTGAGTATGCTAGAACCTTCAACAACGATGAGATCTTAGCCTCCTAGTCATCCTCCTTGACGACTATTTCCATACTAGCTCAAGCGCCTCTCAAGCTAACCATTATCCACACCAACCCGGACCGCATCACTGAGTTATAACTTCGCACGTCGTCATGACCCGTGCTTGGAACGTCATCATGACCCGTCCCATCTCAACATATGTCTTACCTCATCATATCATAGCAAAGTCTCTCATCTTGGAACGTCATCATGGCCCGTCCCATTTCAACATATGCCTTGCCTCATCACACCATAGCAAAGTCCCATATCAACATCATGCTTTGCCTTCTCACACCATGGCAAGATCCCACATCCTCGAATCCATTCATATGAGCTTCCACCTCCGCTTCATATGCTACAGGCAGCTTTCACCATTCAAGAGCCTTTCCACTTAGCTTTTGAATCAACTTCAACCTTCTTGTTCCAAATCAACTACAAGCTAACTTGAAACAATCAAATCAATCATACATCCAAACATTCAAACAAGATCTAATAAGAAATATCAACTATAATGGCAATTTCGTAAATAAATGAGAAAAATTCCAACATGCATGATTCATAAGTTTCTAGCATAGATCTATCAAATATAAAACATGGGTTTTGTTTCTATAACTTAATAAATGAACTTGCATAGGTAAACATCTTCACAAACAATGGATCTATACTTGGATCTAAGGAAAATGCACAAAATCACTATCTACAACACTCCAACAAACCACCAATCCAATATACTCCTTTGGATCCGCGTGAGAGATAACTACCACTCACCAAATCACCCAAACACCTCAGAAACTAATCACTCCAGATCTGGACAGCGAAGAACAAGGCTTGATCCGGCAAAAATCTCGCTT
Source organism: Allium cepa (assembly GCA_030765085.1). Taxonomy (NCBI): domain Eukaryota; kingdom Viridiplantae; phylum Streptophyta; class Magnoliopsida; order Asparagales; family Amaryllidaceae; genus Allium; species Allium cepa. The sequence continues at coordinate 434,372,614 of CM060944.1, forward strand.
CAATCAATGAAATCTAACTCGAACGGATGAAGATCTTCAGCTTTGGCTCTTGGATCTTCAATCTCGATCTTCGATCTTGGATGGATGTTAGAACTAGATTGGAATGGAGAAAAGAAGATGAAGAAATGTTGTAGTCAAGTTCCCAAAATGGCAGCACTTCGTTGCTTCAAAAACCGGTGCCAAAAAGTGAGCCAAACCCCTCTATTTATAGGCTGAAACCACTATGAGTCGTCGCCCCTTAGGTCGTTGCCGACCCACCCCTTGAGTCGTCCCCGACTCATCATCATACCGACTCAACAAAACACAGGGCCTCACGTCTAGCCTGTACGCGACTCAACAACTCACTCTTATGGCCGACCTAACCCCTAGCCGACCTAAGCCTCTACCGACTCAACGAAGCCACAACCTATCCCTAAGTCGTTCATACGACTCAGCGACTTACCATGAGTCGTTCAACGACCTAACTAGTATGCGACTCATCGCCCCAGCTACCTAACGACTTACGAATCATAGCATACACGACTCAAAACACCTTACGACCTATGACTTCGACCATACGTCTCAACTTACTATCCTATAAGTCGTTTACCACTGAGTCGGCCCAAACCTTAACTCGGCAACCCTTTTAGGTCGTTAGCTCCTAAATCAAACACTCCTATGACCCATTCACTCCTTGAGTCGGTCATGTTATGAGTCGGCTACTCCCATGACTCGGCCATACCTTAAGTCGGCAACTGCTATACCATTCTAACCCTTAAGTCGTTACTATCTCTTAGGTCGGTCATCACTTATCTCGGCCAACACCTTAAGCCGCTACCTCTATGAGTCGGCCACCCTATGAGTCGCCTAAATTCCTTGAGTCGGTCCCCTATGAGTTGTCTACGACTCAAGACTCAAACTCCCATGACCCGTTAACGACTCAAAGCCTTGCTTACTCAATCACGAGGTAACTTCCTAACCGACTCAGGCTAGAGATAACACAAACAACACTAACGACTTGTAAATTCTACGATTTATCGACACATAAAATACGGGTCGTTACACTGACTATCGGGGTGGAGTCAGTATCACTAGGCTAAGAATCAAGCGAAAAGATAAAATTGCCTGCATAATCCTAAGACAATCTACATTCGATTACAAGAGAATTACTCTGGTCCTCTACTAGAGAAACAGTTTGGGATTTGCAAGAAATAACACCATCATAAAGCTTTAACCAATTACCCCCAAGTAAGATATCAAAAGCATCAAAACCAAGGACATAGAAATCTTTAGTGAATCGACGCCTATCGTAAAGGAGTTTCACCCTCTTACAAATCATACTAAGGTTGGCGGGGCTGTTGATGGGTTTAGTCACACATAAGGATGAAGTTGCCAATTGAGGTTGCAAGATGTGCTTAAATTTATTAGAGAGATAATAGTTATAAAGCTATAGGATGCTATAGTATCAAAAAGAACACAAATCGAAAAAGACAAGAATGGATTTAGAACAAAGGTAAAGTTTGAAAATTCAAAGAAATCCAAATCAAAGAGGATCCTAACAAGAATTTCAAGCTCGAAAGAAGATGATTCTGTAATTAATTTTACTTATTCTAGGGTATTACTACACTATCACTAAAGAGTTTTTACTGCATATGCTAAGTTTTGCCTACACCAGAGCTCTGATACCACAAGTGACGACCGACTATTTCGAACCATTCAAATCGACAATAATCCACACATGTCAGATTTGAATGGCTCAAAACAATAGATTGTTATTTTATATTTAGCAAAACATAGCATATACAGTAAAAAATCAATCACAAAATCACTTACAAAGAGTAATATAACAATTAGTTAAGGAATAGATAAATAGTAGTTCATGAAGCTACTACAGAACATCAGAGTCTGAAACAAATACAACAAAAAATCCCAAGTACATAGAAGTCACAAATACAAAAGCAACTGACAAGTTTGAACATAAACAACTGGAAATAACTAAAAGCTAGATCTCCGAGCAACGCTCCAAGCTCTAAAGCTGAGTTTCAAATGCCTTGACACTCAGGCTGACTCGAGCATAAAGCAAAACAGAAAACACTTGAGTTAGGATTAACATTCTTATGTAAGTAAGTCAACTCAAGTGAAATACAAATAACTTAAAGGATTTTGGGATTCCATCCTTTAAGGATCCATGGAACTATCTACATACATAATACAATATGCTATATAGATAATGTCTACAATAAAGTAAAATATTAAAATAATATTAAGGCATTACCCATATCCTTCGTAACACATTTAATACAAATTCCATAATCTATACAGTGCTGTAATTCCTTCGTAAACTAGAGGGCCTTCAAAGGCACTCCATAGTGTACGACACAAACCAAACTCATAGAGGGCGCGATAAGGCATATGACAAGGCACGACCCAGGGTAGGATACTACCGCTTTACAGAACTGGGCTGGTGGTAACGCATAGCAGCTACTAGTGCCCACATAGAGACACACTCCCATAATCAAAGGTGCAAGCAAACGAATCACAAAGTAATATATATGGTTCTAAGAAGCATGCTCGATCGGAGGTGTAACCTCACTTGGCCTGGGTATAACTCTTGTTTTAGTCATATCAAGGTAGCCCAAGCGGGCCAGGGCTGCGTTCACACCTCGTACAGAATCATTCGTCAAACCATCCTACTTCATTCTGGATTCTACACCATGTGCACAGTTTTTAAAGTAGTTTTCGGTACTAGTGGAGACTATGACAATATCTGATCCTGGTCGCTTTAGCAACCAAATGCTTATTTCACATCGTGCTCGTTTTATAAATCACTACTATAAACATTCAAACATAATCTCAAATTACAAATTTAAATTAAAAATAAACATTAAATATTCAACTTCAATTTTATTTAATTTTGGAAATATTCACTTAATCACCTTTTATAAACATTTAAATAAAATATCAAATTTCAAATTTAAATCAAAATTAAATATACGATTTCAATTTTATTTAAATTTGAAAATATTCATTTAATTATCTTTAATCAAAAATCAAGTTATAAAATCATATCTTTAAAATATCAAAATCAATAAGTTTCAAATCAATTCCTATATCTTTAAAATTCAAAATTAATAAGTTCAAATCTATTCCCATATCTTTAAAATTCAAATTCAAATCAATTCCCATATATTTAAAATTCAAAATTAATAAGTTCAAATCAATTTCTATTTAAACACAATTCTTAGACAAGTTAAATTACAAATCAATTTAAATTTATCTTTCCAACCTTAATTTATTTAAAGTTATTACAAAATCTATTTTCAAAATAATAATATAAATTTTAGATAGATATTTAAACATATTATATGTATAGTTATATTAATTTTTTATTAAGTTAAATTAAATTAACTTTTTAGAAAATTAAATTAAATTTTTATTAAATTAAATCTATTTTATATAAATACCATTATATATATTCTAAAAATAATAAAGTTATAAGTAAAATTTTATAATTTACATTTTCAAACTTAACTTATAATTTTAAAATTTCTAAGACATATATTTTAAAAATCTAAATTTACACGTATACTAAAATTAAAATATAACCTTTATATTATATTTAAAAACCAAAACACATATATTTTCTTTTCAAAATTTTGGAAATCATTTAAAAATAGATCAACGACGTCCGTATATAGTTTTCTGTCCTACGGTCAAGTGATAAAGATATTTATCATTTCAATCAGCAATAATTTAATATTTATGGGTATGTATCATTTCAAGCCACAATCCCAAAATTTCAAAATCAATAAAATCGCTTGGGTTTATCATTTCAACCCATTGTGAATTTTCTTAATCTATAAGATCGTTCGGGTATGTATCATTTCAACCCATAGGGAATTCCTAAACTAACAGGGAACTTGCAATGTGAGAACAATAGCATAACAATTTAAAATAGCATAACATATCAACGATAGGCATATATCATAATTAACAATTTAGATATAATATATATACAACATGTTATGGTGTCATATGTCAATTAACATAGGTAAACAATTATAAATATTAACATATCATATTCAATGATCAAATCACTAACAAATTCAAATGAACAAAATATTTTAATCGTCATTTCATGTGAAATCAATTTACTAAACATAAGAATGTTAAGCATGAGTGATTGTTCACCTTTGGAGACTAGAGAAACTTGACAACGAAATGATTGACCAATCAACAAATTCCATAGCAAAGCAAAGCGAGCTTGAATATTATCGAGCAAAGCAGAAGAAGGTGCAGGCTTCTCAAAAAATATATATGCAGACTCATATATATTCTCTTTTTTATAATATAAAGGAGGAGAAATGGCTATGGGTCCACTAGTTAAGCAAGGAGGCCGCTACAGCAAGGTCAGAGGCTATGCTTGGCGTTGATAGCGAAGCAAGGCTGGATGCGAGGTCGAACTGGAGGTCTGCTTGCGATGAAAGTGGGCGCTGTAGGGGTTCAAATGAGGTGGGAAGGCGGAGTGGCAAGTGTGAGTCGAGCTGGGTTGTTCGGCAATGTGGCTGGCGGTGCACAAAGTGGTGCAAGGAGGGTCAAGGAGCAAGGCGTGCTGCTGCTATCGACTGGAATGGTGCTAGGGGTTTTCAATGAGGAAGGAGGCTGTGGTGGAGGCTGCATGCTTGGTTGTGGGCTGTTGTGGTTATCAAGTAGATGCGAAGTTTGGCTAGAGGCTATTTGGGAGGTGAAGGGTCGGAGGGAAAGGGTTGTGGTAGACGGAGTGTTAAAGGGAGGCTCTGTGTGTGTGCTGTGTTCGAGTTCTGCTGCATGGCAGTATGGGGTTCGATGAGCATGGAGGCGGAAGGCACTAGGGTGGAAGGGAATGGGTTCGGTTGGGATGGATTCGACGTAGGGCAATAGAATGGTGGGTTGAGGGGTTGAAGCAAAGGGAAAGAAGATTACTAAGCTTTTAGGTGAATATGTATAAGCAAACTTTATAATATTTTTCTTTCTCGAGCTATGAACAAAAATGAAGATAAAGAAAAGAGGGGAGAGAGATTAGACGAACCAATATATAAATCAAACCAGGGAATACTAAATCTAGGGTTGAATTTCAAGAAATAATAAAGGCTAGTGGCTGTTAGTTTTCAACCTGTGGATAAATTAAAGGACACAGAACCCAAAAGGCCTAAATACGAAATTGATACGGCTAATCGTTTCATAGATTTCACCTTGTACCGGACGCCAAAACACATAAATGAACATACTATGAAGATCAGCATGATGAGATGAATAAAATGGTATACATATATCAACGACACAACCAACCTATCAAAACTCGATATTTGATGTCGAAAATGCTACTAAACGCCGAAAATAAGATAAATGGGGCTAGAGAAATCCAAATTTGGCGAAACGAATTATGATATCTCTTTCAGAAAATGATATACATTTTTCTTATGTAAAAATATTAAAATTTCAAAAATAATTAATTTCCAGCAAATTTAACAATCGAACAAACTTTCATATTTTCTGATGAAAATCTTACACTTGATAGGTTTAAATAGACGTATTCCAAATATCAAATTTTCATTACAAAATTTTTATTGTTTATTTTCATGAAATTTCTTAGTTAATTACATTATTTAAATCGTTAAAGTTTCTGGGTCATTACAGTTTAGGTGGGGTATTACCTTGATTGCAAGTAGGAAATCAAAATATACATGTGTGAGCAAAGAAACTTAGGTAACCTGAAGCATGTTCACAGACCAAAAAGGTAAATGGTTGCATGATTATTTGGTTGGCATCAGTCTTAGCGGTTACGTGAAGGGCAGGGTTACACCTTGGTCGAGTGAGTCTTTCTACTAGGGCATTCAGTGGGGTAATGTAACGCCACAGTTGTTTGTTAGTTTGTTTGATTAGGGCCGAACTAGTTAACCCATAAAATGCACCTTTAAAATATTAGTGGGGTGGTGGCGGGACCAAACCCGTGTTATTAGGAAGCAGACAGTTTATTCCTGCAGGCATCGTTGGCGGTCCAGGATAGTTAGAAATCCCCACGAGTGTATGACCCAAGTTGGGGTGGTAATATAAACGTTGATGATTTCATGGTAGGACAAGTTAGTTCACCATCTGCAGTACTGCAGATTGGTGTCGTGTGGGTGATGAGTCACTTCCGTGAGCTTGCACTTATAGCCTTCTCTTATAGGGCAGTGGGAGACTTCCTCGTCGTATTCATGATGATAATTTCGGTCAAACCTGTAGGCAATTGGGCGATCTAGGTAACATTTCTGGCCTGTAGGCATTTTGGCAGTCCAGGTCACATCTTGATATATTTCGGCATTTTGCGATGTAACGACCTGAAATTTTGAAAAGAATAGTTTATGAATATACTGAATTCGATAAGATAAGTACATGACTTTTGATAAGAGATTTAATTTAAATTAAATATAGATTTAGTGTTTTTTTCAGCGGAAAAGGAAATATTTGGTTAATGATTGCTATTTGATAGTTAAATAACCGACTATCAGAAATCTGGACCCAAAATATAAAATTAGGAATATCTAAAAGAAACATGGAGATTATATGGTACAGTTACTGTTCAAGGTGCTGTACTGTATGTATAAATTCATTTCTTTCTTCTAGGACGATGATAAGGAAATCCGTCCACTAACGGTTAGGAGGTGATCTCCGATCTTATCTCCGTCTGTTTATTTCCTAAAAAACTGTTGTGGAGTTTACCAGAAATATCGAACATTGTTTCGAAGAGACCGAGATCAGATAAGTTATCCTAAAAGAACTTTGATCCAACAAGTACATTTTCGAAGGGAAAACAAGAGCATGGAGTCTAAGATGGAGCAGTGAAGTGCAAGGGCTAATCGCTACTAATTCTGAGGATTTTTCCAAAATGGATGCAGTAGGAATAGTAGCTTTGGTTCCGTTCGGATCCAAGACGGACTTGTATGAATGAACGCAATAAGTACATTGTCATTGGAGGACAATGAGCATTCTAAGTGAAAATTCCTCAAAAAGGTAACCGTAGCCTCTAGCCTCATCAATCAAGAATGACGAAAAAGCAGGGGAGATGCACCAAGGCTAAGTGGTTCGCACCCAATTAGGGTATGTTTATCACCTTTCTACATTGCCTCGGATATTATTACTACGATACATGGAAGGAGCTCGAAAAGGGTGGGAACACCGAGGGATAGCATATTCAGTTTATCTAGGTTAGGGATAGTCCGGTGTTGTGTTGCAGGGGATCTCGATGTGGTCCTCAGTACACTGTTTCTCGAAATGTACTATGACAGGTGATACTTGAGTACCTAGTCATTCGTATGGAATCCATTCCCCAATACGTACCATTTACGGTTTTTGTTGTAGAGCCTAGTATGTTGGAATTTAATTAATGTAACAATTTCATATATTTTGAATAAGTATCTGTACTTAGACACTATTATAATATCAGAGGATTTCGATATGAAATATTTTGGTTATCATAAGGTAAAAAGCCATCGTGTTTATGTATGGCATGGTCTTACGAGATACCTTTGATTCAAAGGATTCTAATAACTTTAATAATTCTAATTGAATGTGCTTTCACATGCTGGTTTTGCAGACTAACTCGGATGCTATTTTATTATAATGCTCGGGTCAGACCAAGTATTATAGGTTCAGGTTAGGATGCTATGGAGCTTAGGAGATGAGCTAGAGACCGAGACGTATTCTCGTACTTGTTATAGCTGTTCAGGCTGGTAATTATTGATTTCTATACTCTGATATGAGATATGTATATTACAATTTTGATTTGTGAAAATAACTATTTATATTATATGTTATTCAATCTGCTGTGAGATTCTGTTTTGTTTGGTTTCTTCTTTCTTCTACCTACTTTCTTTCCCCTCAACAATTTGTCTTTTCGGCACTCGATCGTTAGGCTTGTTATACAATGAGCATATTTATGATGATTTTCGAGGGTTGAAAAGGCGGATCGTCGCAGTTGGTACCAGAGCTTTGGTTGGTGACATAGTAGGCTTTGGTGGGGTTACTCATTAGAGATTGAGTCAGAGTACTCTAAAATGAGTTTGAGTGCATTAATAGATACGAGCGCGTATTTGTTAGCGAATATAAAATGTTTTATATTGTGTTGACTTATTGGTCGATATGGGAAGTACAACCGGATCGATAAGGGTTTCTAAACTCTTTAACAAGATAAACTAACATGGTATTGTTTTGAAGTGGGTGAATGGAATAATTTTACCCAAACTATATTTTGCTATAAATGAAATAATTTTCTGATATTATTATAGTGTATATGTTTGGAATGTTTGGTTGTTAATATTATAATCAAACAAATTATAAAATTTGAAATGGTTATATGTATAACCAAATAGAAATTTATAAGTATAATTATACAAGTGAGTTATAACTAGAAGTAGATTTAAACCAGAATTTAAATTTTAAGTCTCGAAAATTTTGGGAAATGAGTTAAAATGAATTTGAACCAAGTGTTTGGAATTTTTAAAGCTTGAGGATTTTGGAAATATTTACCAAAGTGGCTTGTGAAGAATAATGGAGTACTATTTTGAGATCTTTTTGAATAGAAATTGTTTTAAAATGAATTTTGGAAGTAAGGAAGCACTGAACTCACTTTAGTCGTTGGAAAATAATTCGGGTGATGACGGCCCCATCATCAGTATTCATTTTTGAGTTTCTAAGTGATGGATTGCTATCATAGTGATTGACTATGGGATTATTTGATAAACAAATTTTGCTTTAGAAATTCCAAGGGGAAATTATTTTGGGAATCCGAAAGTATGATTTGATATACAAAAGTGATACATGTATATTATGATTTGAAAATGATTAGAAATAAAACTAGGCAATTGAATTCTGGGATTCCGTTTAAATGATTTGTAAAGTCGGAAGAAAAACTTATAATTTGAAGTTGATATGGATAAGAAAGGAAAGTGTGAATTTTAATCTTGGAACCAAAGTTTATCTTGAGTATGTTAAAATGAATAATATGGGTTAAAACTTAACATAAGATAAGTTAAATAATGTTGGATCGAATGGGATATAAAGTTGAAATGTAAAATGTATATATACATAAGTATGATTATTGAATGAACTGAATACACTGAAATTATAAAGTGATATGTGTGTGTGTGTATATATATATATATAATTTAGGGTTATGATTATAATATTTGAATGGACTCAAATAAGTAATAGGAGATATAAAGTGAATAAGTTCTTGAGCTTATAAATTGAGAAATGAAGTGGTAAAACCAAAATGAAAATGGTGATATTATAGTAAAGAATTGGAAATTCAAAAATTTGAATTTTAAATGGAGGATGAATATGAATGTGATAAATTGAATACATAAAAAAATGAATGGTGAAGTGACTATATAACTATATATTATAAATATTGAATGTGAGTAAACTTAGATCGAAATTCAGGGAATTATGAATAAGTTGTATAATCTATTAAACTGAGAAAGTGGAAAAGTACAACCAAGTTAAATGGTTAAGTAATTGATAACAAGAAATGAATTCAATTTAAGAGTAAATAAATTGAAAATGATTTTGGAATATGGATAGGATAAGTTTGAGTGTGAACATAAGTTTTAAAGCTGAATATAACTTAAGCAGCTATATGGAATGTTTATAATAAACCGTAGAAATAATTTTTTTGAAATGGTTTAACTAGCACAGAATGCAATGTCGTTCATTATAAAATGAAGTGGATAACACTATGTGAGTTAAATGAAAGTGAATGGAAAAGATATAATATAAGTTGGGAATGGAATTAATATGAATGCAAGTGCATGAACCATGTTATGATATAATAAATTGTTCGAGAATTGGTTTACATGGAATGAATCCCAAGGGATATAGTATAAATTGGATATACTAAGTAAATGGAAGCGAATAAATTGAATGAGATCAATTTAAAATGAAATGGAATTTGGTTGCAATGGAAAACTTAACCTAAGTTATTATTTATGAAATGATTCATAAATAAAATTAACATGGATTGGAATGTTGTTTAATACAATATAAAGCAAACAAAGCTTAGTAAAAAATATGAATGTGAAATCAATGGAAAATAGAAAAAATTGATTTAGAGTCAATTTAAAAGGGAATAAACTGAAGCTGATAAAATGGATTTGCATATAATGAAAGTCAATAATGAATGGAATGCAAATAAATTGATTGTGAATCAATTTGAAATTGAAAAAAAGTGAATTTATGCAAGTAAAGCACATATAAATCAATGTGGAACTGATTGAGTTTGTTTGTTGTAAATATGAATTGATGTAATAAATTTGGTTGCAAATCATTTCGAATTGAATGAAATGATATATGGGTCCATGGAAAGAAATTAAATTAGTGTTGGAACCTTATAATTGTTTGTAATATATGATTGGCATGTTCGAGTTATGAAGTTTATATGTTTAACTAGTTAAAGGAATGAAATGTTATAAAATTTCATGGTTATGTAACTTATGTATTTATTTTCAGCAAGTACAGGTATAGGGAGCTGTTGGCTAGATTTTGGGTTGCGTAAATGCATATTAAATAAGCCGCTTGCTTAAAAATGCTAAATAAAGGTACGCTTACACATTGAAACAAAAAAGAAATATATATTAATTTATAATTGTGTTTCCGACCATGTGGGTCGATGTATATATTTTTATCTCTTTTGTCATATTGTAAAAGGCTCTCTGTACAAAAGAGACTCTGCCAAAAAAATTCGGAAATATAGGGTGTTAGAAAAATTTTGATTTTTTTTTATTTTTGTTAACTTAAAAAAATAGTTGATTTTTGAACTGTATTAGAAATCAAAACTTTTGAACTAGGCATGAAAGCTAATTGTTTTGGATAAAACTAAAGGGTTTAAGAAAATGAATGTAGGATTTTAATTAAGTGGATTTTAGAAAAGTTAATGGGTTTGGGAGCATTTTTCCAACCGTAGCAATTTCAGGGACGAAATTCTTATAAGGAGGAGGAATGTAACGACCTGGAATTTTGGTCATTTTATTTTGAACGTTTAATTCAATTTTAAATGCTAAATTTGAAATATTAATTTATTTTGAATATGAAGGTTTTGGTTGAATTAGTGAAATGGTTTAGAATTTCAAATATAGCAATTAACGGATTCAGTAAATAGTAATTTGACATTTAAAATTGGGTAAATATGGGAATCTAGAGTTAAGTGTGAATGGAAATAATTTCTAAAGGTTACTTAAACTCTATTCGAATTAGAGTGACGATAGTGGATGTTTGAATGGGATTAAAAGTCAAATTAAAATTGGAAATTTATATTTTAATTTAATAGTGAAATTTAATATTTGAGATAGTGTAAATAATTGAATTTTGATTCAGCATTAATCGAAGTGATTTCTAATATGGATACAAATTCTATTTGATTTATAAACGAGTTAGTAAGTTTTTAAAACTGAAATTTCAAGCAATTTCGTCGATTTTGAAAATCGCACCGTTTAATCGACACATTAAAATAGCCTTCCGGGGCACAATCTCAGAATTCAACGAAACTAATTCTATTGAATCCGTAATAGTTTATTATTATCGATTTCAAATTTCGTAGCGTTTGGAGTTACTGTTTGGTCATACGGGATAGAAACCGTTGAATTAAATATCGAAAATTTTATATTTTGATTTGATTCAAAAGGCTATCTTCCACATACGATCGAGTTAGGCCTCGAAAAATGTTCCATTGTGCTTGGAATAGGGGTAAAACATTATAAACATCAGGTGGTACGCTTCATTTGGAGTTCGTCTGGAAAAGCACGTGAAAAATCGAAATAATAATAAAATATTATAGATACATGTATATATAAACAGTAAAGCCCTACCAAATGAACGCAACCGCTACCCCTGTTTTTAATGGCTGATATCTCATAGCCTTTTCTCCCCAAATCCTCCTCATCCAAGCATTTTAGGTTGAGACTCCAACTATGATATCGTAGAGCACATCTAGTACTATAAATCCAATGGACATGATCGAAGTTGGAGCGATGGATTGGTGGCAATGGACCCGAGTTCATGCTCCGATTGAACACATTTTTTGAGGCTAATGGTGAACCGAATTCAAAATAATCTAGGTCGTGGGTGGAGCTGGCCTTGGCGCACGTGTTGGCGGTGAGAGATGGTCGTCATGATGGTCGATGGTGGCACGACACATTGATGATACGGTGACGTGGTGGGTTTCTTTGAACGATGGAGGAAGAAAGGGTGTGCAGCCTAGATTCGCAGACTAGAAACAATGGCCTAGATTTTCCAAGGTTAAAATGGAAAGTAAATTTATTGTTTTAAATTCGTGAAAACTTATAAAATGTATATCTTTCATGTACGAGATTGAAATTGGACGAAACAAGCGATGACGGAATCATGGCGATGAGTACTACGCGCTGGAATAGATTTGGAGTTGATCGGAGCTACCTAAAACTTTAAGTTAGATCAAACGTGTTTGATTTAATTTAAAATATGAACGTTTGGCGAAATTAAAACTCGAGGTGAGTTAATCTCGCTCATTTTTGGATGATTGGTTTAATTTAAAAGTTAGGAATTTAAAATTTTTGGTTGATTGAATGATTTGATAATTTTTGTTATCAGTTGGATGTCCTAATATATATGGTAGCATTTATTAGCATTTGGAGTGATTGTTCCCGCATATATAGCGGATGAGACCCTATGCGCCCCGCATAATAGCGGATGACCCTATATACCACGATATTCCACCTCAAAGCGGAATTGGTATTTTATGTTGTATTAATATTTGTGGATGCAGGGAAAACAGGTTGGAGGATCCACCTGAATTCCTCAAAATGTTGAATTTAATTTCATATATAGTGATATATGTTTTGTTGGAATAATCTATGATGGATTATTGCATGATTTGAATTGATTGGATGCTATGATAGTTTTAGCCTAGATTTTGGTATTTTTAAATACCAATAATATATGGCTTGAATTGGAAATGAATTTAAAGGAACTTTAAAGTAAAATATTTACATAGTATTTTGGGTTAATTGATCTGATAAAATAATGGTTTTGAAATTTGTACTTAACTATTTCGGGATATTGTAAACATAGATTTTGAGATAAAAGTGTATAAATGGATTTTAAATAATAAGTTCTTAAGTAGTACTTTTCAAAATAGGAAAGGTTTTTAAATCGAGATTTTTTATAGATTGGAAGGACAGAAGTGAATTTGGAAATAAGTATAAACTTAGATATAATGGAGCTCAAGTAAGATTTTCAAATTTACGAAATGAAATTAGAATCGAGAAATTAGGCTTGTTTAAAAAAGAGGATTTTTAATTATTAACTTGGTAACTTTAAATGTGTTAAAAATATATTCTAAAAACTAATTATTTAATTATTTTAAATTGTTTAAAAAATATTTAATTATTAATTAGTTACCTTATATTGATTGTTAAAGATTTATTATTTTTTAAGAATTAGTCGGCATAGTTGTTTTGAAAGATAAATTATTAAATATTAATATGGCTTTGTATAATAACTTTTATTTGAGTATTTTCCTAGATTAAACTTAGAAATTCATTTTAGAAACTTATAAGCATTATTTTAAGATACTTATCAAATAAAGTTTATGGAAACTAATGGTATACTTTCATGGCGAAATCGGTGGCAGAGATTGTCTATAGTTAAGTTTTGGATTTCTTTGGGATAGAGACGTAACCATTGAGCTGTGAATCCATGGTTGATACCGCATGGTTACTTTCTTTATTATTTTAAAGGGTTTCAATATTTTGAAAAGGATAGTTTGTGAATATATTGAATTTGATAAGATAAGCACACGAGTTTTGATAAGTGTTTTAATTTATTAAAATTAGATTAAAAAGATATTTAGTGTTTTCCATGGAAAGGAAATATTTGGTAGAATGATTGTTATTTAATAGTTAAATAACTGACTATCAAAATCCGGACCCAAAATATAACTTTTGAATATCTAAAAGAGCACGGAGATTATATGGTACAGTTTCCGTTCGAGGTGCTATACTATAGGTATAAACTTGTTTCGTTCTTCTAGATTGATGATAAGGAAATTCTTCCACTAACGCGTAGGAGGTGATCTCCGGTCCTATCTTCATCTATATATTTCTTAATGAACCGGGGTTGATTTTACCGAAAATATCAAACGTTGTTTAGAAGAGACCTGGATTGGATAATTTATCCGAAAACCACTTCGATCCAATAAGTACGCTTTCGAAGGAAAAAACAAGAGCATGGAGTCTAAGATGGAGAAGTGAAGTGCAAGGGTTAATCGCTACTAATCCTAAGGATTTTTCCAAAACGGATGTAGTAGGAATAGTGCCTTCGGTTCCGCGGACCCAGGACGGACTTGTAAGGATGAATGTTGTCAGTACATTGTCATTGGAGGACAATGAGAATTCTAAGTGAAAATTCACTAAAAAGGTAATCGTAGCCTTTATCCTCGTCAACCAGGAATGACTAAAAAGCAGGGGAGATGCATAAGGCTAAGTGGGTCGCACCCAATTAGGATGTGTTTATCACCTTTCTAAATACCCTTGGATATTATTACTAATATACATGGAAGGAGCTCGGAAAGGGTAGGAACACCAGGGGTGATAGCATATTCGGTCTATCCAGGTTAGGGATAGTCTGGTCTTGTGTTGCAGGGGTTCCCGGTGTGGTCTTCGATACATTGTTTCTAAACATGTAATGTGATAGGTGATACATCATTACCTAGTCATTTGTATGGAATCCATTCCCTAATATGTACCCTTTACAGTTTTGGTTGTAGAGCCTACTATGCTGGAATTTAATTAATGTAACAATTTGAGCTATTTGAATAAGTATTTGTACTTAAAAACTATTATAATATCAGAGGATTTTGACATGAAATGTTTTGATCATCGTAAGGTAAAAACCCGTCGTGTTTATATGTGGCGTGGTCTTACAAGATACCTTTGATTTTCAAAAGATTTAGATAACTATAATAATTCAAATTGAGTGTGTTTTCTCACGCTGGTTTTCCAGACTAACTCGGGTGTTATTTTATTATAATGCTTGGGTCAGACCGAGTATTACAAGTTCAAGTTAGGGTGCTATGGAGCTTATGAGACGAGCTGGAGACCGAGATGTATTCTCATACTTGTTTATTCCACTGTAATTTTTTTTTGAAATTGCTAGCAATTGTGAGGGCGGGTTGTTATTACCATATAAGCTGGTAATTATTGATTTCTGTACTCTGATGTGGGATATGTATATTACAGTTTTGATTTGTGTAAAGAACTATTTATACTATATGTTATTCAGTCTGTCGTGAGATTCTATTTTGTTTGGTTTCTTCTTTCGTCTACCTACTTTATTTCCCCTTAACAATCCATCTTCCCAGCACTCGATCATTTGACATGTTGTACAATGAGCGTATTTATGTCGATTTTCGAAAAGGCGGATCGTCGCAGTGATTTCGACAAGGTGAATATGGTAGTAGGGGATAGTATCAGGATACACACACACACACACGCACATATACATACATACATACATACATACATACATACATACATACATACATACATACATATATATATATTATATTTGGTGAGTTCATTCTACAGGAGGTATAGATTTGTACGGACGATACATAATGATAAGTCCAAGGGAGTTAGAACATAATTCGAGACATAACAGTAAAATTAAATAATTGGCATATGATAATGTTATGTAAAAAGAGCTTGACTTTTCCATTCATAAGAACTATTTGTCTGACCCTTCCTCCTCATTACAGCCCACATGTATAGATTAAAAGGATGTCTCTGGTGTTTGGGCAGTTTCAGTGTAGATATGGACAATCATCTCAAAGTGTTGACCATTGTTAATATCTATTTTTATATTATATTTAATCGTTCCACTATGAGTTATTATTGATAGAGCTCTAATATGCACTTCCATTTGTCTATTTATAGGATAATATTTCTACGATCCGTGTTCTATTGGACATGGGTTTTCAAGATTTGCAAAATTCGGGCCCACTAGAATGTGGGTTGTTACATATTTCTTGAGCCTTAGGTAGGTTTAAACTAGTTATGATAGTTTATTTCATACCTTAGGTTGGGTTAAAATATAAATGAGTGAGCATTTGACTGAAAATTATGTGCTTTGTGTGGTAGATAGTTTGTTTAGTCCCTATTACCTCACCTTCAAATGAGTTATTTGTGATAGCCATTGTATGGAAAATAAATAAAGTTAGAGTTAGGTATGATGAACACTTATAAGAGTGATAAAACGTTAGTTATAACTTGAGTAATAAACAGTCGATGTTAAATTAATTAAAACCTAACTTTAAATTATGAGGTCAGTTTATTTTTAAGTGAATAATATTTATTTGGAAAATTTATGAAGTATAGACTCTTATTTTTTGTTAAAAAGGAAAAAAATGTCTATTTTGACGTAAAATGATTTGTTAAAATAAAGTACTTGATTAATAAAATATTTTTACAGAAATATTTTTGTAAGAGAGAGTGAACATTGTAAAAATATTATATTTGAAAGTATTTTAATAAAATTGTATTTTAGTTATATATTGGAAGTTAAATTTAGCCATTAAAGGAACACTTTAGTGTAGAAACTTTCGTTTGTTTCAAAACACCTTTACTAAGTATTTTTATAATGGTGACATATTTTGAGAAGACTTTAGTAATAAATGGAGATTTTATTTATGGGAAGAGAAATTTTTATTAAAAAGTGTTCTCTTTGAAAATATTTTATGAAAAATATTTTCTTTAAAACATTTTATTTTGAAAGAATTGTCATAACGGGACATTTTAGCTACAATTGTTTTAATTTGAGAACATCTTTTGAGAAAAAAGGAGATAACTTAAAATATTTTGTATCCTCATTATAATTTGGAATACCTTGTAAAAACACTTGTTAAGGAACATTTTGGAAACACAAATATTTTTCGTTAACATGTATTCTAAAATATATATGTAAAGTTGGAGGAGTATTTGTTTAAAAAGATGTTTGGTGGGAAAAAACTATTTCATAATAGAAAAGGATTTAAAAATGTTTTTGTTGAAAGTACCTTTTAAGGTATCATTTAGTGAGAACTTTTATTTTGAAGAAAAGTTTATTTTATTGAAACATTCTTTATAGTGAATATTACATGATTTGAAGGATATTTATTTTAAAGATACTTTAGTGGAAAGCCATACCCATAGAAACTATTATATTTAAAAGGAATTATGTAATATCGTGTCACTATTGTAGAAATTATTTTATTGTTGGTAATATATGAAAATAATTGATGGAAGTATCTTTATTTGTGGATTATCTTTTCGGGTAAAGAATGTGGCAAAATATTTATTTAGAAGAAATGTTTTATCAAGCGAGTGTGGTTGATTTAAAAAAAAATTGTTTGTTAATTTATTTTTTTTGAAAAGATATTCAATTAAAAGGGTACTATTTGGTGGATGATGTTTTGAAAAGAATAAAAAAATTTGAACAAAAGGTTTTGGTTGAAAAAGACCTAAGTTGAAAATTATTTTATTAAGGATATATTTATAGATATATTATTAAGAAATGATGTATTATAAAATATCAAGTTTCGCAATACCTTGAGAAAATATTTTACTAAGTTAAGAATGATTTGATTTGAAAAGGACAAATATTTAATTGAACAACAAAATTTGGAGGTGTTTGTTGAAAAGGTGTTTTATTTGGGAATTTTAAGCGAGAACAATAAAACTGGATTTTGTAACATGGAGCGCGCGATGAAAGGGTAAGATGAATTTTATGTTTGCACGACCCCCATTATGATGATGTTACCTTTATGACTATTGTGTGTGATTTTCTCTAATGAATTGTAGGGATGTCTAGTTATTCCCCTTTATGGAGACAATTGGGATATGAAGAAAGGACTACCTATTTTGATGTTTTGGAAAGCCAACTTCTAGATTGTATTTTTTTACTTGGATAAATTGTTTGTATCATGTTGTTGTTTTCTAAATTAGCTTCAATTAAGAAAATTTAACTACTTATTTACTCATGTTTATTTATCAATTTATGTCGTGCTCGTTTGAACTAATTCCTTATGGTTGTAATCTATTGTTAATTGTTTATTATACTATGGTTTATTTTTGCTTACTTGTTTCAACGACCTAATTTTTTTAATGATTTTAAATAACGTAATTAAATAAAATTTTCATGAAAATAAACAAACAAAATTTTTTATTGAAAATTTGATATTTGTAATACTTCTATTTAAACATAGAAAATGGTATATTTTTATTGGAAAATATGAAGGTTTATTTGGTTGTGAAATTTAAAATATAAAATCAATTAATTTGATGGAAACAAAATATTTTTGAAATATGAATATTTTCACATAATGAAAATGTAAATCATTTTCTAAGTGAGACGCAATATTTTTTTTTGCCAAACTTAGACAACTCTAGGTCCGTTTATTTTATTTTCGGTGATTTAGCAGCAATTTGGCAGCGAAAATCAAGTTTTGATAGGTTAGTCGTGTCGTTGATATCTATTTACCATTCTGTTCACCTCGTCGTGCTGATCACCATAGTATATTCGTTTGTGCATTTCGGTGTCTAGTACGTGGCGAAATCCGCGAAACGGATTACCATATCCATTTCTAGAATCTTTTGGTTTCTTGTGCCCTTTCATTATCCACTGTGTAAACCAATAACCTTTATCATTTATGTTTCCTAAAATTCAACGTATAAGCTTTATCTATTCCTACCTTTTCAATTTATTTGTTGATTTCTTTCTGCATTCGTTTATTGCCTTCTTCATTCTTTCTTCTTTTTGGCTTCTGCCTTGCTGTTGAAGAGAGAGAAAAAAATGTATAAAGCAGTGTATATCAGTTGATTGGCTTCGAGAACATGCTTGTCATTCTCTTGGTTACATTTCTTTTTGGTTTGAGAAAAAACAATACGAGTAAGTATATATCTTGTATCAGCTGCTTTCATTTTTCTTGAGCTAAACCATGCTCGAGTTTTCATCCTTTCTACCCGAAGCGGACCCAAGCCAAACCATCCTCCTCCCTAAACCACACAGTGCCTCTCACCACCCACTCCACCACCTTCAGACCGCCTCATTTTATAATGCAATTACCACACGACCACAACCCGAACTTAAAACCCCTCCAGCTGAGAACAATCAATGCCGCATTTGACCCGAATCCCTCCGCTGCCCTAGCCTACTTTCTCACGAATAGCCACCTCAACCACGCCTTCCATGACCACCGAACCCATCTCTAGCCTTCATAGTCCAGCGACAACCCTACCTCTACCAAATCCAAACCTAAGCACGCGGCAGTCCTGTCCTCGTCCCATCGCCGCACAAACCAGATCACCACAGCCTAACGACCCACACCACTGCTCTAGACCCGTGCCACCTTCTCCACCCTCTGCCTTGCCACCGCCTGCACACACTCTCCCACCCGACAGCCTCAACAAACACCTCTGCCACCTTGTCGCTTCCCACCGAGCAGCCTTGCGCTGCTGTTAGCTGAGCAAGCAACCTTCTCCTCTTTAGAAACAAAATATGTATATAAACTTATATATGTGTTGCATGTATATATTTATCGGTAGGAAAAGTTATATATTTGTTTCGTTCCATCTAAGCTTATATACATAAGTTCACTCATATATAAATTTTGATTTTTGAATCCAGTCTCTTAGATTTGCTTTTGTGCTTGTCGCAGCTCTTTGACGTGTCTTGTCCATATCCATGTGCGTATTTGTGACCGTTGTTTCTCATTCCCGTTGTTTTCTCTAGCCTCGAAAGGTAAGCAATCACTCACAGTTAACATTCTTATATTTAGTAAATTATATTCACATGGAATAACGATTGAAATATGTTGTTATATTTGAATTGTTAGTTATTTAATTATGGAATATGATATGTTAATATTTAAAATTGTTAAACTCTGTTAATTGACATATGCCACCATAACTTGATAGTATATATATTAAATTGAAATCGTTAATGATTATATATGCTTATAATTGATATGTTATGCTATTTTACTATATAGCTCTCAGTTCCCTTAGTTTTAGGAAATCCTATGGATTGAAATGATACATACCCGAACGATCTTATACATTAGAGAATGTTATTATGGGTTGAAATGATAAACCTAAGCGATTTTATTGATTTTGAATTTTAGGATTGTGGGTTGAAATGATTTATACTTGTAAATTTAAATTATAGCGGACCGAAATGATAAATATCTACATCATTTGACCGTAGGGTAGAAAATTATAAAAATTATATACTGACATTGTTGGTCTATTTTGAAAATGATTTTTTAAGTTTTGAAAAGGAAACATATGAGTTTTAATTTTAAATAATAATATAAGTATTTTATTTTAATATATATAAAAATTTAGATTTTTTTAAAATTATATGTTTTTGAAATTTCAAAATTATACATTAAGTTTGAAAATTTAAATTATAAAATTTTACTTATAACTTTACTATTTTTAAAATATATAATTAAAATTTAAAATAGTTTTAATAATAAAATTTAGTATAATAAATTTAATAATTTTTTTAATTTAACTAATATATATAAATTATTTATATAAAATTTATATTAATATTTCTAAATATATTTTGCAATAACTTTAATAAATAAAGGTTGGAAAGATAAATTAAAGTTGACTAGAAATTTAAATTGGTTAATAATCGAATTTAAATAAGAATTGATTTGGACTTATTGATTTTGAGATTTTAAAAATATGACTTTATATCTTGATAACGTGATTTTGATTAAACTGATTAAATGAATATTTTCAAATTTAAATAAAATTGAAATTTAATATTTAGTTTGATTTAAATTTGAATTTGATATTTTATTTTAAATGTTTATAAAAGGTGATTAGGTGAGTATCTTCGGAATTAAATAAATCAAAGTTGAATATTTAATTTTGATTTAATTTGTGATTTGAAATTTTATTTAAATGCTAATAAAGTACTTTTATAGAAGGACCCCGGTATGAAATAAGAGTTTGGTTGTTAAAGAGACCGAGATCGGATATTATCTACTCTCTATCAATACCAAAACCATTTTAACAATTGTATACCTGGTGTAGATTCCAGAACGAAGTAGGATGGTTTGGCGAACGTCTGTACGAGGTATGAACGCAGCCCTGACTCCCTTAGTCGGCTTTGTATGACTAAATTAAGTGCCATACCCGGGCCAAGTGAGGTCGCACTTCCGATCGATCATGATTCTTCAGAACCATTCTATTACTTTGTGATTTGATTAGTGCACACCTTTGATTATGGGAGTGTGTCTCGAGGTGGGCAGTACTAGCTGCTGTGAGTTACCACCAGCCCGGTTCTACAAAATGGTAGAATCCTGCCCTAGGCATTGCCTCGCGTGCCTTGTCATTTGCCTATTGCGCCTACTACGAGTTTGGTTTGTATTGTACCTATGGAGTGCTCACTGAGTATCACACTGGTTTGGCGGAGCTTATAGTATCTGCATAGACTATGATATTTGTGTAAAAATGTGTTTAGGGGGATAAGGGTAACACCTTAACGCTATTTTAATAGTTTGTTTTGCTGTAGACATTATCTATGTAGCATATTGTACTATGTATGTACATAGTTTGATAGATCCTTAAAGGATGGAATCCCAAACATCCTTTGAGTTAATTTACGTGTATAAGAATGTTAATCCTGACTCAAGTGTTTTTTGTTTTGCTTTATGCTCGGGTCAGCCTGAGTGTCACAACATTTGAGACTCACCTTTGGAGCTTGGAGATTTTCTTTGGAGATCTATCTTTATCTATTTTAGCTTTTTAGTTATTTCAGTCATTTCTAGTTGTATGTTCAGACTTGTCATTTGCTTATGTATTAGAGACTTCTGTATATTTGGGATTTCTGTCATATCTGTTTTGGACTCTATTGTTTTTGTAGTAGCTTTATGAACTACTATTTATCTATTCTACTTCTTATTGTTGCAAAACTCAATGTCTGTGATTCTATGATTGATTTATTTACTATATATGCTAAGTTTTGCCAATTATAAATTAAAAATATATTGTTTTGAGAAATTCAAATCTGACATGAGTGGATTATTGTCGATTTGAATGATTTGAAATAGCGTGTCGTTATAGTTGGTATTAAAGCCAGGTTTAGGCAAAACATAGTATATGGAGTAAAAACTTATTAGAGATAGGGTAGTATTACCCTAGAATGAGTAGAACTAATTATGGAATCATCTTCATTCGAGCTTGAAATTCTTGTTAGATTCTCTTTGATTTGAATTTCTTTTGAATTTTGGATCTTTACCTTTGTTCTAAAATCCATTCTTATCACCTCCAGATGAGTAATCATAGGAATGTTCGTGGTAGGGGTCGTGGAAATGCCCCCGTGCCACCAATTGTTATTCCCATTCCACCAAGTCAGCCTATTAAGTTCACCGCTCTTTGTAAGGAGTACTCTCAGCTTGGAGGTACCAAGTTCACTGGAGCAGAGAGTATTATTGAGGCTCAGCAGTGGATGGAGAGTTTAGAGAGGATTTTCACTAGTCTTGAGATCACTGATGCTCAGATGCGTCGGCTAGCTACTTGACAGTTACAGGAGTCCACCCAAGATTGGTGGGATTTGTTACCGCTCAGACTGTCGAGGCTAATATCACTTAGCAGCAGTTCAGGTGAGATCTTTAGTTTTTCTTTTGCTAGGTTAATTCTGTTGAATCTATCGTTTTGAATTCTATCTCTAAACTTATCTTTATCTTGGATCCATGCTTTCAGGGATGTTTTTATGGCTAAGTGGATACCCAAGGCAGGGAAGTCTCAGTTGTATAGGGCATTTATGGACCATGAGCGAAGGGATATGACTTTTATAGAGTATGAGAGGAAGTTTAATGAGCTATCTAAGTTTGGTCCCAGTTTGATTGACACCCCACACAAGAAGAATGAGAAGTTTATCCACGGTGCTCGTCCAGAGTATCGTAACCACTTGATTATTCATGTTTACGACACCTTTACTTCTCTTATGGATATGACCACCTGATTTGAGAACTCTAATTCCAAGGGAAAGCAGGCTGTTTCAGCATCTTAGGACGATTCCAATAGTTCGAAGAAGAGGAAGCCAAAATTTCTTCAGCAGAAGAAGAAATGGTAAAACTCTCAGGGTATTAATTTTTCTTCCTAGAAGCAATCTCTTGACCTCTCTTCCATCACTTGTTCAAGTGCGACCAGAAGAGTCATTATACCAACAGCTGTCCATCTTATATCGGGACTGCCATTCCTCAAGCCCAGTCTACCAAGAACAACCTTTGCCACCTTTGTCTAGCCTAGCCATTTCAAGAAGAATTGTCCCACTCAACAAAGGGGCAAGACATCTGGAGTTGTTGTTGTGTCCTCTTCCACTCCTCCTCCTCCTTCTACCGGTGATAGCCAAGGTACTCCCCATAGCTCCTTTACTTTCCATGATTTTCCTGTTCATGTTCCCTTTGATACTGGAGCATCCCATGGCTTTATTTCTTTTCATCTCTTTAATAAATTTGAGCATATCTTACAACCTCAATTAGCAACTTCATCATTATGTGTGACTAATCCCATCGGTGGTCCCACCAATCTTTATATAATATGTAAAGGGGTGAAACTCCTTTACAAAACAGGTGTCGATTCACTGGAGATTTCTATGTTCTGGGTTTCGATGCATCTGATATCTTACTTAGAGATGACTGGTTGAAGCGGTATGATGCTGTTATTTCTTACAAAGCCCAAACCGTTTCTTTAGTAGAAGACCAGGGTAATTCTCTTATGATCGAATGTAGATTGCCTCAAAATTGTGCAGGTAGTTTTATTTTTTCGCTTGATGCTCAGCCTAGTAATCTCTACTCCACCTCGATAGTCAGGACTTATCCTGATGTTTTTGGTGAAATCACTTCTCTTCCTCCGAAGCGGGAAATTGAATTCATATTGATCTTATTCTTAGAGCTCGACCTGTTGTTCTTCCTCCCAACCAGATGGCACCAGAGAGAAAGTCGAGTTGAGGAAGTAGACTGAAGACTTGTTCTCCAAGGGTTTAATTTAGCAGAATTTATTTGAATGGGGAGCAGCTGTAGTCTTTGTCACCAAACTTGATGGTTCTTTGAGGATGTGTGTTGATTATAGGGAGCTGAACAAGCTCACTCTTAAGAATAGATACCTTTGCCTCGTATCAATGATATATTCGATCAACTTTACGGGGTTAAGGTATTCCCTCAGCTTGATCTTGCTACCGGTTTCCACTAGCTTCGGGTAGCTGAAGAGAGCATTTCCAAGACAGCTTTTCGTACAGAGAATGGTTTCTATGAATGGTTAGTCATTCCCTTTGGATTAACCAATGCTCCTACCTTCCTTGTCAATCTCATGAATTGCGTTTTCCGTGATGTTCTCAGCAAGTTTGTCCTGGTTTTCATTGATGATATTCTTGTCCAAGTCAGAGAAGGAACATGAGTCACATTTGAGCTATGTACTCTAAACTCTTAGGAGTCATCAATTGAAAGCCAAAATTTTCAAATGCCATTTCTGGAGGGATGGAATTCGATTTCTCTGGCACATTATTTCAGAAAATGGAGTCTTGATTGACCCGATTAAGGTCGCCACAATTTGTGTAAGTCTTTCCATCTTTCCTCTTTGTAGTTTAATTATCTTATCCATCTTTGAAATTATCTGCGTTATTTCATTTTCAGGATTGCAAGACACCTAAGACTCTTTCTGATATTCATAGCTTTTTAGGCCTAGCCGGCTATTATCGGAGATTTATTAAGAATTTTGCCCACATAGCTACACCTCTCTCTGCTTTAACTCGTAAGGATGCTATGTTTGTTTGGAGTGATAAGTGTGAAGCTTCATTTAATAAGTTGATGCAAAAGCTTACTTCTGCTCCTGTTTTCATTGTTTCGAATGGGAGTGAAGGATTATCGATTTATACCGATGCTAGTAGAGAAGATTTGGGTGCTATCTTGATGTAGAATGGGAAGGTGATTGCTTAAGCCAGTTGTCAATTGAAGTTCCATGAAGCTAACTATGCCACCCATGATTTGGAATTGCCTGCTATTGTGTTTGCTTTGAGGTTATGGAGGCATCACCATTGGGGAACTAAGTTTGAACTCTTTACGGCTTTTCAGTCTCTTAAGTATATTTTCAGCCAAAATGTTCTGAACCAGAGACAGGTTAAATGGCTTGAGTTCTTAGCATCTTATGATCTTGACATCAACTACACTTCTGGGAAAGCCAATGTTGTAGCTGATGCCTAAAGTCGTTAGAAAGCCATATTATGTCAGATAGTAGCTTCTCCATCTCTTATGGATCATATCGCAGCCAAGGAGGATGAAGATGAGATGCTTAAGCTTATGAAGGAGAATATTCGAAATAGGGAAGGTGATAACCAGAATGAGTTAGGAGCACAGATTGATCAGAATGGAGTTCTGAGGATTAATAACTGGATTTGTGTTCTGAATGCCGACGGTTTAAGGCAAGAGGTTTTTAGGGAGAATCATCAGTCCAAACTCTTTATCCATCTAGGAGTCACGAAGATGTTTCAGAATATGAAGAGGTTGTATTGGTGGAGTGGTATGAAATGGGATATCTCTACTTAGGTCAGTAGATGTGCCACTTGTCAACAGGTTAAGGATGATCACAAGAAGACCGCCAGATTGCTGCAACCCCTTGAGATTCCCATTTGGAAGTGGTATGAGGTTTCTATGGACTATATTGATGGATTACCGAGGACCATAAGGGATAACGAGAGTATATCGGTAGTTGTCGATCGATTGACCAAGCCTTCCCACGTTATTTCGGTCAAGTCGAATCGAACTGCTTCGAGTTTAGATGAGGTGTATATGAGGGAGATTGTCCAACTCTATAATTTTCCGTCTAGCATTGTTTGTGATCATGATCCTATCTTTAACAATAAGTTCTAGAAAGCTTTTTAGGAAGCTTTGGGTACTCACTTGAAACTTAGTACTGCTTACCATCCCTAGACCGATGGTCAGATGAAAAGGGTGAATCAGGTTTTGAAAGATCTTCTTCGTGCCTGTGTTCTAGATTATGGAGGATCTTGAGAAGATCATCTCCATCTCATTGGATTCACTTATAATAACAGTTATCAGGTATAACTCTATCTTTGAAAACTTTTAGATCATCTTAAGCTTCAATAAAATTAATCTCATTCTTTTGAATTCAAGCAAGTATCGAGATATCTCCATTTGCCGCTCTTTACGGACGATCTTGCAAATCTCCTTCTTGCTGGATTGAATCAAGTGAACGCTTAGTTCTTTGGCACAATATGTCTTTGGAAGCATCCGATAAAGTTGAGAAGATTTGGAGGAAGATGAGAATTTCTCAGGATAGGAAAAAGAAGTATGCTGATAAAAGGAGAAGACAATTGGAATTTCGGTGGTGATCAAGACTTTCTTAAGATCTCGCCATTGAAGAATGTGGTTCATTTTGGTCGTAGAGGGAAGCTTGCTCCTAGATTCATTGGTCTTTTCTGCATTCGAAAAAGGGTTGGTGCTTTAGCTTATAGAGTTGATTTACTGGAGAATCAATCAGGTGTGCACAACGTGTTTCATGTATCTCACCTTCGCAAGTACCTCCATGATCCATCTTTGATTGTTCAGCCTGCTTTATTAGAGAATTTGGATGTCGAGCCAAATCTCACTATCAAGAGGAAGCCACTCCGTATTTTCGATAGAGGTATGAAGCAGCTTAGGGGGAAATCTGTCGATCTGGTCAAGGTATAGTGGAGTACAAATGATCGAGATTGTACTTGGGAAAGTTCCATGCGTGATTCGATTCCTGAATTGTTTGACTCATAGACTATACAATTGAATTTATCTTATCTTTATGTTTGCTTCTATTCTCCTATCTCTTTCCATTTCGAGGACAAAAAATTTTGAGTGAGAGAGAGTGTAACGACCTGAATATTTTAATGATTTTAAATAACGTAATTTACTAAAATTTTCATGAAAATAAATAAATAATTTTTTGCAATGAAAATTTGATATTTGTAATACGTCTATTTAAACACAACAGATGGTAGATTTTTATTGGAAAATATGAAAGTTTGTTTGGTTATGAAATTTAAAATTAGTTAATTTAATGGAAATAAAATATTTTTGAAATCTGAATATTTTTACATAATAAAAATGTAAATCATTTTCTGAGTGAGACGTCGTACTTCGTTCCGCCAAATTTGGACTGCTCTCACTCCGTTTATCTTATTTTCGGCGATTTAGCAGTAGTTTGGCAATGAAAATTGAGTTTTGATAGGTTGGTCGTGTCATTGATATTTGTGTACCATTTCGTTCGTCTCGTCCTGTTGATCACCGCAATATATTCATTTATGCGTTTCGGTGTCCGGTACGCGGCGAAATCCGCGAAACGGTTAACCGTACTGGTACTCATTTATGGAGTCTTTTTCCTTCTTGTGTCCTTTTGTTATCCACAATGTAAACAAATACCTTTAACATTTATATTTCCTAAAATTCAACGTATTGGCTTTATTTATTCCTACCTTCTGAATTTATTTTGTTGATTTTTTTTCTACATTCGTTCATTACCTTCTTCGTTCTTTCTTCCTTTTGTTTTTCGCTTCATTGGCTTCGAGAACCTGCTTGTCACTCTCCAGGTTACATTTCCTTTTGCTTCGAAAAAAATATATATAAATAAGTATATATTTTGTATCAGTTGCTTTCAATTTTCTCGAGCTAAACCATGCTCGTGCCTGTATTTTCATCCTTTATACCTAAAGAATACCCAAGCCCAACCATCCTCCTCCTAGAACCACACAGTGCCTCGCACCACCCACTCCATTCGCCGCCCACTTCACCACCATGAGACCGCCTCGCTCTTCCACGCAACTACCACACGACCATTGCCCGAACTCAAAACCCCTCCAACCGAGAACAACCACTGTCAGGCGTGACCCGAAGCACTCCGCTGCCCAAGCCTACTGCCTCACGAATAGAAACCTCAACCAAGCCTTCCACGACCACCAAACCCATCTCCAGCCTTCACAGTCTAGCCGACAACCCTACCTCCACCAAACTCGAACCTGAGCACACGGCAGCTCTATCCTCCTCCCATCGCCGCCCAAACCCAATCGCTACAGACTAATGACCCACACCACTGCTCTAGACCCGTACCACCTACTCCACCCATTTCCTTGCCATTGCCTGCACACATGCTCCCACCTAACAGCCTCAACAAACACCTCCGCTACCTTGCCGCTTCCCATTGAGTAGCCATGCACCACTGTTAGCCAAGAAAGCAACCTTCTCCTCTTTAAATAAAAATATGTATATAAACTTATATATGTTGCATGTATATATTTATCGGTAGAAAGCATTATATATTTGTTTCCTCCATTTAAGCTTATATATATAAGTTTACTTATATATATTTTGATTTTTGAATACAGTCGCTTAGATTTGCTTTTGTACTTGTCTCTCTTCGTCATGTCGTGTCTATATCCGTGTACGTATCCGTGTTTGTTGCTTCTCATTCCCGTTGTTTTCTCTAGCCACAAAAGGTAAGCGACCACTCACGATTAACATTCTTATGTTTAGTAAATTATATTCACATGAAATGATGATTGAAATATGTTGTTAAATTTGAATTGCTAGTTATTTAATTATTTAATTAGAGTAGATGTGGCAATACCATAATGAGAGCAACCTTATATAGTTGTACCTACTCACTCTTTGTTTAGTCATTTCTGATAAAGGATATCAATGCTCCAAAACGAGGAAAAAATTGCCTTAGATTGATGAAAACACAAAGAAGATGCAAAATCGGTAGTCAATAAATCAACTATTAGAAATAGCAAAATGAAGTATGTGGAAATTGAATCTCATTCACTTACTACTGTATATCGATTACAAACTTATACCATCCCTTGGTTAATAATGAGCTAGACAAGTTGGGGCATCGTTGCCTCTTAGATCTTGCCTCGACGATCATTTATCTTTCGAGAAAGAGATGTGTTTCCATACCTTGACATTTAGTGTTAAGTATATGCCTAAATCCTTTCCATATAAGTGATATAGCTTATGGAAACTAAATTTCTTATGCTTATCACTAAATTCGATTTTCAACTCGTATAGTCCCTCGCTTAAAAATGAAGCCAGGTAAGTTGGGGCACTGGTTGTTCCTGGCCTTGCCTAAACACATTGTTTTTTAAATCTGAAAAATAGTAATGGATTAACTTTCTCGATGTTTGGTACTAAGGATAAGACTAAATCCTTTCAAAGAATGAAATCAAAATTTTAAATTCTAAATTACTTGACTTACATTTATGCTTGACTTTCACATCACAAATATTTATATTTTATAAAGAGCTAATTATATTTCTATGTGTATCAAAAAGAAGGGTTAAAAACAAATGTCGTTATGACATTGTTTACTATAAGCCCGAAAACAATTACACTTAGCTTTATCTTAAAAACATTCTTTTTAAAGACCAATTTATTTCTAGAATATCATTGATAAATCAATGAATTGTTATCTTTAAAAAATCCTCCAAATAATTAATAATATCAACACTTATTAAATCAAGTAACAAGATTTCTTAATAACTTTACGAAATCATTTATTATAAAAAAATGTTATAATCCATGACTTATTTCTCAATTCGCGGAGAACATTCATTATAACAATAGTGCTGTAATCCATGCATCCTTTTCACTTGCAATAAACTAAAAAAAATACTTGAAACATAATTTAAACACCCATTTAAAATATCTCTTTAAAGTAATCTCAAGTTTAAAATATATTAAAAACTCAAGACCATTTCCTTTCCTTATTTTCAAAATTAATATTTCTTTGTATGAATATTTATATAAATTCCAAACCATTTGAAAAAAACTTAAATATATCATAGAAAAGTTTACTATAAAGATTGAAGATGAAAAATCAAGTTTAAAATCATTTTACAAAAGTTGGAAATAGTACTGCAAAACTACCGCTAAAAAGAGTTTGGACCTTTAAATCGATTCTTTTCAAAATGGATTTTTCTCCATATTTAAAAAAATATGAATACTATAATTTATTTTTAGAACAACATACCATGAGTCTAAGATGCATTCACATAAATTTAGAGACTTTTGAAGTCAGCAAAACCTCTTTGAAAATTGTTTTAAAACTTGACTTTTAAACAGCAAAACTACGACAAAAACTTTTCTAACTTTTAAACACTTTGAAGTTAGGTGTTATAACCTTTTTTGAGCCAACAAAACTTGGTTCAAATAACAATTTAAAAGGGCAGAAGCGCAATCGAATATTTAGTCATGCAAACACAAGAACAAGAGCAATAAACATAAGATTTAAGGAGATCGGATTTCAAATGCAATAGCGCGATTTTGAAGTGCAAAAGCGCAATTATTCCACTATTCAACATTTTTGCAGCTTCAACCTCTCAAACAACAAAAAACATTTATATAAGCAAGTTACATTTAAAGTAAATCAATAATGGCAAGAAACCTCTTAGGATCTCTCTACAAAATTCCATGTACATCACATATGTATGTTCATCGAAGTGTTCCATGGTGACCTATTCGCTATGAAAACACTTCGAATTCCTCTTGCACTTTTTCCCCTTCAAAACAATGGTTATTTATGCCATTTGCTACAAAGCGAGAACAAATCCAAACAAGCAACACACAAGTACAAACAACAATTTATATTTTACAATATTTTGTGAATTTTAAAATGAGATTAACTCATTATTTATCAAGTAAAAATAAGAATAAAATTCTACGCCTTAGACCTTCCTCCTACCCCTTCAAAATGTCAAAACACAAGCTTCAAAGCTTCTATTCATCCCTCCTAATTGCTTTCATTTTGACCTAGGATATGTCTGTTTTGGACTTTGCTGACTTAAATTTGGCACTAGCAATGATACTCTAAGTCTTAAAATGTTTACGTAGAGGCTTGATGAAGTTTTGAAGTGATTTGAAATTCTTCTTTTTATTTGAGAACATTATGAAGAGAATAGAAATGTGCAGAGTTTGGCTTGTATTAAAAAAAGTAAAGAGAAGAAGTTCATGAGGTTGTGTGTTTATAAAGAAAGAACCATAAACCATTTTCCTTATTTCATAGCACAAAATCCTCCTTGAAACACTCTCCTTAAAACACTTCTCCTTAATACACTCTCCATAAAGCACTCTTCCTATTTCAAGTCCCTAAGCTCGCCATATTTCTTCACCACCATTAACCCATTTTTAATACTGATAAATTTTAATTAGTTTCTAATTAACACGTAGAGCATGTTACATTTAACAATACGACCATTCATCTTCTTCTATCAACTTTTAACATACTTAAACTTGATTAAAATAAATATATTTTTCGGCCGCATTTTAACAATTAACTTTCTCTATCCAAATATGTATATAAATTTACGAAATGAGTTTCTCATTATTATTTATAAATTAAAAGGAGTTTAATAATGCTTTTAAATCTATTTAATCAATATCTAACTCACAATTTAATTCTTTAAATATAAAGTGTTTTTTTAGGATGTTACATTCTCTCCCTAAAAAGAATTTCATCCTCGAAATTATCATAGAGAAAAAAACATAATATCCCTCTTAAAAATCAAATTATTTAGTTGGCTTTCAGTGAATATGATTAATTATATTTTCCTTATAGAAAAAACATATTAAAGGCTACAACATAAGTACAGAGAATACTATATAATAAAATACTATGCATCCATTCTTTTTAGTAGATAAATTTAGAACAAATATTAGGGTTATTAATATCAAAATACATTTTTAAATTCCTCAAAAGAGAAATATATCAAAACCAAATAAATCATGACAAGGAGAGGGCTCCTCTTACTGAAGCATGATATAACTCTAGAATAAAAACAATATGGAGCATCCAGTGGTATTCCAGTTCCTTCCTAAATAATTGCTAGAGTAAATATATATACCTGGCGAGTCTTCCGAATCGAAAACCCCAAAATCATCCAACGTTGGTCATAACAAAAATATTTGCAAAATAACTTCACAAAACTCTTTCCAAATATCCTGAAATAATATCACCTCACCAAAGTTTTCAAAATAATAATATTATTATTTCTTCCACAAATTCTTTCGAAATCATTTTTTTTCAAATGCACTAGTATTTAGGTCCTAATAATAAAAGTCATACTTTACAAATCTACTGTATAAAGTCATATTCAATTAAATTAAATTCCATATAGGAATAAAATAACACTTAAAATCATTTAAAACGTTAAATGACTAATAAATAAGATTTAAATTTTGCTTAGGTTCACAACTTTCTCGATCATCCAAGGATATAGACAATTTCATAATCATGCCTTTATGCTCATCAACCTTTGGTTATTGCTTAGAAGATTATTAAAGCTACCTCAAAACAAAATTAAAAGTCACTTCCTAAACTCCCTAAACCAGAAAACATAGCATACAAATATACTTAAGCCCGTATGATATACATGGATCATCCATACGCAATATCTGATCAGAGCACATGCATGGTTACATAAACTTTACTTCCAACCTAGTATCGCTCACGTAGTCCCTAATGAGGACTCCGATAGGTTTCTTGACATAAACCTCCATTCTCCTTACATAGCCATACACTATGATAAAAAAACCTCAGTATCATATCTAGATTCCAAAGGTATTCGCCGTCAAGAATCAAGTGAGAAATCCTTGTTCGGACTATGAGTCACCCTACAGTTATGTGCTCGAATCCTAGATTGAGAATCGTGCGAATAAAATGATCTACATACAACTTACATACTTAATCTTATTGGTTTCTTAAATACACCAATATCTTTCTAAATCACTTTCATTTTTACTTATAGTATTTCATTCAATACTAATATTATTTATGAATCATTTCATAAATTTCCACTTAAGTTTGTAAACATTTTACGCATCTTTATAAATGATTAAATTAAAAATTTACTCCGCTTTTATTTACTTATATAATACTCTTCTACATTTTAAGAGTATATACAAAATGTTAATTTTATGTACTTCTCAAAAATTCAGATTGAGGCTCGGACATAATATAGGCATTAAAACTTAGTTGACTGCATCAACCTCTTTACCTATCTGGTCCAGTAAGTAGTAAGAAGAGTAAGATGTTGGTATTCAAACTCAATCCTAGAGTCTACTTTTCCTTTGACAACCTTAAGGTAAGGATGTTTATTAGTCTACCCAATAACACAAATAGTTTATATGACTTAGATGTCTTGAAACGAAGATACAATTTAAATAAAACAAAGCTGATTAACACCATCTTATTTAATTTAAGCCAATTAAAAAAAATTATGTTGAATTACCTCTTTTCTATCAAAGAGTAAAATAATTTTTTTATCAAATCTTCTTCTATCAAAACACCTTTTATTTTAAATCAATGCCCTTTATGGAAACTTTAGAACTGAATATCTGGTTTTCATTTCAAAACCCATTTTGAAATCATACTACATATATTTCTATATATATATATATACTATACATATATATGATAATTTTAACAATTTATTCACTAACATTTGCTTTAGATTTGTTTGGATTTGAACTCGTTTTGAGCGCACAATGGTAAAGAGAATAATTACTAAGCGCACTACAACGTTCGCCTAAACAAACATCCGATCGTCACTTACAAGATTATTCAGATTACCACAAAACTAAACAAGATGTTTCCCTAAGCTATCCAAAGAAATGTATCCTTCTTAAAAATTATTTTTTAAATATTTATACTTATAAATACTTCTAAGTAATATTGCCATTAATTTTATCAAAATCATTTTTTTGAAATCAATTCAAGTAATACAGGTAAATTTTCAAAAACGCTGTATAAACCATATAAGTCATTTTATATACCATGCTCATATAAAATGTACCCTTAAAATCATCTAATATTATAATAGCTTTCCTTTATTATAATAAACCTTTCACAAATATTTATCTTTTATAAATGTCTTATGTAACGACCCATAATTTCTGTTAATTAAAATTTGTATACTTAATTGATTTTAAATATTAATAAGTGAAATTAAACCGTCGAATAAATTTTATTTCGAATATCTGGATTTAATTGGATAATTAAATCGATAATTTAATATTTGAAATTCCAGAAATAATTGGAAATTGGGTTTAATATGATTAAAATTGATTTTTAAAATTTTATTATGTCATACTGGAGTTATAATGATGTTATAGAACTTTTAAAATCGAGTTAAAAGTTAATTTGTGAAAATTGAATATTTTAATATTTAATCGAACGAGTTAAAATTGCCATTTTTCAAACAGTCTCGGATTTCGATAAAACCAGTTTCATCAGATTCGTAATGTGATATTATTGTATGGTTTCAAATTTCGTGTCAATCGGATTTACGGTTTGTCCGAGGCAAGCCAAAACGCATAGAAATTTGGTTAACCGATTTAATTTAAAATTGATCGTTTATTTCCGTAACTCGCGCAGATGATCGAATTAGCCTCCGAAACACGTTCCATTGTGTCCGGAACGTGGGGTAAACCCTAGAAACGCCGGTCACCGTTCGAGATTTGGAGTTCGGAAAATTTTGTGTGAATAGTGTTTTGGCTATTTTTCTATAAAAGCACCTCTATTTCTTCATTTGCAAACAAAAGCCAAAACCCTAATGCAAGAGCTTCAGCCGCCACTTTTCTGTTAATGGCCAAAAATGAACGATCTTCTCTCCTTAATCTCTTCCAATCCGTCAACAATTATAAAAACTTGTCAACTGCAAAGTTGAAGAGCATCGGAAGAGCTTTCAATCCATATGGGTACTTCGTCGAATCGTCAACCATAGGAGGAGATATCTGCTCGCGTTCACATCAGGTCACACACGAATTTGGAGGCTAAAGAGGAGGCCGAGCTTGACATGGTGGCGGCCGAAGGTAGCTCTCGAGTGGGGCTTCGAAACCCATGTCTCTGATCATCTTCAAAGTGAACGAAGCTCGAGCGAAATGAAACCCTAGGTCGGCAACGATGGGTTTCATGTACATGTATTTCACGATGGAGAAGAATGAGCAAGGTGCGGCCTGATGTGATCAAAAGAAAATCAACGGCCGAGACTAGGTTATAGTATATAAATTTTTTTTTGTAAAATTTATATATTGTAATTCGTGTAATGTTCAAAATGATGTAACTTCTTCATACGAGGTCGAAAACGCACGAAATAAGTTGCATTGGATTCGTATTGACGAGCACTACGCAATGGAGCTAGATTGGAATCGTTTAGAGCTAGTGAAAATTTCGGGTAAAATTAAACGCGTGTTTAATTTTGTTCGAAATAAAATGCTACAATCGATATCGGAAATTCAAGGTGAGAACTTCTCACTCAGTCGATTTTTTTCGATTTAAATTTTAAATAGTTGGATTTAAAATTGCTTGATTATGTGATTGGGTGATAAATTGTTATCTATTGTGTTAAATAGACATTATACGCTGTATATCAAGCGGATGTTATTTATTAAAACATATACCGCGATAATTCCAACTTGTATGGAATTGGTATTATATATGTACCTGGAGTTGATTTCCCGCATTATATAGCGTATGAGACCTTATTGCGCCGCATAATAGCGGATAATATTTTATAAATCCCATATACCGCGATATTCCGTATTGGAACGAAATTGGTATTGTGCTAACATCTGTGGATGCAGGGAAACAGGTTGGAGGGATCCAACTGGATTCCTCAACTGTATTGATTTATTTACAGATATTGTGATATTTGTTGATTATCATATTGATATATGATGCTTTGATTGTCGTGATTGTATATTTGGTGTTGTTGCATCATTGGCCCTATTTTGAAGTTTTAAAAATGTTAAAGTAACGATTTTTAATTTAAAAGGGTTTTAAAGTGATTCTTTTGAAAATATGCGTTTTATTAAAATTTGGAATTGATTTATTTTAAATAAATAAACGTTATAATATTTAAAGTTATAAAAGTTATGAATTTTCAGAAATATAACCGAAATGTGATTTTTGAAATAAATAGTAAATTAATTTATAAAATGGTTTAAATTGGGATTTTTGAATTATTATAAACGATTTATATAAAAGATTTAGAATATTGATATTTATAAATTAAAAATATAGGAATTATAAAATGAGTTTTTATAAGTGTTAAAATGAAATAAAAATGGATTTCATAAGTGAATGAAATTATATATTTATAAATTATGAAGTTATAAATTGAATAGATTTTGTAAAGTAGAAAATTATAAATAATTAACTTGAAAATTTGATTTTTCACATCTAAATGAGATTTAAATAGAAATGGTTAATAAAGAGATTTTTTATAACTTGAAGTTTTTATAATATATAAATGTGAATTTATAAACATTGATTTATAAATTCAAGATTGATTGAATTTGATAAGTAAATTTTTGTAGCTTATTAAAGAAGTATATTCACGATTTTGGGACAGTGGATAATTTTTGAATTGAATATGTAAAAGTGTTGAATTTGGTTAATGATTTATATTCACGATTTTGAACAGTGAATAATATATTAAAGTGTTTTAGGGAAGTGATATTTTAAATAGAATTAAAACGATTTGAAGTTGTTTTAAAATGCATTAAGTGTCAATACCATAGATTTCAACATTCATTGTTGAAATAGACGTTGGACTATAACACTATTGTTATATTAAATGATTTCTGAAAGGAAATTTTATATAGTATTGGGATTTATATATCTATCTTAATTTCGAATCCCTATACTAGTGATTTTGGGTCGTCGTAACGATGTTTTACGCAACATTCGTTTTGACTCAAATAAATGCGTTTAAGCACACGTTTTCTTTAAAGAATGAAATATATACTTAATTTCGATTTAAGTATATTGATTATTTTCCAAGTGTTGAAAATAAATGGATTTGTGAATTACTTATTATTAAATAAGTATGGAAATGTTTTCCAATATGAAGTGAATATTTTGAGATTTTATCTTTTAAAGATAAATTGAAAATGAATATTAGAAATCGATTTGGAAATCGTATATTCATAGATATTTTGGAATTGTAAATTCACTGTGGAATTTATAAAAGAAAGGGAAATTTGTTTAAGAATAAATATTGATTTATTTTTGAAGTGTGGAAATAAAATTACGGATTTGGAACGTAAATATAAAGTAAATCGGTAAGGATTTATTTAATTGGTTTAAATGAACCATCTTGAAATGAAAGTATTTCTGCGTAAGGTAAACGATTTGAAATTTGTTTTCAAAAAGTGGTAAAGGCGAAAAGTGATTTGAAAAATTGTTTTCAAATGGTTGAAGTGTGGAAATTATATATCTTGTAAAGATATTTTGGAAAGTAAATAATTTGGAAAATTATTTGGAATTTGATGATGTTGTGCATGCCTATTGATAGTTAAATAACCGACTATCAATATTTACCTTTAAATAGGTATTTGTTGTGATTTGCTTGAATTTGAATGCCACACTTATTTTCAAAATAAGCGCTCACTATTCGGGTTAGTCGGGAAAGGACCTTGGGGTCGTATAACCCATTCTGAATATGTGATACATCGTTATGGATTGCATTTAATGACCGGTGTTGAAGACCAGATATTTGTGAAAACGGAAGGATTGCCGTCGAATGACTCTGCATCGGCTGGTCTCCGATATAGAGATTTTATCACCCTTAGTGACGGGAAGTCCGGACGTGATTAGTGAATATCCGGATTGCAAGGGATTCTTTGGAAGTGCCTTCGGTTCCGTTCGATCCTGGAACGGACTTGTATGGATGTGTGTCTAACATTACAATTTAAGATGTAAAGCTGGTTTCTATCAAATATATTTCTGTTGGTGGCGAAGAATTTATTCTCTTAGCTTAACACCCTTCTCTGAGACGTACGAGCTCAGAGGTTATGTAGTTGATGGTTACTAGTGATACATTCCCAAAGTGGTAATGTGGCATACGAAGTGCTGTTGAGCATTTGATGATCAGAGCACAACTTTTGTATAAAGCGTGGCTTTGTGGACGAGACTTCGTCGGACCTCACAACGCAGAAATGGTCAAAACATGAAAGATGCGGCAAGGTTATTAGGGGGTAGCACCCCTTTAGTGTATGTCATTCCTTCTAGATAGAGGTGGTATCATGGTATGGAGCCCAAATACTTAACCTATGTTGTTGCTGCAAATTTATTACTTTGTGGTTGTTGGAATCGAGGATCCTCGGATATAGATCGGTTACGATCGGGGAATGACATATTCGTGTCAGTAGTTACCCAGTTTGAAGGGTAACCCGGCCTTGTGTTGGCAGAGATCTAACCGTAACGTTAGGTTCTCAGGTCGTCTTTCCAGAGGCGTACCCATGTGGCAATGGGAAGTTCCTTGGCCTAACCATTTGTTGGAAATCCAAAGAAACAATACGAACCTTGTACGGTTTTAGTTGTATAACCTGCCATGGAATGTGGCGGTAACCTGCTATTGAACATGGTAGCTATAGTGGGCATAAGTGTGAAATGCCTATGCTGGCTAAGATTTATATCTTTACTTTCAAAATGATTTTTTCTACACTATGCACTATTAATAATATCAAATGTTCCTTTTTAATGCGTATCAAGCATCTTTGACTATCATAAGGAGAAATCTCCTCCGATTCTGCGTTTGCATTATGTGTGTGGGAGGCTTTATGGTAGTTTCATTTTCTAAAAAGCATTGCGAATCTAATTTAAAAATATTTCTTTGTTTGTTTTAAAGATAAACTATTTTAAGTTCTCACACCAGTCCCATGACTGACCTGGAGTTTATTGTTTTCCTTCCTAAACTCTAGGTGCCCACCAATTTCCACATGGGCAGTCTAGAGTTAGGTTATCAGGATATTCTGGAATTCAGGAGTTGCTGGAGCCAAGATGGATGGCATGGCGTATTCACTAGTTTGTAGTATTTCTTTTCCGCTGTTCGTTGTTGTTTGTTGTCGTACACTCTGATGATGTAATGTAATGTAATATGATGTAATGTAATAACTGATATATTTCTTTGTAAAAGATTATTCATTTATCTATTATATGTTGTTCTGCTGCGATTGTGAGATTCTGATATTGTTCTGTTGTTTCTTTCTGTTCTGTTCTATCCTTTTCTCTTTTCTTCTACCTTTCTCTTCTACTTTAACCATAACGGTATGGTTTTCCGGCATTCGATTGCTCGGCAGTTGATACCGTGGATGTATTGATGTCGGTTTTCGAGCGTCGAAATATCGTAAATGTTACATCTTATCTTCCCATTTAGATTATATTAAACAACTTTATTAAAAGAAGACGTTTAACTTAACATTTTCACCGAACACCATATAGTCGAAACGTGAAATTTAATTCACAAAGGGTTCATTTTAATGCACTCGTAATCATAAAAATGATAAATGCTCATAAACTGATCAAGCATAAATCAACAACCAACAATCAATGGTCAATGCTTTTAAAATACCTGAGCATGACAGATCAAAAAACAATGATAATAAAGAAATACTATCATTTTCTAACAAACAAACACATTGCTAATGACTATATCAATTTTCAAAATTATTTATTATTATATACATAATATATATAATCATAGGTAAAATATTTCATTTACTAATTTTTCAGTAGTAAATATTATGACTATTTGCCTTATTCAAGCATTTAGGGAGCCACGTCGATAACGTTTATCAGGGTGCATTGACTAGAATCCATAAGCCACTCAACTGATTAATTAACACAATATATTTTTATAGCAATAACGAATATGCTCTCGTATATATAATACTCTCAACACATACTAGGGTTTCACTTACCATATCTCTAATGAGGCATACCCTACTAAAGCCAAGGTTCTTGCTTAACTTTCAGCTCTGATACCATTCTGTAACGGCCCGCCTTTTCGACCCTTAAAAATTAGCACTTAATACATCCATGGTATAAGAGTGTCGAGCATCCAAGTGATGGAAAGGCAGATTATTTGGCTATGATAAAAAAATGAACAAGGGAAACAAAATCTCATGGTGGAACTACAACATATAACGTCACAAAGATAGTAAAAGCCATATCACTAAGGTACATGGTATATCAAAGTTTAAAACAAAACTCGTCAACCTGGATAGTTATAACTTCCTAAGATTATAATGGTCGATGGGTACACATAATAATATGGTGAAAATAAAAATACTGCAGTAGGTGATCATCCAGCTCATCTCCATGAGCTCCATGCTCCCACCAACGACAATCTAGACAAAAATAGATCTGATCCAAGCATTATAAAAAATATCACCCGGATGAGTCTAGAATAATAGCAGGACAAAACTCGAGAAATATGATGAACATATAATAATATAAGGTACCCTACCGCCAACATGGGATGAGTTTTACCTCATAAAAACATAAGCATAAAATAATGGACATAAATAATTAAACATCATGAAAAGTACAAGACACCTCCTGATGTAATTAAGAAAGAATCAACTCAAAGGTTTGAATCAAAAACAAAGAAAATGAGGTTTTCCAACACTGACTAGGAGTGTGCGCCTCCTATACTAAAAATATACCTATAAATCTGTATACTTAAGAAATCTAATGGCATTCGAAACCTCCAAGTAGGACCTTGCCAACCTTGCCGAGAATTCGAGTATTTCACATCTTCATGCATATACAACCGAAACCAATCTAGAGTAGATGTGACAATAACATAATGGGAGCAACCCTACATAGCTTGGCCCCTACTTGCTCTTTATTTAGTCATTTCCAATAAAGGATATGAATGCTCCAACATGAGCAACAAATCATCTTAGATTGATGACAAAAAAAGAAGATAGCACAATCAATAGTCAATAAATCTACTGTAGGGAATAGCAAAATGACTTATTTGGAAATTAAATCTCATATGCTTACCATTATTCATCGATTTCAAACTTGTACCAACCCTCGATTAACAATAAAGCTAGACAAGCTGGGGCATTATTACCTCTCATACCATGCCTCGATGAACATTATTATCTTTCGAGATAGAGAAGAGTTTCCATACCTCAATGTTTAGTGTAAAGTATATGCCTAAATCCTTTCCATATAGGAGACAACGCTTGAGGAAATTAAATTTCTTACCTTTGTCGCCAAACTATGATTTCCAACTCGTATCATCCCTCGCTTAAAAACGAAGCCAGGCAAGTCGAAGCATTGGTTGCTTCTAACCTTGCCTAGACACTCCAATTTTTAAATCTCACTGATATTAACAAATCAACCTTCTCGATGTTTGGTATTGGGGATAAGACTAAGTCCTTTCCATGAACGAAATCAATCTTTTAAACTTTTAAAATATTTGACTCACGCTTGTGCTTTATTTTTCACATCGCAAATATTTGTGAAACACTTTAAAAACACTCTTTAAAATAATCCTATAAAGAGCTAATTAAATTCTAAGTGTGTCAAGAAAAGACTTAAAACAAATGTTATTAAAACATTGTTTACTATAAGCCCAAAAGAAATTACACCTAGCTTTATCTTTAAGACAATTATTTTAATGACCTTTTTATTTATGGAATGTGATTCATAAACCAACTTGTTATTTTCTTTCAAACAAAAAATCCTCCAAATATTTAAGGATATCAACACCGAAGCCATGTAATAAGGTATTTTAATAATTTTACGAAATCATTTATTATAACAAAAACATTTTAATCCATGACTTCTTTCCCAATTCTAGTAGAACATTTATTACAATAGCGGCATTGTAATCCATGCATTCTTTTCACTTTCAATAAACTAAAAAATACTTGAAATATAGTTTAAACATCCATTTCAAATATCTTTATAAAGAAACTTAAGTTTAAATATATTAAAAACTCAAAACCATTTCCTTTCCTTATTTACAAAATAAAAAATTCTTCTTTTAAATATTTGTCCAAATTCCAAACCACTTTTAAAACAATTGAATATATGTTAGAAAATTTCACTATAAGGATTAAAGAATAAAAATCAGGTTTAAAACCATCTTATAAAACTTGAAAATAGTGTCATAGATTTGCCACTAAAAAGAGTAAGAAAAATTCCTTTAAATCGATTCATTTCAAAGTGGAAATTTCTCCATATTTCTATAGAGTATGAATACTATACTTTATTTTTAGAACAATATACTATGAGTGTAGTATGCATTCAGTGACTGTTTAAGTTAACAAAACCTATTGGATTTTTTTTTAAAACTTGACTTTTGAACTGCAAAACCTCGACCAAAACTTTCCTATCATTTGAACATTACGGAGTTAGGTATTATAAACATTTTTCAACCCTTCAAAACTTGGTTCATACAACAATTTGAAATGCAAAATCATGGCCATGTATATAGTAATGCAAACATAAGCACAAGAACCACAAAAAAAGATTTAAAGGGATGAGATTTCAAAGTGCAATAACACGATTTTAAATTGCGAAAACACAATTGTTCCACTATTCAACATGTTTGCTACTTTAACATCTTAAACAACAACCAAACATTTATATAAGCCAGATGCATATAAAAGTAAATTAGTAATGATGAGAAACCCCTTAAGATCTCCCTACAAAGTCCACTGTAAATCACATATGTGTATGTTCTTCGAAGTGTTCCATAGCGACCTATTCGCTACGAAAACACTTCAATTTCCTCTTGATTTTTGTCCCCTATAGAATAATGGTTATTTATGTCATTTTCTACCAAGAGGGATCCAAATTCAAACAAACAATAAACACAAGTATATACAAAAATATATATTTTACAATATTTTGTCAATTTTAAAACCACTTAGTGAGATTAACTCATTTTTTTATCAAGCAAAACCAGGAATAATATTCTAGGCCCTAGAACCTTCCTCCTACCCCTTCAAAATGTCAAAACCTAAGCTCTGAAGCATCCTTTCCCGTTATTGCTTGTGTCTTGACCTAGGATAGGTCCTTTTTAGACTTTGGTGACTTGACTTTGGCACTAGCAATGATACTCTAGATCTTAGAATATTTATTTGGAGGTAGGTGAAGGTTTGAAGAAATTTTGAAGTGATTTGAACTTCTACTTTTTATTTAATAACTTTTTGAAGTGAATAGAAATGTGTAGATTTTTGGCTTACATTACAAAGAAAATGTGAAGAGATAAGGGTCTTGAGGGTGTGTATTTATAAGGAAAGATCCATAGACCATTTTCCTTATTTCATGGCACAAAATCCTTCTTGAAATACTGTCCTTAAAACACTCCTCCTTAATACACTCTTCACAAAATGCTCTTCCCTATTTCAAGGCCCTCGGATCACTATAGTTTTTGCGCATCATTAACCCACTCTTAACACTAACAAATATTAAATAGTTTCTGATAAACACTTGGGACATGTTAAATTTAACAATACGTTCGTTCACGTTCTTTAACAACTTTTAACATACTTAAATTTGATTAAAATGAATATATTTTTAGGTCATATTTTGACAAATAATTTTCTCTATCCAATATGTAAATAAATTTATGAACGAGTTCGCCATTATTGTTTATTAATTAAAATGATTATAATAATGCTATTAACTCTATTTAATTAATTTCAAATAAATAATTTATTTATTTAAATAATCCCTATATTTAAATATAAAGCATTTGCATTTTTTCTAGGATGTTACAATTTCTACTCCCTATACTCTTATGAATTACAAAGGATTTCAACTTTCTACTTCTTAAGTCGTCACTTCAAATCATCTCAATAAGGTTACAGGAAAGGTGTACTTTATTGACTCGTTTGTATTATTCAAGAATATACAAAGTCAAACATAATTACTACTAGTTGAATTGCTATTGGAGATCTTTAAGCACGAAGTCATGTTCGATTGTTCAAGCAGTTTGTAATATATGATCCTCCAAGTTAACCGAGGGTGTTATTTAAATACAGAAAGACTAGAGGTAGAACAGAAAGTTTGAACCAGTATAAAAATATATGGTATAATCGTTTTTTTACTTTCTTTACTTTATTTCACCGCTTATCTACTAGTAATTAGATATATAGACTTTATTTGTGCTGTTGGTATACAAGTATCGGTTTCGTAGAATATTTCATATTACTCGATATGTGGCGACTATCATAACAATCCGTAAGTATGACATGAACTAATTGGTGAACATCGAACAAACAAGTAAGAAAGTAATGTAATGACGCACTATTTCGAACCATTTAAATCGATAATAATCCGGACATGTCAGACTT
Organism: Allium cepa; assembly: GCA_030765085.1. Classification (NCBI taxonomy): domain Eukaryota; kingdom Viridiplantae; phylum Streptophyta; class Magnoliopsida; order Asparagales; family Amaryllidaceae; genus Allium; species Allium cepa. Next base: position 434,416,847 of record CM060944.1, read on the forward strand.
GAATTGCTCAAAAAGACAGAATGTTAATTTATAATTGGCAAAAGTTAGCATATACAGTAAATAAATAAATCACAGACATAGAGTTTTACAACAATAAGTAGTTGAATAGATGAATAGTAGTTCATAAAGCTATTACAAACGACAAAGTCCAAAAAAACAACAGAAATCCCAAATACATAGAAGTTTCTAATACAAAAGCAAATGACAAGTCTGAACATACAACTGGAAACGACTGAAATAACTGAAAAGCTAAAATAGGTAAAGATAGATCTCTAAAGCAAGTTCCAAGCTCCAAAGGGGAGTCTCAAATGCTGTCACACTAGGCAGTAACATGTCCGATTTCTCAGCGCTCGAAATTCAACATCAATACGTCCACTGTCTCGAATGCCGCATAGTCGAATGCCGGAAAACCGAACCGTTAGGGTTTAAAGAAGAAGAAGATAGAAGAAGAAACAGAAACAATAACAGAATCTCACATATCGCAGCGGCCAACATATAATAGATAAATAAATATCTTTAAACAGAATCACTATATCAGTTATTACATTACATCACATTACTTTATCAGAGTGTACAACAGCATACAACGGAAAGAATATAACATATACTAGTGATACGCTTCGCCATCTAGCTTGCTCTTGATCTCCACAGCATCTCTTTTCGATTATTGCTCTCGAATAATGCTAACCTGACTCTAGGCTGCCCGTGTGGAAAATTGTGGGCACCCAGAGTTTAGAAAGGGAACAATAAACTCCAGTCAGTCGTGGGACTGGTGTGAGATCTCAAAAACAATTATTTCCACAAGGAAAAGAAAAGAAATGAAATCTGCTATGCTTTTTGGAAAATGAAAATACCATAAGGCCTCCCGCCACACACACAATGCAAACGTAGAATTAGAGGAGATTTCTCCTTATGATAGTCCAGCATGCTTAATACGAGCAAAATCTTTTGATATTATTATTATTAGTGCATAGTGTGGAAAACATTTCGAAAGTATAATATTAATCTTAACCAGCATAGGTACCATTATATTATGCCAGCTATATCTGCCATTTTAAATGGCAGGTTCTACAAATAAAACTGTACAGGGCTCGTATTGTTTTGTTTGGATTTTCCAACAAATGGTCAGGCAAATGAACTTCCCACATAAAATGGAACGCCTCTGGAGGGACGCCCCCGAGAACCTAACCGGATCTCTGCTACATAAGGCTGGGTTACCTCTGTAACTAGGTAACAACTGACACGAGTATGCCATCCCTCCGTCGTTACCGACCTTTATCCGAGGGACGTCAATCCAACAACCACACAGTAAAGTATCTGGGGTCCATACCATGATACCACTTTTTATATTAAAAAAAAAATCAACATAAGTAAATATCTGGGCTCCATACCATGATTTCACTTTTTATCCAGAAGGAAATGGTCACACCCTCAGGAGGAGCTACCCCCAAATAACCTTGCTGCCACGATTCCTGTTTCGACCATTACCTGGTTGTGAGGCTCGACGAAGTCACGTCCACAAAGCTATGCTTTTTCACAAAGCCATGTTTCGATCACAAATGATCAACAAATGATCATCAACACACAGCAGCACTTAGCATGCCACATTACCAAATTGGGAATGTATCACTAGTAACCATCAACTACATAACCGCTGAGCTCATACGTCTCAGAGAAGGGTATTAAGCTAAGAGAATAAATCTCCGCCACCAATAGAAATGTATTTGATAGAAACCAGCTTTACATCTCAAAGTGTAATGTCAGACACACATCCATACAAGTCTGTTCCGGGTTCGAATAGAATCGAAGGCACTTCCATAGAAGCCCTTGCAAATCCGGGTACTCACAATCCCGATCGGACTTTCCATCTCTTAGGAAATCTCTATAACGGCACGACTCGGTACAGAGACAATCGACGGGTTATCCTTTCGTTCTCAAAAATACCCGGTCTTTACCACCGGTCTTCGAATGCTATCCATATCGATGTATCATTATTCGGAATGGGTTATATGACACAAAGTCCTCTCCCGGCTAAACCGAATAATGAGCGTAACATTTAAAAATATATGGATATGGGATTTCAATTAAGTCACAACTTTAAAATTCAAATCTTTCTTCCAAATGGTTTAAACAAATTACCATTTCAAATCTTTTAAACAAAAAGATTTATTCCACACAGTCCACCCAGTTTCACAAAGATCCATTCACGGATTTCAAAACAATTTCCACCTCAATTGGATCAGCTTATTTAATCTTTAAGTCAAAGATTTAACTTATAGCTTCCAAAACGGTTTCCGAAGATTCATTCATAACTTGGAAAACCATTTTCAATTCAACTTGAACTTCCTCAAATACAAATTGGAAATTCATTTCTTATATGAAAGCTTATACCGTTTGAAAACAAAAAGTTTTTATTTCGGAAAAATCCGATTTCATTTATACAAGTTATAATCTTTGGGTTAATTTAAATTCCCAAAGCAACACTTTATAAAATGGTTTAAGTTCATGTAAACTTATATAACCCTTTTGAAATCATGAGCTTACAACATAGAATTCAATTACAAATTTTTATTCAAATTTAAAAAAAAAATAAAACTAAATTAAGTTATTCAAAAATTACTTTTTATTTTGAAATTCCTTTTCAAAAGTTTTCCACTTTAAATCCGATTTATTTTCAAAACCATTGAGATTTAAAAATTCAATTCTAAAAATTATTTCAAAAACTGTGACTTAACCAATTTCCACGTGCAATCCATATTCGTGTGTGTATAGTGCAGTCCAGGGGTTTAACACAATAGTGCATAACATCGACCATCACAGATTCAATCATATTAACATCGATAAGCGGTATAATCCATAACGCTTATCTTCAATCACAGACTCGTAGATAAAATAAATTTATCAATGAGATATATCATAGAATATAAATAAAATTACTATTTGTGAGGAATCATGTTGGATCCCTCCAACCTATTTCCCTGCATCCACGGATGTTAGCACAACCAATAAATATCAATTCAAATCTGATAATAATTATCATATTCAGCTAAACAACCTATCAAACATTTAAATATTAGCTATTTAAATTATCCGGTATCCAGATTTGAGTGAGATTAACTCACCTTGGGTTTTCGACGAGCGTTCAAATTTAAATTAAATCGAACGGCGTTCGATTTAACCTAAATTTTTACTTGCTCAAAATGATTCCAGAATTGGTCCATTGCGTAATATTCGTCGCTGTGATTCCGGCGTCGCCAATATCGTCGAATTCTAATAACGTGTGTACGAGATATACAGTTTTCAACATTGAATATTATTTATATAAACAATTTCTTGTCTTTTATTTAAATTTTTTACCAAGCAAGATCTGGGCCGCACGATCAGAACTCGAGATCAAGGCCGTTCTCTCTCTTCCATCTCCTTCTCATATGCTTCAGGTAAACACGCACCAAAAAAAGCCCAACGTCCACCGCCTAGGGTTTAGAACCGCAAACACCCTGCCGCGTTCGACGACGATCCAGCTCCTTCACGTCGAAGCCTATCAACAACACTACCTTCAGCCAAAAACAAAGTGGAGCTCAATCAACCCCAGACCTCGGAAAGCGTGCACGAACTCGTGGCCTTCGTGGCGAAATCCCTAACAAATCGCTCAATGTTTTTCGATCACCACTACGCGAATCGAAGTGCTCATCGAGCTCTCCATCTTTCCAGTTGAATGAATTAACTAAAACTCGATGGATCGTTCGAAAAATTGGGTTGAAAAGCAATATACATTGGCCATTGATATAAGTTGGAGGCATATGCGTGGTTTCTAGGGTTAGGTTTGGCCGATAACGTGATTATATAAACGTTATTTAATATTATTTGAATATATTTTTTTCCAAAATTACAAGTTTTACAAACGAACTCCAAATCACACATGCCGCCTGGTGTTTCTAAGGTTTCACTCATGTTCCGAACACAATGGAACGTGTTTCAGAGGCTAATTTGGTCGTATGCGCGAGTTACGGAAATAAACGATCAATTTTAAATTAAATCGATTAAAGTATTTTCTATGCGGTTTGAGCTGTCAGGGTCAAACGACAACTCCGATTGCTATGAAAATTGAAATCCGATAATAACTAAATATTACGGATCCAATGGAACTGGTTTCATCGAATTTCGAGACTGTGCCCTGGAAGGCTATTTTAACTCGTCGATTAATTCGAGCGATTTTCAAAATCGTCAAAATCGCTTAAAATTTCACCTTTAAAATTTTATTAACTCTATTATAAATCATATAAACTTTATAATCACATTAGAAACTATTCTAATTCACTTCGAACCAAAATTTGACTATTTACATTATTATATTATTTAGTTCCATTATTAAATTAATATAAAATCCCAAATCTTAATTTATCGACTTTTGATTTCATCCAAAAGCCCACAATCATTATTTAAATCCAAATAGACTTAAAATAAATTTTAGAAACCATTTTTATATTTATTTACACCCAGATTCACAAATTATCCAAATTCCAATATTAAATTACTATTATTCAAATTCAATTAAATCACCGTATTGAAAATTACAACTAAATTCTATTGATTTAACAAACTCCTTATTTGAAAATTAATTCAAAATTCACATTTAACATTTAAAACGAATTAAATGTTCAAAATTTACGACTAGAAATTCTGGGTCGTTACATCCTTCCCCTCTTAAAAGAATTTCATCCCCGAAATTACTAAGGTAGAAAGAATGCTACAAACTCAATAGCAAAACCTACTTAGTAAAAATCTCAAATTTTACTTTGCCTAAATTCTTCAGTTTCAAATCAAACCGCTAGTTTCGATTCTTATTTCAAAATCCTTTTATTTCAATTTTAATTTGAAATCAATTTGTCGTTAATGAAACGTTTCAAAATTTTCAAAGAAATTTCTAACTCCCAAAATTTCCGGAAAATTTTGGCAGTCTTCCTTGTACGGAGGAGCTTTTGCAGTATCATAATAGATATAAATATATATACATCGACCCACACGGTCGGAGAACCAAAAACAATTCATATTTCCAATTTTTATTGCATAGACGTACCTTTTATTAGCATTTTAAAAGCATGCGGCTAATTTATATTGCATATACGCGATCCAACTCTATCGATTTGCCTCCCGTACCTGTACTTACTCAACAAACACATCAGTTTTCAATAATACGAGAATTTATTAACATTCTATTCATTAAACTAGCCAAACACATCAATTACATAGTTTAAACAAATAAACCTCATAATTAATATGTTAACCAAATTTTAACAGCAACCAAAGATTTAAATTCAATTCCAAATTAATTTACAATCAAATCTTTATTTCAAATTTGATACATCTGCCTTTCTTTTATGATTCACTTGCATTTATATACAAATCCACTTATTAAAATTTCAATCCATTCCAATTGGTTCAAAAATCCACTTTATTTGCTTTTCTTAATTTATCAGCTTTGTTTACAACAAAACGACCAATCTCAGTGCAAATTTGATATCATTTAAGAAAACAACAATTACTGAAGTTTATAACCATTTTAAATTAATTCCAAACCAAACTATATTAATTTTACTTCATTTGAAATTATTTACAACCCAAACATCCTCATTTTTATTCCATTATCAAATTAAAATCTTATTCATACACTTCGAATTCATTATCCATATAGGTTTATATTAATATCATTCAATTCTAGGTTATATACAACTCATACATTCTTATTTCATCACAATAAGAAATTAAAATTCTTTCGCTTGCATTAAAATTTTATTGTCTAAATAAATTCCATTAAAGACCATTTCATAAGTTTAACTACAACATTCCACAATTTCCTTAAGTTATTTCAATTCCAAAATATCTCAATTTCTTCTTGCATAATTTTTATTTTTATTTTAAATTTGATTCTTATCCCATCAAATTCCAATCCATTACAAATTTTAACTCAATTTATTCACTTATTCAATCCATTGAAAATTTATTTTATTAACAATGAGACCACTTTAAATCATTTCACTCATTTGAATTTATTTATAATTCAAACCATCACTATTATAATCTAATTCCATTATTCATTTCAATACAATTCCTTTCAATTTAGTTTAGACTAAATTCATCTTCATCCTATTCTTTTAAATTTAGTTAAGTTAAAATTCTATTCATACAATATCCTTTCAACTTAATTAAATTTTCTTTCAATTCAATTCTTTTCTTAATTCTAATTCAAGTTTAACTAAATTTTATTTTACCAACTTAAATTCATTCCACTTCATTTACTACTTAAATAAGAATTGAATTTCATTCAATTTTATTTATAACACAACTAAATTTTGATTCCAATTTAATCCAAATTTAACTTAATTCCTTTTTAAACCTAAATTAACTCCAATTCGGTCCAATTTTATTTTCTATTCAATTAAAATTTTTACTTTCTAATACATATAAGTTTGAAACTTATTTACTAACTTAAGTCCATTCATATCTTATATTTTTCTTTGTCTTATCTCACTTAACATCCATTTAGGAATTAGTTTGAATTCACCATACCATTCAACTATTTCCCATTTGTGATTATAATTCCATTTTCTATTTATAAGTTCATCAACTTATTTACTTAAAAGTTTATATTGCTCATTCGAGTTATTTTCATATTATAATAACAATTCCAGATTATCTAAATGACACTTAATAGCTTAAGGATATAAATTTTCATTACTCAATTATAGTTATTTTACATTCCAACTTTATATTCAATTTAATTCAATTCCAATTCCAATTTATATTTAACTTATCCTCAGTTAAATGCAAATATATTTTATTCAATACCATTTACTCAAGCTAAATTTTAATTCCAGGAGTAAAATTTTCATTTTCTTTCTTATTATTATCAACTTCACTTAATAAGTTTAATAGTTGATTTATCTTAACTCCCACATTATTAAATAGAGTTTCCAAAATTCAATTACCCGGTTTTATTTCAAAACCAATTTGAAATAATAATCAACTCATGACCACTTATTATGGAGGCAATCCATCACTTTAGTGACTCGAAAATGAATTCTAATGACGTGGCCAACATCATCAGGATTATTTTCCAGCGACTGAAGTGAGTTCAGTGCTTTCTCACTTCCACAAATTCCTTTCAAAATAATTTTCATTCCAAAATATTTCCCAAAATAATCCTCCATCATTGCATTCAAACACTTTGAAAACATTTCAATCATTCCACAGATTTTAAATTCCCAACCTTTGTTTTAAATTGATTTTAAAACACCTACCAAAATTCCCGGGATTTAAATTCTGGTTTAATTCAAATTTATTTATTCTTCTTTTGGATAAATCATACATATAGAATTTTATTTGGTTAGAAACCTTTTCAAACTCTAAATTCTTATAATTGATTACAACATTAACAACCAAACATCCAAATATATATAATATTTTCAGAAAAATATTCCTTTTATATCAAAATATAATTTTGGTTAAAATTATTTCATTTACTCCACTTTAAAACAATACCATGTCGATTTATCTTGTTTAAGAGTTTAGAAACCCATATCGATATAGTTGTACTTCCCGTACCGACCAGAATTCATAAACACTCAACCGCTAAGTCGACACAGTATAAAAACAATTTTATATTCACGAACAAATATGCGCTCATATTTATTATACACTCAAACTCATTCTTGAGTACTACTGACTCTATCTCTAATGAGTAACACCCAACAGAGCCAAGGTTGTCGTTAAACCAAATGCTCTGATACCACATGTAACATCCGATTTCTTGACGCCCGAAAGTCGACATCAATATGTCCACTGTATCGAATGTCGCACAGTCGAATGCCGGGAAACCGAACCGTTAGGGTTCAAAGAAGAAGAAGATAGAAGAAGAAACAGAAACAATAATAGAATCTCACATATCGCGGCGGCTAACATATAATAGATAAATAAATATCTTTAAACCGAATCACTATATCAGCTATTACATTACATCACATTACATTATCAGAGTGTACAACAACAAAATATAACATATACTAGTGATACGCTTCGCTGTCCATCTTGCTCCTGATCTCCACAACATCTCTTTTCGATTATTGCTCCCGAACAATGCTAACCTGACTCTAGGCTGTCCGTGTGGAAAATTGTGGGCATCCACAGTTTAGAAAGGGAAAAATAAACTCCAGGTCAGTCGTAGGATTGGTATGAGATCTCAAAAACAATTATTTTCACAAGGAAAAGAAAAGAAATGAAATCCGCTATGCTTTTTGGAAAATGAAACTACCATAAGGCCTCCCGCCACACACACAATGAAAATGTAGAATTGGAGGAGATTTCTCCTTATGATAGCCCAACATGCTTAATACGAGCAAAATATTTTGATATTATTATTATTATTAGTGCATAGTGTGGAAAACATTTCGAAAATATAATATTAATCTTAACCAGCATAGGTACCATTATATTATGCCAGCTATAGCTGCTATTTTAAATGGCAGGTTCTATAACTAAAACCGTACAGGGCGTGTGTTGTTTTGTTTGGATTTTTCAACAAATGGTCAGGCAAAGAAACTTCCCACATAAAATGGAACGCCTTTGGAGGGACGTCCCCGAGAACCTTACCGGATCTCTACTACACAAGGCCGGGTTACCTCTGTAACTAGGTAACAACTGACATGAGTATGTCATCCCTTGGTCGTTACCGACCTTTATCCGAGGGCCCTCAATCCAACAACCACACAGTAAAGTATCTGGGCTCCATACCATGATACCACTTTTTATATAACAAAAATCAACATAAGTAAATATCTGGGCCCCATACCATGATATCACTTTTTATCCAGAAGGAAATGGTCACACCCTCAGGAGGAGCTACCCCCAAATAACCTTGCTGCCACAATTCCTGTTTCGACCATTACCGGGCTGTGAGGCTTGACGAAGTCACATCCACAAAGCTACGCTTTTTCACAAAGCCATGCTTCGATCACAAATGATCATCAACACACAGCAGCACTTCGCATGCCACATTACCAAATTGGGAATGTATCACTAGTAACCATCAACTACATAACCTTTGAGCTCGTACGTTTCAGAGAAGGGTGTTAAGCTAAGAAATTAAATCTCCGCCACCAACAGAAATGTATTTGATAGAAACCATACATCTCAAAGTGTAATGTCAGACACACATCCATACAAGTCTGTTCCAGGTTCGAACAGAACCGAAGGCACTTCCGTAGAAGCCCTTGCAAATCCGAGTATTCACAATCTCGATCGGACTTTCCATCACTTAGGAAATCTCTATACCGGTGCGACTCAGTGCAGAGACAATCAACGGGTTATCCTTTCGTTCTCGAAAATACCCGGTCTTTACGATCGGTTTTCAAATGTTATCCATATCGACGTATCATTATTCGGAATGGGTTATATGACACAAAGTCCTCTCCAGGCTAAATCGAATAATGATCGTAACATTAAAAAATATATGGATATGGGATTTCAATTTCAAATCTTTCTTTAAAATGGTTTAAAAAAATTACCATTTCAAATCTTTAAACAAAAAGATTATTCCACACAGTCCACCCAGTTTCACAAAGATCCATTCATGGATTTTAAAACAATTTCCACCTCAATTGGATTAGCTCATTTAATCTTTAAATCAAAGATTTAACTTATAGCTTCCAAAACTGTTTCCGAAGATTCATTCATAACTTGGAAAACCATTTTCAATTCAACTTGAACTTCCTCAAATATAAATTGGAAATTCATTTCTTATATGAAAGCTTATATCGTTTGAAAATAGATAGTTTTTATTTTGGAAAAATCCGATTTCATTTATACAAGTTAAAATCTTTGGGTTAATTTAAATTCCCAAAGCAACACTTTATAAAATGGTATAAGTTCATGTAAACTTATATAACCTTTTTGAAATCATGAGCTTACAACATAGAATTCAATTTCAATATTTTATTCAAATTTAAAACAAATTTAAAACTAAATTAAGTTATTCAAAAATAACTTTTTATTTTGAAATTCCTTTTCAAAATTTTTTCCACTTTAAATCCGATTTATTTCCAAAACCATTTGGATTCAAAAATTCAATTCTAAAAATTATTTCAAAAACCGTGACTTAACCAATTTCCACGTGCAATCCATATTCGTGTGTGTATAGTGTAGTCCAGGGGTTTAACATAATAGTGCACAAATCAACCATCACAGATTCAATCATATTAACATCGATAAGCGGTATAATCCATAACGCTTATCTTCATTCAAAGACTCATGGATAAAATAAATTTATCAATGAGATATATCACAGAATATAAATAAAATTACTATTTGTGAGGAATCCAGTTGGATCCCTCCAACCTGTTTCCCTGCATCCACAGATGTTAGCACAATCAATAAATATCGATTCAAATCTGATAATAATTAACATATTCATCTAAACAACCAATCAAACATTTAAATATTAGCTATTTAAATTAACCGGTATCCAAATTTGAGTGAGATTAACTCACCTTGGGTTTTCGACGAGCGTTCAAATTTAAATTAAATCGAACAGCTTCGATTTAACCTAAATTTTTACTTGCTCGGAACGATTCCAGAATTGCTCCACTGCGTAGTATTCGCCGCTGTGATTCTGGCGTTGCCAGTTTTGTCGAATTCTGATAACGTATGTATGAGATATTCAGTTTTAAACATTGAATATTATTTATATAAACAATTTCTTATCTTTTATTTAATTTTTTTACCAAGCAAGATCTGGGCCGCACGATCAGAACTCGAGATCAAGGCTGTTCTCTCTCTTCCATCTCCCTCTCGTATGCTTCAGGAAAACATGCACCAAAAAAAACCCAACGTCCACCACCTAGGGTTTAAAACCGCACCCACCACGTTGCGTTCGACGACGATCCAGCTCCTTCACGTCGAAGCCTATCAACAACACTACCTTCGGCCAAAATAAAGTGGAGCTTGGTCAACCCCAGACCTCGAAAATCGTGCATGAACTGGCGGCCTTCATGGCGAAATCGCTAACAAATCGCTCAATGTTTTTCGATCACCACCGCACGAATCGAAGTGCTCAACGAGCTCTCCATCTTTCCAGTTGAACGAATAAACTAAAACTTGATGGATCGTTCAAAAAATTGGGTTGAAAAGCGATATACGTCGGCCATTGATACAAGAGGAGGCGGGTGCGTGGTTTCTAGGGTTAGGTTTGGCCGATAACGTGATTATATAAACATTATTTAATATTATTTTAATATACTTTTTTTTTCCAAAATTACAAGTTTTACAAACGAACTCCAAATCACACGTGCCGCCTGGCGTTTCTAAGGTTCTACCCATGTTCCGAACACAATGGAACATGTTTCGGAGGCTAATTTGGTCGTATGCGCGAGTTAAGGAAATAAACGATCAATTTCAAATTAAATCGATTAAAGTATTTTCTATGCGTTTTGAGCTACCAGGGTCAAACGACAACTCCAATTGCTAAAAAAATTGAAATTCGATAATAACTAACTATTACGGATCCAATGGAACTGGTTTCGTCGAATTCCAAGACTGCCCCAGAAGGCTACTTTAACTCGTCGATTAATTCAAGCGATTTTCAAAATCGTTGAAATCTCTTAAAATTTCACATTTAAAATTTTATTAACTCTATTATAATCGTATAGACTTTATAATCACATTAGAAACTATTCTGATTCACTTCGAACCAAAATCTGATTATTTACATTATTATATTATTAAATTACATTATTAAATTAATGTAAAATCCCAAATCTTAATTTATCGACTTTTGATTTCATCCAAAAGCCCAACATCATTATTTAAATCCAAATAGACTTAAAATACATTTTAGAAACCATTTTTATATTTATTTACACTCAGATTCACCAATTATACCAATTCCAATATTAAATTATTATTATTCAAATTCAATTAAATTACCGTATTGAAAACTACAACTAAATTCTATTGATTTAACAAAGTCCTTATTTCAAAATCAATTCAAAATTCACATTTAACATTTAAAATGAATTAAATGTTGAAAATTTACGTCCAGAAAATCTAGGTCGTTACATCTGACCCAACCATGAAGCAAAACACAAAACAATCTAGTCAGGATTAACATTTTTATGCAAGTATATCAACTCAAGTGAAATGTCCAAGTTAAATGCAATATAAATCAAAGAATGTTTGAGATTCCATCCTTTAAGGATCCGTCAAATTATATACATACATAGTACAATACGCTATATAGATAATGTCTACTGTAAAATAAACTATTAAAATAGCATTAAGACGTTACCTATATCCCCCTTAACACATTTTTATATAAATATTATAGTCTACACAACTGTAAGCTCCACCAAACTTGTGGGATACTCAGTGAGCACTCCATAGGTACAATACAAACCAAACTTGTAGTGGGCACGATAAGGCATATGACAATGTACGCAAGGCAATGTCTAGGGTAGGTTTATACCATTTTGAAGAACGGGCTGGTGGTAACGTATAGCAGCTACTACCGCCCACATTGAGACACACTCTCATAATCAAAGGTGCGCACCAAACAAATCACAAAGTAATAGAATGGTATCAAAGAAGCATGCTCGATCGGAGGTGCGACCTCACTTGGTCAGGTATAGCTCCTATTTTAGTCACATCAAGCTAACCCGAGGGAGTTAGGGATGGGTTCATACCTCATACAGACGTTCGCCAAACCATCATACTTCCTTCTGGAATCTCCACCATGTGTAAAGTGGTTTCGGTATTGACAGAGAGCACGACAATATCTGATCTCAGTCTCTTTAATAACCAAACGCTTATTTCACACCATGGTATCACTTTATTAACATTTAAGTAAAATTTCAAATCACAAATTCAAATTGAAATAAAATATTCAACTTCAATTTATTCAATTCTGAAAATACTCACCTAATCACCTTTTATAAACATTTAAAATAAAATCTCAAATTCAAATTTAAATCATCTTAAATATTCAATTTCAATTTTATTTAAATTTGAAAATATTCATTTAATCACTTTAATCAAAATCAAGTTATCAAGTTATAAAACCGTATCTTTAAAATATCAAAATCAATAAGTCCAAATCAATTCTTATTTAAGTTAAATTATTAACGAATTTAAATTTCTAGTCAACTTTAATTTATCTTTCCAACCTTCATTTATTAAAGTTATTACAAAATTTATTTAAAAATATTAATACGAACTTTATATAAATATTATATATATTAGTTAAATTAAAAAAATTATTAAATTTTTTATACTAAATTTTATGATTAAATCTATTTTAAATCTTAATTATATTTTTAAAAACAGTAGAATTATATGTAAAATTTTATAATTTAAATTATTAGACTTAACTTACAAATTTAAAATTTCCAAACATATAATTTAAAAAAATTTAAATTTTTACACATATTAAAATAAAATATATGTATTAAATTTTAAAATCAAAACTCATATATTTCATTTTCAAAACTTCAGAAATCATTTTCAAAATAGTCTATCGGTGTCGGTGTATAATTTTTTATCCTATGATCAAGTGATACGGATATTTAACATTTCAATCTACAATAATTTAACTTTATGGATATAATAAAGTCACTTGTGTTTATCATTTCAACCCATAACGATTTTCTCCAATCTATAAGATCGTTCGGGTATGTATCATTTCAACCCATAGGGATTTCTTAAAACTAAAGGAACTTGCAGAGTGAAAACAATAAAATAAAATAGAATAACATATCAATTACAAGCATATATAATTATTAATAATTTAAATTTAATACATATACTATCAGGTTATGGTGTCATATGTCAATTAACATATGTCATACTATCAGGTTATGGTGTCCTTTGAAAATTTTGATTCCTTAAAAATTTAAAATATTATTTTTTGAAAATAAATTTTCAAAGCAATATATGTGTGTGTGTGAAAAATCATCTTATAGGAGGTTGAACATTTGTTTCTAAAATAACAAATATAAACTAACATTATTTTTATCTTCAATATTTGAGTTTGATTGCATTGTTGATCTTCTTGTCTCGTTTTATATATTCTTGCATATATAATAGTAGTGTGTGTGTGTCTGCATACGTATGGTTGTCTCATTAAAACTTAAAAGGCGGGATATAACTTCTCCCCCTTTTTATGATGACAACTATACATTTCATTTGAGTATGTATGTAAAGAAAACTCCCCTTATAATATAACTTATGTATGGAAACTTCCCCTATCAATATACCAAAATAACTGATATTATTTCTCCCCCTTTGTCATCAACAAAAAAATGAATTTAAAGGCAGAAATAGGTAAATATAAGAAAATGAGGCACAACATCAATGATTACAATGTTGTGTGGACTATAACAAGATCTACATAACAATGTATGTAACGCCCCGCCTTTTTACACGGATTGAATCGATGATAAACCACACACGTCAGACTTAAACCATACAGAAGGGCGGAATGTTATGGGGTAAATAATAAAAATAGAGAAAGAAATAAAAACAAAATAGAATCTTGCAGCGGAACGATAAAATATAACAATCAAGTAAACAGTTCATGAAGCTGTTTTACAAAAATATTTGATTTTCTTTACTTATACAATACAATATCAGAGTTACACATGCCAGAGAATAATCAATAATAATGCAGCGGAACAATGTGAAAGTGAATACTATAATATGTGATAACAAATCTTCGTCCTCGTCCTCCAGAGATAAAGGCTTCAAATCCTGAAATGCTCAGGCTGACCTAAGCGAATTGAAAAGACAAAACACTCGAGCCAGAACTAAAAGATCTTATGTAAGTTAAATCAACAATAAATAATATGAGTGGAACGGCGTCAGAGATGGTTACGGGATTTGACATCTTCTATCTAGTGTCAACGTGAGTGCAGTAACTCAAGAGATGCTCGGGATTCACATCTCCTAAGGATCCATTAAACTATTTACTATGTAGTAATATTTCACTATTATAATAATGCCTATTGTAAAACAAACTTACCTTTTTCATAGCAATAAGGGGTTACCCATATAGCCCTTAACGCGTAATAGTCACAGTAGTCCATCCAATATCATACTCCCTCCTGATCGGGAAGCCACCAGAGGATACCACACGGGCTACGGGAGAAAACCAAACTTGTACAAGGCGCGATAGGGTAGGTGACACGGCACAACTAGGCAATGCCAGGGTAGATATACCAATTACGCTTCTGGGCTGGTGGTAACGCGTAGCGCACAGCTACCGGCCACCTCTAGCCACACCCCCAAAAAAAGAAAATAAAAAGTGGCCACCAAATCAATCCAAAAGTCAGAGCATAATATCGAAGGGATGTATCCGATCAAAGGAGCTACCTCATTAGCCCGTCAATCGCTCCTGTTTTAGCCACCTTATGCCAACTCACGGGAGTCGGGTCCACGTATTTACCTCAAAGGAAACGCCGCCGCCATCCTACTTCATTCTGGAATCTCCACCACGTACACGGTTGTTAAAGTGATTTTCGGAGTTGGCAGAGAGTATGACAACTTCTGATCCTGGTCTCTTTAACTACCCAACGTTATTATAACACCGCGGTCTTTTTTGAAATAGTTTATACTTTAAAAACCAAAATAAAATATCCATTTCAAAACCATATAATTACGATATCACTTCCTCTTTTAAAAACTAAATCAAATTTTGATATCATTTTCAAATATATCCTTTTCTAAAACCATAACATTTTTAAAGTTAAAATATTTCGAAACCAAAACTTGAAATATAGCCTTCCAAACATAAAACTTTGAATTTCATAACTTTGAAACATACTACACCAATTAAATGGTTTAAATATTAAATTACTTTATTATATAATAAAATAGCTTCTTTACCTTTACAAATCAATTCCAAATATAGATTTAAATCCCTAAATAAACCAATATAATTTCCATATATCTCAAAGCTTTAATTATTCCACCATTTCAAAACTTATTCTTTGATAATTTCATATATACCAAATTTCAACTACTATTATTTAGATTTGAAATGTTTACTTAATAAATCAAATATCATTTTAGTAAAGTCTTTAGATTTCAAATAACTGGATATTCTTTCAATTTCATTAACTTGATAATGTTCATTTAAATCAATTTGATATTCATTTAAATCCTCTAAACAAAATCAAGTTATAAAATCATACCCTTTAAATTTCAATTTTATTTACCTTTCCAAATCTAATTTTTCGAGGATAATTCTTAAATACTTTAATTCAAATCAAATTCACATTTATGTTTCTACCTTAGTTTTATTTTAGTCAATATAAACTCTATATAAAATAGAATTTAAATAGATACTTAACCATATTATATAAAAGAAATCAAACTTTATTATTTAGCTTATTTTTTAATTCAAAACAAACTTATACATAGCTAAATCAATAATAAAATAGCATTTATATAGCATCTAAAATCAATATCTGTATAGCCCATATATTTCTTTACAAACCATAAAAATCATTTCAAAAATAATTTTATATATATACCGCGGTGCCTGTATATAATTTTCTATCCTATGGTCAAGTGATACGGATATTTATCATTTCAATCCGCAATTTAAAAATAAAAATGCGGTTGTATATCATTTTAAACCGTAATCCCGAATCAAAATAAATGCATAACAACTTGCAGATTATGATGATATAAATAAAACATCCATTCATCCATCATAAAATCATACATCCATCACAATCATCATACAAAACAATTAATCAATATCAATATATAACTGATAATATATAACGGATAATTAACTGGCAGTTATATTCAACAATAAATTAAATAACGATTTAATTTAAATAAATGCAATAACTGAGATGATGATTAAAATATGAAAAAGTCATAAATAAATGCATAATCACAACAAAATTTAATTTAACAAACATAAGAAATGTTAGAAGTTGTGAGTGGGTTAAAACACTCACCTTTTGAATTTAAATCCAATTTAAACCCAAAAATGGAACAGTCTCAGAATCCGTCCAAACCAGCGCCAAATGTCCGGAATTTTATTACGATCCCAACGGAGAAAACCGCGCATGAATTGGACCTCTTACGTAAAGTTGTCGCGATTAGAATATTTTAATCTGAAATTAATGAAAAATAAAATAAAAAATAAAATGCGTATACGTCACCTCCTTCAACACTCGCTCGTCCACTGCTCTAGAACCCTAAATCGCGACTTAAGCTACATGCGTCGCCACTTCGCTCGACCATTCTTTCCTGACGCGCTCGACCCATCACACACTGAGGCCTTCCAGTGAGGCTCCTACCCCATGCCGACTACCGCGAGCCACCACCGGCACCCCCAATGCTGCTGCCGCCGTCGTTTATTCTACACCTAATCGAATTTTCTCGGCCAAACTAACCGTTGAATCTTCAAACGAATCACGCCGATGTCATCCCCTCGGTCCCCTCTACACAACGATATAGGCGATTTGACGATCGGACCAATTTGATTTCGGCGTGATGAACGACCATGGCTTCTTTACTCGATTTCGGCCACATATCAATCCAGATTAGAAAACAAATCATAGAATTGACATGCGCTGTTTGAGAGCTTCGAATCCATATAAAATTTGCTATATATTGTGGAGTTTGAAATTTTAGCTTTTGATTTGGTTTGGAATTGTATTTGGATCTAGAATTTGTTCGTCTGCCATTGAGGAGGAGAGATAGCTGATTTGTTCGTACAGACAAATGAGAAATAGGAGTAGGCTAGGGTTTATAATCGGGTATTTATAGAAAAAGTTGAAAATAGAATAGATGGACCCGATTTATAAACGCGCTGAACGATGAATGGCCCGAAAAGCCCGTTCTGACTCCGGAACGAAATTGGGTCAACGCATATATCAACATAGATGTTTTAAAATATTTTAAACACGACGGAACAGGTTTCAAGTCCAAATTCCATCGTATGAAGAAGTTATGCTAAAATCAATATTTTTCAAATTGATTTCAATTTCATTGATTTCAAGGCGTTTCAAGCCCATACGATCAAACGACAAATCCGATCGATATGAAACTTGAAATCCTACAATAATTCACCGTTACGGATTCGATGAAACTGGTTTTGTTGAAATTCGATTTAGTGGCCAAAATGGCTATTTTTACATTAATTAATTAAATTAATAAATTAACAAATTTAAATCAAATATTCAATTTCAACTCTACAATTAACCAATTTTATCATTTTTAATTTCTCAATCATTCACAATGATTTAAACAAATTTAATGTAAATTTTGAGTTAATTAATTCATAAATTCCAATGTTAACCTCAATTTCAATATTTAATTTCAATTTTATTAAATTTAGAAATTATAAAATAAAAATCCAAAATCCATTTACTAAATTCTTAACCCTTGTTATTTGGGTCTTATTACAATAAGAATATAGCTAACATTTCTTCTAAATCTTGGTTCTTAATATTCTCCCATTTAAACTTAATTCCAATCAACGTACAAATTTAATTACCTTTAATTGCAATTAATCCTATTATTACCATTTAAATTCCAAATAAATTATTTTTATTTAATTTCAATCTTTATAACCCATCCACTGATTTCAAATAACATAGTTAATGCTGTTTTTACATTACATTACTTAAATATACTCAACTTCCTTTCTTTATTGTGTGTTAACTAAATTTTCCACTAGTATTGAAATTTTTGCTAAATATACATTTGCATTACTTCCTTTATTGGGATTTCATTCCACTTATTTGTAGTCAACTTATATTATCATCACTACCTTTCATTTTAAATTTCAATTCATTCATAAGCCATTAACAATCCATTATTACCAAATATTACCTTAAATCCACCCAAACGTAATGTTTGATTCCATTTATTGCAATATGTTTTAAGTAATAGTGATTGCGCTAAATTAGTTTGCATTAACGCTATTCCATTAATCTACATCCACTTACATTTAATATTCCCAATAAATTTACTTACTTGGTCTCATGCTTTCTATTACACCAATTACTACCTTAAAATAAGTTTACGTTTCTAATTTAAATTCATTAATTTAATTCAATGCTTACGTTTTGTTTTCATATATTCAATTCGTAGCTAAGTATACATCTACATTATTTCCAATTTTATTTCTTTCAGTTGTTACACAATCATATTAGATTAACAAATTATAATGTTTTCCACTATTTCTTAATTGGGAGTTCAGTTAAATTTCTATTTCCTTATATACTCTAATTTAACAGCTTCTAAACATTGTATTACTTCTCACATTAATGTAACTTTTGCTTATATTTATTAAATTTTGATTTCTCATTTCAATTAATAGATTAAATAGAGGGGCAACACATAATTATTGCCACCGTTTACTTTTAACTACATTTATAAGTTTATTGTTTACAGACCCAAGTTACAACATTTACATAATTTCGATCTACCGTAATCTTGTTCAATCTATTAATTATGTACAAATTCCTTTATTTACACAACACTTTCATTTATTTACTTATTGTAAATTCTATACCCAAGTGCAACAATTTACATTATTTCATTAAGTTGCACTTCATTTTAAATTGTCGATTTTAATTACAATTGCAACACTTAATTTCTAACATTCGTTCAAATATAAATTATAATATTTTCATTTCTTCTACATTTAATTACAAAATCTTATAAATTTAACCAAATTTTAATTATCAAAGTTTACGGGTCGTTACAATGTTTGTGTAACGTCAAGATTACAACATAACAAACTACCTGACTTTATAGTTTGTGTAGCATCATGATTTCATAAAACAAGAAAACAAGTTAAAAAAACAAATTTTCATAAGTTAGAAAACTTGAAATGCTCCATTCCATGCAAGAACCCAAAACAAGCATAAGAAAATCCAATGATGCAAGATCTACAGAAAACATGAGTTATACAAGTGAACAATTTGTTTTAAAAGGTTTTTTCTATGCATGGAAAGTTGGTAATATAAATATATTACCTCACCATTCTCCCGATGTAGGCGAGGGAGCTGGAGAACGTCCGACAAAGTTTTACCAAATCCTTTTAAGAATAGTTTTTACCTCTTATACTTCATTTGAAACTCAATCAAATTTGGTTTCTATTTAATCAATCATTGAATTGATTTTTGTAAATCCCTAATTTATTTATTTTTTAAGCTTCTTTTGTTTCTTTTTGTTATGATGAATGAATAGTACATTTTTGCTTTAACTATAGGTTTTCATGTCATTAGGAATTGTTTTGACCGATTCCGTAATGACCCATAATTTCAATCATTCAAATTTGGAATATTTAATTGATTTTAAATATTGGAAAGTTAATTTTATAAGTTAAATAGCTTGAATTTCAAATCTATCGATTTATTTGATAATTATATTGTTGAATTTAATATTGAAATTGTTTAAGTAATTAAATCTTGAATTTAATATGAATGAAAATGATTTCAAAAGTTGAAGTTATTTCTATTTAAATAAGAATGAAGATAGTAAACTTTTAAATTAGAATTAAAAGTGATTTAACTAATTTTGGAAATTACTCATTTTAATTAACGTGTAAAATAGTCTTTTGGGGGCACTGTCTTGGATTTTGACAAAACTAACTTCATTAGATTCTTAATAGTGAATTATTGTATGCCATCGAATTTCATGACAATTAGACATATCATTTATTCGTGCGAGTTCAGATCGTGTAATTAAAGGAATTTTAATTAATATAATTTGATTTAAAAAGTCAACTTCTATATATGATGGAATTGGCTTCCGATATATATTCCGTTGTGTTTGAAATAGGGTATAACATATCGAACACCAGGCGGCGTGCTTCTTTTACAGTTCGAAATTTTCATAGATTGTTAGCCCAAAAATATATCAACACCCTGGTTGGAGTGTCAAAGCACCAACCATGTTCTTATAGAGCAAAATATAGACAATAGGGATAGAAAAGTATTGTAAAAGAACGTAGACAGAAGATTTTTAAAGTGGTTCGACTGTTAATGAAGCCTATGTCCCATTTATAGTTTTATTGTGACTGATAGTTGTTACAAGTAGCGTTTGATTACAAGGCTTTTGATAATCCTTATCTAGATTTGAATCCCTAGAGTTGGAATCTAGTGGAGAATCACAATGAATCCCTTTGGAGATTGCTTGATGGAGATAGAGTGTGAGGAAGATTTCTAGTAGAGCTTTAGTAACCAGTCCAGAGAGGATCCAGTTTATGTTGTCGGCAGGACATTATTTATAGAGATTAGAGAGCTTCTAGGCCAGGCTACTTTGTCAATCGATTGTAGATGTGTACATAATGACCTAAAGGAGCTTAGCTCATGATCTGAGTCAAAAACAAGGATCGCTAGTGATCCATAGATTTGGATTAATCGCGGGACAAAGACTTAGCTGCTCTCCCTCCATCACTTCATCGTGCCGTATCGCCAATAACATTGCTCAATATGGATCGCTAACGATCCATCGTGTATGGATTTCTAGCAATCCATACACTTAATATTTTTCGTGCTCTGCCTTTTGGGCCTTTTACCCCTAATTTCTTGTAGCGAACCTTCAAGATGCACGGATCACTGGTAATCCATATGTTATGGATCGCTTGTGATCCAAGCACTTGGATTGTATTTGGAGTTGCAAGTTTTGAATGCCTTTATGGCTTCGTATTGACGTTGTTCATGTTGTTTTATCGCATGTTGCTCTATTTCGCTAACAATCTAGCCATTACACCCAGACATTGATCGAACTTAAATGGATGCTGGTTTCTTGGTCTAGTCAAATTGAGTCTTTGTTTTAGCAACATGACTTGGCTCTCGTGGACCTACTGCTTTGATCTTTTTGGTTAAATTCCAAGCTATTTTGATGTCATAAAATTATTCCTCTTCTACCGGATCTTGTTGGGTTAAAACTAGGATAAAATTACCCTCCAGAGTACGTCATTGTTGTAAACAAGGAATGCTTTGGAAGTTATCACTTTCAATTTCTGTTCGTCGAATTCCAAGTGATTGCACTATACAGATACATGGCAGGTCATGCTGTTGACCACATAGCTTTGGTCATGACTGCTATTTCTTGTCATAATGGGTCAAATTTCTTCTTCTAGCTTCCTAGTATGCTTCAAAATGATGGATAGATGTCGAAGACTGAGTTCAAGAAAAATCTCCCTCCAACCTTATGGGTCGATAGCGATCTATGTACGATGGATCGCTATGACCTGGCCGCTTGAAAATTTTTGCTTCGAAATGATAGGTCGCTATTATCCATGATGGACCGTAGAAACCCAATGACTTCATGAAATTTCACTTCATATTTTATATCTACCTCTATTATGTTTCTCGAGCCGACCCTTCCTTCCACTTTTACACGACCCAAACCATTTCCTTGTGTGATTTGAAGCCTTAGGCGATTAGACCTATCTTGCTTGACTCGATCCAGTGCTTCCTTAGATCCATCTTGTCTAAGCTTTCAGCCATGATTTCCACTTTTCTCCACCATTACTGGAGCATCATTGCCTCCTTGGCTTATCTCGGAACGAAACCCTGGCTCGTGCCTTGAATCGCCTTCGATCCATCATTAGCTCGCCACTGACCAGATTGTTAACTGCAAGTTTTCCTTTGGACCGCTGATTCAAGTCTTCGATCAATCATGCATTTAAAGTTCAATCCAAGGTAGATCTGCGGTCATAGCGTCGTTTAACAATTTGTTGGCGACGTCACGTTTGTGATGTTGATAGTGATAAGTCCAAGTCCAATGCAATTTTTGGGAGGAAGATAGTAAATCAAGTCACGCGTTCTTTATGAACGACATTTGGATTTTATTCCGATGCTCGGCATGCTTTGCTGTCTTTGTCCCAAGAATCAAAATCGATTTATGCAGAGTTACATACTTATTGCGACGCGACACATCATGGGTTGGCCCTAGATCCTTTGGAGGAATTAGTTTATTCTTGTTTCCATTTACATGCTTGGTGTCCTTGTTCTGGAAAGAATTTTCAATGTTGCTTTGGTCAACTGATTCATTATCAATCGTTGATTGATAATGAGTAAGTGTGGTAAAAGCAAAAAAGAAAATGATGCGAGAAGTCCTTTTCTACTGCGAGCGAACTATCTACATGGGATAGAGCATTTATAGTGTTTGGGCATCGAGTTTACCCTGTATAGACATTACACTACACCTGCCCTAGTTCACACTTGGAATCCGATATGCCAATATGAATTCATGTCTCTCTTGAATTCAAGTGTTGTAGGGGAAACTATTAATTTAGGATAGAATTACTTGACCGTTTTGGATGCGAGTTCTATTGTTTAGAGTAAAGCGGCCATCTTTGCATCGCAAGTCAAGCAGAGGAAGCCCGATGCTTTCTAAAGCCGAGTCATCATCCGTCGCCCTTTCTCCTTCTACTTCACAGGTTAAATATGGTCGGTTGGTCCGATTTTGGACCGAACACCTCCTGACTTTAGAGTGAAAATCTAACGTATGGTGGATCGATTATACAAATGACAAGTGTATAACTAAATTAAACTATAGCGTAATAATTAGTAAAGAATATAAATAAGAATAATCACACCAGGGTTTTTATACTGGTTCGGACCTCCCATCCTACGTCCAGTCCTAAAGCTCCTCTTCGAAACTTCCTTTCACCAAATAACCCTCACTTCACTCGGAGGAACACGTTCACAATAGCAGAGTTTCATTGTCAAGAGTATGTTCTCTATTTCATAGATTTTGACTATATCGTACAATTAAACTTCCTATATCTCTTGAATGATTGAATACAATATTGTTCGAGAGAATATGGAAGTGTATGATATCAGGTTTTCAGATTTGATAGCAAGTGGATGATTAGAACAATAAATAATCAAGATGAATTAGATAAGACAGAAGTAAGTGAGTAAGTAAGTAAGTTGATTCATCTTGATTCTTGTTTATATAGTTGTAAAGAGTTGCTTGTAGTAGTCACATCTCTTCCCTTTCAGTCTAGATTCGTTACCGTTCAAGGTGAAGAGTTGCGGATGAGAGATGGAGTTGTGTCTCTTCGGAAATGACAGTTGTGATTTGAAATATTTATTCTGAGCCCAGTTTCAGATATCTGAATGTCGTTTTTAGACGTCTGGAACCTATTATTTATTTTAGTCACGTATCTACGTTTAGACATCTGAAGTTTTGCATTCAGACGTTTGAACCTGTCAAGTGTGGTTTTTCTGGGTTCATTCTTGATTTTTTGTTCCTTCGATCTACATGCAAATTTGTAGATGAATTTCTTTAATGCTTTAGTCATCGTCTTGTCAAGGTAGTTGTTTTTCTTGCTTTGTATATATGTATAATATGTATATGATTTCCATTGTATAGTTGTTATCGTTGAAATCATAAACTCAGGGTTCTAACATTCTCCAACTTTTTGATGATGACAACTATACAATATAATTAGATGAATAATTACAGACGGATTCTCCCCCTAAATATAATCTTCCCCTATAGGTGTACATATCTTTTTTTCTCCCCCTTTGTCATTATCAAAAATAGTTGAAGAACCATAACGCATAGATAAGTATGATATGCAGACAGAATGACAACAATAACAAAAATTATGATTACATCTACAGCAAAATATTGATAGTGTCATACCAGTCATTTGAAAAAAAGTTAACTACAACAAAATATTAACCATATGAGGTCAAGGTAGATCATCCCTAGGGGAGGCCAATTTCCCTTTGTCCTTGTCGCTGATCTTTGGCGATGTGTGAGGAGATGGAGAAGGTGTAGACCAGTCAGAAGAAGGTTGTCGAGTTTGTTGAAGTTCTTGATCAAGTTTGGAAACTATTGAAGCAATAGAATCTTCAATTTTGGAAAGCCTGGTGGAAAATGTGTGATCAAGCCTTTCTATTTGTTTACCATGGAGAATTTGATTTCTAGATAGGAGCACTTGGTTTTGTAAAGCTAAGCGAGCAATACTTTCATTAGCATTAGGCTGAGTTCGTGCTTCCAAAATCTCTATATCAGAGTGATATTCAAACGAGGAAACAGGAGGTGGAGATGGTTGCCTTAGTAGTTCTGTATTACCTTCTTCTTGTTGTTGTTCTTGTGGTTGTGTAGGAGAAGGAGGTTGATCTTGTGCATTTATCCATTCTAGAAGAGTTATATAAGATGGTGCCGGCAAATGCATAAGATTGAAAAATTTTGTTCCACTATATTTGATAGGTAACTCCTCAAAAGAAGAAATGTATGATGGGATGTTTAGTGCTTTGAAGATTCGTATAATATAAGCTGAGTAAATGATAGTCCGGCGAGATCTATTCCAAAAACCTTTAAGTTCATCGAAAATGAACCGAGTCTAATTAACCACAGTTTGACTAAAAAGAGCATATAAAGCTTTGTGCTAACGATCAGTAATTTGTTCATAGCTACCTAATCACTGGATAATGGTATTTATAAGCATTCAGGTAAGGAGCCTAGCACATGGCCTAAGGAATTTAGAAGAAAATAGAGGCATTTGATTCTCCCAAAATTAATGAGTTGTAATATCACAAGGTATTAATCGCAATCCCCTATTTTAGATAATCTGTGACCCTTATAAGCGCATTCTAAAATTCATCCAATTATAGTAGGGGTTAACTTGATTGTTGTCCCATAGACACTCATTCATAACCACTGTTCATCATTCTCAGTAGTCCATACAGATGAACTATCCAGATTAGCGTAAAAAAGGTATATAGCCAATTGATCGATGGAGATATCGTTGGCATTAAAAGAAACAAGGGTTTTTAAGTTACCTTGCTCATAGATGTCATCCATATCGTATGAAGGAAACATGATTAGGTTAAAGAAGGGTCCAAGATGCATCTTCTTAATCTTTAAGTCTTCAAACCGTCTTATACTTATTGGATTGTGGAATAACCAATCTTTAATTTGAGTGTCAGTTACCACCAAGGGTTGAGAAGAGGATCATTTTCCATGCTTTCTTTTCTTAGTTCCCTTTTTTGTGGTGGCATTAATCAGGTGAGAAATTTGATTATTAGATTTTGATAATAATATTCGATTTGGAAATGATTAGAAATAGGAAAAGGAGATTGATCGACCAGAGATAGGGTTTTTTTATTTAAAAACTATCGTTTCCAGTTCCAGATGTCTGAAATAGTGGATCAAACGTCTGAAAATGCTTGATGTAGAAACACAGAGTAGAATCAGACGTCTGGAAATAGCACTCAAACGTCTGAAAAGTGCAAATACTAAATAGATATTTCTTCCAGACGTCTGAAATCCTTTCCAGACGTCTGAGAAACTCCAGATTAATTTTTTAATATTTTTTGAAGAAAAAACTTTATTTATTGAATAGAATACAATACAAAAAAATATATGTATATAATCGTTTTCAAACTTAGTAGTTTATTTGTTCTGGTTCCATTCCTGACGATCTCATGAATTCGGTTCGTAGATGGGATGACCATAGTTGATTGGGGACCAGGAAGGAGCTTTGGATGACGAAGTCGATGGTTCGTCTCTAGGAGTTTCAACAAAGCGTGGAGATTTTTTATGTAAACTCTTCTTTGTTGGAGAATGACCACATATAGCATATAGAGCCTTTTCCAGGAAGTTCAAATGTTTGATTGTTCCTTCCTGTCTATAATATATTTCCTTTTGAGCATCCATCATTATGAATTGATAATGTGATATTTCATCAAGTTTTTCGTGGATTGTAGATGGTTTTTCTCATTTGGCTTTTTTCAATAGAGGTGATAATCCCCATCAACTTTTTGGTAAGTCAGGAGAGGGTGGAGAATGAGGAGGTGAAGAAGTACGAAGAGAGGGGTGGATACGTTTGAGGATGACGATCTAGAATTATATAAAGTTATTTCTTGAGAAGACATTTTGTTTTTTATATTTGATATATATTTTTAAAGAGAAACTTCTGAAAGTTAGATTTATAACATTCCAAATATAAAAATAGGTAGCATTTTATGGTCCAAAATTATTGTCTAAATTTTTAAAGGTTTTTAATCAGCCAAAAACTTGTGTATATAAAAAAAATTTCTTAATTTAAAAGTTCATTAAGTGAACAAATGCCAAAGTCTCGTCGTAATTTTACAAAAGTTAGTTCGTTTAATGGTTTTGTAAAGATATCAGCTATTTGATTTTCTATGTTAACATATTATAAAGTTATAGTTCCTTTTTCGACATTATCTCTTAAGAAATGATGCCTTATATCTATATGTTTAGTTCGAGAATGATTTACCGGATTTTTAGATAAATCGATTGCGCTAGTGTTATCACAATAAATTGGGGATTTTTCAATTTTTTTTCCAAAATATTTTAAGGTTTGTTGCATGTAAATTACTTGTGCACATGCTAATGCCGTTGAAATATATTTGGCTTCGCAGATGGATAAAGAAACACAATCTTTTTTCTAAACCATGAGACGAGAGATTGTCCAATGAAATGACACGTTCCACTAGTACTTTTTCTATCCATTTTGCATCCTCCAGAATCCGCATCGCTATGTGATACATGTTCAAAGGATGATCCATTCGGGTAGAATAGTCCATAGTTTTTCGTGTTGGATAAATATCTCAAAATACGCTTAACTGCTCTTTGATGATATTCTTTTGGTTTTGCTTGAAAACGTGCACAAAGACAAATACTTGTCATTATATCGGGTCGACTTACGGTTAAATATAACAACAAACCAATCATACTCCTATATAATTTTTCCTTCAAAATCTTTTTCATTTTCATCTTTATCAAGATGAACCATTGTACTCATAGTTGTAGGTTTACTAGATGTTTTATCCATATCGAAACGTTTTAATAGTTCATTACAATACTTTTCTTGGTGTATAAAGACACCATTTTCTAGTTACTTTATTTGCAATCCTAAAAAGAAATTTAATTCGCCCATGTGTGACATTTCAAATTCATTTTTCATTATATTAGAAAATTGTACACATAAATTTTCATTAGTTGATCCAAATATGATATCATCGACATAAATTTGAACTACTAAAATATCATCATTTTCTCTTTTAATAAATAGAGTCATGTCAATTTTACCAATTTGAAATCCTAATGAAATTAAATAATTTTTAAGCCTATCATACCATGCTCTAGGGGGCTTGTTTTAACCCATATAATGCTTTATTTAATTTAAAAACACGATTTGAAAATTTTTCATGTTCAAATAATGGTGGTTGTTCGACATAAACATTTTCTTTAATGAGACCATTCAAAAATGCACTTTTGACATCCATTTGATATAATTTAAAATTGTTATGACAAGCAAAAGCGAGTAGAGTTTGTATAGCTTCTAATCTATCTACAAGTGCAAAAGTTTCATCGTAATCGATTCCTTCTTCTTGATTATACCCATGTGCTATTAAACGTGCTTTATTTCGAACTATATTTTCAGTTTCATCGGCTTTATTTTTAAATAACCATTTAGTTCCAATGACGGATTGATTTTCTTGTCTTGGAACAAGTTCCCAAACATTATTTCGTTCGAATTGATTTAATTCTTCTTGCATAGCTAAAATCCAAAAATCGTCTTTAGAGGCTTCGTTATAGTTCTTTGGTTCAAAATTTGAAACGAATGCAACATGACTTATTTGATTTAGTTGATTTCGCTTTACTTTAGAATTTAAATCTCCAATAATGTCATCTATAGGATGATTCTTTAAAATCTTAGGAGGTGAAACTAAAGTGTGATCAATAGCTTCATTATAATTGTGAAGTGTGTTAGAAGAATCATTTGAATACGTGGGGATGGAATAGCTGTTGGATGGTTAGGACATCCCGTCTTTAGAGATAAAGAAGGACGCGAGCTTTTTGTACGTTGTATGCCTTCTTTTTTTGAAACATTCCCGGTAGTTTGTAGATAAGATGGAATTGTTCGGCAGATGTTCCTTTTCGAAGGGCAGAATCAAAGTATAGTGTCGAACAAGTAGGTGTAACTGTTGAGTTTCTTCTTCATCATTAATTTGTGTAATTAAAAATTTTTCATCAAAAGAGGCATGTAAACTTTCTTCTATAATATTTGTTCTTTTGTTATAAATTCTATAAGCTTTGCTACGATCTGAATAGCCAACAAATATTCCTTCATCGGCTTTAGGATCAAATTTTCCTAGATTGTCTTTAGTATTTAATATGAAACATTTTGATCCAAATGTTCTAAATATGATACCTTAGGTTTCTTAACAAAAAATATTTCATAACACGTGTTATCATTGGTCGTCGTGTCACTCTATTCAAAACATAACTGTTGAATATGCGCTTTGCGCTATATGATTTTTGTTTGATGATAATAAACATATATACATTCATATAAATGTATTTGGTAATGTACTATTTTGTTTTTTCATAGTTTAAATAAATATTTGTTGAATAAAATTAAATTACACAGAATTCGAATTTGAATTCAAACAGAGCAAGTTAAACAGATTTTGAATTCAAACAGAAATTTTTATTCAAACAAATATTTATTACAAATTGTAAATAGTACAATTTCATGCTCTCACTATACATATACATTTTTGATTACAATCACATCACATTTACATCACGACCTTACTACATATCGCTCACACTCATATTTTTGTCTTCAACTATAATCCGGTTTGAATCCAGCATCTGAGTAATCTGCAAAAATATTTTCAAACGCAGTAAAATTGAAAGAGAAATATTTTTGAAATTTGAAAGAAACGATGATTTTGAAAACGTTGTTTGCCTCAGTTATTTGGGTTGTTCGTCATCATTTTTGACTGTGCAATATCTGTGCATATCGGTATTTTTTATCAGGGACAGGTAATTACAAGTGGCTGCAGTACACACGTGTACATTCGTATACGTGTGCACTGCCTCGCCAACTTGTGTGCAAAAATCAAACAAAAGCACAGAAATCAAAAACAAGGTCAAACCCAAGATAGGTTCAACTCAAAGCACCACTGACCAGACAATGCAAGCACAGTCTCAAGCATGAAACAAGGTGCACCAGACCAGGTTGCAAAAATGATCAAATATACACAAATGCAGCCCAATAGACCAAAGTGTACAACAGTGTCAAGTTGAAAACAGTTCAAAGCTTCAAACTGCATAAGTGACCATGCAAACTGACTCGAACCAATACAGTGACAATATGCAGCATACCAGAGGTTACAACATCAAAGAATCAAGTACACATGTATGCAGTGACACATCAATGAAGACACAACCCAACAAAACAGCGTCAAAGAAAATGTCAACATAAAGTACTACAGAGATCAATGCAACTTCACAGCAATCATAACACAAGCCAGAGTGAATGCAGACAAGTACATGAATACATAAAGCTACAAGTGATGCAGCATAAATCAAAAAGTGATATGGTGAAGCACTGACTCAAATACAACTACAAGGCATGAAACCATAGTGAAACAGTTCAAGTGGACAGTGAAGGCAGTACACAAGTGAAACAACAAAATGCATGTACTATGGTGAACAAGAGACCAGAGTGCAACAGGTGGACAGTGAAGGCTGCAGTGAAGCATGTACATGAGTGGACTGGACTACAACATGACCAAGATCATATGCACAGTACAGACCACAAAATGCCACCAAGCAAACAAAGATCAGACAGTACAGGTAACAGTGTGGAACAATGCCCAAGTATACAATACAACAAGGTTCAAACCAAAGTATAATGAAGCAACTCGACTACAAGTCAGTAACTTTAAACTGCTCATATACACCAGTGAGTGCACCAAAGATATGACATCAAACATGACAGCAGACCACTATGCAGTAGACAGAGTGCAACTATCAAAGAAACAACAGAGACCAAGCAATGAATATCAAGTGATACAACTGCAAGTATCAAGACCAGAAACTCAAGCTTCAAAAAGATACAGCAACAATGCACCAATAAAGTCGAGACAAAGCAACTGTTCTTAACCCCAAGTTACAAACTCAAAATGCCCAGTTATAGCCACAAGACTATCAAGCAGTGAGCAAGTGCAAATCGAGTTCCAGAGATAACAAATGCAGACACAAAATTTCAACAGTGCAATGCAGTGGTATGCAGCAGAGAAAAACTTAATTGCAATGGTGATGATCGAAGCTAATATAGAGTAGTGAATTCACATACCCAAAATAAACAGTCGAAAATATACGAAATTGACAAAGTCAAATATCTCAAATCACGA
Source organism: Allium cepa (assembly GCA_030765085.1). Classification (NCBI taxonomy): domain Eukaryota; kingdom Viridiplantae; phylum Streptophyta; class Magnoliopsida; order Asparagales; family Amaryllidaceae; genus Allium; species Allium cepa. Next base: position 434,448,076 of record CM060944.1, read on the forward strand.
AATCAATTCAAAGCCGTGAGAATCAAGCTACTACAAATACGAAATTGACAAAGTCAGATTAATCCTCAGCATCAAAGCGTAATCGAACGGCAAAACAAGAATTTTTGCAGCAATCAGTCGAACGCAAAAATAGGAAATCAAATCCTATTAAAACCCTAATCATCATCGGCATTTAGATTCGATCGAGTTCAAGTATCAATTTAGAAAAGCAAAAGGAGACAGCACATACCGAATTCACAAGCATCAAAACTCGATCGAGCAACTGCAAGCAAGCTAGGGCAACCAATCACAGATCAATTGAAGAAACCGAAGCCCTAATTGCAACAAAGAGCCGAAGCCCTAACTGGATCAAAAGGGAACGAAGCCCTAACTGGAACGAAGCCGCCATTATTTCTCACGAACGAAGACAAAAAGAGGATCGGGTGAAATAAGGAAGTGGGCCGGTGTTAAAAAACAAAAGGGGGTTTTGTTTGATTATAAACTTATATTAATATTGTTAATTAGTTTAGGGCTATTTTATTTTGTTCTTAATTATTGTTTTTTATTCTACGAATCAAAGAGTTTAGGTAAATCACCACCTAGGTTTTAGGTTGTGTCTGATTGTCTATTTAGAGTTAGTTCAGTAAGCAGGGGTTGCGAGTTTGCAAAACTCTATAGGCGGTAGCAGGGTTTGCAAGTCTGTTAGAGTGTTTGTAAGCGTGATACTGTTTAATTCTAATAGAAATCTGGGAATGCAGCAGTAGGCAGGGGTTGCCGAAGCTGGGTAAATCTTGTGTGTGATTTACTTTTCAGTATATTTATTTCTGCAGTTTATTTTTTGTGTTTAAATCAAGAAAATTTGCTATAACCCTATTCACCCCCCCCCTCTAGGGTTAATTTAGATCCTACAAGTGGTATCAGAGCACGGTATATTTTTTTTAACTCTAGAGTCATGAGTCTACAAAATAATGCTTTTTCTGAGGGGCAATCTATTGCTAGGCCACCCATGTTTAACGGGAACGATTATGCTTATTGGAAAGTTAGGATGGGTATCTATCTCAGTTCTGTTGATTATGAAGTTTGGGATATTATTGAAACTGGCTATAAACCCCCCACTATAATCGTTGGTGATACTGAGATTCCTAAACCTAAGGATAGGTGGGATGCTAACGATAAGAAATTGAAAATAACAAATGCTAAAGCCATGAATGCTTTGATATGTGCTCTTGATAAAAATGAATTTAATAGAATTTCTCATTGTACAACAGCACAGGAAATATGGCATACTTTGGAGGTGACACACGAAGGAACTTCTCAAGTCAAGGAGTCTCGGCTAGCCCTATTCAGCAATGAATACGAAAACTTTGTGATGGACAAAGGCGAGAGCATAAAGGATATGTTTGGACGCTTTTCAACCTTGGTATACAATGCTAGAGCGCTTGGGAAGGTATTCACTGAGGTAGAGCTTGTGCAGAAGATACTACGAGTTTTACCAATGAACTTTGAGGCAAAAGTCACAGCAATCCAAGAATCGAAAGATCTGAGCAAACTAAGCATGGAGGAGTTGATTGGAAACTTTATGACATATGAGCTTGAGCTAAAAGCAAAGGAAGAACGCAATAACTCCGAACCAAAGAAGAAGACGATTGCCTTAAAGAGCAAAGAAGAAAGCGATGAAGAAGAAGAAGATCCAATTGAAGAGCTTGCAATGGCTGTCAATAATCTTAAAAAATGGTCAAGATTCAAGTCACGAAAGAAGAAAATAAGTGGTAATAAGTCAAAGAATTCTGACGATTCCGATAATGAATTGACATGCTATAACTGCAAGAAGCCTGGCCACTTCAAACAAAAATGTCCACTTCTCAAAAACAACAAAGGAAAGAAAAAGAAAAAGAAGGCCTTTGCAGCAACTTGGGATGATGAAGAAGGAGAGGAAGTTTCAAATAATAGCTCAGAGGAGGCTAACTTGTGTCATATGTCAAAATCGGATTCAGAAGCAAGCTTAGAGGAATCTAGTGAGGTAAGTAACTATTCTTATAAAGAACTTGTTTCAATGTGTTGTGATTTTACTAAAATGATTGATACTCTTGAATCTAAAATTGAAAAACTAAAATCTGATAGGAGAGAACTTGTCCATGAAAATTCTAGGTTAGAAACTGAAATTGAAAATATTCAAAACCTAGAATGTAAAAAATGTAAGATTTTAGATTCAGAATTATCAAAACTGAGGAATAACTTTGAAAGTCTTGAAAATGAAAACTTGAATCTTAAGGAAACCATCGACACTAGGAGAAAGGATTTTATTAATCGATGCACCTCACTTGTTACTGAAAACTCAACATTAAAAACCAAAGTCCAAAATCTTGAGAAATCTTTGAATAACTTTTCAAGAGGCGAAAAATCTTTCAAGATGCTATTGGGAAATCAAATTTTTGCTAACAACGGGCAAGGACTAGGTTTTGGAAAAACACAAGTTGATGATAATACAAAATATAAGAATGTCTTTGATAGATGTGAAATATTTAGATGTCGTGCTGAAAATGATAGTCATAGGAACAAGAACACAAAATTTATACAAGTTTGGGTTCCTAAGAATTCTACAAACAAATTTCATGTTTATTGGAATAAAAATAAAAGGACTAAACAAGTTTGGATTCCAAAGGGATTGTTTATTCACAATGCTTCTATCACTAATAACATTGGACCTAAGAGTTTCTCTAGGTCATCTTCCTCTCTTCTTATGTAGGTCTGTTGGCGGGCGAAGGAACAACAAGAATGGTTTCTAGATTCAGGTTGTTCTAGACATATGACAGGTGACAAATCGAAGTTCCTTAGCTTAGAGAATTTTAAAGGTGGAAATGTGATCATGGGAGACAATAGCAAGTGTAAGATTATTGGCAAAGGTGAAGTTGGTAACGGTATTTTTTCCTTGACTAATGTTTTATACGTTGAAAATCTGCATCACAATCTCATTTCTATTAGCCAACTATGTGACAAAGGTATGAACGTGATTTTTGATAGTGATACTTGCAAAATTATTGATAAATCTTCTAATAACATTGTTTTTATGGGCAAAAGAAAAGGGAATGTTTACTCACTTTCATTTGATAATCTAAATCTTTCTAGATGTTTGGTAGCCACTGACGAAGAGGCATATTTATGGCATAAGAGACTTGGACATGCTAGCATGAGTCTCTTAGAAAAACTCGAATCAAAAGAATTAGTCAGAGGGTTACCACATCAGAAATTTAAAAATAATAAAGTGTGTAAAGCATGTTCCTTGAGCAAGCTTAGTCGATCATCATTTCGTCCTAAAAACATTGTTAGCACATCAAGGGTCCTTGAACTAGTTCACATGGATTTATTTGGACCAAATGAAATTTCAAGCTTGAATGGAAAACGATATTGTTATGTATTGGTTGATGATTATTCTAGATTTACATGGGTTTACTTTTTAGCCAAAAAGTCTGAATCTTTCGAATATTTTTCAAAATTTGCAAAACTTGTTCAAAATGAAAAAGGAGTTACAATTAAAACCTTGAGAAGTGATCATGGAGGCGAATTTGAAAATTTTTGTGAAGAAAATGGTTTAAAACATGAATTTTCTGCTCCACGAACACCTCAACAAAATGGGGTGGTTGAAAGGAAAAATCGTACATTATAGGAATTGGCTAGATCCATGTTAAGTGAGTATAAGCTACCTCTAATCTTTTGGGCAGAGGCAGTGAATACTTCGTGCTATGTAATGAACAGAGTAATGATTAGACCAATACTTGGCAAAACGTCTTATGAATTATGGCATGAAAGGAAACCTAATATTTCTTATTTTCGTATATTTGGGTGTCCTTGTTTCATTCTTAACACAGGTGATCAACTTGGAAAATTTGAATCAAAGGCTGATGATGGAATTTTCATGGGCTATTCAACAAGGAGTAAGGCTTACAGGATATATAACAAACGAACAAAGACAATTGTTGAGTCAATCAATGTGAAATTTGATGAATCTGATCTGGAAAAAACGACTGAAAGGATGGTTGACGATGGAGTAGATCCTGAAGGCACTGAAGAAGGGACATTTAGTGAGAAAACTGAAAGAAGGACTGTTGATGCTGATAAATTAATGTTCAAACCTAATCATCCTCCTGAATTAATTATTGGTGATCCTACGGAAGGTATACGTACTCGTTCCTCATTTGATGAAAATTTGTGTGCGTTTTGTTGTCATAGTGGTTTTATTTCTGAAATTGAACCTGATTCTGTTGAAATGGCTCTTAATGATGAAAATTGGTTTTTAGCAATGCAAAATGAACTTAATCAATTTGAGAGAAACAAAGTTTGGAATTTAGTTCCTAGGCCTAATGACTATCCAATTGTAGGGACTAAATGGGTATTTAAAAATAAATTTGATGAATCAGGAAATGTAATTAGAAACAAGGCTAGGTTGGTTGCAAAAGGTTATAATCAAATAGAAGGCATAGACTTTGATGAAACATTTGCTCCAGTTGCTAGGTTAGAAGCCATTAGAATCTTTCTAAGTTTTGCATGTTACAAGGGTTTCAAACTTAAACAAATGGATGTAAAAAGTGCCTTTTTGAATGGTGATTTAAAAGAAGAAGTTTTTGTTGAACAACCACCCGGTTTTGAAAATCATGAATTTCCAAATCATGTGTATAAGCTAGAAAAAGCATTATATGGTCTTAAGCAAGCACCAAGAGCTTGGTATGACTGCCTCTGTACATATCTTTTGGAAAATGGTTTTAAAAAGGGAAGTGCTGACACGACTCTGTTTCTATTACATAAAGAACATGATTTTTTGATTGTTCAGATTTATGTGGATGATATTATTTATGGTGCTACTAATGAGCTTTTGTGTGAGAATTTTGAACAAGTCATGCAGGCTAAATTTGAGATGAGTTTGGTTGGTGAATTGAAATACTTTCTTGGATTTCAAATTAAGCAAAGCAGTGATGGTATCTTCATTTCACAATCCAAATATGTGTTGGAGCTATTGAAGAAATTTGGAGTCGAAAATTCCGAACCATTGAGAACTCCTATGAGCCCATCAACAAAGTTGGACAAAGATGAGAAAGGAATTGCAATTGATCAAAAGAAATATCGAGGGATAATCGGTTCACTTCTCTATCTTACTGCTTCTAGACCTGATATTATGTTTTCTGTGTGCTTGTGTGCACGTTTTCAAGCTAATCCCAAAGAATCTCATTTAAAATCTACTAAACGAATTTTGAGATATCTTTCACACACACACAAATTTGGACTATGGTACCCTTCTTGTGAAAATTTTGATTTAGTAGGTTATTCCGATGCTGATTATGCTGGTTCATTAGTTGACAGAAAAAGCACTAGTGGGACATGTTTCATGCTAGGACATTCATTAGTCTCATGGTCAAGTCGGAAACAGAATTGTGTTGCATTATCCACCACTGAAGCAGAATATATTGCTTTGGGAAGTTGTTGTGCTCAAATTCTATGGATGATGCAAACTCTTTCTGATTTTGGCTTAGTCTATAAACAAGTTCCATTAAAATGTGATAGTAAGAGTGCTATAGATTTGTCAAATAATCCTGTCCATCATTCTCGCACAAAACACATTGATGTGAGACACCACTTTCTTCGAGATCACATTGCTAAAAAAGACATTTGCATTGAATATATTTCAACAGAAACTCAACTTGCTGATATTTTCACAAAACCTCTCCCTGAAGACAGATTTTCCAAATTACGTTTAGATTTGGGAATTATAGAGGTTGACTAATCTTTTTTTTTTTAAATTTTGATTTTTGAATTTGATTCTAAATGATAATTTTTTAACTAATCTAATTCCCTAATGATTATCGAAAAGATGAATAGTGATTGAAAAAGTGATGAGTGTTGATATTTATCATATATTATAACTCGAGAAAGTATAATTAGAAAATTTCTTTAGAATTTCATAACAAGAGTTATAAAATTTTTGTTGGGTAATAATTCCATGACCATTTCTATTTCTATCATCTTTCTATCGACCATCACTCTTCAAGATCATATTTAGTATGAAAATTTGTGGTAGTTTACAAAGGAAATCATTTGTTCTTCAAATCTGTGAAGGAAATTATTTGTGCTTCAAACTTATTATTTTCAGCAATTTAAAAAAAAAAATCCAAAGTATTCACTCTCATTTAAAAGTCCTCACGGTTATGCATGTGTGAATTACTTGGATTTATGATTATGTGCTTCCATGCTCATTTAAAAGTCCTCACGGTTATGCATGTATGGAACGCATATCAAAATTAATTAATTAAATAGACAAGTTGATTCTAATCCCATTTAAAAGTCCTCACGGTTATGCGTGATTAGAAGATACTTGATTTCGTTTTTAAAAAAAAAATTGTGAATACTACTAATCTCATTTAAAAGTCCTAACGGTTATGCATGGTTAGTAGAGATTCAAATTTCCTGAAATAAATATACCACAAATAGACAAAATTGTATGATTTTTGATGATTTTTATCCCCATCACTTCTGAAAGTGGACTATGCGCTTGACAAGGGTAATTATGATTTTTGTTTGAGTTTTATTGAAATTTGATATTTATATTTAATTGAGTTAAATGTTTGATTCATGTCTATCACTTCATCCCTATTTTATAACACTATTATTCTTTTGCTGATAACAAAAGGGGGAGAGAAAAGTTAAGATTTTGTCGAATAGAATCAAGCAAAGGTCAAATAATTTTCATTGTGCATATAGGCTCATTTATATATTTCTATGCATATATGTAGGGGGAGTATTGTGTAGAGAGGGAGCATTCAAATAGGGGGAGCAAATGAAATTATCAAATACATTTAATGTATTCAAAATCTTAAATATATGTTTGTTATCATCAAAAGGGGGAGATTGTTGAATATGCGCTTTGCGCTATATGATTTTTGTTTGATGATAATAAACATATATACATTCATATAAATGTATTTGGTAATGTACTATTTTGTTTTTTCATAGTTTAAATAAATATTTGTTGAATAAAATTAAATTACACAGAATTCGAATTTGAATTCAAACAGAACAAGTTAAACAGATTTTGAATTCAAACAGAAATTTTTATTCAAACAAATATTTATTACAAATTGTAAATAGTACAATTTCATGCTCTCACTATACATATACATTTTTGATTACAATCACATCACATTTACATCACGACCTTACTACATATCGCTCGCACTCATATTTTTGTCTTCAACTATAATCCGGTTTGAATCCAGCATCTGAGTAATCTGCAAAAATATTTTCAAACGCAGTAAAATTGAAAGAGAAATATTTTTGAAATTTGAAAGAAACGATGTTTTTGAAAACATTGTTTGCCTCAGTTATTTGGGTTGTTCGTCATCATTTTTGACTGTGCAATATCTGTGCATATCGGTATTTTTTATCAGGGACAGGTAATTACAAGTGGCTGCAGTACACACGTGTACATTCGTATACGTGTGCACTGCCTCGCCAACTCGTGTGCAAAAATCAAACAAAAGCACAGAAATCAAAAACAAGGTCAAACCCAAGATAGGTTCAACTCAAAGCACCACTGACCAGACAATGCAAGCACAGTCTCAAGCATGAAACAAGGTGCACCAGACCAGGTTGCAAAAATGATCAAATATACACAAATGCAGCCCAATAGACCAAAGTGTACAACAGTGTCAAGTTGAAAACAGTTCAAAGCTTCAAACTGCATAAGTGACCATGCAAACTGACTCGAACCAATACAGTGACAATATGCAGCATACCAGAGGTTACAACATCAAATAATCAAGTACACATGTATGCAGTGACACATCAATGAAGACACAGCCCAACAAAACAGCGTCAAAGAAAATGTCAACATAAAGTACTACAGAGATCAATGCAACTTCACAGCAATCATAACACAAGCCAGAGTGAATGAAGACAAGTACATGAATACATAAAGCTACAAGTGATGCAGCATAAATCAAAAAGTGATATGGTGAAGCACTGACTCAAATACAACTACAAGGCATGAAACCATAGTGAAACAGTTCAAGTGGACAGTGAAGGCAGTACACAAGTGAAACAACAAAATGCATGTACAAACTATGGTGAACAAGAGACCAGAGTGCAACAGGTGGACAGTGAAGGCTGCAGTGAAGCATGTACATGAGTGGACTGGACTACAACATGACCAAGATCATATGCACAGTACAGACCACAAAATGCCACCAAGAAAACAAAGATCAGACAGTACAGGTAACAGTGTGGAACAATGCCCAAGTATACAATATAACAAGGTTCAAACCAAAGTATAATGAAGCAACTCGACTACAAGTCAGTAACTTTAAACTGCTCATATACACCAGTGAGTGCACCAAAGATATGACATCAAACATGACAGCAGACCACTATGCAGTAGACAGAGTGCAACTATCAAAGAAACAACAGAGACCAAGCAATGAATATCAAGTGATACAACTGCAAGTATCAAGACCAGAAACTCAAGCTTCAAAAAGATACAGCAACAATGCACCAATAAAGTCGAGACAAAGCAACTGTTCTTAACCCCAAGTTACAAACTCAAAATGCCCAGTTATAGCCACAAGACTATCAAGCAGTGAGCAAGTGCAAATCGAGTTCCAGAGATAACAAATGCAGACACAAAATTTCAACAGTGCAATGCAGTGGTATGCAGCAGAGAAAAACTTAATTGCAATGGTGATGATCGAAGCTAATATAGAGTAGTGAATTCACATACCCAAAATAAACAGTCGAAAATATACGAAATTGACAAAGTCAAATATCTCAAATCACGAAATCAATTCAAAGCCGTGAGAATCAAGCTACTACAAATACGAAATTGACAAAGTCAGATTAATCCTCAGCATCAAAGCGTAATCGAACGGCAAAACAAGAATTTTTGCAGCAATCAGTCGAACGCAAAAATAGGAAATCAAATCCTATTAAAACCCTAATCATCATCGGCATTTAGATTCGATCGAGTTCAAGTATCAATTTAGAAAAGCAAAAGGAGACAGCACATACCGAATTCACAAGCATCAAAACTCGATCGAGCAACTGCAAGCAAGCTAGGGCAACCAATCACAGATCAATTGAAGAAACCGAAGCCCTAATTGCAACAAAGAGCCGAAGCCCTAACTGGATCAAAAGGGAACGAAGCCCTAACTGGAACGAAGCCGCCATTATTTCTCACGAACGAAGACAAAAAGAGGATCGGGTGAAATAAGGAAGTGGGCCGGTGTTAAAAAACAAAAGGGGGTTTTGTTTGATTATAAACTTATATTAATATTGTTAATTAGTTTAGGGCTATTTTATTTTGTTCTTAATTATTGTTTTTTATTCTACGAATCAAAGAGTTTAGGTAAATCACCACCTAGGTTTTAGGTTGTGTCTGATTGTCTATTTAGAGTTAGTTCAGTAAGCAGGGGTTGCGAGTTTGCAAAACTCTATAGGCGGTAGCAGGGTTTGCAAGTCTGTTAGAGTGTTTGTAAGCGTGATACTGTTTAATTCTAATAGAAATCTGGGAATGCAGCAGTAGGCAGGGGTTGCCGAAGCTGGGTAAATCTTGTGTGTGATTTACTTTTCAGTATATTTATTTCTGCAGTTTATTTTTTGTGTTTAAATCAAGAAAATTTGCTATAACCCTATTCACCCCCCCCTCTAGGGTTAATTTAGATCCTACAATAACAAGCTGTAGCAATAGCTTTGGTCTAAAAATGTTTTGGTAGATTACTACTATTTAATATTGTTCTTGCACATTCTTGTAGTGTTCAATTTTTTCGTTCAACTACACCGTTTTGTTGTGGTGTATGTGCAATTGACAAATTATGATTAATTCCCTTTTTATTGAAAAAGTTTGTAAAAAGATCATTTTCGAATGCTTCTCCGTGATCACTGCGAATATTTTTAATTTTCAAGTTCATTTGTTTTTTAATTCATTTTGCAAAAATTTTAACCATACCAAGAGTGTCACTTTTATGTTTTAAAAACAAAGTCCATGTATATCTTGAAAAATCATCAACAATTACAAAAACATATTTGTTTTGATATATTGATCTTACTTGAGTAGGACCAAATAAATCTAAATGCAACAATTCTAATGGTTTTTGGTTGAAATATTATTTTTAGATTTAAAAGAACTCCTTTTTAATTTTCCAATTTGACATGCATCACACAAATTGTCTATTTTATAATTAATTTTTGGTAAACCTCTAACTAGTTCATGTTTCGATAATTTATTTAGATATTTGAAATTCATGTGACAAAATCATTTATGCCATAGCCATGGATCATCAAGCTTAGCGGTTAAGCATAAATCCGAATTTTGTTTTATATTTATATTTAAAATATAAATATTTTTATTTTGAAATCCTTCAAATTATAAATTTTTATTATTATCAAATATATTGCATCGACTTTTCTCAAAATTTATTTGAAAATCTTTATCATATAGCTGACTATGTTTTAAATTTTCTACTAATAAAACATTAGAAATAATAGAAGAGTTAGAAATACCAATGTTTATGACTTCTCCATTTCCAATGACATATCCTTTTGAGTTGTCTCCAAAGGTTACGGTGCCTCTATCGATATATTTTATATTCGAGAGCATCTTGGCATTCCCGATCATGTGTTTTAAACAGCCACTATCGAGTATCCATTTCTTCTTGCTTTTATTTTTTTTGTACCTATAAAACAATAATTATTCAATTCGTACCCACTTCTTTTATTGTGGTCCTAAATGTTAGGAGCGGAGGGTAGTCATACCCAAGTGGGTTTGGGTCCTTTAAAAACATAATCATTGTTAAATACTACACTTGATAGAAAACTATCAATATGTTTTTGTCTAATTAACTTATTATTAGGCTTTGGTATCCAAATTTTTATATTTTTAGATTTACATCTTTACTTAACTTTGGAGTCTTTTTGAAATTTTGATATAGGATACTTTACTTTATAGTATTACCTTTTTTCTTATGTGAATTCTTTTCAAATCCTAACCCATTCTGATTACCAGAGGGTTTCAAAATTTTAATTAAGTTATCAAGATCTTGTTTTCCTTTGTTAAACTTTGAAATATCGTTCGTAATTTTTTCTAGTTTTTCCATCATTTCACAAATTTCATTTTTTGACATTTCTATACTACTTTTTAGTTCAATATTTTCCTTAATCAAATTATTATTCTTAATTTCTAACCTATCTATTTCACTAAGTTGTGTGTCATATTCGATAGACTTTTTACATTTTTATTGTGAAATCTCTAATTCTTCTTCTAAAATTACTTTTTCATCCCTTAATAATACAATTTCTAGTTCTAATCGATTTATTTTGGCCAGGTGTTCTTTATTCAATTTTTTTATTTGTCTAAACTTGTCATCAAGTTCAATACTTAACTCTAATAATTCGCTATAGCTAAGTTCAGGACATACCTCATTAGTGATAGTCATAAAACATACATTAGTTTGTTCTCCATCGCTATCACTATCACTCTCGGAAGATGATGATGAATTGGAATCATCCCAAGTGAGTTTAAAAGCTCTTTTCTTCTTAATATTTTCAAATTTGTTCCTTTTCTCATTGTTGAGTTTAGGGCAATCCTTCTTCATATGTCCGTATTGATCATATTCATAGCACTTGATTTGAGATAGATTTGTTGTGTTGGACATCCCTTCTTTTTGGAATTTGGTCATCTTTCTAAATTTCTTAAATTTATTACAATTCTTGGAAATGTAGACTATCTCTTCTTCATCAAAATCCGAGTCATCATTCTTTTCTTGAAATGCTATGTTCTTCTTTTCAAAATTTTGTTCTTTTCTAGCCTATAAGTTAGCTTCATAGGACATTAAATTTCCTATCAACTCTTCAACTTTAAGAGTGGAGAGAGCTTCTTCAATAGTTAATACCTTCCTTTCCCAATCCGATGTTAAAGAGTTGAGTATTCGAGAAACTAAATCAAAATCAATAAACTTAACTCCTAATACCATAAGATCATGTCGGATAGTTTGAAATCTAGAATACATGTCAACAAAAGTTTCGTTTTGCTTCATTTTGAATGAAGAGAATTGGTTTTGCAAAATTTAAATCTTAGTTTGTTTAACCTTTGTTGTACCTTCGTGTGTAATTTGTAAGGTACGTCAAATGTCAAATGTATTTGTACATAACATGACACGTGAAAATTCATTTTTATCTAGAGAGCAAAATAAAACGTTCATAGTTTTAGCATTGTTTGATGCTAAGGTCTTTTGTGCATTGGTCCAAGTGTTCATAACAGTGTCAGGTGCTTTATATTTATTTTGTGTAGCATACTATATTTCTAGACCATTGGCTTACGTATACGAGTGGACCAATATGCATAGTTTGAGCCATTAAATAGTGGGAGACGTGCTGTAGACTGATCTTCTTGAAAAATACTTGCCATATTAGTGATTCAAAAACTTGTTACAGTACTTTTAATCAAACCTTGCTCTGATACCAATTGAAAATCTAACGTATGATAGATCGATTATACAAATGACAAGTATATAACTAAATTAAACTATAGTGTAATAATTAGTAAAGAATGTAAATAAGAATAACCACACCAGGGTTTTTATAGTGGTTCAGACCTCTCGTTCTACGTCCAGTCCTGAAGCTCCTCTTCGGAATTTCCTTTCACCAAATAACTCTCACTTCACCCGGAGGAACAGATTTACAATAGCAGAGTTTCTTTGTCAAGAGTGTGTTCTATATTACACAGATTTTGACTATATCGTAAAATTAAACTTTCTATATCTCTTGAATGATTGAATACAATATTGTTCGAGAGAATATGAAAGTGTATGATGTCAAGTTTTCAGATTTGATAGCAAGTGGATGATTAGAACAAGAAATAATCAAGAGTGAATTAGATAAGACAGAAGTAAATGAGTAAGTAAGTAAGTTGATTCATCTTGATTCTTGTTTATATAGTTGTAGAGAGTTGCTTCTAGTAGTCACATCTCTTCCCTTTCAGTCTAGAGTCGTTACTGTTCACCAGTGAAGAGTTGCGGAGGAGAGATGGAGTTGTGTCTCTTCGTAGATGACAGTTGTGATTTGAAATATTTGTCCCGAGCCCAGTTTCAGATGTCTGAATATTGTTTTCAGACATCTGGAACCTGTTATTAATTTTAGTCCAGTATCTACGTTCAGACGTCTGAAGTTCTGCATTCAGATGTCTGAACCTATCAGGTGAGGTTTTTCTAGGTTCATTCTTGAGTGTTTGTTCCTTCGATCTTCATGCAACTTTGTAGATGAATTTCTTTAATGATTTAGTCATCGTCTTGTCAAGGTAGTGGTTTGTCTTGCTTTGTATCTGTGTATGATATATATGTTTTCAATTTTATAGTTGTTATCGTCGAAATCATAAACACAGGATTCTAACGTAGAGTTCAACTCAATTGGCCAAAGGGAGCTTCTTTAGTGGTTTTTGTTAAAGTCCTTCACAAGCTCTACGTGCAACATGGTATACTAGAGGAGGATGTGCGTCCATCGGAGAAGAACGAGTTCACTCACATGCCTTCTTCGAGATACACTGCTTGCCATCAATACATGTCTCTGAATGGAGCCATGCCTCCCTTTAATCACTTTCTGCATGATACTCTTTCGAACATAGGAATTTCCCCATTCTAGATTCATTCCAATGGCTATGCTATATTGACTTGCCTACGTGTTCTTTTCATGTGGATGCACGACCGTGCTTTAAGATTTAACGTGTTGTGGTACTTCCTATCGTTCAAGAGGAGAGATGAATGCCCATCCTTGATCGTAAATGAAGCACAAAGGAATTGAAAGATCATTTTGTGTCTGCAGAGCAATTTGTCCCAATTCAAGATGCAATACTACTTCGATAGATTCCCCAAGAGGTTCAACCTTCTTTAGACGACTAGGGTTAAGTTCCTTTCCTTGCTTATCGAATTCTGATGAGATGCAATAGAGTTTCTAACTAGCCATATGTCTCTTGTAGTTATTCCAAGTTTAAATAGAGATGTGGCTATCATTGAAGTTTTTCAGACTCTAAAGGCTACCGATGCCGATGAAAGATACGTTAAAGTTTTGCCAACCGATGAAAACTTACATCGTACGGACTACTCTATCTGGGTATATCCGCTCGATCCAGGGTTCAAAAAAGATCTATTTCTTCTTCTTACGGCTCCGAAGAAGGCCTTTTCAGGAGAGAGAAGACTTGTTCGGTGAACCAACCGAAAAATCCCACAAAGGAGGGGATGCTACTGTGACTAGATTTAGTGGCCCGGTCAGAGTGCCTTTAATCCTGATAGAAGGAGAAGAGAATTTAAGCAGAGGGAAGGCAAGGCCACGCTGGACTTAGAATAGGAGGAGGGAGAACTCGAGAGTAGTAGTGATGAGTCTACTTCTAGTGATGACTTCTATGCAGAATCCAATGACGGGGACTCTACATCGTGCGATGAAACTCCAGGATTGGGTCCCATTCTTCCTAGTTCACCTCTTCCTGATATGAGTGATAAAGACAATGGAGGGCATCGAGATTCTCCTAGTAGAGATGTTGGAGCAGAGTTTTGGGATTTGAGTGACGTTTATGTCGACTTCGACGCTCTTATGAGAGAGGATTTTCAATTTAAGGAGGAAGGGTTAGTACCGTGCTAGAAGTTAGCCCGGTTTTGCTTATGACGGCCAAAGTTAGCCCGATTCCACCTGTAACGGCTGCCCGATCCGATTCGTGACGATGCTTTATTCCTTCCCCAGAAACACACTACACATCTCACTAGGATTACACTCATTTTCATTCATTCTTTCATTTTGGGTGTCTATTTTATGATTTTGAAACCTTTTATTTATGCTAAGTGCAGGCATGTCGAGAGAACAAGGCCTTTATGATGACTTCTAAGAATTCACTAATTCGCAGCAGTACTCAAAGCATACCTCCGACCATCACCGATCCTGAGAAATGAAGGAGGAGTAGAGGAGGAGGAAAGAACTAGAGGCCGAAGCCTAACAACAAGAAGAAAGAGAACGAGGATGACCGTAAAAGGTGGGTACGAGAAGAGGAGAATTTTTAAGGAGAAGGAGGAGCCATCGAAAAGGTCAAAGTTTGAACATCGTCCCCATTCCTCAGATCTTTCTCCAACACATTCTTCAGCGGGCCAAGAAATTCCCGTTACTTCTTCCCCTGCTTCGCATTCCGCTCATATCTCACTATCTTCTATTATTACTGCTTATGGTGCTTTGCGTCCACATTAGAAACCTACCTATGTTCTTCCTTCGGGCCCCCTAAGCTTGAAGCAGTGCTCCCTGGATTGTTCCTGAGGAGAGTTAAGTTTTATCGCGATTTGCACCCAAGTCGCAAAGATTCGTACATGCCGCATCTTCAAGATATTCGAAGTGACTTAGAATAGGTCGAAGGATGGAACTATGTAAACATCTGGCTGATATGAATCGTAATAATTATCAGGACATCCTCTCTTTTAAATCACAGAAGGTCGACTTTAAGAGGGCATTGGTAGATCATGATGCCAAGATTAAACAGTTGTAGTCACAAGAGTAAGAAAGAAGGACAGCCTACTAAAGGAAATGAAGGAGGCACATGCGAGAGTCGAGATCATCTATAGGGAAAAAATCAACTAAACTCATGCATAAGTAGCCAAGTTGAAAGAGTAGGTGGCAGCTTGCAACTCCACCATTGAGGCCTAAAGGAAAACCATTGCTGATCATGATCTTATTGTTGAGAAGAATAATAAGGCTATCTCTGACTAAGTAACTGCCAATTTACAAGCTTAGGTTGTGCATTTCAACGTCGATAAGTCTGCTGTTGAAATTTAGAAGGCTACCGTAAGAGTGGATTTCCTAAAGCTTCAGGATGCTTTTGAAAGAAAGATGGTGAAGCTAGATGTGGCCATTCTGAATTTTTATGTTAACTCCCTGTTGCACCTGAGGGGTCTCAACTACTTGGGTCTGAAGTTCCCATGCACTCTCACTTTAGTTTGGGAAGAAATTTTGTCTCACTTTTTTGATAGCGGTGACGTCTACAAAGCGGGGGTTGCAAGACGCCTACCTCAGTGACGAATCAAAGAAGGCGTTATTCGAGGGTCGAGAGATTTTCAAGTCGAAAGAGAGAAAGAGGCCATCGATGCTGCCTTGACAACTGCCGCTGAAGTGCTCATTAAGCCTTTTTATTTATGGCGCAGGCGAATCATCGGAGCTGCCCCATGACCTGCAACAAGTTCAAAGCTTGAGACTCTTCCTCAGGTAAGGGAACAATCGAAAGAAGGCAAAGGTGCGAGTATGAAGTCAACATTCTCGACCATTCCTTTGGTGCGGGTTCTTGCTTCCTCCGAGTTCGGGAGCTTCCAACTTACGCTGCAAGTTCGTTTTGATCTTATAGGTCATCTTTCTTTCCTGTTGATATGCCAGCTTCTACAGTGCCCGGGCCTGCTGCTATCTCTACAGCCAATGTGCTCATCTCTGTTCCTGTTCCCGTTTCCATGTCTATGTCTGGCTCACAGCCGAGGCCAGAGTCTGAAAAGATAGCCATGCTTCATGGCCTGGAAGATCCTTCTACACCTTTGAAAGATGACGTAAAAGTGGCAGAAGTTAAGGAGCAGGAATTTTAGATGTAGCAGCCTCGGTCGGACTCAACATGAATTTGTCACTATCAAGAAAGTAAAGGTTGAAGCGATCAAAGCCTCAAAGAGCTCCCGCAAATCATGGATACAGAAAGCAAAGGGAGAATCTTCTGGAAAGGCTACAGAGGAGGAGGACATTGCCACTGAGGTGTTCATTAACATTAATGGCAGCGACACTACTCCTGAGATGAAGCAGAAGATGCCTATAAAGGGTGGAAAGGGGAGCGATGAAAGGAAGCACTGAGAAGCTTGCACGAAGACTGATTTGATTTTTATTCTTTTTTGAGTCATTTTGTCCAAGCGTAGAGTATGCACTTAGTGTCTTTGTTGTGGCATCTGCATTTTCTTCTCGTGGCATGTGTTGTGTGGGTACGACCCTCACGTTTTGACCCTGTGTAAAGAAAATTATAAGCAATATATTGATATTTTGACCATACTCTTATATGTCTACTCATACGTGTTCTATGTACTTGTGCTTGTTTTTTTTACACTTCTCCAATTTTTGTGATTACCTCAAAAAAAATTTTTGGAGAAACAATTTCTTATTTCGAGTGACAGAATTTGTGAACTTATTATTTTCAAGTGTTTTTATTTATGTACTGATGTATGCTTCCTATGGATGTTTACTTCGAACAATTTTCAATTGACCGGTAACATAAGGTTTAGATAATTCCTATATTAAACTTGAAATTTGGCTAAGTTGCAGCATGATTTGACTTCTTTCAGAAGTTTTGCAACTTTAGCATGTAATTCAAGTTTCTTGTGATATTCTGGTAAGTATGCAATATATGCATGTTCGAGAGGGGCACACTGCTTAGGTTAACTTATAGCACTCCAATTTTGTTGAAGTTGTGCTCATTATTCCTGATTATAGAAGTAGTTGGTGCTGCTTATGGAATGAATGGCTTTTGGTTCTCCTCGGCATTGCCTATCTCTAGACAATGCAAGGAGTGGATGTTTTGGCTTGGCTTATATAATGTGCAGCTTTTGGTGCTCCTATGCATTGCCTATCTTCGCGCAACTCGAGGAACGTATGTTTTGGCGTGGCTTATGGGATGCATGGCTTTTAGTGCTTCTCGGTGTTGCCTATGTACAGACAACACGAGGAGTGTATATTTTGGCCAAGCTTATGGTCCTCCTCGGCGTTGCCTATCTCTGGGCAATGCGAGGAGCATAGATTTTGGCGTGGCTTATGGAGTGCACGGCTTTTGGTGCTCCTCGGCGTTTCCTATCTTCGTGCAACACGAGGAGGTTAAGTTTTGGCATAGCTTATGGAGTGCATGACTTTTGGTGCTCCTTGGCATTGCCTATCTCTGGGCAATGTAAGGAGCATAAGCTCTGGCATGGCTTATGGAGTGCACGGCTTTTGGTGCTCCACGGCATTTCTTTATTTCTAGGTAGCACGAGGAGAGTAAGTTTTGGGCCTTCTTGATATTTTCGGAGCAACATCGGTTTTTCAAGGGCAACGATAGGGTTCTGTCTTCCAGATCTTTGAGTCGATTGGCTCCTGTCGACCCGGTGTATATTTATTATGAACACAGTTCTGTCGATTCAAAAGAGTGAATCAAATTTTATCAAGGAAAGATTGGTAGATTTTTTTCCTATTTACAATGCCCCCGGCATTCTGGGATGGCTTATTTGTTGAAAATAGAGAGTACACAAAGTAGTTTCAAATAAAGTAACGAGGGAGTGATTCGCTATTCCAGGCCCTAGGAATTTGAAATCCATCAGTGGTTATTAGCTTGAAAGTTCCATCTCTTAGCTTTTGATTACTGATGTACGTTCCTTCCCAGTTGGGTCCGAAGACCCCCAGAATTGGGTGGACTCACTTAAGCACAAGATCTCCCACTTCGAAAGTTTGGTTGTGAACTTTAGAGTTGAAGTACCTTGTGATCCTTTTTTGGTAGGCGGCGATCCTCAACTTAGCTTCTTCCCTTCTTTCATCGACCATATTTAGCGATTTGAGTAGTAGCTGCTCGTTTTACTTTTGATTGAAAATTTTCCTTCAGTGCAAGGGGACTTCCAATTCAACATGGATCATTGTCTCCAAGCCGTATGTTAGGGCGAATGGAGTGTGGCCAGTTGCCGTTTTGCGGGTGATTTGGTAAGCCCATAGTGCAAGCGGAAGTTTATCAACCTAGTTTACCTTCGCTTTAGTTAGTTGCTTTTTGACAGTGGATTTAATGATCTTTTTTATTACTTCCACTTTCCCGTTTTCTTGCAGATGAGTTAATACTTAAATGCTTTTCTCAATCCGGAAGCGTTTGTAGAAATCTCTAAACTTGATGCTTTCGAATTGGTTTCCACTGTCAATGATAATTTTCTATGACACATCAAACCTACAAATAATGTTTTTAGTAACAAAGTTAATGACTTTATTTATGGTTATGGTGGCTAGCGGTTCTGCTTCTGCCCATTTTTTGAAATAATCTACGGCAATTATAACATATTTGGCTACTCCTTTTGCTATCGGTAGGATGCCAATCAAGTCTATTCCATGTATTGCAAATGGCTATGGGCTAACCCTCTGCGTTAATTTTGTTGACAGAGTCCTTTTTTAATTTGCTAAAAATTTAACAGCGATCACATCTCTTGGCATATTCTACAGCGTCGCGGTTTGCTGTTGGCCAGAAGTATCTATATCGAAGTACATTCTTTGCAAGAGTCTACCCCCTAGTGTGGTTTTCACATTTGTTTTCATGCACTTCTTTTAGGATTCTTCGAGCTTTGTCATCGGACATGCACCTTAAGAGGGGGTCGAGAATCCCCTTTGGTAGAGTACTTCATCCTGTACTGTGAATCACGGTGCCTTTCGGAGAAGCTTTTTTCTTTGGCCGGTTGGAAGAGTCCCTGTAAGTAAATACTCCGTTATCGGTGTCATCCACGTATCTGGTTTGACAATGGTTTCGAGAATCCAGTCGTTGTCCATTTCGTCTATGCTTGGGTTGGTTAGAGTTTCGATTGGAACTAGTCCCAATGATTAAGCTTTTTCAGAACTTGCCTGCTAAGCAAAATAATCTACCTTGGTGTTTTGCACCCATGGAATGTGAGTTATAGTGCAGCGTTCGATGTCGCTTAGAAGTTCTTATATTTTGGAAAGGTATGAGGCAAGATTCCCCCTACGCACCCGGTACTCCCCTTTCACTTGACAGACAACCGGCTAGGAGTCGTTCCATATGTGAATAGATTTTATCTCGAGTTCCTTCACAACTTTTAGTCTAGCAATCAGTGTTACGTATTCTGCTTCGTTATTTGTGGCAGGGAATTCCAAGCGCAAAGCGTAGCTTATAGTTTGCCCTTAGGGGGTTTCAAGCGCTAGTCCTACTCCCAAACATAAGTTGTTAGATGCGCCATCAATGAAGAGCCTATATTGCATGTCTTCTTCTAACTGAACTTCTTCCTCATTATCCTGTATAGTAAATTCGAAGATGAAGTCGGCTAACACTTGCCAATTGATGGCTTTCCTTGGGTTGTATGTTATATCATATTGACTCAACTCTATATTCCACCTGGGATGGTCGTCCATAAGTTTCCAGTCGGTATAGCACTTGCTTCAGGGGCTGGTAAATCAACACTTTAATTGGATGAGCCTGAAAATATGACCGTAATTTCCTAGATGCAATCAAGAGACAATACCCTAGCTTTTCTAGTTTCGGACAGTTTTTCTCTGCTCTGTAATACACGGGTCGCTAGATTTTTGCTTCTTCCTGCCAGAGTGGTGCCCAATGCGTGGGTTGAGACTGTAAAGTAAATGAACAAATCTTCTCCATCTATGGGTTTTGTTAGGATTGGTGGAGCCTTCATGTGCCGCAGTAGTTCTTCAAATGCTATTTGACAAGCCTCATTCCGTTCAAAGTTCTTCTTTCCTTTCTTCAGCGCATCGAATAATGGTATACATTTGTTGGTAGCTTTCGAGATAAATCGACTTAACCCTGCAATCTTTCCATTTAAACTTTGCAGTTCCTTCTTATTCTTCAGAGCTTGGACTTCCATAGTGCCGTGATTTTTTCAGGATTTGCTTTGATGCCCCTGTTACTTACTATAAACCCTAGGAACTTTCCAGAGGCCACTCCAAAGTGACACTTGTGTGGATTGACTTTCATCCCATACTTTTAGATTTTTTGAACATTTCAACGAGGTTGTCCAGGTGGTTGGCGGTTGCCCATGATTTGATTAACATGTCATCTATATAAACATCCATTGTTTCCTGATCTACCACTTGAACAAGGTATTTACCAACCTTTGATAACTTGCCCCTACATTCTTCAAATGAAATAGCATTACTCTGTAGCAGGGTAGGCCCAAGTTGGTGATGAAGCTGGTATTTTCTTGATCGGGTTCGTGCATCAGGATTTGGTTGTACCTTGAGTATGCGTCCATGAATGGTAAAAGCTCTTATGCTACCGTTCTGTCAACAAGTTGATCTATTCTAGGGAGAGGGAAGATGTCTTTTAGGCAAGCCTTGTTTAGCTATGAATAGTCGATTCAGGTTTGCCACTTCCCGTTGGACTTTTTGACTAAGACCGGATTAGATACCCACTCTGAATAGGTTGCATCACAGATAAAATCGTTGACCATTAATTTGTCCAATTCTTCTCTTAGCCCCTTGGATCATCCACGGTTTAAGCTGCGCCTTTTTTGCTTTAATGGTGTGAACTTAGGGTCTATGTTGGACGCATGACATGTGATTTCTAAAGACAGCCCACACATATCAGAATGTGTCCGAGCGAACACATCCAAGTTGACGTGGCGAAACTTCGTAAGCTCCATACAGATCTTGTTTCCAAGATGCGATCCAATTCTCAAAACTTTAGTTGGGTTATTCACGTCGACTGGGACAAACAATGTCAATTCTGTCGGTGCCGCCCATTCCTCCCTTAAGCTTCTTTTCCTAGGATTCAAAGCACTGTTAAATCCGGTATGGTCCCAAATCCAGGGCGATTCTGTAGTTGCTATTCAATGGGTTCATGATGTGGAGAGTTCTCACCACGTCCTTTCCTTTTTACTTTCTTTTGGATTCACGTAATTCTGCAATGTAACATTCTCTGGCAGCACACTGATCTCATTTCACTGCAGTAAGGAACTTCATGGTCAGAAACCATTGGGCTAGAGATAGTTTGAAATCTGCTAGAGTGGCCACTGCAAGAAGGTGTTATATGCTGACATTTCATCCAATATTACAAAAGTAAGAGGGAGACTCATCGATCGCCCTCTCCGAGCTTAACTGGTAGGTCAATTGTTCCCATAGGTTACATAGGCTCACCAGTAAATCCTTGGATCTTTGTTTGACATGTAGGAATGATTTTTATGCCAATTTTTATCTGGTTAAAAGTACGCTTGAAAATTATATTAATAGAACTACCACTATCGACCAACACTCGTTGGACTATGGTAGGTCTGATTTCTACCGTCACCACTACTGGATCGAGAGTTGGAGCTTCGATCCATTCTGTGTCCCGATTGTGGAACACTATATCGTCACTTAGAACCTTTTGCAGCTTGATCAGAGTTTCATCACCTATTATGTGACACGAATCTTTCAGAATGTGTTTCAACGAACTCGCGTGCTGCTCCATTTCTTCCCAACTCCTTTGCACGTGTTTTGGTTCCCCTGATATCATTCTAATAATAAGCCTATAGTTGGTTCATTTCAACCCTTCATCACTAGTTCCAGCATGATTTCTTTGTTCTTTAGGAGGCTGAGGTGCTGCAGGTTGTTGGGTTTTTGTGGATTTTTCACATATTGTTGGAGTTTATTGTCCCAGATCAACCCTTCACTGAGATCCATTAGATGTAGGCATTCGTTTATATTATGGCCATGTGTCTCGTGGAAGCGGCAGAATTTCCCCCAGTGCGTTTAAACTGTTTAGTTGTCTCTCTCCTAGGAGGTTTCTTATATTCTTCAGTTTATTGTGTTGCGATAAAATATTTTCCAGAGTGCCATTTAAAGGGGTACAATTTTCCTGTCTAAACTCTCTAAATCTTTTGTTGCTGCCAATGTTATTTCTTTTATTAGAATTCTGATTTCCTCTCTTTTGATTTCCATCTTTTCCCGTGACTCCTTGAGCAGTTCCAGAATCGTGCATGTTTTGATTTATCGCCACATTGCTCTGTCTGATGTTCATATGTTGCACACCAGCAAACATTCTTTCCAGCTCCTGTGCTTACTCCAATCTTAAGTACTGGCTTGCCTTACGATTGAAGTCATTCTTGGTGGTAGGTTGCTTCATTTTAATTCATCTATCGAATTCAATCTCCGGGTGAATGGCACAGACTAACGCCATAAAAATCATGTCCTCATTGGGGTTACTTACCACAACCGTGCTACTGAGCAGGTTCTTGAAAGTTTTCAGTGACTTGCTGCGTCCCCAGAACATTCCGGATAAGGACATGACATCTGATGGTTGCATGGAATGGAGAATGAACTGGTCAAGGAATTATGTTGCAAGTTGGTCAAAGGTAGAAATAGATCTTGGGGGAAGTCCAGTGAACCACATTGACGCAACTACTTCTAGGAAGATAGGGAAGATTCGATAGCAGACAACCTCCAGAGCATTGGTTTCATGCAGATGCCAACCGTGTTTATATAAGTGAGGCTTTCGGTCTTTTGTTCTGTCGTAAGGCGGAATAGTTGGCTTTGTGAATTTTTCTGGATATTTCTAATTCAAGATTTCGTCGATGGAAGGAGTCCGACTTAGTGTAGATCCCCATTCATCATCTCTTCTATTTTAATTCTCATCCATTAATCATTTCATTATATTCGGTAGGTATGCCTCTGATGTCAGGTAGTCCTGAGGATGGAAATCAGCTATGCCAGATCTTTGGCTTTACAAATGGTCTTAGGACTAGGCTCTTCGGTCTTCGGGAGTGCCACTCCTATGGGATCCCGTTGGCTTGTGGTTGGTCTAACTAGAGAATCTTGAGTAGTCCTAAAATTATCGCATGCATTGGTATTTTGTTCTAATTTGTTGTTTTGCTCTCCATCCTTCGAGTGGGAGAGATCTACAACTATGTCTTTCAACGGGGTCTTTGCCGCAATATTCAAGTTTCGAATAGGTTGCCTCGTGATTAATGGTGTACTTGCATTCCCATCTAAGTTAAGTCCTGTTGTATCCCTTTTTTATAGCTGTTTTTCATTTCTTTTATGCAGACTATAAATAGAGGAATTCTTTTTTTTCTATAGCAACCGTGGGTTCAGGCAAAGTCCATGGAGTAGGGTTTGACTATAGGGTTAGGAGAGCGTTAAGCTTCTCCATTAGAACCTTTTGACTATTTTCCTTTTTCTGGTTGATCTCATTAACAATCATATCAACACATCTTTGGTGACTACTTCGTGTTGGCTAGAGGATGCTAGCAATTAATTTCTTGAGTTAGCACCATTCAGTTTAGTTTGTTGGGGATGAGTATCTTTTCCAGCTATTACCACCCCTATGGATCTTCTAGAGGCAGTTCTTCTTCTTCCAGGAGCCATTAGTTCCAAGAGGTAGATTCTTTAGGTAAAGACTGGAGATCTAACTTCTGGACCTATGGGATCCAAAGTAGATAGCTAGATCTGGATTCTGAGCTAGAGTTCTCGACGAAAGCAACAAAATGTTAACCCAAAAAATGGATCAACACCTTGGTTTGAGTGTGAAATCACCAGCCTTGTTCTTACAGAGCAATAATATAGATAACAGGAATAGAAAACGACAGCAAAAGAAAGAAGATAGAAGATTTTTTTTTAATGGTTTGGCAGTTAACGAAGCCTACGTCCACTTTATAGTTTTATTATGACTGATTGCTATTATAAGTAGTGTTTGATTATGAGGCTTTTGATTATCCTTAGCTAGATTGAATCCCCAGAGTTGGAATCCATTGGAGAATCACAGTGAATCCCTTTAGAGATTGTTGTAAGGGAGATAGAGAGTGAAGAAGGTTTCCAACAAAGCTTCAGCAAGCAGTCCGGAGAAGATATAGTTTATGTTGTAGGCAGGACGGTATTTATAGAGATCAGAGAGCTTTTGGGCCAGGTCACCTTCTCAAATGCTTGTAGATGGGTACCTAACGACCTAGAGGCGCTTAACTCGTGATTCGAACCAAAACCATGGATCGTTAGCAATCCATGGTCAATGAATTGCTAGCGATCCATAGATTTGGATCGATCGCGAGCTAATGACTTAGCTGCTCCCCCTCCATCATTTCATCTGCTCGGTCGTTTAGTATTTTCTATGCTTTGCCTTCTAGGCTTTTTACCCTTTGTTTTTCTCAACAAACCATCAAAATGCATGGATCACGGGTGATCCACAGGGTATGGATCGCTTGCAAACCAAGCATTTAGATTTTTTTTGGAGTTGTAGGTTTTGAATACCTTTATGGCTTAGTATTGATGTTTTTCATATAGTCTCTTCAGACATTGCTCTGTTTCAATGACAATCTACTAGCCATTTACACTTAGCCGCTGATCGGACTTAAATGATCGCTGGTTTCTTGGTCAAGTCAAATTGACCTGGCTCTTGTTGATCGGCTGCTTTGATCCTTTTGGTCCAGTTCTGAGCCATTCTAATGTCATAAAATTATTTCGTCTTGTACTAGATCTTGCTGAGTTAAAATCCGGGTAACACAGATGAATAATGCCACGAAAATTTTCTATATAAGGCCATCGACTATCTACACCTGCTTAAAACCCTAGCTAGGTTTTCTCATCCGCAAAATCAAATGACCGTGGTTCATCGAAGCCTCTAGAGGCCGAATTGGCCTTCCATTCCTACTACAAAAACATAGAGCGTGACGATATAAGCTTGTTTAACAGTCGAATCTTTATTGTTCATCGTGTGCTGGCAAAGGGGAGGCGGTGTTTGCAGAAGCAATTTTTGGGTTCGGCTCAATGTCCAAGCTATTACGAAAATTATATATGTTTTAAATAATTAGTTTTGAATTATTTGAAAAAGCAATTTATTTTAAAATCAAACGTAAATTTTTTGGATATTATAATTTAATAGTTTTGTGGAACATTTTAAAAGAGATTTTGAACCATGAATAAAGATTTTTAAAATCTTGGAGAATATGTCAGTCTTTGATAATGAAGGGATATTGTTTAAAAATAAATAGAAATACATTGATATAGTATTTATTAATCATCTTTGTATAAAGTGATATATATGCATATAGGTATATGTATTATGGTTTATTTATAAATGTGAAATTTATAAATGGGGTAATTTGTAAGTGGTATTTTTATGAAGGAAGTGAATATTTGTAAATCAATTTTGTTAATAGATGTATAAACTTATAAATGGGGTTTATAAATTAAAGTAAACTATTATTGTTTAATAAATTGGAGAACTAAATCAAAAGTGGATTTGTTATAAGATATAGAATGATATTTTAGAAATAGTTGACTCTATTTCTGAAATCGAAGGCGAGAGTAGATTTGGAATGTTAAATGATATTTTTATAAATAGAAAGGGATTTATAAAAGGGATTTATCCATATGGAAGTAACATTAAAAAAGATGCTGACTGATGTTTTAAATGAAACTTGTGAATATGTGAGATTCATAAAGGGAATAAAGTAATAAATGGAGTTTATAAATAAATGGGTTTTACAAAAGGTAGTTTTTATAGAGTAGAAATAGATTCTTAAATGTGGTTTTATAAATATGGAAATTACTGGGTTGAAGATATAAGAATGATTTTTATCAGTTTATTATATTTTAAAGTTGGTTATAAATGTAAATATTGCTTAAAATTGTTTATAAATATCAAAATAATGTTTAAAAGTTAATTATTTAAATTATTAATATGGTTTGAAACTAATTATTATTAATAATAATATTTTGGTAATTTGTAATTATTATTTGTATTGTAAAGATTAATGATTCTTTTATTCATAATGTTTCGAATTATTAATTATTATTTTTAAGATGTTAAAAGTTAATAATTATTATTTATTTATGACGTTTATTATGAATAATTGCTATTGTATAATTGTTTTTTGTGCCAAAATTAGTCAGAAACACCCAATTACAGATGAAAGCACCAATTTACAGTCTCAGATCATAGATTGGAAAAATGTAGAGGAATTAATACGAAGAACACTCAAAGTTAAAAAGGAAAGCAGTAAAAAGACAAGGTATATAGCGGTTCAGCGTTATGGCCTACGTACACTTTGAAGAATTTGATGTTTGTTCATGATTCTCAACTGGTTTACAACGGTACAATTGATAATACTTAGGTTACAATGGAGTTCCAGCAGAGTAACAGCGTAGAAGAGCCAAAAGTCCTCTTTCTGTTGGCATTAGAGTGCTATTTATAGGTGCAGGTCTGGAATATCTGCCTCTGAACTCGGAATACCCCTTCTTATAAGTGGGTGGGCCCACGTGATCGATCGGGGGTCATTTAGGGTCGACTGGGTTCGATCCCCATTTCCTTCGTATCGATCAAGATGGTGTCCATTTGATCTGATATCGATCATGAGCGTACTTCTGGTAGTATGCAAGCTTGAGTCAAAATTTAAAGGAATTTGGACCTATGGTTCTTGAGTTATGATCGATCAAAAATTGGATTTGTTGGTTGGCTAACATCTTCGTATCGATCCCAGTTCGTATCGATGCCTCTTCATATAGATCGAATGCTCAGTGGTGACGTGGAGCGATGCTTCAGGGAAGATCCGCATTTGTCGAGCGACTGCTTCCTTTACTTGATTCTGCCTTCTTCGTATCCATCGGCCGCCAAGCTTATCATATCAATCGATCGTCTAGCTCTTCGTATTGATCCTTGGCTATTGGTCCGTATCGATCGTTTGACTGGTCGATACGAAATACACAGAGACATGATCAATATGAAGCAAGCAGTTGATGAAGCAAACAAACTTAGATTGATTCCTGTGTACTTCACATCGATGCCTGATGTGTGGCTTCGTATCGATCCATGGCTCATCGCTTCATATCGATCCATACACTGATCGATACGGAACATGTTGGATTGGGATCGATTTGAAGTAGTGAACATGGGATGGATCGGTACGAAGCACATGGATACGAAGGGAATGGGTTCCTTGCATTTGGATACGAACTTAGATGGATACGAGACTGATCCATGATCCTGACCCGAAGCGGCCGCTTCTATGACTCGAAGTAATCCTATCGGTGACTCAAAGCAAGTGTTGTGATGACTCAAAGTAGCTTGTTCCTTAAAGACCTGAAGCGAACACTTCTCTAACAAAAAGAAACCCCTCTGAAACCCAAAGTAACCTAGGGATGACAAAAGCAAACTCCAAGCAACTTGAAGCGATTTGATTTTTGTCGAATTCATATTTTAAGCATCTTGTGCTATTTTGTCGTCGGCTATGCTATATCCGGCCTAGTGATCATGTTTATTATCTGTGACAATCCAACATCGATCATTATGCAGTCTAGTGGGGCTAAATCCACCTGTATGTTGCCTTGCCAAAAGGTGGGTTAATAATTGTTTTAAAGAAAGGTAATAGGGCTTATTTATGAAGTTTTTAAGATTCATAAATAGAGTTCTGTAAGCGGGCTTGGATTTTTATAAGAGGATCTTATAAACTAATTTGAAGATTAAAAGGAAGATTATTTGCAAGGTAAAGAGGTTTACAAATAGATGGATATTTATAAACGAATTTTAAAAATAGGTTTGTAGATTTATTAAAGGAGTTTATAAGTAATTGCATAGTTTTATAAAGGATTTATAAATAACTTGAGAAATTTTTTATAAATGTCTTAAAAAGCGTTAGAAATTTATAATGGAGTTTATAAATGATTTTAGAATTTTGTTAAAAAAGAGATCTTTCTCGGTGTTTGGTAAGTGTACTTATTGTCTGCAACCCAATTAGCCACAAACACCCAAGAATAAGTTTGTGTAGAGATATAAATGAAGAAAATAAATTAAAGTAGAGGAATATAGCAAAATAATAAGGAAATCAATATAGAAATCAATAAAAAAGGATTTATAGTGGTTTAGCATCGATTGCCTACGTCCACTTTAATTATTCTCTTTATTGATTCACTATAATCTTGATTATAGTAGCAAACATCGAGAAATAATGAAGTAATGAAGAAAGTTGATCACAATATAAAAGCGATGTAATTAGTGGCATAAAGATCCTCAAAATGACCCTTTGGGCCAATATTTATAGGTGAATGCGACCACCAATCTCTTTGAAACTTCGGCTACAGGACCTCCTTACTCATATGGTTTAGTTGGTTATTATTGGAGATCCATTAAGGATTTTTCGCGAATAGCAGCACTGATTACCAAGCTGACAAGAAAGGATGTGAAGTTTGTGTGGACCGATAAGTGTAAGAAAGAATTCCAGAGTTCGAAATACTTATTGACCTATGCACCTGTATTGATTGTTGCAGAAGGGAATCAGGATTGGGTAGTTCATATCGACGCATGTGGAACATGATTAGGAGTTGTACTGAAGCAGAGAGGTAAAGTGATTGCCTATGCTTCTTGACAGCATAGACCGCATGAGGTCAGATATCCGACACATGATTTGAAATTGGCTGCAATGATTTTTGCAACGAAGGTGTGGTGGCATTACCTTTTGGGAGAGAGGTTTGAGTCATATACAGATCCTAAGTTGCTGAAATATTTGTTCTCTTAGAAGGAGCTTAACATAAGATAGTGAAGGTGGTTAGAGTTTATTCCCACTTATGGTTTTGAGATTGAGTACACGCCAGGGAAAGACAACAAGTTTGCAGATGCACTTACAGGAAACATCAAACGTAGTTTTGGCGATAGCTCTAAGTGGAAAGATTTGGAAGCTTTGTCAGCTTGTAGAGTGTAGTGGAGATCCGAGGCTAGGTCTGGAGAAGAAACATAGTATTATCTTGTTTGGAAGTTCGACTAGTGATTATATAAAGGATTGCTTCTAAACAGGAGGAAGATCCAGTATTAGATGAACAGATCAAGAAGTTAAGAGATGGAACCGAGAATGATGACTTCAAGGATTACAGCCTTGACCAAAATGGTGATCGGGAAAGAAAGGGAGATTATGTGTTCGGATTGTAGGAAACATAAGGAAAGAAGTTTTGGAGGAATGTCATCATTCGAAGTTCACCATTCATCCAGAAGGAACTAAGATGTATCAGGATACGAAGAGATGTTTCTTCTGGGAAGGTATGAAGTGGGATATTGGCTTATGGGTAAAGTAGTGCTTGAATTGCCAGCAAGCAACGGCTGGACACCAGAAGCCAAGTGGATTGCTTCAGCTGTTAGATATTCCGGTATAGAGGTGGGATTCTAATTCTATGGATTTTATTGACGTGTTGCCTAGGTTGAATAGAGGAAATAAAAGTATATGGGTCATAGTGGATAGATTGACCAAGAGGTCCCATTTTATTCCAGTTAAGTCAATGAGGACAGTACCTGTTTTGGCAAAGTTGTTTATGAAGAATGTGGTTAAACTACATGGAATTCCAAGTAGTATAGTAAGTGATATAGGTTCTTTATTCACTAATAGGTTCTGGAAGAGTCTACAGAAAGTTTTGGGAGACAAGCTCAAGATGCGTGTCTTTTAATATTTGCAGACTGATGGGCAAACGTAAAGAGTTAACAAAATCTTGAAGGATTTGTTTAGAGATTATGTTCTAGATATCGAGGGATTATGGAAAGACCATCTACATCTAGTCGAGTTTTCATATAACAACGGTTATCAGACTAGTATTGGGATGACACCATTTGAAGTATGGAAGGCCACACAAAGCTCTTATTTGTTGGCTGGAGACCTGGGATAGGTTGGTTCTTGGTCCAAATTGAGTTAGAGAATCCATAAAAAAAGATTGAGGTCATTCGGGGAAGAATGAAGGACGCTCAGTCTAGGTAGAAGAGCTATGTAGATAAGAGATGGAAAGATATAGAGTTTTCAGTTGGAGATTAGGTTTTCGTCATGGTATCACAATGAAGGGTGTGATCGGATTTGGAAGATCGAGAGGGTTGGCACTATGATTCGTTGGACCTTTTCCCATTGTTGAGAGGATCGGGAAACTCGCATATAGAGTTAAGTTACATAGCAGATTGGTAGGTGTCCATAATGTTTTTCATGTTTCTCATCTCAGAAAGTGTGTTAGAGACCCGAAGACCGCTGTTGCACCGGCTGTGCTAGATGACTTAATAGTAGAACCGAACTTGACTATAGTGAAGAAACCACTTGGTATAGTTGTGAGAGATGAGGAGAAGCGTAGAACCAAAACAGCCATATTAGTCATGGTCTAGTGGAATGAAGATGACAAGGACTATACTTGGGAGATTGAGAGTAGGATTAGAGAAGCTTATCTTGACTTGTTTGATGGTATGTTTTACGTTTTTATTTAATTTATTGGGTACCCTATCGTAACTTTGGACGAAATTCTTTAAGGAGGGGAATCTATAGCACCCCATATTTTTGGTAACATTATTTAGGATATTTAATTACCTAAAGTATATAAAATAATGTGTTGATTAGGGGTTTAAGATTTGATTTAATAAAGGGATAGCTGTGCCACTTAAACAATGAATTAAAAGAAGAGTTAAACTGAAATAGAGGAGGGTTCGTTCCTATATCTATATCCCTTAACCGTGTATCTCATACACATTCTTTTCATTTGTCAAAATTTTAAAAAGTATAAGACCGGCCACCATTAACAAAGGAAAGAGGAAGAAGATTAAGAAAAGCTAAAGGAAAAGTTTAGTCAAATCAAATATATTCACATCTCAATCTCTTTAATCTCTAAAGCTTAGATGAATAATGTTTACATCTTTTATTTTATTTATTTTTGGTTTTAAGGAGAAATCCAAAATGTTTTGCAATGAATTGCCATATTTTTGAATGATGGAATGATTATATATACTTGGTGATTATTTATGCATGTTCATATTGATTTTATGATATGTTTTGATATGAAAACCCAGTTAAATGACATCTAAATGCCTTGCGAATTTTTATGTAGATCAAAAATGATATTTTGGAGCTGGCTTTCAATTTTCAGAATTTTTGTGGAATTCATATGAATTTTCTAGTGAAGAAAATGCTATTTTGGGTTAAAAATTATTTATGGTTAAATAGTAAAGGTTTGGCTTTGCAATTTTTAAAGAAATTTTCTGGAATGTTTATATATTTTTCCTAACTTTTTTAATGGGTATATAAAATTATTTAAGGTATGGGACTTAAATATTTTACATACTTTAAAAGAAAAAAGGGCTTTTTGTAAATAAATCAAATTTGTTATTTATGGAAATTGGCAACACTTTTGAAAAAGTAAAATGGCATCAAATCATAATTTGGCAAACAAGGCAGGTTAGGTACAAAAGAAATAGTTTAAAATGACAAATAAACATGTTTTTCACTATTTCAATGCTTTCGGCATTAGGTTCCACCTCCATACCTCCACCTTTGACACCATCGAAACCAATGCACCTGGTATCAGGGAACTGGTACGTAGTGAATAAGATGTAGGCGAAAGGTACAGGGTCAAAACCATGGGTTCCAAAGGGTTCGAGGCTTTACTTTGCTTTTAAATGAAAATACTCTGCTAGCTTTTGACTAAGTAGCTTTCGACTTAGTTAGCTTTCGACTAGGTCAACGGTTTTAAAAGAAAAGGTTTCAATTGGGTTGCGCTTTTGATTTTAACTGTTTGCTTTTGACTATGTCGAAACCCTTAACTGCCGCTTTTACCTTTCGACCCAGTATAGTTTCGAAATTGTTGTTTTGTTTTTGAAACTTGGCCACTTCTCAATGCTTTCGAAGGGATGGTTTCGACACCATCACTTATTTACTTAGGAATGCTTTCGAAAGGATGGTTTTTGACTTAAATGGTTTTAATCATCCCTTTTTTCTGTTGAAGTATATCCCAAAATGGTTTCGAAAGAGTCAATTTTGAATGGTTTCGAAAGGTATTTTTCCAAATGTTTTCAATTGAACCCAAGTGCTTTCGAAAGGGTTGCATTGTAAAGGTTTGATGATTTAGAAAGACTTTATAGAATGGTTTTGAAGGAGTCGAAAGGTTTGGTTTTTTTCTTATTATTTCGAAAGGATTGAAAGGAAAGGTTTTTCCAAGAATTTTGAAAAGCAATGTTCAAAGGTTTTAAGAAAGATGACTGTGGTTTTCAAAGCTTTTGAAAGGAATATTTTCCAATGTTCGAAAGGGTTTTGAGAATGGTTTCAAAAGGAAGGTTTTGTTCTTTCGACCTAGGTTAAAGAAAAGGTTTTACTTGGTTTAGAAAGAGGTATTTTCAATGCTCACTTTCAATAGATTCGAAAGGGGTACTTTCAAATGCTGAAAACATTTTTCATCAACTAAGATTTAAGTAAAGTATATATAACATGGCAACGTGATTTTTGAGTAAAGCATAGAGATTATATATTTTCCTTGTTTGAATTTGATTTAAAGGTTTTAAATCATTTTGAAAAGGTTTTCAACCAAAATTTTGGGAAGGATCCCTAAGTAAAATAACTCAGATATTAGAATACAAGATGGCAATGGTATAGGGTCGCGCCCTATACATTAGCTATTAGCCCCAACTAATTTTGTTAAAAATTCCAGTATTTAACAAATAGTTACGAAAAAATTGTCCAGAAATGGAGTGTCTAACAGATGTTAAGTAATATTGATTATATTGTCTGGTAGGCCCGAGTCAGTCAAACGTTAATAGTTAGCAAAACAAAACTAAAGTGTTTGGAATAGATAGTTCATTTATTACTTGATATATGTTTACATAATGATGCTTTACATATTTTAATCAGTTCTGGATGTAGGAAAACATTTGGAAAATAAATGTTTTAAAAGAATGTTAGTGAGGGAAACCCAATTCGCTATGCGGCGTGGTCTCACTTAACATAAAATATCTGAGATAACCAGTATTATTCACACCAAGCTTTATGTCTAACTCGAAGTTTTAGTTTCTTCTTAAACACTTAGGTGCTCAAAATTGATTCGAGTAAGCTGAGGGTTAAGGTTTTTAGGTTCTGGTATTTTGGCAAATAAAGCTTTCGGAGATGAGCATGTGGCTGACAAATAGCTAATTAGGAGTTATAGATTATTATTTTTATTTTCTGTTGTACATTAAGTAAGATATGACTATATTTACCTGATTAATTAAGGAGGCATCATCATATGTCTCTTTTGGCATATTATTGTATAATTATACTTGATCGTTGCTTGGGAAACGGTTATTGGATTATGTAACTTAGATATGAATTATTGTTGAAATGTAATCAGTAAAAGGTGTTTTTTATAAATCTGTGATTTGTTTATATTCAAGTGCTTCTGATATTATGGGTACCATTTGTGTTACCATATTTTGTCATAAGAAGTTAATACTATAAATAACTACAGCATCTATAGCACTCAGCTTTTGGCCTCTAGATATGGGATGTTGCAATGACTATGTCGATCCCTAAAGTACAACCCAGCTATTCTGATCCCTTGTCTATCTAGGGTAATTTCCATATTTCTAATATTT
Source organism: Allium cepa (assembly GCA_030765085.1). Classification (NCBI taxonomy): domain Eukaryota; kingdom Viridiplantae; phylum Streptophyta; class Magnoliopsida; order Asparagales; family Amaryllidaceae; genus Allium; species Allium cepa. Next base: position 434,482,139 of record CM060944.1, read on the forward strand.
TGCGTTGTCTATCTATCAATTCCGTTCAATTCGGGGTTCGTATAACCATTTGAACTCTACCGCTGGGGTCCTATAGCTATTGCTTTATGGTCATCCTTCTTGAGGACAGTTTAATTTGTCTTACGCAATAAGCCCAATTAGCTGGGTCGGGATAACAGGTAACACTTGCCCTCCAAAGTACGTATTGTGAGTAAAATGACGTGCTTTAAATCGAAACAAGTCACGATCGCTGGAATTAAGTCTTTCTAGCTTCTCAACTGATTGTTATTCCTTGTCGAATCATTTTCCTAAGGCACTGAATCTTCCGTTGATTGCTATGACACTTGGTCGACTTCCAGTAATATAAGTCTGATGTCGTATTCTGTCAGCATATACAAACTCAATCATGCAGGACTTACAAGCTTTTTATTATCTAAACCCGCCTCGAACTTGAAAGTTTCAGGGTTGATTGAATTTCTATTGATTCCTAAAAGTTGAACTCTTAAACTATTCATATGCATATTCATATACACGTTTCTGTTGTTGGCTCTAGGATGTGTTCGAACGTTCATAGGTCATTGCCAATTTTTATAATGTTCTGTATGTTCACATTCGCAGTCGAACCTTCATGAGCATGATCGTCATTCATTTTTCACATGTCCATCATTTCATTCATTTCCCTTTTTTCTTCTCTCTTTCTATTTTTTGTGTGGAGGGATCGACATTCAACATGTCGATCCCTTGCTAGGGCCACGCGAGTAAGGATTGGCATGTCCCAATGACAATCCCTCTTCATCTTTGACTTGTTCACCCCTTGTGACCGGTTCTTCCTCCATATACACACATATAAAAATAAAATTTCCTCTATTCCTTTATTCACTTTTCATTACTTTATCATTTTCCTTTGCATAAAAGCTTTCTGCTGAACCCACGATATCTAAAGCTCTCTTGACGAATGAAAATCCTTCAACCTTAGACCTTAAATCCAAGCATGATATCAAGTAATATTCCCCAAGGTCGCTCTTCCTTTGTCATCAATCCAACAACCCCTAGATGTTCATCTCCACTCTAACTTGAAACTCTACGTCTTCGCAAAGGTATGAAATTGCAATAGCTCTTCTAAATTTTCCTACTTCGAGTTGTTGATGCGAGTGCGAGAGTTTCTCAAGCATATATTGCTTGATGAGTCATTTTAGGATATGAGGGAGTGAAGAAGAAGAAGAAGAAGAGGGAAAAGGAGGATTTAGTTTTAGTGGCGAAGGATTTAGGAAGGACGAATGGCAGGGTTCGGTAGAGATGATGCTTTTTAGCTAAAGGGATGAAAGAAAGTTGAGTTCAAGGATTGGAAAGAAGAAATTTGGAGAGGGATTGGTATGGAATAGGGATCGACATCAGTGGTGAGGATTTAAAGAAAGGGATCATTGTTAGGTAGTTATAGGAAAGGGGTTGGTATTAGATAGTGGCATTATGTTTGGTATAGAGGCTTTAGGATGAGGGATCGGTGTGGCTTACTCTGGTATATGGATTGGTGAGAAATATCTTGGATTAGGGATCGACATGTGGTTTTGGAGAATGGTTTAGATAAGGGATCGGTAGAAAAGGGATCGGGTAGGAAGGGAATAACATTTGACATTAAGGACTGGTCTAATGTAACTAGTTCGAACACTGAACATTGTTTTGCATTGCTGAACTCGAATATAAGATGATAATGGATAATATGACATGCATACATGGACTATCAAACTTAAGATTAAGCGACCAAACTTCCAGACTTCTCAATGCAAACTAATTAATAAACTTCATAATGAACTTAGATGATAGACTTCATAAATCAATATGGTAATGTTCGATCCCAAAGCTTTCGTTGTCGATCAACTTTCTTACCAATCAAGACGGTCAGCAATGACAATCTCTCTAGACAAAATTCCAGGTCCCATAATCTCAATTATCTATTGAGTATAACTGAATAGACTCTAGATGCACGAAGCATTCAATTAACATGTCTTCTGATTCGACGATGAGACACATCAGTTTTGAAGCAAAGTCAAGTTCCGCAACTATATCAAGAAGTCCTTCTCCAAGCCATCATATAGATCAACTAAAAGCATCTAATTCATAAATCGATCTCTTGCCCAATATTCCAATCCTTTCAACGGGAATCATCAGCCCTACTTCTGATGCTATTGGGGGCGCCATTCTCCTTGATCATCCAGTGAATTCACAAGTTTCTCGAATGGGCAAAGCTAACCTTCATTGGTTATGCTCAATCAACAAAATTCTGTTTGAGGATATTTTAGTTCCTATGAGGCAAGACAGACCTCATTTGCCCCCAATCGTATCCGCGTGCAACAAATTTATATGTTGGGTCGCATGTGTTCCTCTATTCGTTTCCTTTATCTGGGAGATGCTGAGATATCGTAGGATCGCCTCTATGCAGCTGCATTCCAACATTTATGCTTCATGGGACTTTCCTACTATTCATGAATGTTTTATTCCATTCGCCCATTTCTGAAGATGTCAAATTTATCTATAATTTCAAAAGACAATCGAGAAGCCCTTCTTATGTCTTCCTCGAACCTTCACCGAATTGTGAAGTCTTGACGAGCATTTGGAACAAACGTTCATTATTTAAACATGAATGGTTCCACACGCGATGCCCTTCTGGATTCACAAGAAGATGGTTAGAAAGATGTTAGTGTTACTTCCACTTTTCTCTCAAGTTCACTGACCCAAGTCATAACTTCTCCTTTGGATTTTCGAACATCCATAGTTCTTTTAGGTGTTCGTCCATGTCCCGAAGGTGCTGAGTTTCTAGAGTTGTCGCCACCATCTACGCCACCTCGTTGAATACTGGGACATCAAACTCCTCGTAACCAATGAACTGCTACACTTATTTGGGCAGTTGGAAGACAGCCGCAGAACCAGACTTCCTGGAGAGGTAGTTCTAAAGATAGTTCCAGAACGAAGAGAGGAAACAATCAACCCCATCATGCCCCCTGTTGAAGGGGCTCGGGAAGATATAGAGGAAAGTGAAATTAAAGATTCTCAGGTTGAAAAACAGATAGATGATGATGTGGGCCTTAGAAAAGCACCGATGGCTAGATCGTCGTATGTTTGGTAATTGAAAACACCCCCAGAGTGAAAAAATAAGTTAGTGTACTGGCTATGTAGAAGAGAGAGTGCATCTGACATGGATTTCATTATAACTTCTCTCGAAGAGGAATCGTCTTCTCAGTATTTGGAAAGCACTTTAAAAGGATTCTCCAATAGTCATGTTTCGGACGACATTGTGTCCTACGACTTTCCAAATATGAACGTCGAATGACTTAGCTCTCCTATGAGAACCAACAAAGGCAACCAACCTTCTAATAAAGGGAGAGCACACCGATGAGCAAAGCGACCATTACCAGTCTGTTGGGGGGGGGGGGGACATTAGGACACTCACTATCACTTGCACTGCACTATACAATTGTTATTGCTTTCTCGGATGAAAACTTCTAATACACTCTTATTTGGTCGTCATGGGTGCAATGTCTCAATCTTGAGCCTTCGATCGCCTTTGAAGCTCTTTTTCCTATCATCACCTAAGCTAGGATTCTGAGTCCACATATCGTAGAGAAAAGGATGAAGGACAAGACAAAGATTATCATTCTAGGGAGTCTTCTTCCTCTTCCAAGTGAAAGTATCAATCTCACATGTCGCATAAGGGAGAACATTCTAATCTTTCAGTTCAGAGTGGAGAAAAATCTTCTTATCGTGACCCTCATGTCGCTGTGCCCCATGAGCAACACTCTGGCTCTTCAAGTTTACAATAGTATTATAAGGACTGGTCTAGCAAGAACCCACTCAGCACTTCCGATCCACTCCCGCTGGCTACTACTCCTGAATTTCTACAGCAGAAAAGTCGGCTAAATGTAAAGCCAGTTTCCCAAAGATTTGCTTTGACGGTCTCAAATTTCTTGCTTCTAGCTTGCGAAAGAAAGCTCAATAGCATGCATGAATCGCATATTCGTTCAACATGAATCGTTCATTCATTTGTTAGAGAAAGTTTCTGAAGATTCCATAGGACGTTGACACAAAATAGATCGTCTCAAGTTGGAGGGTATTCATGATAAAGATATAATCAAGTGTATAGGATGCCAAGTTTCTTAAATTCAAGACCTAACTTTATGAAGCTGAAAAGATAGCCAAGGAGAGAGTAGAGATTATAAGTCTCCTGAAAACTTCTCATAAAAAAAGAACTCGACTCGGCACTTCAATGTAGCGGAACACTTGCCTTAGAAAAGGACTCCTTGCAAAATGAGAAAGACTCTTTAGCTCGCGGCATTGAGGAGCTCGAATTATTTTTGAAGAAAGAGAGGAAGAAGAAGATTGAGGCTCGAGACGAGTCACAAAAATACAGCAAAGAAGTCGTCGAGGCAAGGAGCATGAAAACAAAACACGATGGACAATTTTCCAAAATTGAAGCTCTAAAAGAAGAAGCTTGAGATGAGGGAAGAAAAGAGATGTTGGAACAAGCCAACTACCAGGTGGAAGCCACCGTGGAGTCCGGTAGGAACGAAATTAAGGACTTATTTGATACACCGATTACTGAATATAATGCAAAGGTCATGCTCCACTATGACTTAAAACTTTCTTGGCAAGGGTTACCTCAAATCACTTGCCGAATCTTGGGACCATATTGTTAAGAAAAGGAAAGTAGAGTTGGGAGAAGCCGAGTTTGACAAAGAAGAACTAGTGAGAGAAGTTCTTCGAGGAATGGAGCCTTCGTATCTGGCTGTCGCTAAACTTCAATTATTCAAGGCTCCCGCACCTACTAAAGATGGAAAGGATATTGTCGAGTCTTCCAGAACTGATTCGAAGGGTTCCTCTCCAACCCAAATAGCCAGACCATTAACTTCTCATGACATGGAGCAGAATCTCGGTTATGGTCCGGACAAGTATGGTTTTGGGTCGCAAATGTTATCTCCCATTCTTGAAGGAAGCACTCCGGCGACTACAAAAAGTCAACCGGATGCTAGTATCGAACTAAACTTCTCCGTATTTGGAAAGTTCATGTTCTTCATGCGCAATGGCTTTTAGCTAATTTCTGTCCTTTTAACAAAAAATGTCAGGTCTTTCGAGCCCCGATCAGACTCCTAAAAGTGGTGCCGATGCGGAACAACATAAGAAAGTGACCAAGGACGCAGCTGTTGTTGAAGTCCCAGGACCTGATGCCCAAGTATCGGTGCTCTTAATGAAGAAAAAACTAAAGATCCACTCTTAGCCAATGACCTTGATAAATTAATAATTACTAGCGCTTCGGAGCTTACTACTAGAACCAGCATGAAGGAGAGGATTGAGGTGGAGGAAAAGTTGAAGCGAAAATTTAATGGTGAGTTCGTCGGTGTGGAAGTCGATGATCCTTATCTTGTACCATTACAAGTTATTCCATCGGGCATGTCAATTCTTGGTGAAATCCTTCCTTCTTCCATAAAAACTCTGACCAAGCATGATAAAGGATCTTGGAAGAGAAGTTTGAGCGGCTCTACCCCTAAAAATTCAAAAAAGGAAAGAAAGTTGAAGAAGTAATTGTTACTTCATATCATTGTATATAATATGCATAATTATTTCTTTCCATAGTCATAGGTGTACGGATATGAATCCTGGTTTTTCAAAATTACTTATACTGGAATTTTTACACTTGTGAATAAATTTTTTTGCTTTCAATTAAACATCATGTGAATTGTTATTTTGATAGTTGAACAATTACTTTCATTTAAGTGTATTTGTAATTCTTCTATTACAAATCCTATTAACAATTCACTATCTTCATCTCAAGGCCTCCTCGAGGTCGTTGCCTTATGTGTAAAGAACATTAAGCCGGAGCTGTACTGAGCTGTCATATGTAGCTTTTAGTAGTTAGTATTCCTCCCGTCGATTCCAGGTTGGAGTTTGTGGGATAGAGAATGGTCAAAATCCACTTATCTATCCATGTAGTTTGTGGAATAAAGAACAGTTGTAATCCACTCATCTATTCATTTGTGTTTATACTCCAACCTAGGGAATTAGATTTATTTTGCGAGCCATGGGTTCACGCTTGATTTATGTTCATGCTCCAGTCCGCCCACTAGGGACATAGAGTTACCTCGCAGACAGTCAGTTGACGCCCAATTTATGTTTGTACTCTAGTTTGTGCCATAGGGACTTAGATTTATCTCGCGGGTGGTTGGTTCACACCCGATTTAGGTTTATACTCTAATCTGCACTCTGGGGACTAAGAGTTATCTCATGGGGGGTCAATTCATACTCGAATTACACTTATACTTCTGTTTGCACTCTAGGGACTTAGGGTTATCTCGCAGGCAATCGATTCCCACCCGATTTATGCTTATACTCCACTCCACTCTCTATGGACTTAGATTTATCTCGTAGGCAGTCGGTTCATACCCGATTTATGTTTATACTCCAGCCCGTCCTCTATGGAGTTAGAGTAATCTAGTGGGCAGTCTATTCATACTCAATATGTCCCATCCTTTGAATCGTTTATGGGTATCGTTAATCGGGCAAATTAATGGAGCTCATCTTGTTTGATCCCATGGGGATTAGTATGATTGATCGATTTCAAACTTCAAGAGCTTGTTCACACATATCGATATTAATCAGTTTCATTGTATACTTAGTAGATAATGCAATAACAATCATATATGCAATGAAAGATTGAGACTTTCTTCACCAAATGGAAAGGAACAAACTAATCTATCTTATTACATATCCAAAAAATGAAATTCTTAAGCAAATAATAAAGTAAATAGAATTGAAATGTAAAGGAGATAATCTAAGTGAAATAGCATCATAAATGCTCGTTATTCCATGCTATCGGAAGTGTAATTCCATTGACAGTTGCTAGCTTGAAGTTCTTTCTCTAAGCCTTTATTCAATGACATATGGTTCTTCCTATGTCAGGTTCATGTGTGAAGTGATAGGGAAAACCTATTTTAGGACATGATCGCCGACTTTGAAGGTTCTTAATCGCACATTAGTTGTAATATCGGGCGACTTAATGTCGGTATGCGGCTATTCTTAAATCGGCTTCCTTGCGCTTCTCATCTATAAAGTCAAAAGATTCCAAGGGACGATTTTTGCTTATTTTAGGGTCATAGGAAGTCACTCGATGAGAAAGGACTTTGAGTTCCACTAGAATAACAGCTTCGGAGCTGTACGCAAGAGGAGTATGGCCAGTCTTGAAGTTGTAAGTGGTTATGCAGGGCCAAAGTGCCTTAGGGAGATCGTCTAATCACTTGCCTCTAGCCTTTTCCAAATGTCTTTTCAGAATGGACTTGATAATTTTGTTTACAGCTTCAACCTATCCATTCACCTAAGGATGCGCGACCACTACAAACCTCTTTTGAATATGATATATTTAGCAAAAGTCTTTAAATTCAGTGTTATCGAACTGAGTCCCATTACCTATTACTATAGTTCACGGAAGTCCAAAGCGACATATGATGTTTCAAAAAATGAAATTGATTACTTTCTTGGTTGTGATCGTGCCTAACAGTTCCACATCGGCCTATTTGGTGAAGTAGTCAACCATGAAAATAACGTACTTTGCACCACCTTTAGAGTTTGGTAAAGAGCCGATGATGTCAATACCCCACATAGCGAATGGCCATGGGCTGACCATTTCCGTAATTTCTTTTTGTGGAGCTCTTGGTACTTTCACGTATATCTAGAATTTGTCACATGGTCTTACATAGTCGGCAGCGTCCCGATTTATGGTTATCTAATAATATCCGTAACGGAGTATCTTATTCGCCAGAGTTTGCCCCTAATGTGATCGACGCATTCTCGCTCATGAACTTCTTTCAAAAATACTTAGTCTCGTCGTGATGATGCACCAAAGTAGGGAAATGGAAAAACCTTTTCTATACATAATTCCTTCCTACATAATGTATCGTGAAACTATGTGAAGGATTTTTTAATTTTCATTTCTTCTTTCAGGTAAGATTCCACGTAATAAATAATCTTTAAATTGAGTCGTCCATGATTCCCTCTCGGATTTAGCTTCCAGCACTTGATTGACTTCCATCAATTTATACTTGGGGTATATAATATCTCGATTGAAACCAAGCCCATCTATAGCGCATCACCGGTACTAGAAAACTATGCCAATGAATTAGCCTCTTCGTTTTGCTCGTGTGGGATATGCGAAATGCCAGAGTATTCAAATTCTTCCAACAACTCCTAAACTCGGGGTAAGATACGGGGCAATTAATAGTCCATTAAATTGATAGTCTCCTCTAACTTGGTACACCACTAACTACGAATTGCAAAAGATTTCAATAGATTTAGCTTGAAGTTATCTACGAGTTTTGGTCCAGCAATTAACACTTATACCTAGCCTCGTTGTTTTTAGCAGGAATATCAAGCTTCAAAGCTTAGAAAATTAACCGGTTCTCAAGGGTTTCAAGTACAATCCCAACTCTGGAATAGTGATCATTAGATGCTGCATCAACAAACAATTTCAGTCGTATGATAAGGAATCCGCTACCTTCTAGAAGATCGTCTTACACGATAAATTCCAATATAAAGTTCGCTAATGCCTGATCCTAGACAGCTCTTCAAGGAAGATATGTGATGTCGAATTGGCTGAGTTCGATGTTCCATTTAAGCGTAGATGTCTCAGGTCGTTGTAGGACCTATCATAATGGATGATCGGTGTAAATGTTGGTCGGATGTGCCTGGAAGTAAGAACGAAGTTTTCGTGATGCAATTAGCAAGAAGTATGGAAATTTCTCTGTCTTCGGATAGTTCCTTTCTGCTCTTGTTAACTGCTTGCTAACGCAATACACCTGCCACTTAATTCGATTCTCCTCGCGAATCAAGGTGGCTTATAACATGCACCAATACAGCCAAATAAATGTACAACTCCTCATGTTCTGCCAACTTTGACAAGATAAGGTTTCTCCAAAGGATCCACCAAAGCCCAAAATGAGTCTTCGTGATCCAATGTACATTTAAATTCTCTTTCTCTTCCTATTCAAATCAAAGAAAAGAATGCATTTGTTAGTTACCCTGGAGATAAATCGACTTATGGCAGCAACCTTCCCATTGAGATTTTGGACTTGTTTAATGGTACTTGGCGCTTGAATATCTTGAATAGCCTGAATCTTCTCGGGATTGGCTTCTAGTCCACGAGTGTTGACAATAAAACCCAAGAATTTTCATAACGCAACACCAAATGAACATTTTAAAGGATTGATTTTCATATTGTAATAGTGGAGGATGTCGAACATCTCTGCTAAGTCTTGAAAGTGGTCGTTTGATGGTTGTGACTTCACGAGCATATCACTCACATAGACTTCCATTGTCCTCACAATCTGATCTTTAAACTTTTGGTTAACTAAGTGTTGATAGGTTGCTCCGGCATTCTTCAATCCAAACGGCATCACCACGTAACAATACAATCCAACATCTGTAACAAAGCTGGTGTTTCCTGATCGGGGACATGCATGGGGATTTGGTTATACCCATAGTACATGTCGATATACAACAACAATTCATGTCCTGTAGTCGAATCAACTAGACGATCAATTCTTGGAAGGGGAAAACTATCTTTAGGGCATGCCTTGTTCAAATCTGAACAGTCGATGCACGTTCTCCATTCTTCGTTCGCCTTCTTCACCAGCGTGGGAACAGACATCCATTTAGGATAAAGGGCTTCACGAATAAACCAATTGACTTTCAGTTTATCCACCTCCTTTTTAAGAGCGATGGATCTCTCCAGATCCATTCCTCTGCTTTTTTGTTTTATCTGAACATACTTTGGGTCAATGTTTAATGCATGTTTCGCAATGGCAGGTGAGATTCCACACATGTGGAATGAGTCCAAGTTGATACATTTAGATTTGCTTGGAAAGTAAGCAAGTTCTCTCATCATTGAGGGTCTGAGCTACGATCCAATCTTCAAGGCTCATGATGAGTCATCATGGCTGACTATTTTATCAATCATTAGCTCAGCCGGTGTGGCCTTGGTCTCCTTGGTCTCCTTGGGCTCCTCTTCATCATCCCTCGGATATGTAACTCTATAGAACCGACTATGGCGCCCAAGCCAAGGCTCGCCAATTGTCACTCTTCAGTAACTTAATGTGGACAGATTTGTCCACACCCTTTACCTTCTCCTTCTATTGAGCTTCAAACTCAACTCAGCTACAAAATAGGTACGTCCAGTCGCATGATCACCATGAACCACTCCTACACCATTACCTATTGGAAACTTTAAAGTCGAACACCATGGGGCAGGAGCTACCCAAAATTCAGCCAAGATCAGTTGGACCAAAAGCATTGTACGGTGAATCAACATCCAAAATAGTGAAAGTTAGAATCCGCACTCTCCTACATTCACCTTCCTCCAATTCAACAGGTAACCCCACATAACCAACAGCCTCAGTTGCTACACCATTGAAACCATGTATGCAAGCTTTATTTGGTTCCAAATCTTTAGCCTCCATTCTCATTTAATCATACGCCGTCTTGAAAAATGATATTCACCGAGCTTGCACAATCAATTAAAATCCTTCTCCCTAAAGCAGGGACAATTATGCCAGAAATGAGCATCAGGTCAACTGTAGGGGCCTCTACTTTATCTTCATCTGCTTCTAAACACAATATCATCAGTCATCATGCGTTTCTACTTTGCCGGAACTTCGTCCTCCGTATTTGAACTAATACACAAAGTTTAGATGCCTTATACCCCCAGCATAGTGCTCCATTTCTTGCCAACTCCTATCCATAGGGTGCAATCCTCCAACTGTCTTGTTTATCACTAATATTCCATTGATCCGAGCAGGCATCTCAACCCTACGCGAAACTTGTCCTCGATTGGGATTAGATTTCCCCTGTCCATTATCCTATGGAGTTCTCAAAAACTACTAGAATTTATTCTCCCATATCAACTTTTTGATAGCATCTTGGAGATTCCTGCAGTCATTCATATTATGCCCATAACACTCGTAAAACCGGCAATACTTTCCAGTCTGTTTTTATGTCTCTTTCGACTCCTTTGGAGGCGGCTTCTTATATTGAATAGGATTACAAGTGGATAGATAAATATTCTCTAGGGATGCGTTTAGAGGTGTGTAGTTGTCATACATAGGGATCTAGGCCTTGGTCTATGAGACTCCCTCGTTCGGTCTCGATTCCTATCTCTATTCTCTTCTGCTAATTCGGCTTGTTTTGACCATTAACTTGAACTTTACTAGAACTCTCATTAGACTGTTTTATTGCAATGTTGCGTTGTACTACTTCTCCTCTCGGTCCTACGATGTTTTATTCCTAGAGGACCTGGGTTCCTCCTTCCTCAGAAATTGAGCTGCCTTTGAATAAAAGCACTCCAATATAGCTGGCAGTTTTCCAGCTAGTCAATCACCAAACACAGATTCTGGATCAATACCTTTCGTCATAGCCATAAGTATAACATGATCATTTAGGTTACTAACTTCAATAACGACGATATGAAATCTTTCCAAATAGTCCTTCAACGATTCCCTCAGAGCATGGATTACAATGGAAAGTTACATCACATCTTTTGGACAAGTAGCTTGATTCGAAACATTGCGGGGGTAGTATTATGAACCACATCGTCACTAGTCCATAGAGGTTTATCGGAAAGCATCTACATTTTATTGCATCATTAGCTCTTGTTGAATCCATTAACCATTCGTATCTCATGATGTGCTGCTATAGGACAGTTCTTTCCTTCATAGGCAGGCATCGAATGAATGTTAAACCTTCTTGGATATTCCGCATGAAAACATTGTCAATAAATAAGGTATGACTTCTCGAAATTCCCTAGTCATAAATAAGGTATGACTTCTCGAAATTCCCTAGTCATCATTCATCAAACCTTGGTTATCTCTCACCAACTATTTGACCATTATCGATAAATCCGGTGTCTGGATGGGTGGTGCCAAGTGGTGGTTACGCTCCAACTCATGTTAATGGTTCGATCAATGTCTCATGGTCATTTAATGCCTTCTTGGTCCACCATAATCTTGATGTGCACCTTGGTCATTCATCTCGTCGTCATCCTGATGGGGCACTTAGCATTTAGTCGAAGTCCAACATCCAAGCTTTTGTAACAGCTCCTGCTTGATTCTCCAAGTATAGCAGGGGAATCCTTCCTCTAGAGGAGGGATCAGTAACAATCCATAGGGAGGGATCGACACCAATCCGGCTTGGCAGACCATACTGGTGTGCCAAGCGATGCTCCGATGTTTTAGCTAGACTTCCTTCAACCTTGTAACACTTGTGCCTATGGTATTCATTTGATGAGCTGGAACTTTAGGACGCCACGTAAGAAGTTGGATCCCTTCTAGCATTCTTATGCTGTTGTTGAGAAATCTGGTTCATTAGGCTAGCATTAGTCTGAATTTGCCCATTCAGCTGTCTATGGATTCCTATTAACTCCCTCATTAAGTTATTAAATTCAGCTCCAATTATAGAATCAATAGATATTCGAAATTCAATAAGCTCCATATTCAAATTTGTAGGTTGGTTGTCTAGGGTTCCTTTTTGAATGCTGGTAGTTTCATTACCATCCACATTCTGAGATGTTGATTTGGTGTGTCTCATCATTGCCAGTTTCTTTACTTAGATTCTAGCAAATCTGAGTAGTCTCTACAAGTTTTTGAAAATGACCATGGATCTCCTTCGGGGGATCTTCTCAATCCAGTAGTAACAAAGGGGATCCTAATGCATCGAGAATCAAAGTTCTCAGTAAAAGCACCAAAAATATTTGCAACCAAATTTGCCAAAAACACCCAAAAATAAGTTTGTGTAGAGAGGTAAATGAAGACACTAAATTAAAATAGAGGAATATAACAAAATAATAAGAAATCAAAATAGAAATAAAGGAAAACAGGATTTATAGTGGTTCGACGTCGTTTGTCTGCATCCACTTTTAATATTCTCTTTATCGATTCGCTATAATTTTGAATACAGCAGCAAACAATAAGAAATAAGGAAATAATGAAAAAAGTTGATTACAATATAAGAACAATGTAACCAATAGCTTAAAGATCCTCAAAATGACCCCTAGGCTAGTATTATAGGTGAAGGCGACCACCAATCCCTTTGAAACATCGGCTACAAGACCTCCTTACCCGTAGGGGCCCAACATAGGGGGCGGTAGGCCCAAATCCCAATGGAGAGGGAACGGTACCAATTGCTCCTTTGGTTGATTTTCGAGGTAGAGATCCCTATAGTGACCTCTTCATGTTTAGATACGAAGGCTCTCCAAATATCATGTTGATTGGATATGTGGAGGTCATGTTTTTGCTTGATCTTGGGTTCAGATTCATTTTAGAGTTGTCCCTGCCGATCCCTTCATATTAGATCATGTCGATTCTTTTTACATGTCATTCATTCTTATTCTCTGAACCCCATTATATAATGTCGATCCATGATTATTCCCGTATATCCCTTGGACTTCATTATATAGTGTCGATCCCTCTTATTCCTCAAGGTTATGTCGATCCATCCGACGACTTATCGTGCCGATCCCTCTTATGAATTAATATGCCGATCCTTTTATAATTTAACACTATTTTAATCCTTCTTGCTCCAGAATGTATGCTGATCCATCCTCGTCCTAAATTCTATGCCGACTCCTTTAATATTAACAAGTCATGTTGAACAAGGCTTCATCACTTATGCCGATCCCTCTACTACTTCATCCATGTTGACTATCCATCCAAACGACTATGCCAATCCCTAGAGTATAACATAATTATGCCTATCCCTTGTCTATCCAAGCTAATTTCCATATTTCTAACATCCTGTGTGGTCTATCTATCAACTCCGTTCCATCTAGGCTTCGTATAACCATCTGAACTCTACTGGGAGGGTCACATAGCCATTGCTTCACGATCATCCTTCTTGAGGACAGTCGAATCTATCTTGCGTAATCAGTCCAATATAGTCAGGTCAGGATACTTGGTAACATTTGTTCCGTTGGGATAACTATATGGATATTTTCTAAGTATTAAAAATATAAGGTTCGTGAATATGTCTTTGTAAAATTATTTTGATACAAGCATTTAAAAGATGGTTTAATTAATGAAAAGACTAATTAAGGATGCTAGTGAACTTTTGTGCTTAACCAATGTTGGTTTTTCCTTTGAAAATAAATCCAAATTTGTATGTGTGAGTGTTGATTGTTAAATAACTGACTACCAAATGTTGACCCAAATGTAACTTTTGAAATATCTAAGAGAAACACGTGAGTTATATGGCACAATCATCCTCAATAACGTTGTACTGTGCATATAAATTTCATTTCGTTCTTCTAGGACAAATGATAATCCATCCACTAACACTTATGAGGCGATCTCAGTTCTTATCTTTTCCTAAAGAACCAAGGTTGAGATTACCCAAAAATGTCGAATTTTGTTTCGAACAGACCAGGATCGAATATGTTATCCAAAAACCACTTCGATCCAACTCAAGCATTCGAAGTGAAGACATCTTAAAGATGATGGAATAAGAGACGAAGCTCTCAATTGTTCCATTTGGTCCTAGAATGAACTTATTGTTTCTTGAAGGGCAATGTTAGCATTCCAAGTGGGAAGTGATATATAAAAGGTAGAATGTAGCTTCGAGCCTGACATTCAAGAAATTAATAAAGCAGGGACGTGTGATGGGGCTAAGTGGGTCGCACCAAAGTAGGGTATGATCATCCCTAGTGTAGAGCGATATTCATGTATGCTTTGAGATCCCATTGTGTGGTTATTGATTTCAACTAAGGGTTAATTATATTCATTGCCACTCAAGAAAGAGGTAGTGGCGATCCTGAATAGCAGGTGCAACGTTTTGTAGTCTCTCGTACATTTGATCTAGAAGTGTATGGATTCGGTGGGTAGGCCCTTACCCTTTCATTGTTGGAATTTATTCTCCAATGCAGACCTTCGGTTTTGATTGTAGAACCTACTATGCTGTAATTTAATTATGTTTTGATTAATAAATATTAAAATTTTAGACATTATATAATATCAGAGGGTCTCATATAATTTTTTTTGTTATTACAAGGTAAAAAAACCAACTCCTGTTTTTATGCACGTGGTCTTACGAGATACTTTTATTTTCGAAAGTTTTCTATAACTTTAAAATCCAGTTGAGTGTGTTTTCTCATGTTGGTATTCCTGACTGACTTGAGAGTTATTTCATTATAATGTTCGGGTCAGACCGGGCTTATTTACAGATTACTTTGGATGCATTGGAGCTCAAGAGATGAGTTGGAGGTCTTCAAGTCGTATTCCCATATATGTTTAATTTCGCTGCATTGTTATGGAAATTATCAGCAATTATGAGGACGTGGTGTTATAACTGCCTAGGTTGATAATTTTGATTGTTGTTGTACTCGGTAGATATATGTATATAACAGTTTCTCCTTTTTGTAAAGATCATTGATATTATATTATATATATTGTTTCGTTGTGTGATCTCCCAGAATTTTAGGCAATATTTATTTGATAATCTCCATTAATAATTATTTTAAAATGTCTAATATTGATTTAATAATCTAGTTTAATAGAATTTATCTTTTCAAATTTATAATAATAATAATTCAATTTGGAAAATTTTCTTCTTTTCAAAGTTAATAGTATTTAATTGATAAAATTTATCTTTCAAAGCTAATAAAAATATATATTCTATTTATAATGTATATATGTATATACATTGTGTATAGGAAGTTTGGTTTTAATTTAAATTTAATAAAAATATTTTTAAATTTATAATATATATGTATATATTGTGAATTAGAAGATTTGATTGAATTTAATAAAACTTTTTAAAAGCTTATTAAAAAATCTATCTTATATTTTTGAAAG
Organism: Allium cepa; assembly: GCA_030765085.1. NCBI lineage: Eukaryota > Viridiplantae > Streptophyta > Magnoliopsida > Asparagales > Amaryllidaceae > Allium > Allium cepa. Next base: position 434,497,990 of record CM060944.1, read on the forward strand.
TACTTAAGGTAAATTTTTTATTTAAAAATATAATAGCTTAAAATAGTATATTACAATAAAAGTTTAATTTGTTTTCCTTTAAAAATTGGTTCTTGAATAAATTTAGTTCATTTATATTAAAGAACAATACTTTTAGTTTGAAACTTTAAAATAAGATTTAATCCAATATCCTTTTGTTTTTAAATTTTCTTTCTTTAAAATTTAGCTTTGGAAAATATATTTTAAAAATATATAAGTAAAAAGTAAAAGTATATAATTGTATAAAGGTAATTTATATATAAACATTAAAGGCTAATTGAAAATAAACATAAGAACATGTTAATATAAATAAGAAATTAATTTAAATAAGTTTTAAACATTTATAAAAATAAGACATTAATTTAATATGGGAATAAAACATGAGTAAGGCTATTAGAACATGCAATTACACTTGGAAACATTTTACAATCTAAGTTAACAAGTGGCATTTTTCCTACTTTATTTTTTGAACATTTATTAATATTAAGAGAAACTTGGAAAAATTTGAGTTCAAACATTTTTCTTTCTTCTCTTCTAAAAAAACTAAAAAACTAGATTTTAAAAGAAGTATCAAAACCAAAATCAAAAATCGGTTCAAAATTTTTCAAATTTGTCATCTTACATAACAAAGAGAAGATCAACACAAATTCAAAACAAAAGAAAATTGAAAGTTTACTACAACAACAACAACTTCAAGATTCAACAATAGATTCATCAAACAGGATTTTAAATTCAACAGCAAGTTCAACTTTGAAGATTAAACTCAAAAATAGTAATCAAATCAGCAAGCAAACTCAATAGATTCAAAGTACCAGAGAAAAACAGTTCCAGGAAAACAAAATGCAAATCAATTTCAACTGTTCCAAGAATAAACAGTGCTCTCTGCTTTTTAGAAAAAAGGTGAGCAAATATTTTATTTAAAAATAGTAAAAACCTGTGATGAAACTTTGTTGCATGTGTAGAAATATAGTCTATAATGCTGCTTGAATATAAATGTGTGTATATGAGTATAATATGTCTGCAATGGTCTCTGTATATATATATGTGTGCTCTGTTGTTAGTAACAGACTAAACATCATCACAAATAATTCCTATCTCTCTTTATAATCAATATTTGACTTTGATTTCTGAAAATAAAATGTCAATAACAATGTGTTATTATTTTTAAAAATAATTTTAAGTGTTTATAATTAACAAATATACTGTAAATATTAAGATTACAGTAAAATCAAGATTTTTGTTAAAAATCAATATCAATGATTTTATCTTTGAGTTATGTAGTCTGATTCGTCTAAATGAATCATGAATTTTAGAATAATTTTTTTAATTTTTAAATGTGTATAGGCCGAGAATTTGAGTGTTTCTCGATTTTGGGATTTTGGTCATCTGCCGTTGATCGCCGATGTTTGGATGCTTGGGGTTTGGCCTGAAGGTGGTCGGGGAGGCGAGGTGTTTGGAAAAATAGGGTTGATTTTATTTTTGGCTATGGTGGTCTGGGGAGGAGGATGTAGGATTTGGTGGTTAGTTTTGGAGTCGGGGTTGCTGAGGTGAGTACGGCGACTGTGGCGCATCCAGTCGAATCGCATAGGGGGGATGGCTTCGGTGGTTCATGGCGCAACTAGGGTCACAACAGTTTGGTTTCAGGTGGAGGCGTCCATCGTCGGCGGTTGATTTACTGATCATGTTCATTTCCCAGTTTGATCGTGATGTCAATTTTGGGTTTGCCTTCGAGTTTCGCTGTTCTGCTTGGTCAAGGTGCTTGTTGAGGTCGAGTGTGGGTTGGCGAAGGCCGGAGAGTTGGTCGACATCGAGATTTCCGGTCGTGCACGTGCACGACCGTCGACGTGTGCATCTGAAGTTCATGGTTTGGGGAAGAAAAAATTGGCTCGGGGTTTTTGCGTTTTTTCCTCGTGTTCGTCTCGAAGATATCGAAGTAGGTAGCTTCGTTTTGTTGTCTCGGGGAAGTTGTGTGTTTGTGTCAGGGTTTTGCTATGTTAAACTCGGGAATTTGTTGTTTGCTCGAGCTGATTTTGTTAAAAACTTGTCCAAATCATTTTAACTAAAATGAATTTCAAAAACTAGAAAGCAAGTTAGATTTTAAACAATGTTTTTAACCAGTTAAAGAAGTATGGGATGATTAAGTTTAGAGCATGATATTTTAAACAAATTCAAGTTTTTAAAAATATGGATTTCAAAGTTTAAATTTTGTTTTAAAAATGGTTTTGGTTTATATAAACATTTCATTAGACAAAATTTTGTAATTAGTCCATAGATGTTTCCAAATAAAGTGTAACTGTTAAATTTAAATGTGATTCAAGTGAAAGAATTTAACTTAAATAAATTAAAGGATGATGATTTTAAATAAATCAAATTCAATCTTTTAAATTTAATTTAATTTAAAATGATAGGTAAGAGTTTAATGAAATATATGATTTATCTTAATCATGTTTGTTAACTAAAGTAATTAAAGTATAATTACTTAATTAACTAAGATAAGTAATTTAGGTAATTAAATTAACATAAATTAATTTGTGTAATTAATTAAGTGTAATTGATTACTTAATTAAGGATTGATTAATGAAGGCTAATCAATTAAGAAATAATTACGTAATTAGAGGTTAATTACTTAATATTAAAAGAATTATTAAGGGTAATTACTTAATGAAGTAATTAAAGGAATTAATTATTCAGTGTAATTAATTAAATTAATGTGGTTAATTTTAGTTAATTAATTAAATTTAATTAATTTAAGGTAATCATTTGATGATGGGTTAAGCATAATTACTTAATGCAATTAATATAGTGTAAATACTTAGTAAAGTAATTAATGGATAATTACTGGATGTAATTTAAGGGGAATTACTTGATGGAAAGTAATTAAAGAATAATTACTTGGTGGAAGTAATTAAGAGTTAATTACTCGGTGTAATTAATTGAAGGATTTATTAATTAATTAAGAAGTTAATTAATTATTATAAGTAATTAAGGGTAGTTAATTACTGAGTGGGATTAATCAAGGTTGATTAATTAATGTAATTAAGTTAAAGATTAATTATTAAAGGTAATTAGAAGAATAATTAATTAATGAAAGTAATTAGAGAATCATTAATTAATGGATTAATAAGGATAATTAAGGGTTAATTGATTAATGAATGTGATTAATTATAAGATAATTAATCAATGAAGTAATTATAGTATAATTAATTAATATAATAATTAAGGATTAACGTAATTAATTTTAGTTAATTAGTTAATAAAATTAATTAAGGTTAATTAATAAATGATTAATGAATAATTAATTTGTGTAATTAATTTAAAGGCTAATAACTTAATGTAATTAAGTAATAATTAATCAAGGGTGATTAATTTAGAGGATAATTAAAGAATAATTAATCTACAATTAAAGATTAATTATTTGGTTTGTAAGAGTGATTAATTAATTAAATGGTTGTAATTAATTAATGATTGAGCAGGATTAGGAGATTAATTCTCAAGTAATTAATTTAATTTAAGTTGATTAAATTAATTATAATGGGATTAATAATTCCAGTTTGTGGATGATTGTTTGAGTAGATTGTCTAGATTGATTGATACTTATAGTTTGAACAATCTGTGATATGATATGATGTGATATTGCTTATAGCTGTGATAAATATGTGATATTTATCTGTGAATGATGCTGTGTGAATTCAATATTTCAAATTGAATTAAATTGTCCAAACTTAAATCACTTGGACATTAAGATGGCGTTTTGGATTTCGGTGAGACCGGGATCGGATTTCCAAATTTGGAATTCCAAAAACCACATCGATCCAAATTAAACGATAAGTCATGAATCTCAAGTGAAAAGTGAAGACTTAAGATGTAAGGACTATTCGTCGTTAAAACTCTGAGGGTGATTCCAATACGAGTTTAACGGGGTAGTACTTTCAGATTCGAGATGAAGATTCAGAGTGCAAGGGCTATAGTCGTTAACTCTGAGGGTGATTCCAAAATGAGTGTAGGGAGATAGTGCCTTCGGTTTCGTTCGAGCCCGGAACGAACTTGTATGGATTGAATGCTTTCAGAACATCATCAGGTAAACGATGAGCATTCTAAGATAGATATGTTCTATAAAGGCAATCGTAGACTCAAGCCTCATCAACTGGGAATGGCTAAAACAGGGGAGGTGCAGTAAGGCTAAGTAGGTAGCACCCAATTATGATGAGATTTACCCATGTCTATAAGTTCCCTTTATTCGGCTTAGTGGGCAGTTGGCGACGACCATCTACGGGGTTGTCTTGTTCGGTACTATCCAGTAAGGGATGGTTCTAGCTTTGTGTTACAGGGGATTGGGAGTAATCCTCGGTACATTGATCTAGGCTATGTATTGTGACGGGCGGTACCCCATTAGCCCTGCCACTGTATGGAAATCCGATCTCCAATAAGTGCCGTCGGACTTGATTGTATAACCCACTTTGTGGCTAATATGCTGGAATTTAATAAATGTAACAATTTCGGCTATTTTCTATTTACTTGAAAATCCTAGACCCTATTATAATATAACTGGATTTCCTATCAAATGTTTTGTTTATCGTAAGGTAAAAACTTTTCCGTGTTTATGTGCGGGAAGTCTTACGAGATACCTTTTGTTTCCAAAGGTTTTCAAAGTTAAGAAATTTAACCCGTTTACTCACACAGACCATGTCTAACCCGGAGTTTATTTTCTATTTTATTAAACTCATGGGTACTCAAATTTTTACGAGTAGCCAAGGGATTCAGGTTAGCTTTGACGAATTCTGGAGGAGATATGGAGCAGGAGGCTTCAGCATTTGTAGATATATAGTGGTTCCGCTATGCTAGTGTTGTTTCTGCTTCTCTATGATGCACTTGAGTTGTAATTAACTAGACATGTGTTTATAACTGTCTGGTTTGTGTTGTATTAGCTGTATAACTCTGACGTATATGATACTATGTAATATCTTATGTGATATAATATAATTTATTCGTTCCACTATGAGATTTTGATATTGTTTGGTTCTTTCTTTTCGATCTTTTCTCTTTTCTATCCCTTTTTTTCTTCTTAATGATGTGTCTTTCTGTGGAATGAAAGGAGGGTCATTACATTATGGTATCAAAGCGCTAGGTTGAGTGAATACCTATTTTTTTGGGTTACTGTTCGGGTTTTCCAATATAAGATCTAGTGGTAGGCGAGTTGGTGGTATGTATAGCACGACTATTCGAGTGTAGAGATTGGAAGTGTATATGTCAGGGCAATATTGGGCATCTTGAGTAAGCTTTGCAGCATAGTGTAAGGATGTCACCAATCTCTGAAGGAAACCATTTTAAGATTCAGAGTCTATCTTTGGAATGTAAGTTTGGTTGCGCTCGCGCGAATAGATTTTCTAGAGTTTGGATCAGTCGGAGTGCTAAAGCAAGTGATGTTATCTTGGCAACCATAGGAAGGAGTCTTGTCTGTATTGGAGTTTGAGACTCAGTTTGGCGTGGTGTTTGTGCTTGGTTTGAAGCCGAGTTTCTTAAGAGATATCTGCCATCTTGAAGGCTCTTTTAGGGAGTTGGTTGATATAGCTTTGTGATTCGAAGAGCTTTTGGATAAGGAAGTCTTTGGCATTTGGGGCAGCAGTAGCAGCTCGAAGGTGTTGAGTGTGCTGGCAGGAAGGTCTCTTGGCTTAGCAATGTCCTTGAGGTGGAGTCCGGAAGCAGTAGAGTGGCCCGTTTCTTCGATGGTTTAGGAGTCCTTGTGATTCTTCTATCAGCAGGCAAGGTAGATGGTGAAGGGTTGCCCACTTCTTCTGGAAGCTCAGTTGGGTATGCTGTTGTGGTTGAAGGTGGACCATCAGTTTCTTCTTTTGGGAGGCTAAAGCTGTTCTGATTTGTGAAGTGAGAATAGTTTCTTTGGAATCTGAACTGGGTAGAATCGCAAAAGTGACTTGCGATGGTTCAGATGATCTCTTAGTAATCTTTGTTTGGGATTGAGGTATCTCTAGAGGATATGGAACTATCGAAGTGGTTTGAGATTTTCCGATTGTCTTCGAAGAAGTCAAGGTTTGTATCCGCATCGAGAGATTGAGTTCTGTATCGAATTGGTTCTTTGGCTTTTCCGATGGTTCAGCCTAGTAGAAGGAGGGTCCTTGAGAGAGGTTTTTATGAAGCAGTTAGGGTTGATCGGATCTAGTTTTCTGGCTGGATTTTTGTTGTGGTATTTATGACCGAATCAGATAGGTCGTTAAGATTTTATGGAATTTGATGGACACTGTTTCTGGGTTGGGTTGATCAAGTCTGTGCTTGTGTTCATCAACAACATTCTCATCTTCCTCAGATCAAAGTTGTGTAGCGGAAGCAAGGCGACAGCTATTCCAGAATAGAAGCAACCTCGGATTCCTTGGAAGTTTGTGTTTGTCTTGGATCAGAGGATTTCTACAAGAAGTTATTTCGGGATCTAAAAGCTTGGTTGTCTAGTGCAACTATTCTATTTTTATTGATTAGAGAAGTATGTTTGAAGTCTTCTGATGAAGGTATAGTAGAGTTTGTGTTCTGGATTTCGATGGATCTTAGGAGAACCATCTTATTGAGTAGGATCCGGGGATCATCTTATTCTTGATCCAGATTTGATCAGGGAGGCATCTACGAAGATTGGATAGTCAAGAAGGTTGAAGGCAGTCCAGGATCGGCAGAAGAGTTTTGTGGATAAGAGATAGAGGAATTCATAATTCAAAGTCGGAGATTTAATTTTGGATAAGTTTTCTCCGATCGTAAAAGCAATAATATTTGGGTAAGACTGGAAGCTAGCTCAAAAATGTATTGGATCTTTCTGTATTCTCGTAAGGTTAAGTATTTTGATCTACAAGGATTGAATCGCCAGTTCGGATGGCTGGGATTCGTAATGTATTTCACGTATCTCTGAGGGAGTACGTGTATGATCCATCACTGGTTTTAGAACCAGCAGTTCTATAGAGATTTGAAAGTTGAGCAGGACTTGTCTTTGGTCGGGTTCCTTTTTAGATTGTAGATCTGGATATCGAAGCTCTGGATCTGAGTGGTGTAGCCAGTTTAGATTCGGTAGAGCAAGTATCCCTGTGTTTGTACTGGGGAAACTCTAGGAAGTTCTATCCAGAATTTTGTCTGGATAGTTTGAATTGGTTGCTACGGTTGCTAGTATGTGGTTGATAGCATATGCTTGCTATTTTAAAATTAAAATCTATATGGGATCATTAAATTATCTTTGCTTTTAAATTTAGGGGACAAAATTCTTTAAGGTGGGAGGAATGTGATGTCCCGGAATTTTGGGAAATATTTATTTGATAATCTTCATTAATAATTATTTTAAAATGTGTAATATTGATTTAATAATCTAATTTAACAGAATTTATCTTTTCAAAATTTATAATAATAATAATTTAATTTGGCAAATTTTCTTCTTTTCAAAGTTAATAATATTTAATTGATAAATTTATCTTTCTAAGCTAATAAAAATATATATTCTATTTATAATGTATATATGTATATACATTGTGAATAGGAAGTTTGGTTTTAATTTAAATTTAATAAAAATATTTTCAAATTTATAATATATATATATATGTATATATTGTGAATTGGAAGATTTGTTGAATTTAATAAAACTTTTCAAAAGCATATTTAAAAATCTATCTTATATTTTCAAAAGTACTAAAAGTAAATATTTTTTATTTAAAAATATAATAGCTTAAAATAGTATATTATAATAAAAGTTTAATTTGTTTTCCTTTAAAAATTGGTTCTTGAATAAATTTAGTTCATATATATTAAAGAACAATATTTTTAGTTTGAAACTTTAAAATAAGATTTAATTCAATATCCTTTTCTTTTTAATTTTTCTCTCTTTAAAATTTAGCTTTGGAAAATATATTTTAAAAATATACAAGTAAAACATAAAAGTATATAATTGTATAAAGGTAATTTATACATAAACATTAAAGGCTAATTGAAAATAAACCTAAGAACATGTTAATATAAATAAGAAATTAATTTAAATAAATTTTAAACATTTATAAAAACAAGAAATTATTTTAATATGGGAATAAAACATGTGTAAGGCTATTAGAATATGCAATTACACTTGGAAACATTTTACAATCTAAGCTAACAAGTGGCATTTTCCTACTTTATTTTTGAAATATTTATTAGTAAATGTATTAAGAGAAACTTGGAAAAATTTATTTGAGTTCAAACATTTTTCTTTCTTCTCTTCAAAAAAACTAAAAATCCAGATTTTAAAAGAAGTTTCAAAACCAAAATCTTAAATCAGTTCAAAAAATTTCAAATCTGTCATCTTGCATAATAAAGAGAAGATCAACACAAATTCAAAATAAAAGAAAATGAAGGTTTACTACTACAACAACAACTTCAAGATTCAACAGCAGATTCATCATAAATTCAAAAGCAAGTTCAACTTCAAAGATTAAACTCAAACAACAGTAATCAAATCAACAAGCAAACTCAACAGATTCAAAGTACCAGAGCAAAACAGTTCCAGGAAAACAAAACGCAAATCAGTTTCAACTGTTCCAGGAATAAACAATGCTCTCTGCTTTTGAAAAAAAGGTGAGTAAATCTTTTATTTGAAAACAGTAAAAATCTGTGATGAAACTTTGTTGCGTATGTGGAAATATAGTTTATAATGCTTTCTTGAATATAAATGTGTGTATATGAGTATAATATGTCTGCAATGGTCTCAGTATATTTATATGTGTGCTCTGTTGTTAGTAACAGACTAAACATCATCACAAATAATTCCTATCTCCCTGTATAATCAATATTAGACTTTGATTTCAGAAGAAAAAAAATCCATAATAATGTGTTATTGTTTTTAAAAATAATTTTATGTGTTTATAATTAACAAATATACTGTAAATATTAATATTACAATAAATTCAAGATTTTGTTAAAAATCAATATCAACAGTTTTATCTTTGAGTTATATGGTCTGATTCATTTAAATGAATCCTCAATTTTAGAACAAATTTTGTAATTTTTAAATGTGTATTGGCCGAGGATTTGAGTGTTTCTCGATTTTGGGATTTTGGCCATCTGACATTGATCGACGATGTTTGGATGCTTGGGGTTTGGCCTGAAGATGGTCGGGGAGGCGAGGGTCTCTTGAAAAATAGGGGTTGATTATATTTTTGGCTGTGGTGGTCTGGGGAGGAGAATGTAGGGTTTTGGGGTTAGTTTTGGAGGTCGTGGTTGCCGAGGTGAGTACGGCGACAGTGGCACATCGAGTCGAATCGCACAGGGGGATGGCTTCGTTGGTTCTAGGCGCAACTGGGGTCATAGCAGTTTGGTTTTAGGTGGAGGCGTTCGTCGTCGGCAGTTGATTTACTGATCAGTTTCATTTCCTAGTTTAATCGTGATGTCGATTTTAGGTATACCTTCGAGTTTCGTTGTTCTACTTCATCGAGGTGCTTATTGAGGTCGAGTGTGGGTTGGCGAAGGCCGGAGAGTTGGTCGACATCGAGATTTCTGGTGGTGCATGTGCACGACCGTCGACGTGTGCATCTGAAGTTTATGGTTTGGGAAGAAGAAGTTGGCCCAGGGATTTTGCGTTTTTTCCTCGTGTTCGTCTTGGAGATATCGAATTAGGTAGCTTCATTTTGTTGTCTCGGGGAAGTTGTGTGTTTGTCTTGGGGTTTTGCTGTGTTTAACTCGGGAATTTGTTGTTTGCTCGAGTCGATTTTGTTTCCAGCATTTTAAAAACTTGTCCTGATCATTTTAACTAAAATGAATTTCAAAAACTTGAAAGCAAGTTAGATTTTAAACAATGTTTTTAACCAGTTAAAGAAGTATGGAATGATTAAGTTTAGAGCATGATATTTTAAACAAATTCAAGTTTTTAAAAGTATCGATTTCAAAGTTTAAATTTTGTTTTAAAAATAGTTTTGGATTATATAAACATTTCATTAGACAAAATTTTGTAATTAGTCCATAGATGTTTCCAAATAAAGTGCAACTGTTGAAATTTAAATGTGATTCAATTGAGGGAATTTAACTTAAATAAATTAAAGGACGATGATTTTAAATAAATCAAATTAAATCTTTTAAATTTAATTTAATTTAAAAGGATGGGTAAAAGTTTAATGAAATATATGATTTATCTTAATCATGTTTGTTAACTAAAGTAATTAAAGTATAATTACTTAATTAACTAAGATAAGTAATTTAGGTAATTAAATTAAGATAAGTTAATTTGTGTAACTAATTAAGTGTAATTGATTACTTAATTAAGGATTGATTAATCAAAGTTAATAAATTAAGAAATAATTAAGTAATTAGAGTTAATTACTTAATATTAAAAGAATTATTAAGGTAATTACTTAATGAAGTAGCTAAAGGAATTAATTACTCAGTGTAATTAATTAAGTTAATGTGGTTAATTTTAGTTAGTTAATTAAGGTTAATTAATTTAAGGTAATCGTTTAATGATGGGTTAAGTATAATTACTTAATGTAATTAATATAGTGTAATTACTTAGTAAAGTAATTAATGGATAATTACTGGATGTAATTTAAGGGGAATTATTGGATGGAAAGTAATTAAAGAATAATTACTTAGTGGAAGTAATTAAGAGTTAATTACTCGGTGTAATTAATTAAAGGATTTATTAATTAATTAAGAAGTTAATTAATTATTGTAAGTAATTAAGGGTAGTTATTACTGAGTGGGATTAATCAGGGTTAATTAATGAATGTAATTAAGTTAAAGATTAATTATTAAAGGTAATTAGAAGAATAATTAATTAATGAAAGTAATTAGAGAATCATTAATTCATGGAATTAATGAGGATAATTAAAGGGTTAATTGATTAATGAATGTGATTAATTATAAGATAATTAATTAATGAAGTAATTATAGTATAATTAATTAATAAAATAATTAAGGATTAATGTAATTAATTTTAGTTAATTAGTTAATAAAAATAATTAAGGTTAATTAATAAATGATTAAAGAATAATTAATTTGTGTAATTAATTTAAAGGCTAATAACTTAATGTAATTAAGTAATAACTAATCAAGGGTGATTAATTTAGAAGATAACTAAAGAATAATTAATCTATAATTAAAGATTAATTATTTTGTTTGTAAGAGTGATTAATTAATTAAATGGTTGTAATTAATTAATGATTGAGCATGATTAGGAGATTGATTCTCAAGTAACTAATTTAATTTAAGTTGATTAAATTAATTTTAATAGGATTAATAATTCCTGTTTCTGGATGATTGTTTGAGTAGAATGTCTGGATTGATTGATACTTATAGTTTGAATAATCTGTGATATGCTATGATGTGATATTGATTATAGCTGTGATAAATGTGTGATATTTATCTGTGAATGATGCTGTGTGAATTCAATATTTTAAATTGAATTAAATTGTTCAAACTTAAATCACTTGGACATTAAGATGGCGTTTTGGATTTTGGTGAGACCGGGATAGGATTTTCAAATTTGGAATTCCGAAAACCACATCAATCCAAATTAAACGATTGGTCGTGAATCTCAAGTGAAAAGCGAAGACTCGATTTAAGGACTATTCGTCGTTAAAACTCTGAGGGTGATTCCAATACGAGTTTAACAGGGTAGCATTTTCAGATTTGAGATGATGATTCAGAGTGCAAGGGTTATTATCGTTAACTATGAGGGTGATTCCCAAATAAGTGCAGCGAGATAGTGCCTTCGGTTTCGTTCGAACCCAGAACGAACGTGTATGGATTGAATGCTTTCAAAACATCGTGAGGTGAACGATGAGCATCCAAGATAGATGTGTTCTATAAAGGTAATCGGAGCCTCAAGCCTCATCAACCGGGAACGACTAAAATAGGGGTGGTGCGGCACAGCTAAGTAGGTAGCACCCAAGTAGGACAAGATTTACCCCTGCCTAGAAGTTCCATTTATTTGGCTTAGTGGGCAGTTGGCTTAGTGACCATTTCGGCTATTTTCTATTTACATGAAAACCCTAGACCCTATTATAATATGACTGGATTTCCTGTCAAATGTTTTGGCTATCGTAAGGTAAAAACTTTTCCGTGTTTATGTGCAGGAAGTCTTACGAGATACCTTTTGTTTCCAAAGGTTTTCAAAGTTAAGCAACTTTAACCCGTTTACTCACACCAGACCTATGTCTGACCCGGAGTTTATTTTGTGTTTTATTAAACTCTTGGGTGCTCTAATTTTTACAAGTAGCCAAGTGTACATGTTAGCTTTGACGAATTCTGGAGGAGATATAGAGCATGTGGCTTCAGCGTTTGTAGATATATAGTGGTTCCGCTGTGCTAGTGTTGTTTCTGCTTCTCTGTGGTGTACTTGAGTTATAATTAACTAGACAGGTGTTTATAACTATCTGGTTTGTGTTGTATTAGTTGTATAACACTGATGTATATGATACTATGTAATATGTAATATAATATAATTTATTCGTTCTGCCGTGAGATTCTGATATTGTTTGGTTCTTTCTTTTCTGTCTTTTCTCTTTTCTATCCTTTCTTTCTTCTTAATGATGCGTCTTCCTATGGAATGAAAGGAGGTTCGTTACATGTTGCGATTGTGAGATTCTGTGTTATTTTAGTTTCTTTTCTCTTCTTCTTCTCTTCCCTTCTCCTTTCTTCTTTCTTTCCCTTAACTATCCGTCTTTCCATTTGATTTGGCTTGAACATTTGTTATATTGTCAACTTGAGTTGTACAGAAAAGCAGGCCGCTACACGTCGTATTAAAGCTTAGGTTGTGTGAACACCTAGTTTTTGGTCGGATTTTACTCATTTGAGGTAGGATAAGCGAGACCGTAGGGTGAGTTTAAGTGTATATATATATAAGCACGTGTTTATTAGTGATTATAAAAATGTTTCATACTATGTTAATTTATCTGTTGAGTGGCTTATAAATTCTGGACGGTACACGGGATGCCATATTATTGATAAGGGTTTCCATAAGCTTAAAAAAGGAAAACCAACAATGTATTATTTTAAAATGGGTAAATGTAATAATTTACCTAAATTATATTGGATATATAAAGAAATAATTTATTAGAAATTATTGTAGTTATGTATGGTGTGTTTGGTTGCTAGTGAATGATAATAATTGATATTATCATTTATTGTCTGTTATTTGTTGGTCTAACAGAAGTTGTTATTATTATGGTCATAACAAAGATAAACATTGATAAAATAAGTTATATAAGGAAATGGAAATTATAAAAATGATTTATAAGATATTGATTGTAATTAAAATATCAGCAACTGCGAAATGAATTACATAAGAACGGATGTTTTGGAAATATTCTTTATAAATGTGATTTATACATAAAAAAGAAATGAAATTTCCTAAGTATATTTATTATAGAGTTGTAAATAAAAATGCATTTAAATAAGAAGTTGGACAATTTAAAATCCATTGATTTTGAAACTTTTTTTCAAAGGTTTGGAAAAATAATAATAGCATTATTTTGAAAATATTTTGGTTAGAAAAAATTAAAATGGAATTTAAAGAGATAGAAAGCATTGGAATCAGTTTACTCGCTAGAAAATAATTTTGGTGATGATTGTAACATCATCAGCGTTTATTTTCGAGTTTCTAAGCGGGGAATTGCTACCATTGATGTTGTTTTGATAAAACAAATTTGGTTTAGATTCTAGAGGGGTAATTTTTACATATAAAGGAGTTATGTATTTATATGATTTCAAGACGATTGGAAAATATAATCGAGTGTTAAAAACCTGAAATTGTATCTAAATGTTTTGAGAAAACCTAAGATAATAAGTTTTTGAACTAATAATTTGAAAATAGCATTGGTAAGAAAAGAAATTTGGAATCAAGATATGAAATTTAAATTTAATTTAGGTTAAATAAATTAAGCATAGTGTTAAGTGAGATCGAAATGGGATTTGAAATGAATTGGATAAATCAATGAACTAAATATACACTCAAGTCATAAAGTTATTATATAATTCTATTTTGTAAATATAGTATGCGAATAAACTCGAGTCAATTAATAAAATTCTGCGTAAATAAGCTTGTATAACTTATGTATTTGAGGAATATTAAGCTAAAAACAAATTATAAATTTTGTTAAATGTGAATGTTAAGGAATGAAAATCATAAATTGAGATAGGTAATTAATTTAACTTTAGTTAATTTAAATAAGATGATTTTTGAAATGACTTTTGGAAATGGATTTGATTGTGATTTGAAATGAATTAATGAATGAAATAATTAAATAATTTAGTAAACTGAATATGGTTTAGAATATTGTTGATATAATGGAATATTGGAATTAAACAATGAATTGAGTCAAATGAGACTGAATTTGATTTGTAACGAATTAATAAAATGGATATGAATTTGGGTTATAAAATGAAATTCAACTAAGTTGTAATTAAATTGAAAATAGTTTAATAAATTGGTGGAGAAAATTAAATATGAACTTAAAATGCGAAGTAATAATAAACAAGAATAGTGCAGCATAAAATATTTGTAATAAAACTGAAGTAAATTGTTGTATGGAATGGGTCATAAATAATATCAGCATTGAAAGAAAAATACTAAGTGATAATGAAATAGGTTTTAACTTAAGAAAGTTAAAATGAAATGATTTTATGAAATGATCCGTAGACGAATTAAATATGGAATGAAATGTTGTTAAACATAATATGAATAATTGGATGTGAACCAATGAATGTAAAGGGATCCAGCGTAAATAAAGTGAGTGTAAATGATTTAATGTAAATCAAAGGAATGGAAGTAAATTGAAATAAATATGTAAGTTATATGTATATTATTTTATTCACATAACCGTTTGATCCAGATTCGAATATACGATTTTGAGGTGATTTACACCGATTCATTGTAGGATTTTTCACTCGATTCTCGACACCGAACACTGGATATGGGTTTCTTATTAATTTTGATATTGTTTATCATAGTATATGGCTATGCAAGGAGAATGGAGGTTTCTAATCAAAGAACCAAATTTGAGTCTGCACTAGAGTGGTCGTGTAAACGATACTAGTTCAGAAGTGAGATTGTGTGACTGAGTGAGCGATCAGATATGGTTTTGCATATGGATAATATATGTACATCATATGAGTTTTAATAATTAAATGTTGATGTTGGAAAATGCAAGTTAATATGATTATGAATTAATTGGATAAACATTAATTGTTTGATGGTTTCTCTAGTTGCATTTGCTGCATTCGCATATAGTTATTGTATATTCTATATTATATAGTGATATTACTTCTGCTATACTTGTTCTCATTGGTTGTTGAGTGTTTAGTAGGTGCATATGGCATATGCTTCACGTTTTGAGCTCGCTTTCGCATTATACTGATTGTATATGCTTGCTAATGCCAAAATAAGGTACACATCTCGGATTACATATCATATTTTTATATTTTTCCCTAAGGGATGCCTTATCCTCGAAGATGAAAAGTATACTTGTGATTGTATATTATAAATTTTTACGATTGAGTCGCGCAACGGAGATGCTAGCGAAATTTTTCGAAAATTTAAGGCATTAGGAATTTTTTCAGAATTTTGGGAAAAATTTTTATAACTAAAATTTGGATTTTGATTTTATTACTTTATATGGTATTAGCTAGCCTACGAAATGATTTGAATGATTTATAAATTTTATAATCCATTTTAAAGTAATTGTTTTTGAAAAGTCAATGGGTTTGGGGTTTTTTTTTATTTGATAATTTCAAGGACGAAATTCTTTCTAAGGAGGAAGAACGTAACGACCTAGAATTTCAGTCATTCAAATTTGGAATATTTAATTGATTTTAGATATTGAATAATAAATTTTACAAATTAAATAACTTGAATTTTAAATATAGCGATTTATTAGATAATTAAATTGTTGAATTTAATATTGAAATTGTTTAAATAATTGGATCTTAAATTTAGTATGAATAAAAACGATTTCAATAGTTGAATTAATTTCTATTTGAACAAGAATGAAGATAGTAAACTTTTAAATTGGATTTAAAAGTGATTTAACTTATTTTAAAAATTACTCATTTTAATTAACATGTAAAAATAGACTTTTGGGGTACTATCTAGGATTTCGACAAACCAGTTTCATTGGATCCGTAATAGTGAATTATTGTATGTTGTTAAATTTCATAACGATTGGAAGTATCTTTGGTTGTGCGAGTTTATAACGCGTAGAAATTAGTTAAAGGAATTTTAGTTAACATAATTCGATTGGAAAATTAACTTCTGTATATGATGGAATTGGCTTCTGATATGTATTCCATTGTTTTCAAAATTGGGGTATAACATATTGAACGCCAGGCATCACGCTTCGTTTGGAGTTCGAAATTTTCACGGATAAATAGTGCCGCGAAAATTTTATATGTTACACCATCAACTATCTTCATTTGCTTAAAACCCAAACTTGGTTTTCTTAGCCACCATTTAAACACAACCAAATCAAATGTCCATAAATCATCGGAGCAACTAGAGGTCTAATTGGCTTTCGACTCCAACTACAAAAATGAAGTGCATGACAGTACAAGCTTGTTGGTCGGATCGTTATCGTTCATTGTGTGGTGGCTAAGGGGAGGCTACGTTCACAACATCAATTTTTGTGTTCGGCCTTAATTTTCAAGCGAAGTTGTAACATGTCCGATTTCTCGACGTCCGAAAGTCGACATCAATACGTCCACTGTATCGAATGCCGCACAGTCGAATGCCGGAAAACCGAACTATTAGGATTTAAAGAAGAAGAAGATAGAAGAAGAAACAGAAACAATAACAGAGTCTCACATATCACAGCGGAACAAATTAAACGAATATCTTTAAAACAAAGAACTATATCAGTTATTACATTACATCGCATTACATTATTAGAGTGTTGCAACAACAAACAGCGGAAGAGAAATATTACATATACTAGTGATACGCTTCGCCGTCCAGCTTGCTCCTGATCTCCACAGCATCTCTTTTTCGATTATTGCTCCCGAATAATGCTAACCTGACTCTAGGCTGCCCGTGTGGAAAATTGTGGGCACCCAGAGTTTAGAAAGGGAACAATAAACTCCAGGTCAGTCATGGAACTGGTGTGAGATCTCAAAAATAGTTATTTTCACAATGAAAAGGAAAGAAAAGAAATCCTCTATGATTTTTAGAAAATGAAACTACCATAAGGCCTCCTGCTACACACACAATGTAAACGCAGAATTGGAGGAGATTTCTCCTTATGACAGTCAAACTTGCTTAATACGCAAAAATCTTTTGATATTATTATTATTAGTGCATAGTGTGGAAAACATTTCGAAAATATAATATTAATCTTAGCCAGCATAGGCATTTCGCACTTATGCCTACTATAGCTACCATGTTCAATAGCAGATTACCACCACATTCCATGGCAGATTATACAACTAAAACCGTACAGGGATCGTATTGTTTCTTTGGATTTTCCAACAAATGGTCAGACAAAGGTACTTCCCACATAAAATAGAACGCCTTAGAGGGACGCCCCCGAGAAATTAACCATCTCTCTGCTACATAAGGCCGGGTTACCTCTGTGACTAGGTAACAACTGACACGAGTACGCCATCTCCCGGTCGTTACCGACCTTTATCCGAGGGCCCCTAATCCAACAACCACACAGTAAAGTATCTGGGCTCCATACCATGATACCACTTTTTTTTAATAAAAAATCAACATAAGTAAATATCTGGGCTCCATACCATGAAATAACTTTTTTTTATCCAGAAGGAAATGGTCATACCCTCAAGAGGAGCTACCCTCAAATAACCTTGCTGCCACGATTCTTGTTTCGAACATTACCGGGTTGTGAGGCTCGACAAGTCTCGTCCACAAAGCTACGCTTTTTCACAAAGCCATACTTCGATCACAAATGATCAACAAATGATCATCAACACACAGTAGCACTTAGCATGCCACATTACCAAATTGGGAATATATCACTAGTAACCATCAACTACATAACCTCTGAGCTCGTACGTCTCAGAGAAGGGTGTTAAGCTAAGAGAATAAATCTCTGCCACCAATAGAAATGTATTTGATAGATACCAGCTTTACATCTCAAAATGCAATGTCAGACATACATCCATAAAAGTCTGTTCCGGGTTCGAACAGAACCGAAGGCACTTCCGAAGAAGACCTTGCAAATTCGGGTATTCACAATCCCGATCAGGCTTCCCATCACTTAGGGAATCTCTATACCGGTGCGACTCAGT
This sequence comes from Allium cepa, assembly GCA_030765085.1. Lineage (NCBI taxonomy): Eukaryota > Viridiplantae > Streptophyta > Magnoliopsida > Asparagales > Amaryllidaceae > Allium > Allium cepa. The sequence goes on from CM060944.1 coordinate 434,516,248, forward strand.
GCAGGGACGATCGACGGGTTATCCTTTCATTCTCGAAAATACCCGGTCTTCACCACCGGTCTTCAAATGCTATCCATATCGACGTATCATTATTTGGAATGGGTTATATGACATAAAGTCCTCTCCCGACTAAACCGAATAATGAGCGCAATATTTAGAAACATATGGGTATCGGATTTCAGTTAAGTCACGACTTAATATCCAAAACTTTTATTTCAAATGGTTTAAACAAATTACCATTTTAAATCTTTTAAACAAAAAGATTCATTTCAAAAGTTCACCCAGTTTCACAAAGATCCATTCATGGATTTCAAAACAGTTTCCATTTCAAATTGGATTAACTATCCAATCTTTCAATTAAAGATGTAATTCGTAACTTTCAAATTCTGATTCAAATCTTGTATATGGAAGATATACCATTTAAAATCCTCCTTGATTTCAAAACATGATTTAATCATCTTCACAAAGGTTAATTCATAGTTTTCCAAACTATTTACAATTTCATTTAAAACTTGAAATCGTTCGACACAAATTAGAAATCCTTTTATGAAAACTATTATCATTTGAAACAAATAGTTTTCGTTTTGGAAAAAACGATTACAAATTACATAAGTTAAGCCATTCAAGTATAAAACTTGGGTTTAAATTTCCAAAACCATACTTTTTAAATGGTCAAAAACCTATATAAACATCTTTATAACTTGTATAATCTTTTTAGACCATAATTTCCAAATCATTCCTAACTTGGAAAACCATTTCCAATTCAATTTGAATTTCCTTTAATACAAATTGGAAATTCATTTCTTATACGAAAGCTTATACCGTTTGAAAACAAATAGTTTTTATTTCGAAAAAATCCGATTTCATTTATACAAGTTAAAATCTTTGGGTTAATTTAAATTCCCAAAGCAACACTTTCTAAAGTGGTTTAAATTCATGTAAACATATATAACCTTTTTAAAAAAAATCATAGGTTCCCAACATAGAATTCAATTTCAAATTTTTAATTCAAATTTAAATCAAATTTGAAAACTAAATTAAGTTATTCAAAAATAAATTTTTATTTTGAAATTCCTTTTCAAAAGTTTTTCCACTTTAAATCCGATTTATTTCCAAAACCATTTGGATTCAAAAATTCAATTCTAAATTTTTTTTCAAAATCTGTGACTTAACTAATTTCCACGTGCAATCCATATTCGTGTGTGTATAGCGTAGTCTAGGGGTTTAACATAATAGTGCACAACATCAACCATCACAGATTCAATCACATCAACATCGATAAGCGGTATAATCCATAACGCTTATCTATATACACAGATTCATAGATAAAACAAATTTATCAATGAGATTTATCACAGAATATAAATAAAATTACTATTTGTGAGGAATCCAGTTGGATCCCTCCAACCTGTTTCCCTGCATCCACGGATATTAGCACAACCAATAAATATCGATTCAATCTGATAAAAATTATCATATTCAGCCAAACAACCAATCAAACATTTAAATATTGGCTATTTAAATTAACTGGTATCCAAATTTGAGTGAGATTACTCGCCTTGGGTTTTCAACGAGCATTCAAATTTAAATTAAATCGAATGGTGTTCGATTTAATCTAAATTTTTACTTGCTCCGAATAATTCCAGAATCGCACCACTGCGTAGATCGCGTCGCTGCGATTTCGGTTGCCGCCAAGTTCGTCGAAATCTGATAACAAATGCACGAGATATGAATTTTCAAAGTTTGAATAACATTTTAAATCAAATTTTCCTTAAATTTTAAATAAAATTTGCTACCCGCAAATCGTGACCGTTCGTTTAGCAAAGGAAAACTCGGCCGCCCTCTCCCCTTCTTCCTCACGCAAATACCCAGATCGAAGAACCCATTAGCCGCTGCCTAGGGTTTAAAACCGCACCCTCGTCGCTCACCGATAGGTTGATCCAAGGACAACACGTCGCGTGCGCGCCTAAGCTCCACCCACAGCCAGAAAAGCACGAAGCTCGGTCGCCTCCATCACCAGGAAATTGCACGTGAACGGCCAGCGAACGCAGCCATATAGCACCCCCAAATCAACGACGATAGCTCGAACATCCGTTGGATCTGAAGCTCTTGACGAGCTCTTCGACTTTGCGGTTGGAAGAATTCGCTATAACGTGATGGATTGATCGCAAATTTAAGATGAAAATCGCTATTTTTCGACCATTGATTCGTTATAAGCGGCGGCTCTGAAATTAGGCTAGGGTTTTGCGTAAAACGCGTATATATATACGCATAACTTGATTATATTAATATTTAATTCACTTTAAAGCAATTTTATTATACGATCTCCAAACGACGCATGCCAAACGGCGCTTATAATGTTTTACCCACGTTCCGAACACAATGGAACGTGTTTCAGAGGCTAATTTGGTCGTATGCGCGAGTTACGGAAATAAACGATCAAATTTAAATTAAATCGATTAAAATAGTTTCTATGTGTTTCGAGCTGCCAGGGTCAAATGACAACTCCGATTGCTATGAAAATTGAAATCCGATAATAAATAACTATAACGGATTTGATGGAACTAGTTTCGTCAAATTCTAAGACTGTGCCCCGGAAAGCTATTTTGACTCGTCGATTAATTCGAGCGATTTTCACAATCGTCGAAATCATCTAAAATTGCACTTTTAAAATTTTATTAACTCGATTATAAATCATATAGAATTTATAATTACATTAGAAACCATTCTGATTCACTTCGAACCCAAAATCTGATTATTTGCATTATTATATTGTTAAATCCCCTTATTAAATTAATATAAAATCCCAAAGTCAACATATCGACTTTTAATTCCATCCAAAAGCCCAACATCATTATTAAAATTCAGATAAGCTCAAAATAAATTTAGAAACTATTTTCGTATCTATTTATATCCAGATCCACCAATTATCCCAATTCCAATATTAAATTATTATTATTCAAATTTCTATTGAATTGCCATATTGAAAATTACAACTAAATTCTGTTGATGTAACAAAATCCTTACTTCAAAATCCACATTTTAACATTTTAAATAAATTAAATGTTCCAAATTTACGACTAGAAATTTTGGGTCGTTACATTCTTCCCCCCTTAAAATAATTTCGTCCCCGAAATTACTAAAGTAGAAAGAATGCTCCAAACTCAATGGCAAAACCCACTTAGTCAAAATCTCAAATTTCACTTTACCTAAATTCTTTAGTTTCAAACCAAAACTGCTAGTTTCGATTCCTATTCCAAAATTCTTTTATTTTAATTTGAAATCAATTTGTCATTAGCGAAACGTTTCAAAAATTTTCGAACTCCCAAAATTTTCGAAAATTTTTGGCAGAGACCCCTTGTACGAAGGAGCTTTTACAATATCACAATAGATATAAATATATATACATCGACCCACATGGTCGGAAAACCAAAAACAGTTCATATTTCCTATTTTTATTGCGTAGGCGTACCTTTTATTAGCATTTTAAAAGCATGCGGCTAATTTATATTGCATATACGCGCTCCAACTCTATCGATTGCCTCCCACACCTGTACTTACTCAACAAACAAATCAGTTTTCCGTAATATGAGATTTTTCAGCAAGATTTCATATATTAATCTAAACCAAACATATCAATTTTCAATGCCCACACAACAATTTTCGAAATACTACAAGTAAACCATATTTTATAAGCAATTACAAGGTTTCAACACCATTAAATTTCCCTAATACATCCAAATTTCATTTTACTTTACTCAAAAAGTATTTACAACCAGGTTTGCTATATTCAATACATATATACCATGACCAACTCCAAAATCACTACAACATGATCAACATATTCGTAGCTCACTTTATTTATATGCAAATCCATTAATTTAATTCCGACCCATTTCAGTTGGTTCAAAAATCAACTTTATTTGCTTTTCTTAATTTATTAGCATTTTTTACAACAAAACGAGTAACCTTAATGCAAATTTGATATCATTTAAGCAAACATCAATTGATGAAGTACATAACCATTTTTAAATAAATTCCAAACCAAACTATATTAATTTTCTACTTCATTTGAAATTATTTACAACCCAAACATCTTCATTTTTATTCCATTATCAATTTAAATTCTTATTCTTACCTTCCAATTCATTAAATTATAAGTTTTGTAACGAACCGAAAATTCCGATCCCGAAAATTCCAAATAGTTAGTGAAAATAAGAAAGAGAAAGAAGAAAAAAACAAGAACAAGACATAGAAACATCACATTCGCAGCGGATCAAAATATAATATCACATAATAATAACAGTTATACAAAAACAAAACTGTATCTGTCAATTTATATTTATATACATCAGAGTTACAACATATATATACAGTAGACATATACAATCAATATGTCTCAGATATGCAACAATATATCCAGCAGCAATACTCCAAACGTTCCTACCATCCAGCTCGTTCCTGAGCTCCACAACGTCCTTACCTGAAAATCTGTAATACTCGGTCTGACCCGAGCATTACATCAAAGTAACACCCGGGTCAGGCTGGAAACCAGCGTAAGTAAATCCATCTAACATAAATACATAAGCATACAACTGACATGAACCCGGGGTAACTTATATCAATTTACAAGTTCACAAGTCGTTAAAGGCATTACTCATTGCTCACATCAATTTCTAGGTGCTAGAACTCAGATTAAACGGTCCAATTCACTTTAACCATTCCGTTTCAGCCTATTTATTTCACATATCAATCTATATAAAAATCGAAGTGGTTTCGGGTATTTGCTAACACCCGACCCCGGTCTCTTCGAATTCAATACCAGCCTACCCACATTTTTTTAAATGAAAAACAATTCAACCTTTAAATGCAAGGTGTCACTTTTTATACAGCAATTCATTTTCGACAGATAGCCACATAATCATTGTTCAAGACAAACGTGTCATATCTCAAACATTCATATTAGAAATTTTCAGCCAATCATACACAAGCAAGATTAATTTGTCACCCATTACTAATTAAATTAATTACTTTAATCATTTTAAAATCTTTCTTACTTAAAAATAACTAATTACAACCCATTAATCAATCATTCCCTAATTACCCTTTTTAATTACATTCAGTGATTAGTCTTTAAATAATTTACCACATTCATAAATCAATCTTGATTAATCACATTTAATAATTAATTATCCTTAATTACTTACATTAATTAATTGACCCTTTAATTAATTAATAAACCCTCTAAATTTATTACACTTATTAATTTACTAACCTTTAATAAATTTCTAAATTAGTCCATAATTAAACTAATTACCCTACGCAATTAGTTCTCAATTACTTTCATTAAGAAATTATCACATTCAATAATTACCCATTAATTACCTTCCTTAATAATGTCATTAAGCAATTATCCTTTATTCAATTTCCTCCTTTATATATATATATATATAGCTCAATTAATTTATCACATTTATAAATCAAACTTTTAAGTTGATTATATAAATTAATCAATCTTTAATTAATTATCTAATTAATTAATTAATTAATTAATCATTGCTTGAATTCATAAATCAATCCTTAATAATTCAATAATTTAATTTCAACATTTGATTTACCATGATTTAACCTATTTTATAATAATTACTTTAAACAACAAATTTGAAAACATATTAAACCCTTGGAGACTCGATTAAGCCTTCTATAATTTGTTTAAGAACTTGATTTTTTTTCCTTTTTGAATAACTTAAAAGGAAACTAAGTTTATTAAATATCAACAAAACATTATACTTTGGATCAGACCGATCCCCATCTCCAATTTCCCAACATCTTCCCGAGCCATCTTCCTTGTTTGATTAAATAAAAAAAACTGATGCTCACGCTAAACTCACACAAAACTCTCGAGCCTGATCTCGAGCCACAAGCTAAATTTCCCGATGCAATTCACCAAACCGAAACATCAGATACACACGCAAGTGCGTACACGTGCACGTCTCCATTCATCTTCTCCGGTCGTCACTGTGACCTCAGGAAAGTCATCGCCGACCCCCTTATCACGATCAATCACCTTGAAACCTTAAACACCATCATTCCTGAAATCGAGCTATTCGTATACCCCTCTGGAGACCATCACTTGACGGAATCCACCTCGCACTGCCATTCCAATACGTTATGACCCTTCAACTCCGGCCATAGCTACCCCGACCATCCCACATTGCTTACCTTTTGGACCGGCCATGTCCGATCCTTTATTGACTGCAAATTCCTCCGTTTAAAATTCATCGACAACACAGGCCATTAAACCCTAAAATGAAATCGACCGGCCAATTTGATCAACAGAAAATTTCCAAACGAATTTTCCTACGATCATCAAACCCTAAACGACCTTCAGTAAGAACCTCGACCAGTTTAGTTATGCCGATCACAAGAGAATACTCGAAATCCATATCCCTTTCAACTCTCAATTACTCGAGATTTACTAACCTAAAAATCATGATTATGCCATCTAAATTCATGATTTACAATCACAAGTCAGATTATGGGTTCCAGTAATCAAATCAAAATGTTTGATTTTTAACCCAGATTGATTCTTCACTGATTTTTTCCCAAATTTGAATTAATTACAAAATGTAAAATCATGAAATTATTTTTAGAAGTGATATTATATAGTTAGTGTCTGTTTCCATTCAGGAATTCAAACCTGAGATCAAATATATGCGAAGATATGAATTTTTTTGAAAGCTGTTCTTAAGTGAGTGAAGAACAACAGAATTAATTTATACATGCTCAGGTATATTCCAGTCAGTTCAATTGTTTGAGCATACATTTACAACCCAAACTTCAAGTAATTTCAAGTAATTTGGTATACTACTATTTTCTACAGATTTTCATCTCATGCAACAAAACAAATCACCAAAAAAAAATTAAACTGTTATATGGAAAAGGTTTACTCCCAGTTGTAGACAGAGAAATCTGTTTTAAAAGAACCCGAGCTATACTCAAATGTTTTAAATTTGAATTACTCCATTACACCTGTATTTCTTTAATCGTAATATGCTAAAACAACATCAGGGAAACATTCAAATTTCTTTGAACATATTTAGTCATGATTAAACAGAGATTCACATCTGTGCACTCAGCCATTTATTGCAGAGTTGTTATCTATACACTTAATAATTATTATCCCATTCATGCACATCAAATTAAGTTATTTTCATCATCAATTAAGGCATGCACCAATTTTACAGATGACATAACTTAAAGGAATTAAAGTCTACTCGCCTCAGTATAACTTGAACATAAAACAGAGGAAAGAGTTTCTGATCTGGACTCTTTCCATCAAAACTAAGGCTGGTTGATTAATTGATGTTTTGATCCAAGAATTTGTTTGCTTTGAAAACTTGATTGCTTCCAAGACTTGAGAACTTAGTTTACTGATTTGCATTTTGTCTTCAAATTTTTGTTTTCTTTGGATTGGAAAAAAAATGAAAAGGAATAGAAATGTATATATTTTCTTATATCTTTTATTTATAATTTAAAACAAACTCATGACACTTGTTTATCATGGAAATTATTATCTTTACAAATGTTATATCGATGACAAAATTTTACTTACACTTGTTATTAGAGAGAATATGGTTAAAATAGGTATTTATATTATTATTCTTTTGTTTGTATTTGCATATATATGTTTTAATACATCTTTATTCAATATATTACCTTATATTACATTTATGTTCATATACATATGTTTTATTAATTTATATAAAATGAAATCCTTTAAAAGAAGATAGAATAAAACAAATCACATATTAATAAAAATCTTGTACAAATATTTTAAATCCAAATAATTTAAGATATTTGTATTTTAAATTTCAAATTTAAATCTAAATTCATATTCAAACTAAAAAATCCAATTTAAAAATCAACTCAAATATATGAATATACATTTTTAAACAATTACAATTCAATTTGTAAATAATAATTCAACTAAAATCCATATATAAATATATACGTATGAACACACTTAAAATTTTCAACATTATTACATTAGCACATTACTATATATATATATAAATTTACTATAACATATATCATTTCCAGATATTTATATTTTAATGTTTATCATAGTTTCAATTTATCCAGATGTCAAAATTTGATCTATTCAACTGAATAAAACCAGTTAATTATTTAATTGTCAGATATCAAAAACCCGGGTTATCACATTCCTCCCCCCTTAGAATCTTTTCGTCCTCGAAAAGGAACGAAACCAGAATTTATTAAAATGCATAAAATCAGATAAATTATTCTTTGACCATTTTTAAAACACCTTTGAAAATCTATATACTATTATAAAATAGTTTTATAAAAATACCTTTTATAACTCGATACTTCAACAAGTTCATCCTTGTTCTCATAGAAGTTCGGTCATACGTTGATCAGGCGTAAGACTGAAAATCTATAAGTACTTAGCAGACCATTTTCAACACCCAGTGAAAATACTTGGAAAATAATTTTATTGAAAATATTGAAAACAGTTTTTGAAAATAGAGGAAATATCTTTAGTGAGGATGCTCTGGAAATCATCACCCCCATCCATGGTCGCAGTTAACCCGATGGTTACGTTGCCATCCCGACAAAATCCATAGATAACTGTAGGCCTCCGCGCCCCTTGATTACACCATGGAACCCGCTACAGATCGTAGCTACAACTGGGGTTACGTAGCTATCACAGCAAAAACCCATATAACTGTAGGCATCAGCGCCCTCGAATTTCACTGCCAAAAGAATGAAACTTCTCCACTCCACTTGACCATAGATCACAGTCTACCGGTGTTGCGTTGCCTTCCCGGCAAAATCAAGTGTAGACCGTTGGCACTCATCCTCCACACAATTTTCGCTATGGTCCCCACAGTAGATCGCAGTGACATCGAGTTCCACTGTCGTCACAGCATAACCCAAATGCCCCTGTAGGCATCAGCGCCCTCTACTTTCGCAACCCAATAATCCTCAGGAACTAGTTTGTCCGGACTCCTCACAGGATCAACTTTAGAACCCCCTTGGCGCTCAAGGCAGCACCACTCGGTGGTACTCCTGAGAAGTCCATTCCAAGGGAGCGCCTTTTTCCCCAGAGCCATCATCAAAACATTTTATATTATACATATATAGTATCTTTAAATCATACACCTAGTATGATCTCATACAAAGCTCCTTTACACAAAATTGATTATTCCAAAATCGATAATTCTCAAACTAGGCTTTCCAAATTCTCATATTGATTTTATCCAAAAATCAAAAGCCTTTTCCAAATCAAAAGGTTCCCAAAACCCTTTTTCCAAAATCCTCATATGATCTTTTATATATATATATTCAGATATGTAAAATCTTTTAAAACTTTGGATCATTTCAAACTTGTATAAACTCCTTTTATAATTCAAACATTTCCAAAAACCCTTTTTCTTCTGGCAAAAGATTCATTTAAGGGGAGTTTTATCTTATATAACCAAGATATATAACTTATTTATCCAAAATAAAATACTCAAATTTGATTACTCCTTTCAATATCAATTTCATTCAAATCCGTACGATGTACACATATCATTCGTACGCCATACCAATCTGATCGCTCACTCGATCACACAATTTCACTTTCGAACTCGTATCGTCCACCCGACTTCCTAGTGCAGACACAGATCTGGTTTCTTGATCAGAAACCGTCATTCTCCTTGCATAGCCATAACTATGATAGAGAATATCCAGAACCAATCAACAATCCATATCCAGGTTCGCCGTTGAAAATCGAGTGAAAATTCCCACTCGGATCGATATGACTATCTCGAAATTCTGTGCTCGAATCTGGATCAAATCACTATGCGAATAGAATAACATACGTACACCCTACGTATTTATCTCTATTGGTTATTAGCCAAATGAATTCCATTTCTATTCACATTTACTTAAATTTTCATTTACTAACTCACAATTTCTTCAATCCATTTGGATTATCACCTCTATTCTTATCTTGATTGGATATTTAACCGTTAACAGTTTGAACTCCGACCAGTTTATTTAGAAAATAGCTTGAAAATTTTAAAAATAGATAAGTAGTTGGAAAATAATTACTATTTTGTAAAATAGGTAGAAAATAGTTAAAATAATTGTAGAAATTTTAGATAATTGCAAAATAATAGTAAGGTAATAATTAGTTTTGTAAAATAGTTGAAATATAACAATTGGTTTATAAAACAGTTGGAAAATTGTTAAACAGTTTCAAAAATAATTGTAAAACAAGTATAAGATAGTTTGGCTTTTAAAAGAAAGTTTGTATATATAATGAATAGTTTGGAAAAATAGGTTTATATTAAAATAATTTATATTAAAATAGTCTAGAGTCAAAACTGTTCAATTCCCAATCTCCAATCCAAATCAATTCAATTTAAATTCCACTTCCATTTAAATTGACCCAATTCCAATTTAAAAAACTTCAATTTCCATTGAAATTGATTTAACCCCAATTCAAGTTGAATTATTCTTGATTTCTTCCCAAATTCAATTCAAATTCCATTTGAATTTAAAACGATTCAACTTTAATTACAAATTTCAAATTATTCAAATAAATTTGGACTAATTTTAAATTGTTTCAAATTAATCCAATTTAAATTTTCCATTTGTATTTTATACTTATACATCTTCAATCACAATTTCAATTAATTCAAATCAAATTCAATTTGAACTAATTTCAATTCAAATTCCAAATTTAAACCATCTCGAATTATATAAATTCGAGTGAATACTTCAAATGTTGATTTAATTCCTTTAAATCAATTTACCTTTTAAGTTTTTAAACAATTCAATTCACAGTTCAGACCTAACATATTATGCCACTAATCAAATTAACCTTTAAACAATTTAATTTTGAGTCAAATTCTCAAAATTCCATTCTAAATTATCTTTACTTAACTTTTTCCAAAGTTCAAATAAGAGTTCAAAACAATTTTATCCTTAAAAATTTAATTTATTGCTCAATTTTATCCTCCAGTTTAAAACAGTTCTTAAACAATTTTAATTTACAAATTCAATTACTCAAATTTTTAGTTCAAGGTAATTCCATACCCTTAATTTCAAATTAAAGTTTAATTTCCCTTTTATCTCAACAATGGATTACCATACTCCGTCTCTCATTTATTTAAACAAGTCCAATTTGCAATTTAAAGATTTGTAATAACAATAGGATAATATCATCCAATTATTTTAAAACATCCAACCATTTCCAATTTTCGGATCTCAAACCCAATTTGAGATCACTCAACTCTCAAATATAATAAATCATTTAACTTCCCAAGTTAAATCTTAATTTCATCTTGAAATTTGCAAATTAGGTTGATCATTCCAACTTATTTAACCTTTTCCCAAGTTAAACTCAATTCGCTTAATCCGGTCAACCTTACCCATTTTGAACTTCCATTTCAAATTTCAAACTTCACATAAATAATCTTCCCACTTATTAGGTTCAAAAACTTATCACTTTGGGTATCATATCTCATTCCATATTTAAAACTCAACATTTAGAGTTTATTTCAAACCAACTTTGATATTATGTATATCCATACATATACATATTTACTTCTTGGCTCGCCAAGCCAAATTTAAAAATTCAAACCACCTTTGGTTTCAATTCAAACAAATTTTCTTTAAAATTTGCAAACATTTCTTATTTTTAAGATAAGATCATATTCAAAGTAGTTTGAATAATATTATTTCCTTTAACATTTTGAAACCAATTCAAAATTTTAAACTTAGAATTCAGGACTTCACAATTTGAAACCCACTTTTATTTATATCCTTTCACATTTACAAATTATTTTCTTTTTTAATGGTTACTTCCTTAAAACATTTTATTGTTTATTGAAAAACAATCATCCCATTATTAAACACAATATCCATTCTACTTTCTGGTTTGAAACCAATTCTAGTTCATCTTATTCCGAAATACTTCTCCAATTCAAGATTTCAATTTTAGTTTGAATCCATTTCAAACTTGTCTTTAATTAAATTTCAATTTGTTTGTAATTCTATTACCACTTAATTCTTACTATTATTTTTAATTTAATTAGTACTACAACCAATTTCCTTGATATAATAGATAATCTATTTCTTATATAAGATTCATTTACTTTTGAAATCATTTAAAAACCTTTATATAAGAAAATAACAAGTACGCTCTCTCTCATATATATATATATATATATATATATATATATATATATATATATATATATATATATATAGACACACACACACACACACACACACACACTCAACTCATTCTTGGGTACTACTTACCCTAACCTTAATGAGTAATCCTACCAGAGCCAAGGTTCTCGCTTAACCTACAGCTCTGATACCAAATGTAACGACCCGAAAATTCCGATCCCGAAAATTCTAAATAGTTAGTGAAAAGAAGAAAGAGAAAGAAGAAAAAAACAAGAACAAGACATAGAACCTCACATTCGCAGCGGATTAAAATATAATATCACATAATAATAACAGTTATACAAAAAAAAAACTGTATCTGTCAATGTATATGGAAGATATACCATTTAAAATCCTCTTTGATTTCAAAACAAGATTTAATCATCTTCACAAAGGTTAATTCATAGTTTTCCAAACTATTTACAATTTCAATTCAAACTTGAAATCTTTCGACACAAATTAGAAATCCTTTTATGAAAACTATTATCATTTGAAACAAATAGTTTTCGTTTTGGAAAAAAACGATTACAAATTACATAAGTTAAGCCATTCAAGTATAAAACTTGGGTTTAAATTTAAATTTCCAAAACCATACTTTTTAAATGGTCAAAAACCTATATAAACATCTTTATAACTTGTATAATCTTTTTAGACCATAATTTCCAAATCATTCCTAACTTGGAAAAACATTTCCAATTCAATTTGAATTCCTTTAATACAAATTAGAAATTCATTTCTTATATGAAAGCATATACCGTTTGAAAACAATAGTTTTTATTTCGGAAAAATCCGATTTCATTTATACAAGTTAAAATCTTTGGGTTAATTTAAATTCCCAAAGCAATACTTTCTAAAATGGTTTAAATTCATGTAAACATATATAACCTTTTTAAAAAAAAATCATAGGTTCCCAACATAGAATTCAATTTCAAATTTTTAATTCAAATTTAGATCAAATTTCAAAATTAAATTAAGTTATTCAAAAATAACTTTTTATTTTGAAATTCTTTTTCAAAAGTTTTTCCACTTTAAATCCGATTTATTTCCAAAACCATTTGGATTCAAAATTCAATTCTAAATTTTTTTCAAAAACTGTGACTTAACCAATTTCCACGTGCAATCCATAGTCTTCTGTGTATAGTGTAGTCCAAGGGTTTAACACAATAGTGCACAACATCAACCATCACAGATTCAATCATATCAACATCGATAAGCGGTATAATCCATAAAGCTTTTCTATATACACGGATTCATAGATAATAAATTTATCAATGAGATATATCACAGAATATAAATAAAATTACTATTTGTGAGGAATCCAGTTGGATCCCTCCAACCTGTTTCCCTGCATCAACATATATTAGCACAACCAATAAATATCGATTCAATCTGATAAAAATTATCATATTCAGCCAAACAACCAATCAAACATTTAAATATTGGCTATTTAAATTAACTTTTATCCAAATTTGAGTGAGATTACTCACCTTGGGTTTTCGACGAGCGTTTAAATTTAAATTAAATCAAACGGTGTTTGATTTAACCTAAATTTTTACTTGCTCCGAATAATTCCAGAATTGCACCACTGCGTAGATCGCGTCGTTGTGATTCTGGTTGCCACCAAATTCATCGAAATCTGATAACAAATGCACGAGATATGAATTTTCAAAGTTTTAATAACATTTTCAAACAAATTTTCCTTAAATTTTAAATAAAATTTGATACCCACAAATCGTGACCGTTCTTTTAGCGCGGGAAAACAAGGCCACCCTCTCCCTTTCTTCCTCACGCAAATACCCAGATCAAAGAACCCATTAGCCGCTGCCTAGGGTTTAAAACCACACCCTCGTAGCTCACCGATAGGTTGATCCAAGGCCACCACGTCGCGCGCGCCTCAGCTCCACCCACGGCCAGAAAAGCACGAAGCTCGGTCGCCTCCATCACCAGGAAATTGCACGTGAACGGCCAGCGAACGCAGCCACATAGCACCCCCAAATCGACTACGATAGATCGAATCATCTGTTGGATCTGAAGCTCTTGACGAGCTTTTCGACTTTGAAGTTGGAAGTGTAACAACCCAGGATTTTGACCATATTATTATAATAAGGATTTAATCTAATTTAAATAATACGAGCTTTTCATTTATAAAAAATATGATTTTTAGGCATTTTCCAGTTATATATGTTTATGAAGGAAATTTAGATTGAAAATTTAAAATAGATTCTTTCAAAATATTTATAATAAAATTTATCTTATTAAATTAAAATGAAAGGTTCCATATTCTTAATATTTGATACAATAGATATATAAATGTAGTTTATAATAATAATGTTTAAAATAACACAATTCTACCCATATTAAATATTAAATATACTAATGCAAATATAAGTTATAAATCAAATATTTGAAGATTAAACTCTAAATGAAAATAATTTTAAAAATGTTGAACATAAGTATAAAATAAATATATGGTTATAAACATAAGTCTATAAACATAAGAAAACCATAATATAAACATAAGTATAAAACTATGATATAAATATAAGATATAAATAGAAATGTAAACTATGTAAATAGAAACATATGAAATCAGACAAGTAAGTAACATCTAGACATAAATATGTGTAAGTAATGTTCAAGCTAGAAGATAATAAAAACAAAATCTTTATACCAAAATATCTTTGTACAAATAAATATCAGTATAGTGTAAGTAATCTCTGGCATAAAAAGATATATGCATTGTTCAAGCTAGAAAAGATAATAAAAACAAAAGCTTAATAGAAAAATCTTTGTACAGAGAAACCCAAATTAAAATGTCAGCAAACTATAATTAGGTGTAAACATATTTGTAGACATATGCATTTAATTAGCACAACCTTTGGTCAATTCGAAATACAGAAAATCACAGTAATTAAAACACCAAATCTAATATGATCAAAATAGTGTGAAGCTGTACCAGTTATTACCTATCCCTGTTCAAGCTGTTCTTTATATAAGCATCAAATTATCTGGTTCGTTTACAAAAAACTTAGTATACCTGAGAAAAGCAAAAGAAATATAAACAGCATCTTTATTTACAACCCAATCATTCAAATAAATCAAGGCAGAGAAGGTTTTCAGGATAATTAAACTCCAGCTCTTCATCAACAACAAAGTATCCTCTGTTTCAACCGCATCTTAGGTGAGTAAACGTCTTTTTTTGAAATTTAAATCTAGATTATTGGTTCAAGAAAATATTATGTAGTTGTCTATTTGTTCTGAGAAGTTGCTGTTTTACTGGAAGTCTGTTATATGATGTTCTTCAATATTTTCAAATCTATGAGCAAAGAATTGAAAGAAAATTAATACTTCTTTGAATAAAAACATTTTAAAACATAGAAACTTAACTAATTATGTTTGTATAAACAAAAATCAGGACATGGGAAATTGTTTAAAGGTTAACAGAGCAACATAGTTACAGTATGTTCAATGTTACAGAAAAAGGGGAAATAAATTGATAAATTCGAATATTATAAATTGTTGTTTTGATGATATATCTGAAATAATCACACAAAGATAATATTTTTAAAGGAAGAATGATAATTTTTAGTTTAGAAATGTAAGAGCAGTTTACTGATGAACAAAAATCATATTTTTACAAATTTCTGTTGTTTTGATGAATTTTAGATGTTGAAATTGATGACGAAGATAGCTTAATGATCCACGAGCACGGGAAAAATAATAGAAATTTTTTCGGATGCATGAATTTTTGGGTTGAATCGAAAATAGGGTTTAGGGTTCTTGTTTTATGGGGTCTGCATTTTTGATGATTTCGTAGCCATGGATTAACCGAGCTTCACGAATTTCTGGGAGAAGGTAGAGGATGATGTGATCGTGGTATGGTCGGAGCCGCATCGTCGCAGGTGGTCGAGGTTAGGTGGTCGGGGCGATTTCCTACTGACGCGTTCGAGTTGCAGTTCGTTCGAACATGCATAATTTGATTTCATAAATATTGCATCAAACTGGGTTTGGATTTCGAATGTCGGGTCGTTATGTGACTTGCTGGGGGCGTAGTGGGTCGCCGGAGTGGAGGCGACGCGCCGTTCACGTGCACCGCGGCACGAGGAGTGTCAGCATTCGAAGTTTGGGTCACTCGAGTGATACTCGGGTATGTTGGAGGGTTTCTTCAAGTTTTTGCCTGGGGTGTGCGTGAGTGTTTTTCGCGTGTTTCTGCTGTTAACTTAAACTAAATATAAAAAATAGAAGATAAAGAAGAGTGGAAGAAGAAGGAGCACGAGGGAAGAAAGAAGAGGGCGCGGGAAAATGCTGGGAAAACTCGAGCCCTACTCGAGTATTTATCATGTTTGCCTCGGGTTTCTTTTTAGGGGTTAGCTTAATTAAACTTTTAGTTAAAGGTTAAACATGGATGATATTAATTAAGTTATAAATGTTGACACGGTTTAAACTAAAGCTTGACAATAAATCTATTAAGAAATTTTTACTAACGTAAGATGGTTAATTAATTTAAATTGAAAGTTAATTAAGAACGTAATTAATTTATGCGGGTAATTAAATAAATAGTTTAAGATTAAATAAATTTATAATTGAGGATTGTTATCAATACTTTTATGTTTAAATCAATTTGTAATTAGGAATTTAATTAACCATTTAAAGTTAATTAATTAACAAATAAATAGTAGTTAACTAATTAAATAATTAATTAAGGATTAAATGATTAATTTAATTGGTAACTAATGATTAATTAAGTAATTAGTAATAATTAAATGGGTAATTAAGTTTTATAAATCAATAATTAAGGTTATTAATTAATAATTAAGAATTAATTAGTTAATTAAGTGAGTAATTAAGAAGTAATTAATTAATAAGTTGATTAATTAGTAATTAACTAAGCAAGAATAAAATGGTTTATTCTTAAGCAAGTAATTAAGTTTAAATAAATCAAACTAAAGTTGAGATGAATCGATGATTCTGTTTGATTTGACTTTGATATTTATTTATATCATGTGATGTTCTGTGATATGCCTGATATATCTTTGATGATTGTGTATGATTTATCTGTGATAAATGCTATGTGAATTCAATGTGCTGAATTAAAACTGTTTAAACTATTTAAACAACTTGGCCTCTAAAATGGCATTTGGATTTCGATGAGACCGGGATCGGGTGTCAAATTGATATTCCAAAAACCACATCGATCCAATTTAAACATTAGGTCGTGGCATCTCAAGTGAAGATCGAGATGGTGTTTTCAGAATGCAAGGGTTATCGTCGTTAACTCTGAGGGTGATTCCAAAACGAGTGTAATGAGATAATGCCTTCGGTTTCGTTCGAACCCGGAGCGAACTTGTATGGATTGAATGCTTTCAGCACATCGTCAAGCGGAAGATGAGCATTCTAAGAGATATGTTCAATAAAGGTAAACGCAGCCTCAAGCCTCATCAACCGGGAATGGCTAAAATAGGGGATGTGCAGCAAGGTTAGGTGGGTCATGCCCAAACAAGATGAGATATCCCTGTCTAAATGTCTCTTTTTATTCGGCTGTGTGGGTAGTTGGATCTGCAGCCAACTACGGGGTTATCTTGTTTAGGACTGTTCAGTAAGGAATGGTTCCGGCCTTGTGTTGCAGGGGAGTTAGGGTGGCTCCTCGGTATGGTGATCTAGGCCCTGTACTGTGACGGGCGATACCCCAGTAGCTCTGCCATTGTATGGGATACAATTTCCAATAAGAGTCGTACGTTTTGATTGTGCCCAACTACGTTGGAATGTGAGATGTAAGCATTTAAGCTATTTCTGTATTTTACTTGAAAACCCTAGACACTATTATAATATCATCGGATTTCCTATAAAATCTTTTGGTTAGCATAAGGTAAAAACTTACCCGTGTTTATGTGTGGGAAGTCTTACGTGATACCTTTATTTCAAATGATTTTCAAAGTTAAACAATTTTAACCCGTTTACTCATACCAGACCCATGTCTGACTCGGAGTTTATATTTTGTTTTTCATAAACTCTAGGGTACTCAAAATTTTATGAGTAGCCAAGTGATAGGTTTCGGAGTATAGAGTTTCGGGAGGAGTGGGAGCAGAAGACCAGACGTATTTTGATAATAGTAATAATTCTAATCGAGTGTGATATCTCACGCTGGATTTTTAGACTGGCTCGAGTGTTATTTTATTATAATTCTCGGGTAAGATCGAGTATTACAGATTCAGGTTAGGATGATATGGAGCACAGGAGACGTGCTAGACAATTCTCGGGCATATCCCACGTCCTCCATTATATTCTACTGTATGTGTAGGCTATATATCCAGCGCTTATGAGGACAAGTTATTATAATTGTTCAAATTGAATTGTTGATTGTTGTACTCTGATGATGGTATGTATAATAACAGTTATAGTTCTTTTTGTATAAAGATATGTTATTTCCTGTTATATATTGTTCTGCTGCGATTGTCAGATTTTGTGTTATTGTTTCCGTCTCTTCTATCTTTCTTTCTTCTTCTTTCCCCTAATAATCGGGTTTTTCGACATTTGATCCCCTAGCATGTAATATAGTGAACGTATTGATGTTGATTTCCGAGGGTCGAAAATTCTGGTCGTTACACATGGTATCAGAGTTGAAAGTTAAGCGATAACCTTGGCTTTGATGTGATAACTCATTAGAGATAGGGTCAGTAGCACCCTAGAATGAGTTTGATTGCATATATATGTAACAACCCGAATTCCAATGGTCCGGATTTTTCGTAAAAATGCTAAAAACCATGCCCACTAAAGCCCGAGTTGGGTATTTGGTATCCTGAAATAGGTAAAAATAAATATATCAGAGCTTAATAATTTATCTCATGGCCGGATTGAACAGAATATAATAGTAAGTAAATACTCACTCAAACAATAACACTTTCTAAGCAAGTGCCTTAAAGCTGGGAAGTCTCTACCATCTACCTAACCTATAGGATATTATGTGGAGGGGGTCAGAACAAAAATTCTGGTGAATGGATAAATTATATGTTTCTCGGCTTAATTCTACGTATATCATTTTGTTTGCATTTAATCTTATATTAGGTTCATTAGGTTACAACACTCTAGCCTTTGTTCGTGAACGGTGCCCATCTACTCCATCGTAGATTAAAACCTAATAACAAACACATACAGATAGCTATATGCCCAATAACCATATTGGTCCTAGGTACCACCCATGGTATCTTCCGTATCCTCCTCGAAAAGGGTTCCATTGTCTTGCTTCGAGAGCGTTATGTGACTATATATGTAAAGGACTGCTTCGTAAGGCCTACAATACAGATGCTCCATCGTCTTGCACCAGCTATATCTATAAAGGACTGCTTCGTAAGGCCTACAATACAGACACTCCATCGTCTTGCTTCAAGAGAATTCCGTAGCTACATCTATAAAGGACTGATTCGTGCCTACAATACAGATACTCCACTATTTACTTTGAAAATGTAAATCGCGTCTGCACTAGTCTATACCAGTGCTCGTACATCCACAATATACCATCCAGTGCGTACATTGAAGACTACGTAATCGTTTTGTCTATTATCTGAATCCCACCAACATGGTCTACCTTGTACGGAAGTCAGTCGAGGATTTCTATATCTGTAAAGGACTGCTTCGTTAGACCTAAAATATAGATATTCTAGTTAGTTTGTCTCTTTTTCATCGTGGCTATGGCCACATGCAGCCACCCCTCAACTAACTGAAAGACTTCTAAAGAGTTAAGTGGTTGTGCCATACTACACACAATCTAACATCCAAATGGCCGTGCCACTCATCTAATGTCTCGATAGTGAAAGAATCCTTGGCCTGTTGGTTTAACTCTAGTCTTTCTCGAAATCGTTCTTGGTATCGAGTCTTGTCGATATCCTCATGCGACTATCCTTAAACTTACTTGCAAGTACCGGACATATGAATACCCTACACTGAATACCAAGCCCTTCTGACTGCCTATAAAGTTCTGCTTTGTTAGGCCTACAATGCAAATGCAGTCAAGGTATACTCTCTTGATGGAACAACTACAGACCTTCCTTCAGGGGTGCAACTTCGTTAGGCCCTACCCAAAGGACCATCCTAGAGTATCCTTACGTCCCATTAAAGTCTCGTACTTCCTTGAAGCCCAAAAATACTAATTTGGACATGCTTCTCCATTTCTGAAATCCGTGATGAACTACTTCGTTTGACGCTTCATTCTTTGGGCTGCTCCAAATGCATCTCAATTCTTTATTAGACCCTAAGTCTAATCTTTTAATTTGCGTTTAGTTTACTTTCTTATTCTTTTAGCTACTTATTTACCTTAATTAGCATATTCTTGCCCTCGCCTTACCTCTATCTATTATGAGACTTCCATTTGTTTAATAGGGAATGTTGTTGGTATGAGCCAGATTCATTATCTTGCTTATTTAACTTACTATAAATCTTAAGTTAATTAAAATAAGCCTCCTTTATCAATCTTGCTTTATTTGCTTATTGACTTAATATAAATTATTTAAATAAGCTTCTACCATTATTATTGCTCACTAATTTATTCAAAGTCTCAAAATAAACTTTTCCGTTCTTATTACTTAATTATAACCTATATTATAATTCTACTTGTAATTGTCATTTTCTCCTCCTTTAAAGTCTGTATATAATTCCAACATTTGTTTTATTCTAATCTGCCTTCTTTTATTATGATATAGAATATTCTTTTATTCTCTTATATTATATAATTCACTTATCATAGTAACTATCTTCTTAAATAGTCTATGTAGTGAATGTAGACCTAGGTTCATTATCATTTACAGCTTCAAGTTCTTATCTAATAATTTACTTGATTCGTCTCATACTTTCTTTATTATCTTTTATTCTAGGAAGTAATTCTATTTTATTTGGTTGGTTATGAAAACTATATTTAAAAATCCATTTTCTTATTTTAATATTAAATAATACTCTAAACAATAATCGGTTATTGCTAGATATTTCTTTTACTATTTTGGAATAGTGTAAAATACAGTGGTTTATCTATTTTACACTAATTATCCTTTTATTTCTTTTATTCTAGCAATTACGTTCGTTGTTGTCTTTTAAATATTAAATTATAGAAATGTATCCTATCTTCTAAACCAACCAATTAACCTTTTAGGTACTCCCAAATCTAGTTATTAGATTAATTAACATTTCTCATTTTAACGTAAGCTATTACATTAATCTCATTCCTCAAACTTTTTTTATTTTACATCTTATATCCTTCATTTCGGTATTTTTAATTATTTAGTCCATATTAACGTTTAATCTATCCTAATCCATCGCGAAAAAAGGAGAAAATAGAAGAAGGATGATGCTTGCATAGAAATCCAAAACGTAGGAACAGATGTAAATAAACACTAATACTGTAAATAAACTATAAATTCCTTATAATTCAGCATAACTTAATTAGTAGGATTAATTATTGAATAAAATTATCTAAACGGGAATTTATTGATAATATATCTTAAACTTAAAAGATATATAAATAAATCCACTCACATTACTACCTTTCGAAATCTTCTTGTTTTTATTTCATATCTGTCCCTAACATCTATATTCACCTCCCTTGTTATCCCTATTTAAAGTTACAAATGATATACTTATAGATCTATAATATTTGAAAGAGAAAAGGAAGAGATTTGGATTAGAAATTGCAAATAAAACTTAGATCTAGGATTTTACCTTTGACATAACCTTTTGATCTGAACCAATTCTTAATTCCCTAATTGATTCTATTCTCTTTCTATTTGGATTTAAATTTGTGTGAATTAGATCTAAAAAAAATTCATTAAGAAAGTGTAGAGGAGATAGAAAAATGGAAGAGCTTATGCAGGCAAGAGAAAAATAATGAGAATAAAAATGAGGCCGTGCACCTATATTTATAGTGGTTCAAATCGGTGCTAACCATTAGATATAAACCCCTAAAATCTAAAGCATACACTCGGTCTATGGACATTAAATTAACATGTTTTCTTCTGCGTTTTTTATATTTCAAATTGATTCTCCAACAATCTTTTCATTAATCACTTTCCCCTCTCTCGTAATCTATGGAAACGTATATTTTTAAATGTGATGTTTCTTTTAAATAAGATTCCCTTATTAATCGCCCAATTTATAGATTTCATATATACATAGAATTACTTATTATCCAATTGTTCCCTTCCTGCATTGTGATTTCTTACCAAATTAATATGCTAATCAACACCATATTAATTCATTACACATATGCATGTTAATTTATTTGATTCCTATAATTATTGCATGCGTATATTTTACGATTGAATTTTCAATCCCAATCTTAATTATATATGTTACCATAAGTCTCCATGTTTATTGATTGACATTTGATCACTTGCATAAATTACTCTTCCTCGGTTTTATTCTCTTGCACTAATATATAAGTTTCTAATCATATCAATTAGTTACTACAATATATGTTTCCTTTCTTGTCAGTTCCTATCAATTAATCACCTCTACTAATTAATTGAATATTATTTTCCTTTTTATACAAACACCGTCAATTAATCTTCTCTATTAATTGATTTTATATAATTTCCCTCTCTAATTTATCAGTTACACAAATATATATATATATATATATATATATATATGTAATCCAAATAATATTAATTAGTTGCCCCATGTACAATTCTTTGTTTTAAAATTTCAAACATATATAACTTTATAAATTATTTGCATATATAATTGTAATTTAACGTGGGGTATTACAACATATATTGTAATGAGCTGCCTTTTTGGATGGTTTAAATCGACAATAAACCATACAAGTCATACCCAAACCATTCAAAAGGGCAGATTATTATGGGATAAATAAGAAAAAGCAGAAAAAAGAAAGAAATCAAATACAAAATCTCGCAGTGGAATGACAAAATATAATAATCAAATAAACAGTTCATGAAGATGTTTACAAATAACATTGATTAAACCTTTATAATTCATATTAGAGTTACATCCAATAAGAAATAAATAATAAATAAATGCAGCGGAACAAAATATTGCAATGGAATAAACATAATAAAGGATAATAGAACAAAGCACTACAATAAAAGTTTCTTTTCTTAGCATATTGATACAGCATTTTTGAAGTGGGTTGCCATCAAAAATGATAATTTAATGATAAATTACTTTAGTCTAACGTTTGTGCACGCTGTGTGAAATTATAGGCAGTAATTTATCTCCTTCCCTCCATTTCTATGAACTCTAATTAAAAACTTCCCCAAAATTTCAGTTCCCCTATCCAAATTAGTTATTCCTTCCTCAAAAAAATAGTTTTTCCCTTCCCACTGTAATCGATTATCCCCCTTATAGTCGTCTCCATTGCAGGCTCGTCCCCGTTTTCCCTCGTCCCCATCACCGTTGCAGGTTAATTAGTGGAAGCGACCGTTAGCCCTAATTCCCAGTCAATGGATGTGAATCTATAGCCATCATCGCCAACTGCCCTTTGTCCTTGAAATTTCAGAGTAACTTGTAGCCGATTTGCTTTTGCCTTTGTTTTCTATTTTGGGACTAAGTTTCAAAGTAAGATTAAATGGTTTTTACTAGAATATAAAATAAGCAAGAATATATCTCAAATGAAGAAAGTTTGATCTTGTTTTGGCATCTTGATTCTTTTATTATAGTAGTGGAGGCCATGCTTTGAAGTGGTTGGGTTGATGCCTATGATGTAAGTTTCTCTAGGAAGGCATTCTCTCAAGGAAGACATAAATGACACAGCAACGATGTTATGTTATTTGTTGAACATGGAAAGTTTATTCTAGTGGACTTTGCAGTCCGAGTTTGATAATTAGAATTTCTTGTCAATAGATCTCTGATAGTATATTTAGTTTGAGTTTATGGGTTTGATTTCTGCATACTGTTTTTCTTAAAACCTTGTTAAAAAATATTATCAAGTCCAGTAATCTATGCTTTCTTTCTTCATTGCCAAGTATCAATCGATAGTTAGTAAATTCATCATGTTTTAAAATTAGTTCTCAATTTTATATAAACACAAGGTTCCCTGGTGACGTGGAACACTCTTATTTTATTTTTATTTTTATTTTATAGTCGACTCTTACATATTTCCATTTGTATATTTCACTTTAAATCTCCACGTTATACATTTGAGTTAAAGATAATTAATATAATTTTTGTTGAAATTTATTTTTGTTGTCTAGTTGTTAAATTTTGAGGCACATAGTTGCTTCTTGAAATAATTTACTCTAACATCTTCTTGAAATATTTTTAGTTACACAGAAATATCAGTGAACAATCCATCAATGCCATATCATTTATGTAGTCATCAAACTGAAAAAAACACAATTCAGTGTAAAACAGTGTTTCAACTAATATTATGTGTTGCATTCGCTTATTCATGCTTTCGATAATTGAACAGAAGTACAGGATGGTCTCTTATGAATTGAGAATTGCTCAGTGAGTAGAGTGTATATAATCAACTGCTAATCTATCGAGTATTTTTGACGTTGCTCCCTAGTAATTAATTTATTAGATTTTACCTCCAATTTTATTTTGTTACACTAAATGTCTTTACCCTAAATACTATAAAACATGGTATCAATATTTACCCACAGAGGTGTTGAGTCCAATGTAACTAACACTAAGTGTGCGTGTGTGTGCACGCATGTGTTAATACTCTAATAGGTATGATATTTAGTTATGTCAAAAAAAGATCCCATATAAATGTTATGTAATTAGTGTCCAGATGCATTTTCGTACTTGATGGACCATCTCTTTTATATTATTGATGTTATGTAATGTATTGCCAACATATGTAAAACAGGTTCGTCTTTCTTCAGTTGATGTAATGGGGAAGATGATTGGCCTGATCATTAGATCACAGTTAAAGGCGGCGCTCCCAAAGCTTATTCAAACTATACTGGATCTCTAAGCACAAAAATGTAGCCATTATTTATTAGGATGGTCAATTTTTCATTCATTTTTCTCTCTCTATTCTTTCCCTTATTCTGATATACTTTATTTTTTATATACCAGCTATAAAAGAGATCAGGGGTGTGCATACCTTGCCACACAAAGTCTGCATAATTTTCTTACTGCTTGTTTATTATCAAAAATGGACTTCCATTACTTGATTTTGAGGTACTTAAAAAGGATTTTCTCAGTTTTGTTATTAATAACACAAACTTACCTTTCTTTTTGTTGGAGTTGATTCTTCATCATTAAGTATTTGGTCACTTCTAGCCAGCACCTTACATAATATAATCTTTTTATTTTTATATATTGGAAAATTATGTTAAATTAATTTAAGATGATCAAGTCAATTTTTTTGGTATATACAACTATATTATATAGTTTGTTGAAATCACTACGGTACTTCAATGTTATTTCATGTACTTATTTAAATTTATTTTAGAAAGCTTGAAAAAATCAAAAATTTATTTGTAGGAACTCGACAGCCCCTTGAGTTCTCTTTTTCCAGTAGCGTTTGTTACAAACAACAATGATGACCATTCAAACTTTTCTATTGCTCTTAAGGTGCATGATGTTGTGCATTTATTACATTTTAGTGTCCCTTTATACTAGTTGTACTAGTAGATATCTACTATTACTTATTTGCTAGATACTTTGATTCCAGCTATATACCAAATTCGAAATAAATTGATCTGCGACTTATTTTCATTATACATTATATGCATAATTTTACTAGTGGGTATGTGGCAGGCTCCAATTGTTTGAGAAAAAGGCAAAGATGATTAGAATAATGATTTTATTGGTGGGTATACTTGATCCTTAATGTATGTTGTGAGTATTTTTGGAACGAGATAAAAGTTAAGGGATGTAGATTGGAATGGTAGATTAAATAGCTATGTGGATGCAAATTTGACATCCATAAAACAACCAGGATACCTTCAAAACTAAACATATAATTTGGTGATGCAGTCAATTGATTTATGACATTACTTTAGAACTACCATTCATTTAGCTGCTTTAGCAGTCGCTATTATTCTACATGTCTTTAATGTCAATTATCATTTTCAAAAATTTCATTGGCACCTTTATTATCTTCTTCTTATCAATGTTTAATCTCTCTTTCATGCCTTTATTTTCCTTTTTTTGTATGTAGAAGTTACTACTGGTGCATATTTATGAATCATGTTCTGTTTATTTTACAGACTTATAATGAAATTCAACATTGTTGTTCGATAATTATCAAAGTGTATCCCGAGGACATATACACATTCCTTTTGGCTATGAATTCTCATTACTATGTTCATAAATTACAACCAATGACAGTAGAACTTCATTAATTCAATTTTCATTTGAAGTCATAATATTAATTAACAAAATTTATCGAACTTATTTTTAATTCTTCATGCTTAATTGCAGAAGTACCAGGCTAAAAATGAACCTTCGGTTGTTGGTGCACTTTCTGTATTAAAGCATTCGCTTCCGAGGTTTAAACTTTTATAGTTTTTGTTTTTTAGTAATGTCTTTGTTTCAAAACACATAAACATACTCAAATAAACTTGCCTCAAAATCACAAATCAATACTAATAAACTACAAGCAATTTCTTAGTTTCTCGCACAAACAAATAGTTGAAAAATGATAAATACAATTGACAAACAAGAAAGGAAGAAAATTACAGTAATTTCCCTTGTAAATTGTATAAGTTTACTTGGAAAATCCCATTATTTGGTGAAGAAACAACTGTGGGATTTTTTTTACTTCAGATTTAGGAATAATAAAAACTTAACCTGGGCAAGTCTTACCAAAAATCCCAAATTTGACCAAACTTTACCCGGTTTTGCCTAATTAACAGTAGCGTATTTGATTGACCAAATTTGTGTCTTCTAGCCAATCATAATATTTGGCTTTAGAACAAAACTTTTAGCTTCTTAAATTTTCTTTTCGGCACCGTTTCTTTATATTTTCTTTTAAGTACGTCCTTTTATAACTTTTATGTCTTAACTTTATTTCTTTGTATATTCATATCTTAAATTCATGTAAGTCTCCCTCTTATTTTATAACTTGTCGAGCAAGTCCCCCCTCTCCCTCTCTCTTTCATCCTTTATGTTTCAGCATTAGGAGGCTTGTTAATTTTTTCTATCTTCTATCGTGAAGTATCTGCTTTATTATACAAACCACTTGCATATGACGCCATGAATAACGTGGTTGTAGATTCTTTATTTGAGGTATTCTGCATTGCAGCACACTCTTTTAGAACTTCAACTACCTACTATAAGATTTTCTGTACTATTTTATTTCAAAATATACCAAACTATGTGAAAACTTAAACAGAATTGTAATTATTTGTTGATAAAACTGCCTGCACTGTCGCTAAACCAAATATTCAGTCAAGTCAATAACAAAAAATAAAAGCA
Source organism: Allium cepa (assembly GCA_030765085.1). Classification (NCBI taxonomy): domain Eukaryota; kingdom Viridiplantae; phylum Streptophyta; class Magnoliopsida; order Asparagales; family Amaryllidaceae; genus Allium; species Allium cepa. Next base: position 434,543,878 of record CM060944.1, read on the forward strand.
ATACACCAGAGAGAGGCAATTGATCTATCCTTTATCTTCATGTAGATTGCGGAGATATAATTTACTGCTCACTTTAAGCATATAATTATTAGAAACGAACAACAGTTTTAAAGAGGTACTTATCCTGCAAGCTCCGTGCAACATTTTTTTCTTTCTCTGAACTCATGTGGTCTCCTAGCGGAACCTGTTATTTTTGAGAAATCAATCTTCTTTTAGCTCGCTTCTTCTATTTTTCATGTCAGTTTCTCATTTCTTTTTTTAACTTGTTGTGTGTCCCAACAGTATTCTTGTAACAAAATATAACTCTAATGGTAGTGTAATTTGTTGATACCTACTTTATTAATGGATCGTTCCTAGTTTTTGGAAGCACGACATGGTAAAAGGAATTTACTTGTTGAAACAGTGCAATCATTATTGGATGAACAGAGTTTACCTATCCAAAAAGCACTCGTGGAGGTAAAAACCTATGTTGATCTACTTAATTAAGAACTAAATAGTAATTTTTTAAGTTTCTTGTACTAATTTTGAATTGATCTTTATTGTGATCAAATAAATATTTTATGATGAAAAATGACATTTAGTTCTATCAAAGGTAAATAATCGATACAATCAGTGACTTCGTATTGATTGGATTGTATAATGATGACAAATAAATAAACAAAACCAATTTTGGATATTTTAGTTGAACGAGAAATCAATTCGCGAAGACAATAGGAAATACAGTAAAGTACATTGATTATTAACTCTACTGTCAGCTACTTCATGAAATTCTAGTCAAACATTAGCACGTCATTCATCTAATATGAAAATTGAGATGCATGATTACTCTCACACGTACTTCTTCTTGCAGGACTTAATACTTCCCTCACACATCCCTATCATGTCATCTGGCTAAACCCCATAAGACCTCATTGTATACTCATCATGTATCGGTTCTGATGGTAAAGGAATACAGAGCTCTCCGACTATAGCAGATCAATATGTAGTTGCTTATTCATGTTTTGCAACTCTCTCTTTATTGCCTTAACAATATCATACAGATTCACTTCAATAGGTATATTCTTCGTGAGAAATCTAAAAATTTCCTCCATTTAGCTAACATTTCTGTCGCTGCATCTTCATGAACACCATAGTCACATAGTTTCTTTACATCCATCATCTCTTAATCTTGAAAATATAATGATAATCATTTCTGAACCGAGCTAAGTGTAAACAAGTAGTTCTAAACTGAGCATCTGAACTTCACCCCTTTGGCTAACCATTTGTATAAAATGGATGGGAGTAGTGGACAGAAAACTTTAATGTAGTGTCAACGTAACTAGTTATGAATATGAAATCAGCAAATCAAGCGCTTTGGCTTCAATATTTTGTAGTGGAAATCAGCAAATCAGCAAATTAAAGAAAAATTCAAAGAACTTCAGGCTTTAGTATTTTGTAGTGGAAAGCAATGAATAAAGATTTTTCTGCCATTTGCAAGATTTTTCTACAAATATCTACAGAGATCTTTGCATATATTTGTAAAATTCTATGCAAACACTAGCATTTTCTCAAAAAGCTAAAATAGAAATTTTTTTGATCACAAAAACATGCAATTAATATTCAGATTTAAATTTAAAAAAAAAAAAAACCGATTTTTTGTTTTACCAAAGTTAAAAATAGGATTGTAATTTAAATCATGATTCGAAAACGTATTTTCGCTATTAAATCTTAAAATACGAGGCATAACCCAATTTCCACTTTGTTTAAAACATATTTATTACCGACATTATTGCGAATATTTAGAAATTCATACATTGCTGAAACTTGTTTATTTAAGTTTTTACATTTATTTTTATATTATTAACGAAGAGAGAAACATGGTTAAAGTATATGTGTATACCAACCAGAAATATGGAACATCATTATACCAAAAAAATGGTTAAGGATTTACTTTGGTATCTAATTGACGAGAGAAAAACAAAATTAGTATGGATTTCCTTATAATGATGTGTATTTAGTTTTGATATTGATTACTATTTCGTCATTGACTCAAATTGGAAACAACGTATAATAAAAGAATTGATAATGGTTTCTTCTGTATATTATGTTACAACGGCAAAACCTTCAAAACTATATTATTATCGTAAAATAATAAAAACGCTTCAAAACAGTATAAAGAAGTAGAAATGCAGATCAAACTGCCATATAATCTTATACAATTCCAGTTACAGAATATGATAATTTTAAAATTGAATTCATGATGTAGATACAATAAAACCTCCGATTTTTGCAATGTAGATACAGTAAAATAATTGAAATCATGACGTAGATACAATAAATCATGATGTAGTTACAGAATATAAAAATTCATGAAATATACCACTTGGAGAAACACTACTAGCCATTTGAAGTATCCATGCATCTAAATGCTAGCGCTGTTACTTATGCAATCATTTAGTGAAAGAACAATATTGTATTTTATTAGAAACATATGTTACTGGTGATGCCTCGGGTGTTATTCATGGTTATGTCACTGTATTTTGTTATGATCAAAACCAACCGTAATATGTTACTATTTTTTTTGCAGGAAAATATGTTGCTGACTTATTTTATTTTCTGAATGCATTTTATTTGATGTTTTTCAAGTACGTAATACGTTGATCTTTGTTTTTGTTAGTAGCTATGTAGTTAATTTTGGGAAGTTTTGATGAAAATTCAACAAAACAAACATCAAACTTTGAGTGATTTACTCGTAGGACTTCAGCTAAGATAGTGTACTTAAATATCGGCGAATTTTGCAGAGATTTTCATCTTAGATTTTGTTTTATTTTTCAAGAAACACAGTAAAATATAGATAGTTATTTTAATATATGTAATGAAGAAAAACATAGGTATTGACAAATTGAACTTCCAACATTTCTATTAGCGCCAAAATTGGTCACTAACACCCAAATGTAAATGAAAGCACCAAATAACAGTCATAGATAATAGATAGAATGTATGTAGAGAGTAATAATATGAAGAACAGTCAAAATTAAAATGAAAGCAGTAGAAAACAACAGATTTATAATGGTTCGGCTAAATATGGCCTACGTCCACTCAAGAAGTTTTCTTTTTATTGATGTTAGAATCAATTACAGTTACAACACTACAGAGTAGTCCAAGTCTTAGAAAATAGAAAACCAGATACCCGAAAGAAGATCCCTTTTCTGACCCTCACATGCTGTATTTACAGGAAAATCCAGGTTGTTGGGCCTTCTGAGTAGCCCGGGCACACCAGGTCCATAGCCACACCATCCTGCCGAGCCACACCGTCCCGCCGAGCCGCAATCCTACTGAGCCGTAGTCCTTCAATCCTACAGTCCTGCAATCCTGCAGAGCCGTAATCCTACCGAGCCGTAATTCTGCCGAGACGTATACTCCTACCGAGCCGCAACCCTGCCGAGCCGTAATCCTATCGCAATCCTATCGAGTCGCAATCCTGCCAAGCCGCAATCCTACCGAGGCGTAATCCTGCCGAGCCGCACACTCCTACCGAGCCGCAATTCTGCCGAGTCGTAATCCTGCCGAGCCGTAATCTTGCCGAGCCGCACACTCCCACCGAGCCGCAATTCTGCCGAGTCGTAATCCTGCCGAGCCATAATCTTGTCGAGCCGCACACTCCCACCGAGCCGTAATCCTGCCGAGCCACACATCTTGCTGAGCCGCACTCCTACCGAGCTACAATCCTGCCTAGCCGTAATCTTGCCGAGCCACACACTCCTGCCGAGCCGCACACTACTGCCGAGCCCCACACTCCTGCCGAGCCTCAACTCCCATCGAGCCGCACACTCCCATCGAGCCGCACACTCCTGTCAAGCCACACAGTCTTGCAGAGCCGTACTCTTGCCGAGCCGCAATCCTGCACTCCTGCAATCTTGTAGTCCTGCAATCCTACAGTCCTGCAATCCTGTAGTCATGCAATCCTACCGAATGACCCTTATCTTCGAAGCTAAGCCGTCCATGCCGAACGACCCTTATCTTCTAGGCTGAGCCGTCTATTCCGAACGACCTTGACCTTAACACAATGCTGAGCGACCTTGCCAAGTGAAGTATGCTGAGCGGCCACATGCTGAGTGAAGTATGCCGAGCGGCATATGCTAAGTGACACATGCTGAGTGACCTTACCGAGTGAAGTATGCCGAGCGGCATATGCTGAGTGAAGTATGTCGAGCAGCATATGCTGAGTGACGTATGTCGAGCGACCCACACTTTCAAACCGAGCCGTCCATGCCGAACGACCCACAACTTCCAGATCGAATGATATATCCAAGTTGACTTCATCTTTTTAACTAAATTCATCATATTCCAGCCTCGATTATCATGAAGCTGGTTAGGTTGAATCCGCCTGTTTATGGCACTGACAAAAGGCGGGTTAACAATTTCTGTGTTGTACTTGATGAATGATCTACCATAAAGTGTTATAAATTCCACATATATGGTTCTTCTTAATTTTTACGTGTTAATTGAATGTTAATCAACCAATATTGCTTTTCTCAAATTCTCTTTCTTGAAGCTTATTTGAGTACACCGTACTTCTCTTCTTTATTAAAAATTTGTACACTTGAGGTCATAGTAAAATTACTTGCATATACATAGAGAGGTGATGTTCCTATGGCTCCACAGACTACTCCTATACTTTGAAATGCATAATGCATTGTTACTGCCTAACTTGCCTGCACCATCTCAATTTTCATACTTATGTTACTGGTAAATTTCTGCACTTAACTAACTCTTGTATATCATGTCGAACTATTATACACATTGAGTGATAGTTTGGAAATATACTGCGTTTATTAGTTTTCTACTGAAATATATGCAATAAAAACCTTATTGAATAAAAGAATTTTTTTCTGAGCATATTCAAAACTTTTTCCTACATTTTTCTAGTGGAATATTGCCGTTTTTAGTTTTTGTTTGTTCAAGCATGGTACGTAATATGTGTTCGATGCTAAGGTTATATACTTGTATTAGTCAATCGCCTACTTAAATAGTGTGATGAATATTTAGTTTTTGCATTATGAATCCGATTTAACTTTGTGTACACTTTTTTGATGAATTGATTCTCAAGCATTACTTTTACTTTACAGGTAGATAGATGACTGTGATGCAAAAAAAGGTTACAACGAGTTATGGATCGAAGTTATTTTTACTGCTAGAACTACTTTTTGGTTTTAACGTATGCACTCCTTTCGTTTGTTTTGCTATTGCTACTTGTTCTATATTTGTTTTTGAACTACTGATGACAAACTATTTTTGTTTGGTGTAAGAATATTGTGTATTTTGATTATGAAATTTCATATGTTGGTTATCAAATATTTGTCCAAAATGTGGTATTGATATAATATGTTGATTTTGAAATGTGATATTGATATAATATGCTAATTTAGAAATGTGGTATATATATGCACATTGTGGTGGATGTTTGCAGAAATGCAACCAAAACATTCCACAGCATTTTTAAAACGCTGTTAAAATATTCCACAGCGTTTTTTGAACGCAGTTAAAACCTTCCACAGCTTTTTAAAAGCAGTTAAAACATTCCACAGCATTTTTATAGCGCTGTTGAAAGTTTTAACAGAGTTTGAAAAATGTCGTTAAATTGTATCTAAAAACATAAAGCACGATCTATTGCAACAACAAAACGCTGTAAATAAATATCACAGCATTGAAAAAATGCTATAAAATCATATCTTGGCACGAAACAAACGCTAAGAAAGATCCATAACTGCACCCAACCAAATGCTGTTAAAAGATTTCATGACACCAGGGAAACGCTGTTAAAAAGGACATTTAACAGCGTTTAATTCTTGTCATTGTCCCCAACATATAACTGCATGTCAATATGCAGCATACGTAAAAACGCCGTTAAAAGCTTTTATAGCGTTTTTAAAACGCTGTTAAAAGTCATGTTTGATGTAGTGAAGTCTTCATCTTTATCCTCCAAAAAACAATCTTTGATAAACTAAAAAGCTCAGACTGAACCAAGCGAATTGAAAGGTCAAAACACTCAAGTCAGAACTAAAAGATCTTATTTAAGTTAAATCAATAGTAAATAAATATGAGTGTAACAACATCAGAGATGTTTACCGAGTTTGACATCTCCTATCCAGTGTCTAACGTGGGTGCAATAACTTAAGAGATGTTCGATATTTCCATCTCCTAAGGATCCGTTAAACAATCTACTATGTACTACAATCGCTATTATAATAGTGTCTACAGTAAAGTAAAGTATTAAAATATCGTTAAGGCGTTAGCCATATCCCCCTTAACACATTTTTATATATTCCCGTAGTCTATACGGTACCGTAATTCCTCCGTAAAATGGAGGGTTATCATAGGGCACACTATAGGTACGGTACAAACCAAACTCATAGAAAGCGCGATAGGGCATGTGAACACGGCACTCGAGGCAATGCCAGGGTAGATATACCAATTGCACACCCAAACTGGTGGTAACGCATAGCAGCTACAACCGCCCACCTCGGGCACACTTCCATAATCAAAATCGAGAGGTGGCCACCAAATCAATCACAAAATCAAAGTATAGTATCAAAGAAATGTGGCCGATAGGAGGAATGACCTTACTTGGCCTGGTATAACTTCTTTTTTAGTCACATCTAAACTGACTCATGGGAGTCAGGGTCACATAAATACCTCATACAGAATTGTTCGACAAACCATCATACTTCATTTAATCTCCACCATGTACATAGTTGTTAAAGTGGTTTTCGGTATTGACAGAGAGTATGACAATATCTGATCCATGTCTCTTTAATTACCAAACGCTTATTCACACCAGATGGTTCTTTTACATTTCAAAAGTCAATTCACAATTGATATCAAAATATCATATTCTCAAAACCATATCACTTTCGAAATCTTATTCACTTTCAAAACCATATTCACTCTCAAAATCATATTCACTTTGAAATTATCGATAAGATGGGTTAATTAAATCCTCATTCCAAAACCATCACATTTACTCAAATATGTCATTTCACAAAAGGTATCAGTTCCAAATTCCAACTTAGGTTGTACATCATCAAGGACTTAAATATAATTACTTCAACGTTACATAGTCTGAAATTTTAGAAAATAGTTTAGATAGTCATAAATAGTTTTAATAGTTTAAAAATAGTTTAAATATATTAAAATAATTTAAATAGTAATAATAGTTTAAATAGATTAAAATAGTTTAAATAGATTTAAATTTGATTTAATTAGATTTAAAATGATTTTAATAGATTAAATAGGTTAAATTATATTAAATAGTTTTTAAATGGATTAAATAAATTCAAAATAGATTAAACAGATTTAAATTATACTAAATAGATTGAAAATAGATTAAATAAATATAATTAGTTTAAAATAGGTAAATTAGATTAAATTGGATAAAATAGGTTATAATAGATGAAAAGAGGTTAAAATAATTTAAATTGATTAAAATAGTTTACATTCTTTAAAATAGATTTCAAAGTTATATCCAAACATTTTCAATAACTCAATTCCAATAAATTCATATATATTTGACACTTCTACTTTGAAATTCCAATTTAAATCCTTTGAACAATTCATTAAATCAATTCCAATCTCAGCATTAACGCTTGGATTGTCGAAAAATAATTCAGTTCATATAAATAAATTTCTGCCAGTTAACTAAATTCCAAATTTAAAGAATTAAAAATCATTTAATTTAACTAATCCGGTGTCCGAATATATAATTTTCTTCCCTATAGTCAAGTAATATGAATATTTATCATTTCAATTCGCAATTTAAAATTTTACGGTTATATATCATTTCAAACCGCAATTATGAATTTAATACAAACCATAAAATTGCTCGAGTCTATCATCTCAACCCATATGATTTTTCCCTAATCTGTAGATCATTCGGGCATGTATCATTTCAACCCGTATGGAACTTGTTTTGTTATAACAATATAAAAATATACCATCCAGTCATCCAATATCAACAATCAAACGTCCATCACAATCATCATCCAAATCAATCAATGAACATAAATAGATAACAGATTATCATTAACAGGTATTAAATTGACAATTAAATTCTATATTAATTAAACGATGATTAAATGCAATAAAAGTAAAACTTAACTAGAATGATAATTTAAACACACCAAACATCAATCAATTAATTTCTAATTACATCATAATTTCAATTCAACTAACATAAGATAATTTAGTAGTTATGAGTGGACTAAAACACTCACCTTCAATTTTAAATTGAACTGAAATCCAAAATGTGGCCCAAAATCTAGCAGTCTCGGAATTTGTCCAAAGCAGTGTTAAAATGTCCGAAATTTTGATTCAATCGCAGCGGAACAAATCGTGTTCAAATACGAGCACGTATGAAAAAGTAACTTAAGTTAGAACATTTTAAATATAATTTAAATTAAATAAACAAAACATACCACGTACACCGCCATGTCACCTCGTCTTCCTCTCAACAAACCCTAACGCATTACTACGAACACGTCCCCCTTCATCCTCCTCGACCACCTTATTTCCGCTTGACACACACACCTACGCCATGATCAAAGCCTAACCTCTAGATCGTCGTCCTCCCTTCTACCTCGGCCATCAAAGCGGCCCCCTCTGCCGCCATGTAAGACTACCAGGCCGAGCATGAAAGTCGAAAACCCATCAATTTACGGTGACTATACTAACTGATTCAACTAAGTAACCACACCGATGAGTGCTACTAGTCTCTCTCTTCTCAACGACGCCTTTCGATCGTCGATCGGGAAAAGATCCACCGTTGGATCGTGAAAAATCCAATACGGACGGTTTCTAGAAAAAAGGTGAATCCGATTGAAAAACGAATCACGCCATTGAGTTATGCTCGTCGAGAGCTTTGAATTGATATATAATTTGTCAAGGTTTGGACGAGTTTAAATTTTAAAATTGATTTGGTGATTGAATTTTGAGTTTCAATGCAAATTGGGTTCCTGCCATCGAAGAAGAGAGAAGGAACAGTTAGGTAGAACTATACATGCAGTAATATGAAATGAAAAGTTGCTAGGGTTTGTAACAGAAGTATTTATATTAACAAAGCTCGATAAGAATGAATAACATAACGAATTGGTTCGAATTGACAAAACGACCCGAAAAGCCCGTTCTGAAACAAAAATGAAAATGGGTCATCCTATATATCAAAATAGATGTTTTCGGTAGTTTTAAACTCAATGGAATAGGTTTCAAGTCCTAATTCTAATGTATGAAGAAGTTAGCTTAGAAATAAGCTTATGTCAAATTGATTTTAATTGAATTTAATTAAATTGATTATAACTGAATTTAATTAAATTGATTTCTACACGTTTCGAGCCCGTACGATCAAACGACAAGTCCGAACGCTATGAAGTTGGGAAACCCAACAATAATTCACCGTTACGGATTCGATGAAACTGGTTTCGTCGAAATTCGAGACAATGTCCAAAATGGCTATTTTCACGTTAATGTAACAAATTAATTATTATCAAATTGAATAAACCGCCTTTTCAATTTTCAAATTTAATAACTAATAATTTTCATCATTTTCGATTGTTTCGACATTTATAATAACTTAAAACAATTTACATATCAATTCAGTGTTAAATATTACACCAAATATAGTGTTCAATTTCAACTATAATTAAATCCAATTAATTATAATTTAATTCTAATAAATTGATTTTATTTGTTTTAAATCTTTTTATTCAACCAATTATTACTCTATAGACATAGTTAGCATTTGTTTACATCATATTACTCTAGATTCTATAATTATCATCTTTTAACATATTAGTTGCCATATTTCAATTACATTGAATTCTTATCAATTTTTATTATAATTTTAAATCCCAATAAATTAATTTATCTTTGTTTCACTCATTTTATTAAATCTAGCCTTGTGAATATAATTAACATTTCTATACATTTTATTACATTCACAATTTGCAGTTATCGTTTTAACTCATATTAACGTGGTATTTAATGACATTTAATTGCTATTGATTTCAAATTTTGTTCAACAGATTAAATAAATTGGTAACAAATGAAAATTGTTACCTTTTCTTAATTTAATAACCTTTTTAAGTTTGTTATCTCACATAAATGTCATAACTACTACCACAACCATACTTTTATCAATTACAATTAATTACATATTGTTTCATCAGTAAATTCAACATTTAAATTATCAATTATTGTTTTAATCCAATTATCAATTAATACACACATTATTACAATTAATTTACATTCTATAACCTATTATAACCTTTTAATCATTTTAATTAATTGGAGTTACATTTTAAGCAATTATCAATTATCTTAAATTAATATTATTACACTTTATTCTAGTTATATTCTCATTATCAAATCACAAATTTTTATTTCTTCCTACATTAAATCATCAAACCTTATTAAATTAACTATTTTTAATTATCAAAAATTACGGGTCATTATATATATGAGCGCGTATTTGTTAGTGATATAAAAATGTTTTATACCGTGTTGGTTGATCTATTGAGTGGCATATGGATTCTGATCAATACGAGTAATTAACATTATTGATAGGAATCTCTAAAAAGTTGAATGGAGCAATTCGACATGGTATTGTTTTGGAAATTAGGTACAAGAAATAATTTTAGCTTGATATTTTATATATAAAGAAATAATTTTTCAGAATTATGATATATGGTGTGCTTGGATGTTGGAGAATGATAATGTTTGATTATCATTTGTTGATTATTGTTTGTGATCGAATAAAGGGGTAATACTATAGTGAAAACAAGATTAACAGTTAAGAGGTGATTTTATATAACCAAAGTGAGATTATAAGTTTATAAATGTGATTTATGAATGGAAAGGAAATGAAATTTTCCAAGTATATTATAAATATGGTTTATAAAAGTAGTTTATAAATTAAAAGGGTTTAAAGGCTGGGAATTTGGAAATTTAAATCCTGTTAATTTTGAAAATGATTTTTCAAAGTTTTGGGCAAATAATAATAGCATTATTTGGAAAATATTTTTGAATGGAAATATTTTAAAAGGGTTTAAACTTATAGAAAGCACTGAACTCACTTCGGTCGCTGAAAAATAATTTCGGTGATGACTGCAACATCATCGGCGTTCATTTTCGAGTTTTCAAGAGAGAAGATGCTACCATTGGAGTTTTGTTTGGTAAAATTGGTTTTGATTTCAAAAATTCAAAAGAATGATTTGTCATACCAAGGGATTGTGAGTGTGTTTGTGTATATATGGTTTCAAAAATAATTTGAATTACTCAAGAACAAGGTGTTTAAACTCTAATATTTTCATTTAAAATGTTTTATTGAAAATATGAGAAATAAGTTTGATAACTTGTAAAATTTAAAATTTAAGCGAGTTAAAAAAATGTTTTAAATTCATGTGAATTAGATCTAAAAATTTGTTATTAAAAAATGGTAGAAGAGATAGAAAAATGACAGAGCTTCTGTAGGCAAGAGAAAAATAATGACAATAAAAATGAAGCTCTGCACCTATATTTATAGTGGTTTAAATCAGTGTTAACCATTAGATATAAAACCTTAAAATCTAAAGCGTACACTCAATCTATGGACATTAAATTAATATGTTTTCTTCTGCTTTTGTTTTTATTTCAAATTGATTCTCCAACAATCTTTCCATTAATCACTTTCCCCTTCTCTCTCACAATCTATGGAACTGTGACGATTCTTTTAAATAAGATTCTCCTATTAATCACACAATTAATAGATTTCATATATAACTAGAATCAACTTACTATCCAATTAACCACTGCCTGCACCGTGATCTCTTACCAAATTAATATGCCAATCAACACCATATTAATTCATCAGAAATATGCATATTAATTTATTTTATTCCCAATTACTGCATGCATATATTCTACTATTGAATTTTGAATCACAATCTTAGTTATATATGTTACCACAAGTCTTCATGTTTATTGATTGGTAATTGATTACTTGAATAAATTACTCTTCCTCCATTTTATTCTCTTGCACTAACATATATGTTTCTAATCATATCAATTAGTTAGTTGCTACAATACATGTTCCCTTTCTTGTCAGTTGTTGTCAATTAGTTACCTCTACTAATTAATTGAATATTAATTTCCCTTTTAAACAAACATCGTCAATTAATCTTCTCTATTAATCAATTTTATATAATTTCTCTCTCTAATTTATTTGTTACACAAATATATAAGTATTCCAAATTATATTAATTTGTTTCCCCATTTACAAACATCTTTTAGTTTTAAAATTTCAAACGTATATAATTTAATTAAATTATTTGCATATATAATTTTAATTTAGCGTTGGGTGTTACATTCCCTCCCCCCTCTCGTAGGAAATTTCTTCCCTGAAATTTGGTAAGGGTTCTATTATGTAATTTCTCATATTAATCACATCCATTTTGTGTATATCCAATTTTACAACAATCCGTGTACAGTGCAAAGTGTAATATATCATAAAATATATACATGTACGAGAATTTCTATGCGGTGCCTCTTATATGAATGCTATTTCTTTGGTAAAACATGATGCACACATCCTAAATATACTTGCAATTTCTATATGAATGCAATCTTTTGAAAACTCAAAACATTTTTCATTTAATTTTCCCACACTTTCTACTGAATAGGAGCACAGTTCAACAAGTTTTTACGTCCAAACCTGCCGCACAACTTTTAATTTTTGAATTTTAAAAAATTCTAATTTCCCAAATTCGATTTCTTATGTTATAAAGAAGGTGGAAAATGGAAAATTTTCATATTTCTCCAATTTTCTTTTCCACACATCTTCCTCCGCACTTGGGATTTAGGCTACAATTCTAAAAAGTATATTATTTACTTCCCTAAGCATAGTCTACATAAGAAAATATCTCTTTTTAAATTTTTCTATTGACGTTTTTGTCGCTTTCTTTAAATTTGTAATTTTCCTTTTAGTTATCTTATTCTTCTTTTACCTTTTTTATATATAGCAACTTAACGCAGCTATCATCTATGGCAAGGAGGTTTAGGACCATGTCCACTTTGCATAGAATGGTCCTACTCTAGGAATCCAAAAAACTCATATGCTCCTCCTACCGCCTATTACTTGTTACCAACTTACGCTATATTACTCATGAAGGATAAGATCTATTCATCTCTTCAATTGCCTGTTCAAAAAGGAATAACTAAGTCTCATATAGTGCAATGGATAAGGGTTTCATTCTATGTAGTCTCTATCTAAAAAGACAACTAAGCTTGGAGAAATTTTCTCTTTGCCTTTCATTTTTCCCCAACTAAGGTCTACCTATCCCAACCACATGTGTCTTATCATTTTACTAATATCATTTCACTATTCTTCTATAGTCTGTACACATGAAGCAATATTTCTAGGCTTTCACTAGTGTCCTATACACCTTACCAGAACTTTACTATTACTAAGAGTAATTACTGCTATAATCTTATACTTTTCCGATACACCTAGGAAATGATTTCAACCTACTCCATATTTAAAGTATGATTTGGTTTGGTATTTATCAATTTTTCTTTGAAAATTAAAACTTCTAAATTTAATATTTTCGTAAGCTTATTTACTTTCCACCAAACTATCTTTTTTTAAGCATGTCTTGCTTGTTCTTAAATTTTTTTTATTTTTCCTTGACTTTGAATAAAATCTCCTCACATGTTTTCAAAATATCCTTCTTTTTTTAATATAGATTTTCTAATTTACTAAAATTAGGTAAATAAGAACAATTATTTTATCAAAATCTCTTAACTTTCCTACTCTTCCAATTACTTAAACTTGAAGGAGTTACTAACTTACTACACTTAATGGTTTTATCCCTTAATGTATTACTCCTCTTATGAGAAACCATTAACACTAAACCTTCTATGATTACTTTAAAGGAGGATTTCATGTTTATGTGAAATTATAAAGAATTTATTTTATATTTTATCGAAATAGGTTATACAAAATATGGTGCTTTCCATACCTTGTACATCTCGTTCACGTATTCTTTATAGCTTGCACAAAACATCTTTATTTGTGATCCATAGAAAATTATATTATTACTCATTTCGTTCCAATAGATTAAGGTATGTTTGCTCTATATTTACTTACATAAGATGTTCTACTAAATTCATTAATATATCCTACATTATTTTTCAAAAGAACTCATTTTTAAAACATCTTTATAACTAGAAAATATTTTCATGTGCTTATTTAAATAATAAGTGTACAGACAAACCACTTTAGAAATTATCTCCAAAAATCATATGGGTCAAAACAAATGTTGCGTAAAACACCATTACTACAACCCAAAAATACTAATATATGGATTCAATTAAAATAAATATTAATAAAACCCGTATGTTATGTAAAAACAGTTACTTTAGGAGTCACCTACCATATCTATAGTGTCATAGTCCATGCTTCCTTTATTTTTACTGAAAACATTTATTACAACAATAAATGTTTTAACCTACATTTTCGATACTTAACACACTCTAAGTTTTATATTTAAAATCGTTGTTTACCTACAAAGATACTAGCGAGTTATGCATTCCCTATAATTCTTCAAAAAGAATTCCAATTTTAACAAAATTTGCATCATATAAAAACCAATTTAAATTTCATACCACTTATTTTTTGAAAAACCAATATTCACTACCTCAAATATATTAACAATTATATATTTCAACTTTTTAATTCAAAAGTTTCATTTTTTTTATTGGGTTAGACATAAAGTGGATTTTCTTCATATTAAAACATCTTATTCTTCCCAAAAAAACACTCTCCCTACTATTTCTAAGTAACTTCCTAATTTCCTAAAACATATGTATACAAATTTTATCTCAAAACATGGCTTATTGTATGCTATAAATTGGTAATAACATAGGGCTTTACATACTTGGGTTATCCCAAACCCAACTAGCAAACTATGCATAAATTTACTTCTAAAAACTTTCCGTTTGTCAAAATCTATAGTTGGGGACTATTTGGATTTTAGTACAAAATACATTTATATTTTATTCAAATACAAATACGTTCACTCACTATCTACCTAGGAATCATAAACCTTGGCTCTAATACCAAATGTAACAACTCGAAATCCAGTGGTCCGGATTTTTTTGCAGAAATGCTAAAAATCAAGCACACTGAAGACCGAGTTGGGTATCTAGCATCCTGCGAATAGGTAAAGACAAATATATCAGAGCTTAATAATTTATCTCACAATGGGATTGACTAAAATATAATAGTAAGTAAATAATCACCCAAATAATAATACTTTCTAAGCAAGTGTCATAAAGCTAAGAATTCTTTATCATCTACCTAACCTGTAAGTTGTTACGAGGAGGGGGTCGGAACAAAAGTTCCGGTGAATGAATAAATTATATACTTCTAGGCTTAATTCTATATATATCGTTTTATTTCCATTTACTCTTATATTAGGTTCATTAGGTTGTAATACTCTCGCCTCTGTTCGTGAACTGTGCCTATCTACTGCATAGTAGATTAATGCCTAATAACTAATGCATATATGTAGCTATATTTCCAATGACCATATTGGTCCTAGGTACCACATAGTCCCTTCCGTATCCTCTTCCAAAAGGACTCCATCGTCTAGCTTCGAGAGTGTTTCGTAACGACATCTGTAAAGGACTGCTTCGTAAGGCCTGCAATACAGATGCTCAATCGTCTTGCTCCGTAGCTATATCTGTAAAGGAATGCTTCCTAAGGCCTACAATAGGATACTCCATTATCTCGCTCAGGGAGCGTTCCATAGCTACATCTGTAAAGGACTACTTCGTAAGGCCTACAATATAGATGCTCCACTACTTACTATGAAAATGTAAATTGCATCTGCACTAGTCTATGCCAGTGCTCGGACATCCACAATGTACCACTAAGTGTGTACATTGAGGACTATGTAATCATTATGTCTACTATCTGAATCCCGCAACAAGTCTACCTTGTACAGAATTCAGTAGGTGAATTTTCTGTATCTGTAAAGGAATGCTTTGTTAGGCCTACAATACAGATATTATAGTTGGTCTGTCTCGTTTTCATCATGGCTATGGCCCCACGCAGCCACCCCTCAACTAACGAAAGATTTCTAAAGAGTTAAGTGGTTGTGCTATACTGCAAACAATCTAACGTCCAAATAGCGGTGCCCCACATCCAATGTCTCGATAGTGAAAGAATCATTATCCTATTGGTTTAACTCTAGTCTTTCCCAAAATCGCTCTTCGTCGTGGTGCTGGCCGATATCCGCATGCGACTATCCTTAAACTTACTTGCAAGTACTGGACATACAAATACCCTATTATGAACACCAAGTCCTTCTGACTGCCTACAAAGGTCTGCTTCGTTAGGCCGACAATGAAAATGTAGTCAAGGCATATTCTTTTGATGGAACACCAACAGACCTGCCTCTGGGGGTGCAATTCGTTAGGCCTACCCAAAGGACCATCCTAGAGTATCCTCATGTCTCGTTGAAGTCTCGCACTTCCTTGAAGCCCAAAAATAATAAGTTGGACATGCTTCTTCGTTTCTGAAATTCATGATGAACTGCTTCGTTAGACGCTTCATTCTTTGAGCTGCTCCAAAAGCATCTCAATTCTTTTATTAGACCTAAGTCTAATCTTTTAATTTGTGTTTAGTTTACTTTCTTATTCTTTTGGCTACTTATTTACCCTAATTAGCATATTCTTGCCCTCGTCTCACCTCTATTTATTGTGAGATTTTCACTTATTTTAATAGGGAATGTTGTTGGTATGAGCCACATTCATTATCTTGCATATTTACGTAACATAAATCTTTAGTTCATTGAATTAATCTTCTTTTATCATTCATGCTTTATTTTCTTATTGATTTAAGATAAATTATTTAAATAAGCGTCTACCATTATTATTGCTCAATGAGTTATTCAAAGTCTCAAAATAAGCTTTTCTGTTATTATTACCTAATTATAACCTATGTTATAATTCTACCTGTAATTGTCATTTTCTCTTCTTTTATAGTCCGTACATGGTTCCATTGTAATGGCCCGATCAGAAAAACCGCAAATTTCATATGATAATTTAAATACATACATTTTTGTTGGGCAAATTCAAATTTATCTTTTGAAATCAAAACACCAATTTCCTTTTTTGCTTTTAAATACCTATATCCTACTTAGTAATAATATTCAATCACAGAATTCAAAATCATTTTATACATTTCTTTATAAAATTTTCAATATCTATTTCATTCAAGTCCGTACGATGTACACATACCATCCGTACGCAATATCAAATCTGATCGCTCACTCGATCACACAATTTAACTTCGGAACTAGCATCATCCACTCGACTTCCTAGTGCGGACTCAGATCTAATTTCTTGATCAGAAACCGTCATTCTCCTTGCATAGCCATAATTATGATAGAGAATTTTCAGAATCAATCAAAAATCAAAGGTGAGTTAATCTCACTCATAATTTAAATAGTTAAAATTTAGAGAGTTATAAAAATTTTGAGAAAATTTTGATAGTTTAAAATTTGGTTTCAAATTAAAATTTGAAATGGTTGAGTAAGTGATATTGTTTCGGATGGAAGAGTTTGGAAAGTTAGTAAGAGTAATAGTCATTTTAAAAATAAAAGAGTAATTTTATTTTTAAAAGTGTGGAAAAGAAATTTACGGGTTTGGGACGTAAATTAAATCGAAATAAATCGAAAAAGATTTATAAATGGTTAGATGGACTATGTTGGAACGTGAATTTCGTAAAAAGCTAAGTATATTTTTCAAAAGAATATTTCTAAGTATAAATTAAAGGTTTTAAAATTTGTTTTAAAAGAATGCTTTTAGAGGAATTTATAGTTTTATATTGTTTTATAATTTTAAAGTAAATATTTATTTATTCAAATTAATTATAGCAGTAATTATTTTAAAGGTTAAATTAGTATTATGTTTTAAAAGATAATTATTAAATATTTATACTTTATACAATAGTTTTATTTTAAAAATAGTTTGTGGCTAAGTTTTACTTGGAAAATTAATATAGAATCATAACTATTATTTCAAAATAAGGTGATTTATGTAGTTTTTATTTCAAATGTTTTTAAGTATATATTTTTTCGGGTAAAGGGATTTTAAATTATTAAAATCTAAATTATTAAGACTTGGTGCTTTTCTGTGGGAATAAATAATTGGTTGGATGACTGTTTAGATTGATAGTTAAATAACCGACTATCAATATTGGCTAATACGCTGATCATTTCAAAGAGACCTGAATCATATTTGATTATCCTAAAACCACTTCGATCTGATTTGAACGTAGCGAATGAATACCGTGAAGATGATGAAGACAGATTCTGTTTGTCCAGACCCATGGCAACTTGTATGGATGAATGCTATCAGATCATCGTCAGGAAGACGGTGAGCATTCTAAGTGTATGTTTGCTAAAAAAGGTAACGCATAGCCTCAAGCCTCATCAACCGGGAATGACTAAAACAGGAGAAGTGCAGCAAGGCTAAGTGGCTAGCAACTAATTAGGGTAAGGTCATCCCTGTCTAGATGTCCCTTTTTATTTGGTGTGGACGGTTGTTGATCCCAACCATGAGGTGATCTTATTCTAACTATCCAGTAAGGGGTAGCCCCGGTCTTGTGTTATAGGGGATCGGGAGTGATCCTCGGTACTCTGGTCTAGACCAGCTACTTTGACGGATGGTACCCCAGTAGCTTGCCGTTGTATGGAATCCAATCTCCAATAAGCGTCTGTATGGTTTTGATTGTTCCCAACTATGCTGAAACGTGAGGTGCAAGCATTTCAGGTAGATTCTATTTTACTTACTATAGACACTTTTATAATATCAGATGGATTTGATAAAAATGTTTGGTTATCGTAAGATAAAAACCCGGCATGTTTATTTGTGGCGTGGTCTTATGCAATACCTTTGATTTCAAAGAATTTTGAAAACTTTAATAATCTAATTGAGTGTGTTTTCTCACGCTGGTTTCTAGACTAACTCAGGTGTAATTTTACTATAATGCTCGGGTCAGACTGATTATTGCAGGATACATAATAGGATGCTGTGGAGCTCAGTAGACGAGCTGGATGGTGAGACGTATCACTCGTACTTGATATATATTCTGCTATGCAGTATAAGCTATATAGTGAGCTTTTGTGGGACAAGTTAACATAACTGTCCAGTATTTTGCCATTGATTGTGTTGTATTCTGTTGATGTAATGTATTAAACAGATACAGTTCTTTTTGTATAAAGATTGGTCATTTAACTATTATATATTGTTCCGCTGTGGTTGTGAGATTCTGGTGTTGTTTTGTTTTTCTCTTCTTCTACCTCTTTCTTCTTTTACCCTAATGGTTTGTATTTCTGGCCCTTTGAGTTGAACTGATGGAAAATATCATTGGCTCAAAGGGGTATGGATTTGTGGGCCATTACGTCCTGCATTTCTTTTCTATTCTAATATGCCTTCTTTTATTATGATATAGATTATTCATTTATTCTTTTATATTACATAATTCACTTATTATAATAGCTATCTTCTTAAATAGTCTGCATGGTGAATGTAGACCTAGGTTTATTATCGTTTACAGCTTCAAGTTCTTATTTAATAATTTGCTTGATTCATGTCATATTTTGCTTTATTATCTTCTATTCTAAGAAGTAATTCTATTTTGTTTGGTTGGTTACGAAAACTATATTTAAAAATCCATTTTCATATTTTAATATTAAATAATATTATAAACAATAATCTGTAAGTGCTAGATATTTCTTTTACTATTTTGGAATAGTGTAAAATACAGTGGTTTCACTTTTTTACACTAATTCTCCTTTTCTTTCTTATATTCTAGCAATTACGTTCATAGTTGTCTTTTAAATATTAAATTATATAAATGTATCCTATTTTCTAAACCAACCAATTAACCTTTTAGTTACTTCCAAATCCATTTATTAGATTGATTAACTTTTTTCATTTTAACGTAATTTATTATAGTAACTCCATTCCTTAAACTTTTATTACTTTAGATCCTATATCCTTCGTTTCAATATTCTTAATTATTTAATCCATATTCATGTTTAATCTATTCTAATCCATACGTGAAGAAAGAGGAGAAGATAGAAGAAGAATGACACTTGCATGGAAATTCAAAACGTAGAAACAGATGTAAATGAATACTAATACTGTATATAAATAGTAAATTCCTTATACTTCAGCTTAACTTAATTATTAGAATTAATTATAGAATAAAATTATCTAAATGGGAATTTGATGAAAATATATCATAAACTTAAAAGATACATAAATAAATCAACTCACTTTGCTACCTTTCTAAATCTCCCTATTTTTATTTCAGATCTGTCCCTATCATTTATATTCACCACCCTTATAATCCCTATTTGGAATTACAAGTGATATATTTACAGATCTATAATATTTGAAAGAGAAAAGGAAGAGATTTGGATTAGAAATAGCAAATAAAACTCAGATATAGGATTTTACCCTTGACATAGCCTTATGATTTGAACCAATTCCTAATTCCCTAATTAAATAAATTTTATTTCTATTTATATCTAAATTCGTGTGAATTAGATCTAAAATTTTGTCATTAAGAAAGTGTAGAAGAGGTAGAAAAATAGCAGAGCTTCTGTGGGCAAGAGAAAAGTAATCAGAATAAAAATGAGGCTCTGCACCTATATTTATAGTGGTTCAAATCAATGCTAACGATTAGATATAAAAGCCTAAAATCTAAAGCATACACTCAGTTTATGGACATTAAAGTTTTCTTCTACATTTGTTTTTATTTCAAATTGATTCTCCAACAATCTTTTCATTAATCATTTTCCCCTTCTCTCTCGCAATCTATGGAGATATATATATTTTTAAATGTGACGTTTCTTTTAAATAATATTCTCGTATTAATCACCCAATTAATAGATTTCATATATACCTAGAACTACTTTACTATTCAGTTAATCCCTTCCTGCACTATGATTTCTTACCAAATTAATATGTTAATCAACACCATGTTATTTCGTTACATATACGCATATTAATTTATTTTATACCCATAATTATTGCATGCATATATTCTACAATTGAATTTTGAATCACAATCTTAATTATATATGTTACCATAAGTCTCTATGTTTATTAATTGACAACTGATTACTTGCATAAAACAATCTTCCTCCATTTTATTCTCTTGCACTAACATATATGTTTCTAATCATATCAATTAGTTGTTACAATATATGTTCCCTTTCTTGTAAGTTCATGTCAATTAATCACCTCTACTAATTAATTGAATATTAATTTTCCTTTTAAACAAATAACGTCAACTATTCTACCCCATTAATTGATTTTATATAATTTCTCTCTCTAATTTTTTTGTTACAGAAATATATATGTAGTCCAAATAATATTAATTAGTTTCCCCATTTACAAAGATTTCTTTGTTTTAAAATTTCAAACGTATATAACTTAATTAAATTATTTGCATATATAATTGTAATTTAATGTGAGGAGTTACAATATATACTGTAACGACCTGCCTTTTTGGACATTTTAAATCGACGATAAACCACACACATTAGACCCAAACCATTCAAAAGGGCAGATTGTTATGTGGTAAATAAAAAAAGCAAAAAAAAAAGAAAACGAATACAGAATCTCGCAGCAGAATGACAAAATATAGTAATTAAATAAACAGTTCATGAAGCTGTTTACAAATAACGTTGATTAAACCTTTAAAATACAGAACAAAGTTACATCCAATAGGAATAAATAATAAATAAATGCAGCGGAACAACATGATGCAATGGAATAAATAAAATAAAAGATAATAGTACAAAAGCTTCGTCTTTATCCTCCAGAAAATAGTTTAATAAATTGAAAAGCTTAGACTGACCCAAGCGAATTGAAAAGACAAAACACTCAAGTCAGAACTAAAAGATCTTATGTAAGTTAAATCAACAGTAAATAAATACGAGTGTAACGGCGTCAGATATGTTTACCGGGTTTGACATCTCCTATCCAGTGTCTAACGTGATTGCAATAACTTAAAAGATGTTTGGGATTTCCATCTCTTAAAGATCCATTAAACTATCTACTATGTAGTATAATATGCTATTATAATAGTGTCTACAGTAAAGTAGAGTATTAAAATAGCGTTAAGGTGTTACACATATCCCCCTTAACACATTTTTATATATTCCTATAGTCTATACAGTATCGTAATTCCTCCGTAAACTGGGGGGCTATCAGATTGCACTCCATAAGTATGGTACAAACCAAACTTGTAGAAAGCGCGATAGGGCTTGTGAATACGGCACTGGAGGCAATGCTAGGGTAGATATACCAATTACACTCCCTAACTGGTGGTTACGCATAGCAACTACTACCTCCCACCTCGGACACACTCCCATAATCAAAATCGAGGAGTGGCCATCAAATCAATCATAAAGTCAACGTATAGTGTTGAAGAAATGTGGCCGATAGGAGGAATGACCTCACTTGGCCCAGTATAGCTCCTGTTTTAGTCACATTTTAGTTGACTCAAGGGAGTCAGGGTCACGTAAATACCTCATACAGAATCGTTCGCCAAACCTTCCTACTTCATTTATGGAATCTCCACCACGTACATAGTTGTTAAAGTGGTTTTCGGTATTGGCAGAGAGTGTGACTGATCTCGGTCTCTTTAACAACAAAACGCTTATTTCACACCGGATGGTTCTTTTACATTTCAAAAGTCAATTCACAATTGATATCAAAATATCATATTCGCAAAACCATATCACTTTCGAAGTCATATTCACTTTCAAGACCATATTTAATCTCGAAATCATACTCACTTTGAAATTATCGACAAGATAGGTTAATAACAACCTCATTCCAAAACCATTATATTTACTCAAATATGTCATTTCACAAAAGGTATCATTTCCAAATTCCAACTTAGGTTGTACCATTATCAAGGATTTAAATATAACTACTTCAACTTTGCATAGTCGGAAATTTTGGAAAATAATTTAGATAGTCATAAATAGTTTTAATCATTTAAAAATAGTTTAAATAGTAAAAATAGTTTAAATAGATTTAAATTTGATTTAAAATGATTTTAATAGATTAAATATAGATTAAATTATATTGAATAGGTTTTAAATTAATTAAATAAATTTAAAATAATTAAATAGATTTAGATTATATTAAATAGATTTAAAATAGATTGGATAAATTTAATTAGTTTAAAATAGGTAAATTGGATTAAATGGGTTATAATAGATTAAAATAAGTTAAAATAGTTTAAATTGAATAATGTAATGACCCGTAGATTTCGATAATTTAAAACCGTTAATTTAGTAAAATTTTATGATGACATATTGGAAGAAATAAAAAGAATGATGGTTTATGGATGAAATAATATTTAGAATTAAAGGTAATAATGTTAATTCAAGCTGACAATTAACTTGAATGAAATTTCAAATAATTGAAATAATGAAAATGTTATGCTTGGTTATGATTTAATATATGAAACAAATGTGAATATTAAACTAACTAATGAAATAATATAATTAATGGTAATTGAATAAATTCAATATTATGAAAGTAATTAAATTAATTGGTCTAAATTAACTTAAGTGTAATAGATCATGAACCAACGTTGATTGTACCCATGAGACGACATTTGATTGAATAACAAGATTTAAAATCAAATAAATGGATTCATTGGAATTCCAATTGATAATTTATGAATTTACTGAAATTGAAATTAAATAATGTAATTGGTGAATTAGTTAACTTTGAATTGATATAGAAATTGGTTTTAAAGGATTTTAAATTACTGAGTAATCCAGAAGGAAGGGAATTATAAGATTTTAGATTTGAATTGAAAAGTGATTTAATTAACTTAATTATTAATTTATTTAATTAACTGAAAATTAGCCATTATGGCCACTGATTCGGATATCGACGAAACCAGTTTCATCGGATCCATAACAACGAATTATTATAGGATTTCAAGTTTCGTAATGATCGGACTTGTCGCTTGATTTTACGGGCTCGAAACGCCTAGAAATTAACTTTAATTGAAATCAATTGAAATCAATTTGAAATAAGCTGATTTTAACGTAACTTATCCATACGATGGAATTAGGACTTGAAGCCTGCTCCATTGAGTTTAAAATCATCAAAAATATCTATTTTGATATATGGGTTGACTAATTTTGTAACATTCAAGATTTTTCGACGCTCGAGAACCGACATCAATACGTCCACTGTATCAACTGCCGAGCAATCGAATGCCAGAAAACCGTACCATTATGGTTAAAGAAGAAGAAAAAGATAGAAGAAGAGAGAAAAAGATAGAACCGAACAGAAACAACAGAATAATATCAGAATCTCACAATCGCAGCGGAACAACATATAATAGATAAATGAATAATCTTTAACAAAGAACTATATCAGTTATTATATTACATTTCATTACATTACATTACATCATCAGAGTGTACAGTAACAAACCACAACAAACAGCGGAAAAGAAATACTATATACTAGTGAATACGCCATTCCATCCAGCTTGCCTCCAGCAACTCCTGAATTCCAGAATATCCTGATAACCTAACTCTAGACTGCCCGTGTGGAAATTGGTGGGCACCCAGAGTTTAGGAAGGAAAACAATAAACTCCGAGTTAGTCATGTGACTGGTGTGAGAACTAAAACAGTTTATTTTTAAAACAAAGTAGGGGAATATTTTAAAATAGATTCGCAATGCTTTTTAGAAAATGAGACTACCATAAGGCCTCCCGCGCACACACACACACAATGCAAACGCAGAATCGGAGGAGATTTCTCCTTATGATAGTCAAAGATGCTTGATACGCATTAAAAAGAAACATTTGATATTGTTACTAGTGCATAGTGTAGAAAAAATCATTTCGAAAGTAAAGATATAAATCTTAGCCAGCATAGGCATTTCGCACTTATGCCCACTATAGCTACCATGTTCAATAGCAGGTTACCGCCACATTCCATGGCATGTTATACAACTAAAACCGTACAGGATTGTATTATTTCTTTGGATTTCCAACAAATGGTCAGGCCAAGGAACTTCCCATTGCCACATGGGTACGCCTATGGAAAGACGACCCGAGAACCTAATCGGATCTCTGCCAACACAAGGCCGGGTTACCCCTAACTGGGTAACTACTGGCACGAATATGTCATTCCCCGATCGTAACCGATCTATATCGAGGATCCTCGATTTCCAACAACCACAAAGCAATAAATTTGCAGCAACAACATAGGTTAAGTATATGGGCTCTATACCATGATACCACCTCTATCCAGAAGGAATGACATATACAGGGGCGCTACCCCCTAATAACCTTGCCGCATCCTTCCTGTTTTGACCATTTCCGGGTTGTGAGGTCCGACGAAGTCTCGTCCACAAAGCCACGCTTTATACCAAAGCTGTGCTTTGATCATCAAATGCTCAACAGCACTTCGTATGTCACATTACCAATTTGGGAATCTATCACTAGTAACCATCAACTACATAACCTCTAAGGGTGTTAAGCTAAGAGAATAAATTCTCCACCACCAACAGAAATATATTTGATAGAAACCAGCTTTACATCTAAAACTGTAACGTCAGACACACATCCATACAAGTCCATTCCAGGATCGAACGGAACCGAAGGCACTTACAAAGAAGTCCTTGCAATCCGGATATTCACTAATCACGACCGGACTTCCCATCACAAAGGGTAATAAATTTCTATATCGGAGATCAACCGATGCAGAAACATTCGACGGTAATCCTTCTGTTTTCATGAATATCCGGTCTTCAACACCGGTCATCAAATGCAATCCATAACGACGTATCACATATTCAGAATGGGTTATACGACCTCAAGGTCCTTTCCCGGCTAACACGAATAGTGAACGCTTATTTTAAAAATAAGCGTGGCATTCAAATTCAAGCAAATCACAACAAATACCTATTTAAAGGTAAATATTGATAGTCGGATTATTTAACTATCAATAGGGGTGTTCAACATCAACAAATTCCAAATAATTTTCCAAATTATTTACTTTCCAAAAATATCTTTACAAAATATATATTTTCCACACTTCAACATTTGAAACAAATTTTCAAATAACTTTTCACCTTTACCACTTTTGAAAACAAATTTCAATCATTTTCCTTACGCGAAAATACTTTCATTTCAAAATGTTTCATTTAAACCAATTAAATAAGTCCTTACCGATTTACTTTATATTTACGTTCCAAATCCTTAAATTTATTCCCCACTTCAAAAATAAATCAATGTTTATTT
The DNA here is from genome assembly GCA_030765085.1 of Allium cepa. Classification (NCBI taxonomy): domain Eukaryota; kingdom Viridiplantae; phylum Streptophyta; class Magnoliopsida; order Asparagales; family Amaryllidaceae; genus Allium; species Allium cepa. The sequence continues at coordinate 434,570,262 of CM060944.1, forward strand.
TTAAACAAATTTCCCTTTCTTTTATAAATTCCATAGTGAATTTACAATTCCTAAATATCTATGAATATACGATTTTCAAATCGATTTCTAATATTCATTTTCAATTTATCTTTAAAAGATAAAATCTCAAAATATTCACTTCATATTGGAAAACATTTCCCTACTTATTTAATAATAAGTAATTCACAAATCCATTTATTTTCAACACTTGGAAAATATTCAATATACTTAAATCGAAATTAAGTATATATTTCATTCTTTAAGGAAAACATTCACTTAAACACATTTATTTGGGCCAAAACGAATGTTGCGTAAAACATCGTTACGACAACCCAAAATCACTAGTATAGGGATTCGAAATTAAGATAGATACATATAAATCCCAGTACTATATAGAACATTTCCTTTCGAAAATCATTTACTATAACAACAGTGTTATAGTCCACCATTTCCTTCTATTTCTCGAGAACGTCTATTTCAACAATGAATGTTGAAATCTATGGTTTCGATGTTTAATACATTTTAAAACATCTTTAAATCGTTTAGATTCATTTTATAATATCATTTCCCAAAACATTTCCATTTTATTTAATAATATATTCACTGTCCAAAATCGCGAATATACTTCACTAACCCAATTTCAATATTTACTACATGTTTTATTTCAAGAATTTATTCGCTATCCAAAATTACGAATATATTTCCTTTTATAAACTTCTATATTCAATTTATCAAATTCAATTGATTTCGAATTTATAAACATTGTCTATAAATTCCATTTCTATTTATAAACTTCGATTTATAAATCTCCTTTATAAATCCAATTCAATTTATATAACTCAATTTTATACCAAAAATCTAATTTACAAGTTGACTACTTATAAGTCCTTTATTTTACAAAAATCTATTTTTTTTATAACTTCACGATTTATAAATCGATAAATTTCATTCACTTAAGAAATCCAATCATTCTTCATTTTAACACTAACAAAAAAAACTCATTTTATAATTCCTATATTTATTTTAATTTATAAATATCAAATTTAAAATCTTTTATATAAATCGTTTTTAAAACAATTCAAAAATCCCAATTTAACTAAACTTATTCTTTTAATAATTTACAAATCGTTATTTAAAGCTTATATACTTCAAAATCATACTTAAGTATTACTTTCCAAAAATCATAACTTTTATGAAAATAAAATTATAATGTTTATTTATTTTAACAATTCAAAATTTAATAAAACGTACACTTTCGAAAATCACTTTAAAATTCCTTTTAAAATCAAAATCATTATTTTAAAACTTCAAAAATGGATCTGATGATGCAACAGCACCAAATAGTCAATCACGACAAACCAAACATCATATATCAATATGATAATCAACAAATATCACAATGTCTGTAAATAAATCAATATAGTTGAGGAATCCAGTTGGATCCCTCCAACCTGTTTCCCTGCATCCAAAGATGTTAGCACAATACCAATTCCGTTCCAGTACGGAATTATCGCGGTATATGGGATTTATAAAAATATTATCCGCTTAATAGGCGGCGCAATAGGGTCTCATCCGCTATATAATGCGGGAAATCAACTCCAAGTACATAAATAATACCAATTTCACTGTACTGTGAAATATTCGCGGTATATGGTTTTAATAAATAACCTCCGCTTACTAACGGTGTATAATGTCTATTTTAACAATCAGTAGATAACAGTCATCATTCAAACATACAATCAAGAAATTTTAAATATAACTATTTAAAATTTAAATCGAAACCGATTCGATTGAGTGAGAAGTTCTCACCTTGGTTTCAATTCTGTTCCAACGTTTTATTTCGAATAAAATTAAACGGACGTTTAATTTTACCCGAAATTTTCACTAGCTCCAAATGACTCCAATCCAGTTCCATAGCGTAATGCTCGACAAAACGAACCCGACGCAACTTGTTTCGTGTGAAACGGACCTCGTATGACAAAGATACGATGTTTTAAACATTATCAAATTATAATATAATTTCAATTTCAATTTTATTTTTATTTTACAAACCCTTCTTCCATCACAACCGTGCATTTATTTGTTTCCAGATCAAGGCCGCTCACGTATGTTTCTTCCTTGCTCACGAAATGCCCAGGCGTACGTACGTGAGGAAACCCATCATCGCGACAAAGATTTGATGGCCGCACCTCCCCATCGCCAACCAGAGTTCGATCAAACGCCGTCAAACGAAGCGCCACGATCTCAACTACCATCGGCCACAACCACTCCGAGCTCGGCCACCTCTTATACCCAAAAAAAAGTGTGCAACTTAGCATGAACGCAGGCCAAAATCTCCTCCAAACGACGACGATTCGTCGGATCCACCGTTGGATATATAGATCACACTATGCTATTTAATTTGTTAGTTGAAAGTTTTTGATAAGGATTAACGGATTGGAAGATAATTGGAGGGGAAGGATTGAACGTTTTTGGCCATTGAACATAATAGAAACGGCGGCCGGCTTCAAACCCTAGGGTTTTGATATTTGTGAAAAAATGAAGTTAAGGGGTGCTTTTATAGAAAATTTTCAAATTACTATTCACTCGAAATTTTCCGAACTCCAAACGAAGCGTGCCGGTTGGCGTTTCTAAGGTTTACCCCACGTTCTGAGCACAATGGAATGTGTTTCGGAGGCTAATTCGGTCATCTGTGTGAGTTACGGCAATAAACGATCGATTTAAATTAAATCGATTAAACGAATTTTCTGTGCGTTTTGGCTTGCCCCGGACAAACGGTAAATCCGATTGACACGAAATTTGAAATCATACAATAATATCACATTACGGATCCGATGAAATTGGTTTCGTCGAAATCCGAGACTGTTTGAAAAATGGCTATTTTAACTCGTCAATTACATATTAAAATATTAAATTTTCACAAATTTACTTTTAATTCGATTTTAAAAGTTCCATAACATCATTATAACTCCGATATAATATAATAAAATTTTACAAATCATTTTTAAATCATTTTAAACCCAATTATCAATTATTTCTGTAATTTCAACTATTAAATTATCGATTTAATTATTCAATTAAATCTAATTATTCGAAATAAAATTTATTCGACTTACAAATTTCACTTATTAATATTTAAAATTAATTAAATATACAAATTTTAATTAATATAAATTCTGGGTCGTTACAAACTTCCCCCCTTAAAAGAATTTCATCCTCCAAATTACCAAGTAAGAAAAAGTTTCGAAATCCATTAACTTTTCAAAACAAACCGTTCAAGTGTGATTTACAAATCTCTTAAGTGTTTAACTTTTCCAAAATTCATAGTTAGACTTCATAAAAAATCTTTACTAAGTTTCCAAACCCAAACTTAGTTTTCAAAAATTTTCCATTTTTCTCAAAAATATTCTAACGCCTTAAATTTTCGGAAAAATTCGCCAGAGTCTCTTTTGCGCGGCTCGATCCGAAAAAAAAATGAGAGTATATATATCACAAATATACATCTCATCAAGTGATGAGGCATCCCGCAGGGAAAAAAGTGTAAAAGTACGATATTTAATCCGAGATATGTTCCTTATTATTTTATTAGCGAGCGTATACCGCTAATATAGCGCGAAAGCGAGCTCCAAATGCGAAGCAAGCGCAATCCGCACCTTCTAAACACTCAACAAACAAATGAGAACATGTATATATGAAAATAATACCAATATACATCATATAGCAACATAATAAGTACATTTTCCAACATAGCAATGCATTCAATAGCAATAAATGCAACTACCAAATCAATATAAATTTACTTCTCATTAACATTTAATGAATTGGTTTTCCAATTCATTAATTAACATTGGATTTTACTAACATTTATTCATATCCAATTTCAATTAGTTTGCATTTACTAATTTACATTCAAGTTGGTTCATTTCCAAATCAAATTTCAATTCTATTCAAGTTCATTTTCTTCCAAGTTGGATTCAATTTCTTTAGCTTCCAATTTCGCTAATTCACTTTCATCAACACTTAATGAATTTATATACAATCAATTAACAATCAAATAACAACCAATGTTTATTTAACATAACCAAATTATTCAATTTACATTCAATTTGGTCCATCACTTTTAATTCCAATTGGTTTATATTAAATTGATTTTCATTCGACTATTCGACTTCTAATTACATTGGCTTTCAATAAATTAACACTTTCATCCATTATCCCATATCAATTTTATTTACATTCAATTCATTAGTTCAATTCAATTGCTAATTCCTTTAACAATATAAAGTTGAATTTCATTCATATAACTCAAGTTCAAATTCTTAATGACTTCACTTCATTAATTCACTTATTAATTTACTTTGACACCAAAATCAACTCTATTCAACTTCACTTAAGTTATATTCCATTTTCAATTTATTTTACTTAACTTGAATTTTCCACTTATAAATTCAATTTAAATTCCAATTCTAAAGTAAATTCTATTTAACCTTTTTACCGAAGTCAAATTCCACCACTTATTCAAATTCCATCTCATTTTGCTAAACAAAATTGTTTAACCACTTCAATAATTGGTTTTACTTGTCCTTTCCCATTCTATAAGTTATACAACTTATTTATTAACTTTCAAATCCATTAACTTATCCAAAGCTAAATTTATTATTCATATTTATAAGTTCAAAACTCATTTCACTTATATTCATCAATTTCAATAGCTTGTCTAATCCAAATCAAATTTATTTAACTTTCCTTTTATTCATAAATCATATTTACAAATTTTTTACTTATAAAATTTCACTATTTAACATTTAATTTTGAAAAATAACTTCCAAAATAAACAGGATTCAAAATATCCAAATTCATAGTCCAAATTCATTTTTATATCTACAACTCATATTAGTAAATATATCCATATAGTTTCACCTTTATATATAAGATTATTTCACAATTGTAAATCATATTAATTATAATTCCATACCTTATAATTCAATTGCTTATACAATTATTCTTTTAATTAACTTATATTCATTCTTACATTTTTTTAACGACCAAACAATCAATTCATATATACCTTAATAATTCTGAAAAATTATTCCTTTATATACAAAATATAATCAAGGTAAAATTATTTTATTTACCCAATTTAAAACAATACTGTGTCAGTTTATCTTGTTTAAGAGTTTAGAAACCCCTATCGATTACGGTTGTACACCCCGCACCGACCAGAATTCATAAACAGCCAACCGATAAGTCAACACAATACAAAACAATTTATATTCACTAACAAATACGCGCTCATAACTATTTTTACACCCACACTCATTCTAGAGTACTACTGGCTCTATCTCTAATGAGTAATACCCAACAGAGCCATGGTTGTCGCTTAACCATAAGCACTGATACCAAATGTAACGTTCGAGATTTTTCGACGCTCGAGAACCGACATCAATACGTCCACTGTATCAACTGCCGAGCAATCGAATGCCGAAAAACCGTACCATTATGGTTAAAGAAGAAGAAAAGATAGAAGAAGAGAGAAAATGATAGAACAGAACAGAAACAACAGAATATTATCAGAATCTCACAATCGCAGCGGAACAACATATAATAGATAAATGAATAATCTTTAACAAAGAACTATATCAGTTATTACATTACATTTCATTACATTACATTACATCATCAGAGTGTACAGTAACAAACAACAACAAACAGCGGAAAAGAAATACTATATACTAGTGAATACGCCATGCCATCCAGCTTGCCTCCAGCAACTCCTGAATTCCAGAATATCCTGATAACCTAACTCTAGACTGCCCGTGTGGAAATTGGTGGGCATCCAGAGTTTAGGAAGGAAAACAATAAACTCCGAGTTAGTCATGTGACTGGTGTGAGAACTAAAACAGTTTATTTTTAAAACAAAGCAGGGGAATATTTTAAAATAGATTCGCAATGCTTTTTAGAAAATGAGACTACCATAAGGCCTCCCGCGCACACACAATGCAAACGCAGAATCGGAGGAGATTTCTCCTTATGATAGTCAAAGATGCTTGATATGCATTAAAAAGAAACATTTGATATTGTTACTAGTGCATAGTGTAGAAAAAATCATTTCGAAAGTAAAGATATAAATCTTAGCCAGCATAGGCATTTCGCACTTATGCCTACTATAGCTACCATGTTCAATAGAAGGTTACCGCCACATTCCATGGCATGTTATACAACTAAAACCGTACAGGATCGTATTGTTTCTTTGGATTTCCAACAAATGGTCAGGCCAAGGAACTTCCCATTGCCACATGCATACGCCTCTGGAAAGACGACCCGAGAACCTAACCGGATCTCTGCCAACACAAGGCCGGGTTACCCCTAACTGGGTAACTACTGACACGAATATGTCATTCCCCGATCGTAACCGGTCTATATCCGAGGATCCTCGATTTCCAACAACCACAAAGCAATAAATTTGCAGCAACAACATAGGTTAAGTATCTGGGCTCTATACCATGATACCACCTCTATCCAGAAGGAATGACATACACTAAAGGGGCGCTACCCCCTAATAACCTTACCGCATCCTTCCTCTTTTGACCATTTCCGTGGTGTGTGGTCCGACGAAGTCTCGTCCACAAAGCCACGCTTTATACAAAAGCTGTGCTTTGATCATCAAATGCTCAACAGCACTTCGTATGCCACATTACCAATTTGGAAATGTATCACTAGTAACCATCAACTACATAACCTCTAAGGGTGTTAAGCTAAGAGAATAAATTCTCCACCACCAACGGGAATATATTTGATAGAAACCAGCTTTACATCTCAAATTGTAACGTCAGACACACATCCATACAAGTCCGTTCCAGGATCGAATGGAACCGAAGGCACTTACAAAGAAGTCCTTGCAATCCGGATATTCACTAATCACGACCGGACTTCCCATCACAAAGGGTAATAAATTTCTATATCGAAGATCAGCCGATGCAGAAACATTCGACGGTAATCCTTCCGTTTTCACAAATATCTGATCTTCAACACCGGTCATCAAATGCATTCCATAACGACGTATCACATATTCGGAATGGGTTATACGACCCCAACGTCCTTTCCCGGCTAACCCGAATAGTGAGCGCTTATTTTAAAAATAAATGTGGCATTCAAATTCAAGCAAATCACAACAAATACCTATTTAAAGGTAAATATTGATAGTCGGATTATTTAACTATCAATAGGGGTGTTCAACATCACCAAATTCCAAATAATTTTCCAAATTATTTACTTTCCAAAAATATCTTTACAAGATATATATTTTCCACACTTCAACATTTGAAACAAATTTTCAAATCACTTTTCACCTTTACCACTTTTGAAAACAAATTTCAATCATTTTCCTTACGCGGAAGTACTTTCATTTCAAAATGGTTCATTTAAACCAATTAAATAAATCCTTACTGGTTTACTTTATATTTACGTTCCAAATCCGTAAATTTATTCCCCACTTCAAAAATAAATCAATGTTTATTTTTAAACAAATTTTCCTTTCTTTTATAAATTCCATAGTGAATTTACAATTCCTAAATATCTATGAATATACGATTTTCAAATCGATTTCTAATATTCATTTTCAATTTATCTTTAAAAGATAAAATCTCAAAATATTCACTTCATATTGGAAAACATTTCCATACTTATTTAATAATAAGTAATTCACAAATCCATTTATTTTCAACACTTGGAAAATATTCAATATACTTAAATCGAAATTAAGTATATATTTCATTCTTTAAGGAAAACATTCACTTAAACACATTTATTTGGGCCAAAACGAATGTTGCGTAAAACATCGTTACGACAACCCAAAATCACTTGTATAGGGATTCGAAATTAAGATAGATATATATAAATCCCAATACTATATAAAACATTTCCTTTCGGAAATCATTTACTATAACAACAGTGTTATAGTCCACCATTTCCTTCTATTTCTCGAAAACGTCTATTTCAACAATGAATGTTGAAATCTATGGTTTTGATGTTTAATACATTTTAAAACATCTTTAAATCGTTTAGATTCATTTTATAATATCATTTCCCAAAACATTTCCATTTTATTTAATAATATATTCACTGTCCAAAATCGCGAATATACTTCACTAACCCAATTTCAATATTTACTACACGTTTTATTTCAAGAATTTATTCGCTATCCTAAATTGCGAATATATTTCCTTTTATAAACTTCTATATTCAGTTTATCAAATTCAATTGATTTCGAATTTATAAACATTGTCTATAAATTTCATTTCTAAACTTCGATTTATAAATCTCCTTTATAAATCCAATTCAATTTATATAACTCAATTTTATACCAAAAATCTAATTTACAAGTTAACTACTTATAAGTCCTTTATTTTACAAAAATCTATTTGTTTTTATAACTTCACGATTTATAAATCGATAAATTTCAGTCACTTAAGAAATCCAATCACTCTTCATTTTAACACTAACAAAAAAAAACTCATTTTATAATTCCTATATTTATTTTAATTTATAAATATCAAATTTTAAATCTTTTATATAAATCGTTTTTAAAACAATTCAAAAATCCCAATTTAACTAAACTTATTCTTGTAATAATTTACAAATCGTTATTTAAAGCTTATATACTTCAAAATCATACTTAAGTATTATTTTCCAAAATTCATAACTTTTATGAAAATAAAGTTATAACGTTTATTTATTTTAACAATTCAAAATTTAATAAAACGTATACTTTCGAAAAATCACTTTAAAATTCCTTTTAAAATCAAAATCATTATTTTAAAACTTCAAAAATGGATCTGATGATGCAACAGCACCAAATAGTCAATCACGACAAACCAAACATCATATATCAATATGATAATCAACAAATATCACAATGTCTGTAAATAAATCAATATAGTAGAGGAATCCAGTTGGATCCCTCCAACCTGTTTCCATGCATCCAAAGATGTTAGCATAATACCAATTCCGTTCCAGTACGGAATTATCGCGGTATATGAGATTTGTAAAAATATTATCCACTTAATAGGCGGCGTAATAGGGTCTCATCCGCTATATAATGCGGGAAATCAACTCCAAGTACATAAATAATACCAATTTCATTGTACTGTGAAATATTCGCGGTATATGTTTTTAATAAATAACCTCCGCTTACTAACGGCGTATAATGTCTATTTTAACAATCAATAGATAACAGTCATCATTTAAACATACAATCAAGAAATTTTAAATATAGCTATTTAAAATTTAAATCAAAACCGATTCGATTGAGTGAGAAGTACTCACTTTGGTTTCAATTCTGTTCCAACGTTTTATTTCGAATAAAATTAAACGGACGTTTAATTTTACCCGAAATTTTCACTAGCTCCAAACGACTCCAATCCAGTTCCATAACGTAGTGCTCGACAAAACGAACCCGATGCAACTTGTTTCTTGCGAAACGGACCTCGTATGACAAAGATACGATGTTTTAAACATTATCAAATTATAATATAATTTCAATTTCAATTTTATTTTTATTTTACAAACCCTTCTTCCATCACAACCGTGCATTTATTTGTTTCCAGATCAAGGCCGCTCACGTATGTTTCTTCCTTGCTCACGAAATGCCCAGGCGTACGTACGTGAGGAAACCCATCATCGCGACAAAGATTTGATGGCCGCACCTCCCCATCGCCAACCAGAGTTCGATCAAACGCCGTCAAACGAAGCGCCACGACCTCCACTACCATCGGCCACAACCACTCAGAGCTCGGCCACCTCCTCTACCCAAAAAAACGTGCGCAACTTAGCATGAACGCAGGCCAAAATCTCCTCCAAACGACGACGATTCGTCGGATCCACCGTTGGATGTATAGATCACACTATGCTCTTTAATTTGTTAGTTGAAAGTTTTTGATAAGGATTAACGGATTGGAAGATAATTGGAGGGGAAGGATTGAACGTTTCTGGCCATTGAACACAATAGAAACGGCGGCCGGCTTCAAACCCTCGGGTTTTGATATTTGTGAAAGAATGAAGTTAAGGGGTGCTTTTATAGAAAATTTTCAAATTACTATTCACTCGAAATTTTCCAAACTCCAAACGAAGCGTGCCGGTTGGCGTTTCTAAGGTTTACCCCACGTTCCGAACACAATGGAACGTGTTTCGGAGGTTAATTCGATCATCTGTGCGAGTTACGGCAATAAACGATCGATTTAAATTAAATCGATTAAACGAATTTTCTATGCATTTTGGCTTGCCCCGGACGAACGGTAAATCCGTTTGACACGAAATTTGAAATCATACAATAATATCACATTACGGATCCGACGAAACTAGTTTCGTTGAAATCCAAGACTGTTTGAAAAATGACTATTTTAACTCGTCAATTAAATATTAAAATATTAAATTTTCACAAATTTACTTTTAATTCAATTTTAAAAGTTCTATAACATCATTCTGACTCCAATATAAAATAATAAAATTTTGCAAGTCATTTTTAAATCATTTTAAACCCAATTATCAATTATTTCTGTAATTTCAACTATTAAATTATCGATTTAATTATTCAATTAAATCCAATTATTCGAAATAAAATTTATTCGACTTATAAATTTCACTTATTAATATTTAAAATTAATTAAATATACAAATTTTAATTAATATAAATTCTGGGTCATTACAAATTTTCATTCCGAAGTCGAAACGGGCTTTTGGTTCATTTATCGTTAAATCAATCTTGTCCATTCCTCCTATTTCTGACCTACCATAAATACATCATTATAAACCATAGCCACTCCTTATTCTCATTTGTCTGTACGTACATATCCTTCTCAACACCTCATTCCAATGGCAGATAAACAAATTCCAGTTCAATTTCAAATCAAATCCCAAATCAAAAAAATTAAAACTCCTCAAACAATATCGAAATATATATCGATTTGCAGCTCTCGACAAGCGCAAGTCAGAAATGTGATTCATTTTTAGATCTGGGTCTGCGTGTGGCTGAAATTGGGAGAACTATTCTCGGTCGTTCATTGATCGTCAATCAACTTCGACTGACTGTCGATTTAATGATGCAATTTGGTAGAGGGGACCGAGGGGAGTTCATCTGTGCCCGTCGCTCGCCGATTCAATGGCCATATCTTCGTCAACAAATCAAATTGGTCATGTTAGAAGCGGCGGGAGCTATGCTATTTTGGCCCCAGTCGGGGAGATGTCCGTGAGCGCGTGGACGTGGGAGGGTGCGCGGTGATGGCGAGGCGTCGGGGGAGAGGTGGCGACTGATCGTGGTGCATGGCTTTGCGCATGGTGGCAGCTGCGTTGCCAGGTCGAGCCCGATCTCGATCTCGTGCTAGGGTTCGTTCCAGAGAAGTAGTTGATGACATGGCTTCAATTGTTAGGTTGTTTTTCTTTTCTTTTTTCTTTTTTTTAATTTTCAATTTGAAATTCGAATGTTCTAACGTTCGTAACTTTTACATACGAGGTCGTATTTGTGCACGGTTTGTTTTGCCGAGATCGTATTGAAATTCCCGACATTTTGACACTAGTTTGGACGAATTCTAAGATCGTTTGAATTTGGGTTCTAAATTGGATTTAAATTCAGTTTAAATTTAAAGGTGAGTGTTTTAACCCACTCACAACTTCTAAAATTTCTTATGTTTGTTAAATTAAATTTATTATTTGATTAGAAATTTATTTATAGTTGTTTGGTATATTTTAACCATCATTTCAGTTAGTTTGAATTTATTTGAATTAAATCGTTATTTAATTTATTATTGAATATAAATTGCAAGTTAAATACCTGTTATTGATTACCCGTTCAATACTGTTATTAATTGATTGTTTTGGATGATGATTGTGATGGATGTTGATTGATGATGTTGGTTGAATGGATGTTGTATTTTATATCGTTATAAACTGCAAGTTCACTATGGCTTGAAATGATACATACCTAAATGATCTATAGATTAAGAAAAAATCGTTATGGGTTGAAAAGATAGACATGAGCGATTTTATGGATGTTATTTATTTCAGGATTGTGGTTTGAAATGATATATAACCGTAAAATTTCAAATTGCAGATTGAAATGATAAATATGCGTATCACTTGACCCTAGGGTAGAAAATTATGTACAGACACCGGATTGGTTAAATTTAATGATTTTGAATTTCTTAATTTTTGAATTAATTAAATGATATCTTGAAATATAATTTGACATATACAAAAGGAGGTATTATTGGAAAATCAAGTTTTGTGTTGAGATGTGAATCGGTTTAAAAGAAATTGCTTTAAGAAATTAAATTGGAAGTTTAAAGTTAAACTTTTAAGTATAAATGAAATTCTATCAAAATTAAGCTATTAAAGTTGCTTGAAATTAACCTTGAATTATTTTGAAACTGGAGTAATTAGAATTGATATTTGAACATGGATTGAAACGATATGAAATTCAATAGTTTATTGGAATTTAAAATCGAAAGGTTTGAAATTTGATTGTTGATTTGGAAATTTAAAATTGCCCAAATGTGTTGAAATGAAATGAATAGTTTAATTTGATATTGATTCAAAATTCATGTTTAATATAAACTGTTTTAAAAATATATTATTTCAAAATTCTAATTATTAAGATTTTCAAAATATTAAACTATTTAACCTGTATTAATTTTATTAAATCATTTTAACCTATTTTAAACCATTTAATTTATTTAAACTAATTAACCTGTTTAACTTATTTTAAATCCAATTAATCTTTTTAAAGCTATTTAATCTATTTTAATTATATTTAATCTATTTTAAATCTATATCAACTAATTATAACTATTTAACACTATTTTCTTCTAAATTCCAAACTAAGTAAAATGGATGGGTTATATTTAAATTCTCAATTTTAAAGTGAATATGGTTAATGATGTTGTAACCTAAGTTGGGATTTAAATGTTAACTAATGGGATATGATGGTTTTGAAGTAAGGATTGAACCTATTTTGGAAATATGATTTTGGAAGAAATCATGATTTTTGGAAATAATAATTTTGAAAGTGAATATGATTTGAAGGTGAATATAATTTAGAACGTGACGGTTTTGAGAACATCATATTTTTATACAAGTTGCGAATTGACTTTTGAAATATAAAAGAACCATCTGGTGTTTAATAAGCAAGTGATTGTTAAAGAGACCGGGATTAGATATTGTCATACTCTCCGCCAATACCAAAACCGCTTTGACAACTGTGTACGCGGTGGAGATTCCAAAATGAAGTGGAATGGTGGCGACGATCCGACAAGAGGTATATACTTGGACCCGACTCCCATGAGTTGGCTTAAGGTGGCTAAAACATGATCAATTGACGGGCCAAGTGAGTTCACTCCTTCGATCGAGCACACTCCATCGATCCATATTCCAACTTTTGATTTATTTGGTGGCCACCCACGATTTTTCTCGGGAGTGTGTTTCGAGTTGGGCGGTAGTTGCAGCTATGCATTACCAATAGTCCGGAAGTGTAATTGGTATATCTACCCTGGCATTGCCTAGTTGTGCCGTGTAAACTACTTTAGCGCGACTTCTACGAGTTTGTTTTATGTCGTACCTATAGGGTATCCTCTGGCGGCTCTAGTTTACGGAGAGTTACGGTACTGTATAGACTATTGGCACTATAAATGTGTTACGGGGATATGGATAATACCTTTACGCTATTTTAATACTTTACTTTATTGTAGACACTATTATAATAGTGTATTGTGCTACATAGTAGATAGGTTAACAAATCCTTAGGAGATGTGAATCTCGAGCATCTCTTGAGTTACTGTACTCACGTTTGACTTTGGATAGGAGATGTTAAACCCTGTAAACATCTATGATGCCGTTCCACTCATATTTATTTACCATTGATTTAACTTACATAAGATCTTTTAGTTCTGACTCGAGTGTTTTGTCTTTTCGATTCGCTCAGGTCAGCCTGAGCATTTTAGGATTTGAAGACCTTATTTTTGAAGAAAGAAGACGAAGATTGTATTATTATTATTTACTATATTATTCCACTGCATCACACTGTTCCGCTGCGTTGTTATTTATTTATCTCTGATATGTGTAACTTTGATTCTATGTTGTATAAGCATAATTAAATGTTTTTCAAACAGCTTCGTGAACTGTTATTTGATCATTATATTTTGTCATTCCGCTGCAAGATTCTGTTTTGTCTTTTTTTCTCTGCTTTTCTTATTCACCCCGATAACAATTCGCACTTCTATATGGATTTAGTCTGATGTGTGTGGTTTATCGTCGGTTTAAACTATCCAAAAAGACGAGATGTTACAGTTGGTATCAGAGCCAGGTTTAGCGACAAACCTTAGCTCAAATAAGGTAGTAATGCCCTAAAATGAGTCGCTAAGTGTATACACATGAGAGAGCGTATTTGTTAGTGTTATAAAAGGTTTTCGTATTGTGTTAATTTGTTTCGTTTTGTATTTATAAATTCTGGTTGGTGCATAGGATGCTATGACATCGATAGGGATTTCTAAACACTTAATAGGACAGACAGACACAATATTATTTTGAAATATAGGTAAATGAAATAATTTAGCCTACCGTATATTTTGTATATAAAATAATAAATTTTATAAAGGATATATTTGGTTGTAATATGTTGGTTGTTAGGTCATGAAATTTATAAGTCTTAGTCGGAAATAAGATTTGAAAATAAAATAAATGAAAATTTAAAATTTAGAACTTAAGTTCCGGGGTTTTTGAAAATTTATTTCAAATGATTTTGGAATATAATAATAATATTATTTTCTGATATAAATATTTCAATATGATTTGAAATAATTTTTTTAGAAATTTTGGAAAGGAATAAGTTCTGTATTCCCCTCTCTGTCGTTGGAAAATAATTTCGGTGATGAGTGCACGCATCATCGATATTCATTTTCGAGTTTGAAGTGGGAAGGCCACTATAGTAGTTTGCTGTAGACTTATTTTTATAAACAAATGCAAGTTTCAAATTAAATATAATTGGATATATAAGTTGTAAGTATATACATCTATCTATTGTTTTAAATAATTTGAAATGGAACCCAGCATTTAGTTCTTAAATTTCTATGAATTAGAGATTTTAATTAATGAATGGAATTTGACTAATTAATAATTGGAACCTCTAAATGAAATAAGGGATTTAATGCCAGGTTGTAAATGTAATTACATGGAAGTTGAAATTTGTAACCTATAAAGCAGAGGATATGATTATTGAACATTAAACTATTTAAAAAAAGGGATAAATTGGTGTAACTTTCAATTGCATTCATAAAAACATATATATAACTTACAAAAGATTTAAAAGTTGAAATGTCTAATAAGAAAATGTAATGGAAATTTTTACAAGTAAAACTTATGTAATGGAAGTGTTCAATGAATTTCTTTTATAAATGAGAATTTGATGTTATAGTGGTTATAAACTTAAGTTATAACTGAAATGTTACTATAATAAAATGTGATAGAGGGTAAATATTGTACGTAGATGACTATAGACTGAAGTTAATGAATTAATATGCTAAGTAATGGAATTGCACATGAATACTATAAATAAATGAATGTAAATAAATGAAATTAAGTAATGAATGAAATGAATGGAAATTGAATTTTGCAAGGAATAAATGTGAACTAAAGAAATGATCATTGAGAAATGGAATTAAAAAGAATGAACTCAATTTATTGTTTGGAATTTTTTGTTTGTTTTAGCTTATGGATTGTTTGGGATAGGATACTACTAATTGTTTAAGATGTATGAACAATCTATTAAGCTCATCTAAGACTTTTGAGTAAATGGTGCACTCAGTAGTTTATTTGTCATTCTAGGCGGTTAAAAATTTATAAACCCGAACAAACCATTTGTGATGACCTGGGATTTTGGATATTTGAAAAGTGAATATATAATTTATTTCAAATATATAAAAGTTAAATTCTAACTCGAATTTCAAATGCCACTATTTATTGAGTGATTTAATTGTTTAATTAAATAATTGGAAATTGGGTAAATGGTTGAATCTGAAATTTTAAGCTTGTTAAAAATAATTTAAAGGCTTGCAAATTTATATTGATAGTAGTGTAGATAGTAAAAGTGTTAAACTTGAATTTGGAAGTGTTTTGTTAAGTTTTGAAATTATATCGTTTAAATCGATATTTAAAAATAGCCTTTCGAGGCACAGACTCGGGATTCGACGAAACCAGTTCCATTAGATGCGTAATAGTGTATTATTATCAGATTTCAAATTTCGTAGCTTTTATAGTTTTCGTGTGATCGTACGATAGGTAAACGCGCTGAAAACTTTATCGAATTCAATATAATTATAAGGTCCAAAAAGCTATCTTCTCCATACGATCGAATTAGGACTCGAAACCTTTTCCATTATGTTCGGAATATGGGCATAACTTATGATCGCTTAGCAGCACACCTTGATATGATGTCAAGATTTTGAGCTTCGAAAATCAAGATGATTTAAAATTTGAATTTAAATATAAAATATATATTTTCCCTTCAATTTACTGTTGACTTCACCCAACACTTGCCCTCACCCTGGGAGCACATGTCCCCTTTTTCTTTTTTTCTTTTGAAACGTGTTGTTTTCTTCCTGATAAAAAAAAGAGAGTGGCCGAGCAACTAAAGTAAATGAATTCGTCTCCTCCTAACTTCATTTTTCAAAAATCGAATTCACAAATTTTAATGGTCGAAGCCTCTTTAAAACGAATATGAAATGACCGAGCGTAAAATTATATTCGTTCTTCCTTAAATTTTATTCCTCTCTTCTCCACCTAGCAGTTCGAAATCTCAATTGATACGAATTCGAAACGAACTCGTTTAAAAAATATATAAAGTATAGTCGAACCACGATTTCATCTCATGCATGGAGGCTTATTGATTATTGAAGGGACAAGCGTCGCGTGATGGCTTGGGTTATTGCGATGGTGAGCATGGAAGCTTGATTTCGAGCATGTATTGGAGGGGAATTGGATCTGGGTGGCGCGTCGCGTTCGTGTGAAGGTTAGGGCACAGCTGAGAAGCTCGAACTCGAGCAAGTGGAGGAGCAGCGTCGAGACGTGCGCGGGTCGACTACATCGTCGTAGGCGATAGATTGAAGGCCTGGAAGCATCACGTTGGTTAGAGCGCAGTTAGGTATGTTTTTAATTTATACACACACACACACACACTTATATAGTAAGGAAGTATGGTAAAAATAAATATATATATATACACACTCACATATCTATTTTTAATTTAAAAAGATAAACAGTAAAACAGGAAATAATATATACATATTTTAATTTGTAAAGTAGTAAATATAAATATATGGAGATATGCTTTTTGAAAATGGAAAAAATTTAAAATATTTGGTTCATATAAAATAAGATTTTTATCTGTATATATTTTATAAGTATATATATGTGTGTGCAGTTTCAAAAGAAAATATAATAATAATAATAATAATAATAATATATTCATGCATGTTTTAATATGTAGGTGAAACAGAATATATATATATATATATGATTTTGGAAAAATATAGAATTGGTATAAAGATTGGATTTTTAAATCTATGCAGTTATTTTAGAAGTATATGTGTTTTTCAAAAATAAAAACAACAACAAAAATACACATGCACATTTTAAACTTACCAGTTTATTTTAAATAATGTAGTATGGTGATAAATTTGTTTAATAAACTTATTTAATTATTTTAGTTGCTAAAAATATTTTATTAAAAAGGAAATTAGTTCAAATTTAAATTATTAGTTTAAAATAAAACCATTGGTTAATTAAATTTATCAAATTGGAATTTAATTGTTCGATTTATTCGAATATTAATTAAAATCATCCAATGTCTATACAAGGTCTAAAATCATGGAAAATCAAGCCGGTGTGGATCTGATTGCAAATCAAAAATCAAAGGTGAGTTAATCTCACTCATATGGGTTACCTTTTAAATTTAAACAGTTAAATTAAACTATTGGTTGTTTGATTGCATTGATAATTATTATCAGTCTGGATGTGATAGTATATATAGTAGTATATATATTGGAGTGATTGATTTTCTGCATTATATAGCGGATGAGACCCTATACGCCCCGCATAATAGAGGATGACCCCATATACCGCGATATCCCACCTCAAAGCGGGATTGATATTTTATATTGTACTAACATCCGTGTGTAACAACCCGGGGTTTTGCCCAATTTATAATCATCATTAAACGATTAATCATTAAACGAATAATGTTGATAGCTAATTGCAGATTGGAGTCTTTTATGAGGTTGAAATTCTTTTACAAAATTGTTAAAGGGATTATGCGGGCTTTTAAATGAAATTTTTGGCCCACGTTTTCTTTTGCTTTTGGTACCATGTTATATCGGAGCACATAACCGTTCCACTTACCCCCTTCCATTTTTTTTCACTCGAAAACCCTAAAAATATACGGAAGAAAATTGAAAATGGCGGCTTCATCTCGCCTCTTCCTCATCGTTCCAGAAATTAGGGCTCAACCAAAAATCGAAGGTGCCATCTTCCATTCTTTAGTTCGCGTTTGTCCCTCTCTTCGAAGATCTGGGCTTTGCTGCCGAATTCTGGTGCTAGTTCGTCTTCGCTTCAATCAAGGTGAGTGAAACGTTCACTCACATCTAAATCGAGTTCCATGATTCTTCTGATTTTTTTTCATATAATTTTGTTGCTGTTTAACATGGCTTCGATTGATTTTGATCTGGTTGATTTCATTCTTTTTGGGCTTCGGCTTGTGATATTGTTTTTGTTTAGATGTTGATGATTTCATTGATTTTTCAATTTAGTATAAATTGATATTGAACTTTGGCCATTGATGTTCTGTTACTGTAGCCACGGGTACTGTCTTCACTACAACCATATGTATATTTTGATTTCACTTTCATGATTGTAGTTGTACACTTGCTTATATTTTGGGTGGAGTTGCATCTCTGGTCGGTGAGTTGCATTTGTGAACACCGTCGAGTTTTGTTGTAATTGCATTGTACCACACTATTGCCTTTGGTCTACTGCATAGTTTTGAGTCTTTTTACTGAAACTCTGATCACTTCCAGTTTCGTACTTGACACTATGCTTATCCACTACTTCGGACATGCTTCGAAGCCTGTTGTAGATATAGTTCTATCCATTGTGTTGTTTGTATCAGTACTCGGCCATGTCTGAGTTGTTGCATTGGTTATCCACCTGACTTTGGTTGTGTTCACTGGTCTGGTTCATCTTGTAATCCTGTATATTGATATTGAGCCATTGTTTCACCCTTTCCTTTGTGTACTGCTGGTTCCCTTTGATGATGCTATGCACCTGCATATTCATGTGTCATTTCTTTGCTTACATCTGCACATCCCTGTCATATTTATTGTCTTTGTAGCTGCACCTGTTTGAATGTGCAGTCCCACATGAGCCATATTGTACTTGTCAATGCTCTTTGGCGCAGTATGTTTTGCATTACCATTGTACTCGAGTAGGCCGATAGCTTGCATTGCTGAGTTTGTCCTTGGTGTTTGTTGTACATATGAACTTGGTTCATATGTATGCTACACATTGTATCTCAGTGCCATTTACTTGCATTCATATGCTTAATGATTCAGTTGTTGCTGTGTTGCCTTAATTTGGGGTACACATAATTGTTATCTCCTGATAACATCCCTTTGGTGTAGTATCACGGTGCCACCTCTGTTTGTCCTTGGTGTAGTTTGATTTCTCTAGTTCATGTATTCGTTGAGATGCTCAGTTTGCAAAATACTTGCTGCCTGGTCATTATTCTGTATTGACACTACCCTTGTGGTTTGTACCACTACTTGTTCATGGTGCTATTTACACTACTACACTGTGCCTTGAGTTGCTGTTCGGTTCTAGCCTATCTTTGTTTGCTTCTTTTAGTTCGGCAGTTGTATGCTTCAGGTGCATTTCTAGTTAGAGTTGTGCTTGTCTTTGAATTGCGAAACTATGGCATACATGTTGCCATCCCCTTGCTGCTGATTCATTTGTGCAGTCTCTGTTCTATGTTGGTTGATTCGAACTATGGTCGAGAATTGATTTTTTTGTATCGGCCATTTCATTTGAACACACCTGTGTTTAATCCAGCTGGTAGCTTGGATTTGACCTTGTGCCGATTCCTATTTCATCACTGTAGTGGCGAGGCAGTGCACGCGTGTGTGTACTGCAGCCATACAGTATTGACATTTAATTTGATATTTAAATTATTTGAACCTTCATTGATTTTGGTTCGTTGATCTTTTGTGTACATCATCACTGTTGTGGCAAGGCAGTGCACGCAAGCGTGAACTGCAGCCACACGGAATTGATTTTATTGGTGTTTCTTTTGCTTTTGATGCGTTGATCTTTTGCGTAATGCATGCTGTAGTGGCGAGGCAGTACACGCTTGTGTATACTGCAGCCCTACCCGAGTTGACGTTTTAATTGATGTTTTCAATTACTAGATTGTTTTCTTTGTCCAATTCAATGTTTAGAAATTACCTTTGAGTTGATTTGATTCGTGTTGTCAATTCTATGATTTGAAATCTTATTTTTACCGTTACCTGATTTCTTTATTAAGGGATTGGATAGACGAGATTTATTGTGACTGTCATCTATTTGTTACTTAATTATTATTGCTTCTATGCACTAATAACTGAGTTTGAATTAGACTGACCCGTGTATTATTTT
This sequence comes from Allium cepa, assembly GCA_030765085.1. Lineage (NCBI taxonomy): Eukaryota > Viridiplantae > Streptophyta > Magnoliopsida > Asparagales > Amaryllidaceae > Allium > Allium cepa. The sequence continues at coordinate 434,590,986 of CM060944.1, forward strand.
CTTTTGAATTTAATACTCGGGTCAGACCCGAGTTATTTCAGCTTGTCGATATCTTACTTTGGGTTGCTTTTAGAGCTATGAAGTCTTTTCATACTTTTGGAGTTGTCATGTCGTAGTATAGGAAGATATGTATTCATGTATATTATATACGATAATGTACTTGTATATGTAACTTCCAGAGTCGACAGTTGTAGTTGTATCATATGTACTGTATCACATGTATTGTAACTGACGTCAGTTATTATATATATGAGACATTTTTTTTTATCTGTGTTATTATTATATCTATTGTCCTAAACTATTATGAACCATCGTAGTTCGTTTTATACTGGAATTGGATATGTTGATGGGAGTAAATAAATAAGAGATGAAAATTAAAAATATATACCACTCCTATCGAGATAACCAATACTAGTGTAAGGCCTAACTACGGATGGCCGCTCCTATCCAGCCTTATTCTTCGTGATAACAGACAGTATTCTTTTAATATTCTTTGTTATTGCGAGCATAGAGGTGGGGCGTTACACCGTGGGTGTAGGGAAATAGGTTGGAGGGATCCAACTAGATTCCTCAAAACGTTGAATTTGTTTTATATTCAGCGATGTGATTTATGGATAATATGTGATCATTATATTGATTATATTGGTAATTGAAATTGTTGAATGTGGCTGAATATATTTGGACATTTTTAAGATACAATAATATAAAAGATTTAATTTTTACCAAATGTAACAACTCAATTTTTCGACGCCCGAAAATCCCTGTTTTTTATTATATAGGATTCAAAATCAACCTTTAATCCCTTTCCTAAACTCATTCTTTTAATTTATTTGGATTCACTATAATTATTTTACTAAAAAATTCCCTTTAAAAAAAATCCAAACTTTATATATATTTCATTTTTCTCAAATACCAATATATATTTAACCAAGCCATAACATTTAATAATTTTAATTCCAAATATAATCAATATAATCCATCACAGATTATCACATACATCACATTAATGAAAATAAAATAAATTCAACATTTGAGGAATCCAGTTGGATTCCTCCAACCTGTTTCCCTACATCCACAGATGTTAGCACAACAATTTAAAATACCAATCCCGCTTCAAGGCGGGATATCGCAATATAAAGGGTCATCCGCTATTGTGCAGGGCGCATAAGGTCTCATCCGCTATATAGTGCGGAAAATCAATTACTTCAATATATATACAACTATATCTAATATACCACATCCAGGCTGATGAAAAAACACCAATTCAAGTAATCAATCCAATAATTTAAATTTAACTATTTAAATTTAAATGATTATTCGAATGAGTGAGATTTACTCACCTTTGACCATAGATTTATTTTAAAACCCATTAATTCCATACTCACGCCTTATTTATGATTTAAATTCTTATTTAAATCGAAAACACCAACTTCGTATTTTATTTTAAGTTCTCCTTGCATAGCCATAAACTATGATAGAGAGTTTCCAGAATCAATCAAAAATCCATATCCAGGGTTCGCCATCGAAAATCGAGTGAAAAATTCCAACTCGGGTCGATATAACTATCTCGAAATTCTATGCTCGAATTCTGGATCGAATCTTTATGCGAATAAAATAATATACGTATATCCTACGTATTTTGCCCTAGTTGATTATTAGCTATATCAATTCTCTTTTATTCACATTCATTTTGATTTCTATCCACTTATCATTTCACACACCTAATTGGATTTTTAAAGTTTCCAAAAATCCTTTGATATCAAAGGTATCTCGTAAGAACACGTCATAAATAAACATGTCTGGTTTTTACCTTACGATAACCAAAACATTTTTATCAAATCCATTTGATATTATAACAGTGTCTATAGAAAGTAAAATAGAATCTAGCTGAAATGCTTGCATCTCACGTTTCAGCATAGTTGGGCACAATCAAAACGGTACATGTGCTTATTGGAGATTGGATTCCACATAATGGCAGGGCCACTGGGTTGCCACCCGTCACAGTACGTGGTCTAGATCACCGTACCGAGGATCCATCCTGATCCCCTACATCACAAGACCAGAGCTACCCCTTACTAGATAATCCGAATAAGGTCATCCCAAACAATCTTCTTATTAAAGACACAATATTGTTTTAAAATAAAAAAATGAAATGGATATTTCCAATTTAAAATAAGATTTTGAATCATAAATAAATAAGTGAGTTTGGAATTGATAGATTTTGAAATAAATTTGGATAAGTAAAGGAATAATTTTTAGATGGGGTAAATTTTGGAAATCAATTTAGAAATTGATTTAGTGTTTGAAACAGTGTTTTAAAAGGAGAATAAGTTTATGGAATTTATAAATGGGGTTTATAAATAAAGTGAAATAAGATATCAGTGGATATTTGAAATATAAATTTAGGATGGGAATTTATAAAGGAATGGGTAATTGGTTTCAAAAATAAATAGTGATTTATTTTAAAGGTGTGAAAGAAAAGAGTATTTCCCAAAAAGCCAAGTACGTTTTCAAAGCAGATTTTTAAGTATATGTTAAAAAGTTCTAAAGTCGTTTAAAAAGAATGTTTTTAAGAAATTACAATTTAAGTTGTTTAAATTTTTAAAGGTAAATATTTATTAAATTATTTATAGTAGTAAAAATTTTAAAGGGTTAATTAGTATTATGATTTAAAAAGATAATTATTAATATGTTATAAGTAGTATTTTTAATAAAGTGTTTTAAGTAGTTTATATTTTATTTTATTTTAAGTGTATATTTTAGATAAAGTATGTTAAATTTTTTAAAAATCTAATTTTAATGGACTTGGTGCTTTTCAGGGGAAATAAAACAACTGGTTAGAAGTTTATTTCGTGAGAGAAAAGGTGATTGAAAACTATTTTCAAAAGGGGTTGAAGTTAGAAAATATCTTGCGGAGATATTTGAAATAAATAATTTGGGAAAAATTACTAAGGCTGATGGTTATTTGTGGATGTTATTTGGTAGTTAAATAACCTATTATCAATATTGGCCAATGCGCTGATCATTTCGAAGAGACCGAGATCAGGATTAATTTTCCAAAAACCACTTCGATCTGGTTTGAACGTTTTCGTGAGGAAGATAAGAGCATAGAGTCGAAGATGGAACAGTGAAGTGCAAGGGCTAATCGCTACTAATTGTGAGGGTGATTCCAAAATGGATGTAGTAGGAGTAGTGCCTTCGGTTTTGTTCGAACCCGGAACAGACTTGTATGGATGAATGCTATCACAACATCGTCAGGAGGACGATGGGCATTCTAAGTGAATTTGTGCTAAAAAGGTAACGCATAGCCTCGAACCTCATCAACCTGGAATGGCTAAAACAGGGGAGGTGTGCATAAGGCTAGGTGGCTAGCAACCAATTAGGGTAAGGTCACCCTTGTCTAGAGGTCCCTTTTATTCGGCTGTGTGGGCGGTTGTTGATCCCAACTGCAGGGTGATCTTATTCGAACTATCGAGCAAGGGGTAGCTCTGGTCCTGTGTTGTAGGGGATCAGGGTGGATCCTCGGTACGTTGATCTAGACCAGGTACTATGATGGGCGGTACCCCACTAGCCTTTCCATTGTATGGAATCCAATCTCCAATAAGCGTCTGTACGGTTTTGATTGTTCCCAACTATTGCTGAAACATGAGATGTAAGCATTTCAGCTAGATTCTATTTTACTTTCTATAGACACTATTATAATCAGGCGGATTTGATAAAATGTTTAGGTTATCGTAAGGTAAAAACCGGTTATGTTTATTTGTGGCGTGGTCTTACGAGATACCTTTGATTTCAAAGGATTTTTGAAAACTTTAATAATCAAATTGGGTGTGTTTTTCTCACTTGGTTTTCCAGACTAACTCGGGTGTTATTTCGCTATAATGCACGGGTTAGACCGAGTATTATAGATACAGAAAGGATGCTGTGGAGCTCAGGAGACGAGCTGGATAGCGAGACGTATCACACGTATTTGATGAATATTCCGCTGTGTTTGATTAACTGCATAGTCAGTTTTGTGAGGACAAGTTATGATAACTGTCCAGTGGTGTGTTATGAATTTTGTTGTACTCTGATGATGTAATGTATAAACAGATATAATTCTTTTTGTTTTAAAGATTAGTCATTTATCTACTATATATTGTTCTACTGCGATTGTGAGATTCTGATATTGTTTCTATTTCTTCTTTTACCTCCTTCTTCTTTAATCCTAATGGTTCGGTTTTCCGGCATTCGATTGTTCGGCATTTGATATAATGGACGTATTCATGTCGTATTTCGGGAGTTGAAAAATCGGGTCGTTACACTATTTTTTTTGTTTGCTATGGATGGATGGTTGATTATATTGATTTCATATGATGATTGTATGCTGTGTTTGTTGTTTTATATTGATTGGGTTGTTAGTGGTTGAAACAACTTAAACATTTCATTTTATATAATTATTAACCTCTTTGGATTATACAAGTGAAATACAGGTTTATGGAAACAATTGTTACTGCTTTTGATTTCATAAAAATAAGCATTAATTACCCGAGACAAATAGGTACTTTCTCGGATTACGGTTTTATAGCAATATTATATTATTTTTCCCGTATTGGGATATATTATTTGGAAATTTTTTGAATAATATTGTTATTATTGATATTATAATTTCTCCTGAGCGTCTCCGTACAAAGGATAATCTGTCGAAATTTTCCATAAATTTTGGACTTGGAAAATTTGTGAAAAGTTTTCCATGCTTTTTATAACTTGAGTATAAAAGATTTAATTGTTTATAAATTGATAATTTGACTTTAAATTATTTTATTTTGTAAAGTTATTGTTTATAAATTTAATATTTTGAATAAGATATATTGACTATTTAATTTTCTTTTCCCTTCTTTTTCCGTTTCGGGGACAAAAAGTTTTGAGTGGAGGAGAGTGTAACGACCCGTAGATTTCGGTAATTTAAAACTGTTAATTTAATAAAATTTAATGATGTAATATTGGAAGAAATAAAAAATTTGATGGTTTATGAATGAAATAATAATTAGAATTAAAGGTAATAATGTTAATTCAAGCCGACTATTAACAATTTGAATGAAATTTCAAATAATTGGAATAATGAATATGTTATGCTTGGTTATGAATTTAATATAAGAAATAAATGTGGATATTGAACTAGTTAATGAAATAATATAATTAATGGTAATTATATAAATTCAATATTATGTAAGTAATTTAAATAATTGGTTGAAATTAAACTTAAGTGTAACAGATCATGAACCAATGTTGACTGTACCCATGAGACGATAATTGATTGAATAACAAGATTTAAAATCAAATAAATGGATTCATTGGAATTTCAACTGATAATTTATGAATTCACTAAAATTAAAATTAAATAATGTAATTGGGGAATTAATTAACTTGAATTGATATAGAAATTGGTTTTAAAGGATTTTAAATTTCTGAATAATCCAAAAGAATAGAAATTGTAAGATTTTAGATTTGAATTGGAAAGTGATTTAATTAATTTAATTTATTTAATTAACTGAAAAATAGCCATTCTGGCCACTGACTCGGATTTTGAGGAAACAAGTTTTGTTGAATCCGTAACAGTGAATTATTATTGTAACATCCAAAATTTTCGACTCCGAAAATTCGACACTGATACGTTCACTGTAGAAGTGCCGAGTAATCGAACGTCGGAAATTTCAGATTATTAGGGCAAAGAAGAAAACGTGGTAGAAGAAGAAACAGAAAACAATAACATAGAATCTCACAATCCAAACTAGTATCATTCTGAAATTTTCCAGTGCGGATCACACAATTTCACTTCCGAACGCCGGAAATTATTATTGTAATAACTGGAAAGTTGTAACAACTTGTCCCTGACTACTATCAATACAATCTCAAATACATAGCGAAGTATACTCCATACGTTCCTGCCATCCAGCTCGCCTCTTGAGCTCCAGAACATCCTAACATGAAAATCTATAATACTCGATCTTACCCGAGCATTACATTAAAGTAACACCCAAGTTAGGCGGGAAACCAGCGTGAGTAAACCCATTTATCTTGAAATACTAAGTTATAAAACTTCTTTGAAAACTAGGGTAACTCTTACATCAATACGAGTTCTTATCTTGCTACATCCAAACATTTATTCTACTAAATAAATCTAAGTACCATTACTTAGTTTCAATGGTTCAGTTTACTTAATTTATTTCATTTCAGCCTATTTGATTTTACAATCAAATCTATAAAGAAATATAATAGTTACTAATCGAAGTGGTTCCGGATACTGCTGATATCCGACTCCGATCTCTTCAAATCTTTTAAGCCAAAAAAAATTCAATTTAACTTCAAAATGTTATATTCACACAGAGATTCATCACAGATAACTATTCAAATAAATGCCTCACGTTTACTAACAGTTCAATCCAAAGCATTTCATATCACAGAACATCACAGATTAACATATCAAAGATATTAATCAACCTAAACGTTCAATATAATTAATCATCCATAAGCAAGATTAATTAACCACACAATTTATAATTAATTACTTAACCAGCTTAATTATCATTGATTAATTACAAGCCATTTTATTATTATTCTAATTAATTATTGGAATGAATTAATTATCACTCATGATTACCTAAGACCTTAATTGATTAAAGTATAAACCACTTATCTTAATCATTTTACTTAATTATCATTTAAATTTATTTTAGAATTAATTTATTACTAACATATAAATTAACTAAGATCCTTAATTTAATTAATAGTTGGAAACATTTTACTTCCTTTATAACAACTACTTAATAACACCATTTAATTTCATTTAATAAACGTAAGGATTAATTTAAAATAATTGGTATATAATAAAATACCATAACTTAATTAATTTTAAAATAATTAATTTTGTAACCTTAAACTAACCCAAAACTTAAATAAACATTTATTATCTAAAAGAATTAGTTAAGAAAATTTGTTTTAAAAACTTGTTTTACCTTATCTTTTAAAAAGCTTGGTTAAAACAAATTTTCTCCTTCCTACTAAAAACACTCGGGTCAGGCTCAAGAAATCCCGATCCAACACTCAAGCCAATCTCCATATTTCCTGACCCTTTCCTTTTTTTTCTTTTTTTTCTTTTCAAACTTTATTTTGTTTTAAAATTTAACATTGTTGTATAACTAAAACACTCGCGAGCCCAACCTATGACAACCCCGAGTTCCCACCCGAGACAATCCTTCCTTTCCCTGAGCTCTCTCTCTCTCTCTTCTATACAATCCTACAGTATCAACCCTAAAACTACAGATACCACTGACACACGTTCACATGCACAGACGCTCCGATCATCGATGCCATCGTCGGCAAGTCGAAGACACCTTTCCCTCTATTTCGACCACCCAGATCCTAGAACCAATCTCGAAATCGAAATCGAGCTGAAACGAACCCCACCTGAACCAAATCGATCACCCAAAACCACCACGTGGTTGCCACCTCCGGCCTCCAGAAGCATCGACACTCCGACCAAACCCTCGCCATAGACTCACGCTTCCATCCCCTTGCTCCGGTCGAGACCGATGCATCGATGACAACGAACTAGCCGAGAATCCAACGTCGATCAAGACAGGTCCTTAAACCCTACTACGACATCGTGCTGCCACCACGATGATCGATAAACCCGATCACCATTTTTTCCAAGACCCCTTACCCTCAAGCAACCTCCAATGATGTTCACAACCTCACGCTCTTCGCCGATCGCCAGAAATCACCTAATATATGATTTCAGTTCAACCCATGGATTCTACCCAAAAAAAAATTAAAAATCTTGACTTTATTTTTAAAATTCATGGTTCTTGAATATGAATCAGGTGATGTAATCAAAACCCAAGATCTAAACAACAAATTTTCTAACTAAATTTTATTTTTTTACCTTTCTTCTTCTTTCCAGTTAATCTACTTTTTAACTACACTTAAAAAAAATTTAAAATTTAAATCTTGTAATTTCAAACATATTTTGTTTAAACATCATACGCCATAAGAGATTAGAGGAAGAGAAATTGAAAACTTGAACTTATTTTAAGTCTGTAGACTAGAGTAGGGGCATATTTGCGTGTAACAAACATGCACACCAAATCTTCATACATACAGACATGCAATCATATTAACACAATCATGCAAACATTTTCCACAACTTTACTTCAAGTATTTATCTCATGGAATTTAGATATAAACAGTTTTAGTTTTTTAAAGTTAGTCCACTCACAGTAAGGGTTTGAATAGAGAAGCCTGGAACGATTTGAACTGAAGCTTGATCAATTTTTAGTGGAGCTTGAATTTGCTTGCTGGATTTTGAGTTTGAATTTGATCTTGAATTGCTTTGCTTCAATTTTGAATTCTGAAAGAGTTATTTGTTTTTTTAGTTTTCATTTTATCTTCTCTGGTTTTTACTTTTCTTTGAAAGATGAAGCAAAAATGTTAGAGCAGGAGTAAAGATATATATAGAACTTTGTTACTCTAATATCATTTCCTTTTATATAATTTGAGAATGAAGAAAACAATTTAAAAAAGATTTTTGACACTTGTAATTTGCATGGCACCCTAAGCTTACAAATGTTCTTATGCGTGTATTTATATTTATATTTATTTATATTTATGTTTTTGTTTTTATCTTTTATATTTATACATTTTCGTTTATTAATTAATGTAACTTTTAAAGAAATAATATAAAACCTATTTGTACATTAATTAATAACTATATATATACACACTAGTATTTGAAAATGTAGAGTTTTAATCTAATTTATTTTTGAGATTTTTAAAATAAAACTATAACTTTGGAATAAATATAATATCTTAGGGATTTTGATATTATACACATCCATATTATTACAAACTTCCCTATATTTTATTCCATAGGCACACATATATATATACTCATATACATTATAAAGCTTTTATATATTTATTTATATATATATGGATATTTTATCTTGAATTAAATAGTGAAATATATTATTTATTTATTTACTATAAGATTTATCATCTCCAAAGATTTATAATTCAACATTTATTATAGTTTCAAATATATATATATATATATATATATATATATATATATATATATATATATATATCCTGACATTTTCAATTACCAGAATTTTTTTTCAACTAATTAAAATCAGTATCTCAATAGTAAAAATCAACTAATTATCCAATTATCGGATGTCCAAAAAATCCGGGTTATCATATTGCTCCCCCTTTAGAACTTTTCGTCCTCGAAAAGGAACAAAGAGAGAATTTTATTAAAATGTTTATTATTAGTTAAATTATCCTTTAAACATTTTGAACTCTCAACTCCCATTATTTAAAAAATTTAAAACACCTTTATAATCTACATAATATTGCCAAAATAGCTCTATAAAAATACTTTTTATAACTCGATGTCTCAACAAGTCCATCCTTGTTCTTACAGAAATTCGTTCATACGTTGATCAGGTGTAGGAATGAAAATCTATAAGTACTTGGTGAACCCATTTTCAACGCCCAGTGAAGATACTTGGAAAATATTTTTGTGAAAATATAGAAAACATTTTTGGTGAGAATGCTCTGGAAATCATCACCACCTCCATGGTCGTAGTTAGCCTGATGGTTACGTTGTCATCCCGACAAAATCCATAGAAAAATGTAGGCCTCCGCGCCCCTTGATTACACCGTGGAACCGCCACATTTCGCAGCTACATTAAGGGTTACGTCGCCATCACGACAAAAACCCGTGTAAGTGTAGGCATCAGCGCCCTCGAATTTCGTTGCCAAATGAAACTTCTCCACACAGACCACATTGATCGCAGACTACATCAGTCGAGTCCCAATGTAGCCTGTAGGCACTCATTGCCACACGAATTTCTCTATGTCTTCATACATCGCATTCTATCGATGTTACATCTCTCTCCCAGCAAAATCAAACGTAGACCTTAGGCAATCACTACCCCTCGACTTTCGCTATGGTGTGTAGTAGATCGCAGTTACATTGAGTTACACTGTCGTCACAGCATACAAATGTCTCTATAGGCATCAGCACCCTCGACTTTCGCTACCCCAACCACAATCCTCAGGAACGTTAGTTTGTCCAAACATCCTCCCAGGATCGAATTTAGAACCCCCCCTTAGGGCTCAAGGCAGAATCACCACGTGGATCTCCTACTAGAAGTTCATTTAAATGGGAACGCCTTTTTCCCCACAGCCATTATCAAAACATTTTATAATATACACATATGGTATTCTTCATACTCTTCGTATCACATATAAATTTCCTTTACACAAAATCGATATCTCAAAACCGATAATTCTTAAACTTGGCTTTCCAAATTCCCAAAATTGATTTTTCCCAAAAATCAAAAGCCTTTCAAATTTAGCGGGATCCAAAAAAATTTCCCAATTTCATAAATCATTTATATTTATATATATAAATATATATATATATATATATATATATATATATATATATATAATTTTATTCCTTCCAACTTGAAAATTCTATGGATCACTTCATACTTGTATAAATTCCCTTTTTATACTTCAACTATTTTTTTTCCAAAAATCGTTTCTTCAGGTTATAGATTCAATAAGGGAAGTGTATCATATGTAACAAATATATATAACTTTATTTATTTATATATCAAATCAAATATCCAAGTTTAATTTCTTTTATAAAGTTATTTACTACCTTTCTTGCTCTTCATAAAGTGAATTTCAATCGTAGAAATATCCAACTTTCATTTTTTCTCATCATATATTCCTCAAAATATACTTTTCATTTCAAAAATCATTTTTACATTTCTTCTCAAAATTTTTAATATCTATTTCATCCAAACACGTACGATGTATATATACCATCCGTACGCAATATCAAATATGATCGCTCGCTCGATCACACAATTTCACTTCCAAACTAGTGTCGTCCACCAAACTTCCTAGTGCGGACTCAAATCAAATTTCTTGATCAGAAACCGTCATTCTCCTTGCAAAGCCATAACTATGATAGGGAATTTCCAGAACCAATCAAAATTCCATATTCAAAGTTCGCCGTCGAAAATCGAGTGAAAAATCCCAACTCGGATCGATATACTATCTCAAAATTCTGTGTTCGAATCTGGATCAAATCGTTATGTGAATAGAATAATATACGTACATCTTACGTATTTATCTTCATTGATTATTAGCCAAATCAATCCTCTTTTTATTCACCTTTATTTTGATTCTATTCACTTATTCACAATTGCTTCAAATTTCCATTTGGATTATCACTTCAACTCTTATCTCGATTGGTATTTAATTATAAACAGTTTACACTCTGACAAGCTTGAATTTAGAAAATAGCTCGAAAAGTTTAAAATAGACAATTAGTTGTAAAATAGTAATTAGTTATAAAATAGCCGTAGAATACTTAAGTAGTTATAAAATAGTTGTAAAATAGTTAAATAGATGTAAAATTGTTGTAAAATAGTAATTAGTCTTCAAAATAGTTGTAAAATAAATATAAGATAGTTTGGGTTTTAAAAAGAAGGGTTGTATCGTAAATTACCAGAAAAGATATATTTAAGATAGTTTATATTAAAACAATTTATTTGAAAATAGTTCAGAGCCAAACTATTCAATCTCCTAATTTCCTATTCCAATCAATTTTTAATCTCCACTTCTATTAAATTGATTCAATTTCAATTCAGTTTAAATTAACTTTAATTCCCATCCCAAATTCAAATCAAATCCCATTTGAATTTAAATTCATTCAATTTTTATTTCACTCCCAATTAATTTAATTCAATTTCAGTTTGAATTAATCCCAATTCCAATCTCAACTTTAAATCATCTCGAATTATATAAATTCGAGTTCAATTTTCAAAATGTTGATTTAATCACTTAAATTAAATTAACCCTTACTTTTAATCTAACAACCTAATTCTTTTAAACAATTTAATTCTGAGTCCAAATTTTCAACATTAATTTAAATTACTTTTTACTTAACTTATTTCAAGTTCAAATAAGAGTTCAAAATTTTTTAAACAATTTTGTCTTCGAAATCCAATTTATTACCCATTTTTCACTTCAACCTTTGAAACCAATTCTTAAACAATTTCAGTTTGTAAGTTTATTTTTTAACATTTAAACCTTATGTTCAAAAGGATTCCATTTCCATAATCAAAATCTTTTAGATAGCTTCAAATAAAGTCTTATTTCCATTTAATTTCAGTAATGGACATATATTATCTCAATCCACTTCTTAATTCAAAACAATCCAATTCATTGTTTCATAAATTATTAATAACAACGGGATGATAGCAGGACATGTCAGAGTAAATAAACATCCAAATTATTTAAAACATCCATCAATAGCATCCATCACACATTTCCAGAACTCAAACCCATTTTGAGATCACACATAACTCCCTTTTCAAATCAATCGATTTAACTTCCCTAAGTTAAATCTCAATTTGTTTAATCCAGTCAGCCTTACTTATTTTGAATTCTCCATTTTGAATTTTAAACTTCTTATCAATATTCTTTCCCACTTATAAGTTCAAAAACTTATTTCTCTTTGGGTTTTTACATCGCATTTCAGGGAAAATTCAAAACTCAACACTTAGTGTTTATTTCAAATAATCTTTGATATTATGTATATCCCACATATATACATGTTTGTTCCATTCGCTCACCAAGTCATATTTTAAATTTTAAACCATTCTTGGTTTTAACTCAACAAATTCCTTTAAAATAAATTCTTAAAACAACTCTTGTTTTAAAATAAAATTCCTACATTCAAAAATATTCTGAAGAATATTATTTATTATATCTTTTTAACACTTTAAAACAATTCAAATCTTCTGGACTTGGATTTTAAAACTTCATAATTTAAACCCTTCCAATTTACAAGTCATACTTATCTAAATTGTTACTTCCTTACAACATTCCATTTTGCTTTATCATTAATTATTATTAGAAAATAAACATCCTACTATTATACACAATAACCATTTTATGATAATAACCAAGATTATCATACCTGGAAACTAATTCACTATATATTATCTCATAATTTGTTGGAAAACAAAATCAGGGCAACTTAATTCAGCATTCTGAAAACACTTCTTCAAATTTCTAGATTTTATTTTCTGGTTTGAATCCATTTCTAGCTTATCTTATTTGTATAGCTCATATTATCCAATTCCTATTTGGATATATATATATATATATATATATATATTACCACTTAAATTCAGATGATCTTATTCAATTTCAATAACCAACAACCAATTACTTAATATATATAATAATTAAAAAAATTATTGCTTTATATATCAAATATAAGCTTATATAAGAATCATTCATTTTTAAAACTATTTTAAAATCTTTATATAAGAAAATAACAAGTAAGCCCTCATATGATACACTCGACTCATTCTAGGATACTACTGACCCTATCCTTACTGAGTAAACTCACCAGAGCCAAGGTTCTCGCTTAACCTCCAGCTCTGATACAAAATGTAACATCTTGAATTTTTCAAGTTCGAAAATTTGACACTAATACGTTCACTGTAGAAGTGCCGAGTAATCAAACGCTGGAAATTTTAGATTGTTAGGGCAAGAAGAAAAAGAGGTAGAAGAAGAAATAGAAAACAATAGCACATAATCTCACAATCGCAGCGGAGCAAAACATAGTATCAAATAGTAGCATTTATACAAAGGAAAAAAACTGTAATTGTCAATTTACAAACAATATATCAGAGTACAATTCATTCATAATAACTGGACGGTTGTAACACTTGTCCCTAACTACTATCAATACAATCTCAAATACACAGCGGAATATACTCCGTATGTTCCTGCCATCCAGCTCGCCTCCTAAGCTCCAGAACGTCCTAACCTAAAAATCTATAATGCTCGGTCTGACCCAAGGCATTAAAGTAATACCCGAGTCAGGCTGGAAACCAACATGAGTAAACCTATTTATATTGAAATACTAAGTTATAAAACTTCTTTGAAAACCAGGGTAACTCGTACCTCAATACGAATTATTATCTTGCTACAGCCAAACATTTATTCTACTAAATAAATCTAAGTACCGTTACGTAGTTTCAATGGTCTAGTTTACATAATTTATTTCATTTCGGCCTATTTGATTTTACAATCAAATCTATAAAGAATTAAAGTAATTACTAATCGAAGTGGTTCTGGATATCGCTGATATCCGACCCCGATCTCTTCAAATCTTTTAAGCCAAAACAATTCAATTTAACTTCAAAATGTTATATTCACACAGAGATTTAACACAGATAATTATTCAAATAAATGTATCATATTTATAAACACTTCAATCCAAAGCATTTCATATCACAGAACGTCACAGATTAACATACCAGAGATATTAATCAACCTAAACATTCAATACAATTGATCATCCATAAGCAAGATTAATTAACCACGTAATTTGTAATTAATCACTTAACCAGCTTAATTATCATTGATTAATTACAAGCCATTTTATTATTATTTTAATTAATTATTGGAATGAATTAATTATCATTCATGATTACCTAAGACCTTAATTAATTAAAGTATAAACCACTTATCCTAATCATCTTATTTAATTATCATTTAAATTTATTTTGGAATTAATTTATTACTAACATACAAATTAACAAAGATCCTTAATTCAATTAATAGTTAAAAACATTTTACTCCCTTTACAAGAACTAGTTAATTACACCATTTAATTTCATTTAATAAACTTAAGGATTAATTTAAAATAATAGGTGTATAGTAAAATATCTTAACTTAATTAATTTTAAAACAATTAATTTTATAACCTTAACTAACCTAAAACTTAAATAAACATTTATTATCTAAAATAATTAGTTAAGAAAATTTGTTTTAAAAACTTGTTTTACCTTATCTTTTAAAGCTTGGTTAAAAACAAATTTTCTCCTTCCTACAATTAACACTCGGGTCAGGCTCAAGAAATCCCGATCCAACACTCAAGCCAGTCTCCATCTTCTTTTTACACTTTATTTTGTTTTAAAATTTAAAACTGTTGTATAGTTAAAACACTTACGAGCCCAACCCGTGACAACCCCGAGTTCCCACCCGAGAGAATCCTTCCTTTCCCCGAGCTCTCTCTCTTCTATACAATCCTACAGTATCAACCCTAAAACTACAGATACCACTAACACACGTTCACGTGCATAGATGCTCCGATCATCGATGCCATCGCCGGTAAGTCAAAGACACCTTTCCCTAGATTCCGACCACCCAGATCCTAGAACCAATCTCGAAATCGAAATCGAGCTGAAAGGAACCCCACCTGAACCAAACCAATCACCCAAAACCACCACGTCGTTGCCACCTCCGACCTCCAGAAGCATCGGCACTTCGACCAAACCCTTGTTGTAGACTCATGCTTCCATCCCCCTACTCCGGTCGAGACCGATGTATCAACGACGACGAACTAGCCGGGAATCCAACGTCAACCAAGATAGGTCCTTAAACCCTACTATAATGTCATGCTGCCACCACGATGATCAATAAACCCAGCCACTATTTTGCCAAGACCCCCTACCCTTAAGCTACCTCCAACGATGATCACGACCTCACGCCCTTCGCCGATCGTTAGAAATCACCCAATATATGATTTCCATTCAACCCATGGATTCTACCCCAAAAAAAATTAAAAATCTTGATTTTATTTTTACTAAATTCATGGTTCTTGAATACGATTCAGGTGATGTAATCAAAACCCAAGATTTAAACAACAAATTTTCTAACTAATTTGATTTTTTTACTGTTCTTCTTCTTTCCAGTTAATCTACTTTTTAATTACACTTAAAAATATTTTTAAAATCTAAATCTTGTAAATTAAAAAATATTTTGTTTAAACATCATAAACTATAAGAGATTAGAGGAAGAGAAATTGAAAACTTGAACTTATTTTAAGTCTGTAGACTAGAACATAGACATATTTGCCTGTATATAGACATGCACACCAAATCTTCATACATATAGACGTGCAATCATATTTTCACAATCATGAAAACATTTTCCACAACTTTACTTCAAGTATTTATCTCATGGAATCATGATACAAATAGTTTTAGCTTTTAAAGTTAGTTTACTCACAGTGAGGGTTTGAACAGAGAAGCCTAGAATGATTTGAACTGAAGCTTGATCAATTTTTAGCGGAGCTTGAATTTGCTTACTGGATTTTGAGTTTGAATTTGATTTTGAATTCTTAGCTTCAATTTTGAATTTTGAAAGAGTTGTTTGTTTTTTTAGTTTTCATTTTATATTCTCTGGTTTTTAGTTTTCTTTGAAAACTAAAGCAAAATTGAAAGAGTGCGAGTAAAGATATATGTACAACTTTGTTTCTCTATATCATTTCCTTTTATATAATTTGAGAATGAAGAAAACAATATAAACAAGAATTTTGACACTTGTAATTTCCATGGCATCCTAAGCTTACAAATGTTCTTATGTATGTATTTATATTTATATTTATTTATATTTTGTTTTTATTTTTTATATTTATACATTTTCTTTTATTAATTAACGTAACTTTTAAAGAAATAATATAAAACCTATTTATACATTATTTAATAACTATATATATATACTAGTATTTGAAAATGTAGAGTTTTAATCTAATTTTTTTTAGATTTTTAAAATAAAAATATAATTTTGGAATAAATAGAATATCTTATGGATTTTGATATTATATACATCCACATTATTACAAACTTCCCTATATTTTATTCCATAGGCATATATATATACTCATATACATTATAAAGCTTGTATATATATATATTTTTATATATATGGATATTTTATCTTAAATTAAATAGTGAAATATATTATTTATTTATTTACAATCAGATTTATCCTCTCGAAAGATTTATAGTTAAACATTTATTATAGTTTCAAATCTATATACATGTACATCCAGATTTTTTTAATTATCAGAATTTTATTTGTTCAACTAATTAAAATCAGTATCTCAATAGTAAAAATCAGTTAATTATCCAATTATCAGATGTCCAAAAATCTGGTTTATCACAATTATAGGATTTCTTGTTTTGTAACGATCGGACTTGTCGTTTGATCGTACGAGCTCGAAACGCCTAAAAATTAACTTTAATTGAAATCAATTTGAAATAAGCTGATTTTAACGTAACTTCTCCATACGATGGAATTAGGATTAGAAACCTATTCCATTGAGTTTATTATCACCAAAAACATCTATTTTGATATATGTGTTGATCCATTTTCGTTCCGAAGTCGAAACGGGCTTCTCGGGTCTTTTATCGTTAAATCAATCTTATCCAGTCATCCTATTTCTGACCCACCTATAAATACTTCGTTATAAACCCTAGCCACTCCTTATTCTCATTTGTCTACACATACATCTCTTTCTCAACTTCTCATTCCAATGGTAGACAAACAAATTCCAGTTCAATTTCAAATCAAATCCCAATTTGAAAAAATTAAAACTCCTCAAACAATACCGAATTATATATCGATTTGAAGCTTTAAATGAGCACAAGTCAGAACTGTGATTCGTTTTTCGATCTGGGTCTCTGTGTGGCCGAAACTGGGTGAACTATTCATGGCCGTTCATTAATCGTCGATCAACTTTGACTGATCGTTGAATCAATGATGCAGTTTGGTAGAGGGGATCGAGGGGAGTTCATCTGTGCCTAACGCTCGCCGATTCAATGGCCGGATCTTCGTCAACAAATCAAATAGGTCACGTTAGAAGCAGCGGCTACTGTGTTATTTTTGCCTTAGTCGGGGAGATGTTTGCGAGCGCTGTTAGTCCGTGTGATGATGGTTTTGATGACAACAACCTTGGAATAGATTATAAAATATAAATACTAACATTATAAGTTTAGATATATATGTATATGCAGGATTTAACCATGCTGGTACCAAGAATGAAGACTGTACAGTATAGAGATTCAAGATATCAAGATTGAAGACTCATGAGTATCAAGATTATCAAGAGTTCAAGAATTCAAGTAATTTATTCTTTAATTATAAATTTTGTTAAAACTCATAGAAACGCACTGACATCTTAAAATCCAATTTATTCGTGGAATGCAATCCACTTCGAGCCTGTTAAAGGGATGGAACCCTAAGAAGGATGAAACCTATGAAAAATCTAGTGGAACATTGTTTTGTATCCGCTAACTTTTTGTTCAAAATGATTTTTCAAAATTATATCTTGTTTTCAAAATGATTTCAAAACCTTCCTTTTAAAAGCATCAAAAACCTCTATCCTGATTTTAAACAATTTTAGCCTCAAAATCATCTTTAATTTCAAAGTCAAAATACTCCTGATTTTATACTATCTTTTAATATAATATATTTAACTTTTAAATATTTATACTTAGATTTAAATATAAAATTATATTTAAATTCTATATATATTATTCTCTATATTTACTTATGAATTTTAACTATATTCAAGTATATTTATAAAGTTTAATATAGTTTTAATATAAGATAAAGGTTATTTTCAAGGAAAATCAAATCATCAAAAAATGCTTTAGGATGTCGACGTACTCATGGTGACCATGTCGACATGGTGTCAGTTGGTTTCAAAATTCAAATTTCAAAAGAAGTGTCTATTCGCTATATCTCTTCACGAATGGACATGGTTGTTGTTCTTCTATAAATAGGGGTTAGTTTCAACGAATTTTACATCAGATTTTCTAATTTTTCACCCCTCTTCTTCTTTCACATTTCTTAATACATATTCTTACCATTACTCTACCGAAATCAACATTGAATCAAACTCTATTACTTCTAGTTTGATTCTCTATCACTATCTCTACTAGGTTCTCAGTGCTATTCAGAGTTATAGACTTCTTTGTAATCTATTAAGCGAGAAAAGGTGTGATTGTAGCCTTGGAAATCAATCAAGAGAGAAAATGTGTGATTGTAGCCTTGGTAAATCAATTGGGTAACTTGTGTCCCGAAAATCAAGTATCTATACCCTGAGGATAGAAATTCTGGAGGGTGTACCTCGTAGCCTTGAAACCGAGGGTGTAATTGTACAATTGCTTTTGAAAGGAAATCTATACTTGTGTTGTGGGACTGGATGTAGGGTAACTCTGAACCAGAATAAAATCCAGTGTGTTATTTCCTTTACTGCTTTTATTTTATTTCTACATCTATGCTTGTTTTTGTGATCATATCTATGTCTGTATATTGCATACATCGGTGTCTAAATTAACATAAACTCAAAAAGATTTAGTAATTCTTTATTAACACTATTCACCCCCTCTAGTGTTAATCCTAGCCTTAAGATCTGTAATCCGCATTTCTCACAAGCGCGTGGTCATGGGGGGTGTGCTGTGATGGTGCGGCGTCGTGGGCAAGGTGGCAACCGGTCATGGCGCGTGGCTTTGGACGTGGTGGCGGCTGCGTTTCCAGGTCGAGCTCAATCTCGATCTCGTGCTAGGGTTCGTTCCAAAGAAGTAGTTGATGATGTGGCTTCAGTTGTTTGGTTGTTTTTCTTTTCTTTTTTTAATTTCTTTTTTCAATTTGAAATTCGAATGTTCTTACGATCATAACATTTACATACGAGGTAGGATTTGTGCACGGTTTGTTTGGCCAGGATCGTATTGAAATTCTGGGCATTAAGACTTGCTGGTTTGGACGAATTCTGAGATCATTTGAATTTGGGCTCTAAATTAGAATTAAATTCAATTTAAATTCAAAGGTGAGTGTTGTAACCCACTCACAACTTCTAAAATTTCTTATATTTGTTAAATCAAATTTATGATGTGATTAAAAAAAAATTTATGGCTGTTTGGTATATTTTAACCACCATTTCAGTTGATTTGAATTTATTTGAATTAAATCGTTATTTAATTTATTATTGAATATAAATTGCCAGTTAAATACCTGTTATTGAAATACCGTTATTGATTGATTATTTTGGATGATGATTTTGATGGATGTTTGTTGAATGGATGTTGTATTTTATACCATTTATAATGCAAGTTCACTATGGATTGAAATGGTACATACCCGATTAATCTATAGAGTAAGGAAAAATCGTTATGGGTTGAAATGATAGACTCGAGCGATTTTATGGATGTTATTCATTTCGGGATTGTGGTTTGAAATAATATATAACCGTAAAATTTTAAACAGCGGATTGAAATGATAAATATCCTATCATTTGACCCTAGGGTAGAAAATTATGTACGGACACCAGATTGGTTTAATTTAATGATTTTGAACTTCTTAATTTTTGAATTAATTAAATGATATATTGAAATAGAATTTGACGTATATAAATGGAGGTATTATTGGAAAATCAAGTTTTGTGTTGAAATGTGAATTGGTTTAAAAGGAATTGCTTTAAGAAATTAAATTAGAAGTTTAAAGTTAAACTTTTAATTATAAATGAAATTCTATCGAAATTAGGTTATTGAAGTTGTTTGAAAATAACCTTGAAATATTTTGAAGCTGGAGTAATTCGAATTGATATTTGAACATGGATTGAAACGATATGAAATTCAATAGTTTCTTGAAATTTAAAATTGAAAGGTTTGAAATTTAATTGTTGATTTGGAAATTTAAAATTGTCCAAATGTGTTGGAATGAAACGAATAGTTTAATTTGATATTAATTCCAAAATCATGTTTAATATAAACTGTTTTAAAAATATATTATTTCAAAATTTCTAATTATCAAGATTTTCAAAGTATTAAACTATTTTAACCTGTAATAATTTTATTAAATCATTTTAACCTATTTTAAACCATTTAATTTATTTAAACTATTTTAGATGATTTAACTTATTTTAAATCTAATTAATCTATTTTAAAGCTATTTAATCTATTTTAATTATATTTAGTCTATTTTAAATCTAAATCAACTATTTATAACTATTTAAGACTATTTTCTTCTAAATTCTAAACTAAGTAAAATGGATGGATTATATTCAAATTCTCGATTTTAAAGTGAATATGGTTAATGATGTTATAACCTAAGTTGGGATTTAAATGTTAACTATTGAGATATGCTGATTTTGAAGTAAGGATTGAACCTATTTTGGAAATATGATTTTGGAAGAAATTATGATTTTTAGAAACGATATGATTTTGAAAGTGAATACGATTTGAAGGTGAATATAATTTCGTAAGTGACGGTTTTGAGAATATGATATTTTGATACAAATCACCAAACCTTATTAAATTAACTATTTTTAGTTATCGAAAGTTACGGGTCGTTACACTCTCCTCTACTCAAAAATTTTCACCCTCGAAAAGGGGAAAAGAAGGAATTAAGAAAATAATATATCTTATTCAAAATGTTAAATTTATAAACCACTAATTTACATAGTTAAATAATTTAAATAAAATATCAACTTATAAACAATTAAATCCTTTTATATTCAAGTTAATAAAAGTTTGAAAACATTTCACAAAAAAATTTCTAAGTCCAAAATTCATAGAAAATTTTGGCAAAGTCTCCTTTGTACAGAGAGGTCTGGAAAAAATAGTAATATCAATAATAACAATATGTATTACATAGATTTCAAAATAATATATCCCAAATCATGGGAAAACAGTATAATAGCGCTATAAAACTGTATTCCGAGAACGAACCTACTTATCGGGCAAACAACACCTAATTTATGAAACCAAAAGAAGTGGCTATTGCTTCCATAACCAATATTTCACTTAAATAATCCAAAAGAGTTAATAATCATATAGAAGAAAATATTTATGTTATCCCTATTAGTCACAACCAAATAAACACAATATACAATAGTTACAAGCTACAAAATCATACGATCATCACATGCAATCAAAGCAATCAACCATTTATCTCTAGAAATTAAAATAAAGGTTTGTTCAGGTTTAGAAACTTTCAATCGTATAAAATGATAAATAAACTACTAAGTATACCATACACTCAGCAGTCTTAGATAAAACTCAATAGATTATTTACACATTTTTATATGGTTAAAAGTATCCTTTCCAAACCAATACTCAAGCCAAACAACAATATTCTCAAATAATATTTAAGTTTTATTCTTATTACTCTTTGTTTTTCACATTAAACACTATGCATTTTAATTTGTTGTAACGAGCCATAAATTTTATTAATTTTTGTAACGTATTTAATTGAATTTTTGGAAAATTTAAATATTTGAATTTTGAAATAAAAATTTAATATTTGGAATATGTCTAATTAAACATAACAAATGGTAAATTTTCATCTGATAATATGAAAGTATATTTTAATGTATAATTTTATTCAAATTCAAATCGGTTAAAAATTGACGATAATAAAATGTTTTCCAAATCTGAATATTTTATACAATAAATTTGTAAATCATCTTATGAGTGAGATGTCATATTTTATTTCGTCAAATTTGGACTGCTATTGCTCTGTTTATCTTATTTTCAGCAAATTAGTAGCATTTTCGGTATCGATTATCAACTTTTTATATGATGATCGTACCATTGATATCTATATACCGTTTTGATCGGCTCGTCATGTTGATCTCTGTGGTATATTCAATTTTATGGTTTGATGTTCGACACGCAGCGAAATCCGCAAAACAGTAACCGTATCAGTATCGGTTCTACGTCTTTCGGTTTACTTATGACCATTGGTTTTCGATCGTGAAAATGCTCAGTAAATAGCCTTTTATATTCCCCAAAATTTCCTAACTACTACTATTCCTACCGGTTCAAGTTATAAATGCTATTTCCCTTGTTTTATTATATGATGGTTTATCCTCGGTTCTCTTCCTTTCTGCTTTACTCTGTTCTATCCTGTTGAGAATATATATATATATATAGAAGCTTAAATCTTCTCCACCTTCTTGAACCAACAAAGCACACAAACCATCGTTGTCTGGCCTCCACTTCCTTATGCACACGAGCAACAACTAACACCCACCATCTCCCTTCACCTTCCGCCATATATCTTGGAACTGCCGTGTCCTTTGCATAGCCTCCTTTCACCACCAACACCCTGACATCACATGTAGCCACACCCGCCACCACCTGGCCTCAATTCTTCACCACTGATCAACCATCATGTCATAACCACTCCACCACCTCAGCTTCGGATCTAGGCTTTGCCGTATGTCTTCTTGATACTTATAAGTTAGTTTATATATTTTTGCAAATGTATCTAATAACATATACTATTTTGTTAGCTTATATATATAATATGTTAATGAGTATGTCTAATCTGTTGGATTTTATATCCCAATTTATATAAGTGTATAACGTTTATAAAAATTTCAAAATTATAATGTTTATATGGTTATAAAGGTTTATGCAGTATATTTATTTTAACCTGGTATCATTTTATATATGTAATATACGTATATTCCGGGAAAAAGAAAATATATGTAAGTTTATATATTGAATCTGTTGTTATAAATGTGTTTGAGTTTATATTTGTTAAATATTGGATTTTCATTTGAGTATTATGTATTTTATATTATATGAAACTTCTAGCCGGTTCAATCATATTTGACCTATCCAAGAAAATTTTCTACGTGTATATATATATATATAGGTTAGTAATATACATTTGTATAATATGCAGGTTATACCTATCGTTACATATTGATTTTTGCTGTTTATATATTCAAATATATATAATTGGTCTGTTTGTTAGTTATATATATATAAGTATATATTTAAACCAAGTTCCTATTTTGATCTCTATTATATATATATATATATATATATATATATATATATATGTAACTGAGCTTGTATATATATTATACATGTGCTTATAGTTGTAATATGCTAGAGCATATATATGGTTTATATAAGCTTGTATAAGAGTTACGTGGTCTGTTGTTCAAAATAAAAGTTTACTTAAGTTATATGAAAGATATATGTTTTATAATGTTAGATTTTATATAAGTTATTGTTTAACATAAAATATAAGTTATTAAATTAGTTACTCCATGCATATATATAGTGTATACATAAATATAATCTAGTTTGGCTCATATATTGGTATATATTATGTTATTTCCTTATATGTATATGTTTGGTTAGAATCTGTAAGCTATATATAAGTTATATATAGGTTTTGTTGTTTATATGAAGTATATATATCTTGATTTCATAAGTATGTTGCTGGATGTGTCAGTATAATATATAGTATTAGGTTGGTTCTCCTATATTTGACCATATACATACATACATACATACATACATACATACATACATACATACATACATACGTACATACGTACATACATACATACATACATACATACATACATATATATTTACAGCAGTGTTGATATATTTTTGTAACATATATTTCTAAAGTTTATAATAGGAGTTGTATATGTTTATATATTAATTTAGATAAATGAGTATACATTAGTTTGGTTTAGATGACATTTTGAAAGGAAAAAATATAATACAAGTATTTTTCGTTTTAATAAGTATATATATAAGTAATTATTTCAAAATAAATGATATATATATATATATTGATTTTAATAATTTGAAACAATGATTTTTGAAATATATATATATTTTATTTAATATATGGTTGAATTTAGAATATGATAGTTACATATAGTCATATATATAAGTTCACTTATACATTTATCTTCATCAATCCAGTTTTTATTTGATTTCACCAATTCCGATTTATCAGCTTTATTTGTCGATTCATGGCAATCTTACTTTGCTTTGGGATTCATAGCTTGTTCTGTTGTCGAATCTGTGACGACCCGGAATTTTTAGATGTTTGAAATTGGAATATTTAATTAATTTAAATATTTAAAAGTTAATTTTTAACTTGAATTCAAATATTATTATTATTTAGCAATTTAGTTATTGGATTTAATAAACTGTAATTGGGTAAATTATTGAATCTTCAGTTTTAAGCCTGTTAAAAATAATTTGAAGGTTTGCAAAATTTATATCGATAGTACTGAAGATAGTAAAAGTGTTGAAATTTAATTTGGAAGTGTTTTGTTAAGTTTTGAAATTTTATCGTTTAAATTGATATTTAAATAGCCTTCCGAGGCACAGTCTTGGATTTCGACGAAACCAGTTCCATTAGATCTGTAATATTGTATTATTATCGGATTTCAAATTTTGGAGTGTTTGGAGTTATGGTGTGAGCGTACGTTATATAAATGTGTTGAAATCTATATCGAAAATTAAATATAATAACTGATTCAAAAAGCTATCTTCTCCATATGATCGAATTACGACTCGGAACCTTTTTCTTTACGTTCGAAATAGGGGTATAACCTTATAAATGCCTAGCGGCACGCCTCGATAGGCATTCGAGATTGTAAGTTGCATTTATCAAGAAGATTTGAACTTAATTTAAAAAAATATTTATATCCTGGTCACCGTCAGCTGAAATTATTTCACTTCATAATTTTTTCCTGTCATTTCAAGACCACTGTAGCTGGGCAAAGCTTCTCACGCAAGGTATCTTCCTCCTTTTATATTATCTGCCAAGCCTTCTTTCTAAACCATTCGTTCAAAAACAAAATAATGGCTGAGAGTTTTCAAAACAAAATCTCGTCCCTCAGTCGAAAATATAAAATCGTGTGCTTTCTTTCCCTAATCCACGGCCGCGCGATCTCATTCAAGACCAGAAATCGCGAATCAAATCACATTTTCCATTTATTCCCTGCATCCTCCAAATCGAAATCAAATTGCCGAACGAATTAGCTTCATTTGAAATCAAGGTGTGAAGCGCCGTTCACTTTCGACGCGAGGTGTAGCGGGGAAGCGGCTCGAGGCCAGGTCGAGGTGGTTCAACTGGAAGCAGGGCGTACGCGAGCTCGTTTTAGGGACGAGGGGCGACGTGATGATGGCGCTGCCGCTTGTAGTAGGGTCGCGACCTATCATCAGTGGGTTGGGGTCATTGGAGGACTTAGGTGGTGAGAGGGTGGATCTGGAGTTGGGTTTGAGGAAGGTGGGATTTCTCTGGTAATCGTTTAACCTGATTTTTCTTGCTTAAGCTAATTTTAATTTAGGAAAATATGCAACGCATAAAACAGATAATTTTACAGTAAAGAAATTCTTTGTCTGTTAGCAGTTTTTAATTTTTAGGTTAATCCTAATTTAATTTAAATATGTTTATGTAAGACATAAAATATATGTATAGATTAGAAATATATAATACTTCAACTTACTAGTTAAGATAAAAACAAAAATAATAAAATAATATATATATACACACTTTTAAATCTACCTGTTATATTGAATAATGTATTTTAGTGATTAATTTGATTAATAAACTTATTTAATTTATTTAGCCACTAAAGGATTTTAAGAGGGAAATCATTGGTTAATTAAATTTATAAAATGGTAATAATTTGTTCAATTTATTTCAAGGTGTTAATAAATCGTATAATTGTTTATACATGGTTAGAAATCCTGAAGGAAACAAGCTGGTTCGGATTGGATTTCAAAATAAACAAAAATCAAAGGTGAGTTAATCTCACTCATCTGGATTATTACAGTAAATTTAAATAATTGGTTGAATGATTGAACTGATTGATGTGTAGTATCACATATAGTAGTATATATATAGTATAGCTGGAGTGATTGATTTCCCGCATTATATAGCGGATGAGACCCTATGCGCTGCATAATAGCGAATGATATGATATAAAACCCATGTACGGCGATATTCCACCTCGAAGTGGAATTGGTATTTTATGTTGTGCTAACAACTGTGGGTGCAGGGAAATAAGTTGGAGGGATTCAACTGGATTCCTCTAAATTATTTAGAATGTTTAATATTCTATGTTATGAATATTTGATATTCTATGATGAATTATATTGATAATTAAATATTGAATTTAAGAAAATGAATTTGGTTTTAAATTCCTTTAAACTTCTTTTATAAATGAGTAATTAATTTATTTAATGAAGTAAATAAAAAGTAGTTAATTACAGGTTGAGATTAATCAAAAGTGATTAATATTTGTGGTTTAATTAATGATTAATTACTTAATCTAAATAATTTACATTAGGATAAATTAAAATGTAATTAGAAATCATTAATTTATATAATTAATGATGTAATTAAAGGCTGATAAGTTAAGATTAATTAATAATTAATAAGAGATTTATGAGAACTTAATTAATATAAGTAATTAAGGATTAATGTAATTAATTATAGTTAATTAATTTGTGAAGTAATTAAAGATTAATTACTGTTTTTGGGTAAGAATAATAAATTTGCGTAATTAATTAAGGATAATTACTTGAATGTAATTGAAGGGTAATTAATCAAGGTGATTAATTAAGATGGATAATTAAGGCATGATTAATTAATTGATATGAAATTAATTAATATCAAGTGAAGGAATCTAAGCGATTGAGGTTAGTAATTCAATTAGAAGTGATTAAATTTATTTTGAAAGTGACCAAGTCTGTTTATGGATGATCGAATGGTACTGGATGCCTCAAATGAGTTAATATCTTTGATATGAAATGTTTTGTAGTATCATATGTTTAGGCGGACAGGATATTGCGGTTATCTATCAATGATGAATTGTTGTGTAAAGTGACATCCTGTATTTAAAGTTTGAAGTGTATTTCATTTGAATAACTTGGGTTAGGATAACATGAGACTCGAAGAGACCGGGGTCGGGTATTAGAAATACCCGAAACCACTTCGAATTTTTATAGATTGATATATGAAATCAATAAGCTGGAATGAAATGATTTAAGTGAATTGGACTATTTAATCTAAATTTTGGTACTTAGAAAATTGACGTGTGAAGTAAGCCATGCCTATAACAAATTGTGAATTCGTGAATTGATACGAGTTACCCCAGGTTTTATATAAGTTGCATGCTTTGTATTCCATGTTAGATGGGTTTACTCACGCTGGTTTCCAGCCTGACCCGGGTGTTACTTTGATGTAATGCTTGGGTCAGACTGAGTATTAGAGATTTTCAGGTAAGGACGTTCTGGAGCTCAAGAGGTAAGCTGGATGGCAAGAACGTATGGAGTGTTTCCGCTGTATTATATTGTTATATATCTGAGGCATGTTGATTGTATATGCATATATGTTGTAGCTCTGATGTATTAAAGAGAAATTTGACAATTACAGTTTTCCTTTGTATAACTGTTATTATTTGTTATTATATTTTATCCGCTGCGAATGTGAGATGTTGGTGTTTCTTTTTCCTAACCATCTGAAATTTACTGGATCAAAAATTTCTGGGTCGTTACAGAATCTCTCTAGCCTTTAAAGGGGAGCAATCACTCACGATCAACGTTCTTATGTTTATTAAATTTGACTTCAGTTAAAACGATAATTGAAATATGCCACTATTAGTTATCTACATTGCTATATATATGCTATTTGTTCACCAGTGACATCTGACACCATTATTTATGATTTATATTGATGATATATGCCAATTACTGATTGTTATATTATTATCATATATGTTATCACTCTACAAGTTCCCAATTAGTATAGAACTCCCTATGGGTTGAAATGATACATACCCGAATGATCTATATAATAGGAGAAAATCGTTATGGGTTGAAATGATAAACCTAAGTGTGACGACCCGACTTTCTTACCATAGAAAATCGCATCATTTTTAAGAAAGAAAGCGGTAGAAAAGAGAAAAGACAGTGAAGAAGAAAGAAACAACATCAGAATCTAACAGCGGAACGAATAATTTATATTAATAACATAAACATTACATAGTTTACAACAATTATCAGAGTTACACAGATATACAACACATACTAGACAGTTATAAACACCTGTCTAGTTATACAACTCAATACAGTACAAGAAAACAACTCAGAGAAAATCTACACAGCGGAAAACTATTTATATATCTACATGCAGAAGCCTCCTGCTCCATTTGCTCCTCCACAATTTGTCAAAGCTAACCCGAATCATAACCTGAATCCCTTGGCTACTCGTAAAAAAATTTGAGTACCTAAGAGTTTAAGAAAAACAGAATAAACTCTGGGTCAGACATGGGTCTGGTATGAGTAAACAGTTAAAGTTGCTTAACTTTAAAAACCTATGAAAAGAAAAGGTATCACGTAAGACTTCCCACACATATACATGGAAAAGTTTTTACCTTACGCTAACCAAAACATTTGATAGAAAATCCGATGATATTATAATAGGTCTAGGGTTTTCGAGTAAATATGAAATAGCAGAAATTGTTACATCTATTAAATTCCAGCTACTAGCCACAAAAGTGGGTAATACAATCAAAACCGTTGGCACTTATTGGATTTTGGATTCCATACAATGGCGGGGCTACTGGGGTACCGCCCGTCACAGTACGTGGCCTAGATCACCATACCGAGGAGTACGCCCGCTCCCTGCAACACAAAGCCGGACCCATTCCTTGCTGAACAGTTCCGAACAAGACAACCCCGACGATTCTAGCTATCAATCGCCCACACAGCCGAAATAAAAGGGACCTCTAGACAGGGTTAAATCTTACTATCAAGTGGGGGCTACCCACGAAGCTTTGCCGCACCTCCCCTGTTTTAGCCATTCCCGGTTGATGAGGCTTGAGGCTACAATTACCTTTAGCGAACACATCACTTAGAATGCTCATCGTTCACCTGACGATGTTCTGAAAGCATTCAATCCATACAAGTTCATTCCAGGTTCGAACGAAACTGAAGGCATTATCTCGTTACACTTATTTTGGATCACCCTCAGAGTTAACAACAATAACCCTTGCACTTTGAATCACCATCTCGAACCTATAAGAACTAGTTCCGTCAAACTCATCACGGAATCACCCATAGAGTTATACTGACATATAGTCCTTACACCTCGAGTCTTCACAAAGCTCCATTTTGATTCACAACATCGATGTGGTTTTCGGATATCCAAATATTGAAACCCGATCCCAGTCTCATCGAAATCCAAAGCGTGTCTTTTAGGTCCAAGTTGTTTGAGTTAAACAATTAAATTCAACTATCTATATACACAGAATAGATAATTCTCAAGTCATAATTGATAATCACATTATCAAATAACAGATATCTACATTATCAATATCAAAATAGGTAATCCATATCTCACCATTCCAATAGAAAATCTATGTTATCATCATATGCAACCAAGTATTCATACCACACAACATTACTTATCTCATTTTCTAAGATTACATCCAATCAATACAATCAAAGTCATCCATTCATACATAAGCAACGATTTACTTAATCATAACATAATTAATTTAAAATGAATTAAATTAACTATCTCTATCTCTAATTAATTTAAAGTGAATTAAATTAATTACTTCATCTCTTAATTAATTACCTCTGTAATTTATCAATTACTTATCTTAAGTAATTAGCCTTATCAAAACTTTATTTAGAAATCATACTTAATCTTTTATCAAGTGACTATGTTTAATTAATTAACAAAATAATTAACTTTGATTTCACTCATCTCATAAAACATAATCGAGTAATACATCCCTTAATTACTCGTTAACCAAATTAATTTTCAAATAACAGATTAACTATTATCAATTATAGATTAATAAACCTTAATTATTAATCAATTCTTTAATATAAAGTAATTAATCATTAATTAATTTTATAATTAATTAATTAACCTTAATTAACTAATTAATCATCTCTTAAACATTAATTAATAAACTTAATTATTAATTAACAACCTTAATTACAAATTAATTAATTAACATTAAATAATAGTTAATTAATCCTTAATTAACTTGCATTATAGATTAATAACTTCTTAATTATTAATTAAGAAAATCTAATTATTACTTAATAAAACCTTTATTAAGTATTAATTAATTACTAGTTTAATTAACCCTTAATTTCTTAATTAATAAGTAATTATAATTTAATTTATCATTAGACATAAATTAAATTGTCATAATTGTTAGTTAACTAAATTAATAATTATACTTAATTAACCCCTTTTTAAAATAAAAATTAAATTAATTAATTAATTTAAAATTTCTTAATTAATTTAATTAATTAATACTTAATTAATATTTAAGATAAACATTATCTTCATTTAACCTTTAAAAAAACTTTACTTAACAAAATTCAATAATTAAATTAAGATATAAAATAATCATTAATTACTTTCCTTAATTATTAATTAACAATTCTAATTTCAAGTTAATAAATTATTTTAACTTTAATTGTTAATTAATAAAACATTTATAAATTTCCTTTATTTTTCCAAAGTAAGTTTGAAAATAACATTAACTTAAACATTTAAACAAATCATACAAATTTCATTTATAAAAACACATTAATTTTAAGAAATAAATTTCTAGAAATATCTTAGCTTAATTATTTAAAGTTTAAAACATACTTTATTTTAAATTTAAAATCTAGTTAAATGTTCCATTTGGGTTCAACCCATTAATATTTGCACCAAGAAACAAAGTACATCTTTTTAAAAAAAAAAACAATTTGACTTTAAAATTTTAAAAACTGTTTTAATTAAAACTTTAAAAAAACTGTTAACATAACAGTTTAATTAACATAACAGTTTAAACCCCTGC
Source organism: Allium cepa (assembly GCA_030765085.1). Taxonomy (NCBI): domain Eukaryota; kingdom Viridiplantae; phylum Streptophyta; class Magnoliopsida; order Asparagales; family Amaryllidaceae; genus Allium; species Allium cepa. The sequence goes on from CM060944.1 coordinate 434,622,580, forward strand.
AACACAACAGAACACAGAACAACACGAGACACAACCAAAAATACTCGAGCTCCTTCCCTAGCCATCTTCCTATACACCGGAGACCTACTTCGAGAAAATCAAGCAACCCCAAACAAAAACTCAAACCCATTGACACCATCCGATTGTGCACCTGCACCATTGCCGGAACTACTTCTGGTCATCGGCGAACCTATCACCAAGTCACTCCACCACCCTACAACCCCCTACGATCAACAGAATCCCATCCCTAGCCTCGATTCAAAATCGAGCTCTTCATGGTTTACTGAAACCCAACATCAACAGATCATTCTCCTGAACCCACGCCACCGATCCACGTTAACCGCCACGATCACGGCTAGTGCTTGCTGACCCACAACTCCTCCTTCTCCCAAACTCCCTTACAACTCGATACAAAGATGAAGGTACAGTAGCCAACATTCCCAAGTTCAAACATAACTAGGGTTAAAATCAAAATCGAGCAATTCCAATTATCACAGAGATGTACAAATTCATAATTTTCAATGACACTTAAGTTTATATAATCATTTTAACCAAATTTAATTCTTGGTTTTAAACATTGATGATAAATTTGTTACTGCATATTTAGATTCCCAGGTACATTTCATAAACCAGGGACTTAAATCTATTTTTTTATTTTAGTTTATACTTGAACAACTTGTTTTAGGTTAAAACTATGACTTAATAATTTTTGAATAGAATTGTTTGAAGATTTAAACTTTGTCTCAGATTATATAGTAAAATACAGAGAAGGAAAAAAATGCAAATCAACCTGCACAGTTTAAACTAAACAAACCTATTGCATATTCATATATCTACCCAGAGACATCTCATATAAACACCATCACTACTTAATTGCAACAGATAATTACTATTTTAAATTTTAATAAAAAGTTTACTCACTTTTATTAAGAAATGCAGAGGTTTTGAAGATGAACTGGGAGTTGCAAAATTCTGTGAACCTGAAGCCTTTAAAAACAGGATTGCTTTATCCCCTTTTGTTTGTTTAAACTGCAAAGCTTTGATGACGGAACTGAAGTGCTTGCTATGCTTAAACTTTGCTTAGCCTTTAAACTGAATTGCTCACATCAGAAATGCTTCAGGTAATACTTTGACCCATGCATGCATAAGAATATTTGATGCAGACATTCAAAATGTTGCACCGCACATTTATTTTGAGAGGAGTGTTTGAATTTGAGGAGATTTTTCAGGCATTGATCACAGAAATGGTTTGAGGGGATTTTAGGTTTTAGATGAGTAAAAGTTTGCAAATGCTTTATTCTTTTTGCTTCAGATTTGCATGCACAAGAAAATGATGCAGATATTCAAATGCAGATTTGAATTGCACTTCAATGTCAGGTTTTGGATGTTTAATTTGAGCATGGATTGAATTGAGGAATTGATGCAGATTTTGTTTGAGGATTGATCAGATTTTCATTTTGAGGAATTGTTTTGAAAATCTCAGGATTTGGTTTTTCTGATTTTTTTTTGGAGAGTAAAAGTTTGCATGATGGTTTTAGTTTTCTTTTTAGAAATGAACAAAGAATTTAAAGAAAAGAAAGATGAAGAGAAAAGGTGATTATATAGGTAATTTCAGATTTTATTAATTAAAAAGAAAAATTAAAAACAATAATGGACACTTGTCATTTAATTACTCAAATGTTTTACACTTATTAACAAAGTGTTTTAAAATTAAACATTTGTCAAATTGAGTTTGTTTTAATTTATTTTAAAAGAAAATTTAAAAGCTTTTCTTTAAATTATTTTCCTAATTAACAAACATGTTTTCTTAATTTTAAAAATACTTTTCAATTTAAATATCTAATAAACAAATACATTTTTACCTTTATAAATGTATGCTAAATTATATAAAATACAATCTTTAAAAAGAAATGAAACCAAATATAATTTAAATAAAATTATAAAACATTGCAAACTCATTTTAAAAATGCTATTTCAAAAGCCTTTCATTAGTTTTTATTAAATAAACACAAATCAAATTTTTATAAATAAATTTCTATAAAAATAAAAATATAAAACAGATCTTATTTTTAATTAAAATATTATCTATATATTTTAAAATTCAAACTATATTATCATTTTATTTTAAGATGTATGTATATTTCTTAAATTCAAATTTATATTCAATTCAAAGTCAAATTTAAAAATCCAAATCTATAATCAATTTAAATAAATATAAACATCTATTTTTAAATAAGCTTATTATTATTTACAAATATATATCCTATTTTAAAATCAATTTAAAATACACAGATTTAAATACATAGATATAAATGCATTTTAAGCACACTTATAAATTTTTAAAAAAACATACCAATTTATAACCATAATTAAAATATTACTTAGTTAATTATCTTTGAAAATAACAATTTATCAATTTTAAATAATTTAAATTAAGAGATTATCAGCATTTTAAACTTCTGGAAACTCCGGGATATTACACCAAGCGATTTTCATTTGAATTAAATTTGGGATTGCGAGTTGAAATGATATATACCTATATATATCAATGAGGAAATTAGTTAAAAGGACAAACTTATTAAAAAAAAATGTTATTGGGCCACTAGTTTAATTATTTGGACATAAGGACCCGCCTTTTCTAACTAACCATCTGACCTTGTTTTCGTCTCTAGGGTTTTTCCAAATCAGGGTTTTGTAGTCGTTTTCATCTAATATCTTTTAAAACTCTTCATCCATAACCCAAAGAAACAACAAATTCACATCGATAATCACATTCAAAACGACAAATCGACATACTCATTCGAATCGTTTGAAAATTCTAATGGAAACTAGGTCAAAATCTTCTCTATTGACCAACAATCAGTCTCCTAGTTCTTCACTGCAATCAAAATCCCAAATTGTATCGTCAAAATTATCGTTAGCTGCAACAAAGGCTAGGAAGACTAGAGAAATGGAGAAGAAAAAACAAAAAAGGTATAATACAGAATTATTATGTATATATTGCCGATTTATAATTATTTTATAAGAGATTGTAACGATCCGCAAATCCGTACCCCTTGAGTCAACACTATTCTACAACAATCAACTCAAGTTGCACAGAAATATGAACCATTTGGGTTAAATAAGAAGAGGTGGAAGAAGAAAATAGAAAACAACATCAGAATCTAACCATCGCAGCGGAATAAAGTACAATAGATAATAAATGATATTTACACAAATCAAATATATATCTGTTTTATACATGCATCATCATCAGAGTACATCAACATCAATATCATACAACTGGATACACAGCTACTCAACACAGCTAAATATATATAAAACAAGTACGAAAATACGCATCGTCATCCAGCTCGTCTCCTGAGCTCCACAGCATCATATACTGTATCCTATAATACTCGGTCCGACCCGAGCATTATAGTTAAATAACACCCGAGTCAGTCTGGATATACCAGCGTGAGAAAATCACACTCAATTGATAATTAAAGATTCAAAAATCCTTCGAAAACAAAAGCATCTCGTAAGACCACGCCACAAATAAACATGTCGGGTTTTTACCTTACGATAGCTAAAACATTTCTTATAAAATCCTCTAATATTATAATAGGGTCTATATACAAATACTTATTAAAATAGCCGAAATTGTTACATTATTAAATTCCATCTACTAGCCACAGAGTAGGTAACACAAACAAAAATCGTACAAGGCGTGTAGGGAAAATGGATTTCCAACTAATGACTATGCACTGGAGTACCACCTGTCACAGTACGTGGCCTAGATCACAGTACCAAGGAGTACGCCCGCTCCCCTGCAACACAAGACCGGAACCATCCCTTACTGGACAGTTCCGAGTAAGATCACCCCACGGTTGGGATCAGCAACCGCCCACTAAGCCGAAATAAAAAGGGACATCTAGACAGGGATTACCTTACTCTCAAGTGGGGGCTACTCACGAAGCCTTGCTGCATAACCCTTGATTTTTAGTCATTCCCGGTTGATGAGGCTTAAGGCTAAACGTTACCTTTTTAGAACATATCCCTTAGAATGCCCATCGTCCACCGGACGATGTTCCGAAAGCATTCATCCATACAAGTCTGTCCCGGGTTCGAATGGAACCGAAGGCACTATTCCTACTACATCCATTTTGGAAATATCCTCAGGATTAGTAGCGACTAGACCTTGCACTTCACTGCTCCATCTTCAAATCCAAACTCGTTTCCACGAAACGTACAAACCGGATCGAAGTGGTTTCGAGAAATAAATCTCGATCCCGGTCTCTTTGAAACGATCAACGTATTTGTCCAATATTAATAGTCGGTTCTTTAACTATCAATTAATATTCAAAAACAACCATCAACCAATAAATAATTTCCCAAATTATTTATTAGTCCCAAAAATATTCTCACAAGATATATTTCCACTTTTCAAACCCTTTTGAAAACAATTTCAAATTATCTTCCTATACAGAATAAATTTCCCAAATATTTTCTATTTCCACTGAAATCAACAAGCACAAAACTTAAGATTTTTAAAATAATTTAAAACGCTTTACTTTGAAATATACTTGAAAACATTTATTTTAAAAACTACATCAATAATTGATTAAAAATACATACTATATGAATATTTAAAAATAAGGTTACTTTATAAAATATAAAACTAGGTTTTCACTTTTTTAAAACAAAATACTAAGCCCCCTTTTTAAATAATTACTAAGATAATAGATTTGAAAAATATTACTTAAGAATTTAAACGAGAAGAAATAATAAATTTTCTAAAACATGCTTTTTAAAATAACATTAAAGCTTTTAACTTATATTTAAAAGTTTATTTTGAAAACGTGCTTGGCTATCCAGGGAAAACACTTCTCTTCACATCCTTTAAAAATAAATCACTATTTATCTTTAAACAAATTTTCTCATTTCCTCTTAATAAAGTTCCACCTTCAATTTTGTAACAACCCGCATATTTATCGATTTTATATTTAAATATTTTATTTAAATATTTTATCGTTCGTCGGATTTTGGTCCGAAAAGCAACTTTTTGCAAACAGTCGAATTGGGACTTGAGACCACCCCCATTGAGTTCAAAATGACGTTTGCGACCTTTTTGAGTATAAACTTCGATATGTTTGGAGATAGTGAAATTTTGCCACTTTTTCACTTAGGGCTTTGGTATGGGCTGAACCCATTAATCACTTACTAACTCAGTCCCAACCTACTTCAACTCTTCATTACTTCATTTCATATTCCTAACACTCAAGCTTAAGCAAAAATGGTGGAAGAGAATGGGAATTAGAAACTCCAAGCCCTATTTCCTCTTGCTAGCTCAAGTTCTTGCTCCAAAATCAAAGAGAACCCATTAGTAAGTATCTCCTTCTTCTTCTCCAACTCATTCTCTCTTTGATTTCAGAAAATTCCTAAACCTAATTTAGGAAATATTTCTCTTTTAAGCTTAGATTGAAGCTTCTTGAGTTGTTATTGAAGAGGAATTTATCTTAGCTTGTTTTTAAAGCTTCTTCTTCATTAATTTGGGTTCAAAGGTGAGATTTTTATCTCACATCTATGTCTATAACTATCTTTGATTGTTGGGTATGAATTCCTAACACTTATTTATATTCATTTGCTTTTGATTTGGATTGAATTGGTGAACATTCCAATTTTTGGTGTTTTGTAGTCAAATCTTTAAAAATCCAATCTTTGATGTTTGAACATGTTTTTGGTGATGCATCGAAGAGCCTATGATGCTGGGTTGTCGATTGGCATAAATCCTTAGCATTCATCGCTCGTTCGATCGTATTTCGGTTTGGATTCGCATTTTTGGTCTAGGCTGTTTTTTTTGCCTAGCAGAAGATTTCAGACGTCTGAAATTAATTTCAGACGTCTGAAACCAAATCCAGACGTCTGGTTGAATAATCCAGACGTCTGGAAAGGGGTCTGAAAAAGGCAGAGACTAGATCCAGACGTCTGAAACAAAATCCAGATGTCTGAAATCAAATTCAGACGTCTGGTTGAAAATTTCAGACGTCTAAAATGGCCCAGGAATTGAAAATAGAAGGGAGAAAACACATATACTTCCAGATACTAGGGCCAGACGTCTGGGAACACCTACCAGACGTCTGGAATAGTTTAATTTGCCTATTTCGGCTATTTTTGAGTATATTTCCAACTTTAATCGATTCGTGTTGATTCCCTTTTTGTTGTTATCATTTATTATGGACTTTGATGACATTTTCATCGTGATTTTTGGGAATATCCATTTTGATGGATTTGGTATCGATTTCTTTGGATTTGATTCACGTCTTCAAATGTGAATTTTTATGATTGATTGTTTCTACAATCAATTCTATGATTTGTCACTTTAAAATATAAAGGTTTTCTATACTAGTACTAAATATCAAAACTCTTTCCTCAAGACGATTTCAACTCTATTTTCAATACCAAACTCGTTTATAAAACCATTTTCCAATCTACTAGTATATACAAACCTTTACCTCACTCGTATGAGAAATCTAATTAAACGATTTAGTAAAACAAGTGGTATGAAACGCTTGCGTTTACTTCGTTGGTTAATTCTTGGACTTGTTCGATTGAATCTCTTATGACAATTTTCTAGTGGAGATCTACAATTTGTTCGTAAATATTTAATTTAAGCTAGTGGTTATGGGACATGAAGCTAAGCTCATATATTTACTAGCTTACTGTAATTGACACTTCTTGATGATCATGATGATTATTCCTGTGATTTAGACTAGCAATTGTGCGATGTCTCTTTGTCTGCAATTTAGACTAGACCCCGTTTCTGTGTGATTTCGACTCACACATGTGGGGTAGCTCCCCATGGCCTTCGGTCCGTTCGTGTGTCAAAAATTAATAGCTAGCTACCATGAGATAGCTTCTCGTTCGTGTGATACATATGTTGGTGAGCTTTGATGCTCCCGTTCGTGTGATAGGCCTTCCCCCTTTTCTTGTGATTTCTGGATTTCGTGTGTTGAATTCTGGAATTTATGCTTCACCTATTTTTGTGATTCTATTGATATGATTTATCAATTTTTGTGCATTGGTGAATTCGTGTGTCATTGACTTGTTGTGAATACAAGTTTTGGCTATGAAACCCCTTTTTGGATCTTTGTGAAGATTTTTGTGATATTGATTAATCTCATGTTGAGTTTCAATTTCATACTTATAGTAGTATGCCATTATGGATATCATATGTTTATGCCATATCTCTTATTCTATATCATGTTATCTAATATTTATAGTTAGACTGATCCGTTTATTATTTTCTTATTAAATAATACTCGGGTCAGACCGAGATGTTACAGGTGCTTCAGCTTGACTTCTCACTTGGGATTGATTCTCTGACTTTTGGCTAACTACTTAGATTAGTAGTTTATTTCGTTGTATACACTTGAGATATGGACTCCTAGTTGTATTCTTTTGTATAGCACATGTTGCTATTCTTTTGTATTATTGTGGATCTTTTTGACCACTACTCTGATATACACTTTCATGTGTTAGTTATATATTCATATCTTCTTCCGCCTTTGTGATATGAATCATCTGTGACTGATTTATGTTATGCTTATTTCTATATTTGTTTCCGAAGACCTTTATAGCCACTGTGTAGTAGCTTTGAGTTTGTGTTGGTATGTCGGATTTCCTCTTGAGATGAAAAGTTATATTTTTATCTGGCATATCGGTACTCGCACAAAGCAATTATATAGATGGTCGCTCCTCAACAGCCTTATTCTCCGTGCTAGTCAACAGCATTACTTCGTAGTGTTCTTGGCTAGCGTGGGTATAGAGGTGGGGCGTCACAACTTGGTATCAGAGCCAAACTTCGGAACAATATGGAATATTATAACAAGGATCATCGTCCTAAGTCTTTCTTAGGAGTTGTGCCTTAGGATTTATTCGAGTATTCGTACCGTTCTATCCTACTTTCTTTTATGATTCCTTGTTTTATCTATCAAGATTGCTTGATATTCATTAGTGGATAATCTTCTTCTTGTTCTTCTTTCTTTCTAAAGGAAGAGAAATGTCTAGACCAGGCCGCCCCAGAGCCGTACCACCTAGCACTCCACCCCAGGATGGATTTTTTATGACTGCTCAACAGCTTCTTGATTTAGTGACAAATGCTCAAGCAGCTGGAGCTAACCCGGAACCTACTCACCCAAAGTCGGGATTTGCACGCTTGTGCAGCGATTACACTAATTTGGGTGGGAAGCCATTCAAAGGTTCCGAAACTATTATTGAAGTACAGGCTTGGCTAAGGTCATGCGATCGAATCTTTTCTCGCATGAATCTTATTGACCTTTACCGAGTTCAGGTGGCCTCTAGTATGCTCCAAGAAAGAGCATTGGACTGATACGAACTTCTTATTTCTGAGATTAATGAAGCGGATCTCACCTAGGAGCAATTCCGGGAGCGCTTCGAGTTGAAATTTGTACCAGAAGCAGAGAAAGTGACATTGGCTCGGCGTTTTATTGACCTTGTTCAAGGTGAATCTTCTGTGACAGACTATGTCGCATCTTTCGAATCTCTTTCCAAATACGGGGTTGAATACATTAATACCCCATTGAAGAAAAATCAGAGATTTGTCTATGGCTTGAATAAGAATCTTAAGAAGCCATTACTTCTGAAACTTGAGGTTTCATTTGATCAGCTTATTGATATCGCTCTTCGTCTTGAAGAGGCCGATAATGAAGGTGATGTTGAAGTTGTGCGTGCCCAACAGAACTTCGACAATAACTTGAAGAGGCATATCAAATTCAAAGGCCCCAGTTCTAATAAGAAAGGGAAGCAACAAATTCCGGTAGCAAAGACTCCTACCTCTAGTCGTGGACAATGCTACAATTGTGGTTCCATGAACCACTATGCAAGGGAGTGTCCGAAACCCCTCTTTTGTCGCTATTTCAAAAATTCGGGTCACCATATTACTGCATGTCCCGTACTTCAAAGTAAGAAGGAGGGAGAGCTCAATGTAGTGCAAGCCCCTAGTGGCACTTCTCTTGGTCAAGGTATTTCTCATTCAATCCTTGATTACATTTGTTTTATGATTTTCCTTTCGAGTTCTTTTAGATATGGGTTTCATCTCACTATTTTATATCAAAAGAACTTGTGATTCTTTTTCTTTAAAAATATTTTGGGCTTGATGTCTTCGTTGAGAATTGCGAATACGGATGGTAGATCCGCAACACTCAATTTGCTTTTATTTGATGTCGAAAATTATTTTATGTGATTTTTCTTTTCGAGCCGATATTTTTACTTAGGCTCCGGAATTGATTTGTGCGATAGGATTGGCTTAATCATTAATGAAGCCTATATCCTATTTTCTTGAGTGGACTATTCATCTTCGACATTTTCAACCTGTTAAGCAGATTTCTATTTTTCCTTTATGATTTTGATTCCAACTTGATGGCATCATTTTATTCCTTAAGCCCACTTATAAGGAAAGTGTTATTTCTCTCATTCATGTAGTTTGAGAAATTTTCCGGAATCTTTGAGCTTGTCTTAGGATTATCACCTAAGCAATCTTTTGAGTGGTGTTAAGGTCTTTCCAGTTTGACCTTGCCACCGATTTTCATTAGCTATGAGTTGTGGAAGTTAGCATTCCACTTACCGCATTCCGCACTCGTTATGATTCTTATGAATGACTTATTATGTCATTCAGTTTGCCCATCTTGTTTCATCCATTTCATAAATCGAGTATTCTATGAATATCTCGATAAGTCCATTCTTGTATTTATTGATTTTGGATGAAAATAGCAATTTAAAATTTTTACAAATCTTTTTCATAAAGATTTATTTATAAGTATAATTGAATTTTTGTTCTTAAAATGAACAAAGAATATTCTTAAAAGTTTTTAGAAACATGTTTATCATATAAAAGATGGTTTTGTGATTGTATTGCCCATTGAGTGCTTAAGAATTCTAGTCGATGCGCTTGATCAACGTTATCGATAGGAATCTCCTAAACGCTTTGATGAAACAATTTGACACAATAAATTGATTTGAAATAAGAAAATTTTTCTAGAAAGATAATTACATAAAGATAAGTGTAATTTTGAAAGTTTTAGCTTTTCGGGAAAGAAGGTTATTTAGAAGAACTCTTCTCCGATACTCCTATTCTTGTGATTCCCGATGGGAACCAAGACTTTATCTTTTGTACTAATGCTAATCGTATTGGTTTGGATGTCGTTCTCTTGCAAAAGAGAACATGCTATCTCTTATGCTTCTAAATCATTATAGCTTATCGAGACTAGATATGCCACTCATGATCTAGTGCTCACGGCTATTGTTTTTACTTTTGGAATTTGGCATCATCATATTTGGATGAGAAATTTGTTCTCTACCTCGATCATAAATCTTTGGAATATTTATTTTCTCATAAGGAACTTCATGTCGACTCGAGTTCCTGGCATCTTATGATCTTGATATTCTTTTATTCCCGAAAGGGAAATCGTGTTGCCAATGCGTTTAGTCGTAAGTAACAAGTGGTTGATTCTTTGGTGATGTCTGAATGGAATTATCTTTTTTATTAAGTTCATCAGACGTTTTGATGTACTTCGTTTTATTGAGTTTCATCTCATTTCTTTTATGGACTAGCGTCCGATGTTCTTTTATGATGTTCGGTTCATCGGATGTACTGTTATTATACTACATCGATGTTCCGTCTTATCTGGATCAATGGATGTACCATTATTATACTACATTGTTGTTCCGGTTTATCAGTTCATTGGACGTACCGTTTTTGTACTACGTCGGTGTTCCGAAATTATTCAGGCTTTGGTTCATTGGGCGTACCGTTTTTGTACTACGCTGATGTCCCAAATTATTTGAGTTTCTAGTTTCTCGGGCGTACTGTTATTATACTACGTCGTTGCACCAGCTCAATTTTCTGCTATTCTTGACGTTATCCACGTCTTTTATCTACGGAAATGCCTTAGGGATTCCGGTTTTATTCTTGTGCCCGGTGATATTGTGGAAATTGAAGTTTCACCAGATTTGGCTTATGAGCAACACTCCATTCACATCATTGCTTCGGAGGTTGAGCGCCTTCGGAATAAAGATATTCTTCTTGTGAGAGTTCAATGGTTCTCAAATCTTTAGGATTACTCTTGGGAATCTAGAGAATTCATCGAGCGATCCCATTTGTGCTAACTCTTTCGTGCTCTTTGTGGTGGACTTCTTATTTCAATTTTCTTTTGTGCTGATATGCTTTTATGGTTGTTACTCTTTATTTTCTTCTTAAGTATTGCGAGCACGCAATTTCTTTAAGGAGGGGAGTCTGTAACAACCCGCATATTTATCGATTTTATATTTAAATATTTTATTTAAATATTTTATCGTTCGTCGGATTTTGGTCCGAAAAGCTACTTTTTGCAAACAGTCGAATTGGGACTTGAGACCACCCCATTGAGTTCAAAATGACGTTTGCGACCTTTTTGAGTATACACTTCGATATGTTTGGAGATAGTGAAATTTTGCCACTTTTTCACTTAGGGCTTTGGTTTGGGCTGAACCCATTAATCACTTACTAACTCAGTCCCAACCTACTCCAACTCTTCATTACTTCATTTCATATTCCTAACACTCAAGCTTAAGCAAAAATGGTGGAAGAGAATGGGAATTAGAAACTCCAAGCCCTAGTTCCTCTTGCTAGCTCAAGTTCTTGCTCCAAAATCAAAGAGAACCCATTAGTAAGCATCTCCGTCTTCTTCTCCAACTCATTCTCTCTTTGATTTCAGAAAATTCATAAACCTAATTTAGGAAATGTTTCTCTTTTAAGCTTAGATTGAAGCTTCTTGAGTTGTTATTGAAGAGGAATTGATCTTAGCTTGTTTTTAAAGCTTCTTCTTCATTAATTTTGGTTCAAAGGTGAGATTTTTATCTCACATCTATGTCTATAACTATCTTTGATTGTTGGGTATGAATTCCTAACACTTATTTATGTTCATTTGCTTTTGATTTGGATTGAATTGGTGAATATTCCAATTTTTGGTGTTTTGTAGTCAAATATTTAAAAATCCAATCTTTGATGTTTGAACATGTTTTTGGTGATGCATCGAAGAGCCTATAGTGCTGGGTTGTCGATTGGCATAAATCCTTAGCATCCATCGCTCGTTCGATCGCATTTCGGTTTGGATTTGCCATTTTTGGTCTAGGCTGTTTTTTTTGCCTAGCAGAATATTTCAGACGTCTGAAATTAATTTCAGACGTCTGAAACCAAATCCAAACGTCTGGTTGAATAATCCAAACATCTGGAAAGGGGTCTGGAAAAGGCAGAGACTATATCCAGACGTCTGAAACAAAATCCAAACGTCTGAAACAAAATTCAGACGTCTGGTTGAAAATTTCAGACGTCTGAAATGGCCCAGGAATTAAAAATAGAAGGGAGAAAACACATATACTTCCAGATACTAGGGCCAGACGTCTGGGAACACCTACCAGACGTCTGGAACTGTTTAATTTGCCTATTTTGGCTATTTTTGAGTATATTTCCAACTTTAATCGACTCGTGTTGATTCACTTTTTGTTGTTATCATTTATTATGGACTTTGATGACATTTTCATCGTGATTTTTGGGATATCCATTTTGATGGATTTGGTATCGATTTCTTTGGATTTGATTCACGTCTTCAAATGTGAATTTTTATGATTGATTGTTTCTACAATCAATTCTATGATTTGTCACTTTAAAATATAAAGGTTTTCTATACTAGTAGTAAATATCAAAACTCTTTCCTCAAAACGATTTCAACTCTATTTTCAATACCAAACTCGTTTATAAAACCGCTTTCCAATCTACTAGTATATACAAACCTTTACCTCACTCGTATGAGAAATCTAATTAAACGACTTAGTAAAACAAGTGGTATGAAACGCTTGCGTTTACTTCATTGGTTAATTCTTGGACTTGTTCGATTGAATCTCTTGTGACAATTTTCTAGTGGAGATCTACAATTTGTTCGTAAATATTTAAGTTAAGCTAGTGGTTATGGGACATGAAGCTAAGCTCATATATTTACTAGCTTACTGTAATTGACACTTCTTGATGATCATGATGATTATTCTTGTGATTTAGACTAGCAATTGTGCGATGTCTCTTTGTCTACAATTTAGACTAGACCCGTTTCTGTGTGATTTCGACTCACACATGTGGGGTAGCTCCCCATGGCCTTCGGGCCGTTCGTGTGTCAAAAATTGATGGCTAGCTACCATGAGATAGCTTCTCGTTCGTGTGATACATATGTTGGTGAGCTTTGATGCTCCCGTTCGTGTGATAGGCCTCCCCCCTTTTCTCGTGATTTCTAGATTTCATGTGTTGAATTCTGGAATTTATGCTTCACCTATTTTTGTGATTTCTATTGATATGATTTATCAATTTTTGTGCATTGGTGAATTTGTGCATCATTGACTTGTTGTAAATACAAGTTTTGGGTATGAAACCCCCTTTTGGATCTTTGTGAAGATTTTTGTGATATTGATTAATCTCATGTTGAGTTTCAATTTCATACTTATAGTAGTATGCCATTATGGATATCATATGTTTATGCCATATCTCTGATTCTATATCATGTTATCTGATATTTATAGTTACACTGATCCGTTTATTATTTTCTTATTAAATAATACTCGGGTCTGACTGAGATGTTACAGGTGCTTCAACTTGACTTCTCACTTGGGATTGATTCTCTGACTTTTGGCTAACTACTTAGATTAGTAGTTTATTTCGTTGTATACACTTGAGATATGGACTCCTAGTTGTATTCTTTTGTATAGCACATGTTGCTATTCTTTTGTATTATTGTGGATCTTTTTGACCACTACTCTGATATACACTTTCATGTGTTAGTTATATATTCATATCTTCTTCCGCCTTTGTGATATGAATTATCTGTGACTGATTTATGTTATGCTTATTTCTATATTTGTTTCCAAAGACCTTTATAGCCACTGTGTAGTAGCTTTGAGTTTGTGTCGGTATGTCGGATTTCCTCTTGAGATGAAAAGTTATATTTTTATCTGGCATATCGGTGCTCGCACAAAGCAATTATACAGATGGTCTCTCCTCAACAGCCTTATTCTCCGTGCTAGTCGACAGCATTACTCCGTAGTGTTCTTGGCTAGCGTGGGTATATAGGTGGGGCGTCACAAATTTATTCTTCCAAATATCCAATTTCAAACACTTAAATCAATTTCTAAATTGATTTCCAATTTACCCCATTTATTCTAAAATCCATTAACTTCAGATTTAAAACCCTAATTATGATTTAAATTACTTTTAACTGAAAATACCAATGCTAGATCTCTCAAATTACTTCTTTATCCCTTTAAATAAATTTAAACTTTGAATTTTAAAATAATGCTTTATTCCTTTAATTGATATCACTTAAGTTTACAATTCATTAATTTCTGTTTTATTCAAAATTCTTTTCCATACTTGGAATTATTTATTTGTATTTTAATATCACTTCCATTCCTTTTCAATTCATTCTTAATTTATTTGCTGTAATTATTTTACATAAAACTCCACTCTTTTACTGTCTTTCCAAAACTCCATTTTTTATATATATTTGGTAACTTATTATACCCAGATATATTCAATCAAACCATAGCATTCAATATTCCAATATAATTCATCATAGAATATCAAATAATCACAACAGAGAATATTAAATAATTTGAATAAATGTTGAGGAATCCAATTGGATCCCTCCAACATGTTTTCCCTGCATCCACAGATATTAACACAACACAAAATACCAATTCCACTTCGAGATGGAATATCACGGTATATGGGTTATAAATAAAATATCACCCGCTATTATGCGGCGCATAGGGTCTCATCCGCTATATAATGCGGGAAATCAATCATTCCAAGATGTATTATATACTATAATATAGCACACCAAATCAATCAACCATTCAACCAATTATTTAAATTTAACCATTTAAATTAAAATTAAAATTCAGCTGAGTGAGATTAACTCACATTTACATTTGTTTGCAGTCCACTTCCATTCTGTCTTGGTTTCCCGGTTTATAACCTTGTATAAACATTACATAATTTTTTATCAACATTCGTGTCAGTTTGAACATTTAAATTTCCATTTATAATTTAATTAACCAGTGATTTCATTTTTAAACAAGTTAAATTTATTTTAAACTAATTTCCCTTTTTAATAGAATATTTTAGCATCCAATAATTAAATAAATTAATTTTCAAATGTAAACTATATTTTTTTTAGATTCAAACATCTAGCCCTTATGAAATTCTTTGGCATTTAAAATCCTTATATACTTTTATTTTTTCTTTAATGTATACAAATACGGTAATAAATTTCTTTTTCTTCTACTATTTAAATTTTTTAGTCATATGCATATACGCTACAGCGTATAACTATTTTTAGTACGCAATAATTATTCAAGTTAAGAGATTATCAAAAATCGACTCGACCTCACTATCTTGCCTTGACCTCCTGCATTGGCGATCTACCCAGTCCAACCTAGCACCACGAATCGCTACTTCGCCTCGTAATCTTCCAAATCTTTGGCACCTTGAACAACACTAGCACCGGCATCAGTGTTAACCATCCAGAACCATCGATGCACGCATTCCCGTGTGCTTTGCGTCACTGTCGCTCAAAATCACCGTGACCGCCCCTCGATTTATCGCATGGCAACCAAGGCCTCGTCCTAGTCCACGAACATCACGGGTCAACTCCTCTATCGATCGAACAGAATCCCCCTTTTACCGCAACCTACTGCCCAGAATCTCGCGCGAGCTTCGAGAACGTCACTGCTTGAGCCCTATTCGATCGCGAATCCGTTCGTGAATCGATTCTCTAGGAAAGAAAAACCTTTTTTTTAGAGTGGATCCATTTTTTTTATAGAGAAAGGAATGTTTCGATTTAAAAACAAAATGAAGCCGAGGGAAGAAGATTTCGTTCGTTAATATATCTTTACTTTTTTTTAGTTTATCTACTTGCGATTTTAAAAGAGAACAGGGACACGATTTGATGTATGCGTGCTTGGACAGGCTAACTACAACGACCATGAGATGAAAGCAAAAAGGTGAGATGTGAATATAGTTTCGGCTGATGGTGATTGGTATGTGAATTTATATATATATTAGTTTGAATTTCAAATTGTCACGATTTACGCAGTTTGAAACTTCGGACCTCTATCGAGGAGTGCCGCTAGGCGTTCACAAGGTTAATCCCCTATTCCGAACGCAATGGAAAGAGTTTCGAATCCTACTTCGATCGTATGAGAAATATAGCTTTTTAAATCGAATTAAAGTATTAAATTTTCAATATTAATTCTAGCACGTTTATATATCGTACGCTTACACAACTCCGATCAAAACGAAATTTGAAATCCGATAATAACACACTATTACGGATCCAATGGAACTGGTTTTGTCGAATTCCGAGACTGTGCCTCGGAAGGCTATTTTTAAATTCAATTTAAACGATAAAATTTCAAAATTGAACAAATCACTGTTAGATTCTGTGACGCCCCACCTCTATACCCACGCTAGCCAAAAACACTACGGTGTAGTGCTGTCAACTAGCACGGAGAATAAGGCTGTTGAGGAGCGACCATCCGTGTAATTGCTTTGTGCGAGCACCGATATGTCAGATAGTAAAAACATGCATTTCATTTCAGGAGGAAATCCGACATGCCGATGCAAACTCAAAGCTACTACACGGTGGCTATAATAGTCTAGGACAAAATATAAAATAATAACACAGAGAATAAAAATGCGGAACACAGATGAAACAGAAAATCTCATATACATATATAATAACTGATGTCAGTTACAATACATTTGACACGGTACATGTGATACAACTACAACAATCGACTCAGGAAGTTACATATACAAGTACATTAACGTATATAATATACATGAATACATATCTTCCTATACAATCATACAGACTACTACAAATAACGACGACTACTCCAAAAGATATGAAAGAACTTCATAGCTCTAGCAGCAACCCAAAGCAGAATATCTACAACCTGAAATACTCGGTCTGACCCGAGTATTAAATTCAAAAGAAAATAATACTCGGGTCAGTCTAATTCAAACTCAGTTATTAGTGCACAGAAGCAATAATAATCAAATAATGAATAGACGACAGTAATTAAACCAAATCAGAATGCAATTCAGAATATTGAATTGAAATAACAGAACAGTTCAAACCATTGAAATATAGAACAGTTCAAACCATTGAAATATCAATTAAAATATTAAGATGAGTAGGGCTGCAGTACACGCACGCGTGTACTGCCTCGCCACTACAGCACATGAACTACGCAAAAGATTAATAAATCAAAACAAAATAGGATCTCAATAAAAACAATACCGTGTGGCTGCAGTTCACGCTTGCGTGCACTGCCTTGCCACCACAGTGATGATGTACCCAAGAGATCAACGAACCAAAATCAATGGAGAATCAAATATCGATGCCACTGCCTCAATAATATAATGCAACAGGTCTGGGAGGCACGTATGTGCATCAAAAACCAGTCAATGAGTGGGACAACGAGATGAACCAGACCAGGCAACCACATAAATGAAACAAACAGCCAACTAACTCGAATGGTGCTACTACAGCAACCAAAATTTGTTGCAACATGATACAATACAATGAATGCAACAGGGAATTCAAAGAAACAGGAGTAAGCAAGCTATTGAACCCCAATGCGAAAATTCAAAGGCAAGTATATACACATACTATTGTAGCGAGGACTGCAGAAAGTCCATATATAATGCAACTGAGATGTGTGGGTACACAATAAAATTCCAGGAGCAACAACAATCACATATATACATACCTGAATGCCTATATGTACATGATAACAGAAAGGCAAGTATAAGTTCAAATGAAAACACAGCAAGGCCAAATACACATCAACAAAGTCCAAGACCAGTGAATCGCTAGGGTCAATCAGGCAGCAACCAAATGAAATATCACTGGAGCAGACATATATATATATATATATATATATATATATATATATATATATATATATGTATGCATATAAATGATGCTAAACAAGTTACAAACTGTTCATAACATAGCAGTTCGAATGACAATGCAAGCCCCAGAAGGTCCCAATGAAACTGACGCTCACGTGCAAGCCTCGAGTAAACATGAATTGGTGATATAGCTATTTAAAGTGGATATGCAAGTGCAAACTCAAGTGGTGCATAAAATCTGGTTAGCTGTGCAACAGGTGGCTAGTGCACACTACTGAAATGCACGCACGAATTAGCAGTGCTACGGTTGACAGTGCATATACATGAGGTCAAAGATCAAGACAAACACACATGAACTGATAGAGGACGCAAGTGGCTTCAGGAAGAACAAAGTTCAAAATTTCACTTTTTGCATGAAATTACAACTTGCAGTGATTACAAGTGAGTGACCACAAAACTACTCCATAAGGAGATGAACACTGATAATTCTCAAATACTTACCTAAATGCTCAGATGACAAAGTTCACAAAAGAAATCAACAGTAACAAGTTCAACCACAAAAGTCAAAATCACCACAAAAACAACATCACAAACCGAAGTCAAAAGATAGGAATCGAACAGTTTAGATTCGAAACTGTGGTGCCAAAGAATCAAATAATCGAACCAAGTCACAGTTCAAAACCACATGAATTGAAAAAGTCAGTGAACAACCTCAAATATCTATACCAAATCAAATGCCAACTCAAAACAGTTAACACTTCAAAACAAATATATATATATATACGAACGCAATTAAGGAGATTGAACTCATATAACCAAAATCAAGATTTTCGAATGAATTAGATGTGAGAGATGAACACTCACCTTTGTCGACGAGTTTAGAAGAAGCCGACCACACCAGAAATCGAGCGAAGCCATAGTCTTCATTCGATCGAGCTTCAATGGTTGGCGACTTCGATTGTCACAAGCCCTAGTTTTCGAAAAGAGGGGCGAACGTGAAGGAGTG
Source organism: Allium cepa (assembly GCA_030765085.1). Classification (NCBI taxonomy): domain Eukaryota; kingdom Viridiplantae; phylum Streptophyta; class Magnoliopsida; order Asparagales; family Amaryllidaceae; genus Allium; species Allium cepa. Next base: position 434,641,590 of record CM060944.1, read on the forward strand.
AATGAACGTGAGAACAATGGCCGCCATTTATTTTCTTTTTGCTTACTTTTAGGTTTAGGTTTAAATGAATGAACGGGGAAAAAGAAAGAAAAGAGGGGTCGGGTATACTTGCAAAGCAAATTTTCTCACGGCATCGAACATTTGAAAATGTTGGCCGAGAATTTATTTTAAATCCCGAATTTTCTTTTAACAATTTATAAATCAATTTTAATTCAAAATTTAAAAACTTCAAATAGAAATTTGCAACAATATTAATCTTCTAAATGTCGATTATTAATTGATGCAAATACCGGGTTGTTACAGACTCCCCTCCTTAAAGAAATTGCGTCCTCGCAATCATAAGGAATAAAAGGACAAAAGGTAACAACCACAAGAGCATGAAAGAATAAACTTGGACGTGTTTGCTCGATGAATTCTCTGGATTCCAAAGTGAAATCCATAGGATTTGAGAACCACTGAGCTTTCACGAGAAAAACATCTTTATTTCGAGGGTGCTAAACCCCTGAAGCAATGATGTGAATAGAAGGTTGCTCAAGAATAAGGATCGAAAATCCCTAAGGCATTTCCGTAATAGGAAGACGTGGAAAACGTCATGAATAGCAGAAAATTGAACCGGTACACTGGCGTAGTACAATATAAACGCCAAAGAAATCTTTTAATTTCATAAAAGAAATTCACAAATTCTCAACAAAATCTAATTATCAATAGATAATTCAGAAATCTCAAATCACAAATATTCGATTATCAAAAACGATAATCAAATCAACAAGTATTCGATTATCAAAATCGAAAATCAATCTTAAATCACAAATATTTAATTATCACAAACGACAATTAAATCTCAAATATCTAATTATCAATAGATAATTAGAAACAATAAATATCTGATTATCAAAAACGATAAATCAGAAATCACGAATCAACGATTATTTAATTATCACAATTGATAATCAAATCACAAATATCTAATTATCACAAACGATAATTAGATCTCAAATATCTGATTATCACAAGCGATAATCAGAAACAATAAATATCTGATTATCAAAAACGATAAATCAGAAATCATAAACATCCAATTATCAAAACGATAATCAGAAATTACCACAACGGTAATCAAATTTCAAATCACAAATATTTAATTATCACAACCGATAATCAAATTTTAAATCGTAAATATTTAATTATCACAAACGATAATTAAATCTCAAATATCTAATTATCACAAACGATAATTAGAAACAATAAATATCTGATTATCAAAAACGATAAATCAGAAATCATAAATATTCAATTATCAAAACGATAATTAAATCTCAATTATCTGATTATCACAAGCGATAATCAGAAATCATAAATTTTCAATTAACGAGTCCGAAATTAACCGAAATAGCAAACGCACATGACCCATAACCACGAGTTTTACTAAATCGTTTAATTCACTTCATCGTTTCCTTGAAAGTGCAAAATTGTGTATTTTAAATAAATAACATTTTACGTTCTCAAACGGACAAGTCCGGAATTAAGCGAATCAGTAAAAGAAAGGGGTCATAGTCCTCGATTTTTCTGAAACGTTTAATTCGCTTCCTCATTCTTTTGAAAGCGCAAATCGTAAAAATTTTGAAAACAATTTTGATTTATATTTTGAAATATTTTGAAGAATAACAAATTTTTAAAACACGTGATTAAAATAGCAATGTCAGTAGCAACTTCGACATACGTCAAAATTTCATCGAAATAATTGGCATCAAAATATAATACCAATGAATTTTCGTTCATCAAAAATGTCACAAGAATCTTCTCAAAGATAGAAAGAGATATCATACCCTAAACTTGTATTCATAACAAGTCAATAACACACGAATTCACCAATGCACAAGAATTGATAAAACTTATCAATAGAAATCACGAAAGTTGGTGAAGCACAAATTCTAGAAATCTACACAAGAAATCCAGAAATCACAAGCTAAGAGTATGAGAACTCGAACGCGAGTATGAAAACTCGAACCGGAGTATGAAAACTCGAACGCGAGTATGAAAACTCGAACCGGAGTATGAAAACTCGAACGCGAGTATGAAAACTCGAACGCGAGTATGAAAACTCGAACCGGAGTATGAAAACTCGAACGCGAGTATGGAAACTCGAACGGAGTATGAAAACTCGAAGGAGAGTATGGAAACTCGAACGGAGTATGAAAACTCGAACGGAGTATGAAAACTCGAACGGAGTATGAAAACTCAAACGGAGTATGAAAACTCGAACGGAGTATGAAAACTCAAACGGAGTATGAAAACTCAAACGGAGTATGAAAACTCAAACGGAGTATGAAAACTCGAACAGAGTATGAAAACTCAAACGGAGTATGAAAACTCGAACAGAGTATGAAAACTCAAACGGAGTATGAAAACTCAAACGGAGTATGAAAACTCGAACAGAGTATGAAAACTCAAAGGAGAGTATGGAAACTTACCAACACGCGAGCATGAAAATTCATCAACACATGTAACGCATAACGAGAACGGAGCACGAAAACTCACCTACATGCGAGCATGAAAACTCACCAACACGTGCAATGCAAAGCGAGAACGGGAGCACGGAATCTCACCTACATGTGAGCATGAAAATCACCAACACGGGCAACGCAAAGCGAGAACGGGAGCACGGAATCTCACCAACACGCGAGCATGAAAAATCATCAACACGTGCAACGCAAAGCGAGAACGGGAGCACGGAATCTCACCTACCCGCGAGCATGAAAAATCATCAACACGTGCAACGCAAAGCGAGAACGGGAGCACGGAATCTCACCTACACGTGAGCATGAAAATCACCAACACGGGCAACGCAAAGCGAGAACGGGAGCACGGAATCTCACCTACACGCGAGCATGAAAAATCATCAACACGTGCAACGCAAAGCGAGAACGGGAGCACGGAATCTCACCTACCCGCGAGCATGAAAAATCATCAACACGTGCAACGCATAACGAGACGCTATCTCATGGTTGCAAGCCATTAATTTTGACACACGAATGGCCCGAAGACCGTGGGGCGCTACCCCACATGTGTGAGTCGAAATCACACAGATTGAGGTCCAGACTAACCAAAAAAATCAAAAGAGGTATGTGTGAGTGGAATCACACAAGTGGTGTCTAGTCTAACCTCACAATCAAAAGAAAAGTATGTGTGAATGAAATCACACAAGTGGTGTCTAGACAATCCTCAAAGCCCAAGAGATATGTGTGAGACGAAATCACACCGATGAGGCCTAGTCTAACCGTAAAAATGATCGTCATGATCAACGAGAAGTGTCAATTACACTAAGTCAGTAAATGTAAAAGTTTAGCATCATGTCCCATAACCACTTACTTAACTTAAATATTTACGAACAAACTGTAAATCTTCACTAATAAAATTTGTCACTAGAGGTTCAATCGAACAAGTCCAACAATTAACCGACGAAGTAAGCGCAAGCGTTTCATACCACTTGTTTTACTAAGCCGTTTAATTAGATTTCTCATACGAGTGAAATAAAGATTTGTATATACTAATAGATTGGAAAACAGTTTCAAAAACGAGTTTGGTATTGAAAATAGAGTTGAAAACATTTTGATAAAAGAGTTTTTGATATTTACTACCAGTATTGAAACCTTTATATTTTTAAAGTGACAAATCACAAAAATGATTGTAGAAACAATCAATCACAAGAATTCACATACGAAGACGTGAATAGAATCCAAAGAAATCGATACCGAATTCATCGAAAGGTATGTTCACAAAAATCCCGAAGAAAAGGTCATCAAAGTTGCTAATAAATGATAGCAACAAATCGGGAAATAATCAAGAATCGATTAAATTCGAAAACCAAATCAATTCACTAAGATTCACATTCGAAGACGTGAATAAAATATAAAGAATTCGATTCCAAATCCATCAAAGTAGGAATACCCAAAATTCCTGAAATAGAAGTTATCAAAGTCGACAAAGGTGATAACAACTAACCGGAAAAGAAGAACCGATCAACAATTGGAAAAACAAAGCAGAACGAGTATAAATGCTTGAATGACTTTAGCAAAAGTAAAAGTCAAGTCAATGTCGATATCGACAAGGCAAAGTCCAAGACAATTTCTTTTATACCAAAGAAATTTTAAAACTATCAGAGAGAGGCACATGAAAACCAACAAACCATGGATAAACAGACAGAGTCGACAATTGGAATGCAATTTGTCTCAAAGATTGATACCCAAAACCCAATTGTATGGAAACTGCATTAAGTACACGAATCAGAGATAAGAATGCATATATATAGCAGTTCGAATAAACAATGCGAGTTCAAATCGAAGTGGGTACTAGTTGCAGCAATATGCAACTTGGTAGAGCATATATACACTGATACTTAGAAGTGTAAACTCAAGTGAGCAAGTGCGATAGAGAATAGCAGCAATGCTCACGAATAAGCGTTAGGAATTCATTCCTAACAATCAAAGATGATCTTAAGATAAAGATGTGAAATAAAACATCGACAAATAGTTGTAACACATGTACTATCTAAGTTATGTTTTATATTTGTTCTAAACCCCAGGCTCTGATACCAAGCTGTGACGCCCCACCTCTATACCCACGCTAGCCAAGAACACTACGGTGTAGTGCTGTCAACTAGCACGGAGAATAAGGCTGTTGAGGAGCGACCATCTGTGTAATTGCTTTGTGCGAGCACCGATATGTCAGATAGTAAAAACATGCATTTCATTTCAGGAGGAAATCCGACATGCCGATGCAAACTCAAAGCTACTACACGGTGGCTATAATAGTCTAGGACAAAATATAAAATAATAACACAGAGAATAAAAATGCGGAACACAGATGAAATAGAAAATCTCATATACATATATAATAACTGATGTCAGTTACAATACATTTGACACGGTACATGTGATACAACTACAACAATCGACTCAGGAAGTTACATATACAAGTACATTAACGTATATAATATACATGAATACATATCTTCCTATACAATCATACAGACTACTACAAATAACGACGACTACTCCAAAAGATATGAAAGAACTTCATAGCTCTAGCAGCAACCCAAAGCAGAATATCTACAACCTGAAATACTCGGTCTGACCCGAGTATTAAATTCAAAAGAAAATAATACTCGGGTCAGTCTAATTCAAACTCAGTTATTAGTGCACAGAAGCAATAATAATCAAATAATGAATAGACGACAGTAATTAAACCAAATCAGAATGCAATTCAGAATATTGAATTGAAATAACAGAACAGTTCAAACCATTGAAATATAGAACAGTTCAAACCATTGAAATATCAATTAAAATATTAAGATGAGTAGGGCTGCAGTACACGCACGCGTGTACTGCCTCGCCACTACAGCACATGAACTACGCAAAAGATTAATAAATCAAAACAAAATAGGATCTCAATAAAAACAATACCGTGTGGCTGCAGTTCACGCTTGCGTGCACTGCCTTGCCACCACAGTGATGATGTACCCAAGAGATCAACGAACCAAAATCAATGGAGAATCAAATATCGATGCCACTGCCTCAATAATATAATGCAACAGGTCTGGGAGGCACGTATGTGCATCAAAAACCAGTCAATGAGTGGGACAACGAGATGAACCAGACCAGGCAACCACATAAATGAAACAAACAGCCAACTAACTCGAATGGTGCTACCACAGCAACCAAAATTTGTTGCAACATGATACAATACAATGAATGCAACAGGGAATTCAAAGAAACAGGAGTAAGCAAGCTATTGAACCCCAATGCGAAAATTCAAAGGCAAGTATATACACATACTGTTGTAGCGAGGACTGCAGAAAGTCCATATATAATGCAACTGAGATGTGTGGGTACACAATAAAATTCCAGGAGCAACAACAATCACATATATACATACCTGAATGCCTATATGTACATGATAACAGAAAGGCAAGTATAAGTTCAAATGAAAACACAGCAAGGCCAAATACACATCAACAAAGTCCAAGACCAGTGAATCGCTAGGGTCAACCAGGCAGCAACCAAATGAAATATCACTGGAGCATATATATATATATATATATGTATGCATATAAATGATGCTAAACAAGTTACAAACTGCTCATAACATAGCAGTTCGAATGACAATGCAAGCCCCAGAAGGTCCCAATGAAACTGACGCTCACGTGCAAGCCTCGAGTAAACATGAATTGGTGATATAGCTATTTAAAGTGGATATGCAAGTGCAAACTCAAGTGGTGCATAAAATCTGGTTAGCTGTGCAACAGGTGGCTAGTGCACACTACTGAAATGCACGCACGAATTAGCAGTGCTACGGTTGACAGTGCATATACATGAGGTCAAAGATCAAGACAAACACACATGAACTGATAGAGGACGCAAGTGGCTTCAGGAAGAACAAAGTTCAAAATTTCACTTTTTGCATGAAATTACAACTTGCAGTGATTACAAGTGAGTGACCACAAAACTACTCCATAAGGAGATGAACACTGATAATTCTCAAATACTTACCTAAATGCTCAGATGACAAAGTTCACAAAAGAAATCAACAGTAACAAGTTCAACCACAAAAGTCAAAATCACCACAAAAACAACATCACAAACCGAAGTCAAAAGATAGGAATCGAACAGTTTAGATTCGAAACTGTGGTGCCAAAGAATCAAATAATCGAACCAAGTCACAGTTCAAAACCACATGAATTGAAAAAGTCAGTGAACAACCTCAAATATCTATACCAAATCAAATGCCAACTCAAAACAGTTAACACTTCAAAACAAATATATATATATATATATATATATATACGAACGCAATTAAGGAGATTGAACTCATATAACCAAAATCAAGATTTTCGAATGAATTAGATGTGAGAGATGAACACTCACCTTTGTCGACGAGTTTAGAAGAAGCCGACCACACCAGAAATCGAGCGAAGCCATAGTCTTCATTCGATCGAGCTTCAATGGTTGGCGACTTCGATTGTCACAAGCCCTAGTTTTCGAAAAGAGGGGCGAACGTTAAGGAGTGAATGAACGTGAGAACAATGGCCGCCATTTATTTTCTTTTTGCTTACTTTTAGGTTTAGGGTTAAATGAATGAACGGGGAAAAAGAAAGAAAAGAGGGGTCGGGTATACTTGCAAAGCAAATTTTCTCACGGCATCGAACATTTGAAAATGTTGGCCGAGAATTTATTTTAAATCCCGAATTTTCTTTTAACAATTTATAAATCAATTTTAATTCAAAATTTAAAAACTTCAAATAGAAATTTGCAACAATATTAATCTTCTAAATGTCGATTATTAATTGATGCAAATACCGGGTTGTTACAGATTCAATTTCAAAACTTTTATTATTCTCAACACTATCAATATAAATTTTACAAGTCTTCAATTTACTTTTAAGAGGCTTAAAACTCCAGATTCAACATTTAGCTCAACTTCAAATTATTTAATTCAATAATTTAATTATCAAATAATTAGTGATATTTGAATTCAAGTTAAAATTTTATTATTAAATATTTAAAATCAATTAAATATTCTGATTTTAAATGCTCGAAAATTCCAGGTCGTCACATTCTTCCCCCCTTAAAAGAATTTCGTCCCCGAAATTACTAGTTAGGAAGAATGGTCCAAAACCCGTTTATCTTTCCTAAAACTAAAACGACCCTAGATCCGTACCCCTTGAGTCTACACTATTCTACCTAAATCAACTCAAGTTGTACAGAAATACGAACCATTGCGTTAAAGAAGAAGAGGTAGAAGGAGAGAATAAAAGATAACATCAAAATCTAACCATCGCAGCGGAATAAAATATAATAGATAATAAATACTCTTTACTCAAACATCAAGTATCTTTGTTTATAAATTACATCATCAGAGTACATCAAAAACAGCTCAACATCAATGTCATACAAATGGATACACAACAACTCAACACAGCGGAAATATATATATACAAGTACGAGAATACGTATCGTCATCCACCTCGTCTCCTAAGCTCCACAGCATCATATCCTGTATCCTATAATACTCGGTCTGACCCGAGCATTATAGTTAAATAACACCCGAGTCAGTCTGGAATACCAGCGTGAGAAAATCACACCCAATTGATTATTAAAGTTTCAAAAGTCCTTTGAAAACAAAAGCATCTCGTAAGACCACGCCACAAATAAACATGTCGGGTCTTTACCTTACGATAGCTAAAACAATTTTTATAGAAATCCTCTGATATTATAATAGGGTCTATATACAAATACTTATAAAATAGCCGAAATTGTTACATGATTAAATTCCAGCTACTAGCCACAGAGTGTGTAATACAAACAAAACTCGTAGGCTCGTAAGGAGAATGGATTTCCAACTAATGACTAGGCACTGGGGTACAACCTGTCACAGTACGGGGCCTAGATCACCGTACCGAGGAATACGCCTGCTCCCCTGCAACACAAGGCCGGAACCATCCCTTACTGGACAGTCCCGAGTGAGATCACCCCGCGGTTGGGATCAGCAACCGCACCACTAAGCCGAAATAAAAAGGGACATCTAGACTGGAATGACCTCACCCTGCTTGGGTGCTACCCACCTAGCCTTGTTGCATAACCCCAGATTTTCAGTCATTCCCATTTGATGAGGCTTGAGGCTAAGCGTTACCTTTATAGAACATATTCCTTAGAATGCCCATTGTCCACCTGACGATGTTTCGCAAGCATTCATCCATACAAGTCCGTCCCGGGTTCGAACGGAACCGAAGGCACTATTCCTACACATCCATTTTGGAAATATCCTCAGGATTAGTAGCGACTAGCCCTTACACTTCACTCCTCCATCTTCGAATCCAAAATCGTTTTCACGAAACGTACAAACCGGATCGAAGTGGTTTTCGAGAAATTAATCTCGATCCCGGTCTCTTCGAAACGATCGGCGCATTTGGCCAATATTGGTAGTCGGTTATTTAACTATCAATTAATAATCACAAACACCCATCCAAAAATAAATAATTTTCCAAATTATTTATTTACTTCAAAATATCTTTATAAGATATATTTCTATTTTCCATCCTTTGAAACCAGTTTCAAAACCATTCTTCTTTCCAGAATAAACTTTCCCCAAATATTTTCTATCTCCTCTGAAATCGCCAAGTACAAAACTAGATTTCAAAATAATTTAAAACACTTTACTTAGAAATATATACTTTTAAAACATTTAAATTAAAACTACTTTAATAATTTGTTAAAAATACATCTTATATGAATATTTGAAAATAAAGTTACATAATAAAAAATAAAACTAGATTTCCACTTTTGAAACAAAATACTAAGTCACTTTTTTGAATAATTACTACTATAATAGATTTGAGAAAATACTTACTTTAAAATTTAAATATTAGAAATAATAAATTTTTCAAAACATACCTTTTAAAACAATTTTAAAACTATTAACTTATATTTAAAATTTACTTGAAAGCGTACTTAGTGATCCAGGAAGAATTCCAGCTTCAAACATTTAAATCAATTTTCCAAATTGATTTTCAATTTATTCCATTTGAAATAAGTTTCTTAAATTACTCAATTCATTTCAAATTTCATTAATTATGCACTTAATTATTATTGTTATTCTTTTTCATTTGATTTTAAATCTTTTAACTGAAATATACAAATTTCAACTTTTCCCAACTTCTTCTTTATTATTATTTTTTTCCTCAAAAATTTAAATCTTACATTTTAAATAAATGTTTTATTCTTTAATTAATATCGTTGAAGATTAAAATTCAATAACTTCCTGTTTATTCAAATTTCCATTCTATACCAGGATCTATTTAGTAGAATTTTAAAGTCACTTTATTTCCTTCCAGTTCATTTAGAAATTTATTCAAATTTCTATAATTATTTCACTTACAATTTCACTTCTTTTATTATCTTACCAAAATCTAACTTATATATTTTTGGTAATTCATCATACCCAATGATATCCAATCTAACCATGACACTCAATATTCCAATAAAGATCACCATAAGATATCAAATAAATCACAACAGAGGGTTTAAATAATTTAAATACATATTGAGGGATCCAGTTGGATCCCTCCAACCTGTTTTCCCTGCATCCAAAGATGTTAACACAATAATATACCAATTTCAGAATATAACATACTACAACATATCCATCAATTTCAACCATTCAAACAATTATTTAAATTTAATCATTTAAATTTAGATTTAAACTGAGTGAGATTAACTCACCTTATTTTCGTTTACAATCCACTTCAACTTTGCCTTGGATTCATTTTTTTTCTTTCTTCGACCTTGTATGAATATTTATACAACTTATTAATATTTGAAATAATCGAGCAATGAATTTTCTTTTAATAAATTTAATTAACCAACAAATGTTATTTTAAACTCATAATTTTCCTTTGGAAAAATACCTTTTACAATTATTAAATAGGTTCTAACAATTTAATCTCCATAATCCTTTTTTTTTATATGGACGATAAATTGAAAATATATGTTTATGTATTTACCTCTCTTTTTTTTATTGAACTACCTATATGCAAGAATTGATCCATCTAGATATAATATCTAATTTATTTACATAAACCCTATAACCATTTTAAAATTTCCAGTTTCAAAATCCGATCTATGTATTTTAAATTAAAACAGAAAGAGTTTTGCCTATTACTGTAAAAATCAAATACTGAGTGATTTTTTTTTATACAACAATAATCGATTTAAAAAAAACAGCAGAGATCAAGTTCACCTTAAGCACAGAAAACCTTCCACCTGTTGCCCCAAGTCATTGCAGCACCCACACCTCATACCATCGGTCTTCGACACCCCTAATGTCGCCCCTTCCATCATCATCTACCGCGACCTCATCCCCCCCTCCAATTCACGAAACCGCGATTCGAATGGCCAACCCCCCCTCCACTCGAGAGCGCATACATGATCGCACGCCTCTGAATCACGAAACCCAAATCTCGAAACCCCAAATCACATCGCTCTGCCTCGTCTCCCTCAATCGCGAATCACGTCGCTCAGCCTCGCCTACCTCAACGCGACCCATAGCTTATGCAACATAATGCTTTCAAGTCACGAACCCTTCACGAACGTGAGCTCCGTAGTTGCGACGCCATTTCTTTTTTTTTATATACGAATCGGAAGGGTTGATTTGTGATTTGAAGGAAAAGGGAAGGGTGTCGGCTATTTTAAAAAGAAGGGCAAGGGGAGATTTCGATTAATCGAAGAGAGAATAAGGTTTGTTATACGAGATAATGTCGATTTGGGGAAAGAACTTGCTCGGCTTTCAGAAGAAGGAACGAGAAGTGAACGATGAAAACAAATAACGGTAGTGTGTTAAAACGAATATGAGATGGCGTATACAAGAAGCTTAACCAATTAAATTAAATTTTATTAGGTTATTATCAATTAAATTCCTAGCACGTTTATATTTCGTACACTCCCATACAAACTCCAATCAATACGAAATTTGAAATCCGATAATAGTTCAATATTACGGACTCAATGAAACTGGTTTCGGCGTATTCCGAGACTGTGCCTCGGAAGGCTATTTTAAATTCAAATTAAAATGATAAAATTTCAAAACTGAACAAATCACTGTTAATTTCAATTTTAACGCTTCTATTGTCTTCAGTATTATCAATATAAATTTTATAAGCCTTCAAATTATTTTTAACATGCTTAAAAACTGATGATTCAATATTTTACCAACTTCAAATAATTCATTGTACTAATTTAATTATCAAATAAACTGTGATATCCTTGATTCAAATTAGAATTGCTCTATTTAATATTTAAAATCAATTAAATATCCCGATTTTAAATGTTTGAAAATTCTGGGTCGTCACAAAAACTAAACAATTTCTAACAATTTTCCAAAACAACCTTTTATTAAGAACACCCTACTACTGTTCCTAACTTTCCAAACTTCTTTCATTAGGTTCCCACTGATATCATATACCCAACCATTCCAATTTCAATTTAAAACCAAAATTTAAATTATCAAAATTTTCTAACTCGCTAAATTTCCGAAAAATTTCGCTAGCGTCTCCTTTGCGCGGCTAGCTCGGTACAACTACAAAAGGCCTCTACGGGCTCCTAAATTCCAAAAGAAAACAAAACGTTAAGTGGCTCGATAAAAACCCAATCAAATTTCATGCAGAAATTTAGATACATACCTTTGTCGGGCAATTCAAATTTATCTTCTGAAATCAAAACCAATTTTCCTTTTCTTTTATAATACCAGCATATTCCACTTAGCAATAATATCCAATCACAACATTCCAAAAACATTTTATCGGCTACCTTACAAAATGTCAATATTTATTCCTTCAAATATAAACTTAGAATATATTTGTAATATCAATTTCCCATTTAATAATTTACCATTCCCATCTTAAGTTTAGTATAAGCATTTATATGTTTCTTTATTTATTTTTACCTTACCACTTTAGTTTATATCTATTTTTATTCAAATTGATTCTTCCATTTCCTTATGAATTCAATTTATTCTTATCTTCGAATATTTGAATCTTATTTTCCATTTATAACTAATTCATATCATTATTTTAAATTAGTTTCATTCACTAATTTATTTCAATTTTCAGTTTGAAATCGTTTTGTCGTTAACTGAAATTTTTCCTAAAAATTTTCAAAAAATTTTCTAACTCCCAAAATTCCTGAAATTTTTTGGCAGAGTCTCCTTTCTACGGAGGAGCTTTTGCAATTTGACAAAAGATATAAATATATATACATCAACCCACAATGTCGGAAAAACAAAAAAGGATCCATATTTCCTATTTATTGCGTAGGCATACCTTTATTTAGCATTTTAAGCAAGCGGCTTATTATTTTTGCATTTAGCACGATCGTATCCATCCATACGGCTTCCCTGAACCAGTACTTACTCAATTTAAATATGTAAGTACTAAATATATGCAATTAATTAACATTTCACTCATATTCAAATAGCTAACACCAAGATTTCATAAGTAATGCATATGATAACATTCATAAGTACATATGCAATGTTTCGATGCTAGTTTTAATTTGTTTGCATCCAAATTACATACCATTCCATTTAATTCATTTTTAAACAAAATGAACTCATATTCATTTCAATTGATGCCAAAATCATCTCATTTCACTTTTAATAACTCATAGAATTTTATCAGATCTCGTTTACATCAAACGATCCATTTCCTTATGCAATTCTACAATGTTAATGTGAATAAATAATCACTTAAGCTTTATAACCATTTAAGTTGATTCCAACTCAATTTACACTTGATTCCATATCGTTTTAATTTATTCACAATCTTTCCATTGCATTTTCTTTCATACCCAAAAAGATTTGATTCCAAACCATTTTATTATACACGACATCATCCCATGCTTCTATTAACTTTAAACTTAAGTTAATTTACTTCAATTTACTACCCTTTCATAACTTAAGTTCATTCTCGTTTTAATTTATTCATACTCGAATTGGATTTATTTTCATCTCAAATCATTTTTATTTTAATCAAATTCCATACAACTCAAGCTTTATTTCCAAACTCTATTACCCATTCACAATCTTTGATTTGGTTTTCCTTTAATCAAATCCCAACCATTTCACTAATTTATTCGATTAGTTTATTCTTTTATCCATTTTTAATTTTAATTTACATTAACAATTCATTATTGAATTTATTAATAATAAGGCCATTCAATTTAAGCTTGAATTGGATTTGTTTATATTTCACACCATATCCATTTTAATCCGATTCAATTTTCATTCAACAACACTTCCAATTATAATCCCATACTTGATTTTCTTTTTCATTTATCTGGAAAATCATTTTATTTGATTTCCTATAGTTCAATCTTATTTTATATCCCAAGTTTGGATTTTTATCTCAGAATACAATATTTTTTTATTCCAGCTTATTTATTCCCTTTTTAATTTTTATAAGCTACTCACTTTTAATATTCATACTTCATCATCTATTTATAGTCAACCACATCCACATCTTACATTTAACTAGGGATTATATATTTTTTTCAATGCTTTTCAGTTCTTTTATAAGCTTCCGAAGTTTATTTATTCTAATTCAATACTTACTTAGTTTACATTTATTTGTTTAAGTAAGAATTTTATTCCATTCAATATTATCTATAACTCAACTAAATTCACTTCAATTCAATTTTATTAACCTTAACTCCAGTTAAATCTAGCTACATACCATTCCTTCGAGTTTTGTTAAGCAAGGACTTAATTTCATTTAATATCATTTATGACACAACTGAATTTTCATTCAATTCAATCCAAATTTAGCTAAATTTTATTTCTCAATATATGAATTCAAAACTTATTTATTTACTTAAAAGCTTATATTGCTCATTTGAGTCACTTCATCTTATAACCACAATTTCAGTTTATATATATAACACTTACTAGCTTAAGGTATAAATTTTCATTTCACAATTATAATCATTTTACCTTTCAACTTTATATCCAATTTAATTCGATTTCATTTAACTTATCTCAAGTTAAATTCAAATATATTTTCTTCACTTTCATTCACTTAAGTTAAATTTTAATTCCCGAATTAAAATTTCCAATTTCTTCTTATTAATATCAACTTCACTTTATAAGTTCAACAGTTGATTCATTTAAACTTTCCACATTATTTAAATAGAATTTCTTAGAATTCAGTTGCTCGGTTTCATTTCCAAAACCATTTTGAAATGATAACTACACATACCCACTTGGAATATCAAATCAAATCTCCGGATTCCAAACACTTATTTTTACCAAAACAAAATTTCCTTTTGAAATTTCTAAAACAACTTGTATACCCAACAAGCCCAAACAATATCATAACCAACTATCCTGTTATCAATCCATCACTTTAGAAACTCGAAAATGAATACTGATGATGTGGCCATCATCATCAGGATTATTTTCCAGCGACTGAAGTGAGTTCAGTGCTTTTCTCTCTTTTAAAACCCATCCAATATCTTAATTTCCAAATCTCTCTAGATTTCAAATCCGATTCAAAAATATTTCTCAATATATATTATCTTCCCGACTTTTGAGAATCATTTTCAACTTCAAAGAAATTTAAATTTCCAAATTTTCAAATTCCAAATACTTTAAATTTATATTCGAATATTACTTTGGAATTTTATCTTATTTTAATTATTAATCACACTATAATTCACATTTATAGTTTATATTTACAAATTTCATTTGTGTACAAATTGGTTTCTTAGTTTTTAATTATGGTTTCAATTCCTTAATCAATTATGAATCACATTTACAAATCTCATTCATTTTATTAATTTATTCCTTAATCTCTGGTTATTATTTTCAATTTCTTATTCAATTTCCATACAATAATGATAATAATTACATATTATCACTCCTAACATCCAAGCATCCATATATAACTATGATAATTTACGAAAAATCATTTCTTTTATATGAAAAATAATTTTGGGTAAAATTATTCCATTTACCCTATTTGAAACAATATTGTGTCGGTTTATCTTGTTCAAGAGTTTAGAAATCCCTATCGATGACATGGCGTCCCATATATCGACCAGAATCCATAAACACTCAACCGATAAATCAACACAATATAAAAACAATTTTATATTCACTAACAAATACGTGCTCATATCTATTAATACGTTCAAACTCATTCTAGAGTACTATAGACTCTATTCTATGAGTAATTCCCACCAGAGCCAAGGTTAACACCAACCTAAGCTCTGATACCAAGTGTAACGACCGGCAAATCCATACCCCTTGAGTCAACACTATTCTACAACAATCAACTCAAGTTGCACAGAAATAAGAACCATTTGGGTTAAAGAAGAAGAAGTAGAAGAAGAAAATAGAAAACAACATCAGAATCTAACCATCGCAGCGGAATAAAATACAATAGATAATAAATGATCTTTACACAAATCAAATATATATCTGTTTTATACATACATCATCATCAGAGTACATCAACATCAATATCATACAACTGGATACACAGCTACTCAACACAGCGGAATATATATAAAACAAGTACGAAAATACGCATCGTCATCCAGCTCGTCTCTTGAGCTCCACAGCGTCATATACTGTATTCTATAATACTCGGTCTGACCCGATCATTATAGTTAAATAACACCCTAGTCAGTCTGGATATACCAGCGTGAGAAAATCACACTCAATTGATTATTAAAGTTTCAAAAATCCTTTGAAAACAAAAGCATTTTGTAAGACCACGCCACAAATAAACATGTCAGGTTTTTACCTTACTATAGCTAAAACATTTCTTATAGAATCCTTTGATATTATAATAGGGTCTATATACAAATACTTATTAAAATAGCCGAAATTGTTACATTATTAAATTCCAGCTACTAGCCACAGAGTGGGTAATACAAACAAAACTCGTACAGGGCGCGTAGGGAAAATGGATTTCCAACTAATGACTAGGCACTGGGGTACCACCTGTCACAGTATGTGGCCTAGATCATAGTACCGAGGAGTACGCACGCTCCCCTGCAACACAAGACCGGCACCATCCCTTACTGGACAGTTCCGAGTAAGATCACCCCGCGGTTGGGATCAGCAACTGCCCACTGAGCCGAAATAAAAAAGGGGCATCTAGACAGGGATGACCTTACTCACAAGTGGGGGCTACCCACGAAGCCTTGCTGCATAACCCCTAATTTTCAGTCATTCCCGGTTGATGAGGCTTGAGGCTAAATGTTACCTTTTTAGAACATATCCCTTAGAATGCCCATCGTCCACCTGTCGATGTTCCGAAAGCATTCATCCATACAAGTCCGTCTCGGGTTCGAACGGAACTGAAGGCACTATTCCTACTACATCCATTTTGAAAATATCCTCAGGATTAGTAGCGACTAGCCCTTGCACTTCACTGCTCCATCTTCGAACCCAAACTCGTTTCCACGAAACGTACAAACCGGATCGAAGTGGTTTTCGAGAAATAAATCCCGATCCCGGTCTCTTCAAAACGATCAACGTATTTGTCCAATATTTATAGTCGGTTATTTAACTATCAATTAATATTCACAAACAACCATCAACCAATAAATAATTTCCCAAATTATTTATTAATCCTAAAAATATCCTCACAAGATATATTTCCACTTTTGAAACCCTTTTGAAAACAGTTTCAAACTATCTTCCTTTACAGAATAAATTTCCCAAATATTTTCTATTTCCACTGAAATCACCAAGCACAAAACTTAAGATTTTTAAAATAATTTAAAACGCTTTACTTTGAAATATACTTTAAAAAATTTATTTTAAAAACTACTTCAATAATTGATTGAAAATACATACTATATGAATATTTAGAAATAAGGTTACTTTATAAAATATAAAACTTGGTTTTCACTTTTCTAAAACAAAATACTAAGTCCCCTTTTAAATAATTACTACGATAATAGATTTGAAAAATATTACTTAAGAATTTAAACGATAAGAAATAATAAATTTTCTAAAACATGCTTTTTAAAATAACATTAAAGCTTTTAACTTATATTTAAAAGTTTATTTTGAAAACGTACTTGGCTATCCAGGGAAAACACTTCTCTTCACATCCTTTAAAAATAAATCACTATTTATCTTTAAACAAATTTTCTCATTTCCTCTTAATAAAGTTCCACCTTGAATTTATTTTTCCAAATATCCAATTTCAAACACTTAAATCAATTTCCAAATTGATTTCCAATTTACCCCATTTATTCCAAAATCCATTAACTTCAGATTTAAAACCTTAATTATGATTTAAAATACTTTTAACTGAAAATACCAATGTTAGATTTCTCAAATTACTTCTTTATCCCTTTAAATAAATTTAAACTTTGAATTTTAAAATAATGCTTTATTTCTTTAATTGATATCACTTAAGTTTACAATTCATTAATTTCTGTTTTATTCAAAATGCTTTTCCATACTCGGAATTATTTATTAGTGTTTTAATATCACTTCCATTCCTTTTCAATTCATTCTTAATTTATTTGCTGTAATTATTTTACTTAAAACTCCACCCTTTTATTGTCTTTCCAAAACTCCAGTATATATATATATATTTGGTAACTTATTATACCCAGATATATTCAATCAAACCATAGCATTCAATATTCCAATATAATTCATCATAGAATATCAAATAATCACAACAAAGAATATTAAATAATTTGAATAAATGTTGAGGAATCCAGTTGGATCCCTCCAACCTGTTTTCCCTACATCCACATATATTAGCACAACATAAAATACCAATTCCACTTCGAGGTGGAATATGCAGTATATGGATTATAAATCAAATATCACCCGCTATTATGCGGCGCATAGGGTCTCATCCGCTATATAATGCGGAAAATCAATCATTCCAAGATGTATTATATACTATAATATAACACACCAAATCAATCAACCATTCAACCAATTATTTAAATTTAACCATTTAAATGAAAATTAAAATTCAGCTGAGTCAGATTAACTCACATTTGCATTTTTTTGCAGTCCACTTCCATTCTGTCTTGGTTTCCCGGTTTATAACCTTGTATAAACATTACATAATTTTTTATCAACATTTGAGTCAATTTGAACATTTAAATTTCCATTTATAATTTAGTTAACCAGTGATTTCATTTTTAAATGAGTTAAATTTATTTTAAACTAATTTCCCTTTTTAATAGAATATTTTAGCATCCAAATAATTAAATAAGTTAATTAAATAAATTAATTTTCAAATGTAAACTATTTTTTTGTAGATTCAAACATCTAGCCCTTTATGACATTCTTTGGCATTTAAAATCCTTATATACTTTTCTTTTCTCTTTACTGTGTACAAATACAGTAATAAATTTCTTTTCCTTCTATTATTTAAAATTTTTAGTTATATGCATATGCCCTACAGCATATAACTATTTTTAGTAAGCAATAGTTATTCAAGTTAAGAGATTACTAGAAATCGACTCGACCTCACTATCTTGCCTCGACCTCCTGCATCGGCAACACCCAGTCCAACCTAGCACCACGAATCGCGACTTCGCCTCGTAATCTTCCAAATCTTCGGCACCTTGAACAACACCAGCACCGGCATCAGTGTAAACCATCCAGAGCCATCGATGCGCGCTTTCGTGTGCTTTGCGTCGTCGTCGCCCAAAATCACCGCGACCTCCCCTCGATTTATCGCACGGCAACCAAGGCCTTGTCCTAGTCCACGAACATCGCGAGTCAACTCCTCTGTCGATCAAATAGAATCCCCCTCCACCTCAACCTACTGCCTAGAATCTCACGCGAGCTTCGAGAACGTCACTGCTCGATCCCTATTCGGTCACGAATCCGTACACGAATCGATTCTCTGGGAAATAAAAACCTTTTTTTAGAGTGGATCCATTTTTTTTACAGAGAAAGGAATGTTTTGATTTAAAAACAAAATGAAGCTGAGGGAAGAAGATTTCGTTCGTTAATACGTCTTTACTTTTTTTTTTAGTTTATCTACTTGCGATTTTAAAAGAGAACGGGGGACACGATTTGATGTATGTGTGCTTGGACAGGCCAGCTACAGCGACTATGAGATGAAAGCAAAAAGGTGAGATGTGAACACAGTTTCGGCTGATGGTGATTGGTATGTGATTTATATATATATTAGTTTGAATTTCAAATTGCCACGATTTACGCAGTTTGAAACTTCGGACCTCTATCGTGGAATGCCGCTAGGCGTTCACAAGGTTAATCCCCTATTCCAAACGCAATGGAAGGGGTTTCGAATCCTACTTCAATCGTGTGAGAAATATAGCTTTTTAAATCGAATTAAAGTATTAAATTTTCAATATTAATTCTAGCGCGTTTATATATCGTACGCTTACACAACAACTCCGACCAATACGAAATTTGAAATCCATAATAATACACTATTACTGATCCAATGGAACTGGTTTTGTCGAATTCCGAGACTGTGCCTCGGAAGGCTATTTTTAAATTCAATTTAAACAATAAAATTTCAAAACTGAACAAATCACTGTTAGATTCAATTTCAAAACTTTTATTAATCTCAGCACTATCAATATAAATTTTACAAGCCTTCAATTTACTTTTAAGAGACTTAAAACTCCAGATTCAATATTTAGCTCAACTTCAAATTATTTAATTCAATAATTTAATTATTAAATAATTAGTGATATTCGAATTCAACTTAAAAATTTATTATTAAATATTTAAAATCAATTAAATATTCTGATTTTAAATGCTCGAAAATTCCGGGTCGTCACAGAAATGCTATATTATTTTGCATCCTTTTTGTTCTAGCGACCGTTTTGTCCCGCGGTTTTATCTTTATTGTCGAAACTTGTAGTATTACTGAATAATTTTGTCGAAATGTTAGTGATTTTAAGCTGTGGTTTTATAATTTTTTTTGATTTCAGCAACAATGATTATAGTACTCATTTGATCTGAATTCAGATAGGTGACATCACTATATTTTAGTAACCAAATCAGATCACTCAAAGTTATTTTTGTTAACTTTCATCACTTTAAATCCGCTTTTTTTCAACTAGTTGCATTTGACTAATTTATTAGATTTTACTCATTGATTTAATAAAAATGCTAAAACTAGTTATCATATTAATTCGATTTTAAAACATTTTCTAACGGTACAGAAGTGCTAAATAACTGTAGCATTTCCAATAAAAATTAGCGTACATTAAAAATGCTAAGACAAGTTAGAACCATGTCCAATAATGCTAGAAAAACTAGCATTTCGAAAAAATGCTAAGACTAGTTATTATCTTAATTTAATTTGGAAAAAAATCCTTTATTAAAAAAATATGCTAAAACACTGTAGCATAGCTATTTTATGAATTAAAATCATTGCTAACTATGCTAAATAAATTAGCATCTATTAAAAATGCTAAGACTAGTTATCATATTAATTTAATTGGGTAAACATAATGTAATGGTGCAGAAATGCTAAATAACTGTAGCATTTCCAATAAAAATCAACATCCATTAAAAATGCTAAGACTAGTTACAAACATTTCCAAAAATTCTCAAAAAATAGCATTCACAAAAAATGCTAACACTAATTATCATCTTAAATTAACTTGGAAACAAAATCCACTGTTACAACAATATGCTAAAACATGATAGCATTTTGATTTAGCTATTTTATGAATTAAATTGATTTCTAATTATGCTAAATAAATTATCATGTAGTAAAAATGCTAAAACTATTTATCATCTTAATTTAATTTGGAAACAGAATCCTCTGTACCTATAAATGCTAAGTCGCTGTAGCATTAAAGTTTAAGTATTGCGTGAATTACAATCATTACCAAAAATGCTAAAGAAATTAACATCAAGTAAAAATACTAAGACTAGTTATCATCTTAATCTACTTTGTTAAACATATTCTAATGTTACAAAAATGCTAAATCACTGTAGTGTCATGGTTTAGGTATTGCTTATTGATGTTAAATTTTTTTTTTATTGTACCATCATCATTTATTTACTGTGCAAGTCTACAAAATTAGTTTGCATAAATATAGCTAACACAGTTTCTTTATTTTTATTTTGTAGAAGACGAAATCTTCATTGCAAGCATAGGACGGTAAAAAACGTAGAAGAAAGACAGCAGATAAGGAAACTATGCAGTATAGGTGTAGTTATCCGCCTTGGTTAAAATGCTTGAAAAGATTAAAAAAACAAAAGGTTTTACTGAAAATCAAATGAATTTTTTAAAACAAACACCTTTCTACAACTTTTTTAATGCTTTCTTTGAGGGTGATATAGGAAGTAAAAGCATTAGAAAATGTTCAAAAAAATTAGATGATTTAATGGACTCTTATTATGCTGAAGAAGAGTGTTTTATTGTAGGAGGGAAAAAATTAAAGATAACAACAGAAGACATTTCTTTAATTTTGGTTTACCCATGCAAGGAAAAAATATTTTTCCACTTCCTAAGGTTTCTTTTCAAAGCACCCCAGAAAACTATCAACAATTTGTTTTAAGAAACTTTGGCATAATTCATCATATAACAAGAGATATTATTATTCAAAAGTTAAAGAACCAATTGGGTAAAGAAATTCAAGAACAAGAAAACGATTTACCAAAATTTATCATCATTCTTTCTTTCATTACATTTTTTTTCCTAACAATCAAAGAATGTTAAGTTGTGGATATCTCCAATATGCAATTGATTTGAAAAAAATGAATCA
This sequence comes from Allium cepa, assembly GCA_030765085.1. Taxonomy (NCBI): domain Eukaryota; kingdom Viridiplantae; phylum Streptophyta; class Magnoliopsida; order Asparagales; family Amaryllidaceae; genus Allium; species Allium cepa. Next base: position 434,663,891 of record CM060944.1, read on the forward strand.
AGTTTCATGGCCTTTAAGCATACACTATTCTTTGATTAAAGCATTAAATTTTCTCAAGCAAAAACCAAGGAATATGTCAAGTTGCTCGATGATACCATTGGTAAGGATGTTATTTTACATTCTACTATATTATAATAAATTGTAAAATGACATTTTTTTATATATTAATATTTTTTATGTGAACACGTGGACATAATGATGCCAAGGAAGGAATGGTCGAAGGACTTAGCAAGATTTGCTAAATGATCACTTAATGTGACGAAGAACATAGTCTAAAAAGACTATTTAAAGAATGTGGAAAGCAAAAAGGTATATACATCTAATATTGGCTGTCACTTATTTTTTACATATAAATAGTTAAAAAAAATGCTAAATGATGATAGAATTATATAAAAAATGGCTACATAGTGTTACCAATTTTTTTGGTGCACTAGATTATGCAAACATACATATAAATAGGAAAAAAAATGCTAAATAGCATTATAACATAATATCCAGTGTACAAAGTTAGAACGCGGAAAATACTTTTTTTCTACATCTTTATTTATGATATTTATGCATATAATTTTTAGGAAATTGTTACTTAGTTTATTATACTTAATTATGGAAGATGTTAATGATATCTTGAATGATTTTATATTCTCATTTTTTGTATGCAAAAAAGATTGACATAATACTGAAACAGAATTATTAATAGAAAATGCTACATAATTTTAGCACTAATAAAATATGTGATGCTCATTGAATACAGATCTCAACTGGACTCAAAAATACAACAGCCAAAGAAAGGCTATTGCTTGAATCTTGCAAATTGCAATTGGCAATTATTGAAACAAAACATCCAAAAATTGAAACAGATGCTGAAGAAGAATCAGAATTGAGCGAGAAAGAAAAACAAATTCAAACACAAAGCGACCACATTAAACAATTCAAAAACGATTTGCATCAAACAAAAAGAGATCTACAGAAGGAAAAAGAAGTAACAAAACAGAAGGAAAAGGAGTTAACTGTAAAGGAGAAAGAAATCGAATTCTTGAAATCAAAACTTCAACAATTTGAGAAAGAGGAACAAAAAAGAAAACTAAAGGAAGCTTTTGAAAGTATTAGTCCTCCATCATTCAAGCTATTGAACACACAGGATTTTGAGATATAAGAAGATGAAAACAAAGAAGAAGATAAACAAGATGATAAGAATGAAAGAAGAAGCCAGTGATTGAAAAATATCTCACCCCCTTCAATGATTAAAAGACTAAAATCGAAAAAAAGAAAGGCAAAAGTAGATCCTCATTATCAGTTTGAGATAGTGTACCACAACAAAAAAGTGAAATGTGAAGATGACAGTGAAAAAAAGAAGGAAAAAAGGAAGATAAAACAAGAAATGAGGATGAAGGAGGAGAAGAAGACAATGGCCACAGTAAAGAAACTGAACAAATAAAAAATGAAGACAGTGAAAAAAAAAGATGAAAGAGAAGACAGTAAAGAAAATGATGACACGAGTGAAAACAACAGTGGAGAAAATGAAGAAGAAACCAGTGAAGAAGACAATAAAGAAGATGAAGAGTATGAAGAAGAATATGCAAAGGAGAATAAAAAAATGAAGAAAAAACTTACACAGGTGATGAAGATGAGAAGGAAGAATTTGTTGATGTGTATAATTACTCACCTGAAAGAAAGCAATATCGTCAAAGAAACATAGTAAAAACCCACATTTTTCAAATGCTAGAAACACAGAAGATGGATATAATAAGAGCTTTTTTTTCATGTGAGGACACATCAAAGTAAGTACTTCATATCCAGTAAAAACTTAAATAATTTCATCGGAATTATAGTTTTACAATAATTTGAAATTTACTAATTATATAGCACGGTACCATGGCACAGATATGATGGTAAGAAAGAAGGGATAACAATGGTTCGATCCATGCTAGAAGCTTTGCTATTTGAAGAATTTACAGATGGACAGGTATGACATTTTAAAATTCTAACAGTATCAATAAATTTTGACATTACAAAATGCTAAATAGCACTAGCATTGTGACATTCTTTTCCTAATGCAGATTATTGATTGGTTTGTTGAAAACACACCAACATATGAACATAACTACATTTTCAGCACAATCATGATGGTAAACAATATTATTTTTCCTTGAAATTTAATATAATGAAAAAGCCAAACTAATATTCAATTTTCATTTGCAGCATGCATTACAAGCAAAAACTATAAATGTAATCCAACCGTTGGTGTACTCGATAGTACAAAATATAGTCATGGATTCATTTACAGAGATCATATTTTTCCCCTTGCATTACATCAATCATTGGACATTGCTAACCTTGGATTACAACCAAATGCAATGGTGCCATTATGATTCTTTAACGCCCAGAAGATCAACAACAGCATCAAATCAACATTACAAACAAGCTCAGCTATTTGTAAGACCATATTTTATAACAAATAAAAAATTGAAAAAATCTAACTCTATTTTTCATTTTTTTTGCAACAGAGAAAAAAGATGGAGAAAATATTTCAAGAAAAGTGGAGAGAGAACAACATCTTAAATAAAGAAGTTGGTACGAAGACAATAAAGCAACCACGGTGTCCACAGCAAGACCTTTGCTCGTAAGCAGTATTAAGTTTTTAATCTTCTTCAAGTAAACTGCACATCAATCATACTAAAAATTGCAATGCCATAATATTCAATGCATCAGAAAAAAGAAAAAAAAAGAAGGGATACAGTGTATGCTAAAAAAGTGCTAAATGGTAAAAGCAGTAAAAATGAATAATGTAGTAAAGTATTTATGTTCATGTAAATGCTAAATAATCATAACATTGCAATATTGCACTGTTCAATAAACTGAAAAATGTGACAGGTTACATTATGATTATACACACACTGTTAACAAAATAATTAATGATAATGGCAGTAAAAATGTATAATATATTTTAATGTATTTTTTTAAATGCTAAAAGACCATAGCATTATAATATTAAACCACTACCTTTTTAGTCCACTGATACGAAAAAACTCTTCATACATTCCTAAATGAATCCCAATTTTATACGTTAAGAGAAATACTAAATGGATGTAGCATTACATCTTTTATACCAATACTCGTTTAATCTACTAATTTGAAATACACATCATAAATACCCATATAAGACCTTATGTATCCAGCCTATGCTACTCAAGCAGATGTACAGTTCTTTTAACAGAACACAAGTATTAAATACATATCATGTAAAAATATTTTTAGTCTGTCTACAATGATACATTTATTAGCATAAATTGGTTACTAGTTAACAAACAATTTTTGTTGTTTTTTTCTTTTTCAAAATCAACAGGAAGGACTGTGTAACGACCCGCTATTTTGGACCATTCAAATCAACAATAAAACCATACATGTCCGACTTGAATAATTCAAAATACCGAATTGTTAATTAAAATTTGGCAAAACTCAGCATATACAGTAAATAAATCAACCACGGAATCACAGACACAGAGTAATATAAAATAACGCAGCGGAATAGATAAATAGTAGTTCATGAAGCTACTATATAAATACCAGAGTTAGAAATAAAAATACAACAGAATATCTCAAATACAGTGAAGTCTCCAGTACGAACAGATGACCTCTTCGAACGAATCAACTGAAAGAGCTGAAAGCTGAATCAATAGTTGGATCCTCAACGAAGCTCCAAACTCCAAAGGCGAGTCTCAAATACTGTATCGCTTAGTCTGACCCGAGCGTAAAGCAAAAACACAAAACACTTGGGTCAGGATTAACATTCTTATATCAATAAATCCAACTCAAGTGAAATATCAACTGAAATACAAATAACTTAAGGATGTTTGGGATAACTATCCTCTAAGAGTCCATAGAACTATCTACAAGGTAGAAATATACACTATAACACCGTGGTCATTCAATTTTATTTAGACTTCGAAATCAAATCATCATTTCCCTTTCAAATATATCTATTTTCCAAGATAGTATATATATATTAAATAATTTATAAAGTAAAGTATTTGAAATTTCCTCAACTACACAAATTGATTCTAATCAACTCAAGTTCCAAATTCCCATTTATTCAAAGTTCAATTCATTAATTCAATTTAGCTCCCAATAACCATTTAAACTTTCGTTATATTCAAAGCTTTAGTATTCAATATTTTAAAGTGAAATCTAACGGTTTCATATAGATCTTGATTTAGTTTCATCATTATTATTTAGTCAGGAAATATCCACTTAACAAGTTCAATATCATTTAACTAGCCTTAGATTTCATTTTACAGAATATTTCCTTAAATTTATTTAAACTTAAAATATCCATTTAATCCCTTTTACCAAAACCAAGTTATAAAATCATATCTTAAATCCCAAATTCAATAGTTTTAAATCGATTTAATTGAATATAATTCTTAATTAAATACCATTTCCAATTAATTCAACTTTATCTTCTTAACTCTAGCTTATTCAAAATTTTACCAAATCTAATTTGAAATATAAATTTAAACGAATCCTTAAACATATCATATGTATTAAATCAACCTCAATTAGGTTAAATATTATTATTAGGTCTATACAAAAAAATTCATTTTTATACATATAATATTCTAAGAATCAGTCTTTATTAAAACTATATTTATTTTTCCCAAACCATAAAATTATTTTCAAAACATTTATATATATATATATGGACCAACGATATCTGTATATAATTTCCTACTGCTATGGTCAAGGGGATACGGATATTTATCATTTTAATCCGAAATGTAAATATACGGGTAGATATCACTTCGACCCGCAATCCCAAATTCAATTTAATTGAAAATCTCTTGGGTTTATCATTTCAACCCATAACGAAATTCTCCTATCCAAAAGTCCTTTGGGTATGTATCATTTCAACCCATAGTGAATTCTAAACTACAGGGAACTTGCAGAGTGATAACAGATAATACAATAAAATAACAGGCATATATCATCAATAAAAATATAATATAAACAACAGGATATGGTGTCATATCCCACAGGTGAACAGTTACAGAAAATAGCATATATATAACAATTTAAATGACTACAGCATCATATTTCAATTGTTGTTTCAATTGAAATCAAATTTAATAAAATACAAGAACGATAATCGTGAGTGATTGCTCACCTTTCGAGGCTAGAGAAGAACGATAATGAGGTCAGCTATGGATCCTAATATGAACTTTGAAGCAAAGAAAAATTGGCACGAATTTGATGACAAAGCTGATAGATAGAAATCGATGAAAAAAAATCAATCGGTATGATATAAACAGAGTATATATTATATGTGTTATTTAAATTTCCTTAAAATCTCAATAAATTTAATTTAAGATGGATATTCAAATAAAATATTCACATTGTTTGAAACTGATATTAAATTTAAAATACATATTAAAACAAAACATCATCATATTATTGAAAAATCAATACTTAAATTTAAACACATAAACGTTTTTCCTCTTAAATCAATATTACATTTAAACACACACACAAAATAAAATATAGGCATAATATATATGAAAATCATAACTTATTTAAAACACACATTTTAAAATAACATATTTATATATAGTTTACTCAAAATTTAAAGCATACACTGGGAAAATCAATCTATATATATATAGACCATACATTATGAAAGCACTACGGAAAAGAGAAAAAAACAAAACATACTTTATATATATACACTAGAATCGAGATGAAAATTATACATTTAAATTTTTAGTTTTACAATCACTAATGCTTTTACAACACTCAGCTGCCATACTAATATATGTTATATTCGAACAGGAATAAAAATCTAATTATATTTTCAAAATATGTATATTACTAATATTTTGTAATAACAAATAAGATATAAGACTAACGTATGTATATGTCTCTGAAAAGCTTGGCTTAAAATTCACATAAGCATTAAACATAAAAATATATGTAGATATAGTTTTATGCTAAAATATTAATTAAATGGAGACTGTTATAATGTAAAAATTTGTGAACGCGAGTTGAAATATAAAGATGGATTTGTCAAATATATTGGAAGCAGAGGACAGGAAGGGGAGAAGCAAAGCATGGAAGAAAAAAAATATAAAGTAAAAAGAAGAAAATGGAGGTCATACCTTCAGAGCTCACACACGCAAGAAGAAATGAAGAAAATGTTGAGATGCAATTGAAAACTATTTATGTACGAGGCTTTTATTTATACACGATTGCATTGATTGAAGTGAGAGAATATAGGCAAGAAATAAATTTAAATCAATTATACACGATTGCATTGATTGAGGTGAGAGAATATAGGCAAGAAAGATTAGAGCGAATATTTACAGTGGTATTGATTGCGTGAATTTAGCAAAAGAAAACTGCAAGAAATCTTTGGCAAACATTTTGTACACATTTAGGAAGTAAATGTGTTGATTAAAACGCAAGAAATATTTATAAAATTGGAAGGTGGTGAAAATTATTTGTGTACAAAGTTGAGTATTTAAATGAAACTAGTATTGATTGCTTGGAGAAACGACAGGAAATAATTCATGTCAGGAGGAATTTGCATGTGATATTTGATTTAGGAGATAATTGCATTGGATAGATTAAATAAAGAAACGTACTAATTAATGGTATAGGAACATTAAGGAAATAAAAGAATTTCGTTTGAATAGTAAGGAAAATCAAAGATTTTGTTCCTATTAATTTCAAAGGAGTAAATGGAAAAGAAGAGACACTTATACACGTGAATTTCAAACAATCTTGAAACGAATTTTGAACTTCTAAAGAGAAATAAATTTGCTTGAAACTTCTACGTGAATTTTTATTCCTATTATAAAAATGAGGAAAAAGGGAAGCGTAGAAATTTACACGTAATTTCTCAAAACTAGATTTAAAAGAAATTGAACGTCTAGGGAAATAATTTCTTTCCCACTTGGAATGCAAGGCTACAGATAAATTTATTATTTAACGTAAAAATAAATATTATTCCCAATTGAAACCATATTAACTTTTAAATCATTAAATTAACATATAATATAATAACAACTATCTACTGCTTTATGGTAAATACGAAAAATGTAAATTCACAGAATACAACCTGTTACTTTTATTTCAAAATATCTTTCTTATAATAATTATTATATTTGGAAAACATTTTGAAATAATTTTCTCCTTTAAAATTTATAAATAAAATATTATTATGTTAACTACCAAATTAAATGTTCATTTTAATACATTCTCTTTCCTTAATGGAAAGATTTCAACAAATACAAATATTAATTTCGTATTAAAATCAAATAAAAATCTAATTCAACTACTTCTTTTTATTAACAATAAATCAAACATTATTTAATAATTTCACTTAATTCAACATATCCATTAGTTACCAATTTTAGTTCATTTGTTAGAGGTTAACTTATTGAATTACAACAATACAATTAAACTATTGCTTCCTCTTTAATTTTATTCAATGGATCAATATTTACAATTAATAATTATTATTAGATTCTTAACATTTGTTGTTTTTAATTCAAATTGTAAATCTCATATAAACTATTATTATTCCCATCATTTTTGTTTCTACCAAATTTTATTCAATATTTTTAAAAAAAATTAGAATTTTAAATTGGTTTAAAATTTCGGATCGTTACCCATTACCCTTTGCTGATTTGATTTTTAACAGTTAAGATATGAAATCAAAGAGTGCGTACAATAGATGCAATAATTAAAACGAATGTACGCCCAAATTAATTAACAAGTAACGTAATCTAAATTTATATGTTTTCTTATTTATTCACTACTTATTTAATTATACATAATCCAAACATTAAATTTTTATTTCAAAATATTATTATTTAAGATTTATCAAAAATTCAATTAAATACGTTATTAAGAACCGTTTAAAAATTTATGGGTTGTTACAGACTGTGCTCTATTTGTCATGAAATTCATTCAATATTTGGACAAAGACTCGAACCTCCCCACTGATTACAGCAAAAAAGATATCAACCTCATGTGAGCTGAAATGGTGTATAACATACTAAATGATCCACATAGAAGTTGGAACGTCATGGCTTTCTTTACAAATGCAACTCCTGAAGAAGCAGAAAAAGCAGTGAAGAAAAAGAACCAAAGTAAAAAGAAAATTTGAAGACTTGGACAATTGGAAGAACTGATAATTGTAGTTAAATTTGAATTGCCTCAATTTAAGTTGAAGTACTGATTGTAGTTAAATATGAATTAGATAAAGTAAAGATGAAGTGCTAACTGTAGTAGCATTGATACTTATATTTTGTTGAACTTCTAATTCATGTGGAATAGTGTTACTACTTGCAAAGCTGTAATTTGTTATATGTATGTTCTATTAAATGTTTGCTTTTTTTGATATAGTTACAATTTTATATTTTGTCAATAAAATGCATGATTTTGTTCCACTTCATCAAACATTAGCTTCATGTCACGTTTCAGATAGTGGTATGATTTGGAAAATATACAATTTATTGAAGAAAATAATTTGGGCACCAATCTCGAATTTTGCTTCTGGCATAAAAATAAGGCGGGAAGAAGTGATAGCCAAATTAATCAAACATGATAGACAAGAAAAGTGCCTATTATCAGGAATACCAAATGCTAGTTATCTGCGTGACACTAGGTTCAGTTTGAAGAAAAAATACACGATGGAGAATGAATTCATGGACATTACAAAAAAGGTACATAGATAAGTATCCCAGTACTGGACATTGATGGTACAACTAAAGTAGATTTCACCAACCTTATAACATTTGAACAATGCTTGAAAAGTGAGAACAATTTCACAGCATATGCTACGTTTATAAACAATCTAATAGATGCAGAGGAGGATGTTACACTGCTTAAAGAGTGTGGGATCATCAATAACAGACTTGGTACTGATCAGAAAGTCGTGGACTTTTTTAGTAGTCTCTGTAGAAATATATACTTAGACAAAGAACCACATTATCTTTCTGCACTGTTTGGTTTTATAGGAAAATACTATGCAGAAAGTTACTACAAGGTGAAATTTTATAGACTGAGGAAAAAGTACATATCGGACTATTATACAAAACCATGTGTTGGACTTTGCTTACTAGTTTCAGTTGTGGAAATTATAATCACATTAGTACAGGTGTTCTTCATAATTTTTCTAGAGCTATACTAACATCACTTCATCTTTACTGTAATTTTTCTAGAGCAACATCACAAAGTTTAGTAATATATAACTGATTACCAAATTGGCAACCTTTCTACTATATAATAAATAAATAAATAAGCTAAATACAAATAGCATTATTCGGATAAATTGCTCAATTAACAGAAAGCATCTGATACTAACATATCAATATTTTTTCATCACATACAAATGAAAATAATATGCTCCACAAACAAATAAAAAACACAAAAAATCATAAAAAAAAAGTAAACTTCTTATTAAAACAATCAACCATCACAGTACATTTACTAGTATCAGATATAAAAAAAGTATGACTATATCAAATAAGTAAACAGCAAAGAAATACAAAGAATAAAAGGAAAGAAATGAAAGAAAAAAAATAAAATTCAAATTTAAATCTTCATTGAAGCTTGACAATTCCTCTTGTTATGTCCAACTTGATTGCAATTAGTACATTTATTACGCTTACTCTGAGAATAAGAAAAACTGCCATGTCTTTTAGTAGAAGGTCTTCCAGCACCTCGAATTTCTTTAGGCAGTTTAATTGTGACTTCATCCCCACTAACAATTGGCTTACCAACATTAGGAATTGGATTAATAGCATATGCATAACTAGATCTAAAAGCATCAGCTGTAAAATAATAATCCACATAATCATATACTGACTGGCTTGACCTATTCATACACTTGATAGTATGTGCACATGGAAAACCTATAACTTTCCACTGGTTATATGTACACAATCTTTTTGCAAGATCAACATGATGTGATATTGGAGATCTAACTTCAAAACCATTTTCCGAAGACCTATATGTATCCCACCCAAAACCTTCATTAACTAATTGTGACAACCATTGCTCCATAACCGGACATAAAGTAGTAGTCCATTGATGACATTCTTCTATCCTCTTCACCATTTGTTCCATTATTTTAACCCGGACTCCATCTAGACAAGATGTAATAGGCATAAATCTATTGTGTCGCCCCACCTCTATACCCACGCTAGCCAAGGACACTGCAGGGTAATGCCGTCAACTAACACGGAGAATAAGGCTGGTTAGGAGCGACCATCTATAGCCTTGCTCTAACTATCTATTGAATACATCGACAATAGTCATACCAAGCAGGTCGACATACCCAATGAATACTTAAAACAAAACCATAGGTGGTTGAAGGATCTATCAGAACAGAATATAACAACTCAAATGTAATATACATCACAGAACAGTATATCATCATATACACATATATTGATACATAACAAAGTATACAAAATAATACATGTCAAGTGGTATAGAAAACCACAATATACAGACGATTCCAGATGAACACATATATCAGAGTTACAATAAAAAGGACTACACAAAAAGCTTTAACAAAAAGGAACAAGCTGGATAGTCCATGCGGAAGCAAAATAGGCTAAGTCCAAATGCACCTAACCTGAAACATCTCGGTCTGACCTGAGTATAAAATACAGGGGTCGGTCTAGCTAAACAAATCAGTTAGATAAACTGAACAACAATAACCTGCAAGGTCACAATGTATAACAAATATCTCTAAAAGAGATAACACAATCATCTAACAAAAAGATGAATCATGTCATAACAAGCTTCATATCATTGGCAACTCATAGAAACAAAGGATAGGAATATCCCAAAACAAGCCATAAAGGCAAATAACAAATACAAATGAAGGTAACACAAGTTCCACAAGGTAATCGCTATACATCATGCGGCTCAAAAAGACCAACACCGAAGGGCGATACCTAGCGAATATACATATCAATGAAACATCATAAAATTTGCACGTGCTCAGTACTGTATAAATAAGGATCCATGAGCCCGAAGACTCCAAACTCAAATATCACTCGAGCGGCTCATAAAGACCTAACTCCGAAAGCGATACAATAGGGCAGCATACCCGAAGGCACAAACCCGAAGGTACAAACCCGAAGGCAACATACCTGAAGGCAACAAAACTGAAGGTGCAAACCCGAAGGCAACACACCCGAAGGCAACAAACCGTAGTGGTGAAGGTCCGGAGGCCCAGTACTAGACACCACTAACTTGCAGAATGTGTCATAACTCTCAAAAAGGAATCCGAAAAGTGGTAACGTGAGTCCCATAACCACTCGTTCGCACTAAACGGTTTATTATCCGTTAGTTAATTTCACACTCAAAGCAGTACAAAGTTCACCTCATCTCATTGGTAAACCAGACCAAAAGGTCAAAACAATCAATCGAATAGGTCGGTGACTGATCGAAAAGATAAACGCATGGATTCATGGTCCGTGTTTTACCTAACCACTTAATCTTCTTTCCACTCCGCTCGAAGTGCGAAATTGTGTGTGCGGTTTAAATAGAATTTATGAATTGGAGAAGGAAACTTGTAATACTATTTAGAGGGATTATTTATAAAACCCGTGAATGAAGTCAAAAATAAGTTATTAAAGCCAAAGATGCAATGACAACCACTAAAAAACCAACTTGAATCGATAAAATTTAGAAAACACGCAAAAAGGCAAAATAGGCCAAACAACAGCAAGTCGGTCGGCTGGCTACAGGGCTCGGTCGGCTGGCCAGAAGCAAAAAAAAATGCTCGGGATAGCAGGTTGGTTGACCGGCTACAGGGCTCGGTCGGCCGAACTGCAAGTTTCTGCAGTTCCTGCCCTTTCTCATCGAAGTGCAAACACTTCCAAAACGCAACCGGTCAAGCAATGGACCTAAGGAGCCTTAGCCAATAGATACCCCAGCTCCATTGGCTCTCCGATTCGCCACCAAAAACATGTTCAAACATCAAAGTTAGGATCTTTAAAGAATTGAACCCAAAACACTAACTATTTGGATATTCACCAATTCAATCCAAACCAAAAGCAAGTGCATATGAACAAGTGTTAGGAATTCATACCCAACAATCAAAGATAGATATAAGCATAGATGTGAGATAAAAACCTCACCTTTTATCTCAAAACAAAGAAGAAGAAGCTCAAACACAAGAAAGAGACTAACTACTCTTCGCTTCAACTCTACAAGCTTCAATCTAAGAATAAAACACATATTTCCCAAAGTTAGGTTTAGGAAAACTTTCTGAAATTGAAGTGGAGAAGAGTTGGAGAAGATGAAGAAGAAGCTTACCAATAACTTCACTTTGATTTTGGAGCAAGAATTCAAGTTGCAAGAAGCAACTAGGGCTTGGAATTTCTAATTCCCATTCTCTTCCCCCATTTCAGTTTTAGCTTAAGTTTTTATGAAATGAAGTAAGTGTGGAGAGGAGAGGGACTGAGTTAGGGTTAATTGGATAGTTAGTGGGCTGAACCCAACCCAAAGCCCAACTAGAAAAAGTAGCGAAATTCAACTTACTCCAAACATATCAAAGCTTATACTCAAAAAGATCGCAAACGCCATTTTGAACTCAATGGAGGTGGTTTCGAGTTCCAATTCGGCCATTTGCAAAAACTAACATTTCGGACCTAAATCCGATTAATGACACTATATTTAAATAAAACACTTAAATATAAAATCGTTAAATATGCGGGTTGTTACAGATCTCTCCTCCTTGTAAAATTGCATCCTCGCAATTCCTAGAGACGATATTTGTAACAGCTACATACATACAACATTCAAAAGAAAAGGAAATAAGCTTGAGACGAAAAGATATTCTCACCGTTGCCAAGCAAAGATAGAAAACCCGGATAAGATCGCTCGATATACTCTCTGGTTTTCCAAATACAGTCATTGGGATTAGCGGACCATTGAACTTTAACGAGCGGCACGTCCTTGTTTCGAAGGTGTCGCACCTCCGTGTCAAGCACGCGAATAGGTTGCTGTACAATAGATAAGTTCGGTGAGACTTCAAGCTCTTGCAAATCAGGAGAAGCGATAACAGAATCTGACTCCCGAAGACACTTCCGAAGTTGAGGACGTGAAATACGTCATGAATGCCAGATAAATGAGCTGGAAGTGAAACTCTATAAGCCACAGGGCCAATACGTTCAGTAATAGAAAATGTTCCTATAAAGCGAGGAGTCAATTTCCCAGTCGTACTGAAACGCATAACCCCCTTCAAAGGAGAAACACGAATAAAGACAAGATCACCAATCGAGAACTCGAGAGGCTTCCTCCGGCTGTCCGCGTAGGATTTCTGGCGGCTCTGTGCCTCTTCCATTCTCAACTGAAAAAGATCAATCTTCACAGAAGAATCACGAACAAAATCTGGACCAAGAATAAGCTTCTCCCCATATTCCAACCAACAAGAAGGTGATCGACATGGCCTTCCATATAAAGCTTCGAAAGGAGCCATACCCATACTAGACTGAAAACTATTATTGTAGGAGAACTCTACAAGAGGTAGGTGATCCTCCCAACTACCACCGAAATCAAAAATACAAATACGGAGAAGATATTCCAAGATACGATTCACTCGTTCAGTCTGTCCATCAGACTGCGGATGATAAGCTGTGCTAAAATTAAGCTTTGTTCCCAAAGCTTGCTGAAGACTCTTCCAAAAATGACTCGTGAATAAGGGATCACGATCACTCACAATAGAACTAGGAACACCGTGAAGTCTCACGATTTCCTTGACATACAACTTAGCCAAATGCGAAGCAGTCCTATTAGACTTAATAAGGATAAAATGAGAAGACTTAGTGAGGCGATCAACAATAACCCAGATACTAGAATTTCTCAATCTCGAACGAGGTAGGCCGTCAATGAAATCCATAGAATTCTGATCCCATTTCCACAATGGAATCTCTAGAGGCTGAAGAAGACCCGAAGGATGCTGATGTTCGGCCTTAACACGCTGACAAGTTATGCAATTACTCACATAACTCGCCACATCGCGCTTTATGCCTTCCCAATAATAAAGACGGTGTACATCCGCATACATCTTACTACTACCAGGATGAATGGTATACTTAGAACAGTGACAGTCATCAAGAAATGTCATGCCTAAGTGCAAAATCAGAAGGCACAAAAGACGGTTCTTCTTGCGAAGACACCCATGAGAATCAATGCTGAAATCCCACAACGCCTCATCACAGAATCCAGACTCACAAAGCTGAATAAGATGCAACAAATCAGGATCACGCCGTTGGGCATTGGCAATACGATCCAACAAAATGGGTCGAGCTCCCAAACTAAATAATAGAATAAGAGAATCAGAAGATGAACCTCGATCACGAATTTCACAAAAAGATAGAGTCTCAAGAATATCCCATTCGGCCAGCATCATAGAAATAACAGCCTAATGTTTGCAACTAAGCGCATCAGCAACACGATTACCCTTACCAGGGGTATACTGGATATCAAAGTCATAGGAGGCAAGAAACTCGAGCCAACGCTGTTGTCTCATATTGAGTTCCTTTTGAGTAAACAAATACTTCAAGGATTTATGATCGGTATAGAGAATGAAGCGCTCGCCCAATAAATAGTGTCGCCAAATCTTCAAGGCGAAGACGATGGCGGCTAACTCAAGATCATGAGTGGCATAGCGAACTTCATTCGGACGCAGTTGCCTAGAAGCGTAAGCAACTACCCGATCCTTCTGCATAAGAACAGCACCGAGACCACTACCACAAGCATCGGTGTAGACAACAAGATCATGATTCCCCTCGGGAACCACCAAAATAGGAGCATTAGTGAGAAGTTCTTTCAATGTCTGAAAGGAAGCTTCACACTTATCGGACCAATCATAACGAATGCCTTTCCGAGTAAGGCTGGTGAGAGGAAGCACAACACGGGAAAAATCCTTAATGAACCGACGGTAGTAACCCGCCAATCCAAGGAAACTACGAATCTCATGAGCATTCTCAAGCCTCTTCCAATTATGGATGGCTTCGATTTTTGAGGGATCGACAGAAATGCCATAGGAAGATACAACATGGCCTAAGAACTTAACCTTATTCTCCCAAAAGTGGCATTTGGAGAATTTGGCTCTAAGCTGATGACGACGGAGAGTACTCAAGACATTCTCAAGTGATTAGCATGCTCAGCTTCAGACTTAGAATAAATAAGGATATCATCAATGAAGACAAGGATGAACTTATCAGGATATTCCCAGAATACTCGATTCATGAGATCTACAAAGAAAGCAGGAGCGTTCGACAAACCGAACGGCATAACGAGCCACTCAAAAGAACCATAACGAGTGCGGAAAGCGGTAAGCGGTATGCTATCTTCCGCGACTCGTAACTGATGAAAACCTGTGGCAAGGTCAAGTTGAGAAAACACCTTAGCACCACTCAATAGATCGAACATATCATTGATCCTAGGCAATGGATACCTATTCCTAATGGTTAACTCGTTAAGCTTGCGATAGTCTATGCAAAGCCTAAGAGTTCCATCAGACTTCTTCACGAAAACAACCACGGATCCCCATGGAGAAAAACTGGACTGAATCAACTTCTTGGACTCAAGCTCTAAAAGCTGCTTCTTGAGTTCCTCATTTTCCTTCGTAGACATTCTCGTGGGAGGACGACTAACTGGCTGCGCGCCTGGAATGAGATCAATGCGGAACTCAATTGCCCGCTTGGGTGGCAAACCCGAACAGGTTCAAAAACATCAGAAAAGTCACAAGCAATAGGAATACGAGATATGTCATCATCATCTCGCGAGTCAAGAGAACATAAAGCCATTTTGGAATTATCCACATCCCGAAGAACAAGAGATAACTGAGTAGGTGAATCCGGATGTCGAAGATACAAAATTCTTTCTGAACAAATAATCCTGGCATCATATCTCACTAGCCAATCCATACCCAAAATCATATCAAATCCTGGAAAAGAAATAATGTGCAGATTCGCACGAAAAGAAAAGCCACATAAAACAATCTTAACATCAACATCACTATCACACTCCTTCTCGACGGTCTCGAGATGAAGCGCAGAATCTACCAACTCCTCAAAAGAAAGCTTAAGCTGGAGCAACAAAGTCTTCTTAAGATATTTCTTAAGACCAGAGACAAACTTCAAATTCTTCTTATAAGAAGTGCTAATGAATTCAAGACCATACTTAGATAAAGCCTCGAATGATGCAACATACTCAGAAACAGAAGATTTCCCTTGCTTCAACTCAAGGAAGCGACGGGTCAATAAAACTTTTTTAGATTCAGGAACGAACTTAAGTTCAAATCGCTCCCGAAACTGAGTCCAAGAAAGAGTAGACTCATCATTTTCGGCTATAAGAAGCTTATACGAATCAAGAGCACGCTCTTGTAATAAACTAGAAGTTACAAGAACTCTATCATGGTCAGAAAGATCCATGCGAGAGAAGATACGCTCACACGTGCGAAACCAAGCTTGGACTTCAAGAACAGACTCGGAGCCCTTAAACGGCTTTCCTCCAAGATGAGAAAAATCACTGCACAGACGTGCAAAGGCAAACTTGCGAGGCGGAGAAACTCGAGGAGGAACTGGAGGCTGAGTGCTCCTAAACAACTCTAGAAACTGATCGGCAGACTTATAAACGCCATCCGGAAGTGAGCCACTGGATTGCCCAGCATCCGAACGTCGTCCTCTGCCTCTTCCAGCTATACGCTGAAAGTAAGATAAGAACAAGATTATTCACAAGGTAGATAATCAAGATGGAATACTACGGAACAAAATGCATTCCTAGACGTATTACCACATTATATCTACGACCATAGGCACAAAAGGAATAGAGAGACGCGATGATTCAAAGATTTGTATCACTTATACACTTTGATGTATCGTAATATGTGCATCTATTCTGTGTTTATCATACTTTGTTCTGAACCTCGCTCTGATACCACGCTGTGACGCCCCACCTCTATACGCACGCTAGCCAAGGACACTACAGGGTAATGCCGTCAACTAACATGGAGAACAAGGCTGGTCAGGAGCGACCATCTATAGCCTTGCTCTAACTATCTATTGAATACATCGACAATAGTCATACCAAGCAGGTCGACATACCCAATGAATACTTAAAACAAAACCATAGGTGGTTGAAGGATCTATCAGAACAAAATATAACAACTCAAATGTAATATACATCACAGAACAGTAGATCATCATATACACATATATTGATACGTAACGGAGTATACAAAATAATACATGTCAAGTGGTATAGCAAACCACAATATACAGACGATTCCAGATGAATAAATATATCAGAGTTACAATAAAAAGGACTACACAAAAAGCTTTAACAAAAAGAAACAAGCTGGATAGTCCATGCGGAAGCAAAATAGGCTAAGTCCAAATGCACCTAACCTGAAACATCTCGGTCTGACCCGAGTATAAAATACACGGGTCAGTCTAGCTAAACAAATCTGTTAGATAAACTGAACAACAATAACCTGCAAGGTCACAATGTATAACAAATATCTCTAAAAGAGATAACACAATCATCTAACAAAAAGATGAATCATATCATAACAAGCCTTATATCATTGGCAACTTATAGAAACAAAGGATAGGAATATCCCAAAATAAGCCATAAAGGCAAATAACAAATACCAATGAAGGTAACACAAGTTCCACAAGGTAATCGCTATACATCATGCGGCTCAAAAAGACCAACACCGAAGGGCGATACCTAGGGAATATACATATCAATGAAACATCATAAAATTTGCACGTGCTCAGAACTGTATAAACAAGGATCCATGAGCCCGAAGACTCCAAACCCAAATATCACTCGAGCGACTCATAAAGACCTAACTCCGAAAGCGATACAATAGGGCAACAAACCTGAAGGTACAAACCCGAAGGCAACATACCCGAAGGCAACATACCCGAAGGCAACAAACCTGAAGGTGCGAACCCGAAGGCAACACATCCGAAGGCAACAAACCGTAGTGGTGAAGGTCCGGAGGCCCAGTACTGGACACCACTAGCTGGCAGAATGTGTCATAACTCTCAAAAAGGAATCCGAAAAGTGGTAACGTGATTCCCATAACCACTCGTTCGCACTAAACGGTTTACTATCCGTTAGTTAATTTCACACTCAAAGCAGTACAAAGTTCACCTCATCTCATTGGTAAACCAGACCAAAAGGTCAAAATAATCAATCGAATAGGTCGGGGACTAATCGAAAAGATAAACGCATGGATTCATGGTCCGTGTTTTACCTAACCATTTAATCTCCTTTCCACTCCGCTCGAAGTGCGAAATCGTGTGTGCGGTTTGAATAGAATTTATGAATTGGAGAAGGAAACTTTTAATACTATTTAGAGGGATTATTTATAAAAACCCATGAATGAAGTCAAAAATAAGTTATCAAAGCCAAAGATGCAATGACAACCACTAAAAAACCAACTTGAATCGATAAAATTTGGAAAACACGCAAAAGGCAAAATAGGCAAAACAACAGCAGGTATGTCGGCCGGCTACAGGGCTCGGTCGGCTGGCCAGAAGCAAAAAAATGCTCGGGATAGCAGGTCGGTCGACCGGCTACAGGGCTCGGTCGGCCGAACTGCAAGTTTCTGCAGTTCCTGCCCTTTCTCATCGAAGTGTGAACACTTCCAAAACGCAACCGGTCGAGCAATGGACCTAAGTAGCCTTAGCCAATAGATACCCCAGCTCCATTAGCTCTCTGATTCGCCACCAAAAACATGTTCAAACATTAAAGTTAGGATCTTTAAAGAATTGAACCCAATACACTAACTATTTGGATATTCACCAATTCAATCCAAACCAAAAGCAAGTGCATATGAACAAGTGTTAGGAATTCATACCCAACAATCAAAGATAGATATAAGCATAGATGTGAGATAAAAATCTCACCTTTTATCTCAAAACAAAGAAGAAGAAGCTCAAACACAAGAAAGAGACTAACTACTCTTCACTTCAACTCTACAAACTTCAATCTAAGAATAAAACACATATTTCCCAAAGTTAGGTTTAGGAAAACTTTCTGAAATTGAAGAGGAGAAGAGTTGGAGAAGATGAAGAAGAAGCTTACCAATTGCTTCACTTTGATTTTGGAGCAAGAATTCAAGTTGCAAGAAGAAACTAGGGCTTGGAATTTCTATTTCCCATTCTCTTCCCCCATTTCAGTTTTAGCCTAAGTTTTTATGAAATGAAGTAAGTGTGGAGAGGAGAGGGACTGAGTTAGGGTTAATTAGATAGTTAGTGGGCTGAACCCAACCCAATGCCCAACTAGAAAAAGTAGCAAAATTCAACTTACTCCAAACATATCAAAGCTTATACTCAAAAAGATCGCAAATGCCATTTTGAACTCAATGGAGGTGGTTTCGAGTTCGAATTCGGCCATTTGCAAAAAGTAACATTTCGGACCTAAATCCGACTAATGACACTATATTTAAATAAAACACTTAAATATAAAATCGTTAAATATGCGGGTTGTTACATCTATCATCCACAATCCAAGAGTTAAAGCTTTTAGCCACATTAGATGAATATTCTCCATACCTCTTGCCTTTAAAAAACAAATCAGTCCAATGTTCAAACAGTTTATCATTTAAAAAATTAATTGCAGCAACACCACCAATTTCTTTAAACTTTAACAGATAGCGATCAAAATCATATGGATTTGAAGCTCGAGTCAAAATTTAAACAAATCAACAATAGAATTATCGCCCTTGCTAGCTTTAACTACTGAACCAATGTTTTTCTCCATATGAAATATGCAGTGGCTATGAAAAGAAGATGGAAACACTTTTGGAACACCTAACAGCAAACCCCACTGGTGATCAGATATGAAAACCAATTCATGATCCTCACTAAGCATTTCTTTTAAATGCTCCAAAAACCAAGACCAAATTGACTCATTCCCGTGTGAAACTACTCCCATAGCAAGCTGAAAGAAACCTTTAAAAAACAGTAGTTTTTTTCAAATGCTAATACAAGAAAATAGTATACTAATATTAGTTAAGTATATTACTTTCACAACATAAAATTTCACATATTTACATGACTGCAAGCATCAAAAAAAAATGATTAATCCTAAATTAATATAACATTATGTGTTTGATAGTACAGTCATATAATATGCAGAATAATAAATGCTAAAAGATACTAGCACTATAACATATAATAAAATATCAAACGTTAAATTCATGTAATATTATAATTTCATATAAAGTAAGAATACAGTCAACATATAATTGTTAAAATGACAATGGAGTACTAAGATATATCAACATCCACCAAATGTTACTATACTACATAACTAAAACAATATACTAAACAAAACATAGCCAAAAAATAGAACAAAAAGAAAAAGTCAAACCTTGATTGCCATTTTTTGCTGTAGCAGCTAATAAAACACCTTGTCGGCCCTTTAAAAATGTCGCATCTAAAAATATCATGGGACGGCAATGGCAAGTAAACAAGCACTAAACCCAATGAAAATTCTTTCAAATTGATTAGTTGACGAATCCGCATCCAAAGCAACATAACTTCCTGGATTAGTTTTTTGTATAGCCTCTAGATGCCAATTCAAATCATTGTAAGACATTGCATCATCTCCATAAATTTCCTTCAACGCCAATTGTTTCCCAGTGTATGCATAATAATAAGGAGTGAAAGTAAATTCTCTTCTGAAATCATTAATAATGTCTTTCGGTTTCTTCATCGGGGCACTCTTATTTGATCAATAATTAAAGATTTCACAAATCTACTAGTTATATGAACTTTCTTAACATCTCTTAACCTAGCACCACATGAATGTTCAAACATGTAAGTCCTAATAAAAAAATGAATAAGATGTCCAGGATCTGAAGAAGCATACATGGTGAACTTACAATCTTCTTTAAACCACAAACAAATAACATATATTCTTTCCGGACAATTCTTAACAAAAATCAATTCACGCCCTTCTTTTATTTGATAAGCCATAAGAAACTCTCTAAAATCTTCAGCACCAGTGAAACAATAACCAATAAAGTCCGCAAGATTTAACTGAGACCCTTTCTTGATAATATCCTTCAAATAAGAACTAGACTCTCCACAAGATTTAATATTCAAACAACCACTAGAAACTGAACTGCTCTGATGATCATAAGTAATTGATAAACTATTACCCAAATTGAACTCCAATGCACAAATGCTTGAGTTAACAGTAAAAACAAAATAAGAACTTTTCTTGTATATCTGAAAGCATATAATGGTATGCAAATCCGAATCAGTATCAACTGTGATAACCTTATTTTCCAAACTATAGGATATACCAATAGAACAAGGGGTAAGATGCGGCTAATGTTCACATATACTATTTTTAGCACCAATCAAAGAACAAGTCATATCAAGTCGAACAGAGTAGCTGTTTTCATCAACTAAAAACAGTACAAGAATACTATCATCAACATTCCTGCCAAAGAAAAAAAGAGTGAAGTAAAAAGGCAAAAGGTAAGTAAATGTAAAAAATACCAACTTACAGTTAAATATAAATTGTGTTAGGCTTAAAATACACTGTGCACGAGACAACAACAGCAGAAAATGGTAAAATGAATATAAAATATTTTTATAGCATCAAACAGTTTGAAAATTCTAAATGGACATAGCATAAAGCATAACGAAATCATATCCGATTTCGCCTCCCAATCTTGTACCCATATTAGACATATTACATGCAAATAGTCTAAGAATTTCAAAATGGTAGTAAAACAGTCAAAAAACAAAAGAAAATTAGGCAGATCAAGCACAAAATTCAAATCGACATCAAAAAATTAGGTTAAACTTACCTATGTTACCATACAGCAAGAACGCGCGTATAAAAAAAGATGAGAAATCCAAATCGGTACTGATTATGCAACGAAATCTTAGAATTAATATTTGTAAGATGATTTGAAAGAGAAAGAAACGAGGGAAAAGAAGAATAAAGTAAAGAGAAATAAATAATGGTTGCTCGACCAATAAAATAAACATGTTTGGACTTCAGCCCAAAAAATCGAACGCGCGTTTTTTAGCCCAAAAAAAGCGAATTGTTTGTCCTACAGCCTATTTTCCACTATATAAATTACGGATTGAAATGATAAATATCCGTATCACTTGACCATAGATGAAAAATTATATACAGACACCGTTGGTCTATATATAAATATTTTGGAAATGATTTCTATGGTTTTGAAAAGAAATATATGGTTTAATAAATATTGATTTCAAGATATTACATGTAAATGTATTTTATCAAGTTTAAATTCTTGATTTTAAAATTATATGCTCTGAAATTTTTAAAAATTATAAGTTAGTTTTGAAATTATAAATTTTGAGAATTTACTTACAATTATACTATTTTAAAATATGTATAATTTAGTTTTATTATAAAATAAGTTTGATAATAAGATTTAATTTAATAAAGTTTGATTTAATTTATATATAATATGTTTAAGTATTTATTTAAAATTATATTTTCAACTATAGATTTTATAATAATTTTTAATAAATTAAGGTTGGAAATATAGATTTGAAATTGATTTGAAATGGTATTTAATTAAGAATTTTATTTAATTAAATCTATTTGAAAATTATTGATTTGAGATTTTTAAAGGATGTGATTTTATGACTTGATTTTGGTTTAAGCCGATTAAATGAATATTTCAAGTTTAAGTAAATTGAAGGAAATATTTAGTGAATTGAAATTTGAGGTTTCTTTAAATGATGTTGTATTTATTAAGTGAATAATTCGAAACTAAATTATAACGAAGTTAAATTAAGAGATATATGAAATTATTAAATTTAGTTTTGAAAATGCTTAATATTTAAAGCATTGAAATATATTAAAATTTAAATGGTTCATTTTGTGGTTCAAAACTGTATTTGAAATCGATATAATTTGAAATGGTTTATTGAGAAACAGAATTGAGTTTAAATTGATGAATGGAGATTGAATTAAATTTGAATTTTTGAATTCGAGTTGATTTGAATCGATTTGTGAAATTTGAGGAAACCATTTTATTATATAAAGTATTTTAAATTATATTTAACTATTTATATATTTTACCTTATAAATTATTTTAATATAAACTATTTTAATATATATCATTTTTAATATAAACTATTTTAATATAAATCATTTTAAATATAAACTATTTTTAATATACTAACTATTTTATTATAAACTATTTTAACTTATAACTATTTTATATGAACTATTTTATTTTATGAACTATTTTATTATATATACTATTACTAATATCTAAACTGTTCAAGTTGTGGATGTTATGATTTCAAAGTTATGGTTTTCCAAAGTATAATGATTTCAAAGTGTATGATTTCAAAGGTGTTATAATTTCAAGTTTTCTGGTTTCGAAAGTGTTATAACTTTGAAAGTGCTATGATTTTGGAAATGAATATATTTGAAGTAAAATGATATCGTATTGATATGGTTTTGAAATGGAAATGATATTGTGGTTTTGAAATATAAACTATTTTGAAATGACCACGGTGTTATAATAACGTTTGGTTGTTAAAGAGACTGGGATCGGATATTGTCATACTCTCTGCCAATACCGAAAACCACTTTCACAACCATGTACGCAGTGGAGATTCCAGAATGAAGTAGGATGGTGGCGACGATCCTATATGAGGTATATACATGGACCTAACTCCCGTGAGTTAGCATAAGGTGGCTAAAACAGTAGTAATTGACGGGTGAAGTGAGGTAGCTCCTCCGATCGGACACACTACATCGTATGTCATTCTATTACTTTGTGATTGATTTGGTGTGCACCTTTGATTCGGGAGTGTGGCTCGAGGTGGCAATTGCTGCGGCTTTGCGTTACCATCAACCTGGAAGTGTAATTGGTATATCTACCATGGAATTGCCTAGTTGTGCCGTGTCAGCTACCCTATCGAGACCACTATGAGTTTGTTTTATGTCGTACTTATGGAGTATCCTCTGGTAGCCTCCCGATCAGGAGGTATTAAGGTACAGTATAGACTATTGGTACTATAAAATGTGTTAAGGGGAAATGGGTAATGCCTTAATGCTATTTTAATAGTTTTCTTTACTTTAGACATTATTATAATAGCGTATATTACTACATAGTAGATAGTTTCATGGATCCTTAGAGGATGGTTATCCCAAACATCTTTGGAGTTACTTGTATTTTAGTTGTTATTTTACTTGAGTTGGATTTATTGTTATAAGAATGCTAATCCTAACTCGAGTTTTTTGTGTTTCGCTTTACGCTCGGGTTAGACTGAGTGATACATCATTTGAGACTCATCTTTGGAGTTGTAGCTTCGCTTAGAGATCCATCTCTCTATTCAGCTTGCAGTTATTCAGTCGAATCCTGTGATATATTTTGATCTTGTATTTGACAATTGTATGGATACTTCAATGTATATTAGACTTCTGTTGTATCTTGTTTAACTCTGTTATATATATATATACACATACACACATATATATATAGTAGCTTCATGAGCTACTATTCTTTTGTTTCCGTTGCTTATTGTTATATTACTCTGTATCTATGATTCTGTGATTTATTTATTTACTGTATGTACTGAGTTTTGCCAAATATAAATTAACAATCTGATATTTTGGGCAATTCAAGTCTGACATGTGCGGATGTGAATGGTTGAAAATATCGGGATGTTACATGTGGTATCAGAGCTCTGGTTTTAGGCAAAACTTAGCATACAAAGTAAATTTAATTACAAAATCGCCTTTGTTCGAGCTCGAATACCTTCCACTTCGATTCGGATTTCCTTTGACTTTTGGAACATTCCCCTCGGTTCAAAAAATCCATTCTTGTCTCTCCTTATTCGTATTTTCTTGATTCTAGAGCATCCCATAGCTCCACTGTGTGAATTGTAAAGGGGTGAAACTCATTTACAATAGGCATTGATTCACCGGAGATTTATATATCCTCGGTTTAGATGCTACAATCCCTTGCTATGCCCGAATTCTATCTCTTGTGATCAAATGTCAATTTACCTCAGTATTCTGCATATATCTTATCCTTAAAGTCTCGGTTGACCCGGTTAAGGTTGCCCGCGATTAATATCAATATATCCATCTTTATATTTTGTAATTTGATTATCTTATCTTCGTTTTGAGCTTATCTTCTAGTCAGATTTCCATTTGATTTAGGTCCCTCTAAAATTTGAATCTCTATCCTTGCTTTCAAATCCATTCTTGTATCGTCGAGCGAGGGAGTGTATTTGTAAACTAATATTAAAAATGTTTATATATATTATGTTGTTTGAGATGTTAATGTTGATTTGAGGTTTCGATCGATTCGTCTGATCAACGCCATCGATAGGAATTTCAAAACACCTGAACAGAGCAAATGGACACAATAGTTTTCAAAATTTAATAAATTTGTATGATTACATTATATGTACAAGTAAATTTTTTGAAATTAAATAGTTAGATAAAGTGGTTGTTTGAAATGATAATATTTGATTTTCATTTATTGCTTTGTAAATCACTGACTATTTCCACATAATAAATGAGTAAAATTATAAAACATGGTTTATAAATTGATTTGGAATTTGAAATGAATTTAAGTTAAGAATTTGAGAATTAGTTTCGGTTTTAAACTTTGGAATGTATATTATTTAAATTATTTCGAATAGAAATGGTTTTCAAAGATTTTTAAATATTTATATCAGTACTCGTCTCTTTCGTCGCTGGAAAATAATTTCAGTGATGAAGGCCGCATCATCGACATTCATTTTCGAGTTTCAAAGGGGAGAGACCACTCAGCAGCTTTGCTACACTTTTGTTTTGGAAAATAAATTTGATTTGAATTCTTATGTGTAACTTGATATATATATATATATATGATTATAGACTTGGTTTGATATATATAGTCTATATATATACATATATATCTCCAAATTATTTGAAGTTAATCGAAAATTTAATTCTTAAATTTTGTTAAAGGAACATTCTAACTATAAATTGAAGCCAAAATTTTTGAATAAATATTTAAAACTTTAGATAATTTAATGGAAATCAATTTAAAAGCAAAATGAAATTTATATGATTTGAATTGACAGTTTGAACTAACAAATTTGAGTTGAATGTCTATTTATTGATTTAATAAAATGGGTTAAACCAAATTGTTGAATATAAATTAATTTAAATTGAAATTTATATGGTTTAGTCAATTGTTAATTTTGTATTCCAATCTATTTTTCTTTCAAGTTGTTTCTATTCTCCTACCTCCTTCCTTTCCGGGACAAAAGTTTTGAGTGGGGGAGAGTGTAACGACCCATAAATTTTAATAATTTTTATAACGCATTTAATTGAATTTTTAGGAAATTTAAATATTTGAGTTTTGAAATAAAAATTTAATATTTGAAATACGTCTAATTAAACATAACAAATGGTAAATTTTCATCACATAATATGAAAGTAAATTTTATTGTATAATTTTATTCAAGTTCGAATCAGTTAAAATTGATGATAATAAAATGTTTTCCCAATCTGAATATTTTACACAATAAATTTGTAAATCATCTTATGAGTGAGATGTCATATTTCGTTTTTTCAAATTTGAACTACTATGGCTCCGTTTATCTTATTTTCGGCAAAATAGCAGCATTTTCGGTACCGATTATTGACTTTTGATATGATGATCGTACCATTGATATCTGTGTATCATTTTGATTGGCTCGTCATGCCGATGTTTGGGTATATTCAATTTTGTGGTTTGAAGTCCGACACGCAGTGGAATCCATAAAAATGGTAACCGTATCAGTATCAGTTCTGTGTCTTTTGGTTTACTTATGACCTTTGGTTATCTATCGTGAAACTGTTCGGTAAATACCCTTTTATATTCCTTATAATTTCCTGACTATTACTATTCCTACCGGTTCAAGTTATAATTGCTATTTCCATTGTTTTATTATATAGTGGTTTATACTTGGTCCTTTTCCTTTCTGCTTCATTCTGTTCGATCCTGTTGAGAGAGAAAAAAATATACAGAAGCTTAAATCTTCTCCACCTTCTTGAACCAATAGAGAACGCAACATACAATCGTCTGGCCTCCACTTCCTTGTGCACACGAGCAACAGCTAACACCCACCATCTTCCTTCACCTTCCGCCATATATTTTGCCACTGCCGTGTCCTTTTGGACAACCTCTTTTCACCACCAACACACTTACAGCACGTGTAGCCATGCCCGCCTCCACCTGGCCTCAATTCTTCACCTTCGATCGCCCATCATGCCGCAACCAATCCACCACCTCGGCCTCGGATCTAGGCTTTGTCGTATGTCTTCTTGATATTTATAGGTCAGTTTATATATTTTTGCAAATGTATCTAATAATATATACTGTTTTGTTAGCTTATATATAATATGTTAATGAGTATGTCTATCTGTTGGGTTTAATATCTCAGTTTATAAAAGTATATAATGTTTATTAAGTTTTTAAAATTATAAAGTTAACACAGTTTATAAGGTATAAAGGTTTATACAGTATATATATTGTAACCTGGCATCGTTATATATATGTAATATACGTATATTCTTGGAAAAAGAAAATATATATAAGTTTATATATTGAATTTGTTGTTATAAATGAATTTGAGTTTATATTTGTTACATATAGGATGTTTATTTCAGTATTATGAATTTCTATATTATATGAAGCTTCTAGCCAGTTCAATGATATTTGTGTTATCCAAGAAAAATTTCTACTATATATATATATATATATATATATAGGTTAGTAATATACATTTATATAATATGCAGGTTATATTGTCATTACATATTGATTTTTGCTATTTATATATTTAAATACATATAAGTGGTCTGTTTGTTAGCTATATATATAAGTATATATTTTAACCTAGTTCCTATTTTGATCTCTGTTATATATATATATATATATATATATATATATATATAACTGAGCTTGTATATATTATACATATGCATATAGTTTGTAATATGCTAGAGTATATATATGGTTTACATAAGCTTGTATAAGAGTTGCATGGTCTGTTATTGAAAATAAAAGTTTGCTTAAGTTATATAAAGATATATGTTTTGTAATATCAGATTTTATATAAGTTATTGTTTAACATAAAATATAAGTTAGTAAATCTGTTAGTTCTTGCGTATATACATATAGTATATATATAAATATAATCTAGTTTGGATCATATATATGTCTGTTAATTGGTATATATTATGTTATGTCCTAATATGTATATGTTTGGTTAGAACCTGTTAGCTATATATAAGTTATATACAGGTTTTGTTGTTTATATGAAGTATATATATCTTGATTTCATAATATGTTGTTGGGTGTATTAGTATAATATATAGTATTAGGTTGGTTCACTTATATTTGACTATATATATATATATATATATATATATATATATATATAGCAGTGCTGATATATTTTTATAACATGTATTTCTGAAGTTTATAATAAGAGTTGTATATGTTTATATACTAATCTATATAAATGAGAATATACTAGTTTGGTTTATATGACATTTTGAAAGGAATAAAATATAATATAAGTATTTTTCATTTTAATAAGTGTATATATAAGTAATTATTTCAAAGTAAATGATATATATATATGTTGATTTTAATATATGTGTTTTTAATTTGAAACAATGATTTTGAAATATATATTTTTTATTTAATATATGGTTGAATTTAGAATACGATGTTTAAATATAGTCATATATAAGTTCACTTATACCATTTATCTTCATCAATCCAGTTCTGATTTGATTTCGTCAATTCCTATTTATCAGCTTTGTTCGTCGATTCGTGCCAATCTTGCTTTGCTTTGGAATTCATAGCTTGTTTTGTTGTCAAATCTCTCTAGCCTCGAAAGGTAAGCAATCACTTACGATTAACGTTCCTATATTTATTGAATTTGACTTTAATTGAAACGGCAATTGAAATATGTTGTTGTTAGTTATTTGCATTGCTACATATATGCTATTTTTTCACCTGTGACATCGGACACCATTAAATGTTATTTATATTGATGATATAGGTGTGTTATTGATTGTTATATTATTATCATATATGTTATCACTCTAGAAGTCCCTGTTAGTATAGAACTTCCTATGGGTTGAAATGATACATGCCGAATGATCTGTAGAATAGGAGAAAATCGTTATGGGTTGAAATGACAAACCCAAGCGATTTTCATTTGAATTGAATTTGGATTACGGGTTGAAATGATATATATCCGTATACATATAAATTGTGGATTGAAATGGTAAATATCTGTATCACTTGACCATAGGATGAAAAATTATATACATACACCGTTGGTCTATATATAAATATTTTGAAAATGATTTCTATGGTTTTGGAAAGAAACGTATAGTTTAATAAATATTTATTTCAAGATATTATATATAAATGTATTTTATAAAGTTTAAATTCTTGATTTTGAAATTATATGCTTTGAATTTTTTTAAAATTATAAGTTAGTTTTGAAATTATAAATGTTAAGAATTTGATTATAATTTTACTATTTTAAAATATGTATAAATTAGTTTTATTATAAAATAAGTTTGATAATAAGATTTAATTTAATAAAGTTTGATTTAATTTATATATAATATGTTTAAGTATTTATTTAAAATTATATTTTTAAATATAGAGTTTATAATAATTTTTAATAGATTAAGGTTGGGAAGATAGATTTGAAATTGATTTGAAATGATATTTAATTAAGAATTTTATTTAATTAAATCATTTTGAAACTTATTGAATTTGAGATTTTTTAAGGATATGATTTTATAACTTGATTTTGGTTTAAGTTGTTTAAATGAATATTTCATGTTTAAATAAATTAAAGGAAATATTTAGTGATTTGAAATTTGGGGTTTCATTTAAATGACATTGGTTTATTAAGTGAATATTTCAAAAATAAATAATAATGAAGTTAAATTAAGAGATATATGAAACTATCGAATTTAGTTTTGAAAATGTTAAATATTTAAAGCTTTGAAATATATTGAAATTGAAATGGTTCATTTTGTGGTTCAAATCTGTATTTTGAATTGATATAATTTGAAAAGATTTATTGAGAAACTGAATTGAGTTAAAATTGATGAATTGAGATTGCATTAAATTTGAATTTTTGAATTCCCGTTGATTTGAATCGATTTGTGAAATTTGAAGAAACCATTTTATTGTATAAAGTATTTTAAATTATATTTAACTATTTATATAATTTACCTTATAAATTATTTTAATATAAACTATTTTAATATAAATCATTTTTAATATAAACTAATTTTAATATACTAACTATTTTATTATAAACTATTTTAACTTATAACTATTTTATATAAACTATTTTATTATATATGCTATTACTAATACCTAAACTGTTCAAGTGGTGGAAGTTATGATTTCAAAGTTATGGTTTTCCAAAGTATTATGATGCTTAAGTATATGATTTCAAAGGTGTTATACTTTCAAGTGTTTTAGTTTCGGAAGTGTTATAACTTTAAAAGTGCTATGATTTTGGAAATGGATATATTTGAAGTGAAATGATATCGTATTGATATGGTTTTGAAATGGAAGTGATATTTTGGTTTTGAAGTATAAACTAATTTGAAATGACCACGGTGTTATAATAACGTTTGGTTGTTAAAGAGACTGGAATCAGATATTGTCATACTCTCTGCCAATATCGAAAACCACTTTACAACCGTATATGCGTTGGAGATTCCAAAATGAAGTAGGATTGTGGCGAGGATCCTATATGAGGTATATACATGGACCTAACTCCTATGACTTAGCAAAAGGTTGCTAAACCAGGAGCAATTGATGGGCTAAGTGAGGTAGCTCCTTCGGTCGGACACACTCCATCGTATGCCATTCTATTACTTTATGATTGATTTGGTGCGACTTTGATTCGAGAGTGTAGCTTGAGGTGGGCGATTGCTGCGGCATTGCATTACCACCAGCCCGGATGTGTAATTGGTATATTTACCCTGTCATTGCCTAGTTGTGCCGTGTCACCTACCATATCGTGTGTAACGACCCAGAATTTTTAATAATTAAAATTTGAATATTTAATTAATTTTAAATATTAATAAGTGAATTTATAATTCAAATAAATTTTTATTTGAATTATTGGATTTAATTGGATTATTAAATTGATAATTTAATATGTTAAATTATGGAAATAATTGAAAATCGGGTTAAATATGATTGAAAATGATTTGTAAAATTTTATTTTATCATGTTGAAGTTAGAATGATATTTTAGAACTTTTAAAATCGAATTAAAAGTTAATTTGTGAAAATTGAATATTTTAATATTTAAATCGACTAGTGAAAATAGTCAATTTTTGAACAGTCTCAGAATTGAACGAAACCAGTTCCATTGGATCCGTAATAGTTAGTTATTACCGGATTTCAAATTTCGTGTCAATCGGAGTTATCGTTTGATCGTGGCAGCTCGAAACGCATCGATTTATTTTTAATTTAAATTTGACGAGTGAAAATAGCCATTTTTCAAAAAGTCTCGGATTTCGACGAAACCAGTTTCATCGGATCCGTAATGTGATATTATTGTAAGGTTTCAAATTTCAAGTCAATTGGATTTACCGTTTGTCCGGTACAAATTAAAACGCCTAGAAATCGATTTAAATCGGTTTAATTTAAATTGAACGTTTTCAGCCATAACTCGCACATACTTTCGAATTAGCTTCCGAAACCTGTTCCATTGTGTCCGGAACGCGGGGTAAACCTTAGAAACGCTGGTTACGGCGCGTAAATCGGAGTTCGGAATTTCCGGGATGAATAGTGTCGCTCGTTCCTTATAAATAGACCCTTTGCCTTCATAATTTGATAAAAATATCATTCTAAACCCTAATTTATAATAGCCAGCCGCCACTTTATGATGGATGGCCAGAAACTACTCCACTTCCTCCCTCAATCACTCACAATCCATCGACAATTAGCCGAAGTGTTCAACACGGAAGTCGAAGAGCATGAAGAGAGCTTCGATTCCATACGGTGATGATCGGAAACGGAGCAACGATGAGGGAGCAAGAATGGGCCGTTCTCTACAGTTTTCGCATGCCATACGAGGCACATGTGCAGGCCGAGCTTGCCATGGTGGGGGGGCCGAACATAGCTAGGGTCGAAGGCTTCGCGTTGGCGTTGGTGTGATCGAGTTTCGTCGAGTATCGGGGGAGTAATTTGAAACCCTAGTTGATCAAGAGTGGGTTGTGCGTGCGGCCTATTACCTGATGAATGAACGAGAGAGGGAAGAAGGGGGGGGGGGACGGTGGAGATGAGGAGAGGTTGGATCTAATGGCTCTAGTTTGATCAAGGTGGAAAATTAATTAATATATGTTGTAATTAGTTTGTTTAAATACGTGTAAACTTCAAAAATACATAACTTTTTCATACGAGGTCGAAAAAAATGCAAACTCAGTTGCGTTGGAATCGTATAGACGAGCACTACGCGATGGAGTTGGTTTGGAGTCGTTTGGAGTTAGTGAGAATTTCGGGTAAAATTAAACGCGCGTTTAATTTTATTCGAAATAAAAGCTGAAACGAAATTAAAACCAAGGTGAGAACTTCTCACTCAATCGAATAGGTTTCGATTTTATTTTAAATAGTTAGATTTAAAATATTTGAATGCATGTTTGAATGATGACTGTAAATTATTGATTGTTAAAATAGACATTATGCGCCGTTAGTAAGCGGATGTTATTTAATAAAAACATATACCGCGAATATTTCATAAACAGTGAAATTGGTATTATATATAATATCAATATATATATATTGGCATATGTATATATTGCAGTTGTTGATTTCCCGCATTTTTTGTTTAGCGGATGAGACCCTATTACGCCGTTATTAAGCGGATAATATTTAATAAGAACATGTACCGCGATAATTTCGTACTGGAGCGAAATTGGTATTGTGCTAATGTTTTTGGATGCAGGAAAACAGGTTGGAGGGATCCAACTGGATTCCTCAACAGTATTTATTTAATTATGGATATTTTGATATTCGTTGATTATCATATCGATATATGATATCGTTGTTTGTCGTGATTGACTATTTGGTATGTAGCATCATTGGACCAAATTTGGAGCTTTAAAATGATTTTTAAAGTGATTTTTGAAAATATACTATATTTTTGGAATTGATCCATTATAAATAAATAAACGTTATAATTTTTAAAGTTATAAAATTATGGTTTTTGTGAAATATAGTTAAAAGCTGGTTTTTGAGAAATATGAACCAATGATTTTATAAAATAGTTTAAACTGGATTTTTGAGTTTATTATTAAAAGTTTGAATATAAGATTTATAAAATTTGATTATTTTATAAATCAAAATGGTGAAACTATAAAGGAGTTAAGACGTTTTAAAGAATAATATAGATTGATTTATATTAAAAAAATTTACAAATGAATATTTGTAAATTAAAACGTTGAAATTATAAAATGAGATTTTATAAGTGTTTGAATGAAGTGAAAATGAATTTTGTAAATGAATGGAATTCATGGAATTATATAACGGTAAAGTTATAAATGGAATTTTATAAACAGTAGGTTTATAAAATTTGTAAAGTTATTAAAGTAATAAGATTTGGATAAATAATTGAATCTTATAAGTTATAAGATTTATAATTATGAAGTTTAAAGAACGATTTTATAAAATAATCGTTTTATAAGTATTTAACTTATAATATGAACGTTTAGTTTATAATTTAGTTATAAACTGGAATAGGTTAATAAAGGAATTTATTAAAGGAAGTTTTTATAAATAAATAGAAAAGGAATTTATAAACGTTGTTTTATAAATTCGCAAACAACTTATTTTGATAAGTTAATTGTTATAACTTATAAATGGAGTTATATTCACGTTTTTAGACTGTGAATAATCCTTTGAAATAAAATGAATAAAAGAATGAGATTTGTTAACGAAGTTATTCACGTTTTTGAATAGTGAATAACACGTTAAAGAAAATGGTTTAGATTTGATGGTTTGAATTGAATTAAAACGATCTAATGATGTTTTAAAATGTGTTGAGATTCGAAACCATAGATTTCAACATTCATTGTTGAAATAGACGTTTTCGAGAAATAAAAGGAAATGGTGGACTATAACACTGTTGTTATAGTAAATGATTTCCGAAAGGAAATGTTTTGAATAGTATTGGGATTTATATATCTATTTTAATTTCGAATCCCTATACTAGTGATTTTGGGTTGTCGTAACGATGTTTTACGCAACATTCGTTTTGGCCCAAATAAATATGTTAAGTGAATGATTTCCTTAAAGAAAGAAATATATACTTAATTCGGTTTAAGTATATTGAATATTTTCTAAGTGTTGAAAATAAAAGATTGTGAATTACTTATTTAATAAGTATGGAAATGTTTTCCAATATGAAGTGAATAATTAGAATTTATTTTTTGAAGATAAATTGAAATGGATAATTGAAATCGTATATGCATGAATATTTTGGAATATAAATTCACTAAGGAATTTATATGTGAAAGTGAAACTTGTTAAAAATAAATATTGATTTATTTTTGAAGTGTTGAAATTATATATCTAGTAAAGGTATTTTGGAAAATAAATAATTTGGAAAATTATTTGGAATCTGGTGATGTGTGCATATCCAGTGATAGTTCAATAACCGACTATCAGTATTTCCCTTTAAATGGGTATTTGATGTGAATTGATTGAATTTGAATGCACACTTATTTTTGAATAAGCGCTCACTATTCGGGTTAACCGAGAAAGGACCATGGGGTCGTATAACCCACTCCGAATATGTGATACGTCATTGTGAATCGCATTTGAAGATCGGTGTTGAAGACCGGATATTTGCGAAAGCGATAGGATGACCTGTCGATTGTCTCTGCACTGAGTTGCAACGGTATAGAGACTCCCTAAGTGATGGGAAATCCGATCAGGATTGTGAATATCCGGATTGCAAGGACTTCTTTGTAAGTGCCTTCGGTTCTGTTCGAGCCCGGAACAGACTTGTATGGATTGTATGTCTGACATTACAATTTGAGATATAAAGCCGATTTCTTTCAAATATATTTCTGTTGGTGGCGGAGAATTTATTCTTTGCTTAACACCCTTCTTTGAGACGTACGAGCTCAAAGGTTATATAGTTGAAGTTATCAGCGATATATTCCCAGTTTGGTAATGTGACATGCTGAGTGATGCTGAAATGATCATTGTGTTGATTATTTGTGATAGGATCATTTATTTGATCGTCTATCCTTGTGATCATTGTGTTGATCATTTGTTGACCCAAAGCATGGCTTTTGTATAAAGTATGTTTTTGTGGACGTGACTTCGTCGAGCCTCACACCCCGTGAATGGTCAAAACAGGAAAGAAGCAGCAAGGTTATGAGGGGTAGCACCCTTTAGGATGTGTCCATTTCCTTCTGGAAAAGGGTGGTATCGTGGTATGGAGCCCAGATACTTACTCATGTTGAAAACACTTTGTTATGATTGTGTGAATTGATTACGAGCGCTCGGTTGATAAAGGTCCCAAAGGACCGGGGGATGGCATATTCGGTCAGTTGTTACTCAGTTAGGAGTAACCCGGCCTTGTGTTGGTAGAGATCCGGTTTGGTTCTCGGGGATGTCCATCCAGAGGCATTCTCATGTGGCAATGGGAAGTTCCTTGGCCTGATCATTCGTTGGAAATCCAATTCCCAATACGAAACTTGTACGGTTTTAGTTGTAGAACCTGCCATCTAATATGGTAGCTATTAGTAGGCATAATATAATGGTACCTATGCTGGCTAAGATTTATATTCTACTTTCGAAATGAATTTTTCCTACACTATGCACTAATAATAATATCAAATGCTCTTTTTAAATGCGTATCAAGCATGTTTGACTATCATAAGGAGAAATCTTCTCCAAGTCTGCGTTTGCATTGTGTGTGTGGCAGGAGGTCTTATGGTAGTCTCATTTTTAAAAGCATTGCGAATTGATTTAAAAATATTCCTCTATTTTGATTTTAAAGTAAATAAACTGTTTTGAGTTCTCACACCAGTCACATGACTGACTTGGAGTTTATTGTTTTCCTTCCTAAACTCTGGGTGCCCACCAATTTCCACACGGGCAGTTAAGAGTTAGGTTTATCAGGATATTCTGGATATTCTGGAGTTGCTGGAGGCAAGCTGGATGGCATGGCGTATTACTAATTTATATAGTATTTCTTTTCCGCTGCATTGTCTGTTGTTGTATGATGTTGTACACTCTAATGATATGATGTAATGAAATGTGATGTGATGTAATAACTGATATAGTTCTTTGTTTAAAGATTATTCATTTATTATTATATGTTGTTCCGCTGCGAATTGTGAGATTCTGTTGTTGTTCTGTTATTTCTTTCTGTTCCGTTCTATTTTTAAAATTTTCTATCTTCTGTTTTTCTAATTCTCTGTTTTCTAAAAAAAATTGTCTATCTTCTTTTCCCTCTATCTTCTACCTTTTTCTCTCTTCTTTCTTTTCTTAAATTCTTTTTAAAAACCCATAACATTCCGTGTTTTCGGCCTTCGATTTCTCGGCAGTCGATAAAGTGAGTATCGAAGTTGAATTTTCGAAGAACGAAAATCCGTACTGTTACATTTGGTATCAGAGCTGATGGTTAAGCGACAACCATGGTTCTGTAGGGTATTACTCATTAGAGATAGAGTCAGCAGTACTCTAGATTGAGTTTGAGTGTAATAATAGCTATGAGAGCGTATTTGTTAGTGAATATAAAATTGTTTTATATTGTGATGATTGGTTTATTGAGTGGTATATGAACTTTCGTCAGCACAGCCTCGAAACTGAGCCGAAGGGGTTTCTAAACACTTGAATAGAACAATTCGACATAATATTGTTTTAAATTGGGTAAATGAAATAATTTTTGCCTTGATTATATTTTATATATAAAGGAATAATTTTTCAGAATTATTAAAGTGTATATAAGTTGATTGTTAGGTTGTTTGAATAATCTAAATAAAAGAGTAATTGTATAAGTAAAAGAATTATAAGAATTGAATTATAATTAATGTGATTTACAATTGTGAAATAAACTTATATATATAAGAAGTAAAATTATATGAATATGAGTTGTAAATAATCAAGTGGATTAAATGAATATGAACTTGAGTTATATAAATGAAATTCAACTTTAGAAATTGAATTGAATTGAATGGAATAAATGGATTGAATGATAATCAATTGAATGTGAATAAAGTTGATATGAAATAATGAATGTAAGTGTTAATTCATTAAAATCTAATTTTATTAGAAGTTGAATGGTTGAATAAAAATCAATTTAATTAAACCAATTGGAAAAGTGATGGTGTTAAACCAAGTTGAATGAATATAAGCAAAGGAATTTGGTTGAAATTAATATACATTGGTTGTTATATGATTGTTGATTGATTGTATATAATTCATTAAGTGTTAATGAAATTGAAAGCTATGAAATTGAAATTCAAATTAGAAGTAAATAAATTTGAAAAGAATTGAATGTGAATTGGATTTAATTAGTAAATGTTAACTAATTGAATTGAGAATGAATGTTGATAGAAAATCCAATGTAAATGAATCAAATGTGATTTAAATTGAAAACCATTTCATTTAATATTAATGAGAATATGAATGAATATTATTGGTTATGAATGCTAGTTGGTTGATGGTTGAATATATTGCATTTGTTGTTTGGTTGCATTTGCTATGTGACTTATATAGTTATTATGTTGCTATATGTTGTATATTGAGATTATTTGCATATGTGCATGTTCTCATGTTGTTTGTTGAGTTTAGTAGGTGCGGATCGCGTTTGCTTCGCATTTGGAGTTCGCTTTAGCGCTATATTAGCCGTATATGCTCGCTAATAAAATATAAGGTACATATCTCGGATTAAATATCGCACTTTTATACTTTTTCCCTTCGGGATGCCTCATTACTTGATGAGATGTATATTTGTGATATACATACTGTCATTTTTTTTTCGGATCGAGCCGCGCAAAGGAGACTATGGCGAATTTTTTCGAAAATTTAAGGCGTTAGAAAAATTTGAGAAAATTGGGAAATTTTTTGAAAACTTTAACTTTGATTTTGGAATTGAAAGTTAAACAATAATAGTTGCTTTTGAAATGATAACTAAGTATGATTTGAAAACTTAGTAAAGATTATAAGAAGTTTTACTATGAATTTTGGGAAAATTAATAGATTCTGTAATTTTTCTTACTTATAATTTCGAGGACGAAATTCTTTTAAGGGGGAAAGATTGTAACGACCCAGAATTTTTAATAATTAAAATTTGAATATTTAATTAATTTTAAATATTAATAAGTGAATTTATAAGTCAAATAAATTTTTATTTGAATTATTGGATTTAATTGGATTATTAAATTGATAATTTAATATGTTAAATTATGGAAATAATTGAAAATCGGGTTAAATATGATTGAAAATGATTTGTAAAATTTTATTTTATCATGTTGAAGTTAGAATGATATTTTAGAACTTTTAAAATCGAATTAAAAGTTAATTTGTGAAAATTGAATATTTTAATATTTAAATCGACTAGTGAAAATAGTCAATTTTTGAACAGTCTCAGAATTGAACGAAACCAGTTCCATTGGATCCGTAATAGTTAGTTATTACCGGATTTCAAATTTCGTGTCAATCGGAGTTATCGTTTGATCGTGGCAGCTCGAAACGCATCGATTTATTTTTAATTTAAATTTGACGAGTGAAAATAGCCATTTTTCAAAAAGTCTCGGATTTCGACGAAACCAGTTTCATCGGATCCGTAATGTGATATTATTGTAAGGTTTCAAATTTCAAGTCAATCGGATTTACCGTTTGTCCGGTACAAATTAAAACGCCTAGAAATCGATTTAAATCGGTTTAATTTAAATTGAACGTTTTCAGCCATAACTCGCACATACTTTCGAATTAGCTTCCGAAACCTGTTCCATTGTGTCCGGAACGCGGGGTAAACCTTAGAAACGCTGGTTACGGCGCGTAAATCGGAGTTCGGAATTTCCGGGATGAATAGTGTCGCTCGTTCCTTATAAATAGACCCTTTGCCTTCATAATTTGATAAAAATATCATTCTAAACCTAATTTATAATAGCCAGCCGCCACTTTATGATGGATGGCCAGAAACTACTCCACTTCCTCCCTCAATCACTCACAATCCATCGACAATTAGCCGAAGTGTTCAACACGGAAGTCGAAGAGCATGAAGAGAGCTTCGATTCCATACGGTGATGATCGGAAACGGAGCAACGATGAGGGAGCAAGAATGGGCCGTTCTCTACAGTTTTCGCACGCCATACGAGGCACATGTGCAGGCCGAGCTTGCCATGGTGGGGTCCGAACATAGCTAGGGTCGAAGGCTTCGCGTTGGCGTTGGTGTGATCGAGTTTCGTCGAGTATCGAGGGAGTAATTTGAAACCCTAGTTGATCAAGAGTGGGTTGTGCGTGCGGCCTATTACCTGATGAATGAACGAGAGAGGGAAGAAGGGGGGGACGGTGGAGATGAGGAGAGGTTGGATCTAATGGCTCTAGTTTGATCAAGGTGGAAAATTAATTAATATATGTTGTAATTAGTTTGTTTAAATACGTGTAAACTTCAAAAATACATAACTTTTTCATACGAGGTCGAAAAAAATGCAAACTCAGTTGCGTTGGAATCGTATGGACGAGCACTACGCGATGGAGTTGGTTTGGAGTCGTTTGGAGTTAGTGAGAATTTCGGGTAAAATTAAACGCGCGTTTAATTTTATTCGAAATAAAAGCTGAAACGAAATTAAAACCAAGGTGAGAACTTCTCACTCAATCGAATAGGTTTCGATTTTATTTTAAATAGTTAGATTTAAAATATTTGAATGCATGTTTGAATGATGACTGTAAATTATTGATTGTTAAAATAGACATTATGCGCCGTTAGTAAGCGGATGTTATTTAATAAAAACATATACCGCGAATATTTCATAAACAGTGAAATTGGTATTATATATAATATCAATATATATATATTGGCATATGTATATATTGCAGTTGTTGATTTCCCGCATTTTTTG
Source organism: Allium cepa (assembly GCA_030765085.1). NCBI lineage: Eukaryota > Viridiplantae > Streptophyta > Magnoliopsida > Asparagales > Amaryllidaceae > Allium > Allium cepa. Next base: position 434,704,090 of record CM060944.1, read on the forward strand.
TTTAGCGGATGAGACCCTATTACGCCGTTATTAAGCGGATAATATTTAATAAGAACATGTACCGCGATAATTTCGTACTGGAGCGAAATTGGTATTGTGCTAATGTTTTTGGATGCAGGAAAACAGGTTGGAGGGATCCAACTGGATTCCTCAACAGTATTTATTTAATTATGGATATTTTGATATTCGTTGATTATCATATCGATATATGATATCGTTGTTTGTCGTGATTGACTATTTGGTATGTAGCATCATTGGACCAAATTTGGAGCTTTAAAATGATTTTTAAAGTGATTTTTGAAAATATACTATATTTTTGGAATTGATCCATTATAAATAAATAAACGTTATAATTTTTAAAGTTATAAAATTATGGTTTTTGTGAAATATAGTTAAAAGCTGGTTTTTGAGAAATATGAACCAATGATTTTATAAAATAGTTTAAACTGGATTTTTGAGTTTATTATTAAAAGTTTGAATATAAGATTTATAAAATTTGATTATTTTATAAATCAAAATGGTGAAACTATAAAGGAGTTAAGACGTTTTAAAGAATAATATAGATTGATTTATATTAAAAAAATTTACAAATGAATATTTGTAAATTAAAACGTTGAAATTATAAAATGAGATTTTATAAGTGTTTGAATGAAGTGAAAATGAATTTTGTAAATGAATGGAATTCATGGAATTATATAACGGTAAAGTTATAAATGGAATTTTATAAACAGTAGGTTTATAAAATTTGTAAAGTTATTAAAGTAATAAGATTTGGATAAATAATTGAATCTTATAAGTTATAAGATTTATAATTATGAAGTTTAAAGAACGATTTTATAAAATAATCGTTTTATAAGTATTTAACTTATAATATGAACGTTTAGTTTATAATTTAGTTATAAACTGGAATAGGTTAATAAAGGAATTTATTAAAGGAAGTTTTTATAAATAAATAGAAAAGGAATTTATAAACGTTGTTTTATAAATTCGCAAACGGCTTATTTTGATAAGTTAATTGTTATAACTTATAAATGGAGTTATATTCACGTTTTTAGACTGTGAATAATCCTTTGAAATAAAATGAATAAAAGAATGAGATTTGTTAACGAAGTTATTCACGTTTTTGAATAGTGAATAACACGTTAAAGAAAATGGTTTAGATTTGATGGTTTGAATTGAATTAAAACGATCTAATGATGTTTTAAAATGTGTTGAGATTCGAAACCATAGATTTCAACATTCATTGTTGAAATAGACGTTTTCGAGAAATAAAAGGAAATGGTGGACTATAACACTGTTGTTATAGTAAATGATTTCCGAAAGGAAATGTTTTGAATAGTATTGGGATTTATATATCTATTTTAATTTCGAATCCCTATACTAGTGATTTTGGGTTGTCGTAACGATGTTTTACGCAACATTCGTTTTGGCCCAAATAAATATGTTAAGTGAATGATTTCCTTAAAGAAAGAAATATATACTTAATTCGGTTTAAGTATATTGAATATTTTCTAAGTGTTGAAAATAAAAGATTGTGAATTACTTATTTAATAAGTATGGAAATGTTTTCCAATATGAAGTGAATAATTAGAATTTATTTTTTGAAGATAAATTGAAATGGATAATTGAAATCGTATATGCATGAATATTTTGGAATATAAATTCACTAAGGAATTTATATGTGAAAGTGAAACTTGTTAAAAATAAATATTGATTTATTTTTGAAGTGTTGAAATTATATATCTAGTAAAGGTATTTTGGAAAATAAATAATTTGGAAAATTATTTGGAATCTGGTGATGTGTGCATATCCAGTGATAGTTCAATAACCGACTATCAGTATTTCCCTTTAAATGGGTATTTGATGTGAATTGATTGAATTTGAATGCACACTTATTTTTGAATAAGCGCTCACTATTCGGGTTAACCGGGAAAGGACCATGGGGTCGTATAACCCACTCCGAATATGTGATACGTCGTTGTGAATCGCATTTGAAGATCGGTGTTGAAGACCGGATATTTGCGAAAGCGATAGGATGACCTGTCGATTGTCTCTGCACTGAGTTGCAACGGTATAGAGACTCCCTAAGTGATGGGAAATCCGATCAGGATTGTGAATATCCGGATTGCAAGGACTTCTTTGTAAGTGCCTTCGGTTCTGTTCGAGCCCGGAACAGACTTGTATGGATTGTATGTCTGACATTACAATTTGAGATATAAAGCCGATTTCTTTCAAATATATTTCTGTTGGTGGCGGAGAATTTATTCTTTGCTTAACACCCTTCTTTGAGACGTACGAGCTCAAAGGTTATATAGTTGAAGTTATCAGCGATATATTCCCAGTTTGGTAATGTGACATGCTGAGTGATGCTGAAATGATCATTGTGTTGATTATTTGTGATAGGATCATTTATTTGATCGTCTATCCTTGTGATCATTGTGTTGATCATTTGTTGACCCAAAGCATGGCTTTTGTATAAAGTATGTTTTTGTGGACGTGACTTCGTCGAGCCTCACACCCCGTGAATGGTCAAAACAGGAAAGAAGCAGCAAGGTTATGAGGGGTAGCACCCTTTAGGATGTGTCCATTTCCTTCTGGAAAAGGGTGGTATCATGGTATGGAGCCCAGATACTTACTCATGTTGAAAACACTTTGTTATGATTGTGTGAATTGATTACGAGCGCTCGGTTGATAAAGGTCCCAAAGGACCGGGGGATGGCATATTCGGTCAGTTGTTACTCAATTAGGAGTAACCCGGCCTTGTGTTGGTAGAGATCCGGTTTGGTTCTCGGGGATGTCCATCCAGAGGCATTCTCATGTGGCAATGGGAAGTTCCTTGGCCTGATCATTCGTTGGAAATCCAATTCCCAATACGAAACTTGTACGGTTTTAGTTGTAGAACCTGCCATCTAATATGGTAGCTATTAGTAGGCATAATATAATGGTACCTATGCTGGCTAAGATTTATATTCTACTTTCGAAATGAATTTTTCCTACACTATGCACTAATAATAATATCAAATGCTCTTTTTAAATGCGTATCAAGCATGTTTGACTATCATAAGGAGAAATCTTCTCCAAGTCTGCGTTTGCATTGTGTGTGTGGCAGGAGGTCTTATGGTAGTCTCATTTTTAAAAGCATTGCGAATTGATTTAAAAATATTCCTCTATTTTGATTTTAAAGTAAATAAACTGTTTTGAGTTCTCACACCAGTCACATGACTGACTTGGAGTTTATTGTTTTCCTTCCTAAACTCTGGGTGCCCACCAATTTCCACACGGGCAGTTAAGAGTTAGGTTTATCAGGATATTCTGGATATTCTGGAGTTGCTGGAGGCAAGCTGGATGGCATGGCGTATTACTAATTTATATAGTATTTCTTTTCCGCTGCATTGTCTGTTGTTGTATGATGTTGTACACTCTAATGATATGATGTAATGAAATGTGATGTGATGTAATAACTGATATAGTTCTTTGTTTAAAGATTATTCATTTATTATTATATGTTGTTCCGCTGCGAATTGTGAGATTCTGTTGTTGTTCTGTTATTTCTTTCTGTTCCGTTCTATTTTTAAAATTTTCTATCTTCTGTTTTTCTAATTCTCTGTTTTCTAAAAAAAATTGTCTATCTTCTTTTCCCTCTATCTTCTACCTTTTTCTCTCTTCTTTCTTTTCTTAAATTCTTTTTAAAAACCCATAACATTCCGTGTTTTCGGCCTTCGATTTCTCGGCAGTCGATAAAGTGAGTATCGAAGTTGAATTTTCGAAGAACGAAAATCCGTACTGTTACATCGTGACCACTACGAGTTTGTTTTGTGTCGTACCTATGGAGTATCCTCTAGTAGCCTCCTGATCAGGAGGTATTACGGTACTGTAGAGACTATTAGCACAATAATGTGTTAAGGGGGAAATGGCTAACGCCTTAACATTATTTTAATAGTTTACTTTACTTTAGACATTATTATAATAGCGTATATTTGAGACGACCCGACTTTTCTTCCCCAGAAAAGACGTATCATCATGAAGAAAGAAAGGGATAGAAAAGAGAAAAGAAAGCGAAGAAAGAAGAACACAACATCAGAATCTCAACAGCGGAACGAATAAATTATATTAATAATATAAAATATTACATAGTTTACAACTACTATCAGAGTACACAGATATACAACACATACTAGACAATTATAAACACCTGTCTAGTATTTACAACATAATACAACTCAGAGACAAAACAATACTAACACAGAGAACACACATCGGAATACTATATATCTAACGCAGAAGCCTCCTGCTCCATTTGCTCCTCCATTATTCGTCAAAAGCTAACCTGAATCCCTGGGCTACTCGTAAAAATTTGAGTACCCAAGAGTTTAAGAAAACAAAGAATAAACTCTGGGTCAGACATGGGTCTGGTGTGAGTAACAGGTTAAAGTTGCTTAATTTTGAAAATCCTTTTGAAAAGAAAGGTATCACGTAAGACTTCCCACACATAAACATGGAAAAGTTTTTACCTTACGCTAACCAAAACATTTGATAGGAAATCCAGTGATATTATAATAGTGCCTAGGGTTTTCAAGTAAACTACAGAAATAGCCGAAATTGTTACATTTATTAAATTCCAGCTACTAGCCACAAAAGTTGGTAATACAATCAAAACCGTTGGCACTTATTGGATTTTGGATTCCATACAATGGCAGGGCTACTGGGGTACCGCCCGTCACAGTACGTGGCCTAGATCAACGTACCAAGGAGCCACCCTAACTCCCCTGCAACACAAGACCGGAACCATCCCTTACTAGACAGTCCCGAACAAGACAACCCCGCAGTTGGTGTACATCCAACTGCCCACACAGCCGAAATAAAAAGGGACCTCTAGACAGGGATCAATCTTGCTCTCCAGTGGGAGCTACCCACGAAGCCTTGCTACACCTCCCCTGTTTTAGCCATTCCCGGTTGATGAGGCTTGAGGATACAATTACCTTTAGAGGACACATCTCTTAGAATTCTCATCGTCCACCTGACGATGTTCTGAAAGCATTCAATCCATACAAATTCGTTCCGGGTTCGAACGAAACCGAAGGCATTATCTTGTTACACTCATTTTGGAATCACCCTCAGAGTTAACGACGATAACCCTTGCACTCTAAATCACCATCTCGAACCTATAAGCACTATTCCATCAACTCATTACGGAATCACCCACAGAGTTATACTGACGTATAGCCCTTACACCTCGAGTCTTCACTTGCTCCACTTAGATTCACGACCTAACGTTAATTGGAATCGATGTGGTTTTCGGATATCCAATTATGGAAACCCGATCCCAGTCTCATCGAAATCCAAAGCGTGTCTTTTAAAGCCAAGTTGTTTTAAAGTTTTAAAACAATTATCTATATGCTCACAGATAGATAAATCATAGATTCACAATAGGTAATCAACATTATCATCACAACAGACAATCTATATTATCATTATCAAAAGATAATCCAAATCATCATCACAATGCAATCAATGCATCCATATCACTCAACATTATTTATCTTATATCTGAGATTCAAACCAATCAAGGAAAACAATATCATCCATCCATATAAGCAATGATCTATAATCACCATTTATAATTAATTTAAAGTGAATTAAATTAACTACATCATTCTCTAATTAATTTAAAGTGAATTAAATTAATTACTTCATCAATATAAACCTTACTTACATAAGTATTAATTACAAATTAATTAATTAATCATCTTCCAATTAATCACTTCAATTAATCACCTTTGATTAATTATTCCTTAATTACATTTATGTAATTACCCTTTAATTAATTTTATAAATTAATTATACTTAACCAAATACAGTAATTAACCTTTAATTACTTTACAAATTAATTACTATAATTAACTACATTAATCCTCAATTAATTACATTAATTAATTACCCTAATCACTTATTATTGATTGATTAATCTTAATTAATAAATCTTAATTACATCATTAATTATAATAATTAATGATCTCTAATTACATTTTAATTAATTACCCTATTTAAATTAATTACATTAAGAAATTAATCACAATTTAAACCATAATTGTTAATCACCCTTGATTAACCCCATTCAGTAATCAACTATCCTTCATTACTTCACCAAATAAATTAATTACTCATTAATTAATTATCTCTAAGTAATTCTTTGATTAATTCACTAAGTAATTATATTTAAATAGCTCAATATCAAATCACTTCCAATTAATTACATACAGTAATTACCCATTAATTACTTCTCTAAGTAATCCCTCTTCATTAAATTACATTTAGTAATTATCCTTCACAAATCATCAAATGATTAATTTTTAACTAAAGTGAATTAATTAACTTAAACTAATCAAATTAACTCAATTAATTGCAATAAGTAATTAATTCCTTAATTACTTCCATAAGTAATTATACTTAACAACTTACAATTGATTATCTTTAAATTAATTAATCTAATTAATAATTAAAAATTAACCACATTAATTAATTATTAAATAATCCTTAGTTAATGTTCTTCATTAACTATTAAACAATTCATTAATATTTTCTAAAATAATTACTTAATTTAATCATTATTAATTACAAATTAATTAATCATTAATTAACCCATTAATTAATTCCAGATTAATTAAATAATTAAGCGTTAATTAAAACTTAATTAATCCATTATTACTTGATTAATTAATTATTAATAATTAATTAAAAACTAATTTTATTTAATTAATTATTCTTAATTACAAGTTAATTATTCAAAAAATAATTAATCCTAAACCCTTAAGATTAAACCTTAATTACTTTAAGTAATTATTTATTTCAATAATTTATTAAATAAATTAATTATTCATTTAATTACTCTAATAATTAAATGAAATACAAAACATTAATTTATTATTAACTTAACAAGTTTAAATTAAATCTAAAATCTTTAATTCCTAAATAATACTTTTTATTATAAAAGAAATTTTGCAAAAGTAAAAACAAATTTCTTTTTAAAATTAAAACCATATAAAATTTTACATTATTATTCAAATTTGGTTTAAACACTTAATGTGACGACCCGGAATTTTTAGACATTTGAAATGGGAATATTTAATTAATTTTAAATATTCGAAAGTTAATTATTAACTTTAATTTCAAATATCAATATTTATTGAATAATTAATTATTAAATTTAACTATCGGGATTGGGTAAAAATATTGAATCTTGATTTTAAAGCTGGTTAAAAATAATTAGAAGGCTTATTTAATTTATATTAATAATACTGAAGACGATAGAAGTTGTAAAATTTAAATTAACGATGGTTTGTTCAGTTTTAAAATTTGATTGTTTAAATTGAATTTAAAAATAGCCTTCCGAGGCACGGTCTCGGAATTAGACGAAACTAGTTTCATTGGATCCGTAATATTGAATTATTATGGGATTCCAAATTTCGTATTGATTGAAGTTGTTTTGTAAGCATACGATTCATAAACGCGTTAAAATTTAATAAAACTTTAATTGATTTAAATAAAGGTCATTGATGTCTTCTGAAGCACGCTTCTCTTTTAATATCTACAGTCGACACAGAAACAATTTTGCACGCTAATATCTTTCCCTGTCTCCCCATTCTTTCTTTACCAATGTAGACATATTCAAACGGAATTGAAAAGCTTCAGAAAATATAATAATGGCCGATTAAATTTGCAGCCCCACGCGTTTTAATCGAGTTTACCCCTCTCTAAAAATCAAACGAAAACCTTTCCGTTCAGAGATTGCGGCCACCCAACTTCAAAACTACGTTCAATTCCTCCCTCCTCCGCACTCTATTAGTTCGAAATCGAGCCTCTTTCTTATTAATCGATCGAGTGGAAAAAAAAGAAGAGGGGATCGCAGTCGAGTCGTGATTTGACCCACGCCTGATAGAGGCTGTGGCGAAATGCAGCGGCGAAGGGAAGGGGCAGCGACCATGGCGAACTCGAGTTCGCATGAAGGGTCGCGACATGGTGATGCTCGTTCAAGGGGTCTTGGGGGTCGCGCGCACGGTCAGTAAGGGATCGAAGACGAGTCGATTGCGAATTGGTCAGTGAGTTTGAGGTTAGGTTTCTGCAGATCTATTTGTTACAGTTCTCAAATTAGGTGGAGACTTGTTTCAATTAATTAGATCTCTGCATTCACATCAAGCTTTTCAAATTAATTACTGCTTTATTTATTCAGATAAGAATTTATTTTATTAAGGTTAGTATGTATATAAGTAAGACAGGAAACACATACATATTGTAAACAGTAAAAAAATAAAATAAAAATAACTATATATACAGATAAGGTTTAAAGCAGAAATGTTGGAAGTATAAAAAGATATGTAGTTCCTAAAGAAAATTAATGCACCTTTACATATTTCCCTTTACAAGTTTATTCTAAAATAAGGTAATTTATTTTGTTAATTGACTTATTTAATTTATTTTAGTAACTAAAAGATTTGTAAAAGGAAAATTAGTTTAGATTTTAATTATTTGTTTAAAAGTAAAATCATTAGTTGAAATTAAAATTTATTAGCTTGAACTAAAATTCTTAAACGGTAAAAATATATTATAGTAAGGAAACAAATTTTTTTTCTTCTTTTTTTTAGTTAGTTGAAATGGGATGGTTAACTAATAAATTCATTTAAAGGAAGTTAATTTTTGGAATTAGATAATTTATTTAATTAATGGAGATTAATGGTTCAATTCTTATTTCAAATATTAATAAATCCATCTAATATTTATTCAAGGTCTATAACCGTAAAGAAAGAGGTCGGGATGGAAATGGATTACGAATAAAAGGAGCAAAGGTGAGTTAATCTCACTCAGTTTAAATTTAAATTTAAATGATTAAATTTAAATAATTGTTTGAATGGTTGAAATTGATTGATTGATGTGCTATATAATGATATATTCTGAAATTAGTAAATAATATTGTGCTAACATTTGTGGATGCAGGGAAACAGGTTGGAGGGATCCAACTGGATTCCTCAAATTTATTATATTATTTAATATTCTGTGTGATGAATATTTGATATCCTGTGATTGTTTTATGGATAATTGGAATATGGGATAGTATGGTTGGATGGAATAACTCAGTATAAAGAGTTATCAAAATCTATGGAATTGGATTTTTGAAAGGTAATAAAAGAGTAAAATTTTAAGTAAATAATTCTAGTAAATTGGAATAAATTGAATAATGAAGTGAAAATAAAATAAAATAGAGTGATTTATAAACTCTAACAAAATATGGAATATGAGGAAATTGAATTAACAGAGGAATAATAAATTCTGGAACTTAAGTGAATAAAAGTCATTATTTTAAATGTAAGGATTAAATTTAAAGGTAAAGAAAGGAAATTGAGGAATCTGAATTTGGTATTTTTCAGTTTAAAGATTTTAAAAAACATAAATTGGAAATTAAATCTAAAGTTAATAAATTTTGAAATAAATGAAGTAAGAGAATTTATTTCCTGGTAAAGTAAATAGAAATCAATTGTAAAATTGATTTAGGTGTTGAAATTTAAATTTAAAGTGAAGAGAGATTTTGGGACTTTATGACTGGGTTATAAAGTGAAATAAAATGTCGGTGGATATTTTATAAATTCAAGGTAAGAATTTATTAAAGGAATGGGTATTTGTTTAAAAATAAATGGTGATTTATTTTTAAGAAATGGGAAACAGAAGAGGATTTCCCTGGATAGCCAAGTATGGTTTTCAAAAATATTTAAAGTTTTTAAAATCGTTTTAAAAAGCAGGTTTTGGAAAGTTTATTATTTCTAAATCTAAATTTTTAAAGCAAGTATATTTTTCTAAATCTATTATTGAAATAACTATATAAAGTAACTTGGTATTGAGTTTAAAAGAGGAAATTAGTTTATATTTTATAAATTGTCTTATACAAAATATTTTGTTAGTATATTTATTTTAATAAAATATTTAAGTTATAATTTTAAAAGTTATAAGTATATTTTATAAAAAAATGTTTTTAAAATTATTTTAAACTTAAGTGTTTGTACTTGGCGTTCCAATGGAAATAATAATTGGGAATGTACCCTGGGAAGGGAAAACGGGTTTTGAAACTGTTTTCAAAAGATGTTGAAAATTGGAAATATATATCTCGGGAAGATATTTTGGGATTAATAAATAATTTGGAAAATTATTTATTGGTTGATGGATGTTTGTGAATATTAATTGATAGTTAAATAACCGACTATCAATATTGGACAAATGCGTTGATCGTTTCGAAGAAACCGGGATCGAGATTTATTTCTCGAAAACCACTTCGATCCGGTGTGTACGTTTCGTGCGAAAAACGTGTTCGGAGTCGAAGATGGAGCAGTGAAGTGCAAGGGCTAGTCGCTACTAATCCTGAGGATATTTCCAAAATGGATGTAGTAGGAATAGTGCCTTCGGTTCCGTTCGAACCCGGAACGGACTTGTATGGACGAATGCTTGCGAAACATCGTCAGGTGGGCGATGGGCATTCTAAGTGAAACGTTCTAAAAGGTAACGCTTAGCCTCAAGCCTCATCAAATGGGAATGGCTGAAAATCAGGGGATATGCAGCAAGGTTTGGTGGGTAGCACCCAAGCAGGGTGAGGTCATTCCAGTCTAGATGTCCCTTATTTCTTTTTCGGCTTAGTGGTGCGGTTGCTGATCCCAACCGTGGGGTGATCTCACTCGGGACTGTCCAGTAAGGGATGGTTCCGGCCTTGTGTTGCAGGGGATGAAGGGAGTAATCCTCGGTACGGTGATCTAGGCCCCGTACTGTGACAGGTGGTACCCCAGTGCCTAGTCATTAGTTGGAAATCAATTCTCCCTACGAGCCTTGTACGAGTTTTGTTTGTATTACCCACTTTTGTGGCTAGTAGTTGGAATTTAATAATGTAACAATTTCGGCTATTTTATAAGTACTTGTGTATAGACCCTATTATAATATCAGAGGATTTCTATAAAATTGTTTTAGCTATCGTAAGGTAAAAACCCGACATGTTTATTTGTGGCGTGGTCTTACGAGATGCTTTTGTTTTCAAAGGATTTTTGAAACTTTAATAATAAATTGGGTGTGATTTTCTCACGTTGGTAATCCAGACTGACTCGGGTGTTATTTGACTGTAATGCTCGGGTCAGACTGAGTATTATAGGATACAGGATATGATGCTGTGGAGCTCAGGAGACGAGCTGGATGACGAAACGTACTCTCGTACTTGTATATTGATATACGTATTCCGCTGTGTTGAGTTGTTGTGTACCCATTGTATGATATTGATGTTGAGTTGTGACTGATGTATTCTGATGATGAAATGTATGTAAACAGATATATTTGATTTTGAGTAAAGATTATTTACTATCTATTATATTTTATTCTGCTGCGATGGTTAGACTCTGATGTTGATTTTGTTTTCTCTTCTTCTACCTCTTCTTCTTAAACCCAAATGGTTCGTATTTCTGTGCAACTTGAGTTAATTGTTGTAGAATAGTGTTGACTCAAGGGGTACGGATTTGCGGGTAGTTACAGTTGGTATCAGAGCTTAGGTTGACGACAACCTAGGCTTTGGTGGGAATTACTCAAATAGAGTCCGTAGTACTCTATAATGAGTTTGAGTGTATTAATAGATATGAGCGCGTATTTGTTAGTGAAAATAAAATGGTTTTATATTGTGTTGATTGGTTTATTGAGTGGTTTATGGATTCTGGTCAATACGAGTAATTAACGTTATTGATAGGGATCTCTAAACACTTGAATAGAACAATTCGACACAGTATTGTTTTAAAATAGGGTAAATGAAATAATTTTACCCAAATTATTTTTATATATAAAAGATATAAATTTTTGTAAAGTATATTAGTATTTGGATGCTTGATTTGTTAAGGAATGATAATATTAAACAGAATTGGGTAAGAAATCGAAAACTTATAACCAAAGTCGAAGAATAAATTTATATAACAAAATGGAATTTGAAATATAGATTATAAATGTAATTTTTAAATTTGAAATAACTTCATATATAAATAAGATTATAATTTTGAATTAGAATTCCAGAGAATGAAAATAAATTAAGATGAAGATTCCAGAGTAAGTATGGAATTTTGGGGGAAAAGTTTAAATTCCTTTGGATTTGGAAATGGTTTTCAAAAGTTTTGAAGAAATAATAGTGGTATTATTTCGGGAATATTTTTGAATTGAAATTGAATCTGGTGAGATTGGAAATTAAGAATATTTGAAATGCTTTAAAGAGATAAAAGCATCTAATTCTCTTTCGGTCGCTGGAAAATAACGTCGATGATGACTGCAGCATCATCGATGTTTATTTTCGAGTTTCTAAAAGAGAAATTGCTGCCAAATTGTTTTAAAATGGAATTGGTTGTGAACTGGATTTGGTCTTGAAATTCAAAGGACAATTGAATTTACCAAAGGATTTTGGATATAGTTGATTTCAAAGTTGATTTTGGAATTTTAGGAATTGTTTAAAAACTCTGGAATCGTATGTAAAAATATTTGTGGAATAATAAAATATATTGAATAAATAAAAATGTATATTGCCAAGATAAAAGTAAGAATGTGAATGAGATTGATTGTGGATAGATGGAAGTGTGAATATAAATGAAATGTGACCTATAAAATTTAGAAATGAGATTAATAAGCCAAAATAAAATAGTTTTGAATTTGGAAAGTGAATGAAAATCCAAAACTTAACTTATAAAATAAATAGGTTAAACTCCAGTAAAATAGATAAAGAAATTTTGAAATAAAAATCAAATATTGATTTAATGTATGTTGAATATCAAAATTTTGTAGTGACAAATGTTGAGTTTGTAAATGAATTATGGGATGAATATTCGATGTAAATAATATGGAATGTTCCAAGATTAATTAATGGAATATGGAAATGGAACTCGAATTGTTTAAATAAAAATTTGAGTTGCGGATAAATGATAAAATTTGAAAGAGATGTCGAGTTATTAATAGAAATTCAACTTGAAATTGTAAGTGAATTAAATTTGAATTGAAGTTGAATGGAATTGAATTAATATAAAAATGATTTGTATTGCCAATAAAAATCCAAGTAGGGATAAATTGGAAATGGCCTCATTATAAAATGAAAGGAATTCCGAAATAAATTATTGAATGTGAATTAGAATTCATATTGATTCAATGAAATATACTAATTTAATTTAAGCAAATGGAGCTAACAATGAAATTGGAAATGAGCTCGAGTAACATATAAATTCAACTTAGACCAACGATGAATTAAAAATAATTGGGAGTGTCGTCCAACAAAATGAAATTGGGTTATAACAGTGATGGTTGGAATTTGTGAATCAATTCCAAGTAGGTTGAAATAGAATGGAAAAGACCTTGTTATTAATAAAATCAAAATTCTATGAATGAATAGAAATTGACTAAAAATTGATTTTTGAAATCGGTTGAATTATAAATGGTTTATAATAAAACCTGTTTGGTAAGTGGAATGAAATTAGTAATTAAGTTGAGTAACTCAAGTTATATTAACAAGAGCTTGGCTTCGAATAAAATGGGAATTCATTGAATAAAATCTTATGAGTTGATAGAAGTGAAATAAAATTTATTTTGAATCACTTGGAATAAAAATAAACTCGTTTGGATTCAAATGAATTGGAAGTAGGCAATGAAGTGTAAATCATTTAATTGGAATGTAAAATGAATTAAATGAAATGGTATTGGAATGGATTGGAAGCATTCAAAATAAATGTCGAAATGTTTCAAATGTGCTTGTGGAAGTATATGATATGCATCGTTTATGAAACCCATATTCTAATTATTTATATTTAAGTGAAATGCTATAAATTTGTGTAATTGTCACTTACATATTTATATTGAGTAAGTACAGGTTCAGGGAAGCCGTTTAGCTGGATTTGATTGCGCAATTTGCTAAAATAAATCGCCGCTTGCTTAAAAATGCTAAAATAAGGTACGCCTACGCAATACAAATAGGAAATATGAACCGTTTTTCTGTTTTCCGACCGTGTGGGTCGATGTATATTGATTTCCGGCCTGAGGCCGATGTATATATGTTTTTGTGCATCCTGCGATATCGCAGAAGTCCCTCCGTACAAAGGAGACTCTGCCAAAATTTTCCGTAAATTTTGGGAGTTAGAAATTTTTTGAAATTCTCGAAAATTTTCATTAACGGCAAATGATCTAAATTTGCTAAGCAAATAAAATTGAAATTGGATATTGAAATCTAATTGGAATGTAAATGTAAAGAGAATGAAATTGAAGAAACTAAAGAAGTAAAGTTTGCAAATAAACTTTAATTGAGATTTAAATTAATTAGTAAGTGCAACTAATACAATATTAAAAGTGGAAACCAAAATTTAAACTTAAATGAAATTGTAAAGGCAAAGAGAATGGTAGTGGAAATAAACTTCAATAGTAAAATGAAGATTTATATAAGAATTATATACAATATTCAAATTAAATTTAAGGAATAGAAAATGAAATTCTTAAGTAAATTTGGTATTGGGGAAAAATTATTCCAAGAGAATAATTGAATGGAAATTAACTGAAGGTTAAAGTGATAGCTGGGAATGTGAATAAAAAGAGAATTGGTGTAGCTAAAAATAAATTGGGCTAATTACGTAAGGTGTACGTATATTATTTATTCGCATAGCTATATTGATCCAGAATTCGAGCACAGATTTTCGAGATAGTTATATCGATCCGAGTTAGGATTTTTCACTCGATTTTCGACGGCGAACCTGGATATGGATTGTTGATTGATTCTGGAAATTCTCTATCATAGTTATGACTATGCAAGGAGAATGACGGTTTCTGTAACGAGTCGAATTTTTGCCCGCTCGAAAATCGACATCCATACTTCATATCGTATTCGAATGCCATAGATTCGATCGTTCAAATCCGATTCACCGGAGCTTATAACAAAATTAAGTAAACAACACAGCGGAATAAAAGAATAATACATTGATATACAGCTTTGGTACAATATCTGATACAGATAATCCAATAGATATCAATATACATCAGAGATATGATACAATAAAATAGCAGCGGAAAGAAAATAGATAACATCTAGCAGTGAAACAAATAACTCTAAGATAGTCTTCAAAAGAGAACTCTGAGAACTGCAACTCCATTTCCGAGAATCAATCCAGCAGAAGCTCGAACTCCCAATAACATATCACCAAGCTCAGCAAGACTGGTGTGGTCCAAAGACTGAACCAACTCCAGATAATCCATTATATCTAACTGTCTGTAAAACCCAACTCTAGACTGCTCGTGTAGAAAATAATGAGCACCCAGAGTTTAGGAAAGAAACAATAAACTCCGGATCAGTCGTGGGACTGGTATGAGCAACAAAAACAGTTTATTTTTCTTTAAAATCAAAACAGAGTAATATATTTTAAAATCAATTCGCAATGCTTTTGAAAATGTAACTACCATAAGACCTCCCACCACACACACAATGCAAACGCAGACTTGGAGGAGATTTCTTCTTATGTTAGTCAAAGATGCTTGATACGCATTAAAAACCAACATTTGATATTATTACTAGTGCATAGTGTAGAACAAATCATTTCGAAAGTAGAATATAAATCTTAGCCAGCATAGGTACCATTATATTATGCCTACTATAGCTACCATATTAGATGGCAGGTTCTACAAATAATACCGTACAAGTCTCGTATTGTTTCTTTGGATTTCCAACGAATGATCAGGCCAAGGAACTTCCCATTGCCACATGAGAATGCCTCTGGATGGACATCCCCGAGAACCAAACCGGATCTCTACCAACACAAGGCCGGGTTACCCCTAACTGAGTAACAACTGACCGAATATGCCATCCCCCGGTCCTTTGGGACCTTTATCCGAGATCTCGTAATCAATTCACACAATCATAAAGTGTTTTCAACATGAGTAAGTATCTGGGCTCCATACCATGATACCACCCTTTTCCAGAAGGAAATGCACACATCCTAAAGGGCGCTACCCCTCATAACCTTGCTGCTTCTTTCCTGTTTTGACCATTCACGGGGTGTGAGGCTCGACGAAGTCACGTCCACAAAAACATACTTTATACAAAAGCCATGCTTTGGGTCAACAAATGATCATAGAAATGATCACCAGGATAGACGATCAAACAAATGATCCTATCACAAATAATCAACACAATGATCATTTCAGCATCACTCAGCATGTCACATTACCAAACTGGGAATATATCGCTGATAACTTCAACTATATAACCTTTGAGCACATACGTCTCAAAGAAGGGTGTTAAGCAAAGAATAAATTCTCCACCACCAACAGAAATATATTTGAAAGAAATCGGCTTTATATCTCAAATTGTAATGTCAGACATACAATCCATACAAGTCTGTTCCGGGATCGAACAAAACCGAAGGCACTTACAAAGAAGTCCTTGAAATCCGGATATTCACAATCCTGATCGGATTCACCATCACATATGGAGAACTCAATACCGTAGCTACTCGGTGCAGAGTCAATCGACAGGTCATCCTATCGCTCTCGCAAATACCCGGTCTTCAACACCGGTCTTCAAATGCTATCCATAACGACGAATCACATATTCAGAATGGGTTATACGACCCCATGGTCCTTTCCCGGTTAACCCGAATAGTGAGCGCAAATATTTTAAAAATATCTGGATATTGGGATTTCAATTAAGTCACAACTTAATAATTCAAAACCTTTCTTCAAATGGCTTAACAAATTACCATTTTCAATCTTTAAACAAAAAGATTCATTTTCACAACCTTTAACGGTTTAAACAGTTTTCACATTTTAATCTTTTAAACAAAAGATTCATTCACAGATTTTCCAAATCAATTTCCATTTCAATTTGATTAACTCGTTAAATCTTTAAATCAAAGATTTAACTTATAGCTTTCAAAACAATTTCATTTCAATTTGATTTAAACAAATCATCAATTTAAATCTGTTAAAAATAAACAGATTTAATTCATAGTTTTCAAAAAGAATTCATTCATAACTTAGGAAAATCATTTCTCTATTCAATCTTGAAATTCCCCTAATTAACTGGAATCTCAGTTCCTATCTAAAAGTGTTTATCATTTGGAAACAACAGTTTTCATTTTGGAAATCTGATTCATTTATACGAGTTGAAATCCTTAGGTTAAATTCAAACTCCTAAAAACGATACTTAAAAGTGGTTAAATCCCTATATAACCAATATAATATCTTTAATCCCTAATTTCAAATCATAGAATTCAATTTCAAGTATTGAATTTAAATTTAAATCAAATTATTTAAATTCTAAAACTTAATCATGTAATTTAAAAATAAATTTTTATTTTGAAATTCCATTCCAAAAGCTTTTCACATTTATTCCGATTCCATTTCCAAAACATTTGAATTTAAAAATTCAAATTTAACTATTTCTAAAATCTGCGACTTAATCGATTTCCTCGTGAAATCCATATTTGTGTGTGTATGGTGTGGTCTAGGGGTTTAACACAATAGTGCAACATCATACAATTATCACAGATCAGAATACAGGAATATAATTGATAAGCGATATAAACTATAACGCTTATCCTCATTCACAGATCACAAATATATTTATCACAGGTAATGAAATTCATTACAGATAATAAATCACATTATGGATCACCACCCAAATCAGGATATATCACAAAGCATCAAACATCGGGAATATCAACAATTCAACCATTCGATAAGATCTAGACATTCATAGGTAAAATTTATTAGTCAACTGATTAATCTAGATCAGGTGTATTACTTGTTGTTAATTCTGGTTACTTAACACAAGTTAATTTCAAATCATTTGAAATAAATTTCCCTTTAATTATTTGCTAACCATCTTTAATTTATGATCTTTAACTTCTAAATTAATCTTAGTTAATAACCTTTATTACCGATTAAAATTCCTTTAATTATTTTGCTAAATTTACTCCTATTGATCTTTTTTTTTATATTACAAATTGAGTAACCATTTAGAACACATTAATTAATTCTAATTATATAGTAAATTAAGTACCTAGCAATAGCTAAATAAATTCTTAATTACTTGATTGGTTTATTTCCAATCAAAATTTAATCCTCTTAACTTATTTAACCTTATCCAATTTATAATCCTTAATTACATTCCTTAATTAATTAATTATAAATTATTTATTAATTAACTTAAGTAGTTAATTACAATTTACTTATCACTTAATCATTAATTAATCTCAAATTACAATTATCCTGTAATTATTCTTTATAGAAATAATTAGCTGGTATTAATCATTCAACTTAATTAATCATTTAAAATTCTTCTTTTAAATTTGAAAATCAATCTAATATCAACTACACTTTAATGTCAATTAATTTCATACTTAACATAACTTAATTATTAATGAACAACTTAATTAGTAATTAATAAAGGTTATTTACTTATTTAATTATCACAAATTATTTTAATTAATCATTTATTATCAATTAACTAATCATTTATTCCTTAATTAATCATTAAGTTGATTACCATTTATTAATTAGCTTTAAATAATCAATTAAATTTTCTTAAGTTAAATGGATCAAACACCAAATTAATTTCTAGTTACAAATTTAATTAAGGTCATTAATTTTATTTATATCAACCTTTAAATACACACTTATTAAATATAATTACAATTATAATTTAGTTACATTCTCAATTAACTTTCCATATAAATTAAACTAGAAATCAAATCCCTTTTTATGATTTTAAATCATATCTTAGCTTTAATTTTGTTAACATGATTTGCTTAACTAATACTAAACCTTTATTTAACAAAATAACATAAGAGTTAATAGGCTAACTTACAAAGCAATAAACCCGAGACAACTACTGGATTAACCCGTGAAAACTCGCGTCACCCTGTTCGTTCCGTGTTCCATTCTCCCTCACTCTTCTTCTTCTTCTACCACCTGATCCTTTCTACATTTTTTTTTTTTCCGATGTTGAAATTTAAAAACTGCAGTTACACAATCACTCTCGCGCACGTTCTCAGAAACCCGAAGCAACCCTTCCATCCTACTCGAGTAACACTCGAGTCGAAATCACCCACTACCCTACTGACACACCCACGCCACCGTGCACATGCACGGTGGTTCGCCGCACCTTCGGCGAACCTCGCCACTACCCACAAACCACAAATCGTCCCCCAACTCGAAATCGAAGCTCAAACCCCCCCTACATGAATTCGAATTCGAAAATAAGATGTTTTGGCAAAAACTGAAAACTTAACTATCACTAAATCGACTCGCCACTACCGCCTAAGCCACTGGAGGTGCTCGTACTTTGCCCATACCACAGCCACACGACCTTCGTCCACCTCCTTGAATTTCGTAGAACTCGATCATGCGTAGATGCCGTACGCGATGCAATAACAGAGAAGCACAAAACTCCAGTAAAACCCTAAATTTAGTTCGTTCATTTAATCTATACATTCGAAAATTTTTCTGATAATTTTCTCATGATCCACTATGTTAATACTTACTTCAATTCAAATTCCAACATCTGAAATTGGATTGACAACCTGAAATTGACAAAAATGCAAGTTTTGTTCACAACCAAACTGCACCTTAATTACTACCCTAAAAATCTTTATTTTTGTTTTAAAAATCAGCAATTCCATTCAGGATTCCGAATAAAATCTTGATTCAACTTCTTGTAATACATGAATTTATCAATGAATTTCTTGATTCACTATGAAACTATATTACAGTATCATGCTTACAGAGATGTTTGAACTAGTTTACTAATCTTGGTTTTAACTTCGATCTCTTGTTTAGTTGGTAATTTAAATCCTGATATGGTTTAGCATCAATTGACCTTGAGTTTGATTCAAAATTTTATCCTGTATCTACTTAACGAAAAACTACATAACAGAGAACTATATACAACTTACAGAATCATATGTCAAAATACACATATATCACAAGATCATAAAATCATCATAAGTGTTTGGTTTAACTTTAAGTTTTAGGAATTTAGTTTACTCACAGTTTTGCCAGGAAAGAACAGAGCTTCCTTTTTATTTGAAACAGGTTTTTGCAATCTTGTTGAAACCTTCTTTGTTTGTATTGTTTTTCTTAGCTTTGTTTTAAATGAAACAAACTGGAATGAAGAAGCTTGATATAAGAAAGAAAGCAAGTGCACAAGGTATTCAAAATTTGTACAGTGATACTTGTTGTACAGGCTGATGGTTTCCTTCAGTATGGTTGAGATGTTTGTATTAAATGCTAGAGGTGTATTGCATTTATTGCCTTTCTTTGTACTTCTTTATTTCAGCCTGCATTTTCTTGCCTGCATATACTTTCCTCTCCATACTCCATTTCAGCTGTAGCATGTTTGAAGATGATAATGATAGCTTTCTTTTGTTTATTTGTATTTATCAATTTGGCTTCTACATACTTATATTTTTATCCTTTATTTGCTTGTACTTGTTTATACATATAAATGTATTTGTTTACTTGGTTTTATGTTTTATTTTGTACTAGTATTTATTTGTTTGTTAATTTTACTTTGTTTTTGTTTACTTTGCTTATTTATTTGTACTTTATTTTATTTTTAGTTTACTATGGATACTTACTTTCCTTATCTTATACTTTAATAAATATGTTTCTATGTTAAATTTTTAATCATTTATTTTAACTTGGTAAGTGCATTTGTTTCTTATTTTGTTTACATGCATTGTTATTGTTTTATATATCAATGTTCTTATTTTTATTCATAACTTAAAATTATTATTACTTTACAAAATAAGTGGACTTCTATTTTTATTTTGAGTATTTATTTTATAACCCAAATATTTATTAAATCATGCATCTAAGATTTAAATTCAAATCAAAATATATATATATACACTCAAGATTTTATAATTTCAAATTGACTCATATATATCCAAATATACATATACAGATATATATTCACATATATACATATATATATAATATTTAAAAATTTAAATGATTTACATAGAATATATTTGAACTCGGGGAAACTCACTTCCATTTATAATTAATTTTATAAATTTTTATTCAAAAATTCATTTAATTATCAATTTAAATTAAATTAAAATCTAGGGTCGTTACAGTTTCTGATCAAGGGACCAGATCTGAGTCCGCACTAGGAAGTCGGGTGGACGATACTAGTTCGGAAGTGAAATTGTGTGATCGAGTGAGCGATCGAATTTGGTATTGCGTACGAATGGTATATGTGCATCGTACGGGCTTAAATGAATAGATATTGAAATTTGTAAATTTTTTTGAATGTTGTGATGGATATTGTTGCTTAGTTGGATATACAGGTGTATAAAAGCAATGGATAAATAAAGATTTTGGATTTTAGAAGATTAAAATTAATGGCCCGACAAAAAGGTATGTATTTGAATTTCTATATGAAATTTGATTGGGTTTTTGTCGAGCCACTTGGCTTTTTGTTTTCTTGTTGGATTTGGGAGGCCGTAGAGCCATTTTGTAGTTGTACCGAGCTAGCCGCGCAAAGGAGACGCTGGCAAAATTTTTCAAAAATTTAGAGAGTTAGAAAAATTTTGAGAAAATTTTGATAATTTAAAATTTGAATTAAAATTTAAGATTTGAATTGATAAGTAAGTATGTAATATGGTTTAAGGGTTATGGATAAGTTTAAAAGGCTATGATAGAGTTAGAGTGTCTTCGATAAAAAGATTTGTTTGCTAAGTTGTTAAAAATTGTTTGGTTTGAGGAAATAGTTAATGGGTTATGGATCAGTCTTCCAACTAGTAATTTCGGGGACGAAATTCTTTTAAGGGGGGAGGAATGTGACGACCCGGAATTTTTAGACATTTGAAATGGGAATATTTAATTAATTTTAAATATTCGAAAGTTAATTATTAACTTTAATTTCAAATATCAATATTTATTGAATAATTAATTATTAAATTTAACTATCGGGATTGGGTAAAAATATTGAATCTTGATTTTAAAGCTGGTTAAAAATAATTAGAAGGCTTATTTAATTTATATTAATAATACTGAAGACGATAGAAGTTGTAAAATTTAAATTAACGATGGTTTGTTCAGTTTTAAAATTTGATTGTTTAAATTGAATTTAAAAATAGCCTTCCGAGGCACGGTCTCGGAATTAGACGAAACCAGTTTCATTGGATCCGTAATATTGAATTATTATGGGATTCCAAATTTCGTATTGATTGAAGTTGTTTTGTAAGCATACGATTCATAAACGCGTTAAAATTTAATAAAACTTTAATTGATTTAAATAAAGGTCATTGATGTCTTCTGAAGCACGCTTCTCTTTTAATATCTACAGCCGACACAGAAACAATTTTGCACGCTAATATCTTTCCCTGTCTCCCCATTCTTTCTTTACCAATGTAGACATATTCAAACGGAATTGAAAAGCTTCAGAAAATATAATAATGGCCGATTAAATTTGCAGCCCCACGCGTTTTAATCGAGTTTACCCCTCTCTAAAAATCAAACGAAAACCTTTCCGTTCAGAGATTGCGGCCACCCAACTTCAAAACTACGTTCAATTCCTCCCTCCTCCGCACTCTATTAGTTCGAAATCGAGCCTCTTTCTTATTAATCGATCGAGTGGAAAAAAAAGAAGAGGGGATCGCAGTCGAGTCGCGATTTGACCCGCGCCTGATAGAGGCTGTGGCGAAATGCAGCGGCGAAGGGAAGGGGCAGCGACCATGGCGAACTCGAGTTCGCATGAAGGGTCGCGACATGGTGATGCTCGTTCAAGGGGTCTTGGGGGTCGCGCGCACGGTCAGTAAGGGATCGAAGACGAGTCGATTGCGAATTGGTCAGTGAGTTTGAGGTTAGGTTTCTGCAGATCTATTTGTTACAGTTCTCAAATTAGGTGGAGACTTGTTTCAATTAATTAGATCTCTGCATTCACATCAAGCTTTTCAAATTAATTACTGCTTTATTTATTCAGATAAGAATTTATTTTATTAAGGTTAGTATGTATATAAGTAAGACAGGAAACACATACATATTGTAAACAGTAAAAAAATAAAATAAAAATAACTATATATACAGATAAGGTTTAAAGCAGAAATGTTGGAAGTATAAAAAGATATGTAGTTCCTAAAGAAAATTAATGCACCTTTACATATTTCCCTTTACAAGTTTATTCTAAAATAAGGTAATTTATTTTGTTAATTGACTTATTTAATTTATTTTAGTAACTAAAAGATTTGTAAAAGGAAAATTAGTTTAGATTTTAATTATTTGTTTAAAAGTAAAATCATTAGTTGAAATTAAAATTTATTAGCTTGAACTAAAATTCTTAAACGGTAAAAACATATTATAGTAAGGAAACAATTTTTTTTTTTTTTTTAGTTAGTTGAAATGGGATGGTTAACTAATAAATTCATTTAAAGGAAGTTAATTTTTGGAATTAGATAATTTATTTAATTAATGGAGATTAATGGTTCAATTCTTATTTCAAATATTAATAAATCCATCTAATATTTATTCAAGGTCTATAACCGTAAAGAAAGAGGTCGGGATGGAAATGGATTACGAATAAAAGGAGCAAAGGTGAGTTAATCTCACTCAGTTTAAATTTAAATTTAAATGATTAAATTTAAATAATTGTTTGAATGGTTGAAATTGATTGATTGATGTGCTATATAATGATATATTCTGAAATTAGTAAATAATATTGTGCTAACATTTGTAGATGCAGGGAAACAGGTTGGAGGGATCCAACTGGATTCCTCAAATTTATTAGATGATTTAATATTCTGTGTGATGAATATTTGATATCCTGTGATTGTTCTATGGATAATTGGAATATGGGATAGTATGGTTGGATGGAATAACTCAGTATAAAGAGTTATCAAAATCTATGGAATTGGATTTTTGAAAGGTAATAAAAGAGTAAAATTTTAAGTAAATAATTCTAGTAAATTGGAATAAATTGAATAATGAAGTGAAAATAAAATAAAATAGAGTGATTTATAAACTCTAACAAAATATGGAATATGAGGAAATTGAATTAACAAAGGAATAATAAATTCTGGAACTTAAGTGAATAAAAGTCATTATTTTAAATGTAAGGATTAAATTTAAAGGTAAAGAAAGGAAATTGAGGAATCTGAATTTGGTATTTTTCAGTTTAAAGATTTTAAAAAACATAAATTGGAAATTAAATCTAAAGTTAATAAATTTTGAAATAAATGAAGTAAGAGAATTTATTTCCTGGTAAAGTAAATAGAAATCAATTGTAAAATTGATTTAGGTGTTGAAATTTAAATTTAAAGTGAAGAGAGATTTTGGGACTTTATGACTGGGTTATAAAGTGAAATAAAATGTCGGTGGATATTTTATAAATTCAAGGTAAGAATTTATTAAAGGAATGGGTATTTGTTTAAAAATAAATGGTGATTTATTTTTAAGAAATGGGAAACAGAAGAGGATTTCCCTAGATAGCCAAGTATGGTTTTCAAAAATATTTAAAGTTTTTAAAATCATTTTAAAAAGCAGGTTTTGGAAAGTTTATTATTTCTAAATCTAAATTTTTAAAGCAAGTATATTTTTCTAAATCTATTATTGAAATAACTATATAAAGTAACTTGGTATTGAGTTTAAAAGAGGAAATTAGTTTATATTTTATAAATTGTCTTATACAAAATATTTTGTTAGTATATTTATTTTAATAAAATATTTAAGTTATAATTTTAAAAGTTATAAGTATATTTTATAAAAAATGTTTTTAAAATTATTTTAAACTTAAGTGTTTGTACTTGGCGTTCCAATGGAAATAATAATTGGGAATGTACCCTGGGAAGGGAAAACGGGTTTTGAAACTGTTTTCAAAAGATGTTGAAAATTGGAAATATATATCTCGGGAAGATATTTTGGGATTAATAAATAATTTGGAAAATTATTTATTGGTTGATGGATGTTTGTGAATATTAATTGATAGTTAAATAACCGACTATCAATATTGGACAAATGCGTTGATCGTTTCGAAGAAACCGGGATCGAGATTTATTTCTCGAAAACCACTTCGATCCGGTGTGTACGTTTCGTGCGAAAAACGTGTTCGGAGTCGAAGATGGAGCAGTGAAGTGCAAGGGCTAGTCGCTACTAATCCTGAGGATATTTCCAAAATGGATGTAGTAGGAATAGTGCCTTCGGTTCCGTTCGAACCCGGAACGGACTTGTATGGACGAATGCTTGCGAAACATCGTCAGGTGGGCGATGGGCATTCTAAGTGAAACGTTCTAAAAGGTAACGCTTAGCCTCAAGCCTCATCAAATGGGAATGACTGAAAATCAGGGGATATGCAGCAAGGTTAGGTGGGTAGCACCCAAGCAGGGTGAGGTCATTCCAGTCTAGATGTCCCTTATTTCTTTTTCGGCTTAGTGGTGCGGTTGCTGATCCCAACCGCGGGGTGATCTCACTCGGGACTGTCCAGTAAGGGATGGTTCCGGCCTTGTGTTGCAGGGGATGAAGGGAGTAATCCTCGGTACGGTGATCTAGGCACCGTACTGTGACAGGTGGTACCCCAGTGCCTAGTCATTAGTTGGAAATCCATTCTCCCTACGAGCCTTGTACGAGTTTTGTTTGTATTACCCACTTTTGTGGCTAGTAGCTGGAATTTAATAATGTAACAATTTCGGCTATTTTATAAGTACTTGTGTATAGACCCTATTATAATATCAGAGGATTTCTATAAAATTGTTTTAGCTATCGTAAGGTAAAAACCCGACATGTTTATTTGTGGCGTGGTCTTACGAGATGCTTTTGTTTTCAAAGGATTTTTGAAACTTTAATAATAAATTGGGTGTGATTTTCTCACGCTGGTAATCCAGACTGACTCGGGTGTTATTTGACTGTAATGCTCGGGTCAGACTGAGTATTATAGGATACAGGATATGATGCTGTGGAGCTCAGGAGACGAGCTGGATGACGAAACGTACTCTCGTACTTGTATATTGATATACGTATTCCGCTGTGTTGAGTTGTTGTGTACCCATTGTATGATATTGATGTTGAGTTGTGACTGATGTATTCTGATGATGTAATGTATGTAAACAGATATATTTGATTTTGAGTAAAGATTATTTACTATCTATTATATTTTATTCTGCTGCGATGGTTAGACTCTGATGTTGATTTTGTTTTCTCTTCTTCTACCTCTTCTTCTTAAACCCAAATGGTTCGTATTTCTGTGCAACTTGAGTTAATTGTTGTAGAATAGTGTTGACTCAAGGGGTACGGATTTGCGGGTCGTTACACTTAAATTTATAAACTTAAATTTATCTTGAAACAAAGATTCAAATCCAAATTTGAATCAAATTTTACATTATGTTTAAACATTACTTCTTATTTCAATTTCAAATTTAAATTCAAATTCTTTAAAATATTTTAAACAATAAACTCCTTTAAAGTTATTTTAAAGCAAATTTGAATTTAAATACTTAATCATTTCCAACTTAGGATTCAATTCAACTTGAATCCATAATTTAAATTAGATTTAAAACTCAATTTAAATCTTGCTTCCATTTTTAAATTTAGTTTTAAAATTTTGAAAACAAGACAAGTTTTCGAACTCTAACAAACTAACCCCAGCTAAAACTAAAATAACTCGAGAACACATTCTCCTTAAATCAATTAAAACCCAAATAAAAGAATCAGGTTTATACAAAACCTGTGTTGACAGGTTTACCCAAATTCCCTGTAACAAAGCTAACACCCGAGACTCACATCAATATTCTTCGAGTTCGCTACCCACATACTTCGAGCACAAATACACATCAACCCGAACAAAACTCAAGAAAATCCTTCTTTCCCAAAACTATCATCTGATGCACCACGTACCGTGCACCTGCACCGACCCCACCGTTACCTCCGGCCGTTCGCGACCATCCACTCAAGTCGACGATCTTCCCCTAATGCCATTCCAACCATCAATTATACTGCAGAACCCCTAAATCAAATTCGAGCATTCGAGCTCAAAAATTTGAACAATGTCGAAACTGTGAATCATCAAAATCTCTCGCCTTCGATCGCCAGAATGACTTCGCCTCCGGCTACTAACTCCTCTACACTTCATCAATCACCATCAAGAATCTGAAACAACTCGGTCACTTAAAAATATTTCGGTGATAAATTTCAAATGAATAGAAAACTTAGGTTAAAAACTTCAATCCCAAATTAATTATGTCACAATGCATTAATTCTCTTCTCCATAATTTTCCCTGCTTCTCCTATCTCCCCTCCATCACCAGAGAAGCCACTGACCACCCAGATCATCTAGAACGACAGTTACACCCAAAAATACCATTTTTGGTTAAACCAGAAATGCTCACCCATTCTTGAACTAAAATTCATGATTTTAGTTTTAAAATTCAAGTATTGGGTTAAGTAATCGATTGATACTCTTGAATTTATGAAACGGAATGATCAAATTTTTGCTCACATACTGTTGTTCTGTTATTACTGAGTTCCCAGAGACAATATAG
Source organism: Allium cepa (assembly GCA_030765085.1). NCBI lineage: Eukaryota > Viridiplantae > Streptophyta > Magnoliopsida > Asparagales > Amaryllidaceae > Allium > Allium cepa. The sequence goes on from CM060944.1 coordinate 434,731,641, forward strand.
TTTTTATTTTATTTTAAATAAAATTAAAACTTTAACTTATATTACATAAACTATATATTGTTTTAAATCTTGAATCTTAACAAAGTTTGAACATGAGATCATGATTAATCCTATAATTCTAGGATAGGCAAAACATATCATAATATAAATATGCATTCAGAAAATAGGGAATTACAACACATTCATCAACTTCAAACATGATTATCTTAGAAATAAATCAAGCAACTATAATTACTTAAATTATTTTAGTTAAAAATGTTACCCACTGGTTTTAGGAGCAGAGCATCCATTTTTACTTGCAAAGCTTCAGATTTTACTTTTGATTTGCATATGCATTTTGAACCTCAACTTGGTTTATAAACTGCAAATGCTTTTAAAACTTCCATCTTTCTTTTGCTTTAAACCTTAATGATGAAATGCCTTATCAATCCAGAAATACTTTTGCTCTTGGAACCGAGTTGCTTACTGAAGTTCTTAAATTTGCATGCAGAAGATAGTTTCCAGAAAATGATGCAGGTATTTGAATTAAGATTTGAAGTTGCAGATGAACTTCAGGTGCACGCAGGTTTGTATTTTTTTTTGGAGTTGCAAATTAATTTCAGGCCTTAGAATTGAAGAGCTACAGGTTTATATGGTTTGCATTATGTATTTCAGAGGGTTTTGGTTTATTTTGATTAGAGGAACATGGGTTTTCAGATTTGTTTGAGAGGGTTTTAGAATGTAGATGAACTCAGATTTTAAAATCTGAAAGATTCTCTTAAATTTAAAGAAGAATAGGAAAAAGAAAGATGAGGCAAAGAAGAAATGTTTATATAAATAATTTTTTTTGATTTAATTAAAAATAAAGAAAAATAAATTTAAATGAGACACTTGTCTCTATTCTTAACATTTGTCACCATAGTTTATTTTATAACTAACACATGTTAATAAGATGTCTTAAGAGGCCTACACATGTATTTCAAGTATTTAAATTTTTATTTAAAATTGTTTATAAGCTTTTACATCTATTTTATTTCTTACGTAATATACAAATGAGTTTTATCTCTTTTTAAATTAAAAAGAAATAAATACAACTAATTAAAAATTAGCATATTCAAAAATATTGAAGTATTTATGCTATTAATTCCAAAACATCAAATTCAAATTTAAAATTAATTTATCAAATCAAATTTTAATAATCAAGTTATATATGTATAGATGCATACATAACTCTATTAAAATTAAAAACAACAATTTTATTCCTTACAAAATCTATTTATGTTTTATGAAAAACTAAGTATTATAATTTTTATTTAAAAATAACAAATTAAACAATACCAAATAATTTGTAAAAGAGATTATAACAAATTAAGATTATTTTGAGATTTGTATTTTAACTCATAAAATAAAACTTAACTTCTATATTTATCTATTTTAAATTCATATTTTTTTTTAAGCTAGATAAAATTTTAAAACAAATAAGATTTATCATAGTATAAACTATAACATTATTTATTACATTGCTTCGAAAAGCCAATTCTTAAATCAAATTTTTAATTTACTAAGAATAAACTAGAATTAGAAAATCAATTCGTTTACTAAATTAAAAATCAAAATTTATCAATTTACAATATATACAAATATATATATTATAAACAGAAAACAATTATTTATTCAAAAAGATAAAATCTTTCAACTTAAATATTTATTGAAACATGATTATTAAATCAAATTCCAAATTTGATATTAAAATTATTAAATCAAATTAAATTTCTAACACAGATTATTAAATTTATATTGCCCAAATTTCCGGGATATCACAATATTACTACATAGTAGATAGTTTCACGGATCCTTTGAGGATGGTTATCCCAAACATCCTTTGAGTTACTTGTATTTCAATTGTTATTTCCCTTGAGTTGGATTTATTGATATAAGAATGTTAATCCTGACTCGAGTATTTTGTGTTTTGCTTTACGCTTGGGTCTGACTGAGTGATACAACATTTGAGACTCATCTTTGGAGTTGGAGCTTCTCTTGGAGATCCATCTCTCTATTGAGCTTGCAGTTATTCTGTTGACTCCTTTGATATATTTTGATCTTGTATTTGACTATTCTATGGAGACTTCTATGTATATTATATTTCTGTTGTATCTTATTTAACTCTGTTATATATATAGTAGCTTTATGAACTACTATTCTTTTGTTTCCGTTGCTTATCGTTATATTACTTTGTGTCTGTGATTCTGTGATTTATTTATTTACTGTATGTGCTGATTTTTGCCAAATATAAATTAACAATCTGATAATTGAGCCATTCAAGTCCGACATGTGCGGATGCGAATGGTTGAAATATCGGGATGTTACATTTGTTCATACAACGCTTGTTTTATTTCTTTACATTTATCTCTTACAAAATTTCATTTTTCATTCATTTATACAATACCATTTTTCTTTTTATTACTTTACATTCATCAATACCTTCTGAAGTCATAATCACTCAATTAATATAGAACTCCTTTTAATTATAAATGGCATCAGTATTAAATTAAATTATAATTATTTACTTATAGTATTCACCTTTTTATTACTTAAATTTGTTGTAACGACCTGCCTTTTTAGATGTTTTAAGCAGACACACATGCCGAACTCAAACCATTTAAAAGGGCAGATTGTTATGGGGTAAATAAGAAAAGAGAAAGAAATAAAACAAATACAGAATCTCGCAGCATAATGACAAAATATAATAATCAAATAACAATTCATGAAGCTGTTATAATTTTTTTTTATTTTACAAATACAATACAGAATCAGAGTTACACATTGGAGATAAATAAGTAATGCAGCGAAACAATATGAGTGCAGTGGAATAAATATAGTAATTAATAATTTTATAAATCTCCATCTTCGTCCTCCAGAGATAAGGTCTTCAACCCTGAAATGCTCAGGCTAACCTGAGCGAATTGAAACGACAAAACACTCGAGTCAGAACTAAAAGATCTAATGTAAGTTAAATCAATGATAAATATGCGGGTGACGGCGTCAGAGATGTTTACGGGGTTTGACATCTCCTATCTAGTGTCTAACGTGAGTGTAGTAACTTAAGATATGTTCGGGATTCACCACTCCTAAGGATCCGTTAAACTATCTACTATGTAGTACAATGCGCTATTATAATATGTCTAAAGTAAAGTAAAAGTATTAAAATAGTGTTAAGGCATTACCCATATCCCCCTTAACACATTTTATATATTCTCATAGTCTATACAATACCGTACGCTCTTCCGTAAACTGGAGGTTTACCCAGAGAGCACTCCATAGGTATGGTACAAAACAAACTCATAGAAGGCACGCTAGAGCATGTGAATATGGCACTCGAGGCAATGCCAGGGTAGATATACCAAATGCAGAACCTAGCTGGCTGTAACGCATAGCAGCAACTACCGCCCACCTCGTAACACACTAACACTTCAAAATCAAGGGATGGCCACCAAATCATCACAAATGTCATAATAAAGTATCGAAGAAGTGTGTCTGATAGGAGGAATGACTTCACTTGGCCCACGTGCAGCTCTTATTTTAGTCACGTCGATGCTGACTCATAGGAATCAGGGTCACAGAAATTATTTCGCCAAACCATCCTACTTTATTTTTGGAATCTCCACCATGTACACAGTTGTTAAAGTGGTTTTCGGTATTGGTAGAGAGTATGACAATATCCGATCCTGGTCTCTTTAACAACCAAATGCATATTTCATACCGGATGGTTCTTTTACATTTCAAAAGTCAATTCACTGTTTATATCAAAATATCATATTCTCAAACCCATATCGCTTTCGAAATCATATTCACTTTGAAATCATATTCACTTTGAAATCATATTCACTTTTGAAGATCGTATCATTTCCAAATCATAATTTTTCGAAAATAGGTTAAATTCTTACTTCAAAATCATCATATTCACTTAAATACACCATTTAAATCCAAACTGAGATTATAATATCATTTAACCATATTCACTTAAAATCGAGGATTTCAAATATAATCACCTCTACCTTATTTAGTTTGAAATTTGGAAAGATAGTTTTAGATAGTTATTATTAGTTATAAATAGTTACAAATAGTAAAAGTACTCTAAAATAATTTAATAATACAATAAAATTAGTTTAACATGATTCAAGATGGTTGAATAGATTTAAATATAATTAAGATAGATTAAGTAGCTTTAAAATAGATTAATTAGATTTAAATTAAATGGTTTAATTAGTTTTAATAATAAATTAAATTGGTTTAAAATAGATTAAAATAATTTATATAGTTAATATTGGTTAAATAGTTTAATAAATTTGAAAATCATGACAATTAGAAATTTTAAAATAATATATTTTAAAACAATTTATATTAGAATATGAATATGGAAGTAAAATCGAATTTAACTATTCATTTCATTTCAACAAATTTGGACCATTTTCAATTTCAAAATCAACACCAAATTCCAAACCTTTCAATTTAAAATTTCAATAAACTATTGAATTTCATATCGTATCAATCCATGTTCAAATATCAAATCGGATTACTCAAATTTCAAAATATTTCAAGTTATATTTCAAACAAATTCCATAGCCCAATTCCGATATAATTTCATTTATACTTAAAGGTTAACTTTCAACTTTCAACTTAACTTATTAAAGCAAGTCCTTTAAACAAATTCATATTTCAACACAAAACTTGATTTTCCAATAATACTTCAATTTATATAAATCAATTTTTATTTCAAAATATCATTTAACTAAATTAAAATTTTAAGGATTTTAGAATTATTTAATTTAACTAATCCGATGTCCGTATATAATTCTCTACCCTTAGGTCAAGTGATAAAGGTATTTATCATTTCAATCTGCAATTGAGAATTTTACGGTTATATATCATTTCAAACCGCAATCCTGAATATAATATTAAAATCCATAAAATCGCTCGAGTCTATCATTTTAACCCATAACGGTTTTTCCCTAATCTATAGATCATTCGGGTATATATCATTTCAACCCATAGTGAACTTGCAGTTTATAAAGATATAAAATACAACATCCATTAATCAAATATCAATAATCAAACATCCATTACAATTATCATCCAAATCAACCATATAAATATCAGCAATTAACTAATTTACAATAACAAGTAAGTGACAATTTAATTTCAATAATAAATTAAATAACGATTTAGTTCAAAATAAATTCAAACTAACATGAATAGCAATTTGAATATACCAAACAGTCATAAGTAAATTCCTAATCACACCATAAATTTAACTAAACGAACATAAGAAATTTTAGAAGGTGTGAGTGGGTTAAACACTCACCTTTTGATTTAAATCGAATTTAAATCCAATTTAAACCTAAACTTCAAACAGTCTCAGAATCCATCCAAACTAGCATCAAAATGTCCGGAATTTCTATGCAATCCTTATGCAAGAAACCGCACGCAAATTGGACCTCGTATGTAAAGGTTATGAACATTAGAATATTAACGATTTAAAATATGAATTAATTAAAATAAAGAAGATAGCCAATCAAAACCTGCCACATCACCATCTTCATGTTTTGGAACCCTAGTAGAAACACGACGAAATCGACAAGGTCTGGGCAACATTGCCGTCACACCACGCTCTTACCGTCACTGCTATAGGCTGCTGCGCCTTAATCGAAGACCACCTACGAGCTCGCCGAAGCCACGCCTTGCCACGCTGAGGGCTCCGATGCACCCACGTCGACCGATCGACGCACAAAATTGTTGGTCACCACATTTATGCGAACTCTAAATTGAAATTATATTGCCGATCCAATCGTTGAATCAATAAATCACCTATGTCGTTGAATTCCACAAGAGAGTCTCTATAAAACTGTGCTTCAACTTATCAATCAAACGAAGTTGATCGATGATCAACGAACGGCTGAGAATATTTCATCTAGCTCTGGCCAGACAGAATCCCAAATCGAAAGACAAACTGCAGATTTGACCTGCACTCGTCGAGAGCTTCAAATCGATATAGAATTCGAGAGGGTTTGAGGAGTTTTAAATTTTGGATTTGGATTTGAAATAGAATTTGCAATTTGGAATTTAGGGTTTTGTTTGTCTACCATTGGAAAGAGGAAACGAGGAAGAGATGTATATATAGATAATAGAAAACAAAAAGGTGCTAGGGTTTATAACTAGATATTTATAGGCAATGCTGAAAATAGAATGAATGGACAATATTTGATTATAACGTTGAAGGATAAATGACTCGAAAAGCCCGTTCTGTCTCCGGAATGAAAATGAGTAATTCCATATATCAAAATAGATGGTTTCAATATTTTTGAACCCAATGGAATAGGTTTTTAGTCCTGATTCCATCGTATGAAGAAGTTATGTTAAAATCAGCTTATTTCAAATTGATTTCAATTGATTTCTAGTCGTTTTGAGTCCGTACGATCAAACGACAAGTCCAATCGCTACAAAACGTGAAACCTATAATAATTCAACGTTGCGGTTCCAACGAAATTGGTTTCGTCAAAATCCAAGACAATTGCCAAAATAGCTATTTCACATTAAATTAATTAAATCACCTTCAATTCCAATTTAATACTTAACAAATTTTATCATTTTTGATTACCTAGACATATATAATAACATAAAGTAAACTTACATATCAATTTCAGTATTGATTATTTCAATAATTACAGTGTTCAAATTTAACTGCAATTAATCCAATTTAATTAAAGCTTTATTTCAAATAAATTGATTTTATTTGATTCAAATCTTTATACTCAATCAATTATTGTTCTATAAATATAGCTAACCTTTGATTTACAATTCATTACGTTCATATCCTCCAATTTCCATCTTTTATTTGTATTAATCACTATATTTCAATTATATTGAATTTTATCAATTTCGCACGTGAAATAAAATTTGAAATCCCAAATTGTTTTATTTATCTTTATTTCACTATTTAATTAAATCAATTATTACATTATGAATATAACTAACATTTATATCCATTTTATTTCATTCGCAGTCTTCAGTTATTGTATTAACTCACATAAATGTAACATTTAATTACCCTTAATTGCAACAAATCCATTTATAATAATATAAATTCCAATTTAATTTAACAAGTTAAATAAATAGGTAACATATAATAGTTTGTCACCAATAAACTTTTATCCACATTAATAAGTTTATTATTTCAACCAAATACTATAATTACATTCTTAACACTAATTCTATTCAATTACCATTAATTATACATTATACCATAAATCAATTCACAATTACATTTGTTTTCTTATATATACTTTATAACCAAGTGTAATCTTTACAATATTTCAATTTGTTGGAACTTCATTCATTTTATCACTAATTAACTTTAATTAACATTGTTACGTTTCATCTTAGTTATTATTTAATTATTAAATTACAAATTTTTATTTCTTTCAATACTAAATCACAAAATTTTTATTAAATTAACCATTTTAATTATCAAAATTTTACGGGTCGTTAGACTCTCCCCCACTCAAAACTTTTCGTCCTTGAAAAGGAAAATGAAGGGAAAAGAAGGGATTAAGTATTCAATTATCTTATTCACAATATAAAATTTATAAACAAATAAATTTACAAAATTAATTAAGTGAAAATATATCAATTTATAACCATTAAATCCTTTTATACCCAAAGTAATAAAGTTTGGAAAACATTCCTCAAAATTTTCTAAGTCCAAAATTTTTGAAAAATATCGGCAGAGTCTCCTTTGTAAGGAGAGGTCTGGAAGAAATAATAATATAAGTACAACAATATATATCACATAATTTTCACAATAATATATACCAACAGCGGGAAAGACAATATGATACCGCAAGAAAATCATAATCTAAGAACGTGCTTATTTGTCGTGAAAATAATGCTTATTTTATGAAACCAAAGACGGTAGCAATTGCTTCCATAACCTGTATTTCACTTATATAATCCAAAAGGATTAATAATTATATAAGATGCAAATAATCAACATAACATAACAACAATCAGTTGCAAACAAGCATTCCATCATCGTAGGGATCAAAGTAATAGACCATCCATCCTTATCAGTCAAACAATTGGTCTGTTCGGGTTTAGAAACTTTTAATTGCGTAAAATGACAAATAATTACTAAGTATACCCTATACTCAATAGTCTTAGATAAACTCAATAGGTTTTTCATACATCCTAAACAAATTAGAAGTACCCTTTCTCCAACAACCATAAACCAAAACAAACAACAAATTCCAACATTATTTAAGTTTGTTCACATAATTTCTTTTCATTTTTTTCCTTCCTTAAATTTTATTCATAAAATGACTATTTCATACACATTCATTCATTTAATACTTATTTCCATTTGCTTGTATCCATTACTTACAAAAATTCATTTCATTTAACCATTTAATGAAAATTCCTTTTCACTCTTTTTATTAATTTCTTACATAAGTTATTTCATTCAATTGTTTATAATAATAATCAATGGATTCACTATTTAAGTTTTTTCATTCATTTTATTGCATTTTAGTTCACATTTATAAACTAATACCTGGTTTCCATTAGATATTAATATTCATTAAGGTAGAGGTGCATACTTAAGTTTCTTACTTTTTAATTTAGATCCATTTTCTTATACAGTGCCATTGAATATTAAATCTATTTTCTAAATCATTTCAACCTTTCTGAAATAATAAGCATTTAATTTAGTGTAGTATTCATTTTATCATTTTCTTTCATTATCCATAGTTTCAAAAGTAAACTTAGGTCGAAAATCTTTTACTTAAAGTATTCATCTTTCTACTTATTTTTATTATAAATAACTTCAAACATGTACTTAAGTTTATAATTCATTTATTTATAGTACTCATGTTCAATTCAATTACAAATCATATTAATTCACTAACTTAATTTTGTAATTATTTACTTACAATACTTACTTTCTATCACGCTTTATTATAGTAACATTTCAATTATAACTTAAGTTCATAACCACTATAATATCACAGTTCTATTTATAAAAGAATTTCATTGAACACCTTCATTACTTTAAGTTTTACTTATGTAATATTCCATTGCACTTTCTTATTAAACATTACAACTTTTAATATTTGGCAAGTTATACATATGTCTTTAAGAATGTAATTGAAAGCCGCACAAGCTTATCTTATTTCATTTTAGTAAATACATGTTCAATAATTACCAATATATATATATATATATATATATATATTCTATTTATTTACAGGTTACCATTTTCAAATTTCTCATGTGCTTCATTTATAACTTTAGCGTTTAATTTCTTATTTTCATCTAGAAGTTCCAATTATAAAATAGTTAAATTCCATTTCATTTTCAATAATTAAAACCTCTAATTTATAGAAAATTTAAGAACTAAATGCCAAGTTCTATTTCAATTATTTCAATATATATATATATATAATCATATCTTTTATATCCAACCACATTTAAATTTTGAAATTAATGTTTGTTCATCAAAAAAAATGTGTAGTAAAACGACTACAACAGTATTCTCACTTTGAAACTCGAAAATAAACGTCGATGATGTGTGCACTCATCACCGAAATTATTTTCCAACAACAGAGAGGGGAGTACATAACTCATTTCCTTACCAAAATTTATTTATAACATTTCCTTCATATATTATTGAGATATTTATATCAGAAAGTACTTTAAATACTATAGCATTATATTCCACAGTCATTTAAAAGAAATTTTCAAACCCCTGGAACATATGTTCTAAATTCCTAATTTATATTTATTTATTTAGAGTTTTTTGTTTTCAACCAATATTTATAAATCTCACCACCTAACAAACAAATATATTACAACCAAATATTCCATTTATAAAATTTGTTATTTTATACACAAAATATAATAGGCCAAATTATTTCATTTACCTATATTTCAAAGCAATATTGTGTCAGACTGTCCTATTAAGTGTTTAGAAATCCCTATCGATGTCATAGCGTCCAATGCACCAAGCAGAATTTATAAATACAAAATGGAACAAATTAACACAATACAAAACCTTTTATAACACTAACAAATATACACTTAGCGACTCATTCTAGGTATTACTACCCTAGTTAATATGAGTCAGACCCCACAAAGCTAAGGTTATCGCTAAACCAAAGCTTTAATACCAACTGCAACGACCTACCTTTTTGGACGTTTTAAGCAGATACACATGTCGAACTCAAACCATTTAAAAGGGCAAATTGTTATGTGGGAAATAAGAAAAGAGAAAGAAATAAAACAAATACAGAATCTCGCAGAGGAATGACAAAATATAATAATCAAATAACAGTTCATGAAGCTGTAATTTTTTTTTTGATTTTACTAATACAATACAGAATCAGAGTTACACATTAGAGATAAATAAGTAGTGCAGCGGAACAATATGAGTGCAGTGTAAATATAGTAAATAATAATAACACAAATCTTCGTCGACGTCCTCCAGGGATAAGTTCTTTAACCCTGAAATGCTCGGTCTGACCCGAGCGAATTGAAAAGACAAAACACTCGAGTCAGAACTAAAAGATCTTATGTAAGTTAAATCAACAATAAATATGCATATAACGACGTCAGAGTTGTTTACGGGGTTTGACATCTCCTATCCAGTGTCTAACATGAGTGAAGTAGCTTAAGAAATGTTCGAGATTCACATCTCCTAAGGATCCGTTAAATTCTCTACTATATAGTACAATGTAATATTATAATATGTATAAAGTAAAGTAAAAGTATTAAAATAGCTTTAAGATGTTACCCATACCCCCTTAACACATTTTATATATTCCTTAGTCTATACAGTACCGTACGCTCTTTTGTAAACTGGAGGTTTCCTAGATGGCACTCCATATGTATGGTACAAAACAAACTCGTAGAAGGTGCATTAGGGCATGCGAACACGGTACTTGAGCCAATGTCAGGGTAGATGTACCAATTGCAGAATCGGTCTAGTGGTAACGCATAGCAGCTACTACCACCCACCTCGTAACACACTCCCACATCAAAATCAAGGGGTGGCCACCAAATCATCACAAATGTCATAATAAGGTATCAAAGTAGCATGTCCGATAAGATAAATGACCTCACTTGGCCCAGGTGTAGCTCCTATTTTAGTCACATCTATGTTGACTCACAGGAGTCAAGGTCACGTCATACCTTATACAGAAATCGTTTCGCCAAACCATCCTACTTCATTTCTAGAATCTTAGCCACATGCACCATTGTTAAAGTGGTTTTCGGTATTGGCAAAGAGTATGACAATATCCGATCTTGGTCTCTTTAACAACCAAACGCTTATTTCACACCGGATGGTTCTTTTTCATTTTAAAAATCAATTCACTCTTTATATCAAAATATCATATTATCCAAACCATATCGCTTTCGAAATCATATTCACTTTGAAATAATATTCACCATTGAAGATCATATCGTTTCCAAATAATAATTTTTCCAAAATAGGTTAAATCCTTACTTCAAAATCATCATATTCACTTAAATGCAACATTTAAATCCTAACTGAGATTATAATATCATTTAAGCATATTCACCTAAAATCGAGGATTTCAAATATAAACACTTCTACCTTATTTAGTTTGAAATTTGGAAAGATAGGTTTAGATAGTTATAATTAGTTATAAATAGTTATAAATAGTAAAAGTACTCTAAAATAATTTAATAATAGATTAAAATTAGTTTGACTTGATTTAAGGTAGTTGAATAGATTTAAATATAATTAAAATAGATTAAGTAGCTTTAAAATAGATTAATTAGATTTAAATTAAATTAAATGGTTTAAATAGTTTTAAAAATAAATTAAATTGGTTTAAAATAGATTAAAATAATTTATATTTTTAATATTGGATAAATAGTTTACTAAATTTGAAAATCTAAACAATTAGAAATTTTAAAATAATATATTTTAAAACAGATTATATTAGAATATGAATTTGGAATTAATATCGAATTTAAACTATTCATTTCATTTCAATACATTTGGACCATTTCAAATTTCCAAATCAACACCAAATTCCAAACCTTTCGATTTAAAATTTCAATAAACTTTTGAATTTCATATCGTTTCAATACTTGTTTAAATATCAATTCGGATTACTCAAATTTCAAAATATTTCAAGTTATATTTCAAACAAATTCCATAGCCCAATTCCAATAGAATTTCATTTATACTTAAAGATTAACTTTCAACTTAACTTACTAAAGCAATTCCTTTAAACAAATTCACATTTCAACATAAAACTTGATTTTCCTATAATACTTCAATTTATATAAATCAATTTTTATTTCAAAATATCATTTAATTAAATTCAAAATTTAAGGATTTTAAAATTATTTAATTTAACCAATCCGATGTCCGTATATAATTCTCTTCCTTGGGTCAAGTGATACAAATATTTATCATTTTAATCCGCAATTTAGAATTTTACGGTTATATATCATTTCAAACCGCAATCCCGAATATAATATTAAAATCCATAAAATCGCTCGAGTCTATCATTTCAACCCATAACGGTTTTTCCCTAATCTATAGATCATTCGGGTATATATCATTTCAACCCATAGTGAACTTGCAGTTTATAACGATACAAAATACGACATCCATTCATCCAATATCAACAATCAAGAATCCATCACAATCATCATCCAAATCAACCATATAAATATCAACAATTTACTAATTTACAATAACAGGTATTTAAGTGGCAATTTAATTTCAACAATAAATTAAATAACAATTCAATTCAAACTAAATTCAAACTAACATGAATAACAATTTAAATATACCAAATAGTCATAAATAATTTCCTAATCACATAATAAATTTAACTAAACGAACATAAGAAATTTTAGAAGGTGTGAGTGGGTTAAAACACTCACCTATGAATTTAAATGGAATTTATCCAATTTAAACCCAAAATTGAGACTATCTTAGAATCCGTCCAAACCAACATCAAAATGTCCAGAATTTCTATGCGATCCTAACGCAAGAAACCGTGCGCAAATTGAACCTCATATGTAAGGGTTATGAACATTAGAACATTGACGATTTTAAAATATGAATTAATTAAAATAAAGAAGACAGCCAACCGAAACCTGCCACATCACCATCTTCACATTTTGGAACCCTAGCAGAAAGACGATGAAATCGACTAGGTCCATGCAGCATTGTCATCACACCATGCTCTTGCCGTCGCCGCTATAGGCCACTGCGTCTCAATGGAAGACCACCTGTGAGCTCACTGCAGCCACGCCTTACCACGCCCAGGGCTTCGACGCCCCCACGTCGGCTGATCGACGTACAGAATTGTTGCCCGCCACATTTATTCGAACCCTAATCGAGATTATACCACCAATCCAACCGTTGAATCAACGAATCACCTATGCTGATGAACTCCGCTCGAGAGTCTCTACAAAATCGTGCATTCAGTTTATCGATCAGACGAAGTTGATTGACAATGAACGAACGGCTGAGAATTGTTCGTCCAGCTCTGGCCACATAGAATCCTGAATTGAAAAACGAACTGCAGATTTGAAGTGCGCTCATTGAGAGCTTCAAATCGATATAGAATTCGATAAGGTTTGAGGAGTTTTAAATTTTGGAATTGGATTTGAAATTGAATTTGCAATTTGCAATTTAGGTTTTTGTTTGTCTGCCATTGGAAAGAGGAGATGAGGAAGAGATGCATGCACAGACAATAGAAAATAAAAAGGTGCTAGGGTTTATAACTAGATATTTATAGGCAAAGCTGAAAATAGAATGAATGGACAAGATTTGATTATAACGTTGAAAGATAAATGACTCGAAGAACCCGTTCTGTCTCCAGAACGAAAATGGAAAATCCCATATATCAAAATAAATGTTTTCAATATTTTTAAACTCAATGAAACATATTTCAAATCCTAATTCCATCGTATGAAGAAGTTAAGTTAAAATCGGCTTATTTCATATTGATTTCGATTGATTTCAAAATAAATTGATTTCTTGTCGTTTCGAGTCCGTACGATCAAATGACAAGTCCGGTCGCTATGAAACTTGAAATCCTATAATAATTCCCCGTTACGTATCCGATGAAACTAGTTTCATCGAAATTCGAGACAGTTGCCAAAATGGCTATTTTCACATTAAATAAATAAATTAATAATTAAATTAATTAAATCATCTTCAATACCAATTTAATACTTAACAAAATTTATCAATTTTGATTACCTAGACATATATATAAATCTACATATCAATTTCAGTGTTGATTATTTCAATAATTACAGCGTTCAAATTTAAATGCAATTAATCCAATTTAATTAAAGTTTTATTTCAAACAAATTGATTTTATTTGATTCAAATATTTATACTCAATCAATTATTATTCTATAAATACAACTAACCTTTGGTTTACATTTCATTACATTAGTATCCTCCAATTTCCGTCTTTTATTTGTATTATTTACCATATTTCAACTATATTGAATTTTGTCAATTTCACACATCAAATAAAATTTAAAATCCCAATTTGATTTATTTATCTTGATTTCGCTATTTAATTAAATCAATTATTACATTATGAATATAATTAACATTTCTATCCATTTTATTTCATTCACACTCTTCAGTTATTGTATTAAATCACATAAATGTAACATTTAATTATCCTTAATTGCAACAAATCCGTTTATAATAATATAAATTCCAATTTAATGTAACAGGTTAAATAAATAGGTAACATATAACAGTTTGTCACCAATTAACTTTTTTCCACACTAGTAAGTTTATTATTTCAACCAAATGCTATAATTACATTCCTAACACTAATTTTATTCAACTACCATTAATTATATATTATCCCATAAATTAATTCATATTTACATTTGTTTACTTATATACGCTTTATAACCAAGTGTAATCTTTATAGAATTTCAATTTGTTGGAACTTCATTCAATTTATCACTAATTAACTTTAACTAACATTATTACGTTTCATCTTGGTTACTATTTCATTATTAACTTACAAATTTTTATTTCTTCCAATATTAAATCACAAATTTTTTATTAAATTAACCATTTTAATTATCAAAATTTTATGGGTCGTTACATTAGTAGCATTCAAATAATTTACTTAGGTTTGCAAAAGGCTTATACATCATAATTCTCCCTTTAAAACATAATTACATTTAACATTTTCATTATTTAAGTTTTACTTGTATAATATTTCATTACATATTCTTATTAACATTACAACTTTATATTTTGGTAAGTTATACGTATGTCTTTTTGAATGCAACTAAACATTACACTGGTTCATCTTATTCCTTGTAATGACCCGTAAAATTTTCGATAATTTAATTGTTAATTTTATTTAATATTTGTTATCTAATATTGGAAAAACAGAAATCTGTAACTCATTAATGAAATAATAACTTAAATGAGTTGTAATAATGCTAATCTAAGTAAAATATTAACTATTTGAATGAGGTTTCAATTAACGGAATTAATGTAAATGTTATACTAGGCTATAAATCGAATATAAGAAAACAAGTGTAAATATTGAATTAATTATTGAATTAATATATATATATATATATATATATATATATATATATTGAATGGTAATTGAATAAAATCAATGTTTAGTAAGAAATTATAGCATTGTTTTGGGAATGGTTAACTTATAAAACTGTGATTGGGAGTTAATGATAACAATAATTATAAGTTAATCATCTATTTAGTCCATTAAATAAAAATTTGTAATGAATTGTAATGAATCTCAATTCAACGTTATGTTTAGTGTAAATTAAGGAAATAACTGGAAATAATGTTAATTCTATTCATAATATGACAACTGGTTGAATGAAAACAATGGATATCAAGATTTATTAATTTATTGGAATTTAAACTTAATAAATGGATTAATTGCAATAAAATGAAATTTAATGAAATTAAGGCTAACACCGAAATTGATAAATTAATCAACTCTAAATTGACATATAAATTTGGTTAAATTAATATAAATGATTAAGAAATTTAAAAATGATAAAGTTTGTTAATTATAGAGTTGAAATTGAAAACTTGATTTAATTAATCAATTATTAATTTATTTAATTAACTAGAAATAGCCATTTTGGCCACTGACTCGGATTTCGACGAAACCAATTGCATTCGATCTGTAATGGTGAATTATTGTAAAATTTCAAGTTTCGTAGCGATCGGGCTTGTTGTTTGATCGTACGGACTCGAAACGCCTAGAAATCAAATTAATTGAAATCAATTTGAAATAACTTGATTTTAGCATAAGTTCTTCATGCGATGGATTTGGACTTGAAACCTGATCCATTGTGTTTAAAATATTTGAAAACATCCATTTTGATATATGGGTTGATTCATTTTCGTTCCGGAGTCGAAACGGGCTTTTCGGGCCATATATCGTTCAACTTTCCAAACCCAATTGAGCCCATTCAATCCTATTTTGCTCAGCCTATATATATCTAGTTATAGACCCTAGCCTATTTCTTATGTTCATTATTCTGTACGTACAATTTCTGTTGCTCCTCTTTCTCAATGGCAGACAAACCAATAAAATTCACAACCCAGTTTCAATACAAAACTTAACCTCAAAAAATTCAAACTCCTCAATACATAACAAATTATATATCGATCTGAAGCACTCGACGAGCGCATCTCAGATTTGAAATTCGTTTTTCAATTTGAAGCTCTGTTTGTCCAGAAATTGATTATAAAATCTCGGCCGTTCATCATGTTTCGGTAAACGTCGATGGATCGTAAAATCGCTTATACCGTTCGGTAGAGGGGATTGAGGAGATGTCATCGGCATGATTCGTTCGTTGGTTGGACGGTCAGATCGTCGTGTAAATTCAATTAGGGTTCGTGTAAAGGGAGGCAGTGGATCTGATTAGGTGGGCGCATCGTCGTCAGAGGCGCTGCACGTGGCCGCGTGGAGGTAGGGCATAGGCGGCGGGGTCCTAGGCGCTGCGACGGCCAGTAGTGGCATGGGGATGAGGCAAACGAGGTGGTGGCTGGATTGTCGTTCACATGCTTTAATTTGGGTTCGGTTAGGGTTCGTGTTTGAACGGTGATCTGCGAGATACTGCTGACGTGTTGATGGAGAGGTTTTTTCTTTCCTTTGTTGTTTATTTTTATTTTAATATTTCAGTCGATCTAATTATCATAAATTTCACATTCGAGGTCTATTTCATGCACTGTTTATTCCTACGGGTTCATATTGAAATTTCAGACATTTTGACACTGGTTTGAACAAATTCTGAGACTGTTTGTATTTTGGGTTTAAATTGGATCTAAATTAAATTTAAATTCAAAATGTGAGTGTGAGTGTTTTAACCCACTCACAACTTCTAAAATTTCTTATATTTGTTAAATTGATTTATGATGTAATTAGAAATTTATTTATGACTGTTTGGCATATTTTGAATCATTATCTCAGTTTATTTGAATTTGTTTGAATAAAATAATTATTTAATTTGTTATTGATTATAAACTGCCAGTAAATACCTATTATTTATTATCTGTTCTATATTGATGTTATTGATTGGATGATGATTGTGATAAATGTTTAATGATTGATATTGGATGAATGGATGTTTTATTTTATATTGTTATAAACTGCAAGTTTGTTATGGATTTTTATTTCATTCAGGATTGTGGTTTGAAATGATATATAACCGTATTTATATTTTAAATTTCGAATTGAAATGATAAATATTCGTATCACCTGAAAATATGATAAAAAATTATATACAGGCACTATGGTCTATATATATAAATATTTTGAAATGATTTCTATGGTTTTGTAAAGAAATATATGATTTTAGATAAATATTGATTTTAGATATTATATAGATGTTATTTTATCCTTGATTTTAAGCTATATATAATTTGTCTTATTATAAGATAAGCTTAATAACAAGTTTGATTTTTATTGAAGATAATATGGTTAAAAATTTAAATTATATTTTAATATAAAGTTTATAATGACTTAAATAAATTAAGGTTGGAAGATAAATTTGATATTTATTTGAAACTGGAATTATTTAAGAATTAAACTCAAATAAGCTTGATGTGAAATTTATTAAATTGGAAATTTTAGAAGGTATGATTTTTATAACTTGATTTTGGTTTAAGGTGAATAAATTGAATATTTCAAGTATAAATAAATTGAAGGAAATGTTTAATTACTTGTAATTTGAGTTCTATTTAAATGATAATGGATTTATTAAGTAAAATATTTCAAAACTAAATAATAGAAAATTGAATGGTTGAATCAAAATTACCAAACTTAGTTTTGAAATTGTTAAACACTTAAAGATTGAAATATATTGAATTTTAAATGGTTTATTCGGTGGATCAAATCTGTTTTGAAATCGATAAAATTTAGAATAGTTTACTTGGAAACTGAATCGAATTGAAATTTATGATTTGGGATTTGGTTAATTATTAAATGGATAAATTCGAGTTGTTTTGGAATTAATTTGTGAAATTGAAGAAGCTATTGTATTATATAAAGTATTTTAATATTTAAACCATTTAAGTGGTGGAAGTTAAACGTTCCAAAGTTTGGAGTTTCAAAGTATTACGATTTAAAAGTTTTATATTTCAAGTATTTCATGTCGAAATGTTATAACGTTGAAAATGCTATGGCTTTGGATAATGGATATATTTGAAATAGAAATGATATCTTATTTGGTTTTGAAATGGAAATGATATCATATTTATATGGTTTTGAAAGGGCGATGATATTTTGGTTTTAAAGTATAAACTATTTAAAATGACCGTGGTGTTATAATAACGTTTGGTTGTTAAAGAGACCGGGATCGGAAGTTATCATACTCTCTGCCAACTTCGAAAACCACTTTAACAACCGTGAACGTGGTGGAGATTCCAGAATGAAGTAGGATGGTGGCGACGTTCTATTAAGGTATATACGTGGACCCGACTCCAGTGAGTTGGCATAAGGTGGCTAAAACAGGAGTGATTCTCAGGCCAAGGAGTAGCCCCTCTTATCGGATACTCCTTCGATATTATATTTTTGACTCTGGATTGATTTGGTGGCCACTTTTGATTTTTTGATTTGGGGGTGTGGCTCGAGGTGGGCGGTAGTAGCTATTACGCGTTAGCACCAGTCCGGATGCATAATTGGTATATCTACCCTGGCATTGCCTTGTGTGCATGTCACCTACTCTACCGCGTCTTGTACGAGTTTGAGTTGTGTCGTACCTATGGAGTATCCTCTGGTAGCCTCCCGATCAGGTGGTATTACGGTACTGTATAGATTATTGGCACTATTATGTATTAAGGGCTATATGGGTAACCCCTTAATGCTATTTAAAAGTAAGTTTATTTTACTATAGACATTATTATAATAGCGAAATATTACTACATAGTAAATAGTTTAACGGATCCTTAGGAGATGTGAATCCCGAGCATCTCTTAAGTTACTGCACTCACACTATATAGGAGATGTCAAATCCCGTAAACATCTCCAACGTCGTTCCAATCTTATTATTTACTGTTGATTTAACTCATATATGATCTTTTAGTTCTGACTTGAATGTTTTGTCTTTTCAATTCGCTCGGGTCAGTCTGAGCATTTCAGGATTCGAAGACTTTATTTCTAGAGGACGAAGACGGAGATTACATTACCATTATTTATTATATTATTCCACTGCATTCATACTGTTCCGCTGCATTTTTTATTATTCTCTGGTATGTGACTCTGATATGTGTTGTATAAGTATAATTAAATGTTTTGTAAAACAGCTTCATGAACTGTTATTTGATTATTATATTTTGTCATTCCGCTGCAAGATTCTGTTTTGTTTTCTTTCTTTCATCCTTTTTCATATTCACAACAACAAAAATTTGCCTTTTGTATGGTTTGAGTTTGACGTGTGTGGTTTAACGTCGATTTAAGGCGTACAAAAAGGTGGATGTTACATTCCTTTAGTAACAAAATTGTTCAATAGTTCTCATTTTGATTTACAATTTACAAAATTTTAGTTTCTTCTATTTTTCATTAATGACTTAGCATCTAGTTTCTAATTACAAATATTAAAAGTTTCCAACTATTCAAATAGTCAAGCTTCATTTCATTTTAATAATTGGAATTTCAAATTTGCAGAAAACTAAAGAACAAAATACTGAGTTCCTATTCAATTATTTTAAAACAAATATATATATATATATATATATATATATAATCATATCCTTTATATATATTCAATCATATTTGGAAATCAATATTAAGATTTGTTATCAAATCTAATGTGTAGCAAAACTACTATACCAGCCTTCCCACTTTGAAACACGAAAATGAAGTCGACAATGTTTGTAGTCATCACCAAAATTATTTTCCAACGACAGAGAGGGGAGTACAGAACTTATTTCCTTTAAAACTTCAATTTAAACTTTTCTTTCAAATCATATCGAAATATTTATAACTGAAAGTACTTCCAGATAATACAAATATTATATTCCAAAATCATTTGAAATAATTTATCAAAAATCCTAGAACTTCAGTTCTAAGCTTCCACTTTATATTTACTTTATTGTAAATCCTATTTTTCAAACAATATTCACTAAAAATTTCTACCTAACAAACAACATATTACATCCAAATACATCATTTATAAAATCTATTATTTTATATACAAAATATATAATAGACAAAATTATTTTATTTACCTGTATCTCGAAATAAATATTGTGTCGGTCTGTCCTATTAAGTGCTTAGAAATTCCTCTGATATCATAGCATCCTATGCACCAACCATAATTTATGAATACAAAACGAAAAAAATTAACACAATACAAAAACCTTTTATAACACTAACAAATACACTCTCTCATATATATATATATACACACTCAATGACTATAACAACCCTGTATTTTATGATTATTTTAATTGTATATTTTAATTGTATTTCCTGATTTAAAAATTTTATTTTTATTTATTAAGATGGATAAAAAATTTATTTTAAATATAAATTTTGATTTTTGTGTGAATTATAATTCCAAACATGACTAAATAGAATATTTTCCAGAAATGTGAATTTTGGTCAATATGGCAAACTTTGACTTTAAATGTTAACATTTTAAAATTTTAATTTTTGAATTTTATCTTTTAGTATGAAAATAAATAAAATTTTAAGTATACTGCTTTTTGTTTTGTTGGAATCCGATTAATATTGTGAAAGTTATGCTTTTAAACCATTGTATGTAAATTATTTATTTAACAAAATTATTTATTTTAATTTATATAAATAATACTTTTATTTGTCATATCATGTTATAATTTGTGTATATATGTGTAACATGACATGCTATGTATAAAATATTATTTTTAAAACAGTTTAAAAGTGTAGTTATAATTTTCCAATGATACTTGTATTTTGTTTACAATTTTAAATTCTAGTTTCAAATTAATAAACTATTTTCTTATTTATTTTCTATTTTTCCTAAAATTATTTATTTATTTTCATTTCTACTTTTTTTTTTCATTTTTATTTTATTTACTTGATTTTATATTAGTTTATTTTTAATAAAAGAATTGGAAATTTGAAGAGACAAAACCTTTTCATTTACTTGTGACCTTTCATTTTCTTTGCCTTTTCATTGTTTGCCTTTTCATTTCCATGTTTTAGCCGTGTGTTTCTCATTGCTATTCACATGAAAAAATTTCCTTCTTTTCAAAACTCATGGCTATCTCATCTTTGAGAAAAAGTTATAAGTTTTAATGGTTTCCTTTATCTTACTTTTTCTTCTTCTTTACATTGATTTTTGCCTTGATTCCTCTTGTTCTTTGCTCGGCCTAACCCCTTCACCACCTTGACCGACCACCACATCACTTCCTCCTCATCACCATCCACAGCCTGGCCTCCTTTACCTTTGAACAATAATGGTTGTGACCTCCATATGAAGCAAGCACCACACAAAAATTGCAAAACACTCCTTGAATTGCCTAGCCGAGCCATAACTTCACCATCCCCTCCATATTCACTTCGGCCACACCCTTAGCCACCACCACCAGCAAGCACACCATCTCTGGCCATCACTTCAGCCATCACCAGACCTGTACTATGCATGGCCGAGCCTATATGTTGACCAGGCCTAGCCTAGTGGTGCACCAAAACTTGCCACTTTTGCCTTGTCCTTTGACCTTCTTCATGTTGTAACTCCAACCCCGTCACATCCCCTTCTAGCTGTGTGTTTTGACCCATACCCGAGCCTATAACACCATCATGGCCAAGCATATGATCCCCTAGGTCGAGCACTTGAATGGTTAAGGCAAGGTCAAACCATCTTATTCTTTGTTAAATTTTATTTCAAATTGTTTCAATATTGTTTTGTGTTGAATATATATGTTTGTATGGTCTTGTTTTATTTATTGTTTACAAGATCAACATCTTGGCTCTCTGCTCACTTGAATCAAAAGTCATGCTGTATCGTGCTTTTTGGAATTTATTCTTGTAGTTTGATTTGCTAACTCCAGCTTAAAGGTGGGTATTCAGGCTTGACATTCATACTTATAGAACTGTGAAGTGATAGCAAGTGAATGTGTAGAAATATTATACCATGTTATACCTGCCCGTGATATGAATCATATGATGTTAACCCTTTTTTATAAACCTGTCACATCATCTAATACTGCTATATGTTGCTACTGTTTATTTATTTCTGTTTCTCGCACTGCAAGCTCCCTGTAGAGTAGAATCACCATGGGTTGAAATGATACATACCCGAACGGACTTTAGAATAGGGAAAAATCATTAGGGCTGAAGTGATAGGCCTGAGTGATTTTTATTTATTTTAATTGACTTGGGATTGTAGGTTTGAAATGATAGAACCTAGATTTTTCTTTGTAAATTACGGATTGAAATGATATATTATCTGTATCATTTGACTTAGATTAGAAAATATTATATAGACCCGTGATTATTATATATATTTTTCGGAATTTTTAAAGTATTTTAAAAATGTAAAAATATGATAATTTGATTTAAATATTAATTTAAAATGACTTAATAAAGTGTTATTGACTTTTCTATAAATTAAAATGGTTAAATAAATGAATGCTTAAAATGTGGAATTTTGTTTAAAAATAAAAGTTAAGTTAAGAAAATAAAATGGAAATTAAGTTTAATTTACGAAATGGTAAATTAAATTAAAGTGTAAAGTAAATGCAAAAAAAATTGGGGAAAATTGTACACTGACTTTAATAAGTGAAGCATTGAGAAATTTGATATTTACTTGTGAAATTTACTTTATAAAAATCATAAGTTAAAGGGTACTTAAATGATCATTTTAAAGTAGAAGATATGAAATTTTATATGTTAAAATGGTTTAAATTGAGGTTGCTGAAATTCTATTGTAAATCTGGAAATTTTTTTAGTAGCACCTCAGGAATGTTATCGTTTTTGAAAATGAAATTAAATCTAGAATAAATGAATCTGCAGCACTTTGTAAGTGTTGTAGTTGCAGAAGTGAACTAAAAGGCTAAAAATAACTAAGGGTTATTGTAGCACTTGGTAAGTGCTGTAGTTGTAGAAACTAAAACTTGAACCTAAAACTAATGAAAGAGCTATTGCAGCACTTGTTAAGTGCTGAAGTTGGCTGAAATGAGATTTTTGAATATAATTGAATTACTGCTACAGTTTTGTAAACGCTGTCTTTGCAAAATTGAATGAAATCTTTTAATTTGAACCCTAAACTATTACAGCAGTTTTGTAAATGCTGTCTTTGCTGAATTGAACTATTTTTCAACTAAAACTGAACGATTATAGCAGTTTTTAAATGATGTCTTTGCTGAATTGAATTGTTTTCAAATATAACTTACCGCAGCATTTTCTAGGTGCTGTGAAAAGCTGAAATTTCAATGTTTTGTTGTTTTTAACTAAATAAATGAACTCAAAAAAGGCTAAATTATTGGGAATTGAATATTTGATTTGTAAGCATGACTTCACTTTTAAATTGTTTAAATGGAGTATTTTGATTTGAAATATAAACCATTTTTGAAATGTGATTTGGAATGGTGTTTAAAATAAAATACAAACCATTTTGAAATGTGGTTTTGGAAGGATATGGTATTTTGATATGGATTGGAAGTGATTTGATCTTTATTCCGATAAAGATTTGAATTTGAAATGATATTTGATTTTTGAAGTATAAAATACTACTTTTAAATGTATAACCATGTGTTATAATAACGATTGGTTGTTAAAGAGACAGGGATCGGATATGGACGTACTATCTGTCGACACCGAAAACCACTTTAACAACTGTGTACGTAGTGGAGATTCCAGAATGAAGTGGGATGGTGGATATTATTCTATTATGGTATGAACGTGGACCCGACTCCCGTGAATTGGCTTAAGGTGGCTAAAACAGGAGCGATCAACGGGCTAAGTGAGGTCATTCCTCCTATCGGACACATTTCTTCGATACTATACTCTTACTTGTGACTAATTTGATGGCCATCCTCCAATTTTGATTGGGAGTGTGTTCCGAGGTAGGCGTAGTGGCTGCTACGTTACCACCAGCCCAGAAGCGTAATTGGTATATCTTCCCTGGCATTGCCTAGTTGTGTCATGTCACCTACCATAGCGATTTTTACTACGAGTTTGTTTTTTTCCCGTAGCCCATGGAGTATTTAGGGTAGCCTACCGATCTGGAGGTATGCTGATACTGGATGGACTACGGGGACTATTACGTGTTGAGGGCTATATGGTTAACCCTTTAACGCTATTTAAAAGTAAGTTTATTTTACTGTAGACATTATTATAATAGCGCATTATTACTACATAGTAAATAGTTTAACGGATTCTTAGAGGATGAGCGGTCCCAAGCATCCTTTAAGTTATTTGTACATTTAGTGCAGTTCACTTGAGTTGATTTACATTGTATAAGTATGTATGTCCTGATTCGAGTGTTTGGGTTTTATTTACGCTCAGGTCAGCCTGAGTATTCACAGCTTTGGATTTCTCTTTCTGGAGCTAGGAATCGCTGAAGATTCTGCTTATTCGGTTATTTATCTATTTCAGTTTCAGTTATTCTATTTCAGCTCTTGTATTAGTGAACTTCTATGCATTTGGGATTTCTATTGTGTTTGTGTTTAAACTGATATTATGTATTTTGTTTTTGAGACTTATAGTAGATTCATGAACTACTATGGTATGTTAAATTTCCGCTGCGAGATATTCTAATATTTTCTGTGTCTGTGATTGGTTTTATTTGCTTCAAATTTTATTACAATCTGTTATTTTGAATTATTCAAATCTGACATGTTTGTCTGCTTATGCAATTGGCAGGTGCATCATGATAGGGGTTCTCGCATTTAGTTTGGTAGCGAGCGGATGAATCTTAGTCCTACATGTCCCTGCGGGGTTGGTGCAGTCGAGAGGTTGGCATAATGGCAGAACACAGGTACAGCTGTATGCTACGGTGGATGTAACGTCACGGATTTTCGTTCTTCGAAAATTCAACATCGACACTCACTTTATCGACTGCCGAGAAATCAAAGGCCGAAAACCAAGATGTTATGGGTTTTAAAAAGAATTTAAGAAAAGAAAGAAGAGAGAAAAAGGTAGAAGATAGAGGGAAAAGAAGATAGAAAATTTAGAAATAGAAAGAAAAAGAGAATAGAGAAAAAGGAGAAAAACAGAAGAAAATAGGACGGGACAGAAAAGAACAACAACAGAATCTCACAATTCGCAGCGGAACAACATATAATAATAAATGAATAATCTTTAAACAAAGAACTATATCAGTTATTACATTACATCACATTATATTACATTTCATTACATCATATCATATCATCAGAGTGTACAACAACATACAACAATAAACAGTGCAGCGGAAAAGAAATACTATATAAACTAGTAATACGCCATGCCATCCAGCTTGCCTCCAGCAACTCCAGAATATCCAAAATATCCTGATAAACCTAACTCTTAACTGCCCGTGTGGAAAATTGGTGGGCACCCAGAGTTTAGGAAGGAAAACAATAAACTCCGAGTCAGTCATGTGACTGGTGTGAGAACTCAAAACAGTTTATTTAACTTTAAAATCAAAATAGAGGAATATTTTTAAATTTAATTCGCAATGCTTTTAAAAATGAGACTACCATAAGGCCTCCCGCACACACACACATGCAAACGCGGAATCGGAGGAGATTTCTCCTTATGATAGTCAAAGATGCTTGATACGCATTTAAAATAACATTTGATATTATTATTAGTGCATAATGTAGGAAAATTCATTTCTAAAATAAAGATATAAATCTTAGCCAACATACGACCATTATCGTATGCCTACTATAGCTACTATCCAAACAGTGGTGACCACCATAAGTGAATAGCAGGTTCTACAACTAATACCGTACAAGTTTCGTATTGGGAATTGGATTTCCAACAAATGGTCAGGCCAAGGAACTTCCCATTGCCACATGAGAATGCCTCTGGATGGACATCCCCGAGAACCAAACCGGATCTCTACCAACACAAGGCCGGGTTACTCCTAACTGAGTAACAACTGACCGAATATGCCATCCCCCGGTCCTTTGGGACCTTTATCAACCGAGCGCTCGTAATCAATTCACACAATCATAAAGTGTTTTCAACATGAGTAAGTATCTGGGCTCCATACCATGATACCACCCTTTTCCAGAAGGAAATGCACATATCCTAAAGGGCGCTACCCCTCATAACCTTGCTGCATCTTTCCTGTTTTGACCATTTCCGGGATGTGAGGCTCGACGAATTCACGTCCACAAAAACATACTTTATACAAAAGCCATGCTTTGGGTCAACAAATGATCAACACAATGATCACTAAGATAGACGATCAAATAAATGATCCTATCACAAATAATCAACACAATGATCATTTCAGCATCACTCAGCATGTCACATTACCAAACTGGGAATATATCGCTGATAACTTCAACTATATAACCTTTGAGCTCGTACGTCTCAAAGAAGGGTGTTAAGCAAAGAATAAATTCTCCGCCACCAACAGAAATATATTTGAAAGAAATCGGCTTTATATCTCAACTTGTAATGTCAGACATACAATCCATACAAGTCTGTTCCGGGCTCGAACAGAACCGAAGGCACTTACAAAGAAGTCCTTGCAATCCGGATATTCACAATCCTGATCGGATTTCCCATCACTTAGGGAGTTTCTATACCGGCGCGACTCGGTGCAGAAACAATCGATAGGTCATCCTATCGCTCTTGCAAATATCCGGTCTTCAACACCGATCTTCAAATGCAATTCACAACGACGTATCACATATTCGGAATGGGTTATACGACCCCATGGTCCTTTCCCGGTTAACCCGAATAGTGAGCGCTTATTCAAAAATAAGTGTGCATTCAAATTCAATCAAATCACATCAAATACCCATTCAAAGGGAAATATTGATAGTCGGCTATTGAACTATCAATGGATATGCATACATCACCAGATTCCAAATAATTTTCCAAATTATTTATTTTCCAAAATATCTTCACAAGATATACAATTTCAACACTTCAAAAATAAATCAATATTTATTTTCAAACAAATTCCACTTCACATATAAATTCCATAATGAATTTATATTTCAAAATATTCATGCATATGATTTCAATTTATTCATTTCAATTTATCTTCAAAAAGATAAATTCGAATTATTCACTTCATATTGGAAAAACAATTCCATACTTATTCAATTATAAGTAATTCACAAATCTTTTTATTTTCAACCTTGGAAAATATTCAATATACTTAAATCGAATTAAGTATATATTTCATTCTATTAAGGAAAACATTCTCTTAACATATTTATTTGGGTCAAAACGAATGTTGCGTAAAACATCGTTACGACAACCCAAAATCACTAGTATAGGGATTCGAATTTAAAATAGATATATAAATCCTAATACTACACAAACCATTTCCTTTCGGAAATCATTTACTATAACAACAGTGTTATAGTCCACCATTTCCTTTTATTTCTCGAAACATCTATTTCAACAATAAATGTTGAAATCTATGTTTTCGAATCTCAACACCTTTAAAACATCGTTAGATCGTTTTAATTTTGTTTAAAACATCACATTCTAAACATTTTCTTTAACGTATTATTCACTATTTAAAAACGTGAATATACTTCTTTAACAAATCCATCCTTTTATTCATTTTAATTCAAAGGATTATTCACTATTCAAAATGTGAATATAACTCTATTCCTAAGTTATAACAATTAACTTATCAAAATAAGTCGTTTGCGAATTTATAAAACAACGTCTATAAATTCCATTTCTATTTATTTCATAACAACTTCCTTTATAAATCTTCTTTATTTACCTATTCGATTTATAATCTTAATTATAAACCAAAAGTCCAAATTATAAGTCAAACACTTATAATTTATTTATTTGCAAAAATCGTTCCTTTGAACTTTACAAATTTTATAAACCTATTGTTTATAAAATTCCATTTATAACTTCACCGTTATATAATTCTATAAATTTCATTTATTAATGAAATTCATTTACAAATCATTCAAACACTTATAAAAAAACTCGTTTTATAATGTCAATATTTCAATTTATAAATATCCATTTATAAATCTCTTAATATAAATCAATTTATATTATTCTTTAAAACGTCTTTAAATTCCTTTAAAATTTCACCACTTCGATTTATAAAATAATCAAATTTTATAAATCCTTTATTTAAACTTTTATAATATATTCAAAAATCCAATCTAAACTATTTTATAAAATCTTTAGTTCATATTTCTCAAAAATCAGCTTTTAACTGTATTTCTCAAAAATTATAATTTTTATAACTTTAAAAATTATAACGTTCATTTATTTAAAATGGATCAATTCCAAAAATATAGTATATTCTCAAAAATCACTTTAAAATCATTTTAAAATCCCAAAATTTGGTTCAATGATGCTACACACCAAATAGTCAATCACGACTACAACGATATCATATATCAATATGAAAATCCATCAAATATCCAAATATCTGAAATCAAATAAAAACTGTTGAGGAATCCAGTTGGATCCCTCCAACCTGTTTTCCTGCATCCAAAAACATTAGCACAATACCAATTTCGCTCCAGTACGAAATTGTCGCGGTACATGTTTTTAATAAATATTATCCGCTTACTAACGGCGTAATAGGGTCTCATCCGCTAAACAAAAAATGCGGGAAATCAACAACTGCAATATATACATATGCCAATATATATATATTGCTATTATATATAATACCAATTTCACTGTTTATGAAATATTCGCGGTATATGTTTATATTAAATAACATCCGCTTACTAACGGCGCATAATGTCTATTTTAACAATCAATAGATATTATCATCATTCATACATGCATTCAAATATTTTAAATCTAACTATTTAAAATAAAATCGAAACCTATTCGATTGAGTGAGAAGTTCTCACCTTGGTTTTAATTTCCGTTTTAGCGATTTATTTCGAATAAAATTAAACGCGCGTTTAATTTTACCCGAAATGCTCACTAACTCCAAACGACTCCAAACCAACTCCATCGCGTAGTGCTCGTCCATACGATTCCAACGCAACTGGTTTCGCGCAGTTTCGACCTCGTATGAAAAAGTTATTGATTTTACAAGTTTGAACGTATTTATATTAACAATTTACAACAAAACTTTAATAATTTTATACCCAAACCCTACAGGCCATTAGATCTCACTGGTTTGCATCAAGGCCATCCATCCCCTTCATCTTCCACACGCGCAACAACTACAGGAAGGAGCCGAACTCCTCAACCCATTCAAAGAAATTAGGTTTTAACATTACAACCTTGTTTCTCAACGATATCCCATCACACCACTTGCATTTCGAAGCTCCTCTCCCCCTCTAGGTTCGGCCCCAACCCCATGATGCTCGGCCCTGAGATTGGCCTCGTATGGCGTGCGAAAACTGATGAGAACGCAGGTCATTATCTCACGAAATACAACTCCGTTTAACATCACCACCGTTGAATCTCTAGTACTCGACGCTCTCTACATTTTGCTAGTTGAAAACTTCTTGAAACAATGCATGGATTAGAAGATAATTTGAGGAGAAAGGGGACATTTTCTGGCCGTTCAAAATGAAGGAGGCGGCCCTGTTATAAAACCCTAGTTATTTTTTTTTATTTCTTTGTGAATTTAACTTCTATTTATAGAAAAAGCTAGCGTAAACACTATTCATCCCGGGAATTCCGAACTCCGATTTAGGCGCCGTAACTAGCGTACCTAGGGTTTATCCCACGTTCCGGACACAATGGAACAGGTTTCGGAAGCTAATTCGGAAGTATGTGCGAGTTATGGTTGAAAACGCTCAATTTAAATTAAACCGATTTAAATCGATTTCTAGGCGTTTTAATTCGTATCGGACAAACGGTAAATCCAATTGACTTGAAATTTGAAACCTTACAATAATATCACATTACGGATCCGATGAAACTGGTTTCATCGAAATCCGAGACTTTTTGAAAAATGGCTATTTTGACTCGCCAAATTTAAATTAAAAACGATTCGATGCGTTTCGAGCTGCCACGATCAAACGATAGCTCCGATTGACACGAAATTTGAAATCCGGTAATAACTAACTATTATGGATCCAATGGAACTGGTTTCGTTCAATTCTGAGACTGTTCAAAAATTGACTATTTTACAGTCGATTATTAAATATTAAAATATTCAATTTTCACAAATTAACTTTTAATTCGATTTTAAAAGTTCTAAAATATCGTTCTAACTTCAATATGATAAAATAAAATTTTACAAATCATTTTCAATCATATTTAACTCAATTTTCAATTATTTCCATAATTTAACATATTAAATTATCGTTTTAATTATCCAATTAAATCCAATAATTCAAATAAAAATTTATTTGACTTATAAATTCACTTATTAATATTCAAAATAAATTAAATATTCAAATTTAAATTAATAAAAATTCTGGGTCGTTACAATCTTTCCCCCTTAAAAGAATTTCGTCCTCGAAATTACAAGTAAGAAAAGTTACAGAATCTATTAATTTTCCCAAAATTCAAAATTAAACTTCTTACAATACTTTACTAAGTTTTCAAATCATACTTAGTTACCTTTTCAAAAGCAACTATTATTGTTTAACTTTCAATTCCAAATCAAAGTTAAAGTTTTCAAAACTTTCCAAATTTTCTCAAAATTTTTCTAACGCCTTAAATTTTCGAAAAAATTCGCCATAGTGTAACAACCCTAGTTTTGGCTATTTATTTCTTTTAATTATTTTTAATTTTGAAAATATTTTATATAAATGGTGTTTAACAATATAGTTTAATTATTTAATTTGGAGATATATTTTATAAAATTGTGTATGTCAATAAAATTAAATAATAACTGTGAAAATTTAAGCTATTTTTGAACTGTTAAATGTCGCGTTCAAAAGACGCGTTAATTTTAAGGTATAAGTGACGTAATAAAACGTGTGTTTTTAAAATGTTATTTTTATGAAAATTTTTGATGTTTTAGATTACGTCTGTTTAACGTAGTGGAAAAAAAATCATGTTTTCATATAATTTTGAAGAGAAATATCAGTCAGTATTTTATGACGGACGTTACTTGGTTAAACTGTCAGTTAAACTTTGCATACGTTTTCGTTCCTAAGGTCATGCATAATTTGTGCCATTTCATTTAATCCTATCAAACTAATAAAAGCAAGATTGATCAGCTAGAGATGAATCATCACACGAGTAACGTTCGAACAAATCAGAGAGGAAAATTTCGCATTCTTTAATACTGGAAACGTTCATATCTGCTTGTTCATTTATCCCCTGTTTCAAGCATACTACAAAAAAATCAAGCTCCTCAAATTCGCGCATCTATAACATTCCATGTTTATTGCTTTAGTCACGCAAGCCATTTTTGCCCATAATCAATGCATGTTTTAATTTCATCAAATAACGTTCGAACATTTAAGCTGGAGACAATCAGCCTTCAAAACAAATCAACCCTCGCATCTTCTGTTCAAACATCCTACACAATCAAAGCCCTTTAAATCACACACTGTTTATTTGCAACAAATGGAATATCAAAAGTTTGCATATCTGAAGATAAATCAACGCCTTCATTTACGTAAGTTTTAGAACTGGCCATTGTTTCTTCCCTTTGTTTCGCAAGTTCTCCTATAAATCTCTTTGCCTCATTTACATAAGTTTTTCACATTCTCTTGTCTGTTCCTCTCTGGCTTTATCTCATCAATCAGGTAACTGTCTTATTGTTTCTCTTTCTTTTAGTCTTTCCTTTTCTCAGTCTTGTTTTCTGATCTGACTTGCTCGGCCCTCTTCCATCTCCTCACCTTGTTTTCTCTGGGATTCCTACCTTATGCCTTGAACTGTATACAACATATAGGGTCGGGGTTATAGAGTTTACTTTTGACAAGATGATAGAAGTGTCTTGCAGATATAGTTTAGGTCTACAAAATACACATTAGTTTCCAGATTTATTTCCATAAGCAAACATTTTTAAATTGTTTTTAAAGGGTTCCCCTTAGTATAGACAGAGAGTGAGTGGATTTGGTTTGCTAAGAAATACAATTTAACAGAGGAAAATTAGTTGATATTCTAGAAATTTTCATAGTACACATGGACTCGGCTGTGATATCTTGGATGAGAGGATAGAGATAGGCTAGGTGGCACTGTGTACACATATATAGCAGTGATGCGAGGATATTAAATAAAACAAATTACATATAGTAGGTAAGTTCCAGATGTCATTCAAGTCACAAAAGGGTAAAGTCTGCATATATAGATTCATAATAGGCAATGCATATCTTTGTATTGTAACCCAGTGCACATGTTTGTCTGAACTGATTTGTAGAGAAAGAGAGAAGAATTTTGATAAAATAATACCTGGGCTCTTTTGTACCAGAGAAGCATGCATCTGAAATTGGTGATTGTTAGGTAGAAGCATTCTCAATGTATATACAGAGAGAAGGAGTGTGAATTGTCCAGATTTCATTTTGGCATAAGGGTTGTACTAAGGGTAGTGAAGATATTTGCATGTTTTAATTTAAAAAGCTGGAGAGTTTAAGGTAAGAAGCAATATACATTTTTAACTAAGTTAGATCCAGGTGAAAAAGGAGAGAATGTAATAGGAAGTTAGCACTTGGGTAGATAGCAGAGGAAGCCTGGAATGTCTTGAAGCATAAATGGTGAAGGCTGAGGGTAAGGCAGTGTTGCAAATTTAGGCTAAAAACTTGGAATAGTTGTCTAAACACTGTAGGAAGTGAAGTTGGATGGTGGAGAAGGCATTTGTGAGTCTTCAGCTTGCATTTATGAAGAAAGTCTGCATATCTGGGAATTTGTTTTGTAATAAGATGTATCACTTTGTGCATGTGCACAACTGACCTGAGTGTTTAGTGAGGTAGGCAAGTAGATGTTGTAAAAAGCATCAGAGTTTTGTTTAGGAGGCATATATATTTTGGAAAGCATGCAGATCTGAGAAAGTTTGGTAAGGATTGAGCATAAATGTGTAGTGACGACTGGAATGATGGATAGAAGTAGGTAGTTGCTGTTGTACAAAAGCTTCAATATTGGTCTGGAACAAAATATAAACAGAGAGCAAAGGGGGGGTGAGTTTTCACAAAGTGTATTTAGAGGACTCGAAGCAATTAACTGGTTTGCTCGAAGCAAGTGCACATTTTTCCCAAAGTTATGTGTGGTGTGACTCGGGGTAGTCAAAGGATAAGCATGGGTTGCCTGTTACATTTTTTTTTTAAAGAAAAGCCTGGGAAGTTTTATATTTACGAAGAATTATATTGTATAGCAATGTTTTAAAATTAAGTTAAAACTTAAAATGAAACTGAATTCAAGGGGGTGAATCTAAGTTGGAAATAAACTAGGCAACAGAAAGGTTTAGTATACAAAAGACTGCATAGTGCATTTGATCACGTCTGAAACATTTTTGAAGATAGGGTAGAGTTAGGCAGGAGGCTTGTTGACATATATCTGTGCATATTTTTTTAGAAGTATGAGTCTGATGTATTGTTAAGATATGGTGACTTATGTGTTGGCGTGAATGCATGTACGTAAGTAAGTGTAATAGGAATGTGCACGTGTACATGTGTATCACGGCATGTAGTAGTAAAAGCTTCACCATTTTGTTTTAGTTGTCTCTAGGAACTTTGTCGAAATTTTAGCATTAGCACGGTTCACAGTTTGGGTATATTTTGGGCACTTTACACAGTGGAGTGGTCGAGCAAGTCAAATCAATTTCCGTTCTATTTTAATCTTTTCTTGACCATAAATTCTAAAGTCGCGTTTCAAAATATTTGAATTTGTTCTAGATTTGAATCTAGGCGACATCAGAAGAAATTTGATCGTTATTTTCTGTCGGTCTTTACCGGTGAATCGTCATTTTGAATTCAAATTTTCTGCAACTTTCAGGTGAGTTTTCTCACCAGACATATGTATTTATATTTTGGTAAATTATCGCAAGTGTATGTGTAAAAATTTATTTCACTATTATCTGTCTGTAGTGTGATATAAAATGATGATCCCTATTTAAATTGACACCTCATCAGTTATTCATCTGTTGTATTATATCTGCAGTTATATTATATTATTGTTTATTTTACTGCTTAAATCACACTGCAAGTTCCCTGTTGATATAGATTGTATAGGCTGAAATGATAGGCCTAAATGATTATTATTGTTAAACTATTCTGTTAACTGCTTAACTGATAACTTGGGATTGCGGGTTTGAAATGATAGAACCCGGGGTATTTGTAAATTACGGATTGAAATGATATAAATCCGTATCACTTGACCTAGGCTAGAAAACTATATACAGGCCCGTGGTCCTTATAATATTTGCTGAAATATTTAAATTTATTCTGGAAGTTAAATATTTGATTCAATATCTTTAAAGGATTTTATATTGATTTTGAATGAGTTATAAATAAAGAAATAAATAAATATTCGAATAAAATTTTGGAATATAACTTATTTGGTAAATTCTGGATTTTGAAAGGATAAGATTTCAGTTAAAATAAATAAATAAAATAAGTTATATTTGGAAATATTTATCTACTACAGCATTTAAATGCTATCTTTTGAAATTGGACTAGTTTTACCCGTAACTTTAGGTAGCATTTCCTAAGTGCTACAGAATCTCGAATTTGATTGTTTTAAAATTTATGGAATTTGATAAACCATATTTTATGTTAAGTTTTGGGAATCTTAAGATAGGATATTCATAACTGGATTTTCCTTAAATAAATTTAAAATGAATATTCTAGTATTAAGCCAATTTTGAATATTTAATGGCTAAAATTTGGAGTTTTATTTATGGGATTTATGGGAATATTCAAGACTAAATAATAAAACATTGATTTGTTGAAAGAATAAAATCCAACCTTAGTAAATACTCCAATTGGATATATATATATATATATATAGGAATTGAATTGGTTTTGGGAACATGAAGTAATATTTAAATTATGGTTTAAAACTTGAAATAAAGAATATGTTTGTAAAGCTATGTAATTTATCTTCTTTACAAAGTAACCATAAGGTTAAACCATTTATTCTATATACCGTTGAATATCCAAACCATTTGTGTTTTTGGGAGTTATGGTTTTTAAAGTAAAAATTTCCAATATATTATGTTTAAAGGTATAATTCAAATATTTGGTTTCCAGATATTATAAATTTAAGCAGTATGGATTTTGGAAAAGAATTATATTTGAAAATAACGATATCATATTGTTTTGGGTTTTAAAATGATATCGTATTCATAGTTTTGAAATGGAAATGTTTATTCTGGTTTTAAAGTATAAATCGTTTTAAATGACCACGTGTTATAATAACGATTGGTTGGCAAAGAGACCGGGATCGGATATGGACATACTCTCTTTCGATACCGAAAACCACTTTGACTAACCGTGTACGCGGTGGAGATTCCAGTATGAAGTAGGTGGTGGCGACGTTTCCTGTAAGGTAAATACGTGGACCCAACTCCCGTGAGTTGGCATAAGGTGGCTAAAACAGGAGCGATTCTCAGGCCAATGAGGTCATTCCTCTGATCGGACGCTCCTCTTCGATATTATACTTTGACTTGGATTTGATTCAGTGGCCACTTCTATATTTTGATTTTGGGGAGTTAGTCCGAGGTGGGCGGTAACTGCGGCTACGCGTTTCCACCAGCCTGGATAGCAATTGGTATATCTACCCTGGCATTGCCTAGTTGTGCCGTGTCACCTACCATACCGAGCCTTTACTACGAGTTTCTATTTGTGTCGTACCTATGGAGTATCCTCTGGTAGCTTCCCGATCAGGAGGTATTACGGTACTGTATAGACTATTGGCATTATTCTGTGTTAAGGGCTATATGGGTAACCCCTTAACGCTAAGAAAAAGTATGTTTATTTTATAAATAGACACTATTATAATAGCGCAATATACTACATAGTAAATAGTTTGACGGATCCTTAGAAGATGGGCGGTCCCAAGCATCCTTTGAGATACTTGCTCTATATTACAGTACACTTGAATTAGCTTACATTATATAAGTATGTATGTCCTGACTCGAGTGTTATGTTTTATTTTACGCTCGGGTCAGCCTGAGTTGCAGCTTCAGTTTTCTCTCCGGAGCTATGTCATCCCGTAGATCATTCGTGCTGCCAGAAGCTTTTCAGTCTTTATCTTATTTGCAATCAAGACTTTGGAAGACTCTGTTTCTATTTATGGCTCAAGCTGTATTGCAGATTTTAAACTATGTAAGCTCTGTTGATCAAAGTTCTGCAGTGGCTTCATGAACCACTGAATATTTATTTCCGCTGTAAGTTCTGATATCTGTGTATGTGATTCTGTGATTTTATTTACTGCATATTGTGAGTTTTTCCAAATTTATTCTACAACGCAGTACTTTGAACAATTCAAGTCCGACACGTGCGGATGCGAAGGGTTGAAAATACTGGGTCGTTACATTTGGTATCAGAGCTTTGGTTCTTGGCAAAACTTAGAATATATGGTAAATTTGATTTACAGAATCACTTTCATACGAGATTGAACCACTTCTTTTCGAAGTTTGGAACATTCCCTGTGGTTCCAAAAAAACTCATTCGTGTCCCTCACTTTTCATTTTCTTTAGATTCTGGAGTATCCCATAACTCCACTTCGGATGATCTTTAGTGAATTGGCGGTCTCGCCATTGTCCTAATAAAGGGGTGAAACTCCTTTACCACTAGCATCAATTCACCGGAGATTTATATTTATCATCGGTTTACATGCTAGCATCTTTGATTATTCCGAACTCTATCTCTTCAGATCAAAGGTAGTTTTACACCAATCACCTCGATCTGACTCTTTAAGTCACGGATGACTAGGTCAAGGTTGTCCGCGATTTATATAAACTTACCCAGTTCCCTTATTGTGTTATTTAATCATCGGATCTTCTGATTTCAATTATCTTGAATTCTACTTGATTTGAGTTCATCAAAATTTGAATCTTTATCCTGGTTTTGAAAAATTTATTTTATGCCTATATTTGAAAAAAAATCTAATATTATATATAAGTATAATTTTCAGAATTTTATAATTTCACTATTTGTCAAGAGATAATAGTTTTGATTTTATTTATGATTTTGTAAACCATATGTTTGTCTAAAATAAATAATTAAATATAAAACAATGGTTATAAATTAATTTGGAAACAGAAATGAACTTAAAACAAGAACTTGAGAATTCAAATTCTGATGATTTCAAACCTTGCGTTTAAATTTTAAAAAGGGGATATTCTATTTAAAGTATTTTCGAATAGAAATTTGTTTCCAAAGAATTTTTAAAATTTAGTGCTTTTCTCTTTGTCGCTGGAAAATAATTTCGGTGATGACTGCAGCATCATCGACATTCATTTTCGAGTTTCGAAGTGAAAAGACCATTCTGTAGTCTGGCTACAGTGTTATCTTAAAAATTTAATTGATTTGAATTTCTGAAGTATGACTTAATATATATAGATATATAATTTAAATTTGATTTGACATATTATGTATATATATTTATTTATCTCTAAATGGTTTGAAGGGAATCAGAAACTAAATTCTTAAAGTTTACCTTGAAAAAGAAAATAAGATTCTTGAATAAGAATAATTTCAACTTAAAGATAATTGAATTTGGAAGTTTTATTTGTATAATACTCAATTTCATTTCAATATAATTTACCTTGATTTTCAAAAGTTAACAATGTAATTGGATAATATACAATATAAAAGGGATTTTATAAATAAAATTTGAGTGGTTATAATAAATGTTATACACTTGAATTTTAGTTATAAAAGATTAATTGAGGTAAATAAGGAGTTTAAGGAATTTATTTAAATAACTCTCAATTATCAATTGTGCAACAAGCAATGTATCTTGGAATAAGAAAAATATATTTGAAAAGGATATTTTTGTAGTAAGGATTATTTATCTCAAAAATCATAGTTAACTGATGTCTAAATGAATAATTATGATTTAAATAGGACGTATTTTAAATTTTGATAATTGAGATTTTTGTTTTCAGATAAAAATTTCAAGTATAACTTATTAAAAGAATACCTTATCTATAAAATAGGTATTTTAGAATAAGTGTTAGGTTATTTGTTAAAATTTAGAGTTAAGTAAAATAATTAACTTTTGAAAAGAAGTATAGTTTATTTTGGATATTCCATTCATAAAGATTTGTTTTAAAAATAAGTAAAATGTTATCCAAATGAATATTGCAGAATTGAACTAATTTGAAATACTACCATATCTACTATAGCATATTATAGGTGCTGCTGTTCTAAAAAAAAAAAAATGTTTTGGAAAATTTATAATTGAATAAGTGAAGATTATTTTAAAAGGGTTATGATTTTAGTAGTATTTCCAAATGATAATATCTAGAAAATCTTAATGACTTTCAAAGTATGATGATTTCAAAAGCAGTATGATTTCAAAAGTTAGTATCTTATTTTGTTTTCAGACTATCTTAAATTTCCTTGGTTTCCCAATCTGCTACAGAATAAGGAGGCTATTGCTTATACCGGTCTATTTAGAAATCTTTCTATAATCTTTGAAAATCCTTGTTACTCATCGGGACCTGAGCACCGCTTACCACCCATAGGCTGACGGTCAAACTGAAAGGGGTAAAACCGATTCTAGAGGATCTTCTTCGTGCTTCAAATCCGGAACTATTCGGTTAAGATTTTTGTTTATTTA
Source organism: Allium cepa (assembly GCA_030765085.1). Taxonomy (NCBI): domain Eukaryota; kingdom Viridiplantae; phylum Streptophyta; class Magnoliopsida; order Asparagales; family Amaryllidaceae; genus Allium; species Allium cepa. The sequence goes on from CM060944.1 coordinate 434,771,003, forward strand.
GCTTATCTTCCTTTGTTTCTCTTCTTTCGTTCCTTTTCGAGGACGAAAAGCTTTTAAGTGGGGGAGAGTGTAACAACCCTAGTTTTGGCTATTTATTTCTTTTAATTATTTTTAATTTTGAAAATATTTTATATAAATGGTGTTTAACAATATAGTTTAATTATTTAATTTGGAGATATATTTTATAAAATTGTGTATGTCAATAAAATTAAATAATAACTGTGAAAATTTAAGCTATTTTTGAACTGTTAAATGTCGCGTTCAAAAGACGCGTTAATTTTAAGGTATAAGTGACGTAATAAAACGTGTGTTTTTAAAATGTTATTTTTATGAAAATTTTTGATGTTTTAGATTACGTCTGTTTAACGTAGTGGAAAAAAAATCATGTTTTCATATAATTTTGAAGAGAAATATCAGTCAGTATTTTATGACGGACGTTACTTGGTTAAACTGTCAGTTAAACTTTGCATACGTTTTCGTTCCTAAGGTCATGCATAATTTGTGCCATTTCATTTAATCCTATCAAACTAATAAAAGCAAGATTGATCAGCTAGAGATGAATCATCACACGAGTAACGTTCGAACAAATCAGAGAGGAAAATTTCGCATTCTTTAATACTGGAAACGTTCATATCTGCTTGTTCATTTATCCCCTGTTTCAAGCATACTACAAAAAAATCAAGCTCCTCAAATTCGCGCATCTATAACATTCCATGTTTATTGCTTTAGTCACGCAAGCCATTTTTGCCCATAATCAATGCATGTTTTAATTTCATCAAATAACGTTCGAACATTTAAGCTGGAGACAATCAGCCTTCAAAACAAATCAACCCTAGCATCTTCTGTTCAAACATCCTACACAATCAAAGCCCTTTAAATCACACACTGTTTATTTGCAACAAATGGAATATCAAAAGTTTGCATATCTGAAGATAAATCAACGCCTTCATTTACGTAAGTTTTAGAACTGGCCATTGTTTCTTCCCTTTGTTTCGCAAGTTCTCCTATAAATCTCTTTGCCTCATTTACATAAGTTTTTCACATTCTCTTGTCTGTTCCTCTCTGGCTTTATCTCATCAATCAGGTAACTGTCTTATTGTTTCTCTTTCTTTTAGTCTTTCCTTTTCTCAGTCTTGTTTTCTGATCTGACTTGCTCGGCCCTCTTCCATCTCCTCACCTTGTTTTCTCTGGGATTCCTACCTTATGCCTTGAACTGTATACAACATATAGGGTCGGGGTTATAGAGTTTACTTTTGACAAGATGATAGAAGTGTCTTGCAGATATAGTTTAGGTCTACAAAATACACATTAGTTTCCAGATTTATTTCCATAAGCAAACATTTTTAAATTGTTTTTAAAGGGTTCCCCTTAGTATAGACAGAGAGTGAGTGGATTTGGTTTGCTAAGAAATACAATTTAACAGAGGAAAATTAGTTGATATTCTAGAAATTTTCATAGTACACATGGACTCGGCTGTGATATCTTGGATGAGAGGATAGAGATAGGCTAGGTGGCACTGTGTACACATATATAGCAGTGATGCGAGGATATTAAATAAAACAAATTACATATAGTAGGTAAGTTCCAGATGTCATTCAAGTCACAAAAGGGTAAAGTCTGCATATATAGATTCATAATAGGCAATGCATATCTTTGTATTGTAACCCAGTGCACATGTTTGTCTGAACTGATTTGTAGAGAAAGAGAGAAGAATTTTGATAAAATAATACCTAGGCTCTTTTGTACCAGAGAAGCATGCATCTGAAATTGGTGATTGTTAGGTAGAAGCATTCTCAATGTATATACAGAGAGAAGGAGTGTGAATTGTCCAGATTTCATTTTGGAATAAGGGTTGTACTAAGGGTAGTGAAGATATTTGCATGTTTTAATTTAAAAAGCTGGAGAGTTTAAGGTAAGAAGCAATATACATTTTTAACTAAGTTAGATCCAGGTGAAAAAGGAGAGAATGTAATAGGAAGTTAGCACTTGGGTAGATAGCAGAGGAAGCCTGGAATGTCTTGAAGCATAAATGGTGAAGGCTGAGGGTAAGGCAGTGTTGCAAATTTAGGCTAAAAACTTGGAATAGTTGTCTAAACACTGTAGGAAGTGAAGTTGGATGGTGGAGAAGGCATTTGTGAGTCTTCAGCTTGCATTTATGAAGAAAGTCTGCATATCTGGGAATTTGTTTTGTAATAAGATGTATCACTTTGTGCATGTGCACAACTGACCTGAGTGTTTAGTGAGGTAGGCAAGTAGATGTTGTAAAAAGCATCAGAGTTTTGTTTAGGAGGCATATATATTTTGGAAAGCATGCAGATCTGAGAAAGTTTGGTAAGGATTGAGCATAAATGTGTAGTGACGACTGGAATGATGGATAGAAGTAGGTAGTTGCTGTTGTACAAAAGCTTCAATATTGGTCTGGAACAAAATATAAACAGAGAGCAAAGGGGGGGGTGAGTTTTCACAAAGTGTATTTAGAGGACTCGAAGCAATTAACTGGTTTGCTCGAAGCAAGTGCACATTTTTCCCAAAGTTATGTGTGGTGTGACTCGGGGTAGTCAAAGGATAAGCATGGGTTGCCTGTTACATTTTTTTTTTTAAAGAAAAGCCTGGGAAGTTTTATATTTACGAAGAATTATATTGTATAGCAATGTTTTAAAATTAAGTTAAAACTTAAAATGAAACTGAATTCAAGGGGGTGAATCTAAGTTGGAAATAAACTAGGCAACAGAAAGGTTTAGTATACAAAAGACTGCATAGTGCATTTGATCACGTCTGAAACATTTTTGAAGATAGGGTAGAGTTAGGCAGGAGGCTTGTTGACATATATCTGTGCATATTTTTTTAGAAGTATGAGTCTGATGTATTGTTAAGATATGGTGACTTATGTGTTGGCGTGAATGCATGTACGTAAGTAAGTGTAATAGGAATGTGCACGTGTACATGTGTATCACGGCATGTAGTAGTAAAAGCTTCACCATTTTGTTTTAGTTGTCTCTAGGAACTTTGTCGAAATTTTAGCATTAGCACGGTTCACAGTTTGGGTATATTTTGGGCACTTTACACAGTGGAGTGGTCGAGCAAGTCAAATCAATTTCCGTTCTATTTTAATCTTTTCTTGACCATAAATTCTAAAATCGCGTTTCAAAATATTTGAATTTGTTCTAGATTTGAATCTAGGCGACATCAGAAGAAATTTGATCGTTATTTTCTGTCGGTCTTTACCGGTGAATCGTCATTTTGAATTCAAATTTTCTGCAACTTTCAGGTGAGTTTTCTCACCAGGCATATGTATTTATATTTTGGTAAATTATCGCAAGTGTATGTGTAAAAATTTATTTCACTATTATCTGTCTGTAGTGTGATATAAAATGATGATCCCTATTTAAATTGACACCTCATCAGTTATTCATCTGTTGTATTATATCTGCAGTTATATTATATTATTGTTTATTTTACTGCTTAAATCACACTGCAAGTTCCCTGTTGATATAGATTGTATAGGCTGAAATGATAGGCCTAAATGATTATTATTGTTAAACTATTCTGTTAACTGCTTAACTGATAACTTGGGATTGCGGGTTTGAAATGATAGAACCCGGGGTATTTGTAAATTACGGATTGAAATGATATAAATCCGTATCACTTGACCTAGGCTAGAAAACTATATACAGGCCCGTGGTCCTTATAATATTTGCTGAAATATTTAAATTTATTCTGGAAGTTAAATATTTGATTCAATATCTTTAAAGGATTTTATATTGATTTTGAATGAGTTATAAATAAAGAAATAAATAAATATTCGAATAAAATTTTGGAATATAACTTATTTGGTAAATTCTGGATTTTGAAAGGATAAGATTTCAGTTAAAATAAATAAATAAAATAAGTTATATTTGGAAATATTTATCTACTACAGCATTTAAATGCTATCTTTTGAAATTGGACTAGTTTTACCCGTAACTTTAGGTAGCATTTCCTAAGTGCTACAGAATCTCGAATTTGATTGTTTTAAAATTTATGGAATTTGATAAACCATATTTTATGTTAAGTTTTGGGAATCTTAAGATAGGATATTCATAACTGGATTTTCCTTAAATAAATTTAAAATGAATATTCTAGTATTAAGCCAATTTTGAATATTTAATGGCTAAAATTTGGAGTTTTATTTATGGGATTTATGGGAATATTCAAGACTAAATAATAAAACATTGATTTGTTGAAAGAATAAAATCCAACCTTAGTAAATACTCCAATTGGATATATATATATATATAGGAATTGAATTGGTTTTGGGAACATGAAGTAATATTTAAATTATGGTTTAAAACTTGAAATAAAGAATATGTTTGTAAAGCTATGTAATTTATCTTCTTTACAAAGTAACCATAAGGTTAAACCATTTATTCTATATACCGTTGAATATCCAAACCATTTGTGTTTTTGGGAGTTATGGTTTTTAAAGTAAAAATTTCCAATATATTATGTTTAAAGGTATAATTCAAATATTTGGTTTCTAGATATTATAAATTTAAGCAGTATGGATTTTGGAAAAGAATTATATTTGAAAATAACGATATCATATTGTTTTGGGTTTTAAAATGATATCGTATTCATAGTTTTGAAATGGAAATGTTTATTCTGGTTTTAAAGTATAAATCGTTTTAAATGACCACGTGTTATAATAACGATTGGTTGGCAAAGAGACCGGGATCGGATATGGACATACTCTCTTTCGATACCGAAAACCACTTTGACTAACCGTGTACGCGGTGGAGATTCCAGTATGAAGTAGGTGGTGGCGACGTTTCCTGTAAGGTAAATACGTGGACCCAACTCCCGTGAGTTGGCATAAGGTGGCTAAAACAGGAGCGATTCTCAGGCCAATGAGGTCATTCCTCTGATCGGACGCTCCTCTTCGATATTATACTTTGACTTGGATTTGATTCAGTGGCCACTTCTATATTTTGATTTTGGGGAGTTAGTCCGAGGTGGGCGGTAACTGCGGCTACGCGTTTCCACCAGCCTGGATAGCAATTGGTATATCTACCCTGGCATTGCCTAGTTGTGCCGTGTCACCTACCATACCGAGCCTTTACTACGAGTTTCTATTTGTGTCGTACCTATGGAGTATCCTCTGGTAGCTTCCCGATCAGGAGGTATTACGGTACTGTATAGACTATTGGCATTATTCTGTGTTAAGGGCTATATGGGTAACCCCTTAACGCTAAGAAAAAGTATGTTTATTTTATAAATAGACACTATTATAATAGCGCAATATACTACATAGTAAATAGTTTGACGGATCCTTAGAGGATGGGCGGTCCCAAGCATCCTTTGAGTTACTTGCTCTATATTACAGTACACTTGAATTAGCTTACATTATATAAGTATGTATGTCCTGACTCGAGTGTTATGTTTTATTTTACGCTCGGGTCAGCCTGAGTTGCAGCTTCAGTTTTCTCTCCGGAGCTATGTCATCCCGTAGATCATTCGTGCTGCCAGAAGCTTTTCAGTCTTTATCTTATTTGCAATCAAGACTTTGGAAGACTCTGTTTCTATTTATGGCTCAAGCTGTATTGCAGATTTTAAACTATGTAAGCTCTGTTGATCAAAGTTCTGCAGTGGCTTCATGAACCACTGAATATTTATTTCCGCTGTAAGTTCTGATATCTGTGTATGTGATTCTGTGATTTTATTTACTGCATATTGTGAGTTTTTCCAAATTTATTCTACAACGCAGTACTTTGAACAATTCAAGTCCGACACGTGCGGATGCGAAGGGTTGAAAATACTGGGTCATTACACATAGTCTCCTTTGCGCGGCTCGATCCGAAAAAAAAATGACAGTATATATATCACAAATATACATCTCATCAAGTAATGAGGCATCCCGAAGGGAAAAAGTATAAAAGTGCGATATTTAATCCGAGATATGTACCTTATATTTTATTAGCAAGCATATACGGCTAATATAGCGCTAAAGCGAACTCCAAATGCGAAGCAAACGCGATCCGCACCTACTAAACACTCAACAAACAACATGAGAACATGCACATATGCAAATAATCTCAATATACAACATATAGCAACATAATAACTATATATGTCAACATAGCAAATGCAACTAAACAACAAATGCAATATATATTCAACCATCAACCAACTAAATACTCATTCATATTCTCATTTATATTTAATGAATTGGTTTTCACTCTAAATCATATTTGATTTATTAACATTGGATTTTATCAACATTCATTCTCAATTCAATTAGTTTACATTACTAATTAAATCCAATTCACGTTCAATTCTATTCAAATTTATTTACTTCTAATTTGAATTCAATTACATAGCTTTCAATTTCACTAATTCTTAATGAATTACATACAATCAATCAACAATCAAATAACAACCAATGTATATTAATTTCAACCCAATTCCTTTACTTCACTTACATTCATTTTGGTTTAACACCATCACTCTCAATTGGTTTAATTAAATTGATTTCCATTCAATTTTATTCAACTTCCAATAAAATTAGATTTTAATGAATTAACACTTTCATCAATTATTCCCTATCAACTTAAATTACATTCAATTGATTAAACATTCAAGCCATTCATTCAATTCAATTACAAAGTTGAATTCTATTTATATAATCTTAAGTTCACATCTATCACTAACCTTATTAATTTAGTTTGATACCAAAATCAGCTTCATTCAACATATCTTAAGTTATATTCATATAGTTTCACTTTTTATATATATAAGTTTATTTCACAATTGTAAATCACCTTAATTATAATTCATACTTATAATTCTTTTGCTTAGATTATTCAAACAACCTAACAATCAACTTATATACACTTTAATAATTCTGAAAAATTATTCCTTTATATTCAAAATAAAATCAAGGTAAAATTATTGCATTTACCCAATTTAAAAATATACTATGTCGATTTATCTTGTTTAAGAGTTTAGAAACCCCTATCTACGATAGTTAGCCAGACTAGATCGATCGGAATCTATAAACAATCAACCGATAAGTCAACACAATATAAAACAATTTCATATTCACTAACAAATACGCTCTCATAGCTATTATTACACTCAAACTCATTCTAGAGTACTACTGACTCTATCTCTAATGAGTAATACCCTACAGAACCATGGTTGTCGCTTAACCATCAGCTCTGATACCAAATGTAACGTCACGGATTTTCGTTCTTCGAAAATTCAACATCGACACTCACTTTATCGACTGCCGAGAAATCAAAGGCCAAAAACCAAGATGTTATGGGTTTTAAAAAGAATTTAAGAAAAGAAAGAAGAGAGAAAAAGGTAGAAGATAGAGGGAAAAGAAGATAGAAAATTTAGAAATAGAAAGAAAAAGAGAATAGAGAAAAAGGAGAAAAACAGAAGAAAATAGGACGGGACAGAAAAGAACAACAACAGAATCTCACAATTCGCAGCGGAACAACATATAATAATAAATGAATAATCTTTAAACAAAGAACTATATCAGTTATTACATTACATCACATTATATTACATTTCATTACATCATATCATATCATCAGAGTGTACAACAACATACAACAATAAACAGTGCAGCGGAAAAGAAATACTATATAAACTAGTAATACGCCATGCCATCCAGCTTGCCTCCAGCAACTCCAGAATATCCAAAATATCCTGATAAACCTAACTCTTAACTGCCCGTGTGGAAAATTGGTGGGCACCCAGAGTTTAGGAAGGAAAACAATAAACTCCGAGTCAGTCATGTGACTGGTGTGAGAACTCAAAACAGTTTATTTAACTTTAAAATCAAAATAGAGGAATATTTTTAAATTTAATTCGCAATGCTTTTAAAAATGAGACTACCATAAGGCCTCCCGCACACACACATGCAAACGCAGAATCGGAGGAGATTTCTCCTTATGATAGTCAAAGATGCTTGATACGCATTTAAAATAACATTTGATATTATTATTAGTGCATAATGTAGGAAAATTCATTTCTAAAATAAAGATATAAATCTTAGCCAACATACGACCATTATCGTATGCCTACTATAGCTACTATCCAAACAGTGGTGACCACCATAAGTGAATAGCAGGTTCTACAACTAATACCGTACAAGTTTCGTATTGGGAATTGGATTTCCAACAAATGGTCAGGCCAAGGAACTTCCCATTGCCACATGAGAATGCCTCTGGATGGACATCCCCGAGAACCAAACCGGATCTCTACCAACACAAGGCCGGGTTACTCCTAACTGAGTAACAACTGACCGAATATGCCATCCCCCGGTCCTTTGGGACCTTTATCAACCGAGCGCTCGTAATCAATTCACACAATCATAAAGTGTTTTCAACATGAGTAAGTATCTGGGCTCCATACCATGATACCACCCTTTTCCAGAAGGAAATGCACATATCCTAAAGGGCGCTACCCCTCATAACCTTGCTGCATCTTTCCTGTTTTGACCATTTCCGGGATGTGAGGCTCGACGAATTCACGTCCACAAAAACATACTTTATACAAAAGCCATGCTTTGGGTCAACAAATGATCAACACAATGATCACTAAGATAGACGATCAAATAAATGATCCTATCACAAATAATCAACACAATGATCATTTCAGCATCACTCAGCATGTCACATTACCAAACTGGGAATATATCGCTGATAACTTCAACTATATAACCTTTGAGCTCGTACGTCTCAAAGAAGGGTGTTAAGCAAAGAATAAATTCTCCGCCACCAACAGAAATATATTTGAAAGAAATCGGCTTTATATCTCAACTTGTAATGTCAGACATACAATCCATACAAGTCTGTTCCGGGCTCGAACAGAACCGAAGGCACTTACAAAGAAGTCCTTGCAATCCGGATATTCACAATCCTGATCGGATTTCCCATCACTTAGGGAGTTTCTATACCGGCGCGACTCGGTGCAGAAACAATCGATAGGTCATCCTATCGCTCTTGCAAATATCCGGTCTTCAACACCGATCTTCAAATGCAATTCACAACGACGTATCACATATTCGGAATGGGTTATACGACCCCATGGTCCTTTCCCGGTTAACCCGAATAGTGAGCGCTTATTCAAAAATAAGTGTGCATTCAAATTCAATCAAATCACATCAAATACCCATTCAAAGGGAAATATTGATAGTCGGCTATTGAACTATCAATGGATATGCATACATCACCAGATTCCAAATAATTTTCCAAATTATTTATTTTCCAAAATATCTTCACAAGATATACAATTTCAACACTTCAAAAATAAATCAATATTTATTTTCAAACAAATTCCACTTCACATATAAATTCCATAATGAATTTATATTTCAAAATATTCATGCATATGATTTCAATTTATTCATTTCAATTTATCTTCAAAAAGATAAATTCGAATTATTCACTTCATATTGGAAAAACAATTCCATACTTATTCAATTATAAGTAATTCACAAATCTTTTTATTTTCAACCTTGGAAAATATTCAATATACTTAAATCGAATTAAGTATATATTTCATTCTATTAAGGAAAACATTCTCTTAACATATTTATTTGGGTCAAAACGAATGTTGCGTAAAACATCGTTACGACAACCCAAAATCACTAGTATAGGGATTCGAATTTAAAATAGATATATAAATCCTAATACTACACAAACCATTTCCTTTCGGAAATCATTTACTATAACAACAGTGTTATAGTCCACCATTTCCTTTTATTTCTCGAAACATCTATTTCAACAATAAATGTTGAAATCTATGTTTTCGAATCTCAACACCTTTAAAACATCGTTAGATCGTTTTAATTTTGTTTAAAACATCACATTCTAAACATTTTCTTTAACGTATTATTCACTATTTAAAAACGTGAATATACTTCTTTAACAAATCCATCCTTTTATTCATTTTAATTCAAAGGATTATTCACTATTCAAAATGTGAATATAACTCTATTCCTAAGTTATAACAATTAACTTATCAAAATAAGTCGTTTGCGAATTTATAAAACAACGTCTATAAATTCCATTTCTATTTATTTCATAACAACTTCCTTTATAAATCTTCTTTATTTACCTATTCGATTTATAATCTTAATTATAAACCAAAAGTCCAAATTATAAGTCAAACACTTATAATTTATTTATTTGCAAAAATCGTTCCTTTGAACTTTACAAATTTTATAAACCTATTGTTTATAAAATTCCATTTATAACTTCACCGTTATATAATTCTATAAATTTCATTTATTAATGAAATTCATTTACAAATCATTCAAACACTTATAAAAAAACTCGTTTTATAATGTCAATATTTCAATTTATAAATATCCATTTATAAATCTCTTAATATAAATCAATTTATATTATTCTTTAAAACGTCTTTAAATTCCTTTAAAATTTCACCACTTCGATTTATAAAATAATCAAATTTTATAAATCCTATATTTAAACTTTTATAATATATTCAAAAATCCAATCTAAACTATTTTATAAAATCTTTAGTTCATATTTCTCAAAAATCAGCTTTTAACTGTATTTCTCAAAAATTATAATTTTTATAACTTTAAAAATTATAACGTTCATTTATTTAAAATGGATCAATTCCAAAAATATAGTATATTCTCAAAAATCACTTTAAAATCATTTTAAAATCCCAAAATTTGGTTCAATGATGCTACACACCAAATAGTCAATCACGACTACAACGATATCATATATCAATATGAAAATCCATCAAATATCCAAATATCTGAAATCAAATAAAAACTGTTGAGGAATCCAGTTGGATCCCTCCAACCTGTTTTCCTGCATCCAAAAACATTAGCACAATACCAATTTCGCTCCAGTACGAAATTGTCGCGGTACATGTTTTTAATAAATATTATCCGCTTACTAACGGCGTAATAGGGTCTCATCCGCTAAACAAAAAATGCGGGAAATCAACAACTGCAATATATACATATGCCAATATATATATATTGCTATTATATATAATACCAATTTCACTGTTTATGAAATATTCGCGGTATATGTTTATATTAAATAACATCCGCTTACTAACGGCGCATAATGTCTATTTTAACAATCAATAGATATTATCATCATTCATACATGCATTCAAATATTTTAAATCTAACTATTTAAAATAAAATCGAAACCTATTCGATTGAGTGAGAAGTTCTCACCTTGGTTTTAATTTCCGTTTTAGCGATTTATTTCGAATAAAATTAAACGCGCGTTTAATTTTACCCGAAATGCTCACTAACTCCAAACGACTCCAAACCAACTCCATCGCGTAGTGCTCGTCCATACGATTCCAACGCAACTGGTTTCGCGCAGTTTCGACCTCGTATGAAAAAGTTATTGATTTTACAAGTTTGAACGTATTTATATTAACAATTTACAACAAAACTTTAATAATTTTATACCCAAACCCTACAGGCCATTAGATCTCACTGGTTTGCATCAAGGCCATCCATCCCCTTCATCTTCCACACGCGCAACAACTACAGGAAGGAGCCGAACTCCTCAACCCATTCAAAGAAATTAGGTTTTAACATTACAACCTTGTTTCTCAACGATATCCCATCACACCACTTGCATTTCGAAGCTCCTCTCCCCCTCTAGGTTCGGCCCCAACCCCATGATGCTCGGCCCTGAGATTGGCCTCGTATGGCGTGCGAAAACTGATGAGAACGCAGGTCATTATCTCACGAAATACAACTCCGTTTAACATCACCACCGTTGAATCTCTAGTACTCGACGCTCTCTACATTTTGCTAGTTGAAAACTTCTTGAAACAATGCATGGATTAGAAGATAATTTGAGGAGAAAGGGGACATTTTCTGGCCGTTCAAAATGAAGGAGGCGGCCCTGTTATAAAACCCTAGTTATTTTTTTTTATTTCTTTGTGAATTTAACTTCTATTTATAGAAAAAGCTAGCGTAAACACTATTCATCCCGGGAATTCCGAACTCCGATTTAGGCGCCGTAACCAGCGTACCTAGGGTTTATCCCACGTTCCGGACACAATGGAACAGGTTTCGGAAGCTAATTCGGAAGTATGTGCGAGTTATGGTTGAAAACGCTCAATTTAAATTAAACCGATTTAAATCGATTTCTAGGCGTTTTAATTCGTATCAGACAAACGGTAAATCCAATTGACTTGAAATTTGAAACCTTACAATAATATCACATTACGTATCCGATGAAACTGGTTTCATCGAAATCCGAGACTTTTTGAAAAATGGCTATTTTGACTCGCCAAATTTAAATTAAAAACGATTCGATGCGTTTCGAGCTGCCACGATCAAACGATAGCTCCGATTGACACGAAATTTGAAATCCGGTAATAACTAACTATTACGGATCCAATGGAACTGGTTTCGTTCAATTCTGAGACTGTTCAAAAATTGACTATTTTACAGTCGATTATTAAATATTAAAATATTCAATTTTCACAAATTAACTTTTAATTCGATTTTAAAAGTTATAAAATATCGTTCTAACTTCAATATGATAAAATAAAATTTTACAAATCATTTTCAATCATATTTAACTCAATTTTCAATTATTTCCATAATTTAACATATTAAATTATCGTTTTAATTATCCAATTAAATCCAATAATTCAAATAAAAATTTATTTGACTTATAAATTCACTTATTAATATTCAAAATAAATTAAATATTCAAATTTAAATTAATAAAAATTCTGGGTCGTTACAGTGGATGTTACCCCACTTACGGGGTCCGTTACAGCTGGTATCAGAGCTTTGGTTTTAGGCAAACCTTAGCCTGCGGAGCAAAAACTCATTAGAGATAAGGTATAAATACCCTAGAATGAGTGAAATCAATCTCAGAATCATTCTTTGCGAGAGAACGTATTTTCAAAGTATAAACTGATTTTAAAATGATTTTTCAAAGGATTTTTCAAAGATTATTTTGATACAAATTTTTTCTTGTTTTAAATGCAATTTTCTAAACTTCCTTCCTTTCGTATCTACATTGTTAGTATTTTCTTTGATTAGGATATTCATCCAAATGAATTTTATCCTATCTTATCTTAGTCTTCTCTGTACGTTGTGCTAAGCCTTCTGCTATATTTTCTATCACCTCTGCATCTTCTCCAGCTCCTACTCCTAGTTATGACCAAGGTACGCTTCAGGGCACCTTTTCTTTATTTCAGCATCCTATTGTGTTTTATTTGACACTGGAGCTTACCATAATTTTATTTCTTTTGATTTGTCTGATAAGTTCGAGCATCTCCTTTCTCCTGAGTAGGCTTCTATACCTTTATGTGTTTCAAATCCCATTGGAGGCCCCACCAACCTTAATAGGATTTGTAAGCAAGTGAAACTTCTCTATTCAGATCATCGTTTTAGTGGTGATTTCTATGTTCTGGACTTCGATGCTTTTGATTTATTGCTTGGAAGTGATTGGCTGGGTAGGCATGATGCCCATATCTATTGTAAAGCCGGGTATGTTTATCTTGTTGATGATCAAGGAAATACCTTGATTATTCAATGCCACATACCTTAGGATTTTGCTGGCAACTTTATTTATTCTCTGGATTCTTATCCTAGCGATCTTCATTCGACCCGTGTGGTCAAATTTTATCCCGGTGTATTTGGTGAAGTGACTACTTTACCTCCTAAGCGGGAAATTGATTTCTGTATTGATCTTATTCCTGGAGCTTGACCTGTAGTTCTTCCTCCTAAAAGAATGTCACCCTGTGAGAAGGTTGAGTTGGGAAAGCAAATTGAGGACTTGTTCTCCAAAGGTCTGATCAGAACTAGCCATTCAGCATAGGGAGCAGTGGTGGTTTTCATCACTAAGTTCGATGTATCCATGAGGATGTGTGTTGATTATAGGGAGCTGAACAAGCTCACTATGAAAAATAGATATCCAATGCCTCGTATCAATGATATGTTTGATCAGCTTTATGGTGCCAATGTTTTCTCTCAGCTTGATCTTGCCACAGGTTTCCACCAGCTCAGGGTTGATGAGGAAAGTATTCCTAAGACTGCTTTTCGTACTAAGAATGGGTTTTATGAATGGTTAGTCATGCCTTTTGGTTTAACTAATGCTCTTGTTTTCTTTATTGATTTAATGAATCGTCTTTTTCGTATTGTGCTTAATAAATTTGTTCTAGTCTTTGTTGATGATATCCTTGTCATCTCTAAGACCAAGAAAGAGCATGAGTCGCACATGAAATCTGTTCTGGAGATTCTTAGAAATCATCAATTGAAGGCTAAATTTTCTAAATGCCATTTCTAGAAGGATGAAGTCTGATCCCTTGGATATATTGTTTCTAGTAATAGAGTTTCTGTTGATCCAGTCAAGATCGCTACGATCAATGTAAGTCTTTCTTTCTTTCTCTTTTTCCTTCGTCATTTAATTATTCTATCTTTTTTGTTGTTCTTATTTCTCCCTATTCTATTACAGGATTGGGAAACTCTTAAGACTCCTTCTAAGATTCGTAGTTTTCTGAGCCTTGCCAGTTATTACCGGAGATTCATTAAGAATTTTTCATGGATTGCTGCACCTCTCACTGCTTTGACTCGTAAGAATGCTAAGTTTATGTGGGTTATTGTGGATAGACCGACCAAGTCTGCTCGTTTCATTCCGGTTAAGTCCACCCATTTTGCTTCTAGCTTGTTTGAGATCTACATGAGAGAGATTGTTCGTCTCCATGGTGTTCCTCTCAGTATTGTTTGTAATCGTGATCCTATCTTTACCAGTCAGTTTTGGAAAGCTTTTCAGGAATCTTTAGGTACTCATCTGAATCTGAGCACCGCTTACCATCCATAGACCGACGGTCAAAAGGAAAGAGTGAATCAGATTCTCGACGATCTTCTTCGTGCTTGTGTGCTTGATTATGGGGAATCTTGGGAAGATCATCTCCACCTTGTTAAACTTACCTATAACAATAGTTCTCAGGTATAATTTTAATCTTCTTGTCATCTTGTCTTAATCCTATTTCAGTCTATCTTTTTCTGTGTTTTCCGTACCTTATTCATTTTCGAGACAAAAAGTTTTGAGTGGGGGAGAGTGCAATAACCCTGTATTTTGTGATTATTTTAATTGTATATTTTAATTATTTCAATTGAATTTCTGATTTAAAAACTTTATTTTCATTTAGTAAGATGGATAAATTTTGTTATTTTAAATATAAATTTTGATTTTTACGTGAATTATAATTCCAAACATGACTAAATAGAATATTTTTCAGAATGTGAATTTTGGTCAATATGGTCAAACTTTGACTTTTAAATTTAAAAATTTTAAATGTTGAATTTTTGAATTTTATCTTTTATTATGAAAATTAATAAAATTTTAAGTATACTACTTTTCATTTCATTGGAATCCGATTAATATTGTGAAAGTTATGCTTTTTAAACCATTGTATGTAAATTGTTTATTTAACAAAATTGTTTATTTCAATTTATATAAATAATATTTTTGTTTGTCATATCATGTTCTAATTTGTGTATATCTGTGTAGCATGACATGCTATGTATATAATTTTATTTTTAAAATTTAAAAGTGTAGTTATAATTTTCCAATGATAATTGTATTTTGTTTACAATTTTAAATTCTAGTTTCAAATTAATAAACTATTTTCTTATTTATTTTCCATTTTTCCCAAAATTATTTATTTACTTTCATTTATACTTTATTTTTTTATTTACTAATTTTCTATTAGTTTATTTTAAATAAAACTATCGGAAATTTGAAGAGACAAAACCTTTTCATTTACTTGTGACCTTTCATTTTCTTTGCCTTTTCATTTCCTTGTTTTAGCCGTGTGTTTCTCATTGCTATTCACGTGAAAAAATTTCCTTCTCTTCAAAACTCACGGGTATCTCATTATTGCAAAAATTTCATAAGTTTTAATGGTTTCCTTTATCTTACGTTTTCTTTTTCTTTACATTGATTTTTGCCTTGATTCCTCTTATGCTTCGCTCGGCCTAACCCTTCACCACCTTGACCGACCACCACATCACTTCCTCCTCATCACCATCCACGGCCTGACCTCCTCCTCCTCCTATGACTAATATGTCCGTGACCTCCATATGAAGCAAGCACCACAAAAAATTGCAAAATACTTCTTGAATTGCCTAGCCGAGCCAAAACTTCACCATCCCCTCCATATTCACTTCGGCCACACACTTAGCCACCCCCACCAGTAAGCACACCACCTCTGGCCATCACTGTAGCCATCACCAGACCTGTACTATGCATGGTCGAGCCCATATGTTGACCAGGCCGAGCCTAGTGGTGCACCAAAACTTGCCTCTTTTGCCTTGTCCTTTTACCTTCTTCATGTTGTAACTCCAACCCCTTCACACCCCCTTCTAGCTGTGTGTTTTGACCCATACCCAAGCCTATAACACCATCATGGCCGAGCACTTGAATGGTTAAGGCAGGGTCAAACCATCTTTTCTTTGTTAAATTTTATTTCAAATTGTTTCAATAATTTTTTGTGTTGAATATATATGTTTCTATGGTCTTGTTTTATTTGTTGTTTACAAGATCAACATCTTGGCTCTCCATTCACTTGAATCAAAAGTCGTGCTGTATCATGCTTTCTGGAATTTATTCGTGTAGTTTGATTTGCAAACTCCATCTTAAAGGTGAGTATTCACGCTTGACATTCATATACAGTGAAGTGACAGCAAGTGAATCTGTAGAAATATTATATCATGTTATACCTGCCTGTAATATGAATCATTTGATGTTAACCCTTGTTTATAAACCTGTCACATCATCTGATACTGCTATACGTTGCTACTGTTTATTTATTTCTGTTTCTCAAACAGCAAGTTCCATGTAGAATAGAATCACTATGGGTTGAAATGATACATACCCGAACGGACTTTAGAATAGGAAAAATCATTACGGGCTGAAATGATAGGCCTGAGTGATTTTTATTTATTTTAATTGACTTGGGATTGCGGGTTTGAAATGATAGAACCCGGATTATTCTTTGCAAATTACGGATTGAAATGATATATTATCCGTATCACTTGACATAGGTTAGAAAATATTATACAGACCCGTGGTTGTTATACATATTTTCTAGAATTTTTAAAGTAAAAATATGATAATTTGATTTAAATTTGAATTTAAAATGACTTAATAACGTGTTATTGATTTTTCTATATATTAAAATGGTTAAATAAATGAATGCTTAAAAGTGTAATTTGAAATATAACTTGGCTTGGAAATGTGGAATTTGGTTTAAAAATAAAAGTTAAGTTAAGAAAATAAAATGGCAATTAAGTTTAATTTATGAAATGGTAAATTAAAATAAAGTGTAAAGTAAATGCAAAAAAAATTAGGGAAAATTGTACATTGACTTTAATAAATGAAGCAATGGGAAATTTGATATTTATTTGTGAAATTTACTTTATAAAAATCATAAGTTAAAGGGTGTTTAAGTGATCATTTTAAAGTGGAAAATATGAAATTTTATAAGTTAAAATGGTTTAAATTGAGGTTTAATTTTTGCAAAAATTCTATTGTAAATCTAGAAATTCTTTTAGTAGCACTTCAACAATGTTATCGTTTCTGAAAATGAACTAACATCCGGAATAAATGAATCTACAGCACTTTGTAAGTGCTGTAGTTGCAGAAGTGAACTAAAAAGCTAAAAATAACTAAAGGTTATTGTATCACTTGGCAAGTGCTGTAGTTGCAGAAACTAAAATTTGAACTTGAAACTAATGAAAGAGCTATTGCAGCACTTGTTAAGTGCTGCAGTTGGCTGAAATGAGATTGTTGAATACAATTGAACTACTGCAGCAGTTTTGTAAACGCTGTCTTTGCTGAATTGAAAATCTTTTAATTTGAACCCTGAACTATTACAGCAGTTTTGTAAATGATGTCTTTGTTGAATTGAACTATTTTACAACTAAAACTGAACAATTACAGCAGTTTTTAAACGCTATATTTGCTGAATTGAATTATTTTCAAATATAACTTACCGCAGCATTTTCTAGGTGCCGTGAAAAGCTGAAATTTCAATGTTTTGTAGTTTTTAACTAAATAAATGAACTCAGAAAAGGCTAATTTTTTGAGAATTGAATATTTGATTTGTAAGTATAATGACTTCACTTTTAATTTGTTTAAAAAGAGTATTTTGATTTGAAATATAAACCATTTTTGAAATTTGATTTGGAATGGTATTTAAAATAAAATATAAACCATTTTGAAATGTGGTTTTGAAAGGATATGGTATTTTGATATTTTGAAATGGATTGGAAGTGATTTGATCTTTATTCCGGTAAATATTTGAATTTGAAATGATATTTGATTTGAAGTATAAAATACTATTTTAAAATGTATAACCACGGGTTATAATAACGACTGGTTGTTAAAGAGACCGGGATCGGATATGGACATACTCTCTGTCGATACTGAAAACCTTTAACAATTGTGTACGCGGTGGAGATTCCAAAATAAAGTAGAATTGTGGCGACGATCCTATTATGGTATGAACGTGGACCCGACTCCAGTGAGTTGGCTTAAGGTGGCTAAAACAGGAGTGATTGACAGGCCAAGTGAGGTCATTCCTCTTATCGGACACATTTCTTCGATACTATACTCTTACTTGTGATTAGTTTGATGGCCATCCTCTGATTTTGATTGGGAGTGTGTTCCTAGTGGGTGTAGTGGCTGCTACGCTACCACCAGTCTGGAAGCGTAATTGGTATATCTACCATGGCTTTGCCTAGTTGTGCCGTGTCACCTACCATAGCGAGTTTTACTACGAGTTTGTTTTTTTGCCCGTAGCCCATGGAGTATTTAGGGTAGCCTCCCAATCTGGAGGTATGCTGATACTGGATGGACTACTGGGACTATTACGTGTTAAGGGCTATAAGGGTAACCCTTTAACGCTATTTAAAAGCAATTTTATTTTACTGTAGACGTTATTATAATAGCGCAATATTACTACAAAGTAAATAGTTTAACGGATCCTTAGAGGATGGGCGGTCCCAAGCATCCTTTAAGTTATTTGTACATTTAGTGCAGTTCACTTGAGTTGATTTACATTGTATAAGTATGTATGTCCTGACTCGAGTGTTTGTTTTTTTTACGCTCGGGTCAGCTTGAGTATTCACAGTTTTGGATTTCTCTTTCTGGAGCTAGGAATCGCTGGAGATTCTGCATATCTTGTTATTTATCTATTTCAGTTCAGTTGTTCCGTTTCAGCTCTTGTATTAGTGAACTTCTATGTATTTGGGATTTATATTTTGTTTGTTTTCAGACTGATATTATGTATTTTGTTTTTGACACTTTGTTATAGTAGCTTCATGAACTACTATGGTATTTTGAATTTCCGCTGCGAGACATTCTAATATTTTCTTTGTCTGTGATTCTATGATTGGTTTTATTTCCTCTAAATTTTATTACAATCTGTTATTTTGAATTATTCAAATCTGACATGTGTAGATTATTGTCGATTTGAATGGTCCAAAATAGTGGGTCATTACAGACTCATCCTTGCTATTACTACCCTATTCTATATGAGTCAGACCCCACAAAGCTAAGGTTATCGCTAAACCAAAGCTCAGATACCAACTATAACGACCAGACTTTTTGGACGGTTTAAATCGACAATAAACCACACACGTCAGGGCAAAACCATTCAAAAGGGCAAATTGTTATCGGGTAAATAAGCAAAGGCAGGAAAAGAAAGAAAACAAATATAGAATCTTACAGTGGAATAACAAAATATAATAATCAAATAAACATTTTGTGAAGCTGTTTACAAATAACATTGATTAAACCTTTATAATACAGATCAGAGTTACATCCACCAAGAATGAATAATAAATAAATGCGGTAGAACAACATGATACAATGAAATAAATATAATAAAGGATAATAGTACAAATTCTTTGTCTTCATCCTCCAGAAAATAGTCTTCGATAAACTGAAAAGCTTGAACTGACCTGAGCGAATTGAAAAGACAAAACACTCGAGTTAGAACTAAAAGATCTTATATAATTTAAATCAACAGTAAATAAATATGAATGTACTATGTCAGAGATGTTTACGGGGTTTGACATCTCCTATCCAATGTCTAACGTGAGTGTAATAACTTAAGAGATGGTCGAGATTTCCATCACCTAAGGATCCGTTAAACTATCTACTATGTAGTACAATACACTATTATAATAGTTTCTACAGTAAGGTAAAATATAAAATAGCGTTTAGGCGTTACCCATATCCCCCTTAACACATTTTTACATATTCTCATAGTCTATACAGTACCGTAATTCACCCGTAAACTGGAGGGCTATTAGAGGGCACTCCGTAGGTATGGTACAAACCAAACTCATCGAAAGCATGATAGGCGAGGAAACAGATATTACTCGTGGATGGCAGCTTGATTTGTGATGAAGTGGATGATAGAGGAATTTAGTTGTTTGGATAAGACGAGATGTGGGTTTTGTAGAATGATGAAGGGGGAAAAAGAAGATAGCGTAGGCAAAGTCGGTGTTAGAATTTGAGCAAAGTCCAATCCCTTGTTTGTTGATAAGGAATCGGTATTATGGCCTGATGAGTGGATGGAAAAGTAGAGAGGATCGATGTACTTAGATCGGAGAGAGGGTTCTATCATTTGGCTTTGGAAATGGATCGACCTATCTATAAGGGTCGGCCGGACTTAGGGATCTGCAGGTCTTGGTCGAAAAGGGGGATCGGTAGAGAAACTTTGGGAAGGGGTCGGTAGTTAAGGTTCGGTCTAGAGGGATCAGTAGACTTATACACTAAATCTTACTTTTTTGACACTAATCCATCCAATAAACTCGGACATGATGACAACGAACATTAAAGCATGCATATTTATTACTGAGCTTGAGATTGAACGATCAAACCCATGAAAGTTTTGCATATATTAGAAAATTACAATTGGGCTTAAATGGCATACTACACACTTCGATATACTAATAGTTGATCCTACAACAGATCAATCTCTTTGCCAGTTGTGATGGTCAACGATGACGGTCACTCTGGTCAGAATCCAAAATCTCTTTCTCTAACTTATTTTTTACTTATTTTTAACTGTTTATATATGTTGTACATTTCACTACACTACACTAGCTCACACTTAAGCCGGAGGGAACAGGTAAACTTTTCTAACTTGGATTATCTATTGAGTATAGATAATATGGAATCCAGACGCTTGGAGCGTTTAGCTAGTATGTCTTTCGATCTGGCAATGCACTACATCGATTCTGAAGCAAAATTAAGTTCTACGACTATATCAAGTAGGCTTTCTTCTGGCTATCAAGCAGAACATACAAAAGTTTTCGGGCCACCGGTTAACCTTTTCTCATACGTTCTAGTTCTCCTAGTGGAGGATGTAAGCCCTGCTCCTGATGTAATAGAGGGTGCCATTCTTATAAATAACCCAATAATCTCATGAATCTACCGAATCGGTGAGACTGTCCTTCGTCGGTTGTATTCTATTGATGGAATTTCATTTGTAGATGTCTTGGTTCTTTCAATAAACGATAGGCCTCACTTGCCTCCGGCGGGGTGCACTGCAGTAATAAATTTAGGTGTCTGGATGGATGCATACTTCTCTTTAACTCGTTTATTCGAAAGATGCTGAGGTATCTTGGAATAGCTCCTACACTACTCCACCCAAATAGTTACTCCTTCCTACATGGAACCTTTTGGCTATTCATGACCGTTCCATTTCGCATGCCAACTCCTGAAGACATAAGATTAATTTTGAACTTCAAAAGGCGGTCAGGAAGTCCTTTCTATGTTTTCCTTGAACTTTTAACGAACTTCCAAATCTTGAAAGGCGCTTGGAATAAACTTTTTTTGTTCAAGCATGAGTGGTTTTATGTACGATTTCCACCCGACTTTGCAAGGCGATGGTTGGAAGGACGTAAGTGTTGCTTTCATTTTATTCTCAAGTTCACTAATCTGAATCATAATTTTTCCTTTGAATCTGCTAACATCTGGGAGTCTTTCATATTTTTTCCTATGTCCTAAAGGCACTAATTTTTCAGGAGCAGTCATTGCCATTCACGCTACCCTTAATTAAGACTAGGGCATTAAACTTCTTGTAACTGATAAGTTACTATCTTTATTTGAGTTGTTGGAGTAAGGCCGTAGCATTGAGCTTCGTGAAGGTGTAACACTGCCGAGGAATGTCACAGAGCAAGGAAGAGAAGCTATCAATCTCATTTGTTCCTAGCCAAAGGAACTTGGGATGACACTGAAGAGGGTGAGATTTTGGATTCCTAAGCTAATACATGGCGTGGATGTGGGCCTAGGTAAGGCACTTATGGTCGAGCAACTTCAAGGCGTGCACCAAGACAAAAGAAAAGGCTAGCATACAAACTTCATAGAAGAAAGACTACCGTGGATCCAGATTTCATCATTGCTTCTATTGAAGTGGAATCATCTTCCCAACACTTCAAAAGTTCGCTGAAGGGTTTTTCAAGTCTCCAAATTCCAGATGATGTCATGACCTACGACTTTCCAAATATCAACGTCGAAGGGCTCGATTCTTTTACTAGGAGTGGTGAAAACATTCATCCTTCTGATAAAGGAGAGCAAATGCCCATGAGCAAGGGTATAGCCACTTGTATGTTAGAGGGAACACTATGACACTCACGACTACATGTAATTAACTACACGGTCTTTATTAATCTTTCACATAATAATTACTCATATGATATGATTTGGTCCTTGTAGGTGTGATGACTCAGTCCCGGGCCTTTGATCGCTTAAGAGGTTCTTCAACGTATCATCAATCAAGCCGGGATTCAGAGTCTTGCCGACATAGGGATAAAGGCGATAGAAGAGATAAAAGCTACCATTCAAGGGAATCCTCCTATTCTAAACTCAATTCCAAGTCCCAGACACACGCCAAGGTGAACAGCCTAATCTCCCTGCTTACAGTGAAGACCAGCCTCCTTACCACGGCCCTCAAGTCGCCACATCACACAAGCAGCATTCTGGCACTTCGAGCTCTATGCAGTCTCACAAACTAAATCAAGAAAACATCCAATTGTCGCTTCTGATACGTCCTTACCAGCTGCTGCACCTGATGTTTCTACAGTAGAGAAATTAGCCGAGCTTAAAGGCCACTTTCTCGAACATTTGTTTTGATGGGTTTGAATTCCTTCCCTCAACTCATACAATTATGGAGCATGCTAAAGCGAGTTCTCTTGCATGTGTCAATAATGTGTTTATGCAGCATAAATTGTTTCAACGTTTGGCCAAAAATAAATCTCTGAAGTGTCCATTGAGCGACAACATGAAGTAGACCGCCTCAAGTTAGAAGCGATACATGATAAAGACATAATTAAAGACCAAGATGCCGAACTATCAGAATTGACTACAAAGCTTGCCGAAGTGGTGAAAAGTGCCAATGAAATAGTAGAGGCAGTGAGGCATTTAGAAACTTCTCACAAAAAAAACTCGACGATGCCCTCAATCGCAATGAGGCACTTGCCTTTGAAAAAGATTCCTTGAAACAGTAAAAAGATGCTTCTGCCCGCTGCGTCGAGGAATTTGAAGAGCTTCTCAAAAAAGTAAAGGAAGGAGAAAATTAAGGCTCGGGAAGAATCACAAAAGTACAGTGAAGATGCTGCCGAGGCAAGGAGCCTGTAACATCCCTTTACTTGGAGGCCTAGGATTAACGACTATGGATGTTGTAGTCATCCATAGTTATTAATCCTCGACGACCAAATATGGCGATATTAGATACATTGAATACACAGAAACACAAGAAATGGAAAAAATATTAATAGCAAATAAAACCATTTTTCATTTCAAAATATTTCAAATTGATTATATATTCCCAATTCGCAGACCAAATTCAGATAACATATAATAATAACAAAATATGCCAAGAGCAGCATATGAAGATGTCCCTTGGTTGATCAAAGTACATAATAAGGCACTTAAACAGTCTTCCATTACAACCAATCACACAGCGGAAATTAAATAACTATAATAACAAGCTTGTCTCTAGCATGTCTTAAGAAGCTTTATTTGTCTAAAAGAACACACGAAAACTTTAACTCTCAACCTACTCAAAATCAATTGAGTACCCGAGAGTTTAAAGGGAAAATAAAAATTTCGAGTCAAACATAAAGTCCGGTATGAATAATAATATACCATTTCAAACCCTTTGGATATCTAGTGAGACCACGCCGCTTAGCGGAATGAGTTTTCCCCTCACTGGTATCCTAAAACATTTATAAAACTATATACTGTGCTCCTGCACCCATAATGGTTAAAACATAGCATTTCAAAATATTACGATGATATGCAAAACAAGTAAATCAAATTTGGATTACCCATACCCGTTTATTCTGTCAGTATGTCTCAATTATAGTTTTAATGGTTACTATTACCTTTTACATATTTATGGACTATCTGTCCAAATTCATAGTTTTCACGAAATCGCTAAGAACTTATTGGTAACTCCAATATCATTTTACACCAACTAAGAACCTATTGACTATCCATGAATATCGAAATACGAATATAGTTTTCATGGGATAACTACAAACCTACTAGCACCTTCCAGTATCAAATCATAGTTTTCATAGGTTGACCGTGAACCTATTGTCCCCTGCCAATATCATATAGTTTTCATGGGGTTATAGTAAACCTATTGGCCTCTGCCAGTATCTTTGATTAAGATTTTAACCTCTGCTAAGTTATATTCACTACTAGGTCAAACTAACTAGTTTTTCTACCCCATTTCCCAAAATACAGTTATGGGTTAATAATAATGTAAATAAATATATGAAGAAGTAAACACAATAACAAAATAATACTAACATCTATAGTTTATTATCCTTGAAATATTCTTTATATAAATACCTTGGTAAAACCCTTTAACCTTATAAATCAAGGAAAACTACTCCATTTCAAAACACTTTATTTATTTATGCTATGGTTATTACTTCAAATTGAGATTTTGCTAATGTTTTGAAATCGTAAAAACATCTCTTTCAAAACCTCTGGATAACCTCCTTCGAAAGCAAAGACCTCTTCTCTAACATAGCATACATACTTTTCGAAGCCATTGATAAACATTCTCTTTCAAAACCTATGATACATTTCGTTGGTATTAAACTATCTTTTAAAATATAGAGCCTAGAAATAAGCATAAATACCCTGTCCGAAAGCATCGGTTTTACTCTTTAAAATCAACATTTGGGTCAAAATGGTTATATACGAAAGTATATCTTTTGAAACCAACAAAAGTTAAATTTGGGGAAAAATTGATGGTGTCAGAACCATCTGGTTCAAAAGTAAAAACTTTTTAAATTTAAACTTCGAAGAATAGAGTCGAAACCCCGTTTGA
The DNA here is from genome assembly GCA_030765085.1 of Allium cepa. NCBI lineage: Eukaryota > Viridiplantae > Streptophyta > Magnoliopsida > Asparagales > Amaryllidaceae > Allium > Allium cepa. Next base: position 434,796,404 of record CM060944.1, read on the forward strand.
CTCCATCACCTTCGAAACCCTCTACCCCTTCGAAAGCATTTAGAAAGAAGACTTGGTTTAAGGTAAAAATAAGGATAACCTTTCGAAAGCATCATTGTCGAAAGGTACCATAGTGGCCAGGTTTCAACTATGTCAGAACCAACACTATCGAAATCTTTTATTTAAAGGAAAATGGAACCTGTTCAAATGAAAAATGTATAGCCCTTCTGAATATATAGCCCTTCTGAAAGCATACATTTCGACTAAATCGAAAGCTTTAAGTAAAATAAGGCAAGGATTTCAACTTATGAAAACCAAGGAGGGTTTTGAACCCATTGGAAGCTAACCTTTCAGCAGCAAGGCTTCCCTTCCTTCCAATCCACTATGTAACATCTAGGTGATACCATGTGTATTGGCTTCAACTAGGTATGTTTCGACTATGTACTTTTCGAATATGATGGGGCGACATCAATGGGGTCGAAAGGTATTTACTAATAAAGGCGGAGCGCCTTTTTCTGATTTAAAGGTTGAATTGTAGCAACTTCAGTAATTTCTTTTTAACAACTTGCCCTTTTAAACCATTGATTGGCTGCCATAATTTTTTTTCAAATATTTTATCTATAAAGCTACCGCATTTGTACTAGATATAAAACTTGAAAATGTAACGTTTAAGGCTTCCATATACTAAAACCAATTATTTCAAAAAAGTCTTTCTTTTAAAATAATTTATTTCCCTTAGTATATCAATTGGGAAAAATCCCCAAAAATCACAAAAATTTGATTTCATCATGTAACCAAACATATTAAAATCTTAGACCTAATTTCTATTTGGAATATTCAAAATAAATTTTAAACCCAATTACATCATATTTTTCATCAAAAATTCATAGCAAAATTTCTATAGCTTGGAAAATTCTTAAAATTAAAACCTATCTCCTAAAATTATGTTTTACTTAACATAAAAACTTTCCATAGCAATATAAAATCATAGAGTCTTAGTTTTACATCAAAACCATTCAAATTCATATGTGTATGAATTAAAATAAATCAACACACTATAACTCAAGCATATCATCATCCATTTTATCACAAAGATGAATTTAAATCATAAATCCAAAACCATATAATCATAGAATAAAAATAGAGATGGTATGACATTATTATTCACCTTAGATTTGATATTGGACTTGAGATTTATTGTTGATTAATCCTTTCTAGCTTGATCCTTAGCTTTATATTAAAATTTGTCATTTTTCCTTCTTGTTAATGGCCAGCTCTATTTGTTTTGATTTGGATTTGTGAAAAGATGAAAATGGAAGTGAATGGGCAATAGTAAGAATGTATCACCATGTATAATAAATTGGCTAATATACTAACATGCCCATGTGTAATTAATTTAAAGCCCATTTACTTTGTTAATAAACGCGGCCCTATATAATTTACGCAAATCTCAATATACTTATCATCATTACTATATTAAATTTATCTAATTAAATATCCTGAATAATGTTATCAAAAATTAGGGATGATAAAGGCTCCCTCCTTAAAGAATTTCGTCCTCGAAATTCGGTAAGGACTAAAACTAAACATAGCAATCATCTGTAACAATTCCTAACCGTCATACTACTCTAACTGACTAGCAACTATCTATATTATTCTAATATAGTCATACCCTCAAAGAAAATAAGGATTAGTGTCTCTAAGCCTGTCCTATGTCTCGCAAATACGGTCCTTCTTATTGCCGCTCCACTGAACTTTCACCAACTTTACTGTATTGTTTCTTAATCTTTTCTCATCTCTAACTATAGCCCGAATCGGTTGTCTAACAGTTGTCAAACTAGGCTCTACCACTAAATCATCCAACCCTGTCAGAGGAATAGAGGTTTCTAGATCATGCACATACTTGTGATGATGAGACACATCAAAAACATTATGGACGCCTGCCATACTGCTCGGCAACTCTACTCTGTATGCGAGCTTTCCAATCCTCTCTAAAATCTGGAATGGACCAACATATCTCGGGGCTAATTTCCTTGATTTTTCAAATCGTGCCATACCCTTCATAGGTGATACCTTAATGAAAACCTTATCTCCAACTGAGAATTCTAGGTCTTTATGCCTCTTATCTGCATAATTCTTCTGTCTAGACCGAGCTTCCTTCATCCTTCCTTGGATTAACTCGATCTTATTTGGTGCCTCTCTAACCAAGTCTAGGCCTAAGACTAATCTGTCTCCAGTCTCCAACTAACCTGCTGGTGATTTCCATGATCTTCCGTACAAAGCTTCAAACGGCGCCGTTCCTCTACTAATATGATAACTATTATTATAGGAACCAAATGTAGGTGATCCTCCCACGATCCACAAAAGTATAATAGACAAGCTCCCAATAAATTCTTGATTACCTTATTGACTCTCTCTCTCTCTCTCTGCTTGTCCATCTGTCTAAGGGTGATACACAATAGTCATATTAAGCTTCGTGCCCATCATTTCATGTGGACACTTCCAAAATTCACTAGTGAACAAAGCATCTCTGTCACTGACTATACTACTAGGAACTCCATGTAGTTTGACTTATTCTTCATGAACAACTTAGCTGGCGTCGTCCTAGTGGACTTAACTGGAATGAGATTGGCACTCATGCTCAATCTGTCCACATAACCCATATACTTTTTTTACCTCTATTTAACCTTGGAAGTCCGTCTATAAAATCCATAGATAACGAATCTCATTTCCAAGCTAGAATATCTAAAGTTTGAAGCAATCCACTAGGCTTCTGATGTTGAGCTTTCACTTGTTGACAGTTTGCATACTGTCTAACCCACAAGCCAACATCCCTCTTCATTCCTTCCCAATAGAAGCTCCTTTTCATATCTTGATAAATTCTGGCTCCTCCTGGATGAATCGTAAACTTTTGACATTCTCCAAGAACTTCCTTCATCAAGTCCTCCACATCCGAAACACACAACTTCCCTTTTTTCTTAACCATCCTTTCCAGTCAAGGCTAAAAATCCTTTAAATCATCGATCTCTATTCCAATCTCAAGTCTTCTGATCCTTTCAGCTAATGTTGGGTCCTCCTTCTACTTATAGACAATTCCCTCAATCAACACTTATCAAACTTCTAAACAAGATAGTCAGGTGGAATTCTAATTAGAACCAACAATTGATCTAACTGCACACCACAACTGGCTAAACCTTCTAAATCTTTCCACTCCGCCAACATAGCTAACACCACATTCTGATGTTTTCTGCTAAGAGCGTCTACTACCTTATTACCTTTCCCTGGCGTATACTCTATACCAAAATAATAAGCAACCAAAAACTCCAGCCATATCCCCTGTCTCATATTCAACTCCTTTTGAGAGAATATATAACGTAAAGACTTATTATCGGTGTAAAGCTCAAACCTCTCCTCTATGAGATAATGTCTTCAAAACTTCAATGTGAAGAGCACTGCTACCAACACCAAATCATGAGTATGATACCTTTCTTCATGTGGTCTAAGCTGCTTAAATGCGTAGGTGATAACTTTACCATTCTGCATCAATATTGCTCCGAATCCTCCTCTACATGCATTGGTATATACCACCAACCCATGGTTTCCATCTAGAACTACTAACACGAGTGCGTCGGTCAACAAATGTTTTATCTTATGGAATGCTTCCCCATATTTGTCAAACTAGATAAACTTCACCTCCTTTCCTATTAGTTTAGTTAAGGGTGCTGTTATCCGTGAGAAATCCTTAATGAATCTTCGGTAGTAGCCAGCAAGTCCAAGAAAACTTGTGATCCCAGTCACTATCTCTGGTCTTCTCCAATTATTCACAGCTTCAATCTTATCCGAATAGATTGATAATTCTTTCTCTGAAACCACCTAACCAAGAAACTTACCCTTTTTCCTCCAAAAATGACACTTGGTAAACTTCGCCTTTAGCTGATTCTACCTCACCTCTCAAGCACCACTCTAAGATGAACTTAATTCTCCCTCCCATCCTTAGAGTATACTAAAAATTCATCTATAAATATCAAAAAAAAAATATCCAAGTACTCTATAAAACTCGGTTCATCAAATCCACAAAGAAAGGAGAGGCATTCGTCAATCAAATGGCATCACCAAACACTTATATGAACCATACCTAGTCCGAAATGATGTCAAAGGAATACTGTCCTTTGCCACTCTTAACTGATGGAAATATGTTGCTAAGTCCAACTAGGAAAACACTCTGGCTCCATTCAACTGACCAACATATCATCTATTCTGAGCAAAGGAATCTTGGTTGTTCTTTCATTCAGCTTACGATAATCAATATACATCCTTAACAACCCATCTGGTTTCTTCACAAATACCACGACCGCTCCCTAAGGCGAACTACTTGGTCTAATGAAATTCCTTCCTTCTAAATCCACGTGTTGCACCTTCAATTGCTTCATCTCTTTTGGCGTCATCCTGCTAGGTTATCTACTTACAGGTTCGACACCAAGCACAAGATTTATTCTACACTCAATGGCTCTTTTTGGGGGTAGTCCAGTGACTGGTTCAAAAATATCTACAAACTCTCTTTCTAATGAAACTTGACTCAACTCATCTCCTATCTCCATAGCATTCGATGAAGCACTAATGCTCCGGTCAGTATTTTCTACTGAGAATATCACTCGGTTATGATTATCAAGGTATCTCAATGATATCTCTCTATCTTGGAAAAATATTCTAACCTTATACCTACCCGTTAATCCATTCCCAAAATGAACCCGACATCTACGAAATCGAAAACATACAAACTGCTTGCAAAATTATGACCTAATAAATCAAGTTCTAATTGGTCATATCTCAACTCTAGAGTTGCATACCCTCCAATAGGATTTGCATCCCTTAAGGAAGTAACAAGGTAGGTGGGTTCTAAGCATAGTCTATTAACCAAATACTAAGATATAAATGAGCGAGATGCACGGGTATCAAAAAGTACTTTGCAATTACAGTCTTTCCCATATATTTTGCGGTAAACCAAGCTGATCCAATAGCAAAGACCTTTTCTTTGTCCAAAGCCTTGACTGGCTTTGGACATTGGTATGTCCACCTTGATCACTGTTGAAGCACCTCACATTCTTCTTGTTTCCAGCTTTCTTCTCACTTCCTGACCAGCACTCATTCATAAAGTGACCCTCCTTGTCACACATATAGACAAATACCTCAGCCTTTTGGCTTCTTAGCTGCATCGCCCTTCTAGGCTCCTTTCTTTTTAAAAAAACTTTCTCTTCTTCCCTTGAGAACCCTAAACTTCCACCGGTTTCTCCTTTGCCTAATCAGCATGTAATTCCTCATAGCGAATGGCTACTCTACCACGAAATTACATGAATCGCAAACATGTGTCATTGTCTTTTGAGTAAGCTCGGGCTCAATCCTCGAATGAACCTCTCATTCCTCCTGATGTCTATAATAGCGCATCCATACCGAGATAGTTCTTCAGACTTAGTAGCATACTCGACTACTGACATCTCTCCCTGAACTGAATCCATAAACTTCCTCATCAGCTTAGGCTTTGCAAATTTAGATACAAACTTCTACTCAAACCTCGTCTTAAAACCAGTCCAAGTAAAATACTCTTCCAGCACTCCAGTAGTAACACTATTCCATCAATGTAGTGTTGACCCCTGAAACTGCCTAGAGGCCAACCTTCTCTTTTCCCCTTCATATAGACTCAAAGCGGTAAATATATGTTCATAATGCAATAGCCAATTTTGAACCTCTACAGCACTTTTCGTTCCCAACAATGGCTTCCCACCAAAAATGGTGTAATCTCTACTTAGCAAAGCAATCTTCTCAACTGAAGCTGCATGATTAGCTCTTCCTACATTACCAACAACACAAGCCGTAGCTCTAGCTTGCATCAAACCAGCAAAGAACTGATGCATCGCCCCCATATCTACTGGTGGATTTCTAGCACCTACACTAGCTTCAGCATTTTGGTTACTAGCATTAGCCGGTCGATCCGGGTTTCTCCTGATTGTGGGTAGAGCATTTCCATTAGTTGTGGTGCTTCCTACACATAGATTTCCTTTTCTGTTTCCTTCTTCCATATCTCCTTTCTTGTATATTTGCATATGAGCCTTAGTATGATACAGAAGAACGGTCTAAGAGAGCCAGGTATACTAATATATATATATATATATATATATATATATATATAACTATATATATTAAATACAAGTACGTTACTATAGCATTATCCCAAACCCCAACCTTATTATCTGATTCATTGGATTATATTTGACAAATCTTTTCGGTTAAAGTTTCCTTTAAAGTTTCATAAACCTTGCTCTGATACAACTTGTAACATCCCCCTACTTGGGGGCCCAAGATTAACGGCTACGGATGCCACAGTCATCCGTAGTTATAATCCTCGGTGACCAAATATGGCGATATTAGATACATGATACATAGAAACACAAGAATATGGAATAAAATTAAGCAGCAAATAAAATGCACATTTCATTTCAAAATATTTCAAATTAGTTACATAATCCCAATTCACAGATCACATTTAGATAACATATAATAATAGCAAAATACGACAAGAGCGACATATGAAGATGCCCCCCTAGTTGATCAGAGTACATAGTAAGGCACTAAAACAGTTTTCCTTTATAACCAAACACACAATGAAAATAAAATAACTCTAAGAACAAGCTTGCCTACAACACGTCCTTGGAAGATTTGTTCATCTAAAAGAACACCTGAAAACCTTAACTCTCAACCTAATCAAAATAAATTGAGTACCCGAGAGTTTAAGGGGAAAACAAAAAATTCGAGTCAAGCATAAAGCCTGGTGTGAATAATAATCCACCATCTCAAACTATTTGGATATCTAATGAGACACCCGCTTAGTGGAATGGGTTTTTCCCTCATTGGTATCCTAAAACATTTATAAAATCATATACTATGCTCCTACATCAACAATGGTTGAAACATAGCATTTCAAAATATAATGATGATATGCAAAACAAGCAAATCAAATTTAGATTACTCATCCCCATTTATTCTGACAGTTTATCTCAATTATAGTTTTAGGGTTTAATATTAACATTTATTGTATTTACAGACCATTTGTCATAATTTATAGTTTTCATAGGAACATTAAGAACCTATTGGTAACTCCAATATCATTTTACATATCTTATCTTTCATGGGCTAACAAGAAACCTATTGATTATCCATCAATATCAAAATACGAATATAGTTTTCATGGACTTACTACAAACCTACTGGCCCCTGCCAGTATCAAATCATAGTTTTCATAGGTTGACTGTGAACCAGTTGGCCCCTGCCAATATCTTATAGCTTTCATGGGCTTATAGTAAACCTATTGGCCCCTACCAATATCTTTGATTAAGGTTTCAGTATCTGGTAAGTTATATTCACTACTGGGTCAATCTAACTGGTTATTCGGCCCTTTTCCCGGAATACAGCTATGGGTTAATAATAATATGAATAAATATATGAAGAAGTAAACACAACAACAAAATAATACTAACACCTATGCTTTATTATCCTTGAAATCCTTTTTATACAAATATCTTAGTTAAACCCTTTAACATTTTAAATCAAGGAAAACTTCTTCATTTCAAAACACTTAGTTTATTTATGCCATGTTTACTACTTCAAATTGAGATTAGGTTTATGTTTTAAAATCATAAAAATATCTCTTTCAAAACCTTTGGATAACCTCCTTCGAAAGCAAAGATTTCTTTTCAAAACATAGGATGCATACCTTTTGAAGCCATTGATAAACATTCTCTTTTGAAACTATTGATACCTTTCGATTGTATTAAATCATCTTTTAAAATATAGAGCTTCGAAATAAACAAAAGTACCCTTTATTGGGTTTACACTTTAAAATCAACATTTGGGTTAAAATGGTTATATACGAAAGTATCTCTTTTGAAACCAACAAAAGTTAAATTTGAAGAAAAGTTGATGGTGTCGGATCCATCTAGTTCGAAAGCAAAAAATCTTCAAAAACTTCGAAGAAAAAAGTAGAAACCCCTTTCGACTCCATCACCTTCGAAACACTCAACCCTCTGAAAGCATTCGGGAAAAAGGCTAGGTTTAAGGTAAAATCAAAGATTACCTCTTGGAAGCATCATAGTCGATTGTAGCATTATGACCAGGTTTCGACTATGTTGGAACCAACCCTTTCGAAAGCTTTTATTTAAAGGAAAATGGAACCTCTTTGAAAGTTAAATATAAAGCCCTTTTGAAAGCATATTTTCAACTAAGTCGAAAGCTTTAAGTAAAATAAGGCAAGGATTTTAACTTATGGAAACCAAATAGGGTTTCGATCCGATCGAAAGCTAACCTTTCGACACTAAGGCTTCCGCCTTCCTTCCAATCCACTACATACCATCTATGTGATACCATGTGTAGTGGTTTTGACTAGGTATGTTTTGACTATGTAAGTTTTGACTATAATGGGTTGGCATCACTTGAGTCGGAAGGTACTTACTAATAAAGGCAGAACCCCTTTTTCTGATTTAAAGGCTGAATTCTAGCAACTTTAGTAATTTCTTATTAACAACTTTCCTATTTGTAAACCATTGATTGGCTGCCATAATAACTTTTCAAATACTTTATGTATAAAGCTGCCGCATTTATACCGGATCTAAAACATGAAAATGTAAACTTTAAGGCCTTCCATATACTAACACCAATTATTTTAGAAAAATCCTTCTTTTAAAATAATTTATTTCCTTTAGTAAATCAATTGGGAAAATCCCCAAAAAATCATAGAAATTTAATTTCATCATGTAATCAAACATATTAAAATTTCAGACCTAATTTCTATCTAAAATATTCAAAATAAATTTTAAACTCAATTACATCATATTTTTCATCAAAAATTCATAACAAAATTTCTATACCTTGGAAAATTCTGAAAATTAAAACCCATCTCCAAAATTATGCCTTACTTGATATAAAAAATTTCCATGGCAATCTGAAATCATATATTCTCGGTTTTACATCAAAACCGTGCAAATTCATATCCGTGTGAATTAAAACAAATCAACATAATATAACTCAAGCATATCATCATCCATTTTATCACAAAATGAATTTAAATCATCCAAAACCATATAATCATAAAATAAAAGTAGAGATGGTATAAGATTATTATTCACTTTAGATTTGATAAGGAACTTGAGATTTATTGTTGATTAATCCTTCCTAGCTTGATCTTTAGCTATAGATTAAAATTTTCCCTATTTCCTTCCTACTAATGGCCATCTCTATCTTGTTTTGTTTGCGTTTATGAAAAGATGAAAATGGAACGTGAATGGACAGTAGTGAGAATGCATAGCCATGTATTATAGATTGGCTAATTTATTAATATGCCCATGTATAATTTGATTATCTTATAAACCAAATTAAATCCCATTTACTTTGTTAATAGCATGGCCTTCTATAATTTATTCAATTCTCAATCTCCTTATCATCATTATTCTATTTAATTTATCTAATTAAATCTCCTGAAAAATGTTATCAAAAAATTAGGGATGTTACAAAGCCTGAAAATTAAACTTGATGAGCGGTTTTCTAAAAATAAAGCTCTAAAAGAGGAGAATCGAGAGGAAGGCTGCAAAGAAATGGCTAAACAAATTGAATCCCAAGTGGAAGACACTAAAGAGTCTGGTAGGAATGAAATCAAGGACTTGTTCGATCCATTGATCATACAGTGCCAAAGTCCTATACTACCATAACTTAAGCTTTCTTGGCGAAAGTTATCTTGAATCACTTGTTGCGGCTTAGAAGCATATAAGAGATAATTGTGCGGAGCTTAGTTCATTGAGAAGAATTAGTATGGGTGATCCTTCATGGAAACGAACCCTTAGATTTGGCTGCCACAAGACTCCGATACTTAAATTTTTTGCGCTTATTTAGAAAGGGGAACATATTACCGGATCTTCATGGGCTGATCCTAAGGGTCCCTCTTCTTCTCAAGCAGCCGGAGCATCGGTCTCCTTTGGCATGGAGCAGGACTTAGGCTATGATCTAGATAGGCCTAGCAATTAACCCAGTGTTATCCCCTATTTTGGAAGGAGGTGCCCCAGAAACCACTGAGAGCCAACTGGATACGGGTAGTGCACTTTACAATTCATTTTATGAAAAGTTTTTTCTTCCGCTCAGTGGTTTTATGCTCATCTGTCCATTTTAACAAATTTTCTAGGTTGTTCAGGTCTCAGTAAAACTCCTAAGAGCGATGTTGCTATAAGCAACAAGAGAAACTGGAAGAGGTTCCAGCAGATGCTGATGCTGATGCTCAGTGGCCCGATGCTCAAGTCATCAGAGCTCTTAATGATGACAAGGTCGAAGATCTGCTCCCAATGGATTAGTCGGACGATATAATGATTATCTATGCCTCCGAATGCGATGACGAGATTAGCTTGAAAGAGAAGACTAAAAAGGAGGAATTTCTAAACAGAAAAGCTAAAGCTGAGGCCATCGAGGTGGACATTGATGATCCACACCTTATGCCACTACAAGTTATTCCACTTGGCAGGCCGATTCCTAGTGAACTCCCTCCTACCTCTATAAGCTCTCTTGCTAAAGGTGGAAAGGGATCCAGAAAATGAAGCTCAAATGGCACTACTCCCAAAAAATCCAAAAAGAGAGGAAGTCGAAGAAACAGCCATAACTTCGGCTTAGTGTGTATATAGTTTGCACAATTGTTTTTTATTAGCTATGGTTGCACGGGTATGAGTCTTGGTTTTTTGGAATAACCTGTATCACAATCTTAAAACCTTTTATATAAATAAAAGTTCTTGTTTTCAGTCAAGCTTTCATGTGAATTTCTATTTAAGAAGTTAAACTACTACTTTCCATTCAACATACTAGACATTCGTTGTTTATAAGTTCAGGTAACAATCCACCAGCTCTATCCCAAGGCCTCCAAGCGGTCATGACCTCAAATCGTATCAAACACTAGGCTTGGGACTTAGTGCTACATTATCAAATTCAATTGTTATTCTGCAACTGTACTCCTGCCATCGATTTTGGTTTGGCAGGGTCATATGTTGGAAGATTTAAATAATCTTTAGTGAGTTTATACTCCACCCGTCGATTTTAGGCCAGAGTTTTTGGAATACTGGATGGTCGAACTCCACTCATCTATTCATCCATGTTTGCATATGTGCTCTGGGGATAAGATTTAGTTGATGGGTGGTTGGATCACATCCAATCTATGTTTGTACTCTAGCCCGCACTCTGTGGACTTAGAGTTATTTCGTGGACTGTCGGTACACACTTGAATTATGTTTATACTCTAGTCTACACTCTGAGGACTTAGAGTTATTTCAAAGACAATTCGGATCATACTCTCATTAATTGATTAATTTAGCCTCCTAGGATCTTGGGTTCGATTTAACGAGCAATTAGTTATATCACGGTCGATCTGATTTCATCTCAGTTCCATAGTTAGGCAGGAGCTATTCGATCTTAGATGGTCTAGCCAGAATTATTCCTTATTGTGTATCCCGTACTTTGGATTATGAATGAGAGTTGTTAAATGAACAAGTAGACCAAGCTCATCTTGTCCAATCCCATTGATAATTAGCGTGATTGATTAATTTCAGACCCTAAGAATCTATTCATACATATCAACATCAATTAGTTTCACTATGGAATTGGTACATAATGCTACAGTAAACATAAATATAGAGGAAGTCAGAAACCTTATTCATTAAATAGAAAGAAAAAACACAAACTATTTTATTACACATCCGGAAATTCAAAAGCTCATGCAAATTCTAAAATCAGATAGAACTGAAATGAAAAAGAAATAACTAAGTGAAATAGCATCGTGGATGCTTGCTATTCCATGCCCTTAAAAGTGTGAAGCTATCGACAGTTGCTCGCTTGAATGTACCTTCTTCAAGCCTCTTCTTAATGACATATGGTCCTTTCTAGATTAGATTCACGTACGATGAGGTGGGGAAAACCCATTTCAGGACTAGATCGCTCATTTCGAAGGTTCTAGGTCAAACTTTAATGTTGCAATACCTGGCGACTCGTGGTCGATGTGCAGCTGCTTTCAAAACAGCTTCTTGGCCCTTCTCACTATAAAGTCAAGAGATTCCTAGAGGAGATCTTTATTCGTTTTGGGATCATAGTAAGTCACTTGATGAGAAAGAACTTCAAGATTAACAACACTAATGGCTTCGAAACCGTAAGCAAGGACGAATGAAGTATGGACAGCCGTAAACTTGCGGGTTATCACGTAAGCCCATAGTGCTGTATAGAGTTCGTCTACACACCTTCCTCTAGACTTCTCCAAACTGTTCTTTAGAATGGACTTTATGATTTTATTTACATCTTCAACCTATCCATTTGCCTGAGGGTAAGCAATCGCTGAAAATCACTTTTCAATACGATATCTTCGACCAAAGTCTTTGAATCAAACACTATCGAATTGGGTCTCGTTGTTTGTCATAATAGTTCATAGAAGACTGAAGTAGCATATAATGTTTCAGACAATATAGTTGATTATTTTCTTGGTTGTGGTCTTTGCTAAAGGTTCTGCTTCGGCCCATTTGGTGAGGTAATCAACTACAACGATAACGTACTTTGTGCCACCTTAGAGATCGATAAGGTACCGATACAGTCTATACCCTACATAGCGAATGACCAAGGGTTGACCATTTGCATGATTTCTTTTAGCGGAGCTCTTGGAACTTTTGCATATATCTGACATTTATCACATTATCTTACATAATCTGCGACATCTTGATTTTCGGTTGGCCAATAATAGCCGTAACAGAGTATTTTCTTTCCCAGATTTTGCGCCTGTTGTGATCACTGCATTCCCTTCATGAATTTCTCTTAGAACATGTCTTATCTTATCATGAGTGACACGCCAAATTAGAAGGACCGAGAAACCTTTCCTATACATAATTCCTTCTTGCATAATATACCATGAAGCTTTGCAAAGGTCATGTCGCTTTTCATTTCTTTTATCTGGTAGGCCTCCATGCAGTAAATAGTCTTTGTTTGGAGTTATCCATGATTCTCTTTAAGGCTCCATTTCCATTGTATGGTCGTTTTCTATCATGTTAATAATTGGGTTATTTAATACTTCGACTAGGACCAAACCCATTCGCTGTGCATCGCTGGTACTAACAAACTTTGCCAATGTATCACGCTCTCTATTTCGATCTCGTGGAATATGCAAAATGTCATAGCACTCAAATCTGTCAATAACTCTTGGACTTGGGTAAGGTATGGGGCAAGCCATTTCTCCCTTAGCCTGATAATCTCCCCTAACTTGATACACTACGAGCTGCGAATCACAAAACATTTCAAGAGATTTTACTCCAAGTTCACTAGCGAGTTTAAGTCCAGCAATTAGAGCTTCATATTCAGCTTCGTTGTTCATCATTGGGCAATTAGCTTTAAAGCATAAAAGAGTGACCGACTTTCGGGAGTTACAAGCACAATCCTAGCTCTTGAACAATGATCATTAGACGCTTCATTGGTGTACAATTTGCAATGTATGGTAGGGATTTCGCTGCCTTCTGGAGAATCATCCTGCATTAAACTCTACTATAATGTATGCAAGCGCCTAACCCTGGAAAGCCCTTTGAGGGAGATAAGTAATGTAAAATTGAATGAGTTCTATATTCCACTTGAATAACCTTCTAGATGTCCCTGGTTGATGTATGGCCTCCTATAACACCTGGTCGGTGTAAAAGTTAAGCGAATGTGCCTGGAAATATGGACGAAGTATCCTGATACAATCAGTAAGCACTATGCTAGTTTTTCTATTTTCAGATAGTTCCGTTTAGATCCTGTTAAGCACTTGCTGATGTAATACACCAGCCTCTAGATCTGATTCTCCTCAAGAAGCATGCGACACTTATAGCATGTGCCAATACAGACAAATGGATTTACAACTCCTTATGATCCACCGGTTTTGACAAGATAAGGGGTCTCTCCAAATGATCGCCCAAAGCTTGAAACACGTTTTTACAATCCTACGTCTAATTGAAGTTTCTTTTCCTCTCCTAATCAAATCAATGAAAGGAATGCATTTTTTGGTAGCATAGGAGGTGAATCGGCTTAAGACAGCAAATTCCCCATTTAGACTCTATACTGTTTAATGGTTCTTGGCACTTGGATATCATGCATAACCCGAATCTTCTCGAGATTAGCTTTTATTCCATGGGCACTGATAATAAAGCCCAAGAATTTCCCTGATGAAACACTAAAAGGACACTTTAAAGGTTTAATTTTTATCCTGTAATGCCGGAGGAAGTCAAACATTTCTGCCAAGCCTCCAATGTGGTTGCTTGATCGTCGTGACTTCACGAGCACCATATACAATTCCATTGTCGTTCCAATCTGATCTTTAAACATTCTATTGACCAAGCACTGATAAGGAACTATTGCATTCTTTAATCCAAATGGCATTACTACATAGGAGTGCATTCCAATATCAATAATGAAACTAGTGTGCACCTAATCAAGGATATGCATCGGGATTTTGTTATATCCCGAGTATGCATCCATGAAAGATAGTAATTCATGTCCTATGATTAAATCCACTAGCTAGTCAATCCTCGATAAGGGAAAACTATCTTTTGGACATGCCTTGTTCAAATCCAAATAATCAATGCACGTTCTCCATTTCCCATTCACTTTATTCACAAGTATAGGATTAGATACCCATTCTGGGTAGAGGGTTTCATAGATAAACCCATTATCTCTTATTTTATCCACATCCTCTTTGAGAGCGGCATATCTTTCTGTATCCATGCCACATTTTTTTCGCTTCAATAGGACATGCCTTAGGTCGTTATTCAATACATGGGTTGTAATGGCGAGCGAGATTCCACAGATGTAAGAGTGAGTCCAAGCGAACATCTCTATATTCACCTGGAGAAAACCAGCAAGTTCTTTCATCATCGGTTGGTTGAGCTATGACCCAATCTTTAGGACTCGTGATGGGTCATTATGACTGACCGTAATATCAATCGTCAGCTCAACCGTTGCACCCTTGGTATCTTTGTGTTGCTCTTCATCATCCCTCAGATCCATATCTCTATTGAACCAACTATGGCACCCAAGGCAAGGCTCAAGTGCTAATTGTCAATCTTCGGTTGCTTGGGGGCGAACAATCTTGTCCACACCCTTTCCCATTTCTTTAGGCTAGCATCTATCAACTATGCTACATAAGGCACGTCCAGTTGCCTGATCGCCATGAACAACCCCTATACCATTGTCTTTCGGAAACTTAAAAGTCAAGCACCACGGGGCAAGAGCCGCACAGAATTCAATTAGGGTCGGTCGACGTAGAAAAACATTGTATAGAGAGTCGGTATCCAAGAAAATATATGGCAAGATCCGCACTCTCCTTCTTTCACCTTCTCCCAACTCTACAAGTGATTCCATATAACCAACAGCTTCAATTGCAATGGCATTAAAACCATGCATACGAGCTTTAGATGGTTTTAAATCTTTGGCTTCCATCCTCATATGATCATATGCCTTTTTGAAGATTATATTAACTGAATTTCAACAATCAATCAGTAACCTTCTTACTCTGGTGGAGCCAATCATGGCCGAAATAACCATTGGGTCGATTATTGGAGCCCCCACCTTATCTGCATCTCTATTCCTAAACACAATATCATCCACCATCATACATTGCTGTTACATCAGAACTCCGTCGTCCGTATTCAAACAGCATTCAAAATCCACGTGCCAAATCGTCCTAGCATAGCTCTTTCTCTTGCCAACTCTTATCTAATCAGTACGGCCCTCCTACTATCATATTTATCACCAGTTCATGCAGGCGCTCAGCCTTATGCGGAGTTTGTCCTTGATTAGGGTCTGATATCCCCAGCCCGCCATCCTACGGGGTTTTTACGAACTGTTGCACTTTTGTTTCTCTTATTAGCTTTTCTATAACATCCTTGAGATGCCTACCTTCATTTGTGTTGTGCCCATAGTACTCATGAAACTGATAATATTTCCCTAGCTGTTTCTGCTTCTCGGTTGATTATTTGGGAGGTGGCATCCTATATTGCATGGTATTGTAACTAGATAGATATATATATTCTCCAAGGTTGTACTCGATGGCTTATAATTATCAAACATTGGAGTCCTAGGCTTCAATCTTCCAGAGTCCCACTTTCGCTCTCGGTTTCCATCTCTACCTCTCTTTTGCTGATTTGGTTTATTCTAAACATTCAACTGGTCTTTTCTAGAACTGTCATCGGACTATTTTATTGCAATGTTACTTTGTACTCCTTCTCCACTTAGTCCTACAGCATTTTTTTTCTGAAGGACTTGGCTTCCTCCTTTCTTAGATACCGAGTTGCCTTTGTGTAAAAGCACTCAAAAGTTATGGGCGACTTGCCAGCTAACCCTTCACCAAAACCAGACTCTGGATCAATTCCTCTCGCCATGGCCATGAGTATCGCATGGTCATTCGGATTACTAACCTTCGTAATCGCTATATGAAATCTCTTCAAATAATCTTTCAAAAACTCTCTTGGAGCTTGAATCACGCTGGAAAAGGATAACACGTTTTAAGGATGAGTCACGTGCATCTAGAATTGCTCCACAAACTTAGTCGCCAAATCATCTCATTTAGAAATTTATCGAGGGTTGATTTTGTGAACCACATGGTTGCTATTTTGGAAAGAGCTATGGTAAAGCGTCTGCAATGGTTGCATCATCGGCTGGTGCAAAATCCATTGCCATTCGTTTCACATGATGTGCTACCTGTGGTCGATATTTTCATAGTAGGCTGGTATTGATAATGTCGAACCTTCTAGGATATTCTACATGTAGAATATTATAAGTAAATGGGTATGGCATCTCGAGATTCCCCGGACATCGTTAGTTAAGCCCTGGCTCTTTTTCATCAATTGTCTGACCATTGCTGATAAATACGACGTTTGGATGGTTGGTGCCAAGCGATAGGCGTGCTCCACCTCGTGTGAATGGCTGGGTCGATGTCCATGAGCCTTTTCACACCTTCTTGGTTCATCGTCTTCCTGGTATACATCTTCTGCATTCATCTCATCATCATTCCTGGCAGGTACTTGGTCAACATTCCATCGAACTCCGTCATCCAAACCTACAAAAAACAGTTCCAAAAGGATTCCCCAAGTGTGTAGGGGGAGTCTCTACATCGGAGAAGGGATCAGCATCGATCGGTCCCGACAGATCGCGATGGTCTTCTAGGTGACATTCCAAAGTTTTTGCACAATACTCTCCTACCCTGTGATACCTATCTAAGAATAATTTAGTAAAAGGTTTGCCAAAAATGAATGTTAAAGTAAAATGTATCCATGATTCTTATCAGCTAGGAAAATTACAAAATCAACTTTTAAATAAAAGAATACATTACATCCACTTGGATGATTACATTTAGACCTTTTTGGACCAACTCAAGTTTAATCTATAAACCATAATAGATATGTTTCATAATTGTAGACGATTTCTCTA
This sequence comes from Allium cepa, assembly GCA_030765085.1. Taxonomy (NCBI): domain Eukaryota; kingdom Viridiplantae; phylum Streptophyta; class Magnoliopsida; order Asparagales; family Amaryllidaceae; genus Allium; species Allium cepa. Next base: position 434,813,888 of record CM060944.1, read on the forward strand.
GATTTACTTGGATAATATCTTTGAAAAATAAAAGTGATACTCTAAAGATTTTAAAATCTTTGCTAAAAAATTCAAAATTTTAAATAAATTAAAAATATTCGAAGCAATCACGGTGGCGAATTCGTTAATGATTCTTTTGAAAAATATTGTAATAAGAAAGGAATTGTTCATAAATTTTCATTTCCTAAAACTCCGCAACAAAACGGAGTTGTAGAAAGGAAAAATTGAACACTTCAAGAATGTGCTAGGACTTTTTTAAATAGAAGTAATCTATCTAAACATTTTTGGACAGAAGCTGTAGCAACTGCTTATTATGTTTTAAATAGAGTTTCCATTAGACCATTAACAAAACATACCCCATACGAACTTTTTAATGGAAGAAAATCTAAAAAATCATACTTTAAAGATTTTTGGTTCAAAATGCTTGTTAATAAATACAAAGGATAAACTTGGTAAATTTTATCCACAATCTGATGAAGGAATATTCATCGGATATTTAGAATGAAGCAAAGCCTATAGAATTTATAGTAAAAGAACTAAAACAATCAAAGAAATACTTTATGTGTCATTCGATAAACATTTCAAAATTAATCATAAAAATGAAGATGAAGAAATTGTTTCTAAATCAAATGTCATAGAAGACGACATTGAAAATATTGATAATATTGAAAATATTATAGAAACTGAAAATGGTAGTTTACCAAATAATAATGAAATTCGAACTCCACAAAGACTTCTAAGAAATCACCCAATTGAAAATATCATTGGAGAAGTAAATACTAACATAAGAACTCGAAATCAACTAAATCAAACGGGTCTGTAGCTTTTCTATCAAACATTGAACCCAAAATCGCTAAAGAAGCCTTAATCGATGATTATTGGAATATAGCTATGCAAGAAAAATTAAATCAACATGAACGAAATGAATTTTGGGACTTAGTTCCTAGATTGAGTAATTAAACAGTTGTCGATACCACATGGGTTTACAAAAGTAAAGCCGATGAGTAAGGAAATATTATTCGAAATAAAGCTAAGTTAGTTGTTCAAGGTTATAATCAAGAAGAAGGAACAAACTATGATGAAATATTTGCTCCTATAGATCGTCTAGAAGCTATATGTATTTTATTAGCTTATGCTTGTTTTAATAACTTTAAACTATATCAAATAGACGTAAAAAGTACATTTTAAATGATTTTATGAAAGTAAATATATATGTAGAACAACTACCATTATTTGCACATAAAAAATTTCCAAATCATGTTTATAAATTAAAAAGACTTCATACAGTTTAAAACAGGCACCTCATGCATGGTATGGCCGTCTTAAAAATTATTTGGTAAATTCCACTTTTAAAATTGAAAAAATAGATCAAACATTGTTCGTGAAACAAGATGAAAATGATATTTTAATAATATTGATTTATGTAGATGACATTATTTTTGGTTCAGCGAAAGAAAATTTATGCCAAGAATTTTAAAATATTATGACAAGAGAATTTGAAGTGTCTCACATGGGAGAACTTTCATATTTTCTTTGTTTACAAATTAAATAATTAAGTAATGGAATTTTTATTAATCGAGAAAAATACTATAATAATCTTATAAAATGTTTTGGTATGGAAAACACTTATGCTGTACCAACTCTATGAGCACTACGATACATATCAATCGAGATGAAAATGGAAAAAGTGATGACCAAAAACTGTATCATAGTATGATTAGATTATTACTTTATTTAACTTCTAGTCGATCGGATTTACTGATGAGTGTATGCTTATGTGCACGTTTTTAAGCAAATACCAAAGAATCACATTTGCAGGCAGTGAAATGAATTTTGCATTACTTAAATAAGACTGAAGACTATGGTCTCTTTTATTCAAAAGAATCTCCTTTTTAGTTGGTATTATAAGCAATGTTGATTTTCGAGGATGACAAACGGATCGAAAGAGTACAAGTGGTACTTATCATTTCATTGGACGATCTTTAATATCTTGGTGTAGTAAGAGAAAAAAAATTGTTTCACTTTCGATATGTGAAGCAGAACATATTTTTGCTTCTTTGGCATGTGCTCATGTACTATACATGCAGCAAACACTATAAGATTTCGGAATAAACCTTTCCAAATCAATAATTTACTGTGTAATACAAGCATAAATTTATCAATAATCCCTATAAATCACTCTAGAACAAAATATAGTTTTATCAGACATCATTTTATTCGCATAATATAGGGAAACAAAAATTCTCACTAGATTATGTACCATTAGAAAATCAAATAGCCGATATATTTACTAAATCCTTAAATGAAAATATCTTTATTAAATTAAGACGTGAACTAAGGGTTGTGTTGTTACATGATTTATAATTCGACCTTATTATATAAAAAAAATTATTTTTAAAATAAACTAAAAAAACAAAAAAAAAACTGGCGATGATGGCACTAGAGCTCTGCTCTCATGGGAGGAAGTTGCATATTTTTCCAATGTTCTATTATGATTTCTTGAATTAATACCATACATAACATTCATTTTAATTGCGGTCATAATCTCTTACATTTCCTAACCTTTCATGTTTCCTCGGCTCTAGATTTTGGAAGATTTTTGACTTTAGAACAATAACCTTAAATAGATACTTAACTCGGTATATGTATATATATACACGTAATCAAATTTTTCTTAAACTCATATACAAACATTACAAATAAATGAATTCTCAAATAATATACAAATTTGCAATGTCGTCACAGGAAAGCTCAAATCAATTCTCAATCGTGTTTATCAATCCTACCTTGGATTCTTCAATTAATTCCACTCTAGTGCATATTCTAGTAAAGACTACACCTTTCTCGGATGATCACATTGGATATACACCGAAAGGACAACGAGCTAAGAGAAACTTAGGTTTTGGTTCTCCATCTACCAAAGAAAAAATTGACGACACCAATCACTATCAATGAAAGATGTTAGAATTACAGCATGAAATGTATTATGAACAAAAAGACAATGGAAAATTAATAAATTTTCTAGAACAATTTGCTCTCAAGTTCTGCAGATCCTCTCCCAAGCAAAATCTGTACCATCCATCTCCCCAACATCCTCAAGTATCTCTGAACTCTTGGGAACATGATGCTCAAAGTAATGCTTGGTGTCCTATCCATCTATTACGTGAAACCACCATGTTTGAACCATGCTCAGATGATTCCAAAAATTCAAGAAATTAAATTATTTTTGCTTATAAATTTCAATATTGTAATATGAATAAGTATTGTGTTTATTGAAATAATAATTATATATTTGTGTTTAACATCAGAAAAACTCAAAAACATACAGATATGTATAGTTTATAACCAAATAAAGGATAAGCTAAAAGAACGGCCAACCTCGGCCTAAATAATAGTTTCAGCCGGCTGCAAATAGGCTCTCAATCGACTGAAAATTCAAAGTCATTCAAATTTTTAACTAAAGTCAGTCGACTGATCTATGCCTACTAGCCGACAGCAATACATCAAAATTGCACTATATAGCTGCAGGAAGAATTTCTCGCACATTAGCCGATTGGCCATTCAACCCGGTCGATTGACTATTCAAATTTTCGTAGTTTTATCTCAGCAATTAGTCGACCGAATACCACTTTTCAATCGACTGAGTAATGGCTTTTTACACTACAAAGTTACGGGTTCAAGATTCCTGCATATCAGCCGACTGCTCACCTCAATTCAGTCGGTTGTCCCGCTAATTTTTAGTTTTTTAAATAGATCTGCACTCTTTGCACTCTTCCCAACATAACTATTCAATCAAACCTTACTTAACTCTCGTCTATCCTCTATACTCCTCTTACCTAAACACTCTTATTTCAAAAGAAACCCATTTTCAAACCCTAGCCTTCTTATAAAAACTTCATTTTTTTCCTTCAAAACTTCTTCAATAAAATGGGACCAAGATCCAAACAAGCTCGTGAATCAACTACCGGCCCATCTGAGAGCCAAATTTACGCTTGGCTATATAACGAAAAATTGGTAAGCCAGGTTCAACTCCATGAAAAACTCAAGGATTTTTGAAGGTGCTTTTATGACATTCACCAATTTCAATGGCTACACTATAAGAGAACTTGCCGATGCTAACGGTCTCGATTATCTCATAGGCTATGATTCCAATAATGTAAAATATACCCTCTTTTAATTAAGTTATTTTTTGCAAACCTGAATCTCGACCACCAAGATCCCCAAAATAAGGATGCTTGCAATTGGACCTTGGTGTATCGAGTAAAATTTATCTACCTCTCCAACGACTTGGCTGCATACTACGATGTCTAACCGAAGGATTGGATATTGATGATGTAGAGGTGGATATGTATAATCATTATGAAATTCACATCTCTTTTTGTCAGTTGATTTGCCGAATTATCCACTGAGCCTTCACTAGATTGTTACAACCCCAGACCGCTAGCTATGAAATGGTCCTTGAAGGGATTTTCAAGCCTTATATGCTATTTACTCATCCTAAAGAGTAAATTGAAAAAAAATTATTTTGGATGAGTTTCTCACTTCTAATCACTAGAGAAATTACTAAACAATTCAATATGGAGCCTATATCATGCGCACTTAACAAAATTTTGGTGTTCCTATACTCGATTCAGATTTCATGACCAATGGCGAGCTTAACTCGAAGACTCTAAGCCTAATGGGTCTTCCTAAATGCCTCAAACATCAACAAATTATTAGCTTTCAACAATGGGCCGCTAATTGCGAACAAGGAATTCCTTAACCAAGAGACACAAATGTCGCATCTTCATCCTCTCAACCTCCTAAACTAGAAGAAGAAGACGATGATGAAATTCAAGAACTCCATGGTGATTTGACTCTGTAACAAATAGCTTGAAATCAAAGCAAACTTGGTGGACGTTTAGCTAATGTAGAGAAGAATATGTCTAAAATGAACAAATAGCTAAACTCAATCTAAGGCTTTTTAGACAAGATTTGGAAAAAAGTCACTTGTACCGACTCTACTTCTACCGGTGTTGCTAAAAATATGTTCCCATTTACTTGGTCAACTTCAGAATAATGAGAAGAAGAAGTACAAGACAGTGAGGATTTCTAGATTTTTTACCATTTCATTCATGAACAACTTGTCTTATTATCTGAAGATATTCTCTTATGTGCTTTTCATATTTTACTATTTTAAGTAAGATTGTCTTTTATTTGTCATAAATACGTGCTCATTTATGCTTGCAATCTATGATGTTTGTTATTTTTGCGTTTTCTGACTATATGCTTACATGTCTACATTTCTCATATTAATTATTTATTCCTTTTTGCCGATGACAAAGGGGGAGAATATGATTGATAAATGGAATATTCATCCAGGGGGAGTAAATTTGTTTTTATAAATTTACAAACTTACATAGTTGTCATCATCAAAATTGGGTAGAATGTTAGAACCTTGAATTTTGATGTTTTGATTGCGACAACTATAAAAGTAAATATTATGTGACCTACCACAATTACAGGAGAAGATACTATTTTACTTGATCAATAATTTACCATATTGCATATCAGATTCCGGATAGAAGTTTCAATAATATATTATCCATGGTTTGTCTATGAACTAAGTCTAGTGGTTAATTTTTGTTAAAGTCTCTCCAAAGTGGTATATGCACATATACATACTTTAAAATCTTTAAAATCATAGTTCATATGCCATGTTTTTTGTGTAAACTAGTTCACATACAAAACTTTTTGTAAATTTTTTTGATATGGCAGAAAACAAGCAATTCATCCCACTGAATTGCATTGGTCAGTCGATTGAATTCCTTTGCACGTTCATAAGTTCATATGAATATTACATCAACTGAACCATATGATTTAGTCGACTGAATTACCTGACTTTTGCACGATTTCCTCTCTGATTTAATTTTCAATCATTTCAGCTGTCTGAATTATTTCATTCAGCCGACTGAAACTTCATAACCATTATATTTCTAAAAAGACACTTCACTTCAGTGAACAGAAACAAATCTTGATTCAATAGTTGCTTTGGTATCTTTTGATTGCTACTTTTAATGAATGATTGCAACTCTTAAAAACTATATATAGCCATGAAATCATTTGTTTTAATCAATTAATTCTGAATCTACTTTCTTATTCTTATTCTCTAAACAATCTTGTCACTTGCATTCAGTACTCTCGTTCTAATCACTTGTTTATTCAAGCACAACTTTATTAGTGATTAAGTGAACTTCCTATCTTCACAAATTACATTATATACTATAAAGGAGAAGAATGTAAGAAGGGTGTATATTATTGACTTATCAGTGCTACTCAAGAGCTTACTCAGTCAAAAGCAACTTTACTATTTGTATTAGAAGTCATGTTCGGTTGCTCAAGCGGTTGAAGTATTATTATATTGCTTAGACGGTTGAAGTCCTGTTCGGTTGCGTAGGCGGTGTAACGTCGCTCCTTCGGGTTAAGAGAGGGTTGATAGTTAAATTCCGAAAGAAGTCTTGGAGTGGACATAGCATGGGAAGTTCGAACAAGTATAAAAATCCCTAGTGTCATTTACCGTACTATTTACTTTTATATTTTGCACTAGTAGATAACTTAGTTGATATTCCATATTATACGATCCATGGTCAATTTCACAGGAGATTGCCTCTCTTCATGAGCAAATTTCAACTCCAAACACTGAGAAGAATCTGATTACGGTCAAGAAGGCTAGCACGAAAGCCAGCATTTTAAAACTTCAAGACACATTTGTGAAGAAGATGGAAGGCTTGGATGCTACTATTTTAGGCAACTATGCTAACTTGTGCTACATCAAGGGAGCTCAGTTACTTGGGTCCCATGTTCCCTTGCATGCTTGCTATAGTTTGGGAAGAGGCTCTGGTCCGATTTCAAGACATGAGCGGCTTTTACACTAAAGAGGAGTTAGTTCGGGCATACTTGAACATAGAATCCAATCTAGTTTTAGTAGAAGGCCAGAAAATCTTGAGGCTGGAAAGGGAACGGGAAACCATCAATGCCAGGACAACCGTTAAGGCTGGCGCTTAGCATTTTCCTTCAGGCTCGGGTGAGCGGTCTTCGCATCTTCATGCTAATGAAGGGGTCATTTTTACTTCTCTTGTAATCATGCAACCTTTTGAGTAGGGTAGCAATAATGTTTTGAAGTTATTACACATGAACAAACCCCCTACAATAGGTAATTTTCTAATCTCTCCCATGCTTGAAGACTTTTAATTCGCACCAAATGAAATTGCCAAGTTTCTGCCCTTTATTTTGACATTGTAGATCAACCTTCTCTTCTTGCTAAGTTTCCTCCTCATCACAATGCTAGATTTACTACCACTCTAACTGCATCAACCGTCTTCTCTGAATTCGTCTCACAACCCAGTTCGCAATTCGAGCAAATTGCAACATTGGATGGTTTGTATAACCCCTCCATACCTTAAGAGGAAGCTTAGCGGCTACTGATACACATGAGCAGGAAAGTCAAGTTATTCAACCAGATGAAGTAAAGGCTCAACATCCGAAGATCGAGCAACATATGATAGCGGTGAAGAAGGAGAATGTTGAAGAACAAAAGTAGCCACCAAAGATTTCCTATAGACCTTACATGCATAAAAGAAAAGGAGGGTCCGTCGGTGGCTTTAATTTTGGAGAGCAAGATTGCCCTCGGAGGGGTCAAAACTGAGATGTTGTCCATCAAAGGTGGGAAAGGCGACTAGTGAAGCGGTGAGAGGAGGCTTGGATTTGTATTTTCGATTAACCTTTATACAAGTGTAGAGCCTGTACTTAGCATTTCTGCTTATAACTACCATAGAGGTGCTTGTATTATCACATTCTTGGCTAATATTATGCGGGCATGGCCCATAATGTTTGTTTTATTACATCGAAAATATTATAAGTAATAAAACTGTTGAAATTTTGACTATAGCTTTGTTTTATCTACTCATCTATGTTTCATGCACTTATATTAGTTTTACTCATCATTGTTTTACTTAGTCCCTTAATTACTACTAAAATTCTTTGTTTGGAGTAATAGAACAGTGAAGTATTTGCTACTTTGGTTGAGTGTCGGTGTGTGTCCCCAATTCACGGGACTTTTTTCTTCGAACACTTGACAAATGATCGGCTGATCCAAGCGATTCTTTTAATATCTATAATCGAGTATGTATTCCCGTTCCTCTCTTAGGAACTCGTGATTCGAGCATCTTGATTTTAGAGATTTTATCGGTCAATGAGTAGAACTCTTTGTCAATTAGTAGTTATGTGATAGTGTTGGACCAGCGTCGATTACTTTTGATAGTGGAAGTGGGTTGATTCTTATTAGTCCTGCAATAGAGGAGTTTCCCGGCATTGTCGGGACAATACTGATACTTAAGATTGTGCGCAGATTATGAAAGTGTGGCTTTTAAGAGTGTGCGGACCTTATGAGATGCACGGCTTTTGAGAACGTGCGCGGCTAATGAGATGCACGACTTTTGGGATCAATATGACCCATCGATCCGAAATGGTTTGGAATCTCTTGACGTTACCAATGTTTGGGTAACATTAGGAGTTTGTGTTTTGAGAGCATGGTTCCACGACTCAAGAAGTAATGCGTAGCTTTCGAGGGTGCACAGCTTTGATTGGGGCCTTCCCGGTGTTGCCGGAGCAACACTAATTCTTAGAAGGTATGGATCGAGTTCCATCGATCCAATGGTTTAAGTCGATTTGCTTCCATCAACTCAGCGGGTAGCGTCATACTTGAGTGTGGTTCCACTATCTCAAATAGCGATTGGACGATTTTTAGTCGATTTGACCCTGTCGACTCAATAGGTCACTTTTATGAGCATAGTTTTATTGGTTCAAAGAGCAAAGAAATTTCATTGATAAATGTTAGGCAAGTTCTACCTACGTATATTGCCTCCGATATTCTGGGATGGCTTATTAACTGGACATAGGAAGTACATAAAATAGTCTTACATAAAGTAACATCACAGTGATTCCCTGCTCTAAGGTCGGGGAATTTGGTTCCATCAATGGATGTTTGATTGAAGTTTTGCCTTTAATAAGATGGCTTTCGAGCTTGATTGGGATCATTGCTTTTGAACCATATGGCAAGATGAATGGAGAGTGCCCAGTTGCAGATTTGTGTGTTGTCCTATAAGCCTATAGCATAAGTGGAAGTTCATCAATCCAATTTCCTTTAACTTTAGTTAACCACTTTTTGATAGTGGACTTAATGATCTTGTTTGCAACTTGCACTTGCCTGTTGCTTGTGGATGTGCAACTACGGAAAAGATTTTCTTGGTTTGGAAGCATTTGTAAAATACTTTGAATGCAGCGCTTTCGAATTGAGTCTCACCACCTGTGATGATTTTCTATGGCACCCCAAACCTGAAATAATGTTTTTAGTAACAAGGTTAAGAATGTTATTTGTGGTAATAGTGGCCGGTGTTTCTGCTTCGGCCTATTTGGTGAAATAGTCAACAACAACGATAGCGTATTTGCCTTCTTCTTTAGCCATTGGTAATACACCAATCAGATTGATTCCCCAGATTGTGAATGGCAATGGGATGACCATTTGCGTTAGCTCTGTTGAAGGAGTTCTATCGATCTTAAAGAATCTTTGGCATCGATCACACCGCCTGGCGTAATTTTCTGAAACACCGTTTATTGTTGGACAAAACACATATAACGAAGGACTTTCTTTGCAAGGGTTTGCCCCCCAATGTGATCTTCAAATTCACCTTCATGAACTTCTCTTAGGATCCTTTGATCTTCATCATTGGTCATATATCTGAGAAAAGGGGAAGAAAATCCCCTTCGTGTATAGTATCCCATCTTGTATTACAAACCACGGAGCCTCTCGAAGGATCTTTTTTCATTGATTCCATTCTACGTGAAGTGTTCCTTTGAGAAGTTAACCCTTGATCGGTATCGTCCATGTTTTAGGTTCTTCGATGATCTCGAAAATCCAATCGATATCCCTTTCTCTTATGCTTGGAGCAGTGAGAGTTCCTATTGGGACTAGCCTCAGTGACCAAGCTTCTCCAAAACTAGCCAGCTTAGCTATTTAGTTTGCCTTCATGGTTTTTCCTTCGAAATATGATTTATGGTGTAATGTTCGATGTCATTTAGCAGTTCTTGCACTTTAGATAGCTACGATGTGAGCTTCTCTCCCCAAGCTTAGTATTCGCCTTTCTTTTGGCAAACAACTAGCTGAGAGTCGCTGTAGATGTTTACCGACTTTATCCTGAGTTCCTTCACAACTTTCAGTCAAGCTATCAGTGCATTGTACTCTATTTTATTATTTGTTGCAGGGAATTCCAAGCGTAAGGCATAGCAACGGATCTCCCTTTGGGAGTTTCAAGCACTATTCAATCCCTCGAGCAGAAGTTGTTAGATGCACCATCGACGAACGAACAATTTCCAACATGGTTCCACTTCCAGACCTATTTCTTCTTCATTATCCCATATCGTAAACTCGGCATTGAAGTCTGCCAACGTCTGCCCATTGATCGCCCATTACGGATGGTAAGTAATTTCGTATTGAGTCAACTCGATGTTCTATTAGATAAGTAGCCCAGAGGTTTCGAGGCGGCACAACACTTGCTTCAGGGGTGGATCTATTAGTAGTAGTTTGATCTAGTATGCCTGGAAGTATGGACGTGACTTTCTGGATGTGATCAAGAGGAAATATGCTAACTTATCCAATTTCGGATAATTCTTCTTGGCTTCAGTGAATCATTTACTGATGTAATATATGTGTCGCTAGATCTTAGCTTCTTCTAATACAAGCACGACACTTATAGCTTAAGTGAGACTGCTAAGTAGATAAATAAGTCTTCTCCATCCATCGGCTTGGACAGGATTGGTGGGCTTTCCATATGTCGCAGCAGCTCTTCGAACGTAGTCTGACAAGCTTAATTCCATTCGAAGATCTTCTTTCGCTTCTTTACTGCGTCAAAGAACGGTATACATTTGTCGATTTATTTTGAGATGAAATGGCTTAGTTCTGTTGCTTTTCCATTCAAGCTATGCAACTCCTTCTTGTTCTTAAGGGCCTCGACTACCCATAAAGCGGTAATTTTTTAGGATTTGCTTCGATGCCTCTAGCACTTACAACGAATCCCAAGAACTTTCCAAAGGCTACCCCGAAGTGACATGTAAGTGGATTGAGTTTCATTCCGTATTTGCGGGGTATTTCTGATATCTCGATGAGGTAGTCCAAGTGATTTGCAGCTACGCACGATTTAACCAACATATCATCTACATAAACTTCCATGGTCTTCTTGATATGTCGTTTGAACATGGCATTTACCATTCGTTGGTAGGTTGCCCTGGCATTCTTTAAGCCAAATGACATTACTTTATAGTAGTATAACCCTAGATCAATAATGAAACTGGTATTTTCCTAATCAGGTCCATGCATCATGATCTGGTTGTACCTCGAGTAACGTCCATAAATGATAGTACTTCATGTCCAGCTGTCATGTCCATAAGTTAGTCGATTCTACATAGCGAAAAGCTATCTTTTGGACAAGCTTTGTTTAGGTCTAAATAGGCGATACAGGTTCATCTTTTTCCAATAGACTGCTTAACTAAGACTAGGTTGGATACTCATTTGCGGTATGTTGCATGGCAGGTAAAACTATTCACCATTAGCTTATCCACTCCTAATGATTTAGACCGTTCGGGTCTTAGGCTACGTATGTTCTACTTCGCTAGTGTATACTTAGGATTGATATTAAGTGCATGGCATGCAATCTCCGATGATACTCCGCACATACCAATATATGTCCAAGTGAATGCATCTAGGTTGGCAAGAAGGAATTTGATGAGTTCCAGTTGCATTTGCTTCCAAGATGTGATCCAATCTTTAGGATCCATGTTAGGTAAGCCATATCGATTGGGACAGACATCGTCAATTCTTCCAATGCTACTATAACACACCCCACTTAGAGGCCCAAACTAATGGCTACAGATGTTGTCATCATCGATAGTTATTAAGTCTTGACAACCACATATGGTAATGTTAGATTCATTGATATAATAGAAACACATGGATATGGGAAATTTTTAAAATCATCAAACAGCTTTCACATTCCATTTAAAAATAATTTCCAATTCATTACACAATCCCAATACGGGACCCATGTTCAAAGAAAATATAATTATTACAACATACACCAAGAATGACATATGAAGATGCCCACTTGAATAATCAGAGCATAGATAGCCAATTAAACAACTTTGACTTTATAACAACAACACAACAGAATCAAAAATAGAAAAAAACTCCAAAAAGCTATTATGCCTCTTGCTCATCTTCGGAATCTAATTCGTCTAAAGAGGTACCTGAAAACCTCAACTCTCAAACTACACAAAATCAGTTCAGCACTCGAGAGTTTAAAGGGAAAACATAAACATCGAGTCAGACATAAAGTCCTATATGAATAATAATCTACCATCTCAAACAATTTAAATATCTAGTAAGACCATGCTGCTTAGTGAACGTGTTTTTCCCTTACAAGTATCTTATCCAAAACTTAATAGAACCATATACTATGCTCCTACATCCACAATGGTTAAAAATATACCATTTCAAAATATTATGATGACATGCCAATAAGTAAATCAATTATGGATTTCCCATCCGCATTCATTTTTGAGTATCTGTCTCATTTATAGTTTCTAGGGTCACTATTAACCTATTAGTTTTCATAGGCTTATCATCAATAACCTTTTAAAGCTTATGTACTCCCTGTCTGATTTCATAGTTTTCATGGGATCACAAAGAAACCTATTGGCCCTTGCCAATAACTTTATTGTTTCATGGGTTCTCTCTGAACCTATTGGTATCTCCATTAACTTCCATTTATAATAGTTTTCATGGGTTGACTAAAAACCTATTGACTTCTGCCAATAACTTAATCCGAATATAATTTTCATGAGTTCGGTACAAACCTATTGGCCTCTGCCAATACTTTTTCTACGCATAGTTTTCATGGGTTTACTATGAACCAGTCTATCTGACAACTTCTTTAATCAATATTTAGGCATCCTACATTCTTGTCTATCTGACTTCTTGGATGTAATCTACTCATTCAGAAGTTAACTCAATTTATATTCACTACTGGGTTAACTTAGTTGGTTATTCTTCCCTTTCTCCCCCAAGCAGTTATAGGTCCATTAAAATGTGAATATATATATATTATGTCCCTTTAACCTATTATTTTATCAACGAAAGCTTCTTCACAAACTTTATAGTTAAAACCATTTTAAAACTCTTTTATCTTAGCCATGGGTTTTCCTTAAAAATAAGATTAGGTTCTTAGTTTTGAAAACTAAGGCTTTCGAAACCTTAAAACTTTTACTTTAGAACCATTGGATAACCACCTTCAAAAGCATTAAAATCTTCTTTTCAAAACACTAGCATATTCCTGTTGAAACACTTCTAAATAACTCTTTCAAAACCTTAAAACATACCTTTCAAAAATATTAAAGCATCACTTATTAACTCTTAGAAGCGTAGCTTCGAAACCAGTTGAAGGTGCCCCTTTTGAAACCTTCCAAAGTACCCTTTTCAAACCATTAGGTTTACCTTTTAAAATATATTTTGGATCAAATTGAATAGAAAAGAAAATACCTCTTTCGAAACCTTAAACTTTAAATAAATATGTTTGGGGAAAAATGTAACACCCCATACTTGGAGGTCCAAAACTAACGGCTATGGACACTTAGTAAGCGATAGTTATTAACTTTCGACGATGAAATACGACAATATTAGATACATTGATACACAGAAACACAAGAATATGGAAAATGATTTAAATAGCAACAAATTCCATATTCCAGTTCAAAATATTCCAGATTGATTACGAAATCCTAATTTGCAGACCACGTTTAGATAACATATAATAAATAAAAAATACGCCAAGAGAAACATTTGAGGATGCCCTCTTGGTTGATCAGAGTATTTGTAATAAGACACTAACAGTCTACCGTTACAATCAAACACACAATGAAAATAAAAGAACCCTAATAATAAGCTTTCTTCCTACACATAGAAGTTTTATTCATCCAAAAGAACATCTGGAAACCTTAACTCTTAACCTACTCAAAATCAATTGAGTACCCGAAAGTTTAAGGGGAAAACAAAAACTTCAAGTCACACATAAAGCCTGGTATGAATAATAATATACCATCTCAAACCATTTGGATATCTAGTGAGACCACGACGCTTAGCTATTACAACCCATATATTTATAACATTATTTAGAATGATTAATTGGGTAATTAAATAAAATATTGTAGAGATTATTTGTAACAACCCATGCAACTTTTTTCAACCATTGTTAGTAGATTATTGCTTCTGATATCTACAAAGCGGTGCATAACTTTTTTGACAAATCAAAACTCATATGCTCTATAAATTCTACAAACCTTGCCCTTATTCCTAAGGTGATATCTCCTTCTAATGTGACTCAATTTAGGCCTATAGCCTATTATAATGTTACTTATAAATGCATCTCTAGAATTCTTGCTTCAAGACTTAAACTTATGCTGGCTCCCTTAATATCCGATAATCAAGCTACTTTTCTGCCTAATAGCAGCATTTTAGATAATGTCTTTGTAGCTCATGAACTATTAGATTGATATTCCTCTCACTATAATTCTCTCATAGCCATGCTGAATATTGATATTAGGAACGCTTTTGATTCTGTCAAATGGTCCTCTTTAATATAATCGAAAAAATGAAATTCCCCTCAAAATTTATCAACTAGATCCAGCTATGCATTTCCTCCATGAAGTATTCTCTTGTGTTCAATGCGCACATTATTGGATATTTTAAAGGCAAGCTGGGGATTCGGCAAGGAAATCCGATATCTCCATATTAATTCAATATTATTATGGAGATTCTCTACTTAGCCCTTGTTAATCTTGTTAGCGCCAGTGATTTTTGTCTACACCCAAAATGTAGGAATCCTATAGTAACATCTCTTGCCTTTGCGGATGATCTCCTAATTTTTGCCAAGCCTACTTCACATATCCTCCACTCAATTATGGATACAAAATTTACTGCTTTTTCTAGGCCGGCCATCCACCTCCAAAAATCTCATATTCTTTTCTCTGGTTTATCTCCATATCAAATTCAACTATGCCTTGACATAACCAAAACGATAGCCATGCAACCTGGTTCGAACTACCTTGCCGTTCCCCTTGCTACAAAAAATTACAATTGCTCAATGCATTCCTCTATACGAGAAAATCACAATAATGCTAAAAAGATGGCAAAATAAATACCTCTCTCTGGCAGGCAGATTTGTTATCATCAAATCATTAGTATTCTCCATCACTGTGTATTGGGTAGAGCTTTCCTCCTTCCGTCTAAACTTGTCAATATGATAAGAAGTATAATGTACATAATTTTATGGACTGACTTAATTCACAACAGGAAGCTTTCTCCTATTGCATTTTCAAAAATTGAAATGCCTAAGAAATCAGGGGGTCTTGACATGAAAAACCTTAAGTTATGGAACACGGCTGCATTATCAAAGCACTTGATAGTTTCCCCAAAAAATCTAGTTCTCTATGGGTGGATTGGTGCATAATAAACAACTTGAAAAATGAGAATTTCTGGACCGTGAATATTAAACGGGGCCATAGCTGGATATGGAAAGTCATTCTTAACATAAGATTGAAATTTCTCCCTCATTTGAAGATCATCTTAGCTCCTGCTAGCTTTTGATCAGTTCCTTGGCTTCTGCCAGGTATGATCCTAAAAGTGGTCATGCCTCTATCTGATCCGGTGCTAGTGGTATCCCTCCAAATGCTAAAGCAATCAGTTACACTAGGAACAATAGGATTTGTCTGACTCGATCCTCTTCATCTACTGTCAACTAGATATGGGACTAATTTCGTGATCTCCAGTATTCCTTTGCTGAGACAGATAAATACATTTGGTCTCATGAAAGTAAGGAACATTCTATAGCTAGCAATTATTCTCTCATGAATGTTAATGTTTCAAGATCCTCTTTACCCTGGTACAAAAGGATATGGAATAGCACATCTAGTGAAAGATTAAATTTCTTACTGTGGAAAGTGTTTAGAGGTGCAGTTCATACTCTTTTTTAACCGTTCCTTATCTTGTTTCTTATGATGTAAGATAAAAGTCTGAGGGGGGTTTTCCAATCCTTCTATTGATAGCAAGTGAGAATGGTTAAATATCTACAAATCCACCAAATGGAAAGGATATGCTTCATACGAACTGCTCATCTTGAAGGTCTTTGTTTCTCTGATATGGAAAGAGCGCAATGAGGAAATATTCAACCACAAGATCAGAAAACGAATGGAATTATATCATGTTATGTGAAGTGAAATTGAAAAGGCTACTTCTCTCTCCCCATTGCAATTCGGCCATTATGTGATTTGCAAATGGGTCTAGGCCTTCTATCTGTTATCTATTTTATTTGTGATACTTTCTTTTTCTTTTCTCTCCTTGTTTCTTCATACTTGTATTTATGCATTTAAGAATCCTTTTATTTGTTATAAATAAAGTGGTAGGGGCACACTCAACCCTGTTGGCCTTGCCAAAAAAATAATAATGTGGAGATTACTAGGTTGAGATTATTTTAGCTAGGGGTAGCCATGCCATGTTCGTGTGTTAATTAAAATAAAATAACCTCAACGAAGTTGTTAGGAAATGACGAGGTCAATATAGGAAATTGGAAGGGCTTATACCCTAAACCCTTAGGAAATAGAACTCACATTCATTTTCATTTTTGACAAACTAAAACATCTAAGGCCGACCGGCATTATTGTTCTCAAGAGAAGATAAAAGCTAGGATTCAAGTGAAAGAAGATAATCGACTAATTCAACATCAAATCTCATATCTCTTAATCTCAAAGCTATGGTGAATAATTACAACATTCTATTTTCTTATGGTTTTGGTTTTAAGAATTAGATCTAAAATATTTTTGCAATTTTATACCATGTTTTGATGATTAAAGTTATATATATGCTTGAATTATATATGTTCATGTTAGATTTTATGATATGTTTGGCATGAAAACCCTATTAAATGACGTCCAAATGCCTTTAAAATTAAATATAGGTCGAAAATGATACTTTAGAGATAGGTTCAATTTTCATAATTTTCCGAATTAGTGTTAAATTTATGTTAATTTTCTAGTGAAGGAAATAATTTATTGGTTTATAAATTATTTATTGCTAAAATAATAATTACTTCGGTTTGAAATTTTTACATGCTAGAAAACATATTAAAATTGGTTTTCTAGGATTTTTCTAGATTTTCCCTAATTGAGTTGATGAACATATAAAATTATTTAAGGTATAAGACTTAAATGTTTTATATAATTAATTAAGGAGAAGGGACATTTTATAAAATAAAACGTTTATTTAATTCTTAAAAATAATGCTTGCACTTTCTTGAAAAGAATTTGTTAACCAATGAGAATTTGACAAACAAAGCCAGGCTAGTTGAAAAGTTATCCTTTTTAAGTTAAAAAAAAGAAATCATATTTTTAGCATGTTTCAGCATTTTACGGCAATAAACCTTCCGACCCAGACCTTTCGACAAGTTCGAGAGGTTCATATCTTTCAACAAGGTCAAACCAATACATACGGTATCAAGTTACCCGGTACATAATGAATTAGATAAGGTCGAAAGGTTCTTAGTCGAAAGGTTGGTTACGAAATGGTGGGAGTATGTTTGTTTTATAAGCCAAAAGAATCGCCTGCTTTTCTTTCGAATAAGAGCTTTCGACTTGGTTGTTTTCGACCATGTCAAATATCAAATAAAGGTTTTTGAACCTTTCGACACAGTTGAAAGGTTACTGTTGCTTTAGTTTTGCTTTGATTTGAACCTTCTAATAAAGACGAAATGTTTACTTGTTTTGAAATTAGTCGCTTCTCCATGCTTTCGAAAGAGAGCTTTTGACTAATGTGCTTTACCAATTATAACCAAAGCTATCAAAGGGAGTGTTTTAAAAGATTGAACTTTATTATTATTTTAAAGATGTATTTTAAAGCTTTGGAAGTAGAACTCACGAAAAGGTAGAAAGGTTGCTTCCAATGAAGTCGCAAGGTTTTAAAAGTAGATTTTCCACTTATTTAAATTGAACCCGGTAAGGCTTCAATAGGTTTGTTTATTGAAAGACATCGAAAGGTTTGTTTATTGAATGACCTTGAAAGGTTTGTTTATTGAATGGTTTCAAAAGGTTTAATTCAATGGTTTCGAAAGGTTGAGTACAATGGATTCGAAAGGTGTTTGAAGGAACGTTTTCCAAGGTTTTTCTAAGGCAATGTTTTGAAGTGATTTTTAAAGGAGGATGTCCAAAGTTTTATTACTTTCGAAAGGTTTGCTTTTCAATAGTTTCGAAAGGTTTGATGTTGGTTTTGAAGGAGATGATTTTAAAAATTTAGAAAGAGCTTCTTTCAATTGTTTAAATGTTTTCATCAACTAAGATTTGAGTAATGGATATATATATATATATATATATATATGTATATATATATATATATATATACACACACACACACAACATGGTGATGTGAATTTGCATAAAGCATAAAGAATATACACTTTTCCTTATTTAAGTATGATTGAAGGTTTTAAATCATTTTGAAAATGTTTTCAAGGAAAATTATGAGAGGGGATTCTTAAATGAAAATGACTCAGCTATTAGAATACCAAATGGGACTAGTATGGGGTCGCTCCCTATACATTAGCTATTAGCCCCAGCTAATTGTTGTCCAAAATTCCAGTGTGTAGGGCCTGGTCATAGGTAGACAAAATGTTACATCGCATATCTAGAGGCCAAAAGCTAAGCGCTATGGATACTGTAGTTATCCATAGTATTAACTTCTAGTGACGAAATACGGTAATTTAATGGTATCCATAACAGCAGAAGCACTGGAACATGAACAAAATCACATAATTTCAAAAAGCAATAATTTCAGCGATTACATTACAAACAAATCATATCCAAATTACAAAATCCCCAAACGTATTCCCTGGAAACGATCAAATATAATTACAAACAATACGCCAGGAGCGACAAATGAAGATGCCCTATTGGATGATCAAAGCAATATAGACATAATTGTCTTAATACACAACGGAAATAATTGAAACAAAATTCCAAAAATTAGCTATTCGTCAGCCAACTGCTTGTCTTCAGATGCTTTTTTTCCAAAATCTGCTAAAACCTGAAAACCTAAACCCTCTCAGCCTACTCAAATCAAATTTTGAGCATCCGAGAGTTTAATGGGAAACAAAAATTTCGAGCCGGACATAAAGCCTGACATGAATAATTTCTGTTATATATCTGTTTACAGATATATGGTGAGACCATGCCTCTTAGCTGAACTGATTTCCCCTCACTGATATCTTTTTTCAAAACATATATTTTACAAATCTTTTTCTACAACCAAACTAGTTAATCAGCTGATTATAATAATAATATAACAATATCCATTATGTTAAAAGGACAATTAATGGACTATCTATCCGAAATCTGAGCTAAATGCTCTCTACTGGACTAACTATCCTAAAATTGATTGCACAAAAATAGCAATATCCCTTATGCTAAATAATGGACTATTTGTCCATAAAATGGGTAAAAAGGATGGACTAACTATCCTTAAGAAGTAGCAAGGTCAATTATGCTAACAAATGAACTAACTATTCATATCCGGGCTAACTGCCCTTATCTGAACTAAATGACCTCGGGGCTGACTGCCCTCAGAATGGACAAACTGTCCGAATTTAAATGAGCTAACTGTTCGAATTTTCTTAGGGCTAACTACCCTTTAAATTTTCCTTGAAAACCTTTTCAAAATGATTTAGTCCGTCAAATCATGTATATATACATATACATAAATATATATAAGAAAAAATATCTTTAGCTCTAATCTAAGCTATTTTGCCATGTTATATATGCTTTACTCAAAATAATGTTCATCATGCTCAATAAGGATTTTCCATCCTTTTAAAATAAGTTAAAGTGCTTTATAACTTAAAACTCTTAGGCTATTTGCCTAATCATTATATTTGAATCCTTTGTTTAAAACATTTATACAACCTTTATGAAACAATTAACGTAATCCCCTTCAAAATCATTAGTAAAACCCTTTAAAATCATTGAAGGTATCTCCTTCAAAACCAATAAAAATTCCTTACCTTTATAAGCTTTGAAACATATGACATCCTCCTTTAAAATCCTTTACCTTCCAAAAACATTGAAAAAACATACCTTTCGACCTTGTCAGAAGGTCTGGGGAACCACCCCTTTGAAATATTGAAAACCTTCCGTAATCATTGGGTTTAATTTAACATAAGTGGAAACCTTTAAAAACCATTCGAAGTTGACTACTTCGAAACCATTAAAACGTTTTGGCTTAGAATATTTGGATTGTGCCTTCATGCTGAGTAAAAGGATCATAAAAACATTAGAGTTGAAAGCAACTGCTTCGAAACCTTTTACAAGAAACCTTTTCATAAAAAATGAGGTGTTGGTGTTGGAACCAGTAATGGAGAGGAGGAAAATTTTAGAAAACAAAAGATAACCTTCGAAAGCAACTGAATCGAAAGGCATGAAGCAGTACTAAGTTCTTGTCGACCTTGTTGAAAGGTTAACCTTTCGATTTTGTTGAAAGGTTTCAGTTAAAACAAGAAGGCAAGTCAATCGAAACCTTTTCTTTTAAACCACTTGACTTTGTCGAAAGCTCTTTGTCGAAAGCTCTTTGTCAAAAGCTAGCAGGCCTATTTTCTTTAAAACCAAAACAAAATTTCAACCTTTCGAAAGCTCTTACCTTTCGATCCAAAACCTTTAGACTTCTTCCAATTCACTACGTACCAGTTTCCTGATACCATGTGCATTGGTTATTGAACTAGTCGAAAGGTTGGATACCTTTTGATTTTTTAGGAAGGTTTAGAATAGGCGTGGAACTTCTTGTCGATGGAGTTGAAATAGTAAAAAGCCTATTTATCTGTACTTTAAAGTTGTCCTTTTGTACCTAACATGCATTATTTGTCTAAATCTGATTGGTTGCCAAATTTTTATATTCAATATTGCTGTCGACGTTCCTTATTTGGAAATTTAAACACTTTTGGAAAAGCCCCTTTCTCCTTTATAATTATATAAAACATTTAAGTCCTATACCTTAAATAATTTTATATAACTATTAAATCACCTTGGAAAAAACTGAAAATTAAAACCCATATTCAAAATATCTTTTTAGATCGTCATGGAAATTTTCATGGCTAACGGATATCATTTAATAAGGTTTTCATCTCAAAACAAGTCATAATATCTATATAAACATTCATAAATCATCAACTTGTATATATAATCATTTTATCATTCAAAAACATGGAAAATCTTTGCAAAATCATTCAGACTTAATATTAAAACTGAAACCATAAAATTTTAGAGATGTATACATTATTCACTTTTGCTTTAGAGTTTAAGGAGCTTGAGATTTGAATGGATTTAATTTGACTTTGCTTTTCCTTAGTTTCCTCTTCTATTTTCCTTGTTAACGGTGGTTGGCTTTGGTTTGAAAATTATGAAATGGAATGTGAGTGCAAAATGATACACGGCCAAAGCAAGGAGATATAGAAATGGCTTCTTTTCCATAATACCCCTCCTCTAATTCATTTTGAAACCTTCTTTTAATTCATTAGTTTTAATGGCACAACTACCTTAATTAAAATCAAATCTCAATCCCCTAACTAACTCATTATTTTATTTAGTTTATCTAACTAAATCTCCTAAATAATATTATTAGAAATCTGAGGTGTTACAAACACCACTCCTTAAAGAATTTCGCCTTTGAAATTACGATAAGGCACACAAAACAAATAAGAAGGTAAAACATACCATCAAATAGGTAAGGATAAGTATCTCTAATCCAACTCTCAACCTCCCATGTACAGCCTATGTCATCGTCGGTCCTTTGGGCTTTGACTAATCTGACCGTCTTAGTCTAAGCCATTTCTCATCTCACACAATAATGCAAACTGGCTTCCTTGCTATGGTCAAGTCCGGTCCTACCGCTAAATCATCTAGCATTGTCGGTGTAATAGCAGTCTTCGGGTCTCTAGCACACTTTCTGAGATGAAAACCATGAAAAAATCATGGACTCCTGCCAAAACTGCTCGGTAACTCATGTCTATAAGCGAATTTTCCAATCTTCTCAGGAATAGGAAAATTCCAACGAACCTTGGAGATAACTTCCCCGATATCCAAAATCTAAGCACATCCTTCATCGGTGATACTTTAACGAACACCTGGTCCCCATCCAAGAACTCCAAATCTTTTCTTCTCTTATCTGCATAACTCTTCTGCTTAGATAGAGCCTCCTTCATTCTGGCCTAAATGGCCTCAATGCTTTTTGCAGCCTCTATATCCTGATCTGTACCAAGAATCAATCTATCCCTAGTATCGAACCGATAAACGGGAAATTTACATGGCCCTCCACATAAAGCTTCAAATAGTTACATCCCAATACTAGTCCGATAACTGTTGTTATATGAAAACTTTACTAGATGCATATGGTCCTCCTATGAACCCCTGAAATCCAGAACACAAGCTCTTAACAATTCTTCCATGTTCTTTTTAAATCTATCTGTTTTCCCATCTTTCCGTGGATGGTAAGCGGTACTCTTTTTAAGCTTGGTTCCCAAAACTTCCTACAGACTCTTTCAAAACTCGCTAGTAAACAAAGGATCTCTATCACTAACTATACTGCTAGGAACTCCATGCAGTCTTACAATATTCTTCATGAACCACCTCGCTAAAACAGGTGCCGTCCTTGTGGACTTAACTGGAATGAAATGGGCACTCTTGGTCAATTAGTCCACCATGAGCCATATACTTTCATTACCTCTATTTGACCATGGAAACCAGTCTATGAAGCACATAGAAATAGAATCTCACTTCCATAATGGAATATCCAATGGTTGAAGCAAACCACTTAGCTTCTAGTGTTCGGCCTTGGCCTGTTGGCAATTCAAGCACTGCCTTACTACAAACTAATATCCCGCTTCATTCCTTCCAAGAAGAAACTCCTCTTCATATCCTAATACATCTTGGTACCTCCAGGATGTACACTGAACTTCAAACGATGGCATTCATCAAGACTGAAATCTTTCAAGCCATCGCTCTTGGTTCCTTCCTTTAGCTTCCTGATCGTTTAGCTAATTCCAATTGCTTAGAAGCAACCCGTTCGATCAACACTAGTCAAACTTCCAAACAAAACAATACAGCTGTATTTCCACTAGACCCAGCCTTGGATCTCCACTGCACTCTGCAATCTGTTAACGCTTCCAAGTCTTTCCACTCAACCATAATTGCTAACATTGCATTTTGATGCAAGTTGCTAAGTGCATTTGCAACGCTGTTGCCTTTCCCTGGTGTGTACACAATCTTGAAATCATAAGCGACTGTGAACTCTAACCACCTATGTTGTCTCCTGTTCAGCTCCTTCTCAGAGAACAAATATATCAGTGACTTATGATCCATATACAGCTCAAACCTTTTTCCGAAAAGGTAATGTCTCCATACCTTCAAAGCAAAAATAACTACAGCCAACCACAAATCGTTGCTGCTATCCACCAAAAATCCTTTATGAACCTCCGATAATAACCAGTCAACCCAAGAAAACTCTTAATCTCGGTTACTGTCTTGGGTCTCTTCTAACTATTCATTTCCTTGATCTTATTCGGATCCACTGACAGCCTTCCTCTGAGATTACGTGACTAAGAAACTTTACCTCCTTCTGATAAAAGTGGCACTTTAGAAACTTCGCTTTCAGCTGATGCTGCCTCAATTTCTCAAACACCACTCTAAGATGGACTTTATGCTCTCTTTCATCCTTAGAGTAAATCATGATGTCATCTATGAAAACTAGCACAAACGTATCCTAGTGTTCTTGGAAAATCCGATTCATCAAATCTATAAAGAAAGCTGGAGCATTCGTCAATCCGAATGACATAACTAACCAGTCGTACGATCCTTATCAGGTCCGAAACGTTGTCAAAGGTATATTATCCTCTGCTACCCTGAGCCGATGGAAACCTATTGCCAAATCCAATTAAGAAAGTACCTTTGCTCCACTTAGCTGGTCAAACAAATCTTGAATTCTAGACAATGAATAATGATTCTTTGTTATCCTCTCATTCAACTTACGATAATCGATACATAGCCTCAACAATCCTTCTAGCATCTTAGCACACACTGCAGCTGCACCCCATGACGAATTGCTTGGCATGATGAAACTCTTTCCCCCTAGATCCACCAACCGCACCATGAACTCCCTCATCTCTAAAGGAATCATCCTACTTGGTGGTCTGCTCACCGGTTTTGCCTTCGAGACCAAATCTATCCGGCTCATTTCGACGGCAATTCAACTACAGGCTCTAGTACATCTACGAAATCTCTAACCATGAAAACTTGGATCAACTCATCATTAGAATCCAAAGCACCCAATAAAGCAAACACCTCACCACTAGAACCTCCTATGGTGGAAACAATCTGATCGATATTATCCTGGTGTCTAAGAGATAACTTCTTATCCTGGAAAAATATCTTAGCACTGTACTCACTTAATCAACAAATACCAAGGAGAATCCCAAATCCCACAAAATCAAACACATGCAAACTGCATTCAGAAGTATGACCTAATAGGTCAAACTTAAACTAGTCACAACTCTACCTTAGGCTTGCATACCCTCCTATAGGATTCGCTACCCGTAAGGAAGTAACTAAATATGTGGGTTCAAGGTAAAGCTTATCTATCAAACATATAGATATAAAAGTATGTGATGCACCAATATCAAACAAAATGCTAATAGACATACCATGAATTTTGAAGCGTTCCTCCAAGAACTGCCTTATCCTTCTCCTGGGTTGTTGGTTTTGAAGCAGCAGACACCAACGCATACACCTTACCCTTTCCATCTATAATGGGCTCCTTGCACTAGTTTTTGTAATGGACTAACTGGTCACCGTTGGAACACTTGACATTTTTCCTTGTAGCCACGTCCATTATCTTCCCTAAGCGATACATATTAGCAAAATGCCATTTCTTGTTTCATTTATTGCAAACAACCTTAGACTTCACTTTCTTGGATGCTCTACCCTTCTGAGCACCTTTCTTGAAAAAGAACCTCCTCTTCTGTCCTTGCCTTACTTAGTCCCCTTTTGCCTTGCTCTTCTCCAGAGACTCAAGGACTTCTTCCTACCTCAAAGCCATTCGAATAACAATATCAGAAGGGTCTCTAAGATGAAACAAAGTAGCACTATCTAGTTCTGGCTTCAAACCCTCTGATGAACTCCTAATTCCACTACAACACTGTATCTATAGAAGCATACCCATATCGGGCCAACTCTTCAAACTTCCTAGCATATTCAGCAACGGACATCTTACCCTGCACCAGCTCAACAAACTACCAAATCAAAGCCGGTCGTGCCTTCACAGACATAAACCTCTCCTAAAGTCTCCTCTTGAAATCCTCCCAGAATACTATCTCCTCATCAACTGCCGCTTTTAACAATGAGGTTTCGTGAAGCTGCTTGGACGCCAACCTCCTCTTCTGCTCATCATTGTGCCTTAAATCAACAAAAATCCTTTCGTAGTGCAACAACCAGTTCTCAACTTGAATCTTCCATTCCCATAAATGGCTTCCCTCCTAGCTTCACTTAATCACCACTCACCTTGGCGAAATGATTAACTATTGGAACTTTTGGAAACGCCAGCAGCATTTCCTCCTAACACTCCGGCTGTAACTCCTGCCTGCGTTATGTTCTTGAAAAACTAATACATGGCCTCTATTCCGACCCGTGGGACTTCTACACCAACATTCTCCCCCGAACTTGGTTTCTCCCAGCATTAGGTTCGGCATTCCTTTTGGTGCTTCCCCATCCTGGATTAACTCTACTTCTTCTAACATCCATATCTGTATTCAAACCTCATGAGATACAGGATGATAACCTAATCAAAGATAGATGAATGGAGATAAAGTGCATACTTAGGTATTGCAAATATAATTATATTAATATAGCATTATCCAAACCCCAAACTTATTCTATTTCCTTTGGATTTTTGTTTTCGAAAACCATTTCTAATAAAAAAAATCATAAACCTATGCTCTGATGCCAAGTTGTAACATTCCGTATCTGAAGACCAATTGCTATGCGCTATGAATGCTGCCATCATCCACAATATTAACTTCTGTTAGCAAAATACGGTAATTTAAAAGGTATGCATAATATCAGAAGCATTTAAATATGAAAAAATTGTAGATTTTCAAAAAGCAATAGTTTCGATTATTACATTTCAAAAAATCATATCCAAGTTAAAAAATCACCAAACGTATTCCTAGGAAATGATTAAATATCATTACAATAATACGCCAAGAGCGACATATGAAGATACACTCTTGGATGATCAAAGCAATATAGACATAATTATGTTAATACACGGCAGAGACAATTAAAACAGAATCCCTAAGTTAGCTATCTTCAGGCACCTTCTCGTCTTCGGATGCTTAATTCGCAAAAATCTGCTAAATCATGCAACCTAAACCCTCAGTGTACTCAAATCAAATTTTGAGCACCCAAGAGTTTAAGGGGAAGCAAAAACTTCGAGTCAGCCATAAATATGGTATGAATAATTTATATTACATCTCAGTTTACAGATATGTAATGAGACAATGCCGCTTAGCGGATCCGGCCTCCCCTCATTAATATCTCTTTTAAAAAGGTATATTTTGCAAATCCTTTCCTGCAACAAAACTAGTTGATCAACTGATTATAATAATAATATAGCAATATCCATTATGCTAAAACATGAAATTAATCGACTATCTTTCTGAAATCTGAGCTAACTGCTCTCTACTGGACAAACTATCCTAAAATTGATTATACCAAAGTAGCAATATCCTTTACTAAATAACAGACTATCTGTCCATAAAATGGGTAAAAGGGTGGACTAACTATCCTTAAGAAGTAGCAAGGTCCATTATGGTAAAAATGAACTAACTGTTCATATCTGGGCTAACTCCCCTTATCGAGACTAATTGTCCTCTGGGATGACTGCCTCAAAATAGACTGAATGTTAGAATTTAAATGAGCTAACTGCCCAAATTTCCAAAGGGTTACTTACCCTTTAATTTTTCCTGAAAACCTTTTCAAAATGATTTAGTTCGTCGAATAATATATACAAGGAAAACATATATTTAGCTCTACTCCAAGCTATTTTGAAATGTTATATATACTTTACTCAAAATAATGTTGGTGATGTTCAATAAAGGATTTTCTACCCTTTTAAAATAAGTTGAAGTCATTTATTACTCAAAACACTTAGGCTAATTTCCTAATCATTATATTCGAATCATTTGTTTAAAACATTTGAACAACCTTTCAGAAACAATGAAGGTAATCCCATTTGAAACCATTAATAAAGCCCTTTGAAATCATTGAAGCTGTCTCCTTTAAAACCAATAGAAAAGCATTTCTTTTTTAAGCTTTAAAACATATGACACCCTCTTTTAAAATCCATTACCTTCCAAAAATATTGAAAAAAAAAATACATTTCAACCTTGTCAAAAGGTCTCACCTTTCGACCTTGTCAGAAGGTTTCTTTCCGACCCTTTCAGAAGGTCTGGGGAACCACACCTCTGAAATCGTTGAACACCTTTCGAAATCATTGGGTTCAATTAAAAATAAGTGGTTCGAAGCCATTCAAAGTTGATACTTCGAAACATTTTAAACCTTTCGACTTAAAACATTTGGATTTTGCCTTCAAGTAGAGCAAAAGGATTTAAAAAATATTACAGTTGAAAGCAACTGCTTCGAAACCTTTTAAAATTAACTCTTTTAAAATCATTTCATAAACAATGAAGTGTTGGGGTTGGAACCAATCCTTCGAAAGTAATGAAGAGGCGACAAATTTTTGAAAACAAAGATTTCCATTGAAAGCAACAGAATCGAAAGGTAGGAAGCGGAAATTAAGTTCTAGTCGACCTTGTCGAAAAGTTAACCTTTCGACTTTTTTGAAAGGTTTCAGTTAAAACAAGAAAGCAAACCAATCGAAACCTTTTCTTTCAAAACAATTTGATGTTGTCGAAAGCTTATTGTCGAAAGCTAGTAGGCTAATTTTCTTTAAAACCAAAAGAAAGGCTCATCCCTTTCGGAAGCTCTTACCTTTCGATCCTAAACCTTTCAACTTCTTCCAATTTACTGCGTATCAGTTTTTATACTATGTGCATTGGTTATTGACCTAGTCAAAAGGTTTGGTACCTTTCGACTTTGTCGAAAGGTTTAGAATAGAGGTGGAACATCTTGCCAAAGGAGTTGAAATAGTAAAAATCCTATTAATTTGTACTTTAAAGTTGTCCATTTGTACCAAACCTATCTTATTTGTCTAAATCTGATTGGTTGCCAGATTTTTATATTCAAAAATGCTGCTGACTTTCCTTATTTGAAAATTTTGAAGAAGCCCTTTCACCTTTATATTTATGTAAAACAACACCTTAAATAATTTTATACAAATATTAAATCGCATTGGAAAAATCTGGAAAAATTCCAAAAAATCAATTACATATTTTCTTCAATATATAAAATTTCAGATCCAAACAATAAATTATTTACCAATAAATAATTTTATAATCCAAAATACCATTTCCTTCTTTAGAAGATTCATAATAATTCCACAAAAATTCAGAAAAATCTGAAAATTGAAACCCATCTCTAAAATGTCTTTTAAGATCATCATTCGCAAGGCTAACGGATGTCATTTTATAAGATTTTCATCTCAAAACGTCGTAAAATTTGTACGAACATTCATAAATCATCAACATGTATATATAATCATTTTTCATTCAAAAACATTACAAACCTTTGCAAAACCATTCGTATTTAATCTTAAAATCGATGTGATAAAAATTAGAGATGTAAACATTATTCACTTTGCTTTAGAGATTAAGGGGTTTGAAATTTGAATGGATTAGATTTGAATTAGCTTTTCCTTGAGCTTTCCAGTTTCCTTTTCTCCTTTCCTTGTTAATGGTGGTCGGCCTTGGTTTTATGAATTATGAAATGGAATGAACGTGGAAAATGATACACGGCCTAAGCAAGGAGATATAGGAATGGCAACTTTCTCATAATACCCACCCCCTTTAATTCATTTTAAAACCTTCTTTTAATTCATCAGTTTTAATGGCACGACTACCTTAATTAAAATCAAATCTCAATCCCCTAACCAACACATTATTTTATTTAGTTTATCTAACTAAATCTCCTAAATAATGTTATCAAAAATCTGGGTGTTACAGGCTCCTTCCTTAAAGAATTTTGTAACAACCCGGATTTTTTGACAGCATATTTTAATGAATATTTAATCTAATTTAAATTAAATATAAGCTTGTTAATGTTTAAAATGATGAGATCTTTGATATTTAACAGTTATATGTTTTATAAAAGAAATTTTGGTTTGAAAATTTGAAATAGAATGCTTCAAAACCATTAAAACAAAATCTGTCTTATTCAATAAAATCAAATCAAAGATTCAATATTTTATTATTTGATAATTTATATGAATACAATTTTAGTTTTTAAAATGATAAGTTTAAAAATAGACAAGCATAGAAGTATTAAACGTAAACATGAAAGTATAAGGCAATATGGATATAAACATACAAAACTAGTATAAAACATAATCATAAATTATAAAATGTAACTCAGAATATAAATGTACAAATATAAATTATAATTTGAAGTATAAAAATGCAAGTATATGATATAAATCAAATGTTTGAAAATTTAATTAACAAATAAAATACAACAATATGCTAACAATAACTTTTAAGCAAACATATCAGAAAGTTTGAAAAATATAACCTGTATATGCAAATGAATAATGCAAAGAAAACAACACAAGTTATATATAGTTGTACTTAACAAATATAAAATCAAAATCAGGCTACACTCAAAATAACAAACATATGTATAAATGAGCAAGCTTCTACCATAAGACAAGGAAATATATAGCTGCATAATGTTTCAAACATCTTTGTCCAGTACAAAAATATCTTGTACAAAAATATGCTGGACGAAATTTGATAAGTATCTTTGTACAAATTGCAACTATCAGCAAAACATTAAATACATGTTGTCATAATTAAAAGCAAAAGCATTAATTAGCATAACATATTGTTTAACAAGTACAGGCAGCCAAAATCTTCTTATCACTTCATTCTGCAGGTGTATATCATGTAACCAATAAAAAAAATGATAATACAAATACAAACTGGCCAGATACAACCCATACTGTAAGTAACTTCTATATATATATATATCATCTGTTCGTTTAGAAAAACTTAAAACCTAAAGCAAACCTGAGAATACATTGTTTGCTTTGCAAACATACATTAACTCAAAAACAGAAAAACAAAGAATAGAAACAGAGAAAAGGAAAAGAAGGGTTTCAGGGAATTTCTTTCTGCAGTGTTCTTCATCAATTCCTTACCATCTGTTTTAAAATTACTTGGTGAGTAAACTTACCTATTTTAAATCTAAATTGGTATCTTTAGTTTATGAATGGTAAGTACTTTGATATTTGTTTGAATAACTGGCCTTGGGTATTTCCTGTTGTTTGAATAGTATAGGTAGTTGTTCTTCAAGATTTTTGAAATCTGATCAAAGTTAAGCCAAGAAATCTATAATACTTATTCATATAACTGTTTGAACTTTGGTATTATGCTAATTCAAGTTTGTTTATCTTAAACAAAAGTCTGCAAACATGTTGTAAAGTTTAAACAACATGTTATAAATACTGTATTTCAAACTATAGGTAAAAAGAAATCAAGGTTCAAAATTCAAATGTTTAAATTTGTAAATTCCATCACATATTTAGAATCCATAAACCTAATTATGATTTTTAACATAAAAATTAGGATTTTTAAGCAAGGGTTTTACGAGCAGTTTTATAATGAAACTAGAATGGGATTTTGCAAATTTTGGAAGATCGAGTTATTTTTAATTCCTGTAAATTGATATGAAGCAAGCTTGTAATCTATGTGATTCCAGAAAAATGTCAAAAAAAATTTCGAATACGTAGATTTGGAGATTTTGATTAAAGTAGGGTTTTAGTGCTAATATTTTTCATGCTCTGTAAAATTTTGATTTCGGAATCATAGATCAACCGAGTGGATTGAGATTGTAGGTGGAGTTAGGGGGGTGTGATCGAAGTATTGGTGGAGTTTCATCACCTCCGGTGATGGATGGTGGCCGCACGAGGGATTTGTCAGTGGGTATTTGTAGTCGCATGTTCGAGCATCAGGTCGAATTTTGTTTTCAACTTGTAATTGTAAATCTGAGATTTGTTTTCGATGCTAGGGGTGATTTGTGGTTTGTGGGGGCTGTTGCGAGTCGCCGCAGGGGAGGCGAGCCACCGTGCACGTGCATGGTGGCGAGGTGATGTTCGATGGTCAGCGAGTCGTCGCGTGCTCCTGATTTTTGATGTTTGCTTCGAGCATGGCTTCGGGCTTTCCTGGGTGTGAGCGCGTGATATTGTTACTGCAGTTTTAATTTTACTTAAACTAAAAAACTAAGAAAAATTGAGAAGAAGAATAGAACTGGGGAGAAGAAGAGAGAGTGAGAGAGAAAGGGACGCAGGGGAGACACGAGGATAACTCGAGACTGTCTAGAGTAGGGTAGGGGTGTGTCTCGGGTACCATTCCAATTGAACGTGCCTGTTCTGTTTTAGTATTTTTATAACCAAGTACCTAAATAATTAGTTAGTTAGGTTCATATTTGTTTTAAAAGTTTAGTAATGGTAAGTGATGTAAAGATGGTTTGACTAATATAAAGTAATTAGAATGTAAGTTAATTTATATTTGAAATTTAATTAATAACTTTAAATTGATTTTGTAATTAGGAATAAATCATATGTTAAAACAATTTAAAGCTTAAAAATGTTAGCTAATTATTTAAAAGTTAATTCATAAACATAATTAACGTAGGTGATTAATTGAAGATTATAGTAATAAAATTGATAATAGATGATTAGTTTAAATAATTTGTGACAAATTGAATAACTAATTAATCTTTTATAAGTAAGTTAATAATTAACAAAGAATCAACTAACTAACCGAGTAATTAAGTAACAGTTAATGAACAGAAGTTAATTAATTAAATAATTAATTAAAGATTAGATGATTAATGAATTAATAGTTAATGATAACTAATTAATTGATTGATCATTAATAAGTTAATTAATCAGTAATTAATTAAGCAGAATAAAAATAGTTTATAATTTATTAAGTAAAACTAAAACTGTTTGGTATGCTTTGATAATTCTGTTTGATTGACTTTGATATCTGTTGATGATTTGTCTGTAATATGTTGTGATATATTATGGATATCTGTGATAACTGTGTATGATCTGTCTGTTATATCTATTATGTTAATTCTTAATATTAAATTGAACTGTTAAGTTAAATAGACAACTTGGCCCTTAAAATGGCATTTGGATTCCAACGAGGCCGGGATCGGAAGAATCAATTTTTGATTCCCCGAAAACCACATCGATCCAAATTAAACGATAGGTCGTGAATTATCATTTGGTGATCGAGATGGAGTTTCAGAATGCAAGGGTTATCGTCGTTAACTCTGAGGGTGATTCCAAAATGAGTGTAACGAGATAAGGCCTTCGGTTTCGTTCGAACCCGGAACGAACTTGTATGGATTGAATGCTTTCAACACATCGTCAGGCGGACGATGAGCATTCTAAGGATACGTTCTATAAAGGTAATCGTAGCATCAAGCCTCATCAACCGGGAATGGCTAAAACAGGGGAGATGCAGCAAGGTTAGGTGGGTCATGCCCAAGCAGGACAAGATATTCCCCTGTCTAGATGTCCCTTTTTATTTCGGCCGTGTGAGCAGTTGTTGGCCACAACTGCGGGGTTATCTTGTTCGGGACTGTTCAGTAAGGAATGGTTCCGGCCTTGTGTTGTAGGGGGTCGGGAGTGATCCTCGGTACGGTGATCTAGGCCCCGTACTGTGACGGGCGGTACCCCAGTAGCCCTGCCATTGTTGGAAACCCATTTTCCCTACGAGACCCTACGGTTTTTATTTGTATTACCCACTTTCGTGGCTAGTAGTTGGAATTTAATAGATGTAACAATTTCGGCTATTTTCTATTTACTTGAAAACCCTAGACACTATTATAATATCACTGAATTTCCTATAAAATATTTTGGTTAGCGTAAGGTAAAAACTTACCCGTATTTATTTGTGGGGAGTCTTACGTGATACCTTTATTTTCAAATGATTTTCAAAGTTAAGCAATTTTAACCTGTTTACTCATACCAGACCCATGTCTGACCCGGAGTTTATATTTTGTTTTCATAAACTCTTGGGTACTCAAATTTTTATGAGTAGCCAAGTGATATGTATTTGGGAGTGTTGATTTTCTGGAGGAGCTATTTTGGGAAGAAGACCTGACGTATGTATCTATATATGTAGTTCCGTTGTGTAGTTAGTGTATGCTGTATTTTGGATGTATGTATGGACATATATGTATATGTCAGTCCTGTTATATGATATTGTATGACTCTGATGTATGTATAACTATGTAATAGCTATGTGATGTATTATATTTTATTCCATTCCGCTGTGAGATTCTGATGTTGTGATTCTTTCTTTCTATTCTTTTCTATTTCTATTCTTTTCTATTTCTATCCCTTTCTTTCTTAATGATGAAACGTCTTTCTGGGTTGAGAAAGGCGGGTCGTCACAAATTTCGTCCTCGAAATTAGGATAAGGCACACAAAACAAATAAGAAGGTAAAACATACCATCAAATAGGTCAGGATAAGTATCTCTAATCCTGCTTTCAACCTCCCAAGGATAGTCATTGTCATCGCCACTCCATCGGACTTTGACTAATTTGACTGCCTTGGTTCTAGGCCTCTTTTCATCTCTCGCAATAATGCAAACTGGCTT
This sequence comes from Allium cepa, assembly GCA_030765085.1. Taxonomy (NCBI): domain Eukaryota; kingdom Viridiplantae; phylum Streptophyta; class Magnoliopsida; order Asparagales; family Amaryllidaceae; genus Allium; species Allium cepa. The sequence goes on from CM060944.1 coordinate 434,847,906, forward strand.
CCTTACAATGGTCAAGTTCAGTACTGGCACTAAATCATCTAGCACTGTTGGTGCAATAGTAGTCACCAGGTCACTAGCACACTTTCTAAGATGAGAAATATAAGAATCATTGTGGATACCTGCCAAACTGCTCCATAACTCAAGTCTATGAGCGAGTTTTCCAATCCTCTCAAGAACAGGAAAAGGTCCAATGAACTTGAGAGATAACTTCCTCGACTTTGCAAATCTAAGTACACCCTTCATCAGTGATGCTTTGACGAAAATTCGGTCCCTAACCGAGAATCCTAAATCTTTCTGTCTCTTATCTGCATAACTCTTCTTCCTAGATAGAGCCTCCTTCATTCAAGCCCAAATGGCCTCAATATTTTCTATAGCCTCTCTAGCCATATCTAGACCAATAATCCACTTATTCCAGGTCTCCAACCAACAAACGGAAGATTTTCATAGCCTTCCATACAAAGCTTCAAACGGTGCTATTCCAATACTAGTCTGATAACTGTTGTTATATGAAAACTCGACTAGATGCAGATGGTCCTCCCATAATCCCCCAAAATGAGAACATAAGCTCTTAACAAATCTTCCATGCTTTAGTTAACTATTTCCATTTTCCCATCTATCTGCAGATCGTAAGCGGTACTCATCTTAAGTTTGGTCCCTAAAACTTCCTACAGATTCTTCTAAAACTCACTAGTAAACAAAGGATCTCCATCAATAACTATACAGCCAGGAACTCCATGCAGTCTAACCATGTTCTTCATAAACAACCCCGCTAAAATAGGTGCAGTTCTGGTTGACTTAACTGGAATGAAACGGGCACTCTTGGTCAATCTATCCACTATGACCATACACTTTTATTACCTCAATTTGTCCTTAGAAAAACGTCTATAAAGTCCATATACTTCCATACCGGAATATCCAACGGCTGAAACAAATCACTTGGCTTCTGGTGTTCGGTCTTTCCTGTTGGAAATTCAAGCACTGCCTTACACACAAACTAATATCCCGCTTCATTCCTTCCCAGAAGAAACTCCTCTTCATATCCTTATGTATCTTGGTACCTCCAGGATGTACATTAAACTTCAAACGATGGCATTCATCTAAGACTTCCTTCTTTATGTTTCCTATACTCGAAATGCATAATCTTCCTTTCTTTCTCAACCATCCATTCTGTTCGAGACTAAAATCTTTCAAGTTATCTCATTTGGTTCCTTCCTTTAGCTTCCTGATCCGTTCAACTAACACCAGATCCTCTGTCTTCTTAGAAGCAACCCGTTCAATCAAAACTAGTCGAATTTCCAAATATAACTCTATTTCCACTAAACTTGGCCTTGGATCTCCACTGCACTCTGCAATCTGCTAACACTTCCAAGTCTTTCCATTCAGCCATCATTGCTAACACTGCATTCTGATGCTTTCTACTAAGTGCGTCTACAATTGTTGCCTTTCCCTGGTGTGTACCCAATACCGAAATCATAAGCGGCTATGAACTCTAACCACAACTCCTATCTCATGTTCAACTCCTTCCGAGAGAACAAATACTTCAGTGAAATTAGCCCCTTATTGAAGAGGGGTGGAGGTTTATTTATAGAGGCAATGGCATGTCGAATGGCTGCCATGCGTCTACGCCGTTATAGGCTTGCCATCTCTTGGGTACACGGTATCCTGCTTGGTTGCTGATATGTGACATCTCACATTATAGTAGAATCTCGATAGCCTTGAAATTGTTGATCTCGATAGCCTTCATGTTTTTTGATTCGACGTACTCCTATCGTTAAAGTTCAGCCTTCTTTTCTTTCGACGAAAATCTGACATTGTTAACTAGCTAAAATTGCTTTACAATAGTTATTGCTATAAAGACCCGATGACTGCTATTGACTAGAAACTTGATATCCTTCTTTATGTTTTAAATATTCAACATTGTCTTATTCTTGATATTAAGATTCGATATTGGTTGTTTTAGAAAAAGTCTTAGGAAAGCTTGCCATCTTTAATTGTCATCGTTTCATGTATTTATGTTATAAACATTATAGCTTTGTGTTAGAAACTCGACACCTTCTTGTGGTACTACACTCTTCCTTTGTTTTATGTTCTACAAAATTATCTTGTAGAGGCTCGATATCATTTAGGATGTAGGGACCCAATATTCCCTTTTTCTAACTAGATGTTCTATACCCTTTGCTAGTGCAGAAATTCTTTGGAAATTCAATATCTCTAGGTAATTAGATGTATTAGGATACAGACTCAATATCTTCATGCCTAGCATACTTATTGTTTTCATGTTCGGTGCTTTACCATTTATAAGCCCGACACCTTCTTAGGGACCCGATGTCCTCCTTTAATGACTAGATATTCAATAAGCTCCTATGATATTGCACTCCTCTCTATTTTTCACTTTACTATACTTTGGTTGTAGTGGTTCAGTATCCCCATTTCCTTTTATAAACTCAACACACTTTAGGCATCAGATGTTTGCTATATTTCTTTGTTAAGGCTTTGACATTACTTCTTTCTTATGGATGTTTGATGATGTTTATTTTCTTTGAGGTTCGCCTAGCTTTAAAGGTTCGATGCCTCCTCACGATCCATCTAGATGCTCTGTACCCTTATTACCCTAAAGGTTCGACTTCACTTTTTGCTTTAAACATCCGACACTTTTTATGGATATTGAATCTTGATATCTTCCTTGCTTTATGTGCTTGATATCATCTCTTATGGCTATAAAACTTCGACACCCCTTCCTGGCTTCAAATTTGGCAACCCTCAATGCTTAATATCTTCATATTAGATGCTTGTTATGTTATTGACTTGGAAGCTTAATTGTATGACCATAGATCTATTAACTTGACATGAATTAATGGGTTTGGCATGTTTCCTTTAGATGCTCGACATATGTGTTTCTAGTAATATTATCCTCTATTGCTTCCATATCTTATCGCTTATTTCTCTTAATAGAATAGTAAGAAAATATACAGATAATGTTTGACCCCTCCTTGTATAAATGGAACCTTTTACACTATAGTGTAAAACCAAGTATTTTTATCATATTTCCAACTTTGGTTAGATTTTTCTTCAATCATGTTCTCCTAAAAATATAAAATAAATGATGATGATTTTCATTATCAACTTTATATTGAACTTTAAAAAATCCCTCTAGAATATGGCAAGATATGAATTAGTTTGTCCACTTCTTCATACAAAAAAAACTTTTGTATTTCAATGTAAACCCATGTTTGATCAAGAAGACTAGAAGTTTTGTGAGTCGGAAAGTCATAAATTCTCTTAATAGAAAATTAGATCTTCATTTGGATTGAATTTTGTAGCTTCATTCAATATGAAGCCCAAAAATTTAATCCATAAGTACATTTAATAAGAAGGTCATTAATCCATATGGCAAGAAGATCAGAACTCATTAGTTAAGAAGACCAAAAATCCATCAGGGATTAACTGGATAAAAGACCAGAAACCAATTTGGCAATAGTATCATAATTTTATCTGCATAAATGACCAGAAATCTACTTGTTAATAATACCATAACTTTATTTGAACATAAGACCAGAAATCCATTTGGTAACAATACCATACTTTATCTAAATAGAAGACCAGAAACCTATCCGGTTAAAACTAATAGGAGACTAGGAATTTGAGTGATAACATAAGTTCCTACTATTCACCAAAAAATTTAAATTCCAACTTAAGAATAAATTATTGAGAACTAATTCAATTTTCAAATTTCATAAGAATGATGCCTTAGATTCACATAAGATTTGGAACTTCTTAGATGCTTTTACTGGAGCTAAAATCTTTGATAGTGTTTGACCTTTCCTTCAAGGTTATTTTAACTTTGCCTTGGTGAGAAACTAAATGTGTGACTGTTCTTCATCTAGATGATTGTTCAATGACAAAATTCCTATCGGATTAGAAATTAGCCAAAAAATTTCAAATTAAATTTAACCGCAAGCGCACGGCGTACTATTGTAGTAAGTGGTGAGTACGGGTCGATCCGCGATGAATTATTAGATTTTAAATCTCTATTCAATCAAAGTAACCAAAGTTGAAAATGTGATTAGCTAAAAATTTAGAAAACTAACAAAAGAAAATTGATAAAAATATGAGAGTGTTAAGACAATTTAGAGATAAATCCACTCTCTAGATCATATAGTTCGACACATATGAAATTATGATCTCTCTCTTTTGGTCATTAGTTAATTTAAATGATGTGTTTATCATAAGTATGGTCCATTTGTGCTATTAATTAGCTCAACATAAGCCATCAAACTATAATATAACCTTTAAACCACTTTTAATTCTCATGAAAATTGACAATAAAGTTGAAAATGAAAATCTATTTTAAGCATGGCCTATTAACTATTGTTTAGAAATATAGGCCATCAAATTTTGGTTTAAACATTCACTTCTTTGCCATGATCATATATAGATAAAGAGGCAATTTGTGATTCATTTGACTAAGCATAGCCTATTTGTTTTGAACAAACATAAGCTATCAAACTCAAAACACAAAATAACATAAACATCATTTTTCCATGAAGCATAAAAAGAGAGCATTAGCTATCAAACTATGTTGAAGCTACATAATTAGAGAGCTTCATTACCCCTAAATTGAAGGGGGTTTAGCCTCTCATATTTGTTACCTAATCAACAAATATAGCTTGCAGCATTAAATGAAAACAAGAGAAAAAAAGGGCAAAATGAAAAGAAAAGTTAAGTGAAGAAATAAACACTAATCTACTTGCATGTGTAAATGAAATTACACTACTAGCATGAAAGGAAATAAACAAGAAAAGAGAAGAACATGTATTGAAATTGCATTAAAAAAAAAGAATTACATAAAAGAAGAAATGGTTAAGTAGCCATGAAAAGAAAGAGAGCTCTCATTTTATTTTTCTAAGAGAAGAGAGCCTAAAAGAGAGACTAAAGAAGAGGAATGACACATGAAACATAAGGGGTATTTATACATGTGTTAAATACTAATTCATATTTTTGGGGAATGCCAAAAATACCGTTTTAGGCAGTGAGGGGGCCAAGTAATTATTATCATCAATTAATCATCATTTAGATGTGCATGAAGCTTTAAACTCTATTAGCATGTGCATTAGCCTCTAATTTATACATGAAGGTATGTAAGTAGGTGGGGTCCTCCATTATCATGCCTTTGAATTATTTCCATCTTCATTTCTTTATCTTCACTCTTGTGCATGCATTTACATCTTCATGAAGCCATTAGTATATATAAAGTCAAATTCTTACAAAATAATATAGAAATTTCCTATTAAATTTTCTCAAATTAATATATGCGCAAAAATGACCATTTTGCCCCTATATGGAGATGAATATGTGACAATTTAAAAATGATTTGAATTTCGTTTAAACGTTAAAATACCCAATATGATCATTTATTTAATTTAAATAGATTAAATATGGTGGTAAAAATATGCACATTTACATGCACATCGATGATTGCTTGACCTATCTTTTAGGTAGATTGGAACTTGCTTGATATATTTCTTCTACTCCTTGTCACTCTTTGGGTGATGATTTTGGCTTAGATTCTTTTCGCCCCTTATCACTCTGTTGGTGTTGATTTAGGCTTGAGCCATGTAATAATTTAGGCTGGTCGGTTGTTTTGTTAGCTATCTTAAGTGGAACCAAAGTCTTACATGTCCTCTCTCTAGAATGCACTCCAGCCAGGCCATATAGGCAGAACTAAAGGCTAGTTTGATGCTTTGGACAGGCCATCTTAGGCGGTTTCAAAGGCTTACTTTGTCCTCCCTCTAGGAGGCGCTTTTGGCCAACCATATAGGCGGGACCGAAGTCTAGCGTTGCTTTGGCCAGGCCATCTTGGGCGGAACCGAAGGCTTACTTTAACCTCCCTCCAGAAGTTGCTTTAACTAGGCCTTTGTAGGGGGATCAAAGGCTTTCCGTTACCCCAAATTACCTTATAGGTAATGATCTAGACTTTTCCTTATAGGTTTTTTTTTCTTTCATTTTATTCCATAGATATACTTGTCTCAATTTCTTTATTCATCCATCGTTGGAAAGTAAGATCTTAGACGATCATCATTCCTAATTCTTGCTATTATGTTGCCATCATTCGACACAATCGATAAGTTCCTTATGGAATTACCTCATGATTAACAAGAGACTCTTTCCAATTTGGTCCGAGTGGTCTCGTTGTAGGATTTTGACTTATTAGAGAGCTGAATCCCCTTTTGGAAATGATCTTCCTTTAAATTTTGAGTAATAATACCTTAATATCCTTTGTTGATATTCGACAGTTCGTATGACTGTTTCATCCCTTAATTCGTTGATTAACTCTAAGGATTCCTTCCTTAATTCTTGATTAGAATCTAATGCATATGCAATTATTCGATGTGATGGAACTTTAATTTTAATTGGAAGCATTTCTTCGCATAAATAATTTGAGGAAAATGGAGTGTATGTTGTTGCGGTCTAAATGGAAGTTCTATATGCCCAAAGTACTAGCGATAGTTCTTCTCCCCAATTCACCTCTTCTTCGTCCAATCATTTCTTAAAGACCGTTTTAATATTTTTGTTGGCAGCTTCAACGTCTCCATTAGCCTTAGAATGAGCTACGAATGAAAAGCATTTGAGTATTCCTTTCTTGTTGTAGAATTTGGTAAATTCTTTACTTTCAAATTGAGTCCATTATCATATGTTTTCATATGTGGCATTTTAAACCAAGTGACTTTTCTTTTAATCATAAATTTTAACACTTTTCTTGTTGTATATGCGGTAATTGTTCTGCTTCTACCCATTTGGTGAAATAATTGATGGATACTACTAAAAACTTAGCTCCAGCTTTGGATATAGGCAATGATCCAAGTAAGTTGATTCTACGTACATCAAAGCTCCATGGAATTGAAATTTGGGTTAATCCACTTGGGGTATATATGGAATTGTTGAAATTTTTTGACACTCTCACATCTCCTTACATGATTCATTGCATCCTTATTCCTTCGAGGCAAATATAAACCTTGTTTCATGATCCTTTTGGCTAATTCTATTCCATTAAAATGATCTCCACATAATCCCCCATATGCTTCTTTTAACAGTCTTAAGCCATTTTCCAAACTAACACACCTTAGGTGAGGGAGTGAACATCCTTTTTTACAAAGTTTTATGTCCATCATGGTAAATGTTGGAGCTTGGCGGCTTATCTTCCCAGCCTATCTTTTGTCCTTTGGAAGTTTCCCTTCCACCAAGTACTCAACAAAGTGTGTCATCCAGTTATTTTCGTATTGACTATTGGTTTCTACATGAATGCCTCTTTCCTGGATTTCTTTAATGCCATTTCTTATTCCTTTTCTTTATCCACTTGTTAAGGGGCTTGGATTTAGTCAACGCCATAGACTCATTTTTTGGCTAGGAGACCTTTTCCTTTATACCAGGACTTGGTTGGATGCCAACTAGTACAATTCGAGTTTCAGTGCTCCTCGCAAGCTATCCCACATGGCAAAAGAATCAGCTTGGGAATTCTTCCCCCTTAGTAATTGATGTATAGAGAAGTATTCAAATTGGGTCAACATCTTTAGCAACTTTTTTATGTAAAAGACCAATTTTGAATCTTTCTTTTGATACGCTTGGTTAATTGATTTAACATCAGATGGAAATCGCTGAAGATCTCAATCCTTGGAATTTTTAATTACAGAGCAAAGTTAATTCCAACTATCATCGATTCATATTCTTCCACTATGTTGGTAGTGGGAAAACCTAATTTCATTGCATAATATAATCGTATCTATCAGGGGTAATGATCACTTACACTACACCATCCCCTTGTTCATTTCAACCTCCATCAACAAATAATTTCCATTTGGGTATCAAAATACCTTTCCTTTTTCGATAGTTATTTGATGAACCAATGCATTCATTTACGAAGTCGGTTAGAGCTTATCCTTTAATTGCTACTAAGGGTTGGAACTCAATATCGTATTAGCCAAGCACTACTCCTCACTTCACTAATCTTTCTGATGCCTTTGGTTTACTAAAGACTTGTTTGAGTGCAAAATTGGTTAGGACTTCAATTGGGTATGCTTCGAAATAAGCCCTTAGCTTTCAAGCGATAAGCATCAAACGGTATACCAACTTTTCTACAACCGTATATCTAATTTTTGTATCTTTGAGCCTTTTCTAATATAGTGTACCGAAAGTTAGGTTCCATTCTCTTTCCTTATTAAAACGGAGCTTACTACATGCTCGAAAACTGCTATATAGAGATAAAGATTCTACTCTTCTATTAGGCTAGATAGGATTGGAGGCTTTTCAAGATGATCTTTCAGCTCTGTAAAGGCCTTTTGACAATCCTCCCCCATTCAAAGTTTTTCTTCTTCATCACATCAAAGAAAGGTATGCATTTATCGGTAACTTTAGTGATGAATCAATTCGAAGGTGTCACTCTTCTGTTTAAGCTTATCACATCTTTGTTTAGCTTTGGTTTTTCCATATCCCTAATTGCTTTAATTTGGTTGGGATAGGCCTTTATTCCTCTAGCATTGATAAGATATCCCAAAAATCCAAAAGGAGCACTTTACTGGATTTAATGTCATTTTATATCTTCTTAGTACTTCAAATATTTCTTTAGTGTCCTTTAAATGATTACTTTCTTCTTGGGATTTTACTAACATATCATCTACATATACTACCATGTTTTGTTCAAATTGTTCCTTAAACATTCTTTTACTAGTCTTTGATATGTCGCCCCAGCATTCTTAACTCCGAAAGGCTCACATTGTGGTAGTAGATTCCTCAGGTTGTTATCAAACTGATATATTCTTCATCTTGTTTGAACATAGGGATTTGGTTTTACCCTGAGTATGCATCCATAAAGAATAACAATTTGTGTCTGCTTGTGGCATCAAATAGTTGATTTATTTAAGGAAAAGGGTAACAATCTTTAGGGCATGCCTTATTCAAATCAGTATAGTCAACGCATGTTCTCCATTTTCCATTGGACTTTTTGACTAACACGGGATTGGACAACCATTTTGAGTAGAAAACTTCTCTAATGAATGTATTTTCAAGTAGTCTTTTGACTTCTTCTTTCAATGCATTAGCTCAAACCTTATCGAACTGCCTTTTCTTTGTCAAATAGGAGTAATATTCAGATTTATGTTCGGGGCATAGCTTATGAATGCTGGTCTATTCCAACTATATTAGAGTGGGTTCAGGCAAAAAATCCTTGCTAGATTGCAGAAATCGAATAGGTTCCATCCAAAGCTTGTCGCCTAACTCCTTTCCAGTCTTCATTATTTTTGTTGGATCAAGTGAACGCAAGCTTACCTCTTCTAGGTCTTCAGTTGGCTTTATTCTTTCTTGCTCATTTCTACAATCTAGTTCAGTAAAAATTTCTTCATCATCCATTTTCACCGTCTACCAAGTTTGCATCTTTTAGTTTTCTTTTCTTCTCGATAAACTCGAATCTTCTTAGTACATTCTTGGGTTTCTCAAATATTTTGTTTTCTTGTTTGCCATCGTAGTCGGTTTGAAGAGCTATTGTGCAAGGGCATTTCAATTTCAATTTTTCTCAACTCAATTTTCACCTATTCGTAACAAGAAACACTGCCTCCTTAAAATTTCTCTAGTGCAGCGAAATACAGTTCCCAAAAGCTAAACTTCTCTCTTCTTATTATTCCCATACCATTCTTAGTTAGGAATTTCACCATTGGATATTTTGGTGAAACAAATGCATCTACTTCATCTAGGGACGGTCTTCAAAAGAAAGCATTGTAATAGGAAGGTTGGTCCATTATCAGGAACACAGGTTCGAAAGTTCTAGAATGTGGTGGAATTCTCATCTACACTAGGAGCTTGATTATCATATTGGAGTAGACCCTTCATTGTTGAACCCAAAAATAGGCTCAAAGCTTGGTTCTAATTTCTCTTCCGGAATTCCCATTTGATCGAAAGCATGATTGAAGACGATGTTCACTATGCTTCCAGTATCCACTAAGGTCTTTATTGCCACAAATGCCTAAATTGTGAAGTTATCATTAATGGATCATTTTGCGGATGACGAACCCTACTCAACTGTAGGACCCGGCTTTCTATCACCAGAAGGATGCATCACTATTTAAGAAAGAAAGGGATAAAAGAAGAAAAGAAAGAGAAGAAAGAACAACAACACATCAGAATCTCACAGCGGAACGAATAAAATATAATATATAACATATATGTAGTATCATATACATCAGAGTACACAATTATACATCTCAATTTAGACGGTTATAACATTTCTGTCTAATGTACAATACAAGAACATCCATATAGAATAACATCACATCGAAAACTCAATCTAAATATCTACACGCTGAAGCCTCCTGCTCCAAAGCTCCTCCAGAATTCGTCAAGGATAACCTGAATCACTTGACTACTCATACATAATATGAGTACCCAAGAGTTTAATAAAACAGAAAATAAACACTCGGGTCAGACAGAGGTCTGGTGTGAGTAAACGGTTTAAAATTGCTTAACTTTAGAAAATCCTTTGAAAAGAAAGGTATCACATAAGACTTCCCACACATAAACATGGAAAAGTTTTTAACTTACGCTAACCAAAACATTTGATAGGAAATCCAGTGATATTATAATAGTGTCTAGGGTTTTCAAGTAAATAAGAAATAGCTGAAATTGTTACATGATTAAATTCCAGCTACTAGCCACAAAAATGGGTAATACAAACAAAACTGTAGGGTCTCGTAGGAAGAATGGGTTTCCATCAATGGCAGGGCGACTGGGGTACTGCCCGTCACAGTACGTGGCCTAGATCACCGTACCGAGGAGCTACCCTAACTCCCCTGCAACACAAGGCCGGAACCATTCCTTACTGAACAGTCCCGAACAAGACAACCCCGCAGTTGTTTGCAGATCCAACTGCCCATACAGCCGAAATAAAAAGGGACATCTAGACAGGGGTAAATCTCGTCCTACTTGGGCATGACCCACTTAACTTTGCTGCACCTCCCCTGTTTTAGCCACTTCCGGTTGATGAGGCTTGAGGCTGCGATTACCTTTATAGGACACATCTATCTTAGAATGCACATCGTCCACCTGATGATGTTCTGAAAGCATTCAATCCATACAAGTCTGTTCCGGGTTCGAACGGAACCGAAGGCACTATCTCGTTACACTCATTTTGGAATCACCATCAGAGTTAATGACCATAGCCTTGCACTTTGAATCTTCATCTCGAAATTGGAAGTACTACCTTCGTTAAACTCATTCTGGAATCACCCTCGGAGTTATAACGATACATAGTTCTTACACTTCGAGTCTTCACTTCGCTTCACTTGGATTTACGACCTAACGTTAATTTGGATCGATGTGGTTTTCGGATATAAAACCCGATCCCGGTCTCATCGAATCCAAAAAGCCATTTTAATGTCCAAGTTATACTTAAGGGTTCAAACAATAGATATTCAGAATATAAATAGATGATTCATAACACACAGATAGATAATTCACTATTATCAAATTCATCCAGACATATCACAAAGTAGCATATATATCACATCTCAGATATACCACATTCATATCACTATATATCAACTAATGACATCCAATATCACTAACTCATTCAATGATATTTATCATCCAATCATTAATCATCCATAAACAAGTTTGGACTACCCTTAATAATTTAATTAATTCTTAATTAAATTAATTCCTTACTAAATCACTTGGATAATCATTAATCCAACTTACTTATTCATTAATTAATTACAAATTAATGAAATAAACATCACTTAATTATCCACTTTAATTAATCTCCCTTGATTAATTGTTTCTTAACTACTTTAAGTAATTATTCCTTAATTACAATTTTAATTAATCATCTTGATTAATTACTTCTTACTTATACCAAGTAATTATCTCTTAATAACCCTTTTTAAATTAATCATCCTTGATTAATTATTATTTAGTTACCCTGATAATTATTTCTTAATTATCTTTTATAATTAATCATACTTGATTAATCACTTTTTAATTAATCACACTTGATTAATTACTTTTAATTAATCACATTTAGTAATTTAAACTTTAATTTTGGATTAATATCCTTTAATTATGAATTATTAATTATTTATTTATTTCAATTAATTAATGATTTCTTTCATTAATTAAATTTCTTCTTAATTAATTACTTTAACAAGTAATTAATCACATTATTAAATTCTCTTAATCCCTTTATTAATTAACCATTAATTAAATAATTTAAACCTTTAATTAATTCTTTAATTAATAACACAAGTGATTAACTCTTAATCACTTCCACCTAATTACTTTCATAAAGTAATTACCCTCTAATTACTTTGTTAAATAATTACCTTTTACTTAATTACCTTCAGTAATTAATTACTTAATTACTTCACCAAGTAATTACACTAAATTAACTTCAAAGTGATTATCTTTAATTAATCACTATTTAATTACTTAGTTAATTATCTAACTAATCTTCTAAAATTAATTAAATAATTTCTTAACTTTTATATTTTAAAAGACCCTTAATTATGAAAACCATTATCTTAATTAATTCATTTATATTTACCAATAACTCTAGATTATTAATAATAATTGAATTATCTTAAATATCATCACAAATTTATTTATCTTTAATTAATCAAAACACTTAATTTCTTAAGATAAATCTTCATTATAATTGATCTCTAAATCTTTATCATTTATCTTTATTTAAAATATAATATTTTAGAAATCAATTTTAATTTTAACAATTCAAATATTCAAATTAAACTTTTAAATCTTTAAAACTTTCCAAAGTTATTTAAATAAATTTAATACAAACCTTATTATTGAAAATCCACTTATTTTATTTTAAAACTTTTATATTTCAATATATATAAACTTGTTTAAAACTTATCTTTTGAAACAAATTAATTTTATAAGTAAAAACTTGTTTTACCCTTGGTTTTAAAACTTGAATTATCTATAAAATCAAATTTCTTTGTTTCAAAACTTTTTAAAACATCCTGTACAAAACTAAATCCTACTCAATATAAAAACCCGAGCAAAACCCTACAAGAACCCGAGTCTGCTCCGAGCTACCCCAAACCCTTCATCTGCTTCGAGTCAAAACCTCATTTGCACGAGACGAAACCCGAGCACCTTTATCTTCTCCAATCCATCACGCTTCCAGATACACAATCGTGCACATCCACGTGCACAACCTTCCTGGCCAACGATGAACAACGCTCTGGCCTCTGTTACGTCGCACTCGACCACGACAACTACAATCGAAACCCAGAAATCAAAATTCTATCGAAAATCAAAATTCGACTCTTTGAAACCCATCAGTTCGAACACAACTTCATCAGAAAGTCGACACCACGACAACCCCAGCCTCGAGAAAGCCCACCATTCTCACCAAAGCTTCGTCACAACCTCCAAAACCCACGGCAACAAACCCGATCACCCCCGATTGCTCCTCGTCGCCGCGAAAACACAATGAACATCGACGTCAAAACACAGGGCGTTAACCCTACTTCGTCGAATTCCGGCCAACCCACTCATCAATAAATTCCCAAATTATTTTTCTGATGATCCCCAACTTCTCCTTGACCTTCACGCTCAACCTTGTCCTCAGTTCGTCGTCGATCGCCACCAATTGGTCGATTTTCCCAAAACAGTCAATTTGAGAATCCACTCCAATTACTAATCTAAAAATAATGATACAAGCCTCAAAAATCATGATTTCCTATTTGTAATTCAATTATGAAATCAAAATTTAAAATTGAAATCATAAATTTTTGACCCAAATTAACTTTTACTGTAAATTTAAAATTTCCGAACAAAAGATTCATTTTAATAACCTATAATTATTTTTAGATGAAAGGTTACATGATTACAAACAACTTTTGTTTACAAATCAAAAACTAATGATGATTCAATACTAAGATATTGAATTTTTTTAAGAAATCAAGCCTGTAAAATAAAAACATAGCAGAGTCTATATTATGTTTATACAGTCATTCATCACTAACACACATCCATACACTCATTTAAAACCAAGAACCTAGACAAATCATCATGATTTCATACACAAGAACAAGATGAAATTCAAGATTTAAAACTGCTTTTAAAAATTCATTTACTCACCAGGCATAGCAGAGAACAGAGAACACAATTTGTTTTTTCCAGGCTCTTGAATTTATTTGCATGTTGAAATAAAATCTTGTTGCTGTTGAATCTGAATTTCTTGATTGCAGTTTTACATCTTGCATTAATGTTGAACTTGCTATTGAAATTTACATCTTGCTGTTCGATTAAACTTGCTTGCCTTGATGTTGTGATTTCCAGATTTTCTTCTTAGTTTCAGATTTTTACTTCTTTTTTTTTCTTTTTTCTTTGATTTGTATTCAATTTTGGTCGAAAAAAAGAAAAGATTTAGCTGAAGATTAAAAATCATGTTCTTATTTTACAATTAAATTTTAAATTTAATTATCAAAGAGAATGACATTTGTCTCTTTAATGCCTTAGTTAACTTACACCTATGCACACTTATTTACAATTGTCGTTAACATATATTAAATGTTTACAAGTGTTTTTTTTTAATGTTTAATTAATGTTTTACAAAGGTTACTTTCCTTTTTATAATTTATTTAAGTTAAGAATAAGTAATCATGTAATATTTATATGATTATAATGTGTACTTATCTTTTATAAATAAGCTTTAGATTTTAATAAATATACAAAAGTGAATTCATGTAAACATTTATTTATAAATAACTTATGATTTTGATCGAATAAATATAACATATGTTTATGTGCTTGAGAAATCTATTTTAATTTAACTCTATATTTATTTTCACAAACCAATTTTGCCTTATGTATGAATTTTAAAATGAAAGAATATTGAAAAAAATTGAACTTTTAAATTTAATCTTATCTAAAACTCAAGCTAAAATATATGTTTATAATAAATAAGAAATTATTCTTATTATTAAAATTTAAATCTCAAATATCCTTTGGAAAAATATTATTTTAAATATAATTTCCAAATTACAAATTATATATACAATAAAGTTTGGAAACACTTAATTAAGTTCAAAACAATAATTTTTTCCATTTCTAATATATATACAATATATACATTTCAAATGGAAAACATTTTTAATCATTAGTTTTGAAAATTACTGTATTGAATTTTAAACACAAATCCAAACCATAATATATATATTCATATATATTACAATTTGAATATATAGCTTTTATTACATTAGAGACTTCCTATTTACAATATATATCAATATATATATATTATAAATAGAAAACATTTTGATTAGCTTCTGAAAAATAACTCTTACCAATTTTAAATTGCTAAAATAAATATTTCCAAATAAAAATATTATTAGTTTTCAAAAGAATTAAATTTGCCAATTTTATGTTGTTAAGAAAAATATTAATAGATATTATCAAATTATTATTATTAACCTTTAAAAGAATAAACTTGTCAATTTATAGTGTAAAATGATCAAATCAATTTAATTATTAACAAAGATTATTAAATGATATTGCTCAAAATTCCGGGTCGTCACATCAAATCCTATGGGTTATTGTTAAGTTGAGCATTTGATGTTGAGGTTTGCTATTTTTGAGCGTTGGTTCCTCCTGAATAGAAAAAATTCCTTATTTTGCATCCCTTATGCATCTACTCCTAGCTTCTTTGCTATTTTCAGCGAGATGGGGACCTTTATGGATTACATCTATACGATCGATTGGAGGAATAAAGTCCAGTTGAGTCATTTTCTATGAAATTTGCATCGTTGCTTGGAGGTTTTTGATTGCTTCCTTTAGGATTGGAGGATTTTTCATTCTGTTTAATAAATCCTTCAAAGATCTAGATCTAATCATGTTCTAGATTATTCCATCCAGAATATGGCACTCCTCGATTTTATACCCGTTCGCTTTATGTTAAGCGCATAAATATTCGCCCTTATTCAGTTCCAGATTGTTTCTTTCCTTGTAGGAAATAGGAAATTTTCCTCCATCTTTAGCCATAGTGAAAATATAGGAAATGGGTTTATCAAAAGCCATATAGTTAGATTTATGGATCTCTTTCCGTCTCCCTCTTTTATTTTCATCCCATCTCGGCTTTTTGTTGGGGTGATCATAACTAGATTTTCATCCTTTTTTTGTCTAGGATTTCTTCCTAGTATAGTACATTTCATTCATGTGGATAAACATATTGGCCTAAAAATTAAAATCTTGAAGACCCCTACACACATGGATGTAGAGTTCCTTCAGAAGGGGGTCTGTTAACTTAAACCTAAGCGCACTGCCATTAGTTTTTCTCCCTCATTCATGTTGTTTACCTTTAGCACCTAAGTATTGAAGATCTTCAAATACTCGTCGAGCAATTCATCTGGTTTTTGCTTAACATTTTCCAATACATTAGAGTCAGTAGTTGGATCTTTACATGCAAAATTATGCTGAACACTTATAAAAAACCATTTCCAAGTGTAAATGATTTTCTCCCTGTAGCGTCTGTACATTTAGTAACTACTCCCTGAAAAGTTGTAGGAAAAAGTCTACAACGTACTGCTCCAGAGGCATCATGCAAATCCATTTAGCTCAAAAAATCCAAAAGATGGTCATTGGGGCCAGTGGTTCCGCTATACTTCAATGAGGGGATTTTGATATGTGATGGAATTCTAGCAGATATCTTATGTGAATGGAGCTTCACGAGGATTATTGTTTACCCTAGAGTTGAGGGTCATTTTCCCTTTAAGATCAAGCATGTTTTTTACTATTTTATTGGCCACATCGGTCAAGTATTCTTCGTCGCCATAATAATCCCTTTTGGAGGGCTTGTATTTTTTGCTTAAAGTTGAGCTGCCGACTGCTCAGAAGATCTTATTGTTCTCCTTTCTAGGCCTTCTCCTTGATGACTCATCTTAATTTCATGGTCTTGCTAGTTTAAGGAATACACTATCGGTCGTTCATTTTGAGTTTGTTTCTTTCTTTACAGACCCATAATGCTCTTTCCCTTATATTTTCCATGGAGTAATAAATATGTAAGGAAATAATAAGATGAAGGTTCGAGCCCTCCTTCTAGAGCCAAAATTTTGGACCAAAAATTGTCTCAACACCCAAAACGTTTGCACAAGATATTATTACTCAGAATGGCCCTACCAAGCATATGGACCTTTAGTGCAGTCATGGTGAGGTTTAAAAATTCAAGTCATAAGTCCAATAGAAAAATATATAGTCCGACTGAATGTGCAATAGTCCATTAATTTGTTTATTAATGGATTGAGTGGGCTATTCACATGAGTCACAATCCATTGGTCATATGACTAAAAGGCAGGGTAATCATTATGAAAAATTATCATTAATTCAGACAATGGCTTAATTAGCCTTGTCTTGGGTATAAATACAAGTCTAAGTCAAAAATTATTCACATGCATGTCCATAGTTCGATAATAGTCAAATATGCTCAAATCAAGGGAATTAGGTTATGCAAAATTATTCAAGTCCTTTATTCACATAAATTTCAAAGATTACAGTCGATTCTTATTTTTCCTAAATCAATTTAGGATTTGCAATTTTATTATTAGAGAGAGATGGTAAAGAAAAACTAGCCCCTCCCTCAATGGGGGTGGGGTCTACTTATAGAGGCAGTGGCATGTGGAATGGCTGCTACACATCTATGTGGCTATACGACCGCCATCTCTTGGGTACTTAATATCCTTCTTGGTTGATGATATGTGACATCTGGCATTATAGTAGATTACCTAATAACCCCTGAAATTGTTGATGCTCGACAGTCTTCGTGTTTAGTGATACGATATCTTCCTATCGTTAAAGTTCAGCCTTCCTTTCTTTATGCGGAAATCTGACATCGTTATCTGGCTAGAATTGCATTACAACAGCTAGTAACTATTATTGAACTAGAAAATCAATCTTCTTCTTTGTGTTATATATATTCGGCATTGCCTTATTCTTGATGTTAAGATTCAATACAAGTTGTTATAGCAAAATGCTTAGACAAGCTTGCCATCTTTGACCGTTGCTATTTCATGCATCTCTGTTATAAACATTACAGCTTCATGTTAGAAACTCTACATCTTCGGGTGGTACCACAGTCTTCCATTGTTTTATGTTCTACAACATTATGTTGTAGAGGCTCGATACTATTTGGGATATAGGGACTTGGTATCATCTAAGCTATAGAGACCCAATATTCCCTTTCTATAACTAGATGTTCGATACCCCAAACCAGTGCGACATTATTTAGAAATTCAATATCTCTTTGGTAATTAGACGTTCGATACTATCCTTTTTGGATACTGGCTCAATATCTTCATGCTTGGCATACTCATTGCTTTCATATTCAACATGCTTTACCATTTATAAACCCAATACCTTCTTGAGACCTGATATCCTTCTTTAATAAGTAGATATTCGATATGCTCCAATGATGTGGCACTCCTCTTTACTTTTAACTTTACTATAATTTATGTTATAGTGATTCAGCTTCTTTGTTTCCTTTTATAAACTCGACACCCTTTAGGCATCAAGTGTTCGATATATTTCTTTGCTAAGGCTTTGACATTACTTCTTGCTTATGGATGCTTGATGATCTTCAATCTTTCTTTGAGTTTTTCCTTCCCATAGAGGTTTGATGCCTCCTCACGATCCATTTAGATGCTCAATACCCTTATTACCCTAAAGGTTTGACTTCACCTTTTGCTGTAAACGTCCAACACTCTTTATGGACGTCAAAGCTTGATATCTTCCTTGCTTTATGTGCTTGATATCATCTCTTATGGTTACAAAAACCTCGATAACCCTTCTTGCCTTCAAATTCGACATCTATTATGGCTTGATACCTTCATATTATATGCATGTTATGTTATCGACTTAGAAGCACAATTGTATAATCATAGATATATTAACTTTACATGCATTAATGGGCATGCCATGTTTCCTGTAGATGCTCGACATATGTATTTGTAGCAACACTATCCTCTGTTGCTTCCATATCTTGTCGCTTATTTCTTTTTACATAATAATCAGAAAATATGTGGATAATAATAGACATATTTGTACTCGCAATTAGTTATATACTTATTTGTAGGGATTTCATAATGTATATACGATTGTAGTAATCCATATTCAATTTATGAATATACATATGGATATACAATTGAATAAAAAACAAGAAAAACATACCTTCACTGTAACAACACGACTTTTCATTACCATATGATCAGGTCATATGCATCGTAAAATAAAAAGTTAAGTCGCTATAAAAACAGTAGTATACGAAGAGCTTAACTAACAAACTATACCTTTTAGAACTCATGGCGGAAGGGATGAAAACACTATATATATAATAATAATAATAATAAACAAATTCCACTAACATACATCATAAGTTATACTTAGTATTTATACCTACACACACTGTAACACCATATATACACCATGTACAAATAAATGGATAACATAATTAAACACCTTCATAGTCGCCGTTCTCAAACATCATATACGCCAAAGCTACTCTATTAACCTATATTGTACGAGTAAGGGGTTCAGACATGTATGCTTGGTGAGTAATAATTTTATCAAGTATATACTGCTAATTGATTTCATAAACATCGTATATGAGAGTTGAAGCTTACTTTACCTCAATCTGTCTCACTTGCATTTACAAATTTAGTCCATTATAAAAAACATAATATGGAGATCGCTATAATATATTTAACAACATTAAATGCATGATAGAGTTAGTTAAACATAGACTAACCTGTCTATACACAAGAGAGGAAAAGAGTTAGTTAAACATACTAACCCAACAATACATACAAGAGTTAGTTAAATAGAGAATACCCCTAGGATATAGTTAAACATAGACTAATAGAATAAACGTAGAAAAAAGCATGAGTTAGATGGACATAGGCTAATTGTGTACACACAAAGGGTAGATAAACACATCCTAACTCTTTTAACAAATGACTCAACACAATCGTCACAACACACTATCATCAAAGCACGTTCATGGACACTAAACACTTACCAAAGTCATGGAGAAACCAACATGTCTCTCAGCTTCCATTTCGTATAGACCTAGCTGAAGTAAAAAATGCTTTAGTCCTGGTCCAAGTTCAACCTGACAATTTAGACGAGCATCGATGGACTGCCATACTTAACACCAATAGACCAGTCATCGTACTGAATGCAGTATAACTGATCAACTTGAACGGGTTTTCTTCCAAATTTGATTTTCCTCCATTACTTATTATTTTGATATGTTTCCATGCCTCCTAAACATCATTCTGTATAGTTCTAACTTTTCTTATATCGTATATCACCCATATATCCAAAATCAAACTCTTATTATCATATATTCAATCGATTAATTCAAATATCCATATAACATAACAATAATAACAATCTAACCCTGATTCAAACATCATTAACATTTTCTAATCCCACAACAGTATTCATCACCTAAATTCTACATTTATCGATCCTAGTTAACCATCATTCAATGAAACTACTTTCATGTGAACAACATATAGTCAATAATAATTCTCACTCACCATTCTAGACTACTAGGCGCTAGAAATCACTAAATTGGCCTTTAATCCCTCGCTTTCTATAATTTCTATTCTCTAAAATTCCTCGATTCCACAAGCAATGCATATCTTTTTGGAACCTTCTTCGCACTCATCGATATGATATATAAATGTTTAGGGTTTGATTTAGGTTTGAAAGTGAAAGAGATGGTAGAAAGATGAAGGAAGAAAGAGGAGTTGAAAATCAAAATGTAAGTGGATTAGTAATATATTCAAACTTCTACGCGGTCGGTTATAAAACTTCCTAAACCATCACTTCAGTATAATGGACTTAGGCCCATTAGAACCAACCAAATCCCTATAAAAATATCCATATTTCTTTCATGCAAACTCTGATCTAAACAAACCAATATAGCATTATGATTAGAAAAACAAACTCTACAAAATGGTATAAGTAGCATCATCAAATTCTGATATTTTAATAAATACTGTTTTTCCCTTACGAAGAAATATAAGTCTAAATCTCATGGGGTATTACATTTTACCCACTTTAAAAAAAATTGTCCTTATTAAAAATTTCTAATACCCATATTTCTTTCATGCAAACTCTGATCTGAACAAACCAATATAGTATTATGATTAGAAAAACAAACTCTACAAAACGGTACAAATATCATCATCAAATTCTAATATTTCTATAATTACTGTTTTGCCCCTACTAATAAATATAAGTCTAAATCTCATAGGGTTTACATTTCCCCGCTTTAAAAAATTTTCCCTTATTAACCAACTCCTTTTCACGTATCTATGTACATTATACCATACACACACACATAGGAAAACCAACGCACGTTATACTAAATAACACAACGTATACTAATCTTTCTAACAACAGGGCATTCCCTTTTCATGTGGCCATCTGGTTGTAATTATAGAACTTAATCTTCGATACCTTCACTCTATGTTCCTTCGATTTGTATCCTCTAATATTACATCTCTCACACCTCGTTCTTGCTTACCACACTATCCACTTGGACCTCCAAGATCTTACATTTTCCTTTAGTAACATTCTTTTTCGACTACCTTTTATTAGCCTCTGCTATAATGGTATTCAACAACATTGCTTCAACTAAACTTTTGAACATCGCTCCCATATGAATCTAGCTAAGCATTGATTTCTTAAGTGGCGAACTCGGCCTTTTCACAAAATTCATAACCTTCTTGGATGTCCTGTCTATCAATTCAAAATCAAATTTTGTTAACTCATTAAAACATTAATATACTCCTTTACAATGGAATTCCCTTATCTAAGATTAATAAATTTCTCAAGCATCGCATCCTTTTCAGCTCTAGAAAAAAAACTTGCCCCAAACATTTTTCTTTAAGTCAGCCCAAGAGGTTTCCTTATCATTGACTTCTTCTATAACAGTGTCCCACAAGTTCATTGCTTTCCCCTGTAGGTGCCAAGAAACAAGTTACCTCTTTTACCTTATCACTCAAATTCAGCATGGTAAAAATCCAATCATAGGTACTCAACCAAGCTTGGATCTCCACAAAAGCTTCCACTCCCTTGTATGGCTTGCCATTCATATTTAGAAAATACTTACATAGATTTGGAAATTTTGGCTTTGTTACATGAATAACATTTTCAAAGTGTAAAGTTCATGCTCATTACTTCCGCGGCTGTATTTTCATTGCCATTTTTCGTCAGGTTACTCATCTCCACTACCTGTAAAATTGGATTTAATATTAGATCTTCCCTGAGTAGTAAACATAGATGGTAAACATAAATCCAAAATTTAAACATCATATGCCCATTTATTTCAACTAATACATACACAGTCTCTTACATATGATATAAAAAATATACGAGTATTCTCCCTATATAAGTCCTAACCTACATCTCTGATACCAAATGTAACAGCTCGACTTTTCATGACCGTATAATTGGGTCATTTGTGCCGTAACAAAAAAGTTGGATCATTATAAAAACAATAGTATACAAAGAGCTAAACTAACAAAGTTATCTTTTAAAACTCACAACAGAATGGACCAAAATGTAATATAGGTAAAATAAAAAAAATTCACTCATATATATCATAAGTTATACCTAGTTTTCATACATGCACACATTGCCACACCATATATACAATATGTACAAACAACTGAATAACAAAAGTAAATGCTTTCCTAGTCACCATCTTCAAACACCATGCATGCCAATGTTGCTCTATTAACTTATAGTGTCTGAGGAGGTGGGTCGAACACAAATGTCTGGTGAGTAAACTATTACCAAATATATACCGCTAACATGATTTTATAAACATCATATGAGAGCCAATAATTACTTTACCTCAATCTATCTCACGTGCATCTACAGAATTAATCCATTGAAATAAAAAACATGGAGATCACTATCATATACTTAACAATATTAAATGTACGATAGAGTTAGTAAAACATAAACTAACCCATCTACATATAAAATATGGAAAGAGTTAGTTGAACATATACTAACCCAAAAATACATAGAAGAATTAGATATCTACAAACTAATCTTAGGATATAGTAAAACATAAACTAATCACGTTAACATAGACAGGAGCATGAGCTAGATAAACGCATGCTAACTGGCTTATACACAAAGGATAGGTAAACACAACCTAACTCCAACGAGTCAACACAATCGTCAAAATGTACAATCATCGAAGCACGTTCATGGACGTTAAACACTTTCGATGTCATTGAGAAACCAATACGTTGCTAACCTTGTATTTCCTATAGGCCTGGCTGAAGTAAAAATGATTCAACCCTTGTCTAGCTTCAACTTGGTAATTTAAATGTGCACTGGTGGACTGGTATACTTAATACAGGTGCACCGATCATCCCATCAAATGCAGCATAAACTAATCATTTTGATTGTTTTCTTCCAAATTCGATTTTTCTTTATAGCTTGTTATTTGTTACGTTTATGTTCCTCATAAACATCATTTCTTACAGTCCTAACCTTCCATATATCATATATCACCCGTATGTCCAAAATCAAACTCTAATTATCATATATTCAACCGATTAATTAAAATCTCCATATAACATACCACTAATATCAATTTAATCCTAATTCAAACATCATTAGTATTTTATAATCCCTCACTTACTTCGGTATTCATCACCTAATCTAATCAACCAAAATTCCAAATTTATAAATCCTAATTAGCCATCACATAATGAATCAACTTTCATATGAATAACATATAGTGAATAATAATTCTCACTTGCTAATCTATGCCACTAAGCCCTAGAAATCACCAAATTGGTCTCCAATGTCTCACTATCTAGAATTGTTGTTCTCTGAAATTCCTCAATTCCACAAACAATGGATATCTTCTTGTAGCCTTCTTTATGCTCGTCAATATGATATATAAATTTTTAGGGCTTGGTCTAGTTTAAATAAGAAAGTGTGATGGTAGAGAGATGGAGAAAGAAAGAAGAGTTTAAATTGAAAATGTACGTGAATGAGTAATGAATTCAAACTTTAGTGTAGCCTGTTATAAAACTTCCTGAACTGTTACCTACCGGGCCTAGGCCCCTTAGAACCAATAAATAACCGTAACTAAAAATACTCATATCTCCTTTATACGAACTTTGATCCAAGTAAACCAATATACCATTCTGACTACAAAAACAAGCTCTATGCAATAGTGCAAATCTCATCTCCTAATTCCAATGTTTCTAAATTTACCATTTTGAAAATACTAAAAAAAATATGCCTAAATCCCACGGGGTATTAAATTCACTTCAAACAAAACTAATGCATAAGAGTTGAGTGTAAAATTATATAATCAAAATTATATCTTAAGCTATATGAATAAAAACTCTCTTACATTATTTGATGGCTAGGAATACATTATTAAAACATGTTTTTTGGGCCGAAATAATAAACACTATTGATTATTTAAGTACTTATTTTACCGTATTTAATAAGTTAAACTAATATACAACATTTACATATCATTTTAGTTAAATTTAGAGCTTCAATAAATAAATAAAATCTATAAAAATTTAATATAATATTTATATTAATTTTCTCCATTTTAATTTAATATTTATAAATTAATTCGATTAAGTTGAATTCAGAATTTTTTTGAAAAGTGTCATTAAGTGACTTCCAAGAATGAACTCAACGTTTGTAATATTTAAATAATGTATATTACAACTTGCACAAAATTGCTGAAGCACAATAGTGGACACAAGTTTAGTTGCTTACTCATCATCTAGGTAAAATTTTATATTTAATCATTTAGGTTTTACCATAAACAAGGACATATTACGCACGTTTTATCTTCATTGTCGTTATATCAGATAAATATATGCTGCTTTTCCAATGGTCAAACTCTAATAATATCTATGGTTAATTCCAAGTTATAACATTAAAGACTATGGTTCAATTCGATAACATTTATTGTTTACTCGATGTGTTTGGGCTAAAGACTTTAACTTTATATTAAGTACTGATTACGACGATACTAACTTTCTATTCGAAGGAGATAAATACTCCCTTGAATAGTGTTTCCCTTCAAGCAGTTCAACTTATACCCAACCAATATTTTAACATATCATCATTCTCGTATGATTGACCATGATCCAAGTATAGTTTAGTCACTTAAGATTCACATTATTCTTAAGTCAAAAGACTACTGTGCATCATCATATGAGATCTTCTATCCGACTTATAATCAATATATATATATATATATATATATATATATATATATATTGAAAACCCAGGAGAACCCGGTGGGCCGATAAACTCCTAAGGAGGGTATAGGAAAGCTGTCCGCTGATCCAAGCCCCCATACCCCTGGGTAAATTTATATAGGATAGGGAAGCGCATGGTAGGAATCGAACCTGAGTCTTTTTATCAGAACCAAAGCCTCCTTTCCACTGCGTCACACCCGCGGACTATATATATATATATATATATATATATATATATATATATATATATATATATATATATATATATATACACACATATATATATATATATATATACATATATATATATATATATAAGAATCTTGGTGGTTCGTTCCATAATTATTTCAAACAATCAATTATATGTAACCCCTTAGCACCACAAAGATCGTGAGTAATTCATGACCCAATGTATGGAGAGTGCTACATATACTAATCTGAATGGATATACCAATATTTCATTTTTGATATATCTTGACTAGGAACATTTAAGGATAAATATTTATTGATTTGCTTTAATACTAGTGGTAACGAACAAATTTGTAACTACAAGTGATTAAATATATATTTTCTACGAATTTTCTACTTGCATATATTAGATTTATTTAAAACGTTACCTGTATCCTAATATAAAAATACATACCAAAACCTTACTATAGTTCGATCAAGATTCACTATATAAGTTAACCACTTGTATAATTAGCTTATATAAGTGTCTCTAAAACTCACAATTAACTCTATTAATCTCCCACTTGCACTTGAGACCATTATGGTGTGTTGTAACCATATTCAATCATTTTTCCTAGAATAAACTAAATAGAGCCTTAACAGGTGAATCTATAATGTTATCATTTTGTATACACTTTTCGATTATACATCTTCATCCCTGATAAAACGTTTTATTATGTAGTAATTACGAAGAACGTATTACATTTTATTGAGCTATCGGATTCTATGATAATCTATATAGCATCATTGTTCCTGTAACACGTTAAATGAATTCTCAATGATGTTAACTATTCTTGTCCTTCTTATAAATTTCACGATGTGCTACTTTTCTTGCAGCATTATTGCAAAAGATGCACTTTGCACAAAAACCTATTGTTAAGGATGAACACGATGAGTGCTCTCCTCTAATGGAGCATCACTCGTTATACTAAAAAAGGATAAACATGAATTTTGGTTTAACTATTTTCAACATCGATTATGAGGTCCGAGTATAAACATTTGTTCATAAGGTATTCATTATTTTTATAAACAATTCTCTAGTATATCGTAATACTTGATAATATTCTCAACTATTATTTCATGATTATCACTTAGATTTGATAGGCATACGCTTATTGTACCAAGTACACAAGCAATTTCGAGTTTAATATATAGCATTGTATACATGATGATTTCTATTAGGTGTGTTATGGAGGAGGTAACTAGTGTTCATCACATTGGCTAGTATTCATTTTAAAAGAGAGGAATTCTCAACTTGGGAAGAGTACACAAGTACAAATATTAAACGTTCAAATCACTTAGGGGCAACCAAACAGTATATTAGAAAAAGAAAGTATCAAAAACGCTATTCCTTTCTCTTCGTTTTGTTTGTACTTCTATTCCAACTTCATCTCAACCATTAATTCTCATATTAATTACAACTTCGTCTCAACCATTAATTCTCATATTAATTATTATGATAGTATAGTGTGATCCACTTAATAATTAAATAATGTGATATATGATTGAGACCGAACTGGGGACATGAAATAATAGAGTTAGATGCCGAGAAATTAAGTTGCTCCAAGATGAATTAAAAACGTGTTTCGCCCCAGAATAGACAAATATGACGATTCAATTAACATAAACATTAGATTACCAGAAGGATGATTAAAAAAAAAAATTCGGAAATAAACATAATAGAAACTTCCCTGAAAACACTATATTTCCTTTTCTTTTGAAACGAATACTTTATTTGCTATTAGGAGGGAGGGGGAAAAAGTGCACAGACGACAAGTGCATTTAGGGTACAATCGTCTATTAGGAGTGCGGTAAGAGTAGTCATGCATGAACAAAAAGCAGCAGCAGTGAGCATGATACAACGTGGAACAAAAAAGCGTAGCGGAAAGACTTGTTGATTAGAAAGAGTGAAGTAGTGCAACGAGAATGTGGAAATGCAGAGCCATATTTAAAGTAGCAAAAAAAGCTAAAGCAATGTTGCAGTGCAAAATATAAGGTGCATAATGACATGTTGCTGTGTGTACCTTCATGGAGCAGGTTTTGCTATGCTACTCATGTGATGTTTTATGTTGTATATTATTATAAATGCACAGTGTAGAAGTGCAGGAAAAGTGTAGTGATGTCGAATCAAATATACAACACCAATGAGGATGTAAAAGCCTGAAACAGCATAGAGCAGCAGAGAGGCATGTGTAGCATGACAGACATAAAGCATTGCGGCTGTGAATTAACGCAAATCCAGTCAAGTAGCAGTGAAAAAGTTAGAGACGAGTTGCAAAGTGAGACGTCCTGGAGCAGCAGTAATTAAGCAGACATATCGTGTAGTACGAGTGTGATGGTGCAACAAATAGGAGGTAATGCTGGTCTAAGCATGCAACAACCATTATGCAGACATCTTACCATGAGACACATCAAGTCATCAAGTAGCATAAATATTGAGGAATATTGCATGTTAAATGATATAAACATTTGGTTAGGTGGACCGACATGGGGTGTGACATTAGGAAGGAGAGAATTGACAATACGAGCCTTAGCATTGCTAACAATGACATGCTTTCACCTTCTTCATCTTGGACCATGCTCATTTCTTGTTTCTCCATAAGAGGTCATACTGATTATGACGTAGTCGCTCTATTTTGGGCAATTTCACTAATTTTAATGTATCAAAGCAATCACATATCCAACCTTAGTGTTGTCGTGGTGTTTTATCCTCAGAGGCATTGTTCGAATATTACATTTTGGGAGGTTGGAAAATGTAACCCCTTAAATTTTCCAGTAAAAAAAATGGACATCTAATAGCTGCGTAGGATTTTGACATTTATCGAACAAACTTTTGTGTGCTTGTTGACTTAAATCTGAGGCGCTTGTTGAATAAACGTTTAAATCTCATGTGTTTGTTCGACAAACGCTTGAAATTTAGAAGAGATAGAAAAAATATTGAATTTGATGATCACAGATTTCTCAGATTTGAATGAAAATTGATGTATATCTTTTATTGGTACTCTTCAAACTGATATAGAGTAAAGATAATAATTCATTTGGTTGCCTGGGTTCGGCATTTATACAGTTGTATTGCATAAACTGGTTATGGGCCTTAAACCCATTAGCCCAATATACTATAACTTTACAGAATAAAGACTAAGTTTTAACTGCTGATTTATGTTCCATTCATTTAATCCCCCCTCCCTCAACCAAATGATAGGATTAGGGTTTCCATGTGCTCATGCGATTCTGATCTTCGGATGTGCGATTTTTGAGATATACATCTTTTCCTTCTCTAATCCTTCATTTAAACATTTCCTTGCAAGAAATTGAGGACTAATTTGCTTTGCGTTGCAGATCCGAAGTAAAACGGTGAAGAACATATGTTGTAAACAAGATCTATCCTCTGTTGTCATTTCTAATCGTCTTCTAGGCTGGATCTGAAGACTAATGCAATTATAGATCTGAAAAAGATGGAATCTTTAGCATTATCCTTCACTGGTTGCTTCGACTTTCAGATCCTCTCTGAATCGATGAAAGCTTTTGGCGGATAATGCCTTTGTAGGTATATCTGCATGTTGGTAAGTAGATGGTAAGTGATTCACTTGAAGTTTTTCTTTTTGTGTCAATTCACGAACGAAATATAGATCAATCTCTATATGCTTTGTCCTTGAGTGCAATACTGGATTAGCTGCCATGTAGACTGTACTTTGATTGTTGCACCATAGCGTTGGTTTCATCTCTGTTTTAATTTTTATTTCTGAAAATAGTGATTGAATCTAAGTAATTTCTGCTGCGGCACTAGCAATACTGTATTCAGCCTCTATGTTGGATCTGAAGATGGTTTTCTGCTTCTTTGAGCACCATGAATTTGGGCTATTGCCTAAGCATATATAGTAGCCTGTCACTGACTTTTTGTCATCAACATCTGCTGCCCAATCTGCATCTGCATATGCTGTGATGCTTAGTTGTTTGCATTTTTTTAGTGTGAGACCATAATTTGTTGTGCCGTTGAGATATCTGAGAATTCTTTTCACTGCCTTCCAATGTTCTTCATGTGGTTCCTGCATAAATTGTGAGACTTTGTTAACACTGAAAGATACCTGGTGTTGTTATAGTGAAGTATTGTAGGGCTCGTACAATACTTCTATATTGTTTAACGTTTAATATTGGTTCTCCCATGTATTTGGACAGTTGCTGATGACTAATCATCGGTGTTGGCTGTGGTTTAGCTACATCCGTTTTTGATATGATCAGTAGCTCCTTGATGTATTTCTTTTGGATTAGAAAGATTTCTGAGTCTGACTTTCTCTTTACTTCTATTCCCAGGAAGTAATTTAGTTCAATTAGGTCTTTAATTGAGAATTGCTTGGCAAGATACTGTATGATGCTTTTAATTTCATTCTCATCATTACCTATTATAATTAAATCATCAACATATATCAGTATGTAAATAATAAGACTACTATTAATTTTAATAAATAAGGAGTTATTTGATTTGGTAGATTGATAGCCCAAATGAGCTAATGTAGATTTCAATCTATCAAACCATACTATAGGAGCTTGTTTTAATCCATATATGGCTTTGTTTAACTTGCACACAAGATTGGTATCTTGCTTGTATCTTTGTGGCTGCTCCATGTAGATTTATTCCTGCAAAGCTCCATTCAAAAATGCATTATTTACATCTAACTATCTCATGTTCCAGTTATTATTTAGAGCAATTGTAAGAACTATTCTGATGGTTGTTGGTTTCACCACTGGTGAAAAGGCCTCACTGAAATCAAATCTATATTCTTGTGTGTATCCTTTGGAAACAAGTCTTGCTTTATGTCTAGGTACAGTCCCTTTTGGATTTCTTTTCAACTTTGGTGTCCACTTGCATCCTATGATATTTTTGTTGCTTGGTGGGTGAACTAGACTCCATGTATTATCTTTCGTTAATGCTTGATACTCTTCATCCATAGCTGCTTTCCAGTTTTTATTTTTGAATGCTTGTTCAAATGTTTCAGGCTCTGTGATACATATAGTTGCAGTATAAACCTTTGGTTTATAAATCCCACCTTTTGATCTGGTTATCATATGATGACCAGTTCTGGTCTGTGATTCAGTATCAGATGACTCTGAACTGCTCCCCTGATTAGCATTATCACCTGTTTGATCTTCATTACTATTTTGATCTTGATTACTTGATTCTGCAGGTGATTGAGGATGTGTAGTAGGGTGACTTCTGTATCATGACCTGGTCCAGATGACATAGTGTGTTGTGATCCAGAGGTTCCTGTTCTTTTCTCAATTTCAGCAGTATTCCATATATGAGGCATTAATGGTATGTTTGGTATGGAAGTTTCTAGATTGTATACTTTATGTGTAGTTCTAATATTAGCATTGGAAAATGGAAATATTCTCTCCTTGAAAACAACATGTCTACTTATAGATATTCTTCATGTGTCATCTAAGCACTTATATCCTTTCTGTTTGGTTGGATAACCTATAAAAGTACATGGTTGAGATCTAAAGTTTAGTTTATGATTGTTGTATTGTCTTAAGTAGGGAAAACACAAGCATCCAAAAGTTCTTAGATTTTGATAGTCTGGTTTGACTCCTAAAAACTTTTTTAAATGACTTATTCTACTCAGTACTTGTTGAATATGCACTTATATGTTTTTGTTTGATGATAATAAACATATATATTCATTTAAATGTATTTGGTAATGTACTATTTTGTTTTTTTTTGATTAAATAAATATTTGTTGAATAAAATAAATTACACAGAATTTGTTTTTGAATTCAAACAGAACAAGTTACACAGATTTTGAATTCAAACAGAAATTTTATTCAAACAAATATTTATTACAATCTTGAATAGTACAAATTCATGCTCTCACTATACATATACATTTTTGATTACATCACGATTACATCACAAATATTTTTACATTGATAACCTCACTACATATCACTCACACACGTATTTTGTCTTCAACTGCATTCCAGTTTGAATTCATCATCTGAGAAATCTGCAAAAATATTCACTAACGCAGTAAAATTGAAAAGAAATCTTTTTGCAATATAAAATGAAATACGATTTTTGAAAATATCATTTTCCTCAGTTATTTGGGTTGTACGTCATCATTCACACTTGATTTCATCACAAAGTCGTGCATATAGATATTACAGGGACAGGTAACCATAAGTGGCTGCAATACACACGTGTACATTCATACACGTGTGCACTGCCTCGCCAACTCGTGTGCACAAATCAAACAAAAGCACTGCTAACAATCCAGCACAAGGTCAAACCCAAATAACACACGGGATTCAACTCAAGGCATACCACAAGTACAAGGCACAGTGCAGAGGTCTCAACAGGAAAATCAAGAAAAAGTCAAGTACACAAATGTCAAATATGCAACATGACCGAGCATTGATCAAAACCGGAGACAAGATCAACTACATGAAGCAGGCAACAATAGCAAGTGTGCAAGCACAACATGAAGTGAATCAAGCTCAAGGCAGTAGTGTACATGAATACAACTCGACTATAACAGCCAGTCCAATGATCAAATAAACTAATGAATGAATGCAAAGGCAACAGCTCAGTTTAACACAATGAAGAGTAAAACAGCGGCTCAACAAGAACGCGCAACAGTGGTGATGCAGTGGCACATGACTATCACTGACTCAATTCATTTATGCAAACTTACTTGAAGATTGCCACCAACATGATGATAACACAGCAACCCCAAAATCAAAGTGACACAACAACAAATAATGCAAACAACAAAATACAGTGTCAAGCTCATGTATGCAATAGATAAGAATGCAGACACCAAGTTCAACAACATACAAACAAGCATGCAACAACAAGCATGCAACAGAGACCAAGCAATGAACAGCCAGTGCCGATAAAGATCAGAGTCACATCTCAAATGAACTCAATGCAAAGCACATGATATGGCAATCAAATATACTTGAAGACTACAGCATCAAGTAGAGACCAAGTTCAGCAATGCAAACTACAACCCAACAGTACAAATATGGAAACTGCACCGAGTGCAAATCACCAAATGAAGACCACAAATATATCGACTCAACAAGAACAGTACAGTCATAAAGTATGCAAAGAGCTCGAGCATGAGATATGGCAACTACATTAATGCATCAGTGACCAAACACAGGAACTAAACAAAACAAGCTACAATGAATGCATCAATAAACCAGTTACAACAATGCATCAGTGAGCAACACAGCAATGGAGTTTTGCAGTGATACAAATGCAACACAGTGGCAACGTCAAGAAGACTACAAGATGAACAACGACCATGCTACCAGAATGCATGTATACAGCAGTGATATCAAGAGTTAAAATGTGAAACACATGAGTCAGTGCAGTAATACATGGAATCATATGAACAAATAATCAGACAACATCATGCAATGCTAAAGTGAAATTCAGGTAGCCAAAAATGCTAATTCGAAGATCATGTTAAACCAACCAGAAAAAGATGGCCAGAGACAAAGACATGATGACCACGAGATTCAACAGTGCAGAGATGGGGCCGAAGTCAGAATTCAATGAATATAAAATTCGTTTCATTATTCTTTGAAATTGTCAAAGTATCAAAAAGAGGAAAGTTTTAATGCCGTGTGAATCAAGCGAAATCGAACGCTACAGAATAGAAGCCGTGCGCATCAGGTAACAGAAAATTGGGAAAGTATCAAATTGATACGAAAACAAAGCCGTATGAATCAAGTAAGTATCGAACGCATCAGGAAAATCGTGTGCATCACGAAAGTGAATTTCCGGAAAGAATCGAGTTAATTAGTGTATTCGAATTCATATAAATACGAGTACCCAAGTATCATCATCAGCATGAATAAAAAAAAAGCAATCGAATTCAAGCAATCAAACCTAAAAGCAAAAGATACAAATAACATACCAAGGCGAATTCAATTATCTCGAAGAAACCGAAGCCGAACCCTAATTTCACAAATCAAGAGAAGCAGCCGAGCGCGACTCCAAGCAAGTGATCGACAAGGCAACCAACCAGCAATCAAGAGCGGCGGCTTAAATTGAAGAGCCCTAATTGCCACAAGGGAACGTAGCCCTAATTCATCGAACAAAGAAACAAGAGCAAGGCCGACATTTTTACAAGCAAAAGAAGGAACGGGTCAAAGCCAAAGTGGATTGGGTGAAAGAAGAATATTGGGCCGGTTTGATATAAAGGGCCGTGTTTTAAAAAAGGGTTTTTAATTTGAGAGCAAAATTTGTATTCAAGTTTTAATTTAAATTTTGCTCTTGCATCTATTTTTGAAATCTGTATTTTTCCTTTTCGAGTCAAAGAAGTTGTAAATCACCGCCTAGGGTTTAGGTAGTGTCAGATTGTCTAGTTAGAATTAGTTCAGTGAGCAGGGTGGGCGAGTTTGCAAAGCTCTATAGGCGGGAGCAGTGTTTGCAAGTAAGCGAAACTCTATAGGCGGGAGCAGGGTGTGCGAGTCTAGTAGAGTGTTTGTGAGCGGGAGCAAAAGGGTCTGCGAGTCTAGTAGAGTGTTTGTAAGCGTGATACTGTTTAATTCTAATAGAAATCTGGGAATGCAGCAGTAGGCAGGGGTTGCCGAAGCTGGGTAAATTTTATGTGTGATTTACTTTTCAGCATATTTATTTCTGCAATTTATTTCTGTGTTTAATTCGAGAAAATTTGCTATAACCCTATTCACCCCCCCCCCTCTAGGGTTAATCTAGATCCTACAGTACTTTGGTTGGAAGTCTGTTGATTAAATAGACAGCTGTACTGAAGGAATCTGGCTAAAATTTTAAAGGTAATGATGCTTGTGCTAGTAAAGTTAGACCAGTCTCAACAATGTGCCTATGTTTCCTTTCAACTATGCCATTTTGTTCAGATGTGTAGGGACATGAACTTCTGTGAACTATACCATTATCTAGAAAATATTTATTAAGTGACTTGTATTCAACACCCCCATCACTCTGAATAATCTTAACTCTATGATTGGTCTGCTTTTCAACTTAAGTAATAAAATATATGACAGCATTATGAGTTTCAGCATTAGATTTTAAAAAATATATCCAAGTGTACCTTATGTATGCATCAATAAAAGGTATATAGTACTTATACCCAAAATCTGAGCAAATAGGAGCTGGACCCCACAGATCTGTTGAAACAAGCTCGAGTGGTACTTTGTATTCTGTAATAGAATCTGCAAAGGCTAATTTATGGCTTTTGCCCATTTAACAGTAAGGACATATATAAGGCAAAATTATATCATCAAAGGAAATCTTATTTTCTTTAAGAACCTGTTTTACAATACTTGTACATATATGACCTAACTTGTAGTGCCAGTGATCAAAACTACTTTTACTATTTTCACATGACTGCAATTCACTGTTATTACAATTTGTCATTCTTTGATTTGAACTTTTGCTATTAGTCAGGGTGAACTTGTAAAGACCATTTACTGCATTACCCTGCAAAAGTACTTCCTTAGTTAGTATATTTTTAACTAAGCAATATTTTGGGTAGAATTCAAAATAAACATTATTATCATGAGAAAATTGAGAAACATTCAAAAGGTTTTTCTTTATACTTGGTACTCTTAACAGATTATTGAGATATAATGTTCTTTCACCTTTGATGTAGGCATTACCAGTGTGAGTATTCTCAATTGCTTACCATTTCCCATAACAGTAGACTGTTTACCTCTGTACTCTCTGCTACCTAGATTTAAGTTCTCTAAATTGTTTGTGAAGTGATTTTTAGCCCCTGAATCTGGATACCATGACTCATCTTGGATGTGATTTGTCTTTGCAATTTCATCGAGGTTCTGACTTCTGTTTCCACTAGGTTGTTTACCTGAGTCTTATTGTACTTGTGCTATGTTTGCACTATAATTGCCATTTTTGTGACTGTTTGATCCCTGATCTGGTACATGTTGCATTGAATCTTAAGTAGCACTTTACAGTAGTGTGCCTAACTTTTTCAGATATCTGACATTTTGGTTTATTATTGCCATCAAATCTTCCTCTGCCTCTTCCCCTAGCAGTCTGACCTCCACTTTTAAATTGTTGATATGTCCTTCCATAATTCTGATTTTTGTTTTTGCAATTGAAGCATAGTTAATAGACATATCTGCATCTAGGGGTTTCTTGTTCTAGCCTTCCTTCATGAGCCAAGATTATAGAATGAACATAATCAATAGATGGTAGGGTTTCTTGTGATGCTATAACTGCTACCACCGCCTCATATTCATCACTTAATCCGCTCAAGATTGTAAAACATGCTCTGTATTGGATATTTTATGTCCTGCTGCCTCAAGTAGATCACATGTATTCTTGATCTTGGAGTGGTATTCATTCATGGATTGACTGTCTTTCCTTATATTGTGTAACTGCCTTTTGTAATGCATTATTTTGGTTGCTGACCGTGTATTGAAGATCCTTTCCACTGTAGTCCAAATTTCGTTTGTAGTATTACATCCTATTACTTATGGTAACAACTTAACACTTATTGAAGAGAGCAGCCAAGAACTTATTAAACTATCTTTCCTTTGGAATTTAACATATTCTTTATTACTCACAGTTTTTTTTCTTGATTACCGATAAACTTGGATGGAGTGGAATCCATGCCAAGAATGTATCTATCAAGACCATATCCTTTGGCAGCAGTTTTGACTTGCACTTTTCAGAGAAGATAATTGTCATCTTCAAGTTGTGCAGTGATGAGATTGGAATATGGGCTGATTATAGTTTTGATCAGACTATCAGTATTATTCATTGATTGCAGTGAAGAGCTTGTATCATCATCTTCTGATGTTGCACTACTTCCTTCAGCCGTGAAGAAACTTCTTTAAAATAGAAATAATAACTGGTAAAGTCAGAAAAAATTGTGGAGAAATCAAGAAATTCTTCCCTGAACAGGTATGATGCAACCAAGCAAAATGATGAGATCTCTCTGATTGCTCCTGGTATGAAACTTACACTCTGTTTTTTTTATTGATGAATTTCTAATCTTTTCTCTGCCTGTATTTCTGATTTTCCTTGATTTTTGAATTTGTTTTTGTGAATATGCTGCAGCCGATTGCAAGATCTTGGCAAGGCAGTAATTTCCTTGAAAAAACTATTTACCCAAATGATGATAAGAATTCTGATGGGTAAAAATGATCCAAATGATGAGATTTCTCTGATGGATCAGTTCTTGTATAAAAGCTGTTAAGCTTGTGAGCGATCCTTGCTCCGATACTAAGATAGAAAAAATATTGAATTTAATGATCATAGATTTTTCATATTTGAATGAAAATTGATGTATATCTTTTATTGATACTCTTAAAACTAATACAGAGTAAAGATAATAATTCATTTGGTTGTCTGAGTTCGGCATTTATACAGTTGTATTGCATAGGCTGGTTATGGGCCTCAAACCCATTAGCCCAATATACCACAACTTTATAGAATAAAAACTAAGTTTTAACTGCCGACTTTTGTTCCATTCATTTAATAAGAGTTTGTTCAACAAACGTCCAATATAATTTATGAGCCATTAAGCTGAATTTGTAACGAATTACAAAATATGCAATGCTGTTAGAGAGTGATTCGAGATTACATATTACATTTTGTAACATGTGCACCGTTCTTGAAATGTGCACCCTTGTTGGAGATGCTCTAATGTACAACAGGTGCTTATATAATAGGATAGGTAAAATATTCACAATTCTGGTCTCACATTTATAGTGGGACTACATAAATGCTACCTTTGCAAAATCAGAGCGAGAAAACCTTTCAAAATTAGGGAGGACACGAACCTTGCAAACTTCGACATATGTAATCTGACCACATTTAATAACTATTAATACAAGAATATGGCGAAAATAAATTTCTACTCCTTTTCAATTTAAATTTGTGACTCAGAATTGTATGCTTAAATTAATATTCAAGTCGTCTAATTTTTCTAATCTCTTCATCAATGTTTAAACTTAAGTTATTAACATATTTAGATTTCTTAATTATTATGTTTATCATCATACATTTATGTTATTCATAATATCAAATTTACCAACCATATTATTTTATGATTGGTCTTCTGTTTTGTAGGAATTCTTAGGTCGACCTCTAAGGAAAAGCTATGCTCTTAGAAAGGTTAGGCATACCTTCTGTTTTTCGTCGATAATTGCACAAAGAGGTGACCGAGAATCAGTTATTCGGCATAAAGTGGTCAAATGGTAACCTAATTCTGATTATTATTATTTTTTGACATTCTACATTGGAGAAAAGAGAGCTCATCATTTTCATGATTTGTTGTGCAAATTCACGTTTGATATGTTCAAGCAAAGATTCATTTTGTATGAAAGATAGTGTATTATTGCATAATTCCGCAGTAAAGCAAACATGAATTGTACATGAAATTGATGAATACCAGTTACCAAAGCAAAATAGAGTAAATGATCCTTTTTGAAAGGTAAAGTCTACTTGAACATAATTTGGTGACACAAGGGATCTCTACTATTGAATTGCCCCCTGAATTCCACATTCCATGTAAAGACAAAAAGATCCGATGGTCCAGATCTCTTGTGTTTCCATTTTTGTCATCAGTTTGTGTTTAAATAGCCGGTCCCTTTTTGAAATCTCTTCCAATTATCTAATGCATAACACACTTGATCCAACAAGAACGTCTTTAGTGATCACTTTTCAAGAGTTAGCACAAGTGTTCTAGCAGGGTGGAAATGGTCAAGTGATAAGAATCTGAAAAAGTTGAACAAGACTTATATTGGTTTAGACCATCGTTTTCTCATCAGAGTGGGTTAATCATAGCCATTGAGTCTTGGTTGGAACAATGTGAGTTTTATTTTGAAGAGATGAGAGTAACCGAAGTACAGAAGACTATTTTGAAGGTTTGTTGTGCCAAGTTAAAATGAAGAAAAGAGCATCATTGACCTTGCAAACAAGTTCCGTAAGTCATCTACATATGGAGGAGAGTTGACTGATACCAAAGCGAAAATGCAGCTGAAGTTTTTTTCTAGGATTGTTGGCACTAACAAGGACATATTTTATGATAACTTGGCTAGTACTTTTTGTCAAAAACAACTTGAGGATGGTGAGCTAATAAAAGACAGAGAAGGAAGTTAGAACCGTTTTAAGTCCTATATCTCTACTCTAGTAGCAATTAGAAGACAATTCAATTGATAGGATTTTCAATGTAGTTTCTGAAATTTCGAAAATACTCTATATCAATCAACGAAATTTCACAATCAATTTACCACTTCCAACACAATCTCTCATCCGGCCGTCCATCAACGAAATTTTACTATCAAAATGCAACTGAAATCGTTAACAAAAACTGTTCGAAATAGAAGTGGTGTGACCAATCCAATTTTGAGTTTTTTAAATAAACTTCTATAATTTTTAAACTTAATTTTTATTATTGTAGTTCACAATTCAATTTAAGGTATACCGATCGACCGACTGTGTCCTAACCGGTCGATCGATTATACCACAATAGGTCGACCACCTATACCTTCGAATGAATTTGAAATTATCGTACGCAAAACAATTTCTCAACCATAAATCAGTTACGACACTTGCTTCTTCCTCCTTAAAACTACGCAACCTTATTCTTTCACCTTTTCACAACCATAAAATGGTTTTCCCTTTGATCATTTCACTTACTTTTTTATCTTTATTTCTGTAATTGCTCTTAATCTCTACTTCTTACTAAGCCTAAATCTGATCGTTGCATATTCAAATTTAAACTACTCTGATTATTTCTATCCTAAAAACTCCTAAGCATTAGATTCAAAATTTATATGGATTAGAGGACTATTATACTTGAATTAACAATTAAGTATTTGCAAATGCAAACATTGTCGAGTTTTACTTTCTAGTTGTAAGTTTTGAAGTCTTGTAGAGGGAGTTAGACGATGTTGTTGTAAACCTGTTCCTCTGGGTGATCTGAAGGTTTTTATTTATTAGTCAAATACCAAAAGAGACCTTCAAGACTGGACACAAGAAGTCTGAACCTGTCTAGAACTACAGTGTGATTTTTTTTTGTTTCACCTTTCTTTTTTATTTAGCGCATTTACTGTTTACCAGTTTATTACTTAGCCATATTATTCGATTTGTACACATGCACTTTCATCTGGTATAAGAGCCTGGATTTTAAAAATCGTAACACAATTTTGAAAGATAATTTTAATACAGAAAACATGGTGATAGCACATTTTAGAAAACATGGTTCTTACTATGCTTTTGTGTGATATGCATGAGAATATATATAGCGGTTAATGGAATTAAGTTTTGAAAAACTATTCAAACTCGGCATGAAGCCGCCACTATTGACATGAGTACTTGGATAGAAGCTAAAAGAACCACTGAATCTGATAATGCAAAAAGCTATGAATGTTTTGTCTTGCATTCTGGATAAAAATGAATTTTCAAAAGTAAAGATGTGTAAAACATCACATGACATATGACACATGTTAAAAATCACACAAGAAGGCACATACAAAGTTAAATAGACCAATATTAATTTATCAAAAAGTCAGTTTCAATCTTTCAAGATGAAACAGAATGAAAGCATTATCGATATATATTTATGAGTTCAAAGCATACCACATGGCTTATTAGCACTAGGAAGTACATTTACCGAATCTGATTTAGTTTAAAAAATATTGAACACTTTAACTAATGACTAGGAGAGGAAAGTACTTACAATTGAAGAAGCAAAAAATCTTTCCACTCTCAAAGTGGAAGAGCTAATTTGTAATTTATGTCATATGAAGCTAACATGTTGGCTAGAAAAGGATTCGCATAAGAAAACTGAAGTATTAACATTGCTTAAAATTTTCGTAAAAGTTTAATAGGGCATGGCTACTGCCAGTAGGAAGAAAAACGCATTAGTCAAGCTCATCCAGGCTTCCTTGGGAACCGGCCGACCCAAGGGCCAACTGATTTATGCACTCTGGTTTATCTCATGTAAGGACGGATAATCAGCTAAATGGTTTTGAGGATAGAGAACAGTCAGGCTAGCAGAAAAAAGCATACCTACTAAAGTTCTACCAATTTGGAAAAACGCTAATACAACTGACCTGCCACTAACTCCTCCCATCCGATGTGGGAAGTAGCGGCAAACTCTGAGTTATGCCATTTGAAATTCTGCCAAAAGTAGCAACCAGAATACAGAAAGGCAGTTTGTCATCGTTTATACATGTATCGCTACCAACCCTCCAATTGGCAACCATCCCACAGTCTGAACCATCCCACGGCCCGACCTATCGTACAGACCGCGAATATCCTCAGGCAATCTCAACCATAGATCAAAGAAGGCATGCTCATATAAATACCCATGCATTTCACAAAGCAAGGGGTCAAATTCAAAAAAATTAAAAGGATAACATTTCCCACTTCTATTATCTTCAAGCATTCTCTATCATCTACATGTACCCTTTGTAATTATATATATATGTATATGTATATGTATATGTATATGTATATGTATATGTATATGTATATGTATATGTATATGTATATGTATATGTATATGTATATGTATATGTATGTATATATATAGTGAGAATAAGATATACAGTGGACATAGGCATTTAGTTTGGCCGAATCACTTTAAAATCCATGTTTCTTTTATATAGCATTCGATCCCTGCTATCATATAATGCAAAGCTAACAACATCATTAAAACACTAATCTCTCACGGTTTTCGAGTTTAATTAGTCATTATGCCTTGCTGACGGAATTTTTAGTCAACATTGGAGCTAGAAGGAAGGCCACACCAGAAACTCTCCAGCTCCATCCAACCTTGCCTAGACTCTACATTAACACTGCGATAAATGGTGTTAATGTGAACGACAACTAGCACGATCGAAGAAACCAATGGTAACACGCTCGTTGGTATTCCCTTCCTTTTCCTCGGAGTCAGCAGAGAATTCTGGCAGACCATATCGAAACATATCACTGGGATGGGAACCCTGAGCCCAGAAGTAAACGACCCAAGGGCCGCATTAGAAACTCACTCCATCATGGGCCTAAGATTGCCATCAACTCAAGCAATCAATAACTTCCCTATGCCTTCGGTCATCGAAAGAACTTGTGCATTGGCCTCTTAGAGCATGTGGTTAGCATCCGAAATTGCAATCCAAGCGGCCCTGGAGCCAAGAGATAACAACAAAGTTAGCGGAGAATCGAAGGCCATTGAGATAGTGAAATCCATGAGCCGCATCCTGAGCGCCTAAGCAATCAAGCTCAAACTATAGTCAGGGGACCCAAAGACGCCTCTGTACACTCACGCTTGCAAAGGGAAGTACCTCATCCTATGTTGGGGGTGAACAAGCCTGACCACTACAGTCACCTTCATCACGTAGAAGAACTATTTCTCCAATTCGTTATCATGTACCATATTCCCCTGATCAGCTAGCATACCAAGAGCGTCCACTCATTGATGCAAAGTCGTTCCCACAAATGGGTGGAAGGCAGCCTCAGGGATGAAGTGATCTGATTGCACCAACAGATTGACCGAATACAGGCCCGCGACGTTGATGGCATCGGCCTGTCCGATGATGAAGATGGAGAACCATTCATCGTAGGAATCCTCTAAACCCACCCCTCAAGATGGTACACGCTACCGCAAATAGACAAATATAATTGGAGCATGGACCTATCGGATCACCTTGCCCGTTTCAATACAGTCACTAGAGTCGGTCAGCTAACCGATAATGCAAAGTGTTTGATATTCATGTCCACACTTATCAAGCAACATCTCGTTGGTTCTTACACTAAGCTCCCGACAGCATTCGATCTTTGGAACAACTATTCTTTGAATTCAGAAATAGATTTTTTGCATCAAGACCTTATGTTGTGATGGCCAGCGAGCTTGGCAATATCAAACTGGGCCTGTCGAAAAGTCTCCGGGCCGATGTTGACTGATTCAACCGGATCAACGCAAGCCAACGGGGTTGATAAGAATAGTTTAACTTTCACCCTATGCCCAGGCATGCTATACAAATCTCGGATAGGGAAAGAACACCAAAAGAGCCAGCCTCGTATCTTGTTAATTTCTATTAGCACACAAATGGAATCATGAGGATGGAAGACATAGATTTGTCAAATAGTGATAACAAGGGACGACACCCCCTTAAATTTCACTAGGAAGGAAACCATGTATGTAGAGAATGGAATCGGAAAAATCATGCAAAGAGAAACCATGATGATGGCCCGAGGTTCTGGGCTCAATATGCTAGCTATAATCCCATGAATAGAGGCGTAGAAACTATCTTCCTCGCAACTTGAAATCAAGCGACCTACCGAAGCCCACATAATGGATGGGCGTGGGAACTACCCCATAGCAACAGTCAATATTGTCTCTTTCATTAGATCAACGAACATTCTACTAACAATTGCCATGTTCTAAAGGATGAAATTGAGATACTGATTAGGGAAGGTTCACTTATGGAATATATCAGGTAACAAGTAGATCAGAGGATGGCCCTTGAAAACCACCTGACCCAGCGTTTCCCATAATCAGCCGGGGGGTTGTGGCTATGATTGACATTTTTACCATATGAGAAGGGACAAACATAGAAGGGAGCATTCGAAGGGTGCTCACTTGATATCAAAGGAAAGTCGCCATCTCTGACCAAGTATATTCATTGGAATGACAGGCCATTATGGCCCCAAGAAAGGAAGAGGAAGATCCTCCAACCACCTTCACATCTCAGGATCAGGGGAAGCGGTGTACCCCCACCATGACCCCATGCTTGTAACTGTGTCGGGATGACACCAATTTCCATCAAGCTTTCTTTGACGAGGGAAGCTCGGTCAACGTCATGTTCAAAGAAGCCTATGACGTGCTTAGGCTATCGGCCTCCCATCTTGCACCATGTGTGTTGCTCATTTATAGGCTCGGTAAACTTTTGTTAATCCCCATGAGGGTAGCAATTCTCATAACTACCTTTGGTAAAAAACCCACCACAGAAAATATTCAAATCACTTATGTAATCCTAGACTTCTTATCTGGTTACAACTTGCTTGTTGGGCGACCAATCTTGACCGAATTAGATGTCATCGTGTCTTACATCCGCCTAATAATGAAACTTCTAATGCCAAATAGGATTGAAGAGGTTAAAGGAGACCAACAGAAAGTGAGGCGGTGCTATATGACTTCCATCCATCGTGCAAAGAAGGATGTCTTAA
Source organism: Allium cepa (assembly GCA_030765085.1). NCBI lineage: Eukaryota > Viridiplantae > Streptophyta > Magnoliopsida > Asparagales > Amaryllidaceae > Allium > Allium cepa. Next base: position 434,891,661 of record CM060944.1, read on the forward strand.
TGATTTAAGAGGAACCCACCATCGATTTCAATGCCTCATTGGAACCAGAGAATGCAACTCCCTTAAGCATAATCCTATGGATATGCGACCAAGTCATCAACGTGGTAGGCGGCCCCTGGTCCACTGAAGAAATTGAGGCTTTGGGGTTGGTTTCCCCTGTGTCTACTCATAGCACACGGGAACCCATCTCTAGTTGGAGCAAATGGGCGGCCCCACGATGGCTACCTCGGTCGACCGAAAACACTCAGAAGAAATGTTCACTGAAGGTAGGCGTGCTGAAGCTAATCCAGCACAAAAGTGTCTCTGCATCCCAGCCAAAGAAAGAGGAATGCATGATCTAGGATTTGATCAGTGTGATGTAGTGACAAACATTAGTATCAAGGATGACCTAATAGATCTGCGAATGGGGGACCAAGCGCCCATTGGGGACCCACGACGCCTTGGAATACACATCCATCGACAAAGGTGACCCTACTAAAGTGTTCCAGAATGGGACTGAGCTTAATCCAAGGTTCAGGGAAGATCTGATAAAATTTCTCCGACCAAAAAAAAGATGTCTTCGCCTAGAGGCACGCTGATATTACTGGCATCGATCCTCGCATAATCTGCCACACGCTCAACATTGATCTGAAAGCAAACCCCACCCAATAGAAGAGAAGACCCTTAAAACTTAGAAGATATATGGTATTAAAGGAAAAAGTACATAACCTATGGCTTCTTAAGGGAGGTGGACTACCCGGTCTGGGTCGTAAACCCAGTCTTAGTCCGCAAACTAAACGGTTCATGGAGGACATGCATTGAAATTTCATATCTCAACAAAGAGTGTCCAAAGGACAGCTTTCCTTTGCACTGCATCGAATAACTCGTGGACACAACTAGCGGGCACGAACTTCTCACTTTTATGGCTGCTTATTCGATTTATATCCAGATTGCCATGCATGACCCTGATCAAGAACACACCTCTTTCATCCTGGACTGTATTGTTACTGGGTCATGCCTTTTGGTCACCTCTTTTAGAACAAATAGGTCGTTCGATGGAAGTGTACATCGATGACATGCTGGTAAAATCTGAGGGGGCCGACGACCCGGTACTTAACGTCGTCGAAACATCAAACATCCTAAGAAAGTATAACATAAAGCTAAATCCCAAGAATTATCTCATTTGCGGTCTAATCTGACCGATTCTTGGGGTACGTTGTGAGTGCTAAAGGAATCGAGGCCAACCTGACCAAGATTTGAGCTATTCAAGAGATGCATGTTCCCAAAATGGTGAAGCAGGTATAGAGCCTCAAAGAGATGGTGGCCACTCTAGGTCGTTTTGTTTAAAATGCCATAAATCGGTGCCTGCCCTTCTTAGATCTCATCAAAAAAAGGAAGACCTTTGCCTGGGATGATGAATGCACCAAGGCCTTCGAAGACTTGAAGTAATAGTTGGCCACCCTGCCAATCTTTTCAAAACCTATTGATGGGGAAGATCTTTTCCTATACCTGTCGTTCACCAACCATGCCATCAAAGTTACACTTGTCAGAGAAGAGGTAAAGGTGTAGCGAACAATCTATTATGTAAACAAGTGATTGACCCGACCAGGGATAAGGTACACGAGGACCAAAAATTAGTCTTCTGCCACTTAATGGCGACTCAGAAATTGCAACCATATTTCCAAGCTCATCCTATCCAAGTTCTATCCAACTTACCACTTAGACAAATCCTGAGTTGCCCCGACACAGTGAACAGGATCCTTATATCGTTCGTTGTGCTAAGAGAACACCACATCCATTTTCTCCCATGACCGTCAATCAAAGGATAAGCGGTGGCTGATTTCATAACCGATTGTTCTGACCCATGTGAGAAGGAGAGAAGGAGAACCCCATGAAACAAAATTGATACTTGCATGTGGATGGTGCATCCAACGAGTAGGTGTAGGAGCAGGAATGGTCCTTGTTACTCTTGTAGGGAAAGAGCTCTACTTCACCTTATGACTTACCTTCAAGCCTATGAGAAATGAGGCTAAATATGAAGCCCTCTGGCTGGCCTAAAGATGGCGTAAGAACTTTATATAGAGTCACTACATGCCTATAATTACTCTGCCATCATCGTCAACCAAATGAACAATCACTTTCAAACAAAGGGAAAGGTTCTAGAACTTTACGTCATTGATGCCCGGAGACTTACCCAAGCCTTTGAGAATTCCGACTAGAACAAGTTTTAAGGAGTGAACAATAAGGAGACCAAGAAGCAAAAGCAGTAAGCAACTTGCGAGAAAATCTTCCACAGGTACCACTTGACACCTAGAGCACTCCCGACTTCGAGCTATGGAAAGCCATCATGGAAATTGATTAGCCTTCATAATGAAATTGGACGACGGCCATATATAGGTATGTCATGTAAAACGAGCTACCAACTGACCGTAAGAAGGCTAGGAAACTTTGCATCCTTCACCGCATTACATGATCATCGAAGGGAAGCTTTACAGAAGAGGATACTCTAACCTGCTGCAATGCTGTATGTCCGAAGATGAAGCCGCCTAAATTTTACAGGAGTTGCATGGAGGCTTCTGTGAATACCATGTCGAGGGGAAAAGTTTGGCAAAAAGGGACGCTCGATAGGGTTGTTACTGGCCTACCATGGTAAAGGATTTTATGAACTATGTAAAGAAATGAAACTAGTGCTAGCGATTTTCGAAGGTTCCAAGGCTTCCCCGACCCCTCTGGTCTACATGACATCCCCTGGTCGTTTGATACAAGAGAGATCGACTTGATCGGGAAGCTTCCTAATGCCAAAGGCGAATACAACCATGCAATCATGGCCATAGACTATTCCACTAAATGGGTTTAAGAAAAACCTCTAACCGGTGTCACGGCTCCAAAGTTTCTCAAGTTCATTATTAAGAACATCGTCTGCTGCTTTGACCTTCCAGTGAATTTTTTTACGGACAACAGGACCCAATTTGAAAGCACGGTATTCCAAGGCTTCTAGGATAGGAATGGAATCGAAAAGAGTTTCTACTTGGTTGCTAACTCATAGGCCAATGGACGGGTCAAGGCAGCCAATAAAACCATCCACTCTACACTCAAGAAAAGGCTTGTCAAAGCAAAAGGAAATTGTGTGGAGGCACTCCCTCTTGTACTCTTGTCATATCGCACCTCCGCCAGAACTTCGACCAGTCACACAAGCTTCTCCCGTTCATACAAGCATGAGGCCATGCTTCCTATCGAGGTGGACATCCTGCCTCCTCGTAAAATGACCTAAGACCATGAGGATAATGGAGTGCTCCTCAGGATTTTCCTGGACACACTTGAAAAAAGGAAAATGGACGTGAAATCCGCATCAAGCCTTATAATAGAAAGTGACAAAACATTACAATGCATGGGTGAATCTCCGACAATTAACTATCGGTGACTTTGTTTTCCGTTGTGTGTTTGCGAACACCAAGTATCTGGCCGACAGGGTGTTCGGTCCATATTGGGAAGGATCATATGTTATCAATTATATGATAGCTAATGGTGCATACCATCTATCTCGCCCCAATTGGAATCATGTGTCTGGGACTTGGAGCCTAGAACACTTACGGACTTAATTTATATAACGAAAGTAATTCATAAATAAGGCCTTGGAATGTAATCGTTTCTTTTTGCGAGGATCAATGGAAGGTCAACCCTTTTTGCCAAGACAAAGTCAGTCCTGCAAATTCGGGATACCTAGATAGGGGTAACTTCTTATGTGCTCATTCACCCAGTCCAACAACAGCCCACGTCCTATCAAAGGACTGCGCGGGCTACCGCCCCCTTCCATGCTAAAAGGATGTACGCGTTGAGGGTGGATTATCATGCATCCACACCACCTAGGAATGTCAGGGATGCCCAACAACCATAGGTCGTCCTGGTAACTTTGGGCCAAAGCGAGCGTCAACCCCAGGATCACAATAGGAAGGTGGAAGTTGTTCAAAAAGTGCACACCGTCATGTTAGTCAAACGAGCCAACTAGTGATCGTCCCTTTCCTAGTGGACTCTCTCTTTCAACCCCTCAACGTCGTATGAGGCCAAGTAAGTCTGATGGGCATCCAATAGCCCTCAAAGACGTCGATACCTCCTGTTCGAATCTCTACACCACCCCTTTTAGCCATGTAACTTCTTCCTTGAGTGATCCCTGGTTGACGACTGCCTGATCTCTGACAGTCTTGGCATTTGCCCTACGATAGTTGGCTTCTACCGCTTATTTCTCAACAAGCACTCTGGCCTAAACTGTATCCGCTCGAAGCACGATCTTTGACTCACGGTGCTTCTCAATCACACCTTTGGCTACAATAGCCACCTCATGCTCATCATCGGCCAGCTCCGTTGCCACCCGGGCCCCTACAACCGCCTCCCTTGTAGCTCTCAACTTTTCCTTCAATTGGGCAACTACGTTATCGCCATTCAACAAACTAGCTCGGACCCAACTCCGCCATCTCATCAGCTACATGGTCCCTATTCTCCTTATATTCCTTCCTCAAAGGAGTCAACCTATCATGACTTTCGCACTGTTCATCCGTAGTCCTCACCATCCATTGAGGACCACTATGAGAAAACTCCCCCACTTCTTCTATGGCCTTCCCTCGGTATTTCTTGCTTACAAACAAGCTCATCGCAGACCCATATCATGTACATGTTGGCCTGAAAATAAAGCAATCTGAATTATTGGCAAAAATAGATGGAAAAAAATTAGAGGGTAAACAGGTCTTACCATAGCCAGTTCCTTGCATAAGCTATCAACAACACAGGCAATCCATGACCTGGCCATCCAGAGTGTGGTCGGTGGAAATCAAAAAAGAATGAGCACCATCCACTTGAAGTTGTGTAGGAGTCAGTCTAAGCCCTCCTTGTCATATCTTGGACAGATCCGCATCGAAATCATCCTAACTTTCTCTTCATCCTCTACATTAGGCCCACGATACATGGATATATCAACATCGTCTTCATAAGCTTCAACACGAGCCGCCCCCGTTTCATCCACCGTGGACTCCTTTCCTCCTGCGCCTCACATCCGTCCTTCCTCTGCCACTCTTGTCCTCACCCTGTTGTTACCTGAGGACTCCTCAGCCTCGGGTTCTTCATCAACATGAATAACGGAGCAAGAAGCATCAGCTGCGACTTCGGGAGGCGGGAAAGGAGAGACCATCACGGCTTTACCCCTTGCATCTTGCCTTGGAAAATCAGTGGGGGGATCATTCCCGTCTTCCAGCTCCTTAAAATTGATCTGGCCTACTAAAACAAGGAAATGCAATAAGTTAGAAAACAAGGAACCAGCCGTGGTAAAGATAACATGATTAACTTATGGGCGGAGCACCCCGATTCTGGTTCCCAATTAGAGGTGTACAAGATTCAAAATCATCCCCTTCAAAGTCTGTAGGTCTTGCACTTCCTACGCCCAACGGTCTAGCATCACAACCCCTATTTTCAATAGGACCATCACCTGAGGAAGACCAAGTTATACTTTCTCCAAGGGCTGGGGGTAGAGGCTGGCCAAAAGTTCAATTATATTTTTATCGAATCATACTCCTACCATTCCAATGGCACATCAGAGAGGGCATCCGCATCAACTATGTGCTAGCCCTCGGGATCCCTTAGGCCAGCATAATCGTCCATACCAATACACCCCTAGCCTGCCCTAAGCAAAAGTGTGGATTCGTGTAAAGGTGGTAAAACGAGATGACTACATGTGAGCTTCTCAGAAATTGTTTCCTTCTTCTTTCTCTTCCAACCAGTTTGCGCATATTTCTCCATTTTTGTGAGGGCACGAATGGACTAACCCTTCGACAGTAGCCCAACTTTGTGAAGCATCTCGTTGGTTGCTAATTTGTCCAAATCTCAGAGGGTATCATCGGCTCCCCGAAGGCCCAGCACTTGCCTCTCCACTAACGTCATCTCGACCTGGCTCAACATTGGGGACCCTGTAATGGGAAAATTGTAAGAACATCAATAAGGAAAAAAAATGAGGAATAAAAACCACAAAACAGTTTCACCAAAAGGTCAAACAATCGGAAGTGCAACCCCTCATTCATAACCCATGGGACAAAGAAATATTGATGTTTCCAGTCGGAGACACTTTTCTCTGAAACCGCAGTAAAGACCACTTCTTTCTTCTTCTTCATCTGGATATGGTAGTAGGTTCCAGGTCAATGACCAAGCTCTTTATTAGTATTGAAGAGGCTGGCAACAAGTCCTGCGGAAGGTGTCCCTAACTCTAAAACGATGGCATTCTAAGTAAAGGCTCACTAGATAACGATAGTCGTTAGAGTAAGTTGACCTGGAGCAAGGCCGAGCCCTTCAAAAGGGACATGATGGTTGGATACAGGTGTAAGTCCACTCTGACTTTCAAGTAACTCAATGAGAATGTGTAGTAGTTTTGTAGGGCGTTGTCAGCTTATTCATGGGCTTTCGGAAATTGGATCAAGCAGGGGTACAACCAAATAGATTCAGCTCTCTAACCAAATTATCTGGTCCATCCATGAAGTCAAAAGGGACCTTGGGAGCGAAACTTGAAGCATTACTAGAAGTAGCCTTCTTGTGACAAGATCATAGTAAACATTAGAAAATAAGCATGATATGTGCCTCCCCATCTGGGACTAATTGGCTTCAAAGTATGGTCATATGAGCAGGGGCATTATCAAAAAGAGAAGAAAACCACCGAAAGGTACACCGCCAAGGGGCACTCCATGATGGAGAAATAAGCCATTGGCGACCTAACAACATGATAAACGACAATGGGGAGAGGGACGTACATGTTAGTGAAGAATTTCAAAAAGTGTTAAAAGATTTACAACAACGACAGAAGAAACGGGGAAATAGTAAAAGGAGAAAAGAGGTAGTTGCATCTATTTATAGACCCTCGGTAGCAGATTTACGACCCTTTATCTTAAAAAGACAACCAAATTCAAACCGTGCGAAGAGATGTGATGTTAGGGTCGATTTGGATCCTTTAGGTCAAAAGTTACAGGGGAAAACAGACCGCCAAAGACACCCATAGTAAGACACGTGGTAGCAGCATTAATTACACTATGGGAATTCATCAAATCGCATCATTTGTATCTGCAAGCCCGCCCCCGCACATGAGGGTAGGCTTAGTGGCAAAAATGCTACTAAAAAATTTCATGAAAGTTTAATAGGACAAGGCGGCATCCCGTATGAAGATAAATGCATCGGCAAGATAATCCGGGCTTTATTGGGAACCGATTGATCTAAGGGCCGGTCATTTTATGCATCCAAGTTCCCCTTATATAAGATAGAAAATCGGTCAAAGTAGCTCCAACGAGAGAGAACAGTCAGACGGGTAGAGAAAAGCATACCTACTAAACTCCTACCATCTTGGAAATGCACTAATACAATAGCCCCGTCACCAACTGCTTCTATCCGACATGAAAAGTGGTAACAAACTCCAAGTTACGCTTCCTGACAGCCTGTAAAAGAAGCAACCAAAGTGCAGAAAGGCAGTCTATCATCATATATGCATGTATCACTGCCAACCCTCCAATTAGCGACCATCCCACAGCCTGATCTACCATACGGACCATAAATATCCTTAGGCAATCTTAAACATATATCAAAGGAGGCTTGCTCATATAAGTTGCCTAAGCATTTCTCTAGGCAAGGGGCCCTATTCAGAAAATTTAGAAGGATAACACTTTTCACCTTACTCCTATCATCTTTAAGCATTCACCATCATCTCCATGCATTCATTGTAATAACACACACACACAGACACACACACACACACAATATATATATATATATATATATATATATGTATATATATAGTGAGAGTATTATATACAGTAGACATAGGTATTCATTTTGGCCGAACCACTCCAAAATCCATGTCATTTTATTAATAGCATTCCATCATTAATTCACGATCATATATTGCTAAACTAACAACATCATTAAAACCCGCTTTTTCATAATTTCAAGGTTGATTAGTTATTTTTCTTTGTAATGGAATTTTTAATCAACAATTACATTCTAGGTCGAAGATAATGATTTGGAATTGAAGGAAGAACTTTTTGTCATCGTTGCAAAGATCTATGATAAATTAAGAAAATTCCAACAGTTTTTCAAAAAGGCAAAAATTCAAAAATAGTGGCGGTAGCAACAATAACAACAACATTGGCACTTTGACCTCCATAAATGCTATGTATGCAAAAAATTCCATCATATGTAGTAAGAATATCCTAAGAAAGGGAAGGCCAAATGAGAAATACAAAAAATCTATAAAAAGAAGAAGCGGATTTTTCAAGTTACATAGGATTATTCAGATTCATCCTCATTCTCTGATATTGATAGTGATTCGGAATAAGCTAATGTACGCTTCATGGAAACAAATGAGGTACCATCTGAGCTTCCTTATGATGAATTTATAGAAGTTACTGTAGAGCTAGATGATAAATATAGGACAATGAAGAAATTAGGTAAGGATAATATTAGAGAACTAAATAAGGAAAACCTAGAAATAATTTTACTTAAGGACAAGAGAACTATCTTAGAAGAAGTGTTCTTAAACTTATAATAATCTAGTGAAAATTTGACATCTTAAAATGCCCTTTTAGACGTTTATTTAGGAGCCCACAGGGATGTAAACGTGAAATTTTCAACAGAATTTTGTGAACTTAAACAAAATGTAAGTTCTAATACCCAGTTTGAAAGCTAAATTAGAGAAACTCACATCTAATGTAACTAAGTTATATAAAGGTAAAGAAAACTTATCTCATTTAGTTAGTATTTCTAAACCGGCTAATTGTTGGAACGAGCTAGCTCGTTTGACAATGGCTAAAATGGGTGTAGTTTAAAAGCAATACATATTTGGATCATAATGGGATTTTGTAATCTACTAACTAGCGTTAGATCCAAGCAGATTTTTTAAATCAAATCATATTTTATTTGAAAGTTATTTTTATTTGTTTAAATAATCATACTAATTAATGTAAATAATGTTTTTTAAATATATCATACATATATTCATACAATGACACAATAATATAAAGATGTGTGTGTTGGCATGTATGTAATTATATGTACATAATATAGAAATTGAGATTTATATCTGTTGTATATACGTATATATTATACATATGTGGCACCCCGTGGAATTAACCAAAAATTTATTAAGATAAACTAACCAATTTATACTAAAGCTAAAATGAAATTCAAGCAAACGTTAGAATTTGTTTATGAAACTTGCATCGTTGCCTTTATGGTGATTTTTTTGAACAACTTTTGTATATAAAATTTCATGATCGAAGCTCAAATGGAAAAGTTATTAACGTATAAAGATTTGAAATCAAAAATAACTCGAAAGCATATTTAAGGAAATAAATATAATAAAAGTTAACATTAATAAAATTAATTAATGTTACCAGTCAATGGCCAAAATAGGACCAATCGACGGTTAACTGTCGACCACCTTTGGTCGATCATATTAAATCATCTAAGGCTAGGTTAGGCCGAACTACCTGGATTTTATAATATTAAATCTAATGTTTAATATTATTTCCTTTCCTAGATTTATAATTACGGACGTAACCGCATAATTATTGCACTGAAACCCTAACCTAATAATAAGAAACACATCTAAATTCTCTTCACTTTCAAAAATCTCTGTCTCCTCCAAACTCCAAAACAAATAAAAAAAATCAAACTAAAAAAGAGAATCAACAAATTAAAGGGGAGGCATAAAGAGGGGTTGATTCAAGTTGGAATAAGTGGAAGGGAGCTTTTAAGGGATGAGTGTGTTGATTGCTAAAGGAGGTTGTTTTATAAGTAATTAAATTTGTTTATATTTCTATTTGATCTGGAATTACTTTCTTTTAATTTTGAGTAATAGTTCCTATTCAAAGATTATCTTTAATAAATATAACTTGCCTATGTATAAACAAGAAAAAAAATATAGTAAAATTAGAACTTTAGTTGGAGATATATAGTGATTTGTATAAAAAGGTGTAAATGCACAGATATTATAAAGTTAATATTTTAAAATTCATGTAAACAAAATCATTGATTTTACATAAAAATCTACTTGAATTACAAACGAGGTTAACTATAGAAATCCATTAGGACAAGTAAAATAAAATTTGCATAAACTCTAATAAATTTACACAAACTATGTAATAATTAAAATTAACAAAAGCTAATTTAACTAGCAACCGAAAACCCATCGGTTGTACCCGATCGACAGCAAGCGATCAACTTATCGCCGATTTTCAACACAGATTAAACCTCGGCCTAGGGCCCAGATTTAATATATAATTAATATGTGCATAGGCGACTAATTTTCATTTATTGACTCTTGGATCCATGGAATTGAAGCAGACATGTGTGTGGACAATTATGCCTAGACACTATTTATTATGCATACATGATATTTGATATTTGGGCAGATTGATTATGAGGGTATGCAGACCACACAACACTAACATGAGGTTCCTAAGTAGCACCTAGACACTATTGGTGGATGCCAGTAAAGGTGCATAGTCTGACACTAACGGGTGGTTCCTCAGATGTACATAGGCAATTTAGTGTAGACAATGTAGGTTGATGTTCGGAGAAGTGGTAGGAGATGTTACCATTGAGATCGTTGGCACAGACGTATAGGCCCTAAGTAGTCGGGTTACTAGGCTTAATTTGAGCCTAGAATTGCAAGGTTTGATCAATGTCCAAGTACGACAGTCGTCATTTTTTGGGTAATGCCAACCCAAAGGTGATATTCCTTGTGATCTTATGCTAATAGCAGTCCTAGAGGTTATTAGTTGATCCTTTGTTCAAACTTTGAGTAGGAATTGCTGCTATATGTTTTAGGTGTTCTATATTCCTTAGTTTAAGATGACCGATCTTGGGTAGGTAATTCATAAACTTTAATAAGGACACCCTAAGTCACATTGATTATAAGTGAAATTATTTGTTTGTGAAAAACATGCATTAGTGATACAATTCATTCACTAATTTTTTACCTGGCCTAGTCCTTTTCTTTCTCCTCCCCCCACCTCTCCCCCCATCTCTCAAGGAAGACAGAACATAAGTTGATTTGACCGAGGCATAGTATGTGTAGAAAGGAGCTAAGCATTGGAGTCCTATTGTTCTTTATTCTCCATGTAACTATATACTGTTTATTATCTATCGGACTTTATTAGTACTTTAGGAACTCAGCGTATGAACTAAATATTTTTAGACTAAGTTTCTAAAATGTTTATTTTAGTACCCAAATATTATTATTTTTCCTTCTATGAGATTTGAATGTATAATTTTTTTTTATATCTTATTTTATGTAATGATTTAAAACCCTATAGCTCATATTTCTTGCCTGACACGAGCCCGAAAGCCACTTTAGGCTTTGTGTCGGTATGTCTGGAGGTACATGTGGTCATATACGTATGCATGTGATAAAAATATGCATATTGGAAATATAAATACCTAAGTATGTACATATGTTTAGATATTCTATTATATGTGTGTATATGCTTTGTATACACCTATCAATAGTACTATAGACATACGTACATATACATGCATGCATGCATGCATGCATATATATAGTTTAGACACTTATATGTTGCCATCTATTTATTTATGTACATAGTTTAAAATAAATCTACATGTTATATTAAATATCTAATTGTGAAAATTTGATGGTTGAATAGGAAAACAGAAAGCTCTTAATACCTCCTTTAATTAAATTGTCCTAATTAAAACAACATTTAATCTTTAGGTTAAAAAAGGGAAGACGACTGCTTAAATAACCATAAAACAGATAGTTTGACATTAAAATTCTATATTTAAAATATTGTATAAATATTGAAAACTAGATCACCTTTTACACAATATTACAATTAAAATAATCCAAAATTTTGAAATTTCATATCAATATTCTTATTCAATTTTTACCATATTAAACATGTGTCAAATAGTAAATAGTTCTAAAAATAACAAGGAATTAAATTAAGTGTGAAATGTTGAGATCTAAACATATTATATGTGTGTGTGTGTGAAATAACATTGATTGTAACATAAATTAAACATATTATATTAAATGTCTATTAACCTTTACATGAAATACGCGCGTGCATCCATACATACACACGATATGTGTGCGTATACACACACACACACACACACACACACATATATTGATTAATTTTTTATTTCATTTTTACCAGATCTAAATAAATTTGGTATGCTGCTGTTGAAATACGAATTTTTTCTACCGGCCACCATTTTATTTTTATTAGATATCAGTATTTTATTATGTACTTCTGGCCATCATATTCCGTTAGTTCACCTGGTTCAAAATAGTTTTAACTTTCAATCTATTTCAGAAAAATCTTACGTACTTTGTCTCAAAAATTCCTATCCCTAGAACTTGAAAGAAAATCTCTTTTTTTCCAAATGTATGAAGGAAAATGAAGATTCAATGGAAAATCATAATTGTGATGATCGTATAGATTTAGTGGATAATTCTAATTGTGACGATCATAACGAAGTTAGTTTACTTTTCATTGTGACTAGGATTTGGTCGAGATGAACAACCAAACTTCCCATTGACAATCGTCAGAGAAAGAGGCATGGTTTGGTTTAGTTTAGGGTTTAAGAGGGTGACTTTGAAATGCTTGGGTACCTGGTTGATGAAAAAAATAGTGATCGGTGTTAAAAGCATGAAACTAAAATTATTAAGGTAGCATTTAGTTATCGTAGCCAGAAGAAAAAACTGGATGCCTATAGCCGCACACCAAATTTAAATCTAACCTTACAAAATCATAAGAAAATCTAAATATCATTGGTATACATGTATAAACCTTATCTATTTATAGCAGTATAAATTTACAATTAAAAAATATCAAAAGTTAGAAACAGATTTCGATGATTTAAAATAACATTAACACATATTTGGCAATAAAAATATATAAATTAGGGTAGGTGAAATATTAAAAATAGGATAAGAATGTTTACCTCGCTTGATCTTGCCTTTTATGACACATTGATTTGTGAATTACTTCCTATACTAATTAAATCAGCACTCAATTTTGCTAGAATCGAATGAATCACATTGATTTTATTTTGCGTTGGAATTTGTTTAAACTTGAGAGGAATATAGGGTGGCAGCCATGGATGAAGTAGGAAAGGAGAAAAAGAAAATTGAATTAGAATGAATAGGAGAATATTATTTCATCGAGATAAAAAACCATTTCTCATTCTCTCTTTAAAACATTCCCTTTTAATTCATAATTAATTCTCAATTAAGAAAAACCACACCTTTGTCCTTTGTATGGTCGATTATTTCTTGTCCCTTACATGGTTTAAGTATTTTCGAAGTCCGTTTAGTAATTAACTATATTTAAAGCACGTCTGAGGACATGAGGACATTATATATTAATACATACATATATGACTTTTATACACACATCCAAATAATTACTAACAACATCTAAAACATAATTTAAATTAAAAAATAATATTTTTTTAAATATTAATTAATTCAGTAAATTTACCACACCTTCTAAACTAATTAAATCATCTGGGACAGTTCACAAATGCGATTGTATGACTTACTATTATGAATTCAGTCAGTGATTAATATTGAACAATATAAATGTCAATTTTCACATGTTACCATGGCTGGTGTTGTGACATTTGGATAAATTCATGGCTTACGGTAATCATATTTTATATCACCTTAAGTGGTACCAATAATGACAATAATTTACACATATATTCTCTTCGTCAATACTATATCACTTTAGGATATATTGTGTCTGATATTAGTGAAAAATCCAATATTTCCACATTCAACTTAATCCTTCCATAAAAAAGTATTTGTTTCAATAATAACATTTATTATTAATCGTTCTACTCTAGCCTAAGATTTTGACTTTGAGATGACTATAGTTAACTATGATACTTACTAATCTACATAACTTAAGGGATGAATTCTCTATTGAATAGTGCTTCACTTTCAGCTCAGTCCCCAACTTTATTCATTCAGTGTATGTCATGCCATGATTTAACTATAATGAAAGTTCAGTATCCATATTAAAGTTCTATGGTATTCTCAAGTCGAGTGAACTGTGTAACATTGTCACATCAAAATCTCATGTTTGACCTAGTTGTTACAAGTCAACAACAAACACTCGGATAATTTATTCCATAGTTAGCTAATAACTACGGTTACGTAACCCTTTGGTGTTGCCGGCAGTCATGAGAAATACATTACCATATTTGAACAAGTAACTACGATTACTTCCCCTACATGGTTCATTATCATTTAAAAATGAACATCATCGTTTAAGACAACAATAACATATGAAATCCAAATTGAAATAGATTTGGGTATAAAATAGGATAAGTATTATCATATTTGCTAAAGGTTTGATAAAAATCAATTTCTTCTCTTTTATAGTGAAAACTTTGATATTCACTTTATTTAGTTTGCTTCTTCCCAACCTTTGATAAGTTGGTCTTGGTTTAGCATATTTGTTTTTGTTTTTAAGAAGTGAAAGTAAATGAAGTAAATAATATGATTAAGAGTATATGAGTTGATAATATGGACATGTGGTAAAATATCCCCTTACTTAGTCTTATTAATTCCTTAACTCCTTGTTGCAACATTTTGTTTTATTCTTGTTAATCATTTATGGCTGAATTTATTTATAACAATTACACTTCGTTTACACAATTAATCTACTAGATGTACCACTGTTGATTAATCATATTTCACTTGAGTAGTTCCTTAATTAAATTCTCTTAATCATTATTTAATAGATTAATATTATTAACTAAATCCTACATTATGATACTCCAAAATATAGGGTGCTACACATTTCATGATATGTAAATATAGCTACATAATTCTGAATAGTAGAAAACTAGATAAACAACATATATAATATGACTTCATTGAGTTTCCATTGTCATTTAGTCACCTCAAGCACTTTCTAAACCATTATCAATCAATCATAGATAGATACAAAATGGAAGTATAAAGGGGGTCAGATATAAATGTTGTAAGTGAGAACATATCTCTAGGTATATGGTATAAACATGCTAATAAAACATTTTAATAAACTACTTCACATCCATCATCTTATGGGTTATTCATCAATATTTTTTTATCATATATAGCATTTTAACAGTCTCTTTCCTATGACCACAACCAAATGACTAAAAATCATCATATTACATTGGGAATGATATGCTTTACAACTATTTAATGTATCTTATTATTTTATTCCCTTATGGATACATAACAATATCAATGTGTCCTTGTAGTTTTATTTTCTCATTTAATACGCATTACAACATCAACAAAATCATGTTCCTGCTGCTATGCTTTACAATATTATCATATCCTCATAGATTTAATTTTGTTAGACTAGTACGCTTTACAACGATTTAATGTACCATGTTCTTGGTAATATTCTTTATAGTATTATCTCATCCCCATAGTTTTACTTTCATATTGGTGCACTTTAAAATGTTAATATATCATTTTCTTACTGATAGGCTTTACAATGTTAATGTATCATGCTCCTGCTGATAAGTCGTACGAAGTCAGCATACCCTTGCAGCTTTGTTTTCAAGTACTTATATCAATGCATATTCAAAACATTTGTATTACCCATAAATAAACATACACATCACTCACCGCCTTAACACTATTACTCAACCTATATAAAGCTCATTTACCATTTATATCGACCCCTATGGGTCCAATTTAAATTTCTATACTTATAGAAGTCAAGATGTATGTTCACTAAGTTTAAATGTTAGATTTTCTTCAAGCATCTTGTTTGAAATTTCAGACGACTGAGTCGCTGGTACAAAAACAAAATATACCGTTGGATTTTCAAATGCTTGACCTCCTTATTTAGACGCATGAATCAACACTTCAGATGTCTAGAAACTAATCTTAAATGTCAAAAATAGACCTAAAACTAACATGTTTTATTTTGTTTATTGTTATTAAATTTTAGACATTTAATCCTTTATTTAGACAATTGGATAAGATCTCAAACGTTTGAAATATGAGGATTTTTTCTTTCTATTTTAACTTATATAGACTTCTGAGTGCCTAGATTTCATTTTTAAATACTTGATTTACCACGTTATACATTCCATATACTTTCTTGAACTTTTCACTATCCTTTTATCTATTTGGATTTTATGTACCTTATATTTATTATCTAAAAAAATTGTACTTTTATGTGATCATTCATCTGACTTATCCTTTTACATTTACGATCTATTATTCATAGTTATAACAGTTTTAGCGTAATCTTTTCATACATCTTGTTTATCATTATTGTAATTCCGACCTATTTCGAAAACTACACTTATAAATAATTATATTCATTGAGCTTATATTTCTTTCAAATCTATTCTGTATTTCCATTCAATCGCATACTAATACTTAATTAAATGTACTATATCTATTCGTCTTCTTCTTCCTTTACCGAGCCAATGCTACAGCATTAATGGCCAAATATCATTTCTAAACCTTACTTTCAATATCAATGTTTCAATTTGACATACATTCACGATTAACGGATGTTACAGTGTGGCATAGTTATTAATCTTCGACGACCAAATAGGATGATGTCAGATACATTGATATAACATAAACACATGGATGTGTAATAAATTTAAAATCAACAAACAACTTTCACATTCCAATATGAAATATTTCATGTTCATTACATAATCCCAACACGCAAACCACGTGCAGAGAAAATATACTTATTGCAACATATGTCAAGAGTGACCTATGGAGTTGCCTCCTTGGATGTCAGAGTGTAATATAGGCAAGTAAAAAACTTTGCCATTACAACCAAAAACAGTGGATTAAATAGAACTCTTATTAACTAGCTCGCCTCATGCATGTCTCCGAAAGCTTATTTTTCTTAAAGAAAATTGAAAACCATGACGCTCAAACTACCCAAATCAATTAAGAACTCAAGGGCTTAAGGGGAAAACATAACTTAGAGTCAGATAAAAGCCTGGTATGAATGATAATCTACCATCTCAAACCATTTGGGTATCTAGCGAGACCATGCCACTTAGTGAAATGGGTTTTCCACATAATAATACCTAAAAACAGTCCTGCATCCACAATGGTTAAAACAATTCAAAATAATATGATGATATGCAAACAAGTAAATCAACTTAGGGTTTCCCAGACCCATTCATTCTGACTTCTTTTTTAGTTGTAGTTGTAGGATCACTATTAACCTAATAATTTTCATGGACCGACTAATAAAATGTTTAAACTTCTGGACTCCCTATTCGTTTTTATAGTTTCCATAAGATTAATAGGAACATATTAGCCCCTGCCAATAACCTTATTGTTTCATGTGTTTTCCCTAAAACTATTGGTGACTCCAGTAGCTCCCATCTTTTCCTAGTTCTCATGGGTTGATTGGGAAACTAATGACTTCTGTCAATAACTTGATCCGGATATAGTGTTCATAGGTTCACCACAAACATATTGGACCCTACCAAAATCTCTTTCTAATCATAGTTTTCATGGGCTTACTATGAATCTATTGGCCATTGCCAATAACTTCTTCTAAACATAGTTTTCATGGGTTTACTATGAACCTGTCTTTCTGACAATTTCTTTAGTCAATAATTTAGCATCTATATTCAGGTCTTCCTAACCTCCTGGATGCAATTCTACTCATTCAGGAGTTAATTCAATTTATGTTAACTACTGGGTCAACCAAGCTGGTTATTCCTCCTTCCTTAAAATATAGTTATGGGTCAATTACAATGTGAATATATATGTAACGAACCAGGATTTCGACCCTCGAAGATCGACACTAATACAACCACCGTATTTCATGTCAAGCATTCATGTGGCAGAAAAAACCGATTGTTAGTGGAAAGAAAATAATATTGAAGATAGAAGATAGAAAACAAAAAAACAATCACAGAATCTCACAATGCAACGGAATAACATATATCAATCAGCATAATACTTTATAAAGTCATTCCAAAATGATACATCAGAGTTATACTAATAACAATTCTACCCTAGGATAGCTGTAACAGCCTACCCCTATCTAACTGATATGAGGTACATATAACATAGCAGAAATAAGATAATACTAGCTATCGGTGTAGCCTCTGTTAGGAAATCTAATCTATGGTTTCGATGACCACAACTATACAATGAAAATTGAATATACATATATATTTATATATATGGGTACTTGCTAGAACAACATCACTAGAATGACAAGAACGAGGCTCAAAGGACACTATAAGAGACTACAAGTCGATAGGTACAAAGAAACAAAATAAAAGATGCACAAAAACTGATATGCACCATATCGGACGTCTAGGTCCACAAGCCAGACGTCTGAAACTGTTCTCTGTAACAACAAACAGACTACACCAGACGTCTGGTAATAACACTCAGACATCTGATCCTCTACTATATTCAAAAAATATATAGTATCGGATGCTTGAAACAAATACCAGACGTCTGAATTTAAACTCGAACTTCAGAAAAGAACTGCAGCTACCACATGCGAATGGACATCTTCGCTTCTCTTCGCCACAACTTTTAACCATCAATAGCAGCAACTTTAGAGCGTTCGTTAACGGATGCAACTACTCAAGATACCTATCTAAAACTATATTTAGCATCAAGAATCAAGAGAACAAAACTCACCTTACTTATGCTTTCTAATTCTATACTCTATCATATATTCTTGATCTCTGCACTCTAGCAATCTTTACTTGTATTCAATCTTCCATATACTCGGTTCTTTATAGACAATATTTTTTAGATATATATTGGAAGCAATTGTACTAATTCGTCAACATCCGTGTTATACTAGAACACACAATTGATAAGAACAACTTATTGTAACCAAGCCTATTCCTCTGAGCGAAGCGAGGGTTTTTTATAGTCGAATTCTAAAGGGGAGCTTCGGGACTGGATGTAGGATGGAATGTCTGAACCAGTATAAAATTCTGGTGTTCTTATTCTATATTTAATTAGATTAATATTATTTTAGTTGCATCATATACTTGCTTATACACTACACGCTCCACCCTATAGACTTTCAGTTGGTATCAGAGCAAGGTTTGATCAAAGTACAGTAACACATATTTGAATCACTTTAATATGGCAAGTATATTTCATGAAGGACAATCCACAACACGTCCTCCGCTTTTTAATGGTTCTAATTATGCATATTGGTCAACACATATGAAATTTTTTATGGAAGCTAACGGATTAGAAATTTGGTCAACCACTCAAAATAAATATGAAGCACCTGACACTGCTGTGAACACATGGAATGATGTATAAAAAACCGCAGCTTCAAATAATTCAAAGGCTATGAATGTTTTATTTTGTTCATTAGATAAGAATGAATTTTCACATGGCAAGTTATATAACACTGCATTTGACATTTGGCGTACTTTAAAAGTTACACACAAAGGCACGAATAAAGTTAAACGAACTAAAATTTCAATTTTAAAAAACCAATTTTCGTCATTTAAAATGTAACAAAATGAATCTATAGTGGACATGTACTCTAGATTCCAAACTATTTAACATGATTTAATGGCACTAGGAGTTAAATTCACAAATTTTGATTTAGTACCTAGAAGGCTTAATTCTTTAACTCCATAGTAGGAAAGAAAAGTATTAGTTATCAAAGAAGCTAATGACCTTTGAACACTCTTAGTTGAAGAATTTATAGGAAATTTAATGTCCTATGAAGCTAATCTGCAGGCAAGAAAAGAACAAAATTCGAAGAAGAAAAACACAACATTTCCAGCAACAAATGAAGACTCCGACAAAAACTACAACAAATTCAAGAAGTTTTGGAAAATGACCAGATTTCAGAAAGGAGGAAAATCAAGCTCAACAAATCAAAAGCCAATCAAATGCTATGAATGTGATCAAATTGGATATATGAAGAAAGATTGTCCCAAGCTCAACAATGATAAAAAGAAGAACAAATTTGAAAAATCCAAAAAGAAGAAAGCTTTCAAAGTAACATGGGATGATCCAGACTCTTCGTCGTCATCAGATAATGACAGCGATAGTGACGGAGAATAAGCTAATGTATGTTTTATGGCACAAACTGATGAGATATGTCCTGAACTTAGCTATGATGAATTATTAGAGCTTAATATGGAATTAGATGATAAATTTAGACAAATTAAAAAATTGAGTAAAGAACACATAGTCAAAATAAATGGATTAGAACTTGAAATAGGAATGTTAAAAGATGAAAAAATTATTTTAGAGGAGGAACTATAATTATCTCAAGAAAAAATAAAAGTAGTTTAGTTGAATATGAGACTATATCTATTGATTTTGGAAAAGTTAAACTAGAAAAGGATAACTTGTTAAAAGAAAATATCAACTTAAAAGGTAATATAGAATCATTGAAAATTGAAAATTTTCAACTAAAAGAAAAATTAGATAAAATTACAAATAATGTTTCAAATTTTAATAAAGGAAAACAAGATTAGGAAAATCTTATCAAAACTTCAAAACCTTCAGGTAATAGAAATGGAATAGGATTTAAAAATATTATTAAACAAAAAGGGAATAATATTATGAAATATAGTTTCATTTATCAAAAGACTAAAAGATCACCTAAATCTAATACGAACACCAAAACATAAAAATTTGGATTCCTACGACAAACAATGTTTTGATTAAAAAAACATATTAATAATTTTCTAGATAACGTAGTCAATAATAAAAAACTATGTTCAATAAGGTACCAAACCTTCTTGGGTGTGGCTACCTACTCCTCCTAACATTTAGGACCCTAACAACGTATATGGGTACCAATTAAATCATTTTAATTTTGCAGGTACCTAAAATAAAAAATAAGAAGAAATGGATACTTTATAGTGGCTGCTCCAAGCATATGACCGGAAATTCAAAAATGTTATCAAATATAACATACATCGATGGTGGAACGGTAACTTTTGGAGATAACTCAAAAGGATACGTCATTGGCATTGGGGAAGTCATCAACTCTGGTATTTCTAGCTCTCCAATTATTACAAATGTTTTGTGTAACGACCCAATTTTTAGATGCCCGAAAAATCGAACCATTAGGGTTAAAAGAAGGAGGTAGAAGAAGAAACTAAAAAAATAACAGAACCTTATCAACGCAGCGGAAGAAAATAAAATAGATGATAACAAATCTTTACACATAAGAAATTATATATCTGTTTTATACATTCATCATCAGAATGCAGCATCAGAGTTGAATACAATCAACGACACAACTCAGGACGGTTATAATATCTCGTCCTTCCAAAATTGAATACACAGCAAAATAATAATCAAGTATGGAAGTACGTCTCGCCATCCAGCTCGTCTCTTGAGCTCCACAGCAGTCCATCAAAATCTGTACTCTATAATACTCGGTCTGACCTGAGCATTATAGTTAAATAACACCCGAGTCAGTATGGAATACCAGCGTGAGAAATCACACTCAAATTGATTATTAAATTTTCAAAAATCCTTTGAAAATCAAAAGCATCTCGTAAGACCATGCCACAAATAAACATGTCCGATTTTTTCCTTACAATAGCAAAGACATTTCTTATAAAATCCTCTGATATTATAATAGTGTTTATATACAAATACTTATTCAAATAGCCAAAATTGTTACATTTACTAAATTCCAGCTAATAGGTATACAAACAAAACCGTAAAGGCACGTAGGGTAAATGGATTTCCAACTAATCACTTGGCACTGGGGTACCACCTGTCATGGTATCAGGTCTAGATCAGCATACCCACGATCCACCCTAAATCCCCTACATCACAAGATTGGGACTACCGCTTACTGGATAATCCCAAGTAAGATCACCCCACGGTTGGGATCAACAACTGCACAACACAGCCGAAATAAAAGGGACATCTAGACAGGGATGACCTTACCCTAATAGGCGCTACCCACTTAGCCTTGCTGCATAACCCTAGATTTTCAGTCATTCCCGGTTGATGAGGCTCGAGGCTAAGCGTTACCTTTTTAGAACATTTCACTTAGAATGCTCATCGTCCTCTTGACGATGTTCTGGAAGCATTCATCCATACAAATCCATCCCGGGTTCGAATGAAACCGAAGGCACTACTCCTACTACATCCATTTTGGAATCACCCTCAGGATTAGCAGTGATTAGCTCTTGCACTTCACTGTACCATCTTCGACTCCCAACACTTGTCTTTCGCATGAAAACATTTAAACAAGATCGAAGTGGTTTCTGGGAAATTAATCCCGATCCCGATCTCTTCAAAACGATCAGTGCATTGGCCAATATTGATAGTCGGTTATTTAACTATCAAATAACATTCACAAACAATCCATCAGTCATTAATAATTTCTCCCAAATTATTATAATTTTTAAAATATCTTCGCCAGATATATCACCACTATTCAATCCTTTGGAACAGTTTCAAACCATCTTCCTCTCACGGAATAAATTCCTCAAATATTTTCTACTTCCACTGAAAATCGCCAAGTACAAATAATTTAGATTTTTAAAATAATTTAAAATACTTTATTATAAAATATACTTTATAATATTTAAACCTAAAATTACTTAAACACTTTATTCAAAATATATGCTTTAAAATATTTCAAATAAAACTACCTCTTATATTATAAAACTAATTTTTAAAATAAAGTTTAAGCCAAACTAAATTTAAAATAAGAGTTATGAAATTCTATACAAGTTTCAAATAATACTTTAACCGAACTATCTTTAAATGAAACTATTCATAAAACATAAATATTAATAATTATCTTTAAAATCATAATACTAATCAAACCCTTCAAATAATTACTACTATAATTAATTCAAATAAATGTTTACTTTAAAATTTTAAATAACTTAAAAACATTCCTTTTAAAAAACTTTAAAAAACTCCTTACTTATATTAAAAATCTGCTTTGAAAAACGTACTTGGCTTTTCAGGGAAATACACTTTTCTCCCATACTTTTAAAAATAAATCACTGTTTATTTTTAAAACAAATTCTCATTCCTTTATAAATTCCTACCATGAATTTATACTTCCAAATATCCACTGATATCCTCTTTACTTTATAAATCCAGTTTATAAATTCCATAATCTCACCCTTCTTTCATAACACGGTTTCAAATAATAAATCAATTTCCAAATTGATTTTCGAAATTACTTCATTTTGAAATAAATTCCTTTACTTCTTAATTTAATTCAAAACCCATTAATTTCGTATTTTACTTCTTAATTATGAATTAAATCTTTTAATCAAAAAATAACAATTTCATATTTTTTCCAAAATTCTTCTTTACCCTTTCCAGTAAATTTAAACCTTGAATTTTAAAATAAATTATTTATCCCTTTAAATAATTTCACTTAAGCTCTAAAATTCATTATTTCCCTTTTATTCTAAATCTCATTCTCATACTCGGAATTTATTTATTAGAATTTAACAATCCACTTTTATTCTTTTTCTAATTCATTCTCTAATTTTTTCAAATTCTCTAAGATTATTTTACTTTAAAATTCTCTCTTTTATTTCATTTCAAAAATCCAATCTATACATTCGGTATATCCAAATATATTCAATCAAACATAGCATCCATTATTTCCAATTATCAATGTATCTATCACAGATTATCCAATAATTCATAACACAAAATATTTGTCAATCTAATATTTTTGAGGAATCAGTTGGATTCCTCCAACCTGTTTCCCTGCATCCACAGATGTTAGCACAATATAAAATACCAATTCCACTTCGAGGTGGAATATCGCGGTATATGGGATTATATTTATATCATCCGCTATTATGCGGCGCATAGAGTCTCATCCACTATATAATGCGGGAAACCAATCAGTCCAAATACATATATAATACCATTTCCACTTCGAGGTGGAATATCGCGGTACATGGGTTTAAATAATATCATTCGCTATTTTTCGGCGCATAGGGTCTAATCCAATATAACTGATAATAATTTATCATCCAAGCACACAATCAACAATTATAAATTTAACAATTTAAAATTTAAATAAAACCCAGATGAGTGAGATTAACTCACCTTTATGTTGTTGTTTGCAATCCATTCCAAACTGGCTTGCTTTCTTTCAAATTTTGACCTTGTATAAACATTTATACAATTTATTAATATTCAAAATAATCGAACAATTAATTTCAATTTAACAAATTTAATTGATTATTAAATTAACTAGTGATTTAGTTCTAAACTGATGATTAAATTTTAAACTAGTTTCCCTTTAACAATTTCTAAAATAGTTAAATAAGTTAGTTAAACAGAATAATTTCCAAATCCATTATTTTAAATAAAACAATAAAACTGAAATGTGTATATAACCATATTTATTTTTATTTTTGAAACTTCATATACACATATAAAATAATCTATATTGATTTAAAAATCTATTTTTAAATAAACTCCTCAACATTTAAATTCCCATTTTCTTTTCCAAATCTAATATTAAACCAACAGAATGGTTCTCAGTATAACTTGTTGTACCTATCTTAAACCTATATATTAAATAACCAAACATAATTACTTTTACACATTTTCAAGTTCATTCTTTTCAAACCCAAATTCGAATTTAAAATTAAAGAACAAGAAAGGAGCCCCTACCCTTGAAGACGATTGGCCCAAACACCACTTCCTAGCTCAAACGCGACAGCATGTCTTTGCCATCCCATCGTCGCACCGTCCTTCCCGCACTCGAGACCATCAATGAACCCCTCGCGGTCGCTTCCTCCTTCTAGATCTAGGGTTTGAAAAAAATAGGTCGACACCTTTAGGAAGAGAAGAAAAGGCAGAAGATATCTTCGATCGAATGGCAATAAATCACTTCCTGAAATCGCTAGGAACCTTCTTCCGATCAACCAGCCATTCGCCAAGATGAGCATAGGCGTTATCGATTGGGAGATTTCGATTTATTTTAAAGGCAACCAATAATTTGATTTTCGAGCGAGCTCGATTTATTTTGAAGATAAATTGAAATGTTTTGGCCATCAATTTATTGCTTTTCTTATTGAACAAACTGATTTTCGTTTATAAAGATGAATTTGATTTTTGAATATTAAAATGCTCGGCTAATATATTTTAAAAAACGAAACAACGCGTGTTGAAAGTAGTAAGACATGTGTTAGAAGGGGTAGGCCACGTGTCTCAAAGGCTAGCTGGAATTTGATTCAAAAGTATAATATTTAAATTCAATTTCAATTTCAAATCGTCACGGAAAATGCAACCCAAAATCTTGAAATTCTATCGAGGCGTGCCGCTAGGCATTTTAATGTAAACCCCAATTTCGAACACAATAGAAAAGTTTCGAGTCCAAATTCCATCGTATGGAGAAGATAGCCTTTTGGACCTAGTTATTTTATTAAAATTTTGATAAAGATTCAGCGCGTTTATCTGCCTACGGCCAAACGATCACTCCAAACACTATGAAATTTGAAATCCGATAATAATACAATATTACGGATCCAATGGAACAAGTTTCGTCGAATTCCGAGGCTGTGCCTCGGAAGACTATTTTTTAATTCTATTTAAACTATATATTTTTAAAACTGAACAAATCATTTCCAAATTCAAATTTTAAAACTTCTATTGCCTTCAGAATAACCATTATGAATTTCTAAGCATTTAAAATATTTTTAACAAGCTTAGAATTCCAGATTCAACATTTTCCCAAACCAATCATTAAATTTAATATTTAAATTATCAAGTAAATAGCGATATTTGAAATTTAAGTTAGAAAGTAACCTTTAAATATTTAAAATCAATTAAATTTTTTAATTTCAAATATCAGAAATTTCGGGTCGGCACATTCCTTCCCCCTTAAAAGAATTTCGTCCCTGAAATTACTAGTTGAGAGGAATGGGCCACAACCCGTTCATTATCTTTCCAAAGCCAAACAGTTTTAATCAGCAACCAAACTAATCTTTTAGAAAAGACACATTGTCATCCTTATCAACTTTCCAAACCTATCAATTACTTCCAAACAACATTACTTACTCAACCATTCAAATTATAATTCAAATTTTAAATTCTAAATTATCAAAAAATTTCCAAAAAGTTTCTAACTCCATAAATTTTTGAAAAAAATTTCCAGTTTCTCCTTTGCATGGCTAGCTCGGTAAACGCCTCTACGGGCACCCAGCTTTCAAAAGAAAACAAAAACGCGAAGTGGAAAGATCAGGAACCCAATCAAATTTCATAACGAAATTTAAATACTTACCTTTGCCAAACAAATTTCAATTTATCTTCTGAAATCCAAAAATCCCAATTTCCTTTTTGCTTTATGAAACAGCTGTACACTATTTAGCAATAATAAACAGTCACAGCTTTCAAAATCATTTTATACACTTCTTTACAAAGGTTTTCATATCTATTTCATTCACATCCGTATGATGCACATACATCATCCGCACACAATACCCAATTTGATCGCTCGCTCGATCACACAATTTCACTTCTGAACTAGTATCGTCCACCCGACTTCGTAGTATGGACTCAGATCTGGTTTCTTGATCAAAAACTGTTTTTCACCTTGCATAGCCACCAACTATGATAGAGAATTTCCAGAATCAATCAAAAATCTATATCCAGAGTTCGCCGCCGAAAATTGAGTGAAAAATCCCAACTAGGATCGGTATGACTATCTCGAAATTCTATGCTCGAATCTGTATCAAATCACTATGAGAATAAATAATATACGCATACCATACGTATTTTCCCCCAATTGATTTGTTTGCTAAATCAATTCTCTTTTATGAACACTTATTTTGATTTCTATTTACTTATTCACAATTACCCCATTTCACAACTTCCAGATTAAATTTCATCCACTTATTAACTTAGTATATTTCAATACCAAATTTACTTAAGAATTTTCACCCTTAGCCTTTCTTAAGTTTAATACAAGTACTTTATATATTCTTATATTATTACTTTCTCTTACCACTTGGTTTCTATCTTCATAAATCAAATTGCATTCCAACTCCATATAAATTCGATTTTCTTCAATTTACAAGTTAATTTCAAGTCTCAATACTATATCCAAATTTTCATTCTATATTTTCATTTCCAATTCTACTTGAATTCAATTCATCTACAAACTTTGAATATTGAATTTTATCAACTCTCTTCCATTCATAACTAGTTCATATCATTATTTAAATTAGTTCCACTTACTAATTTATTTCAAACCTCAAACAATTTCTTGTTTCCAAACTTTTATAATTTAAGTTCACTTCGAATTAATTTAAAACTTCACTTTACTTTACACATTTTAAATTGAACATCCTCCCAACATACAATACCAATTTATCTACTTACCCTCTTGAATCAATTAGTTTACTCTCTAACTTTGTCTCAGTCCTTTATTTTAATTAGTCACAACTTGACTATCTCTTCATTACACACAATTCATATTAATTCTCCATATTCAGTCCCCAATTTTATTTACCTACAAATGCAAATTCGTTTGTCTAACCACAATTCATTTCCATTTCATTTACCAACCTTCTTTAGTTGGCTTATTTTCTAACTTTATTCCCTATTCACACTTACCTTTATTTGACCCTTTTCAAGAAGAATCTTATTCCAAAAATTTCAAATTTCAATAAAAAGTTTATTTCTAAACTTTTACTTCTTTAGTTCCTTGGAACAAAATTCTACAATTCACCTTTCATGACACAATTAAAATTGATTCCATTATTCAACTTTAATTCTAGTTTAATTACTTACAAATTTAAATAAATTTGTTCTCCCACAAATTTACTACTAATAAAATAAATTTTTACTTTTATTTACTAGATTCAATTACATTTCTTTTTAATCCAAATTTTTAACTTCTATAAGTTTCGCAGCCAATTTATTCCAATTTCATTTTTTATAAGATTCCAATGTCTCATTTAATCAATTTCTCAACATTTCAAAATCATTTCTGAAATCAATCATATCAAACCAAAATATTCCTTTGCATTTTAAAATCAAAACGGATTTACCATGTAACGATCCCCCGCTCTGACCGCTTCCAGCCGGTAATTAAACCAACTTGAAACGTTCAAAATGACGGATTGTTATTTAGTTTATAGAGTTTAAACAGAATCAGCCACAGAATCACAGAATAATAATAATATTTCACATAAGTGAATTTCTTTCTTTTATACAAATGTCAGAGTTTATACAATGCATTAAAAAAAAAAAAATTTTTTTACAGCGGAATATTTCTCTAAGTACAAAAATCTCCGAAAAGCTAAAGTGAAGCATTTTCCCCCTCTCTCTCTAACTTCGCTGCTTGATAATCTTCAAGCTATAAAATACTCGGTCTGACCCGAGTATTACATTCAAAAGAAAATAATACACTGGTCAGTCTAATTCAAACTCAGTTATTAGTGCATAGAAGCAATAATAATTAAATAGCAATTAGATGACAGTAACAGATACATTCACCTATCCGACCCTTTTAACAAAGAAATCGAATAACGGTAAACATAACACTTAACAGTGTTAAAACAACAAATCAGTAGATTCAAATTATCAACGAAGATAGATGAAGGGATTATCAATCGAGATAATTTGGAAAAACATCAAAATTGCCTAAACGGCAATTAATAACAAAATCATCAAATTATAACCAAATCAATTCAAATAATTGAAATGTCACTTAAAAACAACAAAACCGATTGGCTGCAGTACACGCACGCGTGCACTGCCTCGCCAATACGGCATATGGAATACGCAAAGGATCAATAGATCAAAAGCAAAAGAAATATCAATTAAAATCAATACTGTGTAGCTGCAGACTCAAGTGCTACAAAATAGCAATGTAGCATGAAGGAAACACATAGAACAGTGAACCAGCTAATGAGCAAAGAGTCAGGGACCCAAAACCAATGCAAGTGCAGAATACACCTAAATGAAGACTACATGCTTAATGCAACACAATTTCTCAAGTGAAGCCAATATGACAAAAATGAATGCACAGTGACTACATGAATTACATGGAGACAATGCCCAAACAGCTGTAAACACAAGTCCCTGACGCACAAATGCCAATCTCAATGACACAAAAAAAAACAAGTGATGAATTAATGTTCCAACCTAAATATGCAGAACCAAACTATCAAAACGTACAAAGACAGTTCACAAGTGAATGAACCAGGCCTCAAACGTAACCTGATTTGCAAATTGACACAGCAACACTACAGTGAAGACCACATGGTCAGACTACACCATATCAATGCTAACATGAAGTGCTCACATGCTCAAAGCTCAATGGAACTACCAGTGTACAATGGATACCAGACAACACAGCATGTACAATGCAAATGAAATTGAAACAAGTGCACATGCATCAAAATGTGTATGCAATGTTTAACAAAGTTGAGGCCGCAAGTAATCAAATGCCCAAGGATGTCGAAGACGATAGGGAAATGCAGTTCAATTCAAACTGCAATAATCAAGTCAAGTAGCTAGGTGCAAAAATGTCGATAAAAATCAAAGTCAACATTGAATCTAAAATTTCTATTTTTGAATCAGTATTCAATTTATAATCTTAAATAAAAGAATTACAGTGTTGAATTTTTTTTTCTAAAAAAATTTAAGCATTTCTATTGTTTTTGTTTCCAGCAAAAAAATACAATTCATTTAACTTTAAATAAAATTTTTTGAAGCTTCTTTAAAATCAACAGTCAGATATTATCTGAATCTTAAATCCTAACATAGACTTGTTTAAGAGAAAATGAAATTTTAATCAAGATTGTAACGACCCTGAATTTTTAACAATTCAAATTGAAAATATTTAATTAATTTTAAATATGTGAATGATGGTTTGAATTGAATTCCTAATATAACTATGAATTTGGCGATTAAATTTTAAAGATTTAATCTATTGAAGGTTGAATAAAATTTGAATTTGACTTTGGTGTTTGAAAATTGAATATTAAATTTGTATTTAAAAATTCGAACTAATGACTTAGAAAAAAATTTGGATTTAAGAATTATTATTTATGTAAATTAATAAATTGATGGATAATTTTAAATGGCATTTTTCTTTAACTTAAATAAAATGGAATAAATTTTATCAATACAAAATACAAGTATAAAAAATCTAATTGTAAAACATATTAATATAAATTTATGTTTGATAGTTGAACTTCAAACAAATATATATATCTAAGAAGCTTACTAAAGAAAAAAAATATTTTCGACTGT
Organism: Allium cepa; assembly: GCA_030765085.1. Classification (NCBI taxonomy): domain Eukaryota; kingdom Viridiplantae; phylum Streptophyta; class Magnoliopsida; order Asparagales; family Amaryllidaceae; genus Allium; species Allium cepa. Next base: position 434,921,929 of record CM060944.1, read on the forward strand.
AACGATTCCGAATTTTAATTTATTTTCATTTGATAACTGATTTAATTCTTGATTTAAAATTGTAAGATTCATTGGTTAATCGATTTGAGTTTTTCCAAATTCAAATAAATTATGTTGTTTATTTATAAAGAGATAGTTTCTTTTATAAATTGTTTTGAGTTAATATCTAGATAATGAAGGAATGACAATTATAAATTGTGCCTAATTGCTGTTGGAATTTTAAACGGTTGAATTCCTCTAAAAAAAATTGAGTTATAATTCTTTAATAATTTGATTTAAGGAATTAGGTGGGCTTTACAATTTTCTTAGCCCATGGTTTTGCTTAGTGCTGTAATATTATCTAAGGCTATACTCGATTCCCTCTCTATTTTCATTCATAACCCTAAATCTTAAACACACGAAAGAAAAAAAATGGCGACTTCGTCTTTCTTCTTCATCCCTCTTTTCAAAATTAGGGCTCGTAAAAAAAAAATCAAAGGCTCGATCTTCTTCCTGCTCATCTTCAAAGCTAGGGCTTCGGCTTCGTTCCAAAAAAAATTAGGGCTTGTCAAATTCGAAGGCGCCGATGATTTCTTGCTGTGAATCGATGATGCCTTCACCTTGCTCGCGGCTCCTTCAATCGGAACGCTTCATACAAAGGTGAGTGATTTTATATCACTTACATCTAAATCAAATTTTGATGATTTCTGTCTTGTTCTAATTCGTGAATTTTTTGTTGCTTAATTTCTGGGCTATCATTGCTTCAACATTTTGATGATTTTGTCTATACTGGGCTTCGGCCATTTTTGATTTCGTAAATTTTTGGCTTTGGCTTGAATTTGTTTTCATTGTCTTTGACTTCGACTTGATTTTGTGATGAAAAGAATAAGTATTGTACTTGTTGACTTTTGCCATGCTATTCACGGTCTCTGGTCCTTGTTCGATTTATACTTGCCCTGGTCACCACGAATTTGCATCGCTTTGACTTCGACATACCTTAATTTACACTGCAGTTATCTTGGTTCAAAACTGATAATTTCTCCTGGCACTACATTTTGTTCGTTACTGTGTTGCCTTATCTTTAGTACACATGCTATTAACACTTGTTGCCTTATTGATAAACACGGCCGTGACTTTGGTTACACTGATGTCTCTGAACCTGTTTGCAACTGCTGGCACTATTGTTGTCTTCACTGGCATACTTGTTATTCATGTGTTTATGTGTTTTTCTCCATTTTGCATACTGTGCATTTGTTCCATTTACTTCGAGACAGTCTCTGTAGTGTTAGCTTTACTTGCATTGTTTAAGTACATCTGCACTTCATGTATGTTGATATTGCATTCCTTTAAAAATTTCAATGTCCTTGTTTTCATGGGTATATGTTGTAACTGTTATTACTTTGAGACAGTTTGCATTTGTGTCAGCTGTGGTTGGACGTGCACTTGAGTCTGCATTGTGTATGCAGTGTTACTATACTCATGTGATAGCATTTTGGTCATTTCTAGTTGGACTTGTACACCTCTAGTTTCACAACATAGCTTTGCATTTTGGTGAGTTGAGTATTTTAATTTATATCCAGTTCCATATGCATTGATCTGAAGTGCTGTAACATTCAGTTTTCACTTGAGTGGAATGTGTAGTTTCAATCTCTATTTCAAATATGCTTGTGTTTATATACCTGATAGCATGTTGATTGGTGTGTTAGTGAGTAACATTTTCTATTAAAAACTTACTTATAAAATTTTTGTTTGATTGATGACTGGGATAAGTATGGTTTATGTATGCATAACTAGTTGCATGTTGATTTGTATGCCTGAGTGTATGGTTTTAAAATGCATTGCTGTGAATATATAAAGAATGTTTGAATGTGTGTATATATATATATATATATATATATATATTGTGCTGTGCATTGGTTCTACCTGTACCCAGTTCCAGGAGCAAGTATAAATCGAACAAGGACCAGAGACCGTGAATAGCATGGCAAAAGTCAACAAGTCCAATACTTATTCTTTTCATCACAAAATCAAGTCGAAGTCAAAGACAATGAAAACAAATTCAAGCCAAAGCCAAAAATTTACGAAATCAAAAATGGCCGAAGCCCAGTATAGACGAAATCATCAAAATTTTGAAGCAATGATAGCCCAGAAATTAAGCAACGAAAAATTCACGAATTAGAACAAGACAGAAATCATAAAAATTTGATTTAGATGTGAGTGATATAAAATCACTCACCTTTGTATGAAGCGCTCTGATTGAAGGAGCCGCGAGCAAGGTGAAGGCATCATCGATTCACGGCAAGAAATCATCGGCGCCTTCAAATTTGACAAGCCCTAATTTTTTTTGGAACGAAGCCGAAGCCCTAGCTTTGAAGATGAGCAGGAAGAAGATCGAGCCTTTGATTTTTTTTTACGAGCCCTAATTTTGAAAAGAGGGACGAAGAAGAAAGACGAAGTCGCCATTTTTTTTCTTTCGTGTGTTTAAGATTTAGGGTTATGAATGAAAATAGAGAGGGAATCGTGTATAGCCTTAGATAATATTACAGCACTAAGCAAAACCACGGGCTAAGAAAATTGTAAATCCCACCTAATTCCTTAATCAAATTATTAAAGAATTATAACTCAATTTTTTTTAGAGGAATTCAACCGTTTAAAATTCCAAAAGCAATTAGGCACAATTTATAATTGTCATTCCTTCATTATCTAGATATTAACTCAAAACAATTTATAAAAGAAACTATCTCTTTATAAATAAACAACATAATTTATTTGAATTTGGAAAAACTCAAATCGATTAACCAATGAATCTTACAATTTTAAATCAAGAATTAAATCAGTTATCAAATGAAAATAAATTAAAATTAGGAATCGTTACAGTCGAAAATATTTTTTTTTTCTTTAGTAAGCTTCTTAGATATATATTTGTTTGAAGTTCAACTATCAAACATAAATTTATATTAATATGTTTTACAATTAGATTTTTTATACTTGTATTTTGTATTGATAAAATTTATTCCATTTTATTTAAGTTAAAGAAAAATGCCATTTAAAATTATCCATCAATTTATTAATTTACATAAATAATAATTCTTAAATCCAAATTTTTTTCTAAGTCATTAGTTCGAATTTTTAAATACAAATTTAATATTCAATTTTCAAACTCCAAAGTCAAATTCAAATTTTATTCAACTTTCAATAGATTAAATCTTTAAAATTTAATCGCCAAATTCATAGTTATATTGGAAATTCAATTCAAACCATCATTCACATATTTAAAATTAATTAAATATTTTCAATTTGAATTGTTAAAAATTCAAGGTCGTTGCATACCAAACCAAAACTTCAATATTTCAAAAATCATTTATGTAATCCATAATTCAATTCCATATCCAATTATTCCTTGAATTTAAACCCAACCCAGTTTTGCAAACAACTCCACATTAAATTATTCGGGTAGCAATTTCTCTTTTGGAAACTCGAAAATGAACATCGATTTAATGCTGCAGTCATTACCGAAGTTATTTTCCAGCGACCGAAAAGAGTTCCATGCTTTTTCTCTTTAAAACCCCTTCAAATATTTTTGAATTCTAAATCTTTCCAGATTTCAAATCCAATTCAAAAATATTTTCGAAATAATATCACTATTATTTCTCCAAAACCTTTAAAAACCATTTTCAAACCCAAAGGAATTTAAAATTTTCCCAAAAATCCAAATTCCAAATTCTTTCAATTCATATTAAAATATTACTCTGAAATCTTATTTTAAATCATAAATTACATTTATAATTCTCACTTACAATTTAATTATGTAATACAAATTGACTTTCTTAGCTTTGGTTATGATTTTCAATTTCTTATTCAATTTCTACAAAATTATGATGATAATTTATTATTATCATTCCCTAACAACCAAGCAACCATATATAACTATAATAATATACAGAAAATTATTTCTTTTAGATACAAAAATAATTTGGGTAAAATTATTTCATTTACCTCGTTTTAAAACAATACTGTGTTGGTTTATCTAATTCAAGAGTTTAGAAACCCCTATCGATGATGTGGCATCCCACACATCGACTAGAATCCATAAACACTCAACCGATAAGTCAACACAATATAAAACAATTTTTTTTCACTAACAAATACGCGCTCATACTATTAATACTCTCAAACTCATTTTAGAGTACTACGGACTCTATTCTATGAGTAATTCCCACCAGAGCCAAGGTTCTCGCTTAACCTTCAGCTCTAATACCAAGTGTAACGACCCAATTTTTCGATGCCCGAAAAATCGAATCATTAGGGTTAAAAGAAGGAGGTAGAAGAAGAAACAAAAAAACAATAACAGAATCTTACAAATGCAGCGGAATAAAATATAATAGATGATAACATATCTTTACACAAAAGAAATTATATATCTATTTTATACATACATCATCAGAATATAGCATCAAGGTTCAATACAATCAACAACACAACTCAGGACAGTTATAATATCTCGTCCTTCCAAAATTGAATACATGGTGGAATAATAATCAAGTACGGAAGTACGTCTCGCCATCCAGCTCGTCTCCTAAGCTCCATAGCATTCCATCAAAATATGTACTCTATAATACTCGGTCTGACCCGAATATTATAGTTAAATAACACCCGAGTCAGTCTAGAATACCAGCTTGAGAAATCACACTCAAATTGATTAATAAAGTTTCAAAAGTCCTTTGAAAATCAAAAGCATCGCGTAAGACCACGCAACAAATAAACATATCGGGTTTCTACCTTACGATAGCCAAGACATTTCTTATAAAATTCTCTAATATTACAATAGTGTTCATATACAAATACTTATTCAAATAGCCGAAATTGTTACATTTATTAAATTCCAGCTAATAGGTATACAAACAAAACCGTAAAGGCACGTAGGGAAAATGGATTTCCAACTAATGACTAGGCACTAGGGTACCACCTGTCACAGTACCTGGTCTAGATCAGCGTATTGAGGATCCACCCTAAATCCCCTGCATCACAAGACCAGGACTACCCCTTACTGGATAATCCCGAGTAAGATCAACCCACAGTTGGGATCAGCAACCGCACAACACAGTCGAAAGAAAAGGAACATCTAGACAGGGATGACCTTACCGTAATGGGCGCTACCCACTTAGCCTTGCTGCATAACCCCAGATTTTCAGTCATTCCAAATTGATGAGGCTCAAGGCTAAGCGTTACCTTTTTAGAACATTTCACTCAGAATGCTCATCATCCTCCGGACGATGTTCTGAAAGCATTCATCCATACAAGTCTGTCCCGAGTTCGAACGGAACGGAAGGCACTACTCCTACTACATCCATTTTGGAATCACCCACAGGATTAGTAGTGATTAGCCCTTACACTTCACTGCATCATCGTCGACTCCCAGCACTTGTCTTCCTCACGAAAACATTTAAACCGGATCAAAGTGGTTTCTGGGAAATTAATCCCAATCTCGGTCTCTTCGAAACGATCAGTGCATTGGCTAATATTGATAGTCGGTTATTTAACTATCAAATAACATTCACAAACAATCCATCAGTCAGTAATAATTTCTCCCAAATTATTATAATTCTCAAAATATCTTCGCAAGATATATCACCACTATTCAATCATTTGGAAACAGTTTCAAACCATCTTCCTCTCACGGAATAAATTCCTCAAATATTTTCTCCTACCACTGAAAATCGCCAAGTACAAATACTTTAGATTTTTAAAATAATTTAAAATACTTTATTATAAAATATACTTTAAAATATTTAAATTTAAATTACTTAAACATTTTATTCAAAATATATGCTTAAGAAATATTTAAAATAAAACTACCTCTTAAATTATAAAACTAATTTTTAAAATAAAGGTTAAGCCAAACTAAATTTAAAATAAGAGTTATGAAATTCTATACAAGTTTCAAATAAAACTTTAACCAAACTATCTTTGAATAAAACTATTTATAAAATATAAATATTAATAATTATCTTTAGAATCATAATACTATTCAAACCTTTCAAATAATTACTACTATAATTAATTTAAATAAATGTTTACTTTTAAAATTTAAACAACTTAAAAACATTCCTTTAAACAAACTTTAAAAAAACTTTTACTTATACTAAAAATCTGCTTCGAAAAACGTACTTGGCTTTTCCGGGAAATACACTTTTCTCCCATACTTTTAAAAATAATCCACATTTTGTTTTTAAAACAAATTCCCATTCCTTTATAAATTCCTACTGTGAATTTATACTTCCAAATATCCATTGATATCCTCTTTACTTTATAAACCCAGTTTATAAATTCCATAATCTCACCCTTCTTTCATAACACAGTTTCAAATACTAAATCAATTTCCAAATTGATTTTCGAAATTACTTCATTTTGAAATAAATTCCTTTACTTCTTAATTTAATTCAAAATCGATTAATATCGGATTTTTCTTCTTAATTATGATTTAAATATTTTAATCAGAAAATACCAATTTCATGTTATTTTTTCCAAAATTCTTCTTTATCCTTCCCAATAAATTTAAACCTTGAATTTTAAAATAAATTCTTTATTCTTTAAATAATTTCACTTAAGCTTTAAAATTCACTATTTCCCTTTTATTCAAAATCTCCTTCTCATACTCAGAATTTATTTATTAGAATTTAACAATCCACTTTTATTCTTTTTCCAATTCATTCTCTAATTTTTCAAATTCTCTAAAATTATTTTACTTTAAAATTCTCTCTTTTATTTCATTTCAAAAATCCAATCTATACATTCGGTATATCCAAATATATTCAATCAAACATAGCATCCATAATTTCCAATTATCAATGTAATCTATCGTAGATTATCCAATAAATCATAACTCATCATATTTGACAATCTAATATTTTTGAGTAAGCTGGTTGGATGCCTCCAACCTGTTACTCTGCATCCACAGATGTTAGCACAATATAAAATACCAATTCCACTTCGAGGTGGAATATCGCGGTATATGGGATTATATTTATATCATCCACTATTATGCGGCGCATAGGGTCTCATCCGCTATATAATGCGGAAAATCAATCACTCCAAATACATATATAATACCAATTCCACTTCGAAGTGGAATATCGCGGTATATGGGTTTAAGTAATATCATCCGCTATTATGCGGCGCATAGGGTCTAATCCAATATAATTGATAATAATTTATCATCCAAGCACACAATCAACAATTATAAATTTAACTATTTAAAATTTTGAGATTAACTCACCTTTATTTCGCTGTTTGCAATCTATTCCAAACTGGCTTGCTTTCTTTCAAATTTTGACCTTGTATAAGCATTTTACAATTTATTAATATTCAAAATAATCAAACAACTAATTTCCATTTAATAAATTTAATTAATTATTAAATTAACTAGGATTTAGTTCTAAACTGATGATTAAATTTTAACTAATTTCCCTCTAACAATTTCTAAAACAATTAAATAAGTTAATTGAACAAATTAATTTCCAAATCCATTATTTTAAATAAAACAGTAAATCTAAAATGTGTGTATAACCATTTTTATTTTTATTTTTGAAACTTCATATACACATATAAAATAATCTATATAGATTTAAAAATCTATTTTTAAATAAACTCCTCAACATTAAAATTCCCATTTTCTTTTCCACATCTAATATTAAACCAACATAAATCTATATATTAAATAACCAAACATGATTACTTTTACACATTTTCAAGTTTATTCTTTTCAAACCCAAATTCGAATTCAAAAATAAAGAACATAAAAGAAGCGCCTACCCTTGAAGACGATTGGCCCAGACACCTATTCCTAGCTCGAACACGACAGCATGTCTCCGCCATTCCATTGTCGCACCATCCTTCTCGCACTAGAGACCATCGATGAACCCGTCGCAGTCGCTTCCTCCTTCTTGATCTAGGGTTTGAAAAAATTGGGTCGACACCTTTAGGAAGAGAAGAAAAGGCAGAAGATATCTTCGATCAAATGGCATAAAATCACTACCTGAAATCGCTAGGAACCTTTTTCCGATCAACCAGCCATTCGCCAAGACGAGCATAGGTGTTATCGATTGGGAGATTTCGATTTATTTTAAAGGCAACCACTAATTTGATTTTCGAGCGAGCTCGATTAATTTAGAAGATAAATCGAAATGTTTCGGCCATCATTTTATTGCTTTTCTTATTGAAAGAACTGATTTTCGTTTATAAAGATGAATTTGATTTTTGAATATTAAAATGCTCGGCTAAAATATTTTAAAAAAAACGAAACAACGTGTGTTCAAAGCAGTAAGACATGTGTTAGAAGAGGTAGCCACGTTTCTTAAAGGTTAGCTGGAATTTGATTCAAAAGTGTAATATTTAAATTTAATTTCAAATTCAAATCTTCATGGAAAATGCAAATCAAAATCTCGAACTTCTATCGAGGCATGCCACCAGGCATTTACAATGTTAATCCCCTATTTCGAACACAATGGAAAAGTTTCGAGTCCAAATTCGATCGTATGGAGAAGATAGCTTTTTGGACCTAGTTATTTTATTTAATTTTCGATAAAGATTCAACGCTTTTATCTACCGTACGGCCAGACGATTACTCCAAACACTATGAAATTTGAAATCTGATAATAATAAATATTACGGATCCAATTAAACTGGTTTCGTCAAATTCCGAGACTGTGCCTCGAAAGACTATTTTTCAATTCAATTTAAACTATATATTTTTAAAACTAAACAAAACATTTCCAAATTCAAATTCTAAAACTTCTATTACCTTCAGAATGACCAATATGAATTTCTAAGCATTTAAAATATTTTTAACAAGCTTAGAATTCTAGATTCAACATTTTCCCAATCCAATCATTAAATTTAATATTTAAATTATCAAATAAATAGCGATATTTGAAATTCAAGTTAGAAACTAACCTTTAAATTTTAAAATCAATTAAATATTTCAATATCAAATACCATAAATTCCGGGTCGTCTCATTCCTTCCCCCTTAAAAGAATTTCGTCCCTAAAATTACTAGTTAAGAGGAATGGTCCACAACCTGTTCATTATCTTTTCAAAGCCAAACAGTTTTTATCAACAACCAAAACAATCTTTTATAAAAGACACATTATCATCCTTATCAACTTTCCAAACCTATCCATAACTTCCAAACAACATTACTTACTCAACCATTCAAATTATAATTCAAAATCTAATTCTAAATTATCAAAAAAATTCCACAAATTTTCTAACTCCATAAATTTTTGAAAAAAAATTCGCATCGTCTCCTTTGCGTGGCTAGCTTGGTACAACTACAAAATGCCTCTACGGGCCCCCAGCATTCGAAAGAAAACAAAAACGCCAAGTGGAAAGATCTGAAACCCAATCATATTTCATAACGAAATTTAAATACTTACCTTTGCCGAACAAATTTTAATTTATCTTCTGAAATCCAAAATTCCCTGTTTCCTTTTTGCTTTTTGAAACACCTGTACACTATTTAGCAATAATATCCAGTCACAGCTTTCAAAATCATTTTATACACTTCTTTACAAAGGTTTTCATATCTATTTCATTCACATCCGTACGACGCACATACATCATCCGTACACAGTGTTTGTACCAAAATTGGGCACAACACTCTTCGGAAGTTTTTGAAGAGATAACTGTGAAGCATATAAACTTAAAATGAGAATTATCTAACAAAAACTCCAAGCAATAGGAAAGTAAATTAACAGACAAGCGATTTAGAGTTGTTCAACGTGTTGCCTACGTCCACTATGAAGTTTTTTGTAACTTTATTGATACTCTTTCACCGATTACAAGTGATTACAGCGAACAACAGCAAAATACAACTTGAAATTTGAAATCGATAGCAGGAGTATGATGCAAGTCTTGATCCGACAGAGTCTAGGTGCTTGAGAGTCCAAAGATCCTTCTTCTGTAGGCCTGGGGCTCTATTTATAGGCGTAGGAGGCTGAGAATTCGCTCAAACTTCGGGAGATTCGCTCTGGCACGTGAGGGGGCTCACACGACCAATTGCAGGAAGTTCCGACTCGATCTGTGATAGATATGAATAATTTCGTATCTATCAAGATTATGTTCGATGGAGCTGAAATTTGGTGGAGACGTTACTTGGCTCGTATGCAATATCCTATGAAAATTTCATAGCATTTGGATTGGTGGATCTTGAGATATGATCGAGACGATTTGAGATTTTTCGCATGGCTGTTTGGTTCGACTCCATAGCTTCGAATCGATCCTCTCATATCAATGGTTGCACGTGTTTCAGAGATGATGTGGCATGCGCATTTTGTACCGATCCACCTTTCTCTCCGGTTTGACAGTGTCACATCCATGGTTTTCGCCTCATTTGTATCGAGTGTCGTTATCCAATTTGCGTTGATGGATACGAAGCAGAGTTAACTCGATGGATTCGAGCAGCAGCAACATCGATGGATAAGAAGTGACGAAGTCTGATGGTTACGAAGGACTTTCTTCGATGGATACGAACCAGGTAGATACTTGACGGATGCGAAGGAGGCCTTAGCCGATCAGTACGTAATGCATGCTCTGTAGATGGATCAAACTGGATAGATGCGAAGTGGATGGATACGAAATAGGGCTCACTAATGGATACGAACCCTTGCTTGGTGATGGATTCGAACGAACACAGGAGGATGGACACGAGACCACAACTTGTCACAGCTGATGGATGCGAAGTAGTCACAACTCGATGGATTCGAACAGTCGTGGCCATTAATCGATACGAAGCATACGGCTCATCGATCGATACGAAACCGATCGATTCGAAGTATGGCATAAGGATGGATGCGAGGTGGGACCTGGCCGATCGATACGAAATGTACGCTTTGTTGATGAATGAGAATCGATACGACTTGGGGTTCCTTGATGGATACGAAGGCGCTGCCGCTCTGATGGATACGAAGGTGATGGATTCGAACCGGGGCTTGGTGATGGATAAGAAAATGGGGTTATCACCTTCAATTTTCATCGATCATAACTTGAGCGTACAAACTCGGGTTGACTCGAAATTTGGGATGCGGGCTCCCATGGCTTAGCTTGTTCTTTCTTGTAAATTATAGCCCGATCCAGACTCGGACAAAATTCATCAATATCCATAGCGAGCCAGTGCATACTGGGTATCCAGGATGTTCAATCTTGAGCTTGTAATAAGTTCTTTGATATCTCGGTCTTGCCAAAAGGCGGGATAACATTTGCCCCCCAAAGTACGTCTTGTGGAAACATGACGTGCTTTGAAAAGCTGCAATCTTCACTCTGAACAGCCATTGCTCTTTTGTCGAAGGTTGTAACCTTGCGTTGCTATAACTGATTGCTGTATGATATGGATTAGCTGTTTGTCGTCGTAATCATTATTAAATGAATACCCGATTTGAGTTGTCAGTTTTCTTGTATTAAATTTCATGTCGATCCTCTCCTAAACCGATGTGAAATTTGAGTTGCAACAAAAATTAACAGTCGTTTTTTAGCGTTCCTTCGTATCGTTCCTCTCCTGGATCGATATAGAAATTTGAAGAATTGTTCTTGAATCGATATGTTTAGGAGTGATGGATGTTCATCGCTGTTTTTTGTATCGATGAATCCTGCTGTTTGTCATGGATAGGCGATTCACAATTCGTATCGATGCTAATGTATAAGTTATGATGGATACGAAATCTATGTTCGTATCTATGTGCAGTGGATGGAGTTGCGAACTCGTTGATGCGAACAAGGACTTCGAGTCGATGGGCTTCATCATCTTCGGCCGTCTTCGCTGTGTGCTTCATATCGATGGATTCGTTGTCCATTTCGAACCGTTGGAAATTTTTTGGTTAGATGGATACGAACAGAGCATTCGAATCGATTCGTGGGTTGACTGGTTGCGACCGGTCATGTGGACCGGAGGCGAAAAGACCCGGTTTTTCCCTAAGCTCCATATAAATACTCTGGACTTCATCCATTTTCACTTTTTACTTTTTACTGCCGCTTTTAACTTTCGCATCGATCAAGGTACCTGAGAGAAGAGAACTGTGCCGTGTTTTTGACTTAAGCAAATTCAACCCTTCAAATCTTCGAATCCCAACTTTAAATTAGGTAATTAATCACGAATCCAAGCGACGAAATTATCTCAGATCCACTCCTTCTTCATCAATTATCCATTCTGGCAATTGGAAAAACCAGCTCCGAGTGAAAGCTCGGTCGTAAATGGCCATGGCGGCGCTCTTGCAAATTGGAGAAGAAAGAGTGGAAAAGACAAGAAATAGATCGATCTGGGGGCTTGCGTTCGAATCAATGAAGGCAATGATATTTCTCCTTGGATTTTGCATCGATCCCTGGAATATTCTAATGGAGATGGTGCAGTTCGTACCGATTACGATGGTGGTGGATCGTATCGACACGAAATGATTGATACGAAAGATAAATAATCGGTCGTTTCGAAGTCCTCAGCTTTAGGTCGATACGAATTTTACTTTTATGTTCTATACGAAAAATATCGACTCGAACGTGATCGATATTTAGCTGAGACCTTCCTGATCGGTACGAACCAGGCAATCAAGGATCGATTCGAAGTCATCCTTTTTTGATCGATACGAACTCGACCTTTGATGATCGATTCGAAACATGTTCCCCGGGATCGATACGAACCTGTATCCTGATGGGTTCGAACAAGCTTCCTGCGATCGATTTGAACGTGTATCTTTGATGGATACGAAACTTTGAACTCTTGATAGCATGACTCTGACGAGCTTCATTCTTGTATATCTGAACTTGACTGTCAAACTGCATACTTGACTGCCTTTCGAAGCTCGTCGATGGAACTGTAACTTAATGACACGATGGTGAACTTTAACTCAAATCGATCACCGGCATTTTAATAGTACGATTGTGACGGTCAGCGATGATGGTCATTATAACTGGACTTCGAAGCTTTGTCGTTTACATTTTTTTAACTCTGCGGAATCTTTTCAAGTAATGCACAACACTGCATTGCACAACACACATTCTACACGAGGGGAACACACGGGCTCTTTGTCGTCTAATGATGATTTCTTATGAGTTAGCTAGTTATGGAAACTTCAAACTCGCAGCCACAAGAAACTCAGAGTTTGACTCCTTCCAGACTTGAAATACCGGACATCGAGGCTGAAGTCATCGGTCCAACCCCGGACAAGTTACCTGACGCATCTTTCATCAGTAACCCACCAAACTCTGTTCCTTCCAATATTTCGGAAGACATGCTAGGAAGAATATGCTTAAGGCATGGTTTGTCGATGGATGACGTATTATTGCCAGGACCAAGTGACAAACCACACAATCCATTAGAGGGATATACCGCATTCAATCGTCATGCGTGCGCAGCTGGGACACTCACTCCGTTTAACCAGTATATAAGAGAAGCATTATCGTTTTTGGGGATCGCTCCCTCTCAGCTACACCCGAACGGATATGCCTTGCTCAATAGCTTGTTCATTGCAATGGAGTATCTTTATCGTCCACCCTGACTGACTGAGATAAGATACCTGTTCAATTTCAAGAGTCGGACAGAGTCTCCATTTTCACATTTCTGTAGGCCGTGAGAAATTGTCAAGTAATTACGGGATCGTGGACCAGGCTGAGCTACTTCAAGACGGAGTGGTTCTATGTTAGATGCCCCTCAGGATATGCCCGACGATGGCTATTTAGACGTGAGTATTGCTATCTTTTCGAGTAGTCGGCAAGACAGTTGCAAATGAAACCTAACTCAGACCCTCTTTTTCTTTATAGCGATAACTCAGCGACCCGAAGGCGGTTATTACGATAGTTCGGGTTCTTCAAGATGTCCCATGCGAAGACAGGAATATTGGCTTGGTCCCGACGGACAGGAATCTCAGAACTCTTGGGCTGATCGAGCGAAGACAAAGTATAATGCTCGACGGTGCTTTAAGAACTGCCTCGAAGGAACGAGTTAAACGAAGAAAGCCTAGAGTTGTAGTAATCGAGGGGGCTGACTCTGAAAAAACTCACACCGATGAGGAACCATTGGGTGAACCTGCAGATGTAGCCTAGGATATTGAAGAATAGAGAAAAGGCAAGGCAGCCGTTTCTAAGCCATCTAAAAAGGGAAGATGGAAATCTGTTGTCACGTCTCGGCCCGCCTCCGAAACTAGAATTTCGGAGATGTCTCCCCCAAGAACAGAGAATCTTTATGAAGGGCTCACCGATCTTCCAATTCCAGACGATGTGTCCTTACAGCATGATGTCGGATTGGACGAACTTTCAGAAGCCTTAATTTTAAGCGAGTCTCTGTCCACTAGCGCGGTTGACACATCCGGTTGGTCGGGGGGTTGCACATACATATAGATGTCATGACACTACACGATTTTTAAATGTAATACGCTTACTGTGAGAGACTAGTAACTTCGTTTTATGTTTTCACTTCGCAGATACCATGTCTAGTCGAAGCTCGATGCTTGGCAGTCTTCGCAGCAAACGCAAGTGTTCATCATATTATGAATCATATAGGAGAGAAGGAGACAGAGACTATGACCAGGGGTACTCGTGTCATGAACGCTCTGACAGAGAAAAAGAGTATAGGCGTCGGTCTCGATCTCGTACGCCACCTCCCAGAGTCTCTGCACAACCTCCTGCCCACGTCTCGCGACCTTCCGAGGCTCCGCGACATAAGCCGTCTTCCCAATCATCAAGGTATGAAACTCACCGTAGGACTGAGATTGTGGCCCCCGCAATAACTTAGCAAGTACTGACCGAGCCTTCGGGGGAAGGAGCATCGAGGCTTGCTCAGCTGAAGAAAGATTTTCCTAACATTTTCTTCGATGGGTTTGTCTTCCCTCTGCGTTTAAAAAGGGTACCAGCGTCGGTCGAACCCATAGTGCATGATTATATCGTCGATATATTTTTCCAGTATCGGGAATGGTCGAAAATAGCGAAAAAGGCATCAAAGGTGGCCTTCGACCGAGCGATCATGATTGAGAAGTTGGAGAAGAACTTGGTCAAAAAGACCGAATTATTCAGGCGCTCAATAGTGAGGCCGAGTCTTCTCGGAAATCAGATATCGAGTCCCTTAAAAAAGCTGATGTGGCCCAGGCGATGATGGAAAGGATGAAGCGTGAGCACTATGCCACGGTGGAGGACATGGGCCACCGGAACACCATCGTAACCGCTGAGCGGGATGCGGCCCTGAAGGAGCTAAACGAGCTTAAGGCCAAAGTCTCGGAGATTATGAAGGAGAGGGACGCCGCTAACATTTCCGCACAGGAAGCGTGCGATCAGGCGATGGAGTTTCGGAGGGAAAGAGATGCGGCCATGGAAAAGGTCCATGAGGTGGAGGCCGGAGTTGATGAGAAAGTTCGGTAGGCAGAGATCAAGCTCGAGACGGAGATAGAAGAACTTCTCATCACTTATAACGCCAATGTGTTAAGACACAGAACCTGGCTTGGCTTGATGATTACTCGACACATCTATACAATGCCTGGAACTTGGTGATCGAGGAAGAGAAGGAGGTGCTGTTGGATGGTACCCTTGACGAATTCGAGCTGGAGAATCGTATTTTAAGGGAAGATGAAAAGAAAGTTCTCCATGATTCTATGATCTCTCATGCAAGAGAGAGGCTAGGCACCCAGCACATAGAAACCGGGGAAGGTTCCGGAGTTGAGCATCATGTTACTGGTTCCGAGATCATTACTCGTCTCGATCCGAGCCCACTCCAGTTATCGTGCCCCGGCCCGTACCGGCCTATGATCCTAAATAGCCACGCTTATCTCCTATTAGGGAGCATTCATCCGAAGCTGTTCAGCCAGCCGCAAGCCGAACTGAGGAAGGTATTCTTAACAAATTTCATGTGTATTTGAAGTGAAGGGCTTGTCTTCTGACAACTTCTTTTCTTTCTTGTCCAGTGAGCGAAGTTACACTGACAGCGCCTCCTGTAAGCCAAGAATCACATCAAGTGCAGGAGGCAATCACTACTGAGGCGATCATCATGATTGCGGTCGCACCGATGGAGATGACACAGGGGAACTCGATGTCTTTGGATGAGAAGATGATGAACGAGCTCCTAGGTCAAAGCAGCGATCCTTTTGCGGACATGCCGTTCGTTCTTGGCGCGTTCTTCTTGCTCCTAGCGCTTCGACACAGGCTGTTGCTGCCTATAAGGAAGCACGAGCTGCTCGTGAAACTGAGATATTGGCTCAAATCAACGCAGAGATGGAGGCGGCAGCACACGTTGGTAGTTTCGAGAGTGTTACGGCGGCGGTTGGCCTCATTCCTCTTATGGTGATATCTTACGGGGACACGCTCGTCGATACCAGCATGTCCATTCCACCCCCGGTGATAGACCTGACTCCTCCGACTCCTCCCGAAGAGAATATTCCTTTAAGTTCAAGTTTGGAGGAAGATGTCGATATCATGCATTCATCAGAGGATGATCCGCCAAAGGGCAAGGGCTCGAAGCGAAAGACTGTTAGCGGTTCCAGTGGTTCCGCGTCGAAGAAAAAGCCAAAGAAGAAAAAGTAGATAATTCCCCTCTAGCACATTTTTGGTAGTTAGGAAGTTACTTTTATCTTTCTTTCATAGGCCATGTATAAATGCAGGCTCGGCCGCCTGCTAGTAGGAATTTTTTGGAATAACTTGTACATGAATCTTCACATACAGTTAGTTGAAATGAAATTTTGTTTCTTTGCTTCAATTCTCATTTCTTTTATGCTTAAGTATTTGCAGTATTTGAAGTTCAGTCCAGTGCACTTGTGGTGTTTTTACCTTCAAGTTGAGTTCGTTTTATTTGCCATGTCTGAAAATATTGATCAAACATCGTAATCGATGAATGAGTTGAATTTTGGACATCGTATCGCTTTGGTTAGTAATTAACACTTAAGCTTTTTCCCCTAGTTCTGGGGACCAGCATTTGTATTTCGGTGGTCAATCGCACCTATTGCAAATCTTGAGCACATGTCCACACTTCGGGGACTTAGGATAACCTATGATCGTCAATTTGGTTCGTGCTCTGGGAATTCGAGAGTTATCATGTTTGTAACACAGTTCGCACTCCGGGAACTTTGACTTGGTATTTGTAATCTAATTCACACTCTGGGAATTTAGAGTCGACATTTATAATTCGGTTCGCACTCCGAGAACCTAGAATTGATGTTTGTACTCCAATTCACGCTCTGGGAACTTAGAGTCTGCATTTATATTTCGGTTCGCACTCCTGGAAACTGGAATTGATGTTTATATTCCAATTCATGCTCTGGGAACTTGGAGTTAGCATTTATATTTTGGTTTGCACTCCGGGAACCTAGAATTGATGTTTATACTCAAATTCACGCTCTGGGAACTTGGAGTTAGCCGATAGATGGTCAGTCACATCTGTTTGGGCTTTTTAGGAATTTGTTTACACTCTGGGAACGATAGATTTATCAGGATCATCGGTGGTCGGATCACATCCACCTCGAGTTAACAAGCGAGGTCGTTAGACGGACGGGTCCATCCTCCTCAAACTTGGTTAGGATACGGCCGAAGTCGTTAGGCGGACGAGTCCACCCTCTCCGGATCCGCATTTATATGCCCCAACTCACACTCTGGGAGTTTGGAGTTAGTGTTTATGCTCCGGTTCGCACTGTGGGAACCTAGAGTTGATGTTTATACTCCAATTCACACTCTGGGAATTTGGAGTTAATGTTTATAATCCGGTTCGCACTCTGGGAACCTAGAGTTGATGTTTATACTCCAATTCGCACTCTGGGAATTTGGAGCTAATGTTTATACTACGCTTCGCGCTCTGGGAACCTAGAGTTGATGTTTATACTCCAATTCGCACTCTAGAAATTTGGAGTTAATGTTTATAGGACTGTCGTGTGTCAGTCCAATTCAGCGTTTGATGTGATGGCTTGCCCCCGAGCTGAGGTTTCACTTAGTGAGTGGCGGTCGTATCACAGTCACTCGCTATTTGAATAAATTCCATCATGCGATAGAACTTAGCTCTTCGTGCGTCGTGATTGATGAATGTCGCATTCGGTGAATCACAGCTCTAGCTTGAAGAGATTGTAATTTATTGCTGAAACGAAAAAACATGGCAAAGTCAATGCCTTATTACAAATTCAAACTTTATAATTCAAAGAAAATTGCAAAGTATTCATAGACTAATAAAGCTATCATGTGTAACAGCGACGAAGATCCTCGTCATTCCAGGCTCCCGACAAAGTGGGTCCGCCACTGACGGTGTTTATCACTAATCTCCCGCTGGGACAGGTAGAGTCTTCCTGTCTCGGTCGATCGAGTTCATTATTTTGATTCGGTGGGCCCGCTCCTCCAGGCTGTGGTGCCCGCACAAACTGTTCCATCATCCTTTCTCTAATCAATTTTTCAACAAGATCTTGCAAGTGACGACATTCATTCGTATTGTGCCCGTAGCTTTCATGAAACCTGCAAAATTTTCCCGTTTGGATTTGCCTTTCTGACAACGGTTTTGGAGCAAGTTTTTTGTATTGAACTGTATTACAGGTTTGTAAATACATATTCTCCAGTGATGTATTCAAAGGAGTGTAACTGTTAAACATAGGATTCTTCCGCGGCAGGCCACGGTTCTGATATCGTTTTCTATTTTGATTCACATTCTCTCTCCGCTGAGTTTGTTTATTTTGAATGTTCAACGGAACTTTTCCGGAACTCTCACCGGAATTTTGATCGCGACATTGCTTTGGATCCCTTCCGTACGTGGCCCTGCGTCATCTTGCTTCCTAGAGTGTTTCGCATCTTCCCTTCTCAGGAATTGAGCCGCCTTGGCGTAGAAACGGTCCAATAATGCAGGTGGTTTTCCAGCCAACCAGTTGCCAAACTCAGAATCGGAGTCAATTCCCTTAGTCAACGCCATAAGAATGGAGTTATCATTCGGATTGCTGATTTCCGCACATGCAGCATGGAATCTCTCTAAGTAGTGTCTGAGCATCTCTCCAGGAGCTTGGGTGATGCTAGATAGAGTGTTGACATCTTTTGGCCTTGCGACGTGCATGCGAAATTGCTCAACAAATTTAGTGGCCAACTAGTCAAAGGAGGAAATAGATCGTGGTGGAAGTCGGGTGAACCACATGGTAGCAATGCCCCCCAAGGAAATGGGAAAACTATGACACTTCACTGCATCGTCAGCTCTAGCAGCGCTCATTGACCATTCATATTTCATAATATATTGGTTGGGGTCGGCGTTTCTCTCGTACACGGGTAGAGTCAGCATCCTGAATCGTCGACGGGTTTCTACAGTAAGTATATCATTTGTAAAAGGAGTGTGACTTTGGGAGATTCCCCAGTCATCATTCGTGAGACCTGGCTCTCGCGGATCATCTGACGTATCATTGTCGAAAGATCCGGCATTTGTACGTTGTGCGTGTGTTGATTCAAAACGTGGTTGGGTCCCACATTATGAGGTTGGACCGGATCCTGTCGACGGTCCACATCTCGCCTTCTTGGCTCATAGTCTTCCAGGACGTATGGTTCAGGAGTACGTCCATGATGACAACGGTCCAGGTTCGACTGATTTTGGGCACCGACCCCTGGTTCAACCGCGACTATCGTGGCGCGGTGTCAGTGTAGTGAGGAGCGGCACCCCCTCAGGAGGAGGGCTCGGTTTGGAAACTGGCCGTTGGACCAACTCTCGGCTGTCCAATGGTCATTGCCGGTTGATGTCCAACAGTTTGCATGTGACTCCCATCCAGTCGGGGTCGTGGAGATCGATGATGATAATCAAAAGAGGAAGAACTTTCGCTGGAGGAGTGAGAAGCATGATCTCTCTTGGATCTCCTCCCCTTCTGGCGATTTAGCTGGTTGGTCAGCTCGACATTGGCGCGTAGCTGCTCTATTAGTTGTTGCCAACTTTGGGTCAGCTCTTAAAGCAGAAGCTGGAACTCTTGTCGGGTAACCAGACCTGATGGTTCCGAGTGTCCGGTAGCGTCTTGGTTAGAGGAAGGTAGTGGCGTAGGATTCTGTCTATCCTGGTCTTCTTGATTGACAGCGTTGGAGGTGGTCCTTGTGCTAACCATCTTGAAGGTTGAATTCCTTTCTTAGACTTTATGCAAATCTGAATAGAATGGAAAGAACTCAAATTAGTGATATGGATCTCTCTCTTAGATTTATGCAATCCTGTATCGACGACAGATCCAACGAGCAGGAGAAAATATGGGTTTTCTCAGTGAAAGCACTAAAGTGTTTGTACCGAAATTGGGCACAACACTCTTCGGAAGTTTTTAAAGAGATAAAAGTGAAGAATATAAACTTAAAATGAGGATTATCTAACAAAAACTCCAAGCAATAGGAAAGTAAATACACAGACAAGCAATTTAGAGTGGTTCGGCGTGTTGCCTACGTCTACTATGAAGTTTTTTGTAACTTTATTGATTCTCTTTCAGCGATTACAAGTGATTATAGTGAACAACAGCAAAATACAACTTGAAATTCAAAACCGACAACAGGAGTATGATGCAAGTCTTGATCCGACAGAGTCTGGGCGCTTGAGAATCCAAAGATCCTTCTTCTGTAGGGTCTAGGGCTCTATTTATAAGCGTAGGAGGCTGAGAATTCGCTCAAACGTCGGGAGATTGGCTCTGGCATGTGAGGGGGCCTGCACGACCAATTCCAAGAAGTTCTGACTCGATCTGTGATCGATACGAAATAATTTCATATAGATCAAGATTATGTCCAATGGAGCTGAAATTTGGTGGAGACGTTCCTTGGCTCGTATGCAATCTCCTATGAAAATTTCATAGCATTTGGATCAGTGGATCTTGAGATATGATCGAGACGGGTTGAGATTTTTCAGATGATCGTTTGGTTCGACTCCATAGCTTCGAACCGATCCTCTCGTATCGATTGTTGCACGTGTTTCAGAGATGATGTGGCGCACGGATTTCGAACCGATCCACCTTTCTCTCTGGTTTGACCGTGTCGCGTCCATGGTTCTCGCCTCGTTTGTATCGAGTGTCGTTATCCAATTCGCGTTGATGGAGACGAAGCAGAGTTAACTCGATGGATTCGAGCAGCAGCAACATCGATGGATACGAAGTGACGAAGTCTGATGGTTACGAAGGACTTTCTTCGATGGATACGAATCAGGTAGATACTTGACGGATGCGAAGGAGGCCTTAGCCAATCAATACGTAATGCATGCTCTATAGACGGGTTCGAACTAGATAGATGCGAAGTGGATGGATACGAAATAGGGCTCACTAATGGATACGAACCCTTGCTTGGTGATGGATTCGAACGAACACAGGAGGATGGATACTAGACAACAACTTGTCACAGCTGATGGATGCAAAGTAGTCACAACTTAATGGATTCGAACAGCCGCAGTCATTGATCGATACGAAGCATACCGCTCATCGATCGATACGAAACCGATCGATTCAAAGTATGGCATAAGGATGGATGTGAGGTGGGATCTGGCCGATACGAAACGTACGCTCTGTTGATGAATGAGAATCGATACGACTTGGGGTTCCTTGATGGATACGAAGGCGCTACCGCTCTGATGGATACGAAGGTGATGGATTCGAACCGGGGCTTGGTGATGGATACGAAAATGGGGTTATCACCTTCAATTTTCATCGATCATAACTTGAGCGTACGAGCTCGGATTGACTCGAAATTTGGGATGCGGGCTCCCATGGCTTAGCTTGTCCTTTCTTGTAAATTATAGCCCGATCCAGACTCGGACAAAATTTGTCGATATCCATAGCGAGCCTATGCATACTAGATATCCAGGATGTTCAATCTTGAGCTTGTAATAAGTTCTTTGATATCTCGTCCTTGCCAAAAGGCGGGATAACACGCAATACCCAATTTGATCGCTCGCTCGATCACACAATTTCACTTCCGAACTAGTATCGTCCACCCGACATCTTAGTGTGGACTCAGATCTGGTTTCTTGATCAAGAACCGTTATTCACCTTGCATAGCCACCAACTATGACAGAGAATTTCCAGAATCAATCAAAAATCCATATCCAGAGTTCGCCGTCGAAAATCGAGTGAAAAATCCCAACTAGGATCGGTATGACTACCTCGAAATTTTGTGCTCGAATCTGTACAAATCACTATACGAATAAATAATATACGCATATCTTACGTATTTTCCCCCAATTGATTATTTTGCTAAATCAATTCTCTTTTATGCACACTTATTTTGATTTCTATTTACTTATTCACAATTACCGCATTTCACAACTTCCAGATTAAATTTCATCTACTTATTAACTTAGTATATTTCAATATCAAATTTACTTAAGAATTTTCACCCTTAGCTTTTCTTAAGTTTAATATAAGTACTTTATATATTCTTATATTATTACTTTCTCTTACCACTTGGTTTCTATCTTCATAAATCAAATTGGATTCCAACTCCATATAAATTCGATTTGCTTCATTTTACAAATTAATTTCAAATCTCAATACTATATCTAAATTTTCATTCTATATTTTCATTTCCAATTCTTCTTGAATTCAATTCATCTTCAAACTTTGAATATTGAATTTTATCAACTATCTTCCATTCATAACTAGTTCATATCATTATTTAAATTAGTTCCACTTACTAATTTATTTCAAACCTCAAACAATTTCTTATTTCCAAACTTTTGTAATTTTAGTTCACTTCGAATTAATTTATAACTTCACTTTACTTTACACATTTTAAATTGAACATCCTCCCAACATACAATTCCAATTTATCTTCTTACCTCTTGAATCAATTAGTTTACTCTCTAACTTTATCTCAGTCCTTTATTTTAATTAGTCACAACTTGACTATCTTTTCATTACACAAAATTCATATTAATTCTCAATATTCAGTTCCCAATTTTATTTACTTACAAATGCAAATTCGTTTGTCTAACCACGATTCATTTCCATTTCATTTACCAACCTTCTTGAATTGGCTTATTTTCTAACTTTATTCCCTATTCACACTTACCTTTATTTGACCCCTTTCAAGAAGAATCTTATTCCAAAAATTACAAATTTCAATAAAAAGTTTATTTTTAAACTTTTACTTCTTTAGTTCCTTGGAACAAAATTCTACAATTCCCTTTCTTGACACAATTTAAATTGATTTAATTATTCAACTTTAATTCTAGTTTAATTACTTACAAATTTAAATAAATTTGTTTTCCCATAAATTTACTTCCAATAAAATAAATTTTTACTTTTATTTACTAGATTCAATTACATTTCTTTTTAATCCGAATTTTTAACTTCTATAAGTTTCCCAGCCTATTTATTCTAGTTTCATTTTTAATTATTCGGGTAGCAATTTCTCTTTTGGAAACTCGAAAATGAACATCGATAATGCTGCAGTCATTACCGAAGTTATTTTCCAGCGACCAAAAAGAGTTCCATGCGTTTATCTCTTTAAAACCCCTACAAATATTTTTGAATTCCAAACCTTTCACTATGCCATAGATGGCCTTCTGCAACATTTTTGCAAGGTGTTGCCAGGTAAAATGTTGCGATAGTTATACAATTTTGGTCCTACTGCAACGTTGAATTTTTGGTGTTGCCTTAGCCATAAAAATATGTTGCTCTAGCTAAACAAGTGTAATTGATGCAACATTTTTTTATAGTGTTGCTATAGCAGACCTTTGCATATCTTTCGCACCGATCCGTGCCAATCTACCAAGGCAAATCCTACGTTGGAGAACGTGACATCTCATCAATCCGAACACCACTCCTTGATCTTTTAGAGCCGCGAAGAAAAAAAAGTCCCACAAATAACTTTTTATTTTCATTCTCGAACATTCTTAATTTGGGTCCAGCGATTTCAGTTCGATTAGGGCTTCGATTCAATTTTTAGAATCAAAATTCACAAATCAAAATTTAATTTTTAGAATCAAAATTCAAATCAAACCCAATACGTGTTCGATGATGGTTGCAAAGGGATGGTACTCGTCGATGGGAAGGTTGTCGGCGAACGATTTGGTTTAGTCGATGTTCGCAATTGACTGGGGTTGCATCGACGGATTAGGAGTGGGAGGAGATGTCGCGTTTGGTGGTTGTTGGGTCACGAGTTGCAATTGCGTTTGGATTTGAGGCATTTGGATTCGAGGCGATGGTTGTAGATTTTGGGAGTTTGATGATTTGGGGAGTTTGAGGTTGAGACGCAGTGAGTATTCTCGTTCGAGGTTGAACGATTTGAGAGGTAGGGCGAAGCAGTGGTTTGTGGCAAGTCGCGACTGGTTACAGGTGATTGGCGGAGGTCGTGATTAGAGATGGAGGCAATTGCATGAATTGAATGAAAGAGGTAGAGGCAGTCTCTGTTTGGTTGTGACTTGTTCTTCCACAGAATCATTCGGTAAGTAATTTCGAATACTTTCTTTTGCCTGCAAGATTGAATGTATATTGATTTTTCCTTGTTATTTTTGTCTAGTTTGTGCCTTGGAATAATAAGCTGGGTTTTTTAAGAGAAAATTTTGAAGTTTTTCCTTTGTTGCTTTTTTAAGTGGCAGCTTGTTAAATGATTTTTTACTTTGTGAAACTCAAGGAATTAGTAAAACGTAAATATGCTTTATTAATTTGTATCATCCTTTCTACATGTATATTATATATTTCGTTGTGATAATATTCTGTTGTTTCCAAATACTAATTGTATATTTCTACATGTATTAATTGTATATGAAATACTAATTGTATATGAAATAACCAACTTGATTAAGGTACCTGTTTTAAAATGCTGTCATGATAAGGTTTTATTTTGAAGTATAATTATTTGGTGAATCCTGCCAATAGTTTGAACTTGAACTACAGGCAAAATGAGCGAATTTAAGTTGTTGAGCTAAGTATAGATATAAAGTATTTGTTTGCACGGTTCAGTGGCTTATTTTCTGGTTGATAGAATATAATAGTCAAATTGACCTACTTGCAGTTGTAGGAGCTCTTGCATGCTGCTGATATGACTATTACAGTTAAAATAATTATCATTAAGGATTTTTTTTTCTTCAAGACAGTATTTATTGTTGAGCAAGTGTGTTGCAACAAGATGTTCTGTTCTTTTCGTATGTGATTGTCAGCTATTTTTTTTAGGTTGCTCCTTATATGTGTATATGTAATCTGAGTGTCCTTTTATGCTCATGGTGCCCTTGTAGAATCAATAGTTAAAGTGGTTGCTGTGCTAAACTAATCTATTGCACATAGTCTTCCTAAATAAACAATGAGAAAATAAGTGTACATAATATGCAAAGGTACAGGGAATTACTTTGTTAGTTATTGTCAGAAAGGTGACAAAATTTCATTGATGTTTCATTTTGAGCAGCAATAAAGTTATTGCTTTTAATCTATCCAGTATTTTTCCATGAAATTTGTTGCTATTTTTATGGACTTAAATTGAAAGGATTTTTATGTGATGCATATACATGTCACATATTAACATTGATGAAATAAAGGAAAGCGGGTATATTTGAGCTTTGATCATTCATTTAGATTATGTAATCTAGATAGAGTTTGTTGTGTAAAACTGAAAAAAGTAGCTAGAGCATTATGACCGCAATTTACGGTCTCATACTTCAGTACGCATCTTTCGATTTAGGCTCAGTTTGAGCAGCTAGTTAGTCTATTTTGCATTATTCTTACGGTATGGTGACCATGAAATATGATTTTATTTGTTAGGATAAATATTATTTTCTTAAAGTATGAAATTATCTCCTATATAAATCATGCACTCAGTTGAAGTCATTAACAAATAACAAATACTCATAAAATGCGATCCTTTACAGCAAGCCTAACTACCTCAGTCACATGTATACTTGTGTTTTCCGTATTTGGCTTACCAATTGGTACTCGTAGAGTGCTTCTTTTCGGTAAACTGTGGCCTAACCAACCCAAGCTCAAAGCTAGAACTTTAGCTAGCTGAAAAGGAAAGAAGCAAATAAAAATTCAAGGGCCATATTATAGCTCTATAATACAATTGAGCACCGTTCAAGGAAATAAATACTAATTGTATATGAAATTTTGTATGGTTCTTTAAGGCAAAGTTTTATAAGTTAAAATTTTGTTGCTTTGATTCAACGATTGAATCCTTTAGATTTTCAGAGTTTAGGTAAAGTTTATATCCAGTGTATGTCTAATTTTCTGATCATTTTTTACTACTAGAACTGCTAAGCATTTTATTTAGGAATCATTTGATTACTGGACAAAGAAGTTTCTATGATTTCTTACAATTTAAAATTAAATAATGTAGCAACTAGCAAATGATTTCTATTTGTCTATGGCTTGACATCTACACTATGCAACAGCCTTTCTTGGCTAGTTGTTTTTGCATGTTGATTTCAGTGAATTTCACTGTCGTATAAATAAATGACCGCATGATAAACTACACTGAGGTTATCTTTGATGAAGACTGCATTTATTACATAGGGTCTGATCACTATAAATTTGTTAATTAATCACCGTATACAAAGATCTAGTTTACTATGCAGGATACGATACAATAAAATTTCAAAAGTTGTATACAAAAATCATGGACATTGCATTTTTCGCAAACCTGTATAATTATCTTGAATGCATTCAACTATCATAGTAATTTGATTCAATATCGTTTCTGTTGCTTAATTTGTACAACATGTTAAATTTCCATAGCTTTCTTATTTTAGCTATTATTCTTTCGATCTTTGCCATAGCAAAGTCATAAGAAGTCGGTAAGTGAATCTTCTTGTCTCACAGTAATTTATATTTTGATCTATATATTGGAATTGCTCACGTACTAAAGATCTGTATATTATATAGAGGATGAACATGACTTCAGTTACAATTCGGATGATGAACACGGGCCAAAACACTGGGGAGAAATTCATAAAGAATGGGCTGTTTGTGGGAACGGACAATGCAATCTCCTATTGATTTATCACATGAAAGAGTTCGAATTGTTCATCATTTGGGCCGTATTAGAACCTACAAACCTGCTGATGCGGTAATGAAAAATAGAGGTCATGATGTTATGGTAACATTCTTGAAATATTGTTTATAATGAGATGTACAAGTCTAATTTATTGTGTTTGCAGCTCAACTGGGATGAGGATGCAGTTGGTGTATTCTTGAACGGAACCGAGTATTTGATAAAGCAATTGCATTGGAATTCCCCTACCGAACATTCTATCAATGGAAAAAGGTTAATTTACAGATCTCTCCTTTTTAATGCTTAAAATTTTATCATGTGAAAAACCACAATGAATACTCAACCTTTTGATATTTTCGTTATAGAGTTCATTGTTGCTGAAGCAAATTAGGTCAGTTGACAAAGTTACATTTACATGCATTTGTAGCGTACATAATGCTAATTTAACTTTTAGGTAGAATACTTAATATACATTGAAATTGCGATAGACTTAGTTGTATAAGTTGAATTAAGTCTTAAGCAAGCATTTGTGGATTATAGCTCTGTGTATAAGTCCAAATGCTGGTAATTATGATGAACCAGTGGTTCCAACCTATTTCAGATGATGACAAAGTAATATCTGAACTGAGCAACTTTTTAGGAACATTGAAAAGGTCTGTGCCACTTACGTATAAATCTTGGTCGGATGTTCCTGAAAAGTTGAAGAAATCTCTATGGGATTATGTTAAGGTAATCTATTATTAACTATAATGTTGCTGAATTTTACTTTAATAAGTAATATTGATCTATTAAGTATAATGTAGCTGAATTTTGATTTATTTATTCTTTTTTATCTTTGATTTATATTTAAGCAACGGTATATAATTCCGGATGAATGTGAAAACTGGGTGTTGAAGTCTATTCGTGACTGTTGGAGGGGGTGCAAGAGTCGCATAAAAACAGCTCATTATAAAGCATATAAGACTGATGAGGAGAGGCTAGAAAACAAGCCGGACAACATCGTAGTGGAGGATTTTAAAGTGCTCTTGAGGTATTGGGCAGATGATGAGATTCAGGTATACATACATATTATATATTTCGCAAGATAAATCATAGTTAAATCAGAAGGTACAAGAGAATTTGGCTAGGGTGCTTAAGAAATTAGGTGATGCCAACCCGGAGATGAACATCAATGTAGAGGATCTAACTTCCACAATCATGTCCAGTGAGACTGATAATCTGACTGGAGGCACCAGCTCTTAAGTCTCCTTTATGAATTGTTATGTGTACCGGATATTTTGGGGTAGCTTTGTAGTATTTTGGGGTAACTTGATATTTTGGGGTAACTGACATGAATTATGATGTGTACTGCTGTATGAATTGTTATCTGTACTGTGTATTATGCTGTTTATTATGCAAGTATTTTATGTGATATTGTACTGTGTATTATGCAAGTGTTCTATGTGATATTGTACTGTTCTATGTGCTCTTAGTGTCTCTTCAGTATAGTGTTACAGTAGGTTCAGTATAGTGTTGCAGTAGCTTCAGAATAGTGTTGCAGTAGCTTCAGAATAGTGTTGCAGTAGCTTCATAATAGTGTTGCCACCGGGTTATAAATGTTGCTTAAAATAATGTTGCAATAGTCATTCAAGGTGTTGCCATAGGGATGGACCCAGTTGGGTCGTGGGCCCCACATTGTGGGCCCCACAAGATGTGGGCCCCACATTGTGGGCCCCACAAGATGTGGGCCCCACAACTTCAGAAAGTTAATATCTATAGCAACATTTTTGGAATGTTGCTACAGATACCTATTGGTGTTGCCATAGACCCAAATAGGGTTCTATTACAACAATATAACTTATGTTGCCTTAGATAGTCAAAATGTTGCCTTTGAGGTCTAAGGCAACGGCAAAAATTGCATCACCCTAAAACTGTTGCCATAGACCTATGGCAACATTTTTCGGGCCTGAGCCAACATTTTTTTTGTGTTGCAGAAGGCCATTTATGGCGTAGTGTTTCCAGATTTCAAATCCAATTCAAAAGTATTTCCGAAATAATATCACTATTATTTCTCCAAAACCTTTGAAAACCATTTTCAAACCCAAAGGAATTTAAACTTTCCCAAAATTCCAAATTCCAAATTCTTTCAATTCATATTAAAATATTACCCTGAAATCTTATTTTAAATCATAAATTACATTTATAATTCTCACTTATAATTTAATTATTTAATACGAATTAACTTCTTAGCTTTGGTTATGATTTTCAATTTATTATTCAATTTCTACAAAATAATGATAATAATTTAATACTATCATTCCCTAACAACCAATCAACCATATAACTATAATAATTTACGGAAAATTATTTCTTTTATATACAAAAATAATTTGGGTAAAATTATTGCATTAATCTCATTTTAAAACAGTACGGTGCTGGTTTATCTTGTTGAAGAGTTTAGAAACCCCTATCGGTGATGTGGCATCCCACACATCGACTAAAATCCATAAACACTCAACCAATAAGTCAACACAATATAAAAACAATTTTTTTCACTAACAAATACGCACTTATACTATTAATACTCTCGAACTCATTCTAGAGTACTACGGACTCTATTCTATGAGTAATTCCCACCAGAGCAAGGGTTCTCGCTTAACCTTCAGCTCTAATACCAAGTGTAACGACCCAATTTTTCGATGCCCAAAAAATCGAATCATTAGGGTTAAAAGAAGGAGGTAGAAGAACAACAACAGAATCTTACCAACGCAGCGGAATAAAATATAATAGATGATAACAAATCTTTATACGAAAGAAATTATATATCTGCTTTATACATACATCATCAGAATACAACATCAAAGTTCAATACAATCAACAACACAACTCAGGAGGGTTATAATATCTCGTCCTTCCAAAATTGAATACACAGCGGAATAATAATCAAGTACGGAAGTACATCTCGCCATCCAGCTCGTCTCCTGAGCTCCATAGCATTCCATCAAAATCTGTATTCTATAGTACTCGGTCTGACCCGAGCATTATAGTTAATTAACACCCGAGTCAGTCTAGAATACCAGCGTGAGAAATCTCACTCAAATTGATTATTAAAGTTTCAAAAATCCTTTAAAAATCAAAAGCATCTCGTAAGACCACGCAACAAATAAACATGTCGGGTTTCTACCTTACGATAGCTAAGGCATTTTTTATAAAATCCTTTGATATCATAATAGTGTCTATATACAAATACTTATTCAAATAGCAAGAATTGTTACATTTATTAAATTCCAGCTAATAGGTATACAAACAAAACCATAAAGGCACGTAGGAAAAATGGATTTCCAACTAATGACTAGGCACTGGGGTACCACCTGTCACATTACTTGGCCTTGATCAGCGTATCGAGGATCTACCCTAAATCCCCTGCATTACAAGACCGGGATTACCCTTAACTGGATAATCCCGAGTTAGATCACCCAACGGTTGGGATCAGCAACCGCACCACACAGCCGAAATAAAAGGGACATCTAGACAGGGATGACCTTACCCTAATGGGCACTTCCCACTTAGCCTTGCTGCATAACCCTAGATTTTCAGTCATTCCCGGTTAATGAGGCTTTTGAGGCTAAGCATTGCCTTTTTAGAACATTTCACTTAGAATGCTCATCGTCCTCCTGATGATGTTCTGAAATCATTCATTCATACAAGTCCGTACTGGGTTCGACGGAACCGAAGGCACTACTCCTACTACATCCATTTTGGAATCACCCTCAAGATTAGCAGCGATTAGCCCTTGCACTTCACTGCACCATCTTCGACTCTCAGCACTTGTCTTTCTCACGAAAACATTTAAACCGGATCGAAGTGGTTTTTGGGAAATTAATCCCGATCCCGGTCTCTTCGAAACGATTAGTACATTGGCCAATATTGATAGTTGGTTATTTAACTATCAAATAACATTCACAAACAATCCATCAGTCATTAATAATTTCTCCCAAATTATTGTAATTCTCAAAATATCTTCGCAAGATATATCACCAATATTCAATCCTTTGGAAACAGTTTCAAACCATCTTCCTCTCACGGAATAAATTCCTCAAATATTTTCTACTTCCGCTGAAACTCGCCAGTATAAATACTTTAGATTTTTAAAATAATTTAAAATACTTTATTATAAAATATACTTTAAAATATTTAAATTTAAAATTACTTAAACACTTTATTCAAAATATATGCTTTAAAAATATTTAAAATAAAACTACCTCTTAAATTATAAAACAAAATTTTAAAATAAAGGTTCAGCCAAACTAAATTTAAAATAAGAGTTATGAAATTCTATACAAGTTTCAAATAAAACTTTAATCAAACTATCTTTAAATAAAACTATTTATAAAATATAAATATTAATAATTATCTTTAAAATCATAATACTAGTCAAACCTTTCAAATAATTACTACTATAATTAATTTAAATAAATGTTTACTTTTAAAATTTAAACAACTTAAAAACATTCCTTTAAACAAACTTAAAAAAAACTTTTAATTATACTAAAAATCTGCTTAGAAAAACGTACTTGGCCTTTCAGGGAAATACACTTTTCTCCCATACTTTTAAAAATAAACCACCGTTTATTTTTAAAACAAATTCTCATTCCTTTATAAATTCCTACTGTGAATTTATACTTCCAAATATCCACTGATATCCTCTTTACTTTATAAACCCAGTTTATAAATTCCATAATCTCACCCTTCTTTCATAACACAGTTTCAAATACTAAATCAATTTCCAAATTGATTTTCGAAATTACTTCATTTTGAAATAAATTCCTTTACTTATTAATTTAATTCAAAACCGATTAATTTCGGATTTTACTTCTTAATTATGATTTAAATCTTTTAATCAGAAAATACCAATTTCATTTTTTTTTCCAAAATTCGTCTTTATCCTTTCCAATAAATTTAAACCTTGAATTTTAAAATAAATTATTTATCCCTTTAAATAATTTCACTTAAGCCTTAAAATTCATTATTTCCCTTTTATTCAAAATCTCCTTCTCATATTCGGAATTCATTTATTAGAATTTAACAATCCACTTTTATTCTTTTTCCCATTCATTCTCTAATTTTTTCAAATTCTCTAAAATTATTTTACTTTAAAATTCTCTCTTTTATTTCATTTCAAAAATCCAATCTATATATTCGGTATATCCAAATATATTCAATCAAACATAGCATCCATTATTTCCAATTATCAATGTAATCTATCACTGATTATCCAATAATTCATAACACTTAATATTTGACAATATAGTATTTTTGAGGAATCTAGTTGGATCCCTCCAACCTGTTTCCCTGCATCCACAAGTGTTAGCTCAATATAAAATACCAATTCCACTTCGAGGTGGAATATCGCGGTATACGGGATTATATTTATATCATCCACTATTATGCGGCGCGTAGGGTCTCATCCGCTATATAATACGGAAAATCAATCACTCCAAATACATATATAATACCAATTCCACTTCGAGGTGGAATATCGCGGTATATGGGTTTAAGTAATATCATCCGTTATTATGCGGCGCATAGGGTCTAATCCAATATAATTGATAATAATTTATCGTCCAAGCACACAATCAACAATTATAAATTTAACTATTCAAAATTTAAATAAAACCCAAACGAGTGAGATTAACTCACCTTTATTTCGCTGTTTGCAATCCATTCCAAACTGGCTTGCTTTCTTTCAAATTTTGACCTTGTATAAGCATTTTACAATTTATTAATATTCGAAATAATCAAACAACTAATTTCCATTTAATAAATTTAATTAATTATTAAATTAACTAGGATTTAGTTCTAAACTGATGACTAAATTTTAACTAATTTCCCTTTAACAATTTCTAAAATAATTAAATAAGTTAACTGAACAAATTAATTTCCAAATCCATTATTTTAAATAAAACAATAAATCTAAAATTTGTGTATACCATATTTATTTTTATTTTTGAAACTTCGTATACACATATAAAATAATCTATATAGATTTAAAAATCTATTTTTAAATAAACTCCTCAACATTAAAATTCCCATTTTCTTCTCCACATCTAATATTAAACCAACATAATGGTTCTCAGTATAACTTGTTGTACCTACCTTAAATCAATATATTAAATAACCAAACATAATTACTTTTACACATTTTCAAGTTCATTCTTTTAAAACCCAAATTCGAATTCAAAAATAAAGAACAGAAAAGGAGCGCCTACCCTTGAAGACGATTGGCCCAAACACCTCTTCCTAGCTCGAACGCGACAGCATGTCTCCGCCATTTCATCGTCGCACCATCCTTCTCGCACTCGAGACCATCCGCGAACCCCTCGCGGTCGCTTCCTCCTTCTAGATCTAGGGTTTGAAAAAAATGGGTCGACGCCTTTAGGAAGAGAAGAAAAGGCAGAAGATATCTTCGATCAAATGGCACAAAATCACTACCTGAAATCCCTAGGAACCTTCTTCCGATCAACCAGCCATTCGCCAAGACGAGCGTAGGCGTTATCGATTGGGAGATTTCAATTTATTTTAAAGGAAACCGCTAATTTGATTTTCGAGAGAGCTCGATTGATTTAGAAGATAAATTGAAATGTTTCGACCATCATTTTATTGATTTTCTTATTGAACGAACTGATTTTTGTTTATAAAGATGAATTTGCTTTTTGGCTATTAAAATGCTCGGCTAAAATATTTGTAAAAAAAAAGAAACAACGTGTGTTCAAAGCAGTAAGACATGTGTTAGAAGGGGTAGCCACGTGTCTTAAAGGCTAGCTGGAATTTGATTCAAAAATGTAATATTTAAATTCAATTTCAAATTCAAATCGTCATGGAAAATGAAAACCAAAATCTCGAACTTCTATCGAGGCATGCCACCACGCATTTATAATTTTAAACCCCTATTTCGAAAACAATGGAAAAGTTTCGAGTCCAAATTCGATCTTATGGAGAAGATAGCTTTTTGGACCCAGTTATTTTATTAAATTTTCGGTAAAGATTCAACGTGTTTATCTACCGTACGGCTAGACGATCACTCCAAACACTATGAAATTTTAAATCCGATAATAATACAATATTACAGATCCAATGGAACTGGTTTCGTCGCATTCCGAGATTGTGCCTCGGAAGACTATTTTTTAATTCAATTGAAACTATATATTTTTAAAACTAAACAAAACATTTCCAAATTCAAATTTTAAAATTTCTATTACCTCAGAATGACCAATATGAATTTCTAAGCATTTAAAATATTTTTAGCAAGCTTAGAATTCCATATTCAACATTTTCCCAATCCAATCATTAAATTTAATATTTAAATTATCAAATAAATAGAAATATTTGAAATTCAAGTTTGAAACTAATTTTTAAATATTTAAAATCAATTAAATATTTTAATTTTAAATACCAGAAATTCCGGGTCATCACATTTTTTTAGTAGAAAATTTAAAACACAACCTACTTAGCATTAGTCAATTATGTAATAAAGGTTTTCAAATTAATTTCGAAAAAGATGGATGTAATATTTTCGACAATAACAAACAACTTATCTTTGAGGGTTTTAGAAAAAAAAATATTTATGTCTTAAATATGAATACAAATCAAAATTCAAACTTATGCTTAACCACTAAACATGACGATCCATGGTTGTGGCATAAATGATTCTGTCATATCAATTTTAAGTATATTAACAAATTAGCAAAATATGAGCTAGTTAGTGGTTTACCTAAAATAAATTATAAAGTAGAAAATTTATGTGACGGTTGTCAAATCCATAAACAAAGAAAAGTTCTTTTAAATCTAAAAATAATATTTCTACAAGACAACCACTAGAATTATTACATTTAGATTTATTTGGTCCAACTCAAGTACGATCTGTAAATCACAACTTATATATTTTCATAATAGTTGATGATTTTTCAAGATATACATGGACCTTATATTTAAAACATAAAAGTGACATTTTTGGTATGTTTAAAAATATTGCTAAAAGAATTAAATCTCAAATGGATTTAGAAAATTAAGAATATTCAAAGGGATCACAGTGGAGAATTCAAAAATGATCTTTTACTAATTTTTGTAATAAAAAGGGCATAAGTCATAATTTCTCTTTCCCCGCACACCTCAACAAAATGGTGTAGTAGAAAGAAAAAAATCGTACGTTAAAAGAATGTGCACGAACACTATTAAATAGTAGTGGTTTATCAAAACACTTTTGGGCTGCAGCTATTTCTACGGCTTATTATGTTTTGAATCGAGTAACCATAAGACGTATGACTAAACCTACTTTGTTCAAAATATTTTTTAGAAGAAAACCTAAAGTATCATGCTTTAAAACTTTCGGATCAAAATATTTTATATTAAATACAAAAGATAATTTAGGAAAATTCGACCTAAAGGCCGGTGAAGGAATCTTTGTTGAATATTCGGATCGTAGCAAGGCATATAGAATTTTTAATAAACGTACCAACACAATTGAAGAAAGTTTACATGTTTCATTTGATGAAAATTTCCCTAACAATCATA
Organism: Allium cepa; assembly: GCA_030765085.1. Taxonomy (NCBI): domain Eukaryota; kingdom Viridiplantae; phylum Streptophyta; class Magnoliopsida; order Asparagales; family Amaryllidaceae; genus Allium; species Allium cepa. Next base: position 434,957,357 of record CM060944.1, read on the forward strand.
CTAATGACGATGAAGAAATTATTCTGTTAACAAATACAACAAACTCTAATGAGACAAATGCACAAAATGATACTTTAGTGTCACCCCCTAGAATTCTAAAAGATCATCCAAAAGATAATATCATTAGGGATCTTAATTCCAAAGCAACTAGGAATCAACTTAACCAAATAATTCATATTGCATTTTGCCAAATTTTGAACTAAACAATTATAAAGAAGCTTCAAACGATGATTTTTGGATAATAGCCATGCTAGAAGAATTAAATAAATCTGAACGTTGGGAATAATAACAAGACCAGAAAACAATCAGTTATTGGAACAAAATGGGTATTTATAGCAAAGCATATGAAAATGGAAATATATTTAGGAATAAAGCATGTTTAGTCGCTCAGGGTTATAATCAAGAGGAAGGTATCGACTATGATGAAACTTTTGCTCCGCTAGCAAGGCTTGAGGCCATACGTACATTACTTGCTTTTGCAAGTCATCACGATTTTTAATTATTTCAAATAGATGTCAAAAGTGCTTTTATAAATTGAACAACCTCCGTTATTTGTTCACAAAAAATATCATGATCATGTTTTTAAATTGCATAAAGCCCTATATGGCTTAAAGCAAGCCCCTCGTGCCTAGTACGAACGTCTTAAGAATTATTTAATTACATCTTGTTTCCAAATAGGTAAAATAGATACGACTTTATTTATTAAACGAGAAAATAATGACATCTTAGTTTTACAAATTTACATAGACGATATTATTTTTGGTTCAACTAACGAAAATCTTTGTACACAATTTTTAAATGTTATGAAAAGTGAATTTGAAATGTCTCACATGGGTTAATTGAATTTCTTTTTAGGTTTACAAATAAAACAAATTGAAAATGATATTTTTATTCATCAAGAAAAATATTGTAACGATTTATTATGACGTTTGGGAATGGATAAAACTTCTAGCAAACCAACACCAATAAGTACTAGTGTTCACTTGGAAAAAGATGATAACGGAAAAGATTTTGATGAAAAATTATATCGTAGTATGATTGGCTCCTTACTATATTTGACGGCTAATCGACCCGACATTATGATGAGCGTATGTCTGTGTGCCCGATTTCAAGCAAAACCAAAAGAGTTTCACCAGAGAGCTTTTAAACGTGTCTTACGACATTTATCTAGTATTGGAGATTATGGTTTGTTTTACCCTAAGGGATCAATCATTTGCACTTGTTTCATATAGCGCCGCAGATTTTGGTGGATGTAAAACAGATCGTAAGAGTACTAGTGGAACATCTCATTTTAGTGGACAATCGTTGGTTTCATGGTTTAGCAAAAAAACAAAACTGTGTCTCTTTATCCACTTGCGAAGCCGAATATATTTCAATGGCCTTAGCATGTGCACAAGTGATATATATGCAACAAACGCTTAAATATTTCGAAAAAGTTTATCGATAAATCACCAATATATTGTGATAATACAAGTGCAATAAATTTATCGAAAATCCATGTAAATCACTCACGTACAAAACACATAGATATACGACATCACTTTTTACATGACAATGTAGAAAAAGGAATTATTACATTAGAATACATAAATACTGAGAATCAAATAGCAGATATTTTCACAAAACCACTAAATGAACAAACGTTTGTTAAACTACGATGCGATTTAGCAATATGTTCTCTTAATGATCTTATCAGCTGATTATAAATTTCATTCGTTCTATTTTGGTTAAAAATTTTAATCCGCAATCAAAAAATTTAACACGAACCAACAATTTTTAAGAAAGTTTGTTTTCTGAAAATAATTACGTATAACCTTTTAAAACATGAATAAATAGCCTCTCTTTTGACAAAACAAAAAATAAAAATATATATACGTATACGTCATATTCCTTTTAAAACAAACAAAAACATGTCTTCCGACAACTCTCATCTCTCCTTTTCAACACCAACCTCGGATAGTTCATCGATTCCTACTCCTACACCAGGATAAGAGCCGACCTATAAGTGGTCCTCCTACCACACGGGATTCACTCCCGATAAAAAGCGATCCAACTGATGAGATGCACCATTACCAAAAGCAACAAATGGATTTACAACGAGTATTATACTTTGAACAAAAAGTCACTACGTGACGACTAAGTTTTCTAGAGCAAGTAGCGATCAAATTTTGTAATTCACGAAGAAAGGATGTACATGAACCACTTCCAATTCCTTGACATCCTTGGGATCCTTCTGCATCTTATCATACACCTTGGGATCCTCCACCTAGGAAATTTTTTGGTTCCTCAAGAACCAACGAACGTGGAAATATTCGGTCTCCACTCAAGCCATGGAAGGATAGCACCTCTGAAGATCGCAATGCTCCATCTTCGTCTAAATAAATTTATTTATTCTCATTGTATTTTCATATACTTATATTTATATTTGTTTATCAAAAAAATAATAATATTATGTTTCACTGAAAACAATCTCTCGAAAAATAAGCAGCAACTTTCAAAACAAATCTATTTTTAGACATACTACACATTTCAAACAGCTGAACAATACCCTCAGACGTCTGACACCCTTGTGTCACACCATTTTTTAAATATTGTGAATATATCAGACGTTTGATATGAACATCATAACGTCTGAAAATTATCCCTGCCTTATATAAAATATACAACGGTCTATTTCAGACATCTAAAATTGTTAGCAGACGTCTGAAAATAGTATCTGCCTTCTTAACATAACAATAGGATCATATTCAGACGTCTAATTCTATATCCAGACGTTTGACAACACTCTCTGTCTTCAAAATTTCCAACTCTATCTATTCCACACGTCTACTGCCAAATAACATATGTCTGAACATATTTACTGTCTTCATATTAGGTTAAAATCAGACGTCTGATCTACTTCCTAGACGTTTGAAATTCAATCGATACCCTTCAGTAACCTTATAACGACTATTTTTTCCAAATTTCTAGCTCTCATATCATTTCGTTTCTCTTTCAAATCCAAAAACTAATTCTCCACGTCGCTGTCTTTATAAATTCGCTCGATCTCATGGCGCCCAAAACTAAAATCCTTAAAATTTCTAAGAGAAAGCAAGAACAAGCCACATCCTCCAACCCACAAGTGTGCTTTAATGATCAAATTGAGAGATGGATGAATCGAGCACCTCATTCAATCAAAATATGTAATGGTATTCGGAAGAAAAAGCTACATACAGGTCCTTTCTATAATTTTCTTAAATTCCCTATGTACGATTTGGATAAAATGTGCGAAAATGCTGGGTCAGAAACATTGATTTCTTTAATTCGAATAATGTCCAAATCGATCAGCTCGCCATATTCCTTTTTTATGCTAATCTAGATAGCACTACCATATGGAATACCGATAATGATGACAATTGGATTTGGTCAAGTGTTTACGGCAACACTATTCGTTTGACTTCGGGAATTATAGGCCATACTCTAGGTTGTTCCGACTCCGAAGAAGATTTGTATAACATCCCAGATATGTGCCTCAAACCAAGAAATAATATTACCCATCGAATTTGGGAAGATGAAATGCCAAGATTTGCTTCAAAACACTTACGACCTAAAGCAAGACTCCTCACTAGGATGATTATCAATACAATCATTCCTCGCCTTGGTAGCCATAAGCAAATAACATAATTAGAACACAAAACTCTATATGCCATCTTTATTGGTACAAGGGTAAAATGGGCGAAATTCATATTTGACAAGCTTAAACATTATTGGACTCGATCACGTCCATCCATCATCTACCTTACCTACATCATGCGTCTTCTGAAAGCTCACAATATTCCATCGTATTTATCAACTTTTGAAGAGATTTCTCCCAAGTACGCCTCCACAAAGTTCTTGTCTCTTATGCACTTACCAGAAAATCCTCCGGATTTTATGTCATTTGATGAGTGGATGCAACGTTGTTAACAAGATAATCAAGCTAGGCCTCCACCCCAACAACAAACACCACAACCATCACAAGAAGAAGAACATCTCGAACATACTCCTCCTCCTCCTGCACCTTTTGATTATTCATGCCAAGACAACATTTTAGAGACTCGCAATGAGACCAGTCCAAGTGAAAGTATTCACGACTTAATTCTCCAAAATCAACTTGTCTTATCAAGAAATCAAAAATTATTGGCTAAGCGTATTGATAGCTTTGAAACAATGTTTGCATCTCGCCTAGTCACAAAACATCGCTTTCAATAACATTATATGTTCTAAAAGTGGTTCTTCTGCAAGTTCGTGTCCCTACACCACCTTCGAAGGATTGGCTAACCCCAATGCCATCTCCTTCTCCTTCAAAACATTCTAAACTTTTTGAAGAGAAAAAGGAACCTCTCGAACGTACTCCAACATCTCCTAAAAAATAAGTTAATTATTCAAAGAATGAAGATAAAGGAGATGCTCAAGCTAAAGCTTCCCCAAAAGATCCTTAGAATTTTTTTAATAGGTTCTATCTTTTGTATTGTAATCAACAATCTATGCATGTAATCATTGTGTTTAATGAATATAAAAAGTGCCTTTTGGGTTGTTACTTCTATGTAATTAGATATAACCTTCCGCAATTAGTAAATATTCCAAATTAGTAGTGTGTACATGCTATCTAAGTTACAGTTATTAATACTTTTTAATAATGCCAAAGGGGGAGAAATAATGGTAAGCACATATTCAGGGGGAGATTTATAAAATTACGTCTAAGTACATTATATAGTTTTCATCATCAAAAAGGGGGAGAATGTTAAGAAATCCAATCTACGATTTCGATGACAACAACTATATAATGGAAATCGAATATGTATGTATGTATGTATGTATGTATGCATGTATGTATATGTACATGTACTTGCTAGAACAATATCGCTAGAAACACAAGAACGAGGCTCAAAGGACATTATAAGAGACTATAAGTCGATAGGTGTAAAGAAGCAAAAGAAAAGATTCACAAAAACTGATATGCACCATATCAGATGTCTGGGTGCACAAGCCAGATGTCTGAAACTATTCTCTGGAACAACAAACAGACTACTCCAGACATTTGGTAATAGCATTTAGACGTATGATCCTCTACTATATTCAAAAAATATATAGTATCAAACGTCTGAAACAAATACCAGACGTCTGAATTCAAACTCGAACTTTAGAAAAGAACTGCAACTGCCACATGCGGATGGACATCTCTGCTTCTCTTCGCCACAACTCTTCACCATCAACAGAAGCAACTTTAGAGCATTCGTTAATGGATGCAACTCTTAATATACCTATCTACAACTATATATAGCATCAAGAATCAAGAGAACAGAACTCACCTTACTTACTTACGCTTTCAATTCTATACTCTATCCAATATTCTTGATCTCTGCACTCTAGCAATCTTTACTTGTATTCACTCTTCAATATACTTAGTTCTTTATAGACAATACTCTTTAGACATATATTGAAAGCAATTGAACTAATTAGTCAACATTCATGTTATACTAGAACACACGTTTGACAAGAATAGCTTATTGTAACCAAGCTTGTTCCTCAAAGTGAATCGAGGATTTTTGATAGTCGGATTCCAAAGCGGAGCTTCGGAACTGAACGTAGGATGGGAGGTCCGAACCAGTATAAAATTATGGTGTGCTTATTCCATATTTACTTAGACTAATATTACTTTAGTTGCATCATACACTTTGTCACATATACTTGCATATACACTACATGATCCACCCTGTAGACTTTCAGCCTCCTGCTGCAAGCTCCTCCAAGATGCATCCGTAGGAAACCTGAACTACTTGGCTGGCCATAAAAATTTAAGCACCCAATAGTTTTAGGGAAAGAAAATAAAACTCTTTATTAGACATGGGTCCAGTGTGAGTAAACTCAAACAACTGTATAATTATGTTTAAAACCCTTTTAAAATCAAAAGTATCTCGTAAGACCACGCCGCACATAAACACGAACGAGTTTTTACCTTACGATAACAAAAATGTTTTTTATAGAAAATCCAGTGATATTATGATAATGTCTAGAGTACAAATATTTATTAATAATAGCCGAAATTGTTACATTAATTAAATTCCAGTAGACTAGGTTCTATAATCAAAATCGTAAAGGCACGTATTGGAGATTGGATTTTATATTATGACAAGGCACCGGGGTATCACCTATTACGATAAATGCCAAGAAAATATACCGAGGACCTCACCAGGATCCCATGCCAACACGAGACCGACCTACCCCTGAATGGATAGTAATAAATATGTCATCACCCTGATTTCTTTGCAACCCTTTTTATTGAGATCTCATGCACAACCAATCCGTAAATATGTAGATGTATATAGAAAGGTAATGACTTAGCCTTGCTGCATCCCCCTTGATTTAAGTCATTCTTGGTTGATGATGCTTGAGGCTATGGTTACCTTTTCAATAGCAATCCCACTTGGAATGCTAACACTGCACTTCAAGCAGTAATGTAGTGCCAGCATTCATCCATACAAGTTGTCCAAGATTAGGACAAACCGAAGGCACTACTTCTACTACATTCATTTTGAAATCACCCTTAGGACTAGTAGCAAGCAGCCCTTGCACTTCAATGCTCCATCTTTGATTCATATTCTTGAGGATATCTTTAGTTAGACATGCTTGAGTTGATCAAAGTGGTTTTCAGATAACAGATCTAATCCCGGTATCCTCGAAATAACTTTCGATACTTTCCAGTAAACTCTACCCGTTTTCACTAGGAAATAAACAGATAAAGAAAAGAGAGGAGTTCACTTCCTAACCGTTAGCGGATGGATTTTCTTATCATTTATCTTAGAAGAACGAAACGAGATTTATATGCACGATACAACATCTTTGGGTATGATTGTGCCATATAATCACGTGCTTCTCCTAGATATTTTCAAAGTTACGTTTAGGTCCAGATTTGATAGACGATTATTTAACTATCAAATAAACAATCATTCAACCTTGATTTGATTCCATATGAGATCCACTAAGCCTTTATTAATTAATCTTTAATCGAGTAAAACACTTTGCAAAACTTATCGAAAGATCTTTTTAAAACACCACTCCCAAAACCCTTTACATCCCTTTTATACTTGGAAAACATTTTTACTTATCTTAAAATAAAAGTATTTATTGAATACATTTGGAAAATTCCCTCTTCTCAAATTCCATATTAAATGGCCAAGAAATTCCTTTTTCAAACCATAACTAACTTTAAAACCCATACACGTATTAAAACTCATTCACTTATCCATTATAAAAATTCTTTTTATAAGTTCGCTTCATGTTTCAAACCTCCTTACAAATCTTCAAACGAGATCTAAACTTCTTTTTAAAACCTCTAAAATGATTTATAAAATCTCTTTCTATGTATAAAACTCTTACAAAATTTCCTTTATAAAATATCTTTGACATCATAAAATATCATTTACAAAATCGCAGTTTTAAATCACTTAAAATATAACTTTTTATTTAGTGAAACCCTTTTTATAAACAACTTATTATTTATAACTACTTTAATTATGCAAGTTTAACATCATTTATAAACTTTAAAACCGCAAACCGAATAAAGAATTAAAGTTACTACAAAATCATACTTCATAAATTCAAAAAAAAAGGCTTAGCAATCTCAATGGTACTAATTTAATTTACCATTTAATTTCAATTTCATTTTCATTTTCAACTCATTCAACAATTTATTTACGTAAGTCATATATGTAAATACACTTCATATCCAATTCAGGAATATAACACGTCAATGTAAACTAACCAGTATAAACATGTCCAAATAACATAATAGCAGTATGGTGATTTGTCCTGCTAAATGGATGACCAAACAACTCATTTCATATTGTAGAATGGTTATTTATTTTACTAACATATGTGCACACAATCAACAATCAATTTATAACAAAATGGAATTTTATTCTGTTATTTTATGTCCAAATAGCTAAACAATTACACTATACGAGAACAGGGATCTATTCTGCTATCAAATGTCCACACAATCAAACAATCAATTTGATTTATTCTGCTAATAGTTGTCTACACAAACATAAACAATCATACCATAACTCATTCACAATCATTTTTTTACTTAATAGTATTAACATTTGAGTCCCTTATGTTCACACCTATCTTTGTAAAAGAAGTGCCTTTAAAACAATTTGATTCTCGAAACAAAGTGTAATATCCCGGAATTTTGGACAATATAAATTTAATAATCTGGATTTAAATTTATATTGAATTAATAATTTTGATTAATAAATTTGATTTGATTTAAATAATCTTCTTTATTTAATAATTTAATTTGTGAAATTATTTTTGATAAGTTAACAAATTGTTTTCTATTTTATAATGTATATGTATTTATGTATATATTTTAAATAGACAATTTGTTTTTAGTTAAATTAGTATAGTATAATTTTAATATGTTTTGAAAATAGAAATGGTGATTTATTTTTGATTTGAGCTTTTCAAAAATATTTAATTAAAATACTATATGATTTTAAATATGAGATAAATGTTTTTAATTAGTTTCAAATTCATTTTAATTCAAGTTGTATATTAAAATATGTTATAAATTCTTTTATAAATTTGTTTTAAAAGTTTCTTTTCAAATGATAAACTTGTATATCATTTTATTTATAATACTTTGCTTGTTTCTTTAGAAACTTATTTATGTTCATAATTGTGTATAAAGATTTAATTAACAAAGCTTAATACTTTATTAACTCTAATTAAACATTAACTTAATTCAAAAAGACATGTGTTTGTGTATTAAAGATTTAAGCTAACAAGTGTCTCTATGTTTACAAGTGTCAATGTTTTATTTTAATTTTCTTTTAATTCATTTTCTGAAAATTTACATTCATATTAATTAGTTTCTTCATTCATATGCATTTCTTTCTCATTCCTCATTCTAAAAAGAAAATCTGAAGCTTTTCAATATGAAAAACTGCATATTTTTCAAACCTGTTTACATGTGCATTCAAACTCCTCCTCTTTTTCAAAACAAATCTGCATTTCCCCAAAGATCAAACCTGCATCAACATGAAAATGCTCTGCAATTTCAAGTTCGGCATCAAACAATCAAACTCTGAAACTCAAACAAACTCCTCAAACTCAAAATACTACCTGCATTTCTTTGATCTGAAAACAAAAGCTCTGCTGTTCTTGCATCTGAAAACAAAAACTCTGATTCAATCTTCATCAAGTAAGAAGCCTGCAAGTTTTAAAAAAAAAAAAAACAAACATTTGCATTTCTTTTCAAATCTGGAAATGCAAGAAAGCTCTGCATTTCTTTACATATGAGAACAAAGCTCTGCATTTCAAAGATCTGCATGCATCATTTAAAAAGCAATATTCAAGTTTTAGAAGGATTCAAGCTACTGCATTTCAATTTTAAAAGCATTCAAAGGAGCCTGCCTGCATTTTCAAAATCAGGATGTACTCTGCATTTTAGTCTTCATCAAGATTTAAGGCCAGCATACATCCATTTAAAGCCCTGCATTTCATTTGCAAGCAAGACTAAGTGCCTGCATTTCAAATCTGGAACATGACATTGAAATATGCTCTGCATTTTGGCACATAAGGTGAGTAACTCATTTTTTTTTTAAAAAAACTGTTTAATAGGTAAGTTGTGCATGTTTATAAATTGCAAATGAACATATATGAATTGCCATGAGTAAATTACTTGCAAGCAGGTGGCTGTAAACAATATGATAATTGGGCATGTGTGATTTTCAAAATTTCAAGCTTACGTTTGATTTCTGAATTTCTTCCTTTGACTTGTTGTTGATTAGTATTTAAATTATTGAACAAATCATGTTTGATTTAGAATAGTGTAAGTTCAAATTTTATATGAACTGCATGTGATTGTCTGTAGCTGGAAAATCAAGTACACAAACCAATTTGTTTAAAGAAAATTCAAATGTTAAAATTCATGTTTCAAGTTTATAAATAGAATTATTAAGTGAATTCAAGAACTTTTTAAACAAAAATTTCAAATTTACAGTGTTAAAATAATATGCAGTTCCAAACTGTATTTTTCACTTTGGCCAAAATAAATTGAAGCTTGCAATTGATCTGAGTGAATTTGCTTCTGGAGATAGTTTATCTATCATAGATTATAGGAAAAATGTCAAATTGGATTACAAATAAAATTTGGTGAAGAGATGGGAAATGACAGTATATAACCTAGTTTCACCTGGGTTAATATGTTGGGGTGTTGTGGCTTCAAGGGTGCATCGAGTTCTAAGATGTTTTGGGAATTCGTAGATGGTGTAGTGGTGAAGCTTTTGCCGGAGTATGGTGTGTAATGGTGATCAGAGGTGGAAGAGATGGGTGTTGCTAGGTTAGACATTGAGGGGGAGGGGAGGATTTCCAGGTTTGGGCTTTAAAAACTTGAATTTAATTCAAGTTGAAATCTAGATATTGGGTTGTTCAGGTGAGTTGTGGGTTTACTGACCGGAGAGAAGATGGCCAGAGGTGATGGACAGAGATGGTCTGAGGTGGTTCAGGTGGTGCACAAGGGAAATGTGCATGTTGTGAAAAACTGTGTGTTACAGGGTTTTGTCTCGAGTCAATTTAGTGGGGACTCGAAGCAAGGAGGCTTTTAACTCGAAGCAAGATCACTAATGGCTCGAAGTAATTTATAAAAGTGCTCGGGAACCATTTTGTTTCAGATTTTTATAAAAACAGAAGCTTGTCTGTTTCAACAATTTTAAAAATCAAGTTTAAAATTAAATCTAGAAATGGAACTTAGATTTAAAACTTGAATCTAAGATGAATTCAAATAGTTTGAATTCTAATTTTGAAATGGTGTGAGTTAAGGAATTCAAGTTTAAAAAAAAAAAGAAAAGAAAGAAACTGGAAACTGTTTTTTTCAGTTTTATAAATTGTGAAGTAAATGCAAACTAAATTTTAACTTAGGATTTCAAACTGAATTTGAATAGGAATTCAGATAAGTTTCAATTCTGGTTTTTGAAATAATTTAAATTCAAAAAGAAAGATTTTCAATGTTTGGTTTTTAAACAAAACAGAGAACAGTTTTCTGTTTTTAAGAAAGTATAGGAAAGTTTAAATTTGCAGGTGAAGATTTAAACTGATTTGAAATCTGAAATTTGAATGTGAATTCAAATTTAGTTTTCTGAGATTTGAAATCATTTATGTTTTAAATTTAAATTTGGAAATCAAACTCTCAAGTGTAAATGAATATGTGATTGGAAGGTTAAATATTTTAATTAGAAATTCAAAATGAATTCAAATCTGATTTTTTTAAATCTGGATTTAAATTTTTAAACTTCAGTTTAAAATAAAGATTTGAATTTAAATTGTTTTCAAATGATTTACATTTGAATTAAAGGTATAAATTATAGAAAGAGTTTTAAAGAATTTAAAACTAAATTAAGTTTGGAAGTTATATTTAAATTTTGAAATTTTAAAAGTAATTTTTAAATTGATTTGAATTTAATTTGAATTGAAATTTAAATTCTTTTTAAAACTTATTAAGTATATGTTTCTTGTAAACATATAAGATTAGTTTTGTATTGTTTTAAAATCTTATCTAAAATAAGTTTGAATCTTAAGTTTAAAAGAAATGTTAAATGGAAATTAATGTAAAATTTAAAAGCATTTTGTTTTTAAATGCATAATTTAAATAAGAAATATTTATCTAAAAGATAAATAAATGTTTAATGATTGGATTCATTAATTATGAAGGTAATTAAGATGAATATTAATTATTTAATTAATTAATAAGGTGGAAGTTTAATTAAATAATTAATGATTTTTAATTTAATTTGATATTAATTAATTAAGTTTAATTAATCTATAATTAAGGATGATTAATTAAATTTTAATTTATGATTAAGATTTATTTAATCAAGTGATTAGTGATAATTAAGATTTTAATTAACACTTAGTTAATTAATAATTAGAGATTAATTAAATAGTAATTAAATATTAATTACTTAATAACTAATGGTGATTAATTTAAGTTAATCTCTTAATTAAGTAATTAAGAAATGTTAATGAAGTCATTAACAATTAATTAATGTGATTAATTTTTGATAATTAATTAGATTAATTAATTAATAATCAATTATTTAGGTTTAATTACTTAATGAAAGTAATTAGCGAATTAATTACTTAATGTAATTAATTAAGGTTAATATGATTTGTTTAGATTAATTAATTAATTTTAATTGATTTAAACATTTGTTGAATTGTTGATAATTACTTATGTAATTAATGAATTTGTAATTACTTAAGGAAGTAATTAATTAATAATTATAGAATGTAATTAAGGATATTTATTTTAGAATTAATTTGGATTTAAATTACTTTGAAATTAATCAAGGGGATTGATTTAGATAATTAATTAAGAATAATTAATTATTGAGTTGAGTAATTAATGTAGTTAATTACAGATTGATTATTAATCAAGGGTGATTAATATATATGTAGGGATTGGTTTTAGATTAATTACTAATGTAATTAATTAAGTAATTAACTTGTGTAATCAACTTATAAGCTAATTACTTATTGTAATTAGAGATAGTTAATCAGTAATGATTAATTGAATGATTATTTATAAATTGATTTGTAATCAATGGATGGTTAAGTTAAGTAGAATTAATGATGAAGAAATTAATTTAATTCATTTTAAATTAATTAGAGATTGAGTAATTAATTTAATTCATTTTAAATTAATTATAGAGGTGTGATCATTAGATCATTTGCTTATGTTTGATGATTGGTATTGGTTGACTGGTATGGTTTGTAATCTCAGTTATGAGATGAGTAGTGATTGTGATATGGATGCATTGGTTGCTTTTGGATGATAATATGGATTATCTGATTTTGATATAATTATCTGGTGATAATGATAAGATTGATTATCTATTGTGTTGTGAATTATCTATCTGTGTATATTTAGATAATGAATTGAATTGTTTTAAACTTAAAACAACTTGGACCTAAAAGACACGCTTTGGATTTCGATGAGACCGGGATCGGGTTTCCATATTTGGAATTCCGAAAACCACATCGATTCCAATTAACGTTAGGTCGTGAATCTAAGTGGAGCAAGTGAAGACTCGAGGTGTAAGGGCTATACGTCAGTATAACTCTGTGGGTGATTCCGAAATGAGTTTGACGGAATAGCACTTATAGATTCGAGATGGTGAATCAGAGTGCAAGGGTTATTGTCGTTAACTCTGAGGGTGATTCCAAAATGAGTGTAACGAGATAATGCCTTCGGTTTCGTTCGAACCCGGAACGAACTAGTATGGATTGAATGCTTTCAGAACATCGTCAGGTGGACGATGAGCATTCTAAGTGATATGTCCTATAAAGGTAATCGTAACCTCAAGCCTCATCAACCGGGAATGGCTAAAACAGGGGAGGTGCAGCAAAGCTTCGTGGGTAGCCCCCACTTGAGAGTAAGATTTACCCCTGTCTAGAGGTCCCTTTATATTTCGGCTGTGTGGGACGGTTGATCATGACAACCGTCGGGGTTGTCTTATTTGGAACTGTTCAGTAAGGAACGGGTCCGGCTTTGTGTTGCAGGGGAGTTAGGGTGGCTCCTCGGTACGGTGATCTAGGCCACGTACTGTGACGGGCGGTACCCCAGTAGCCCTGCCATTGATGGAATCCAAAATCCAATAAGTGCCGTACGTATTAGTTGTGCCCAACTATGTTGGAATGTGAGATGTAAGCATTTCAGCTATTTCTGTATTTTATTTGAAAACCCTAGACACTATTATAATATCACCGGATTTCCTATCAAATGTTTTGGTTAGCGTAAGGTAAAAACTTTTCCATGTTTATGTGTGGGAAGTCTTACGTGATACCTTTTCTTTTCAAAGTTTTTTTAAAGTTAAGCAACTTTAACCTGTTACTCACACCAGACCCATGTCTGACCCGGAGTTATTTTCTGTTTTTCTTTAACTCTTGGGTACTCAAATTTTTATGAGTAGTCAAGAGAATTCAGGTTAGGATTCAGGATTAGCTTTGACGAATTGTGGAGGAGCATATGGAGCAGGAGGCTTCTGCGTATAGTTATATAGTTCCGCTGTGTTTGGTCTCTGAGTGTTCTGTTTGTATTGAGTTGTAATAACTAGACAGGTGTTTATAACTGTCTAGTATGTGTTGTATATGTCTGTGTAACTCTGATATTTGATGTATACTATGTAATACTTTGTTATAAATATAATTTATTCGTTCCGCTGTTGAGATTCTTGTGTTGTTTCTTCCTTCTCTTCTTTCTATTCTCTTTTCTATCCCTTTCTTTCTTTATTCATGACGCGATTTTCCGGGAGTGGAAGTCGGGTCGTGACATCTTGGCATCAGAGCATTAGGTTGAGTGAATACTTAGGCTCTGAATAGAGAGCAGTACGTTGAGTGAATACGTAGGCTCTGTAGTGGTGTCTATCTTGAGAGAGCGTATTTGTATTTTTAATATATATATATATATATTATTGGTTCTACCTATTTGTTGGATTACCTGTTCGGGTATTTCCAATATAAGTTATTAAGGTAGATGAGGTAGAAGTGTGTGTAACACGACTACCATTGGTAGAGTTTGATGGATGATGTTGGAAGTGTATTTGTCGAGACTGTAGACCTAATATCGTCTCGAGTGAGTTCTGTTGTAATGAAGGACTTCATCGATCTCTGAAGGTAACCTGTTAAGGTTCGGAGTTCATCTTTGAAGTGTTGAATTGAGTTTTGATCTGTCGGTTGAGCAGAAGCAAGCAAGTGATGATATCTTGATATCTTAGGAAATAGTAGCTGCGTGATGAGATGCAGTGACTATGGATATTTCCGAAGATATTTCTTTGGAACAAGAATAAGAAGTGAGTCTACCGGTGTTGTGGCTGAGTTTGGCTGAGTATTCTGAGTTGGTAAAGAGTCTTCTGGCTGAGTAGTTTCTCTGAAGTGGAATTCAGAAGCAGTAGAGTAGATCCGTTTCTCTGGTAAGTTGGCTAAGTCAGCATAAGCTGTTCTGTTTGGTTGAGAGAGAGCAGTTTTCTTTGGATTTAGGCTGAGTTGATCGCAAAAGTGACTTGCGATAGTATGTTCTCTTGTGTTGTTGGAGATTGTCTGGATGTCTTCTGGAAGTCAGAGTTTGTCTGCATCTGGAGATCGAGTTTTCTTTCCAGGATTGGAGCTGGTGGTTCAGTTAGTTGATGGATGGTTCCTTGAGATAGAAGTTGGTGAAGCAACTCAGGTTTGGGAGGAACATCTGAGTTTTTCTTAATGGATATGTGGAACCATATTTCTGTGCTGGGTTGTCTGGTCTGTGCTTGTGCTCTTCGTCAGCATTTTCTTCTGTTTCGGATCAGAGTTGGCAGCGGAAGCAGTTTGGGGGTGTTTCTGTTTTCTTTTCCGGATAAGGGGAAGTTTGTTCTGTCTTCTGTTGTTGAGAA
This sequence comes from Allium cepa, assembly GCA_030765085.1. Taxonomy (NCBI): domain Eukaryota; kingdom Viridiplantae; phylum Streptophyta; class Magnoliopsida; order Asparagales; family Amaryllidaceae; genus Allium; species Allium cepa. The sequence goes on from CM060944.1 coordinate 434,972,806, forward strand.
GCAGGGTGTGTGTTCTTGGTTTTTGAGTGATCTTGAGGAGATCATTGGATTGTTTTTGATTCAGTCTGTTTCTTTTGGAATCAGCAAGAGTTGAGCTGATTAAGAGTGATGTTGGTAGCCCAGGATCATCCGAAGATTTTTATGGATAAGAGACGGAGAAATTTGGATTCTGGAATCGGAGATTTGATTTTGGTTAAGTTTTCTCTGATCCAAGGAGCTATAAGTTTGGGATGCTAGCTCCGTAGTGTTTTGGTTTCTTCTGTGATTGGTAAGATCAGTGTTTGATTTTCCTAGAACTGGATTGTCAGTTTGGATAACTGGGATTCAGGGTGTTTCGCGTATCTCTGAGGGAGTTCGTGTTTGATATTTCTGGTTGTAGAACCAGCAGTTTAAGATGGTTTGTTTGTTGAGTCAGACTCGTTTGTAGTCTGATATTCTGTATAGAATTGTTGTTAGGAGCTCTATAGCTTAGTAGTATTGATTGATTGGATTCGATAGAGCGAGTATCCCGATATATATATACCGGGGAAACTCGTGAAGGTTTTATCCAAAATTCTTTTGGATAATTAGATTTATTCTGATTATGTGAATTGGTTGCTTTGGTTGTTGGCATATGATTAACATATGCCGTGTTTTAAAATAAAATCTGTAAATAGATTATTAAATTGCCTTTGTTTTAAATTTCGGGGACGAAATTCTTTTAAGGGGGAAGGATTGTAATATCCCGGAATTTTGGACAATATAAATTTAATAATCTGGATTTAAATTTATATTGAATTAATAATTTTGATTAATAAATTTGATTTGATTTAAATAATCTTCTTTATTTAATAATTTAATTTGTGAAATTATTTTTGATAAGTTAACAAATTGTTTTCTATTTTATAATGTATATGTATTTATGTATATATTTTAAATAGACAATTTGTTTTTAGTTAAATTAGTATAGTATAATTTTAATATGTTTTGAAAATAGAAATGGTGATTTATTTTTGATTTGAGCTTTTCAAAAATATTTAATTAAAATACTATATGATTTTAAATATGAGATAAATGTTTTTAATTAGTTTCAAATTCATTTTAATTCAAGTTGTATATTAAAATATGTTATAAATTCTTTTATAAATTTGTTTTAAAAGTTTCTTTTCAAATGATAAACTTGTATATCATTTTATTTATAATACTTTGCTTGTTTCTTTAGAAACTTATTTATGTTCATAATTGTGTATAAAGATTTAATTAACAAAGCTTAATACTTTATTAACTCTAATTAAACATTAACTTAATTCAAAAAGACATGTGTTTGTGTATTAAAGATTTAAGCTAACAAGTGTCTCTATGTTTACAAGTGTCAATGTTTTATTTTAATTTTCTTTTAATTCATTTTCTGAAAATTTACATTCATATTAATTAGTTTCTTCATTCATATGCATTTCTTTCTCATTCCTCATTCTAAAAAGAAAATCTGAAGCTTTTCAATATGAAAAACTGCATATTTTTCAAACCTGTTTACATGTGCATTCAAACTCCTCCTCTTTTTCAAAACAAATCTGCATTTCCCCAAAGATCAAACCTGCATCAACATGAAAATGCTCTGCAATTTCAAGTTCGGCATCAAACAATCAAACTCTGAAACTCAAACAAACTCCTCAAACTCAAAATACTACCTGCATTTCTTTGATCTGAAAACAAAAGCTCTGCTGTTCTTGCATCTGAAAACAAAAACTCTGATTCAATCTTCATCAAGTAAGAAGCCTGCAAGTTTTAAAAAAAAAAAAAAACAAACATTTGCATTTCTTTTCAAATCTGGAAATGCAAGAAAGCTCTGCATTTCTTTACATATGAGAACAAAGCTCTGCATTTCAAAGATCTGCATGCATCATTTAAAAAGCAATATTCAAGTTTTAGAAGGATTCAAGCTACTGCATTTCAATTTTAAAAGCATTCAAAGGAGCCTGCCTGCATTTTCAAAATCAGGATGTACTCTGCATTTTAGTCTTCATCAAGATTTAAGGCCAGCATACATCCATTTAAAGCCCTGCATTTCATTTGCAAGCAAGACTAAGTGCCTGCATTTCAAATCTGGAACATGACATTGAAATATGCTCTGCATTTTGGCACATAAGGTGAGTAACTCATTTTTTTTTAAAAAAACTGTTTAATAGGTAAGTTGTGCATGTTTATAAATTGCAAATGAACATATATGAATTGCCATGAGTAAATTACTTGCAAGCAGGTGGCTGTAAACAATATGATAATTGGGCATGTGTGATTTTCAAAATTTCAAGCTTACGTTTGATTTCTGAATTTCTTCCTTTGACTTGTTGTTGATTAGTATTTAAATTATTGAACAAATCATGTTTGATTTAGAATAGTGTAAGTTCAAATTTTATATGAACTGCATGTGATTGTCTGTAGCTGGAAAATCAAGTACACAAACCAATTTGTTTAAAGAAAATTCAAATGTTAAAATTCATGTTTCAAGTTTATAAATAGAATTATTAAGTGAATTCAAGAACTTTTTAAACAAAAATTTCAAATTTACAGTGTTAAAATAATATGCAGTTCCAAACTGTATTTTTCACTTTGGCCAAAATAAATTGAAGCTTGCAATTGATCTGAGTGAATTTGCTTCTGGAGATAGTTTATCTATCATAGATTATAGGAAAAATGTCAAATTGGATTACAAATAAAATTTGGTGAAGAGATGGGAAATGACAGTATATAACCTAGTTTCACCTGGGTTAATATGTTGGGGTGTTGTGGCTTCAAGGGTGCATCGAGTTCTAAGATGTTTTGGGAATTCGTAGATGGTGTAGTGGTGAAGCTTTTGCCGGAGTATGGTGTGTAATGGTGATCAGAGGTGGAAGAGATGGGTGTTGCCAGGTTAGACATTGAGGGGGAGGGGAGGATTTCCAGGTTTGGGCTTTAAAAACTTGAATTTAATTCAAGTTGAAATCTAGATATTGGGTTGTTCAGGTGAGTTGTGGGTTTACTGACCGGAGAGAAGATGGCCAGAGGTGATGGACAGAGATGGTCTGAGGTGGTTCAGGTGGTGCACAAGGGAAATGTGCATGTTGTGAAAAACTGTGTGTTACAGGGTTTTGTCTCGAGTCAATTTAGTGGGGACTCGAAGCAAGGAGGCTTTTAACTCGAAGCAAGATCACTAATGGCTCGAAGTAATTTATAAAAGTGCTCGGGAACCATTTTGTTTCAGATTTTTATAAAAACAGAAGCTTGTCTGTTTCAACAATTTTAAAAATCAAGTTTAAAATTAAATCTAGAAATGGAACTTAGATTTAAAACTTGAATCTAAGATGAATTCAAATAGTTTGAATTCTAATTTTGAAATGGTGTGAGTTAAGGAATTCAAGTTTAAAAAAAAAAAAAAAAAAAAGAAACTGGAAACTGTTTTTTTCAGTTTTATAAATTGTGAAGTAAATGCAAACTAAATTTTAACTTAGGATTTCAAACTGAATTTGAATAGGAATTCAGATAAGTTTCAATTCTGGTTTTTGAAATAATTTAAATTCAAAAAGAAAGATTTTCAATGTTTGGTTTTTAAACAAAACAGAGAACAGTTTTCTGTTTTTAAGAAAGTATAGGAAAGTTTAAATTTGCAGGTGAAGATTTAAACTGATTTGAAATCTGAAATTTGAATGTGAATTCAAATTTAGTTTTCTGAGATTTGAAATCATTTATGTTTTAAATTTAAATTTGGAAATCAAACTCTCAAGTGTAAATGAATATGTGATTGGAAGGTTAAATATTTTAATTAGAAATTCAAAATGAATTCAAATCTGATTTTTTTAAATCTGGATTTAAATTTTTAAACTTCAGTTTAAAATAAAGATTTGAATTTAAATTGTTTTCAAATGATTTACATTTGAATTAAAGGTATAAATTATAGAAAGAGTTTTAAAGAATTTAAAACTAAATTAAGTTTGGAAGTTATATTTAAATTTTGAAATTTTAAAAGTAATTTTTAAATTGATTTGAATTTAATTTGAATTGAAATTTAAATTCTTTTTAAAACTTATTAAGTATATGTTTCTTGTAAACATATAAGATTAGTTTTGTATTGTTTTAAAATCTTATCTAAAATAAGTTTGAATCTTAAGTTTAAAAGAAATGTTAAATGGAAATTAATGTAAAATTTAAAAGCATTTTGTTTTTAAATGCATAATTTAAATAAGAAATATTTATCTAAAAGATAAATAAATGTTTAATGATTGGATTCATTAATTATGAAGGTAATTAAGATGAATATTAATTATTTAATTAATTAATAAGGTGGAAGTTTAATTAAATAATTAATGATTTTTAATTTAATTTGATATTAATTAATTAAGTTTAATTAATCTATAATTAAGGATGATTAATTAAATTTTAATTTATGATTAAGATTTATTTAATCAAGTGATTAGTGATAATTAAGATTTTAATTAACACTTAGTTAATTAATAATTAGAGATTAATTAAATAGTAATTAAATATTAATTACTTAATAACTAATGGTGATTAATTTAAGTTAATCTCTTAATTAAGTAATTAAGAAATGTTAATGAAGTCATTAACAATTAATTAATGTGATTAATTTTTGATAATTAATTAGATTAATTAATTAATAATCAATTATTTAGGTTTAATTACTTAATGAAAGTAATTAGCGAATTAATTACTTAATGTAATTAATTAAGGTTAATATGATTTGTTTAGATTAATTAATTAATTTTAATTGATTTAAACATTTGTTGAATTGTTGATAATTACTTATGTAATTAATGAATTTGTAATTACTTAAGGAAGTAATTAATTAATAATTATAGAATGTAATTAAGGATATTTATTTTAGAATTAATTTGGATTTAAATTACTTTGAAATTAATCAAGGGGATTGATTTAGATAATTAATTAAGAATAATTAATTATTGAGTTGAGTAATTAATGTAGTTAATTACAGATTGATTATTAATCAAGGGTGATTAATATATATGTAGGGATTGGTTTTAGATTAATTACTAATGTAATTAATTAAGTAATTAACTTGTGTAATCAACTTATAAGCTAATTACTTATTGTAATTAGAGATAGTTAATCAGTAATGATTAATTGAATGATTATTTATAAATTGATTTGTAATCAATGGATGGTTAAGTTAAGTAGAATTAATGATGAAGAAATTAATTTAATTCATTTTAAATTAATTAGAGATTGAGTAATTAATTTAATTCATTTTAAATTAATTATAGAGGTGTGATCATTAGATCATTTGCTTATGTTTGATGATTGGTATTGGTTGACTGGTATGGTTTGTAATCTCAGTTATGAGATGAGTAGTGATTGTGATATGGATGCATTGGTTGCTTTTGGATGATAATATGGATTATCTGATTTTGATATAATTATCTGGTGATAATGATAAGATTGATTATCTATTGTGTTGTGAATTATCTATCTGTGTATATTTAGATAATGAATTGAATTGTTTTAAACTTAAAACAACTTGGACCTAAAAGACACGCTTTGGATTTCGATGAGACCGGGATCGGGTTTCCATATTTGGAATTCCGAAAACCACATCGATTCCAATTAACGTTAGGTCGTGAATCTAAGTGGAGCAAGTGAAGACTCGAGGTGTAAGGGCTATACGTCAGTATAACTCTGTGGGTGATTCCGAAATGAGTTTGACGGAATAGCACTTATAGATTCGAGATGGTGAATCAGAGTGCAAGGGTTATTGTCGTTAACTCTGAGGGTGATTCCAAAATGAGTGTAACGAGATAATGCCTTCGGTTTCGTTCGAACCCGGAACGAACTAGTATGGATTGAATGCTTTCAGAACATCGTCAGGTGGACGATGAGCATTCTAAGTGATATGTCCTATAAAGGTAATCGTAACCTCAAGCCTCATCAACCGGGAATGGCTAAAACAGGGGAGGTGCAGCAAAGCTTCGTGGGTAGCCCCCACTTGAGAGTAAGATTTACCCCTGTCTAGAGGTCCCTTTATATTTCGGCTGTGTGGGACGGTTGATCATGACAACCGTCGGGGTTGTCTTATTTGGAACTGTTCAGTAAGGAACGGGTCCGGCTTTGTGTTGCAGGGGAGTTAGGGTGGCTCCTCGGTACGGTGATCTAGGCCACGTACTGTGACGGGCGGTACCCCAGTAGCCCTGCCATTGATGGAATCCAAAATCCAATAAGTGCCGTACGTATTAGTTGTGCCCAACTATGTTGGAATGTGAGATGTAAGCATTTCAGCTATTTCTGTATTTTATTTGAAAACCCTAGACACTATTATAATATCACCGGATTTCCTATCAAATGTTTTGGTTAGCGTAAGGTAAAAACTTTTCCATGTTTATGTGTGGGAAGTCTTACGTGATACCTTTTCTTTTCAAAGTTTTTTTAAAGTTAAGCAACTTTAACCTGTTACTCACACCAGACCCATGTCTGACCCGGAGTTATTTTCTGTTTTTCTTTAACTCTTGGGTACTCAAATTTTTATGAGTAGTCAAGAGAATTCAGGTTAGGATTCAGGATTAGCTTTGACGAATTGTGGAGGAGCATATGGAGCAGGAGGCTTCTGCGTATAGTTATATAGTTCCGCTGTGTTTGGTCTCTGAGTGTTCTGTTTGTATTGAGTTGTAATAACTAGACAGGTGTTTATAACTGTCTAGTATGTGTTGTATATGTCTGTGTAACTCTGATATTTGATGTATACTATGTAATACTTTGTTATAAATATAATTTATTCGTTCCGCTGTTGAGATTCTTGTGTTGTTTCTTCCTTCTCTTCTTTCTATTCTCTTTTCTATCCCTTTCTTTCTTTATTCATGACGCGATTTTCCGGGAGTGGAAGTCGGGTCGTGACACAAAGGATTTAAAAATTAAATTTTCCTTTTAAAATGATTAACAACAAGTTAAATTCTTTATTTAATCATAATTAATCTTTATTAAATTTGAACTTAAAATTAATTATAAATTAATAAATAATTAAACCTTCAATAAATAATAAACAACAATTAATTATAAATAAATAATTAAACACTAATTAATCCTTTATTAATTATTAAACAATCATTTAAACCTTAATCAATAATATAATATTAATTAATCAAAATTAAATAATCTTCAATTAAGTCTTGATAATAAATTAAATCTTTAGTAAATAAATTAAAAATTAAAAACCCTGATTAGTTTAAAATTAAACATATGGTTGATAATTAATTGATAATTAACACTATGTTTAATTAGTGATTAATTAAAAGTAAATCACATACTTAAGTTATAATTAATTAAAAATTAATCATACTTAATAATTGATTAATTAAAATTAATATTATCTTTAAAAAATAATTAATTAGTAACTAATATTTACTTAATTAAAGTTAATGAACCTTATTAACACTTAATTTATTAATAATTATTAAAACTTAATTAACTCATTATTAATTATTAAATCCTTAATTAACTTTTAAACATTATTATTAGGCTTATAATACATTTACAAAATAATTTTAAGTATGAAACTTAAATTTGAAAAATTCAAACTTTTAAAGCGAAACTACATCTATAGCGAATATCGCTATGGAAATCCTAAATTGAAAATGTTTTAACTTTCCCGATCAAAACGTCAGCACTTAAATAATTTCCAACTTATCATAAACATAGCATAACAGTGTGCATAAAAAAAGTTGAAACTTTGAAATGATTTTCAATTTCCTTTAACTAAACATTAGTTTTTCCATAAAGAAATCTAATCGTCAATACCATATCGAATTGTCCATTTCCTTAGCATGACATCTCATACACAAGCCTAAACATCCATAAATGTATCATCATCATAGCACAAACCCAAAAATCACATCTTTATAATGAAATACAAAGCTTTAGCTTTCGATTCGTAAGTCAATATCTGAACCGTGTAACGACCCGCTATTTGGACTATTCGCATTCGCATATGTGGGGCTTGAATAATTCAAAATACCGAATTGTTAATTTAAATTTGGCAAAACCGAACATATACAATAAATAAATAATCACAAATACAGAGTAATAAATGCAGTGGAAACAAAAGATAGTAGTTGATGAAGCTACTATATATATAACAGAGTTAAATAAGTTACAACAGAAGTCTCAAATACAATAGTCAAATACACGAATCAGTATACATCACTGGAATCACTGAATATCTGAAAGATGATAGATAGCTGGATCTCCGGGAGAAGCTCCAACTCCAAAGGGTGAGTCTCAAATACTGGTACACTCAATCTGACCCGAGCGTAAAGAAAAACACAAAACACTCAAGTCAGGATTGACATTCTTATATCAATAAATCCAACTCAAGTGAAATAACAATTGAAATACAAGTAACTCAAAGGATGTTGGAATAACCATCCTCTAAGGATCCGTTAAACTATCTACTATGTATTAGTATACGCTAAGTAGATAATGTCTATCAGTAATATAAAGTATCGAAATAGTGTTAAGGCGTTACCATTATTCCCCTTAACACATTTTTATATAAGCGTTATAGTCTATACATCATTGTATGCTCCACCGTAAACTAGTGGGATATCAGGGAGTACTCCATAGGTATAACACAAAACAAATTCGTAGTGGTCGCATATATAGGGATACAAGTATGACAAGGCACATGAGGCAATACCCAAGGTAGTGAAACTACCGTTTGCCTAATCCGGACTGGTGAAAACGCATCGCCGCAACAATCGCAACACTGCGAAACAACTCTCCGAAAAGTACGATGGTACACCGATCAATAACAAGTAATGAGTAGTTTATGAAGAAGTGTGTTCGCTCGAGGTGGCTAACCCCATTTGGCCCGGCACGGCTCCTGTTTTATTCATTTTCAATTTGACACAAGTGTCAAGGCTATCCATTATCGTTCTCTTTCTTCAGTCATCACGTACTTCATTCCAACCACTTCATTCTAGATCACACTTTGCGTATAGTTATTAAAGTGGTTTTTGGTTTAGACAGAGAGTATGTCCATAACCGATTCCGGTTTCTTTTATAACTTTCATGATTATTACACCGATTGGTCGTTTAATATATTTAAAAACCAAATCAAATTCAATTTCAATTAGAACTTGTAAATCAACATTTCATTGTCTTCCTAAATCAATTTCCATAATTTACGTTTCAAAACTTCCAAATTACTATTTCAAAATCTTATAATTCAATTTCAATTTTTATTTAAACAATTCGAATATTGATTCAAGTTTTCATATAAGTTTCATTCCGAAATCATTTAAATTAATTTAATTTAACATTCAAATCAATTTATATTCATTGATCGATTTCATTCAATATTTATTAAGTTACTTTGTCATTCAAAACAATTTCTATTTAAATTCCCAATTCATTAAATCAATTTAAGTTTTCCTATATCATATCAAACTTTCAAATTTAATTAAATTAAATTTGTCAAATCAAATTCTTTAAATTTCAAGTCTTATATTAATTTCAATAAGTCACATTCTATTTCTTGTTAAAGAAATTCAATTTTCTTATTTATTTACTTAGTTACTAATTTCAAAACACAATTAATAAAGAAACTAAATTTTACATATTCGAGAAGTTCAATTTCACTTATTAACTTACTTAAATAATTTTCCAAAACTTAATAAATAAAGAAACCCAATTTTATTTATTATCGAAGTTCAAATTCACTTATTCAAAAGTTCAATTTCTCTTATCAAAGAATTCAAATTTTTATTAGTTATCAATTAATTCAATCTTATTCAATTATTAAATAATTTCAAAACTTAATTATTAAATAATTTCCAACTTAATTATTAAATAATTTCAAACTTAATTATTAATAATTCCAAATTTAATTATTAAATAATAAATTTTTAAACACGTTCTTTCATCAGTTACTACGTTAATATTTTGTTTCAAATTTCAAATATTCAATTTCTTTTCATTAAAATTTTAAATTCCAATTCTATTCCAAAACCTTATTATTATTCAAATAAAAATTTTATTTTATTTTTAAATCCAATTATTGACCAATCGGTTTTATTTAATTCTCTATCCTAAGTCAAGTTCATTTGGGTATTTATCATTTCAACCCGATTCCATTTCAATTCAAAAATCAAAGCATAGCAAAGGGAACTTGCAGTGTGATAACTGGGATGGTGTCAAAATAAATAAACAAGCAATAGCAACCATCAATAACAATCCAATAATTAATTCAAATAATCCCGAAATAATCGTATTAACTTACATTTGTTGTTTATCCAAACTATTATAATTATTTCTAGAATCTATACTATCATTTCATGTAGATTAAAGATTATTACACTTATTGTTCTATACAATTCTACATTTGACATCAGTTATTCAATTTCATACTTAATCAATTAATACAACATAAATTTAAATGGTTCAAGGGTATTAACATTTTTCTACATGTCGAATAATTAAACATTTAAGGGGTCGTATTATACAAATTTAACTAATCAAATTCGACACATATGTCAATTCAAAATTTTTAACTATCCTACGTCCAATTCAATTGTGTAACAATTGTCACTTTATACATTACAATTTACGTCCAATATAAACAACAAACAATCAATCAATTATCAACCAAACGGGATTATCATCGTATAATTAACAAATAATGGTGTCAGATGTCACAGGTGGACTGATACAGGTAATAACATATAAAACAGTGTAAATAACTAACAGCAGCATATTTCAATTATCGTTTCAATTGAAATCAAATTTAATAAATAAAAGAACATTAATCGTGAGTGATTGCTCACCTTTCGAGGCTAGAGACAATAAACAATGAAGCTGAGTTACGAAATGCAAGAACGAATCCCAAGACAAAGCAAGATTGGCGCGAATTGACGGCAAAGCTGATAGTTGAAGACGACGGAATATATTAGAATGGAATTTATAAAGATAAATTGGAATAACTAAACTGATATATAACTAAATAAAATCATATTTTAACTTCGACATATTTTAATTAAATATATATTCATTTCAAAATCCATTGGTTTAAATTAAAATTCAAATATTAAAGTCAAACATGTATATATAACTGTTTGAAACCAAATGATATCTATATACAATTAATATGTAATTTAAGATAAAATAATAATATATGACTAATAAAAATTCATGAGTATACATAAAAAAAATTCAGATATAGGCTGACATAACTTCAACAAAATATAATATAGTATCAGAGCATAAATATTATAGTCATGGAAAGCACATATATAATATACTGCATATATAAACTAAGGATATATTAGTATAGACTCAATTACTTGCCTATATATATATGAACATCCAGTATATATGCATCCCATATAAAATATATATATGAACAACAACTCAAATCAAAAAACCAAAATTCGCTTCATATACCCTGGAAACACAAATATGCTGTGGTAAAACGTAAACTATAACACGTAACCAACTTACGATATGTAAGCTTACAAATAATAAAATGTACACTAACACATAATAACTGTAAAACTAAAAGAAATATGACAAAATGAATGGGTTGCGGACCCAAATATGCAAGCAACGGTAAAACACGTCATATATATCTCGGTTATAAAACACGTCCTTTTATAAAAGTATAACTAAGATACAAATATAACTTACAAAATTCTATAGAAAGTTCATCTCCACAATACGTATTATTAAATAATATATATTAGCCTTATACAAACAGTAACTAACCAAATCAATTATATATACTAAACACAATAGATAATAATATGCATAAATTATATATTATTTATAAACAACAATCTATACTATATATACACTAAGCACTGTAACATATATTCAACTTAGTACACAATCATATTTTAAACATATAAACTTACATACTTATTTAGTTGAAATAGAAATATATATATATACACATAAAATTATAGATTATAAACAACAAAACAGAGTAGCATTCAGAAGAAAATGAGCGACAACAAAGCATATATATACTTACGATGGTATGTTATATAAACTCGGGCCTGATGCTTGTTGTCCTTGGCGACACGAAGGATCTGAAGTAGCCGAGCATGCGTAGGGGGGATGAAGCAGAGAGAACGGAGAAGGTGTTGTTCGCATGGAGAGGTGGAGTTGAGGGTCGGTCCTCGTGGCGGCTATTAGGGGAGTTTGCCGGGTAGGTCGGCAAGGCACGGAGGGAAGGGAGAGGCCGAAGTGGTGATGGAGTCGGCTCGGGAAGGAAGTGGACGACTGTGGTGTGATGGAGTAGCCGATGGGTTTGTGCCGCTAACAGGCACGGCTCATTTCAATTTTTTTTCTTTTTTTTATAGCGAATGGTGCTGTAAAATTTTCGACAGCGGCAACTGCGGATGAGAGAGAAGGAATTGTGCGAAGCGGTAGCATGAGTGGAAGGTGGATCTGAGTTTTCTTTAAGTGGGGAGAACAAATGTAACAGAGAGGAAAATAAAAAGTAAAGAAGCCAAAAGAGAAATGTGACGAGAACTAGAACAAGCGAGCCAGTTACTACTTCAAATAATGGGAATATCAAAAATTAAACGCTAGAATCAAATAAATGTCACTAGCCGGTTCCTAAGGAAAATGTATGAAAGGTCACAACCTAAAACCAGGTAAACAAATGAATGTGATAATAATTTCTAGTTGCTGTCGATTCGGTTTTAAATTTTGAATTGATGCCACTTTTAAGAGTGTAAAAGTGGTATCGCTTCGACGAGCTGTTTTATCGTTACCGTCGTGTACTGAATCTCAAAATACAAAAATAAATATATTGTAGAGGTCAGCACGACGAGATGATCAAAACGGCATATGGATATCAGTGATTCGATTGAATTATAAAAATTCGAATTTTCTACTGGCGGAAAATGTAAGAAAAACGCAGAAAAATAAGATCAACGGAGCTAAAGAAGTCCGAATTTGGAAAATTGAAAATTGACGCCTTGCTCAAAAGATGATTTAGAATTTTTCTATGTAAAAACATTTAGGTTTCGAAAACGATTGATTTTCATCGAATTTTAACTGATTAAATTTAAATAAATTACGCACGAAAATAAACTTCATATTTCCGGACGAAAAATTTCCAGTTGCTATGTTTAACTAGACGCATTTCAAATATTAAATTTTTATTTCAAAATTTTATTATTTAAAATTTCATGAAGATTCAATTAATTAAATAAATAAACGGCTAAAATTTACGGGTCTTTACACTCTTCCCCACTTAAAACTTTTCGTCCCCGAAAAGGAAGGAGGTAGGAGAATAGAAACAATTAGAAAGATAATAGATTAAAATATTGAGTAAAACCATTAATTCAATCGTATAATTTCAATTTACTTTAATTAATACTCAAGATTTGAATTAAAATTCAAGGTACTTCAATAAGTTGATTTAATTTCAATTTCTTAATATTTGATACCAAAAGGTTCCTTCAAAACAAAATTTTATTTATTTATCTCATTTATTCATTGCTTTATTATCCAATTATCCTTTATGGACAATTTTCTAAAATCATAATTTTGAATAATCATTTATTACTATCATATTTATTTAACATATTTAATACTTCTTTGTTCTAAATTATTATTAAATTTTCTCCGCTTAATATCCTATTACATATATTAAGTATATTTATGTTTATTATAACCACTCAATTTATTTATAAATTCCTTTAACATCATTTTATACTGTATAGTATTCAATTACATAGTTAACTTTTGAAAATTTAGGTAAGTTATATATAATGCAATTGAGTATTATCAAAATGGTTTACAATTTACTTATTTCAAGTTAAATATTTAGTCAAAAATTTTGGCTTTATTGAAAATCATCCTTAAATCTAAATTTTAAGAATTAATTTCTGATTGGCTTCAAACCATTTCATAGATAAATATACGTATACTATATATCAAATCAAATTAAATCATATATTTATATATATTATAAATCAAGTCATCCTTAAGAAGTTCATATCAAACTCATTTTCCAAACAAAAGAATAGCAAAGCCACTGAATAGTCTCTCCACTTCGAAATCGAAAATGAATGTCGATGATGCGGCCATCATCACCAAAATTATTTTCCAGCAACAAAATAGGAGAGCACTGTTTTAAACATTTTAGATTCTTTGAAATGATTTCTATTTGAAAGATATTTTAAATGCTACACACTTTAAAACTTTCAAATCAAAGTTGAAATCACCGGAAATTTAATTCTCAAATTCTAATTTAGTTCACTTCAAATTTCAATCAAATTATACCTAAGTTTTATAAATTCATTTATTTATACTGCAATAGTCAATGGTTTACAAAACAATAAATGAAAATTAAATATTATCATTTGGGACAACAAATTTATTAACAATTTAATTTCAGAAAAATTTATACTTATATAATATAATCAGTCAAAATTATCTTATTTATCAAATTTGAAAACAATATTGTGTCAGTTTCTTCTGCTCAAGTGTTTTGGAAATCCTATCGATAGCGTTGTTCATACGGATCGATCGAAAACCCAAATCAACATCAACAACTCAAACAACACAATATATAAATATATAAAAAAATTAGTATAAATACAAATACACTCCCTCGCATGACGACACAAGAATGGATATCAAAACGAAAATAGAGATTCAAATTTGATGGAAATCAAATCATAGATAATTTGATTCGATAATAAGTTGAAACATAAGATAAGATAATTCAATTAACAGAATTGGGAGATGAACAAACTTATTTAATTCATGGGCAACCTTAACTGGGTCGACCGTAACTTCAAGAATAAGATTAATGTTGAATTCCAAGGTAAATCAACATTCGATCTCAAGAGATAGGATTTGGAATAATGGGAGATACTAGCATCTATACGGAGGATATAAAATCTTCGGTGAATCAGTGCTGTTGTAAAGGAGTTTCACCCCTTTTATAAATCAATTTGATATTGGCAAGATCGCCATCTCATTATAAAGATCATTCAAAGTGGAGTTATGCGATTCTCCAGAATTAAATAAGACGAATAGTAAGGGACAAGAATGAATTTTGAAACCGAGGGATGTTCCAAAAATTCAAAGGAATCGAGTCAAAAGGGAGAGATTGAAACTCAAATGAGGGTGATTCTTTAAATGTATTTACCCTATATGTTAAGTTTTGCCTAGAGCTGCCAAAGCTCTGATACCAATGGTAACGACCCGCTATTTTGGACTATTCGCATCCGCACATGCCGGACATGAATAATTCAAAATACCGAATTGTTAATTTAAATTTGGCAAAACCGACAGATCACAGATACAGAGTAATAAATGCAGCGGAAACAAAAGATAGTAGTTCATGAAGCTACTATATATATATAACAGAGTTAAATAAGTTACAACAGAAGTCTTGAATACAATAGTCAAATACAAGAATCAGTATACATCACTGGAATCACTAAATATCTGAAAGCTGATAGATAGCTGGATCTCCAGGCGAAGCTCTAACTCCAAAGGGTGAGTCTCGAATACTGGTACACTCAGTCTGACCCGAGCGTAAAGCAAAACACAAAATACACGAGTCAGGATTAACATTCTTATATCAATAAATCCAACTCAAGTGAAATAACAATTGAAATATAAGTAACTCAAAGGATGTTGGAATAACCATCCTCTAAGGATCCATTAAACTATCTACTATGTAGTAGTATACGCTAAGTAGATAATGTCTATCAGTAATATAAAGTATCAAAATAGTGTTAAGACGTTACCATTATTCCCCTTAACACATTTTTATATAAGCGTTATAGTCTATACAGCACTGTAAACTCCACCGTAAACTAGTGGGATATCAGGGAGTACTCCATAGGTATAACACAAAACAAATTCGTAGTGGTCGCGTATATAGGGATACAAGTATGACAAGACACATGAGGCAATACCCAAGGTAGTGAAACTACCGTTTGCCTAATCTGGACTGGTGAAAACGCATCGCCGCAACGATCGCAACACCGCGAAACAACACTCCCAAAAGTACGAGGGTCAATTAATAACAAGTAATGAGTGGTTTACAAAGAAGTGTGTTTGCTCGAGGTGGGCAACCGCATTTGGCCCGTCACGTCTCCTGTTTCAATCATTTTTAATTTGACACAAGTGTCAAGGCTATCCATTATCGTTCTCTTTCTTCAGTCATCACATACATCATTCCAACCACTTCATTATGGATCACACTCCGCGTATAGTTATTAAAGTGGTTTTCGGTTTAGACAGAGAGTATGTCCATAACCGATTCCGGTTTCTTTAATAACTTTCGTGATTATTACACCGATTGGTCGTTTAATATATTTCAAAACCAAATCAAATTCAATTTCAATTAGAATTTGTAAATCAACATTTCATTTGTCTTCCTAAATCAATTTCCATAATTTACGTTTCAAAACTTCCAAATTACTTTTTCAAAATCTTATGATTCAATTTCAATTTTTATTTAAACAGTTCGAATATTGATTCAAGTTTGCATATAAGTTTCATTCCGAAATCATTTAAATTAATTTCCATTTGTTGTTTATGCAAACTAATATAATTATTTCTAGAATCTACACTATCATTTCATGTAGATTAAAGATTATTACACTTATTATTCTATACAATTCTATATTTGACATCAATTATTCAATTTCATACTTAATCAATAAATACAACATAAATTTAAATGGTTTAAGGGTAATTAACATTTTTCTACATGTCAAATAATTAAACATTTAAGAGGTTATATTATACAAATTTATCTAATCAAATTCGACACATATGTCAATTCAAAAATTTTAACTATCCTACGTCCACTTCAATTGTGTAATATTTGTCACTATATACATTACAATTTACATCCAATATAAACAACAAACAATTAATCAATTATCAAACCAAACGGGATTACCATCGTATAATTAACAGATAATGGTGTCAGATGTTACAGGTGGACTGATACAGGTAATAACATATGAAACAGTGTAAATAACTAACGGCAGCATATTTCAGTTGTCGTTTCAATTGAAATTTAGTTTAATAAATAAAGGAACATTAATCGTGGGTGACTGCTCACCTTTCGAGGCTAGAGACAATAGACAATGAAGTGGAGTTACGAAATGCAAGAACGAATCCCAAGACAAAGCTAGATTGGCGCGAATTGACAGCCAAGCTGATTGTTGAAGATGACGGAATCAATTAGAATGGAATTGATAAAGATAAATTGGAATAACTAAACTGATATATAAATAAATAAAATCATATTTTAACTTCAACATATTTTAATTAAATATATATTCATTTAAAAATCCATTGGTTTAAATTAAAACTCAAATATTAAAGTCAAACGTGTATATATAACTGTTTGAAACCAAATGATATCTATATATAAGCAATATGTAATTTATATATGACTAATATAAATTCATGAGTATACATAAAAAATACAAATGTAGGCTGACATAACTTCAACAAAATATAATATAGTATCAGAGCATAAATATTAAAGTCATGGAAAGCACATATATAATATACTGCATATATAAACTAAGGATATATTAGTATAGACTCAATTACTTGCCTATATATATACAAACATCCAGTGTATATGTATCCCATATAAAATTTATATATGAACAACAACTCAAATCACAAAACCAAAATTCGCTTCATATACCCTGGAAACACAAATATTCTATGGTAAAACATAAACTATAACACGTAACCAACTTACGATATATAAGCTTACAAATAATAAAATGTACACTAACACATAATAACTGTAAAACTAAAAGAAATATGACAAAATGAATGGGTTGCGGACCCAAATATGCAAGCAACGGTAAAACACGTCATATATATCTCGGTTATAAAACACGTCCTTTTATAAAAGTATAACTAAGATACAAATATAACTTACAAAATTCTATAGAAAGTTCATCTCCACAATACGTATTATTAAATAATATATATTAGCCTTATACAAACAGTAAGTAACCAAATCAATTATATATACCAAACACAATAGATAATAATATGCGTAACTTATATATTATTTATAAACAACAATCTATATTATATATATACTAAGCACTCTAACATATATTCAACTTAGTACTCAATCATATTTAAAACATATAAACTTACATACTTATTTACTTGAAATAGAAATATATATATATATACACAAAACTATAGATTATAAACAACAGAACAGAGTAGCATTCAGAAGAAAATGAGTGACAACAAAGCATAGATATACTTACAATAGTATATTATATAAACTCGGGCCTGATGCTTACTGTCATTGGCAACGCGAAGGATCTGAAGTAGCTGAGCATGCGTAGGGGGATGAAACGGAGAGAACGGAGAAGGTGTTGTTCGCATGGAGAGGCGGAGTTGAGGGTCGGTCCTCGTGGCGGCTGTTAGGGGAGTTTACCGTGTGGGTCGGCAAGGCGCGGAGGGAAGGGAGAGGCCGAAGTGGTGATGGAGTCGGCTTGGTAAGGAAGTGGACGGTTGTCGTGTGATGGAGTAGTCGATGGGTTTGTGCCGCTAAAAGGCACGGCTCATCTCATTTTTTTTTCTTTTTTTTATAGCGAACGGTGCTGTAAATTTTCGGCAGCGGCAACTGCAGGTGAGGGAGAAGGAATTGTGCGAAGCGATAGCATGAGTGGAAGGTGGATCTGAGTTTTCTGGAAGTGGGGAGAACAAATGTAACAGAGAGGAAAAGAAAAAGTAAAGAAGCGAAAAGAGAAAGGTGATGAGAACTAGAACAAGCGAGCCAGTTATTACTTCAAGCAGTGGGAATACCAAAAATTAAAGGCTGGAATCAAATAAATGTCACTAGCCGGTTCCCAAGGAAAATGTATGAAAGGTCACAAGCTAAAACCAGGTAAACAAATGAATGTGATAATAATTTCTAGTTGTTCTCGATTCGGTTTGAAATTTTGAATTGACGCCACTTTTAAGAGTGTAAAAGTGGTATCGCTACGACGAGCTGTTTTATCGCTACCGTCGTACACTGAATCTCAAAATACAAAAATGAATATACCGTTGAGGTCAGCACGACAAGACGATTAAAACGGCATACGAATATCAGTGATTCGATTGAATTATAAAAATTCGAATTTTCTACTACGGAAAATGCAAGAAAAACGCAGAAAAATAAGATTGACGGAGCTAAAGAAGTCCGAATTTGGAAAAACGAAAAATGACGGCTTGCTCAAAAGATGATTTAGAATTTTTTATGTAAATATATTTAGGTTTCGAAAACGTTTGATTTTCATTGAATTTTAACTGATTAAATTGAAATAAATAACGCATGAAAATAAACTTCATATTTCCGGAAGAAAAATTTCCGGTTCCTATGTTTAACTAGACACATTTCAAATATTAAATTTTTATTTCAAATTTTTATTATTTAAAATTTCATGAAAATTCAATTAATTAAATGAATAAACGGCTAAAATTTATTGGTCGTTACAAACTGCAACTAGCAACGTACACATATATTCAAACCATATAATATTACAACCAAACAACCAACTTATTTTTCCATCCAACATTAAATATGTATAAAGGTAAAAAAATTCCAAAAGTTAAAGACTTAACTCACCAAAAATTCTTTAAAAACTTGGTACATTTTGGAATTCGAAAAGGTCGAAAAATCAGAAAACCTACTCGAATATAGGTCAATTTCCCCTCCATTTTTGGAAATATAATTCTCGGATTTTGGAAAAGTGGTCAAAAGGTTTAGGAAATTATTTCTTATATAATTCCAAAAAAAGAAACACTCAATTTTAATTATTTTTAAGGAAGATAAGGTCAAAATAAGAAGGACCATATCAGCCTTGGATCTCTGGGTCCTAAAACACTTTGCAAATAAACGATATTTTTACATAGCAGGACCAAAAATTTGAAAAAGTGATCTACATAATAGTTGTAGCCTCTAAAATTTTACATGATTTAAAAAAAATCTTGATTTGGAGTAGTCTGTAGGAAGTTATGGCCGAATGAAGTAGGATAAAAAATGGAGAAAGCAGAGATGAAAATAAGTGAATTAAAACCAAGTTTTAAGTTAGAATTTGATTATTATTTTTTTGAAATTTAAAACCTAAAAACTAAATGGAGAATCCATGGAAGTTTTGCTTCCAAGCTTAGGAAAGTTTTTCAAATGGAAAAGAGAATGAGAAAGTGAAATAAAAATAAGAAAACTTAGTTTACAAATAACATTAACATGTTGAATTACCAAATTACCCCTCGTCCTTTACGTTCCATTCCATGAATGCCACATCACCATGTCCTCCTCCTTCCGACATATCAACGCCACCATAGCTACCCACTTTCACATCAAGCCACCATGCCATTTAATGCTCGTACTAAAGTGTATAAACATGTTTACCTCATAATGTCCCATCATGCCCCTAAAGTATCTTAAAACATCTTTCATTTTATTAACATCTTCATACATACATACATGTATGTATGTATGTATGTATGTACATAAGTATATATCTATATGTAAATCAATACACATTGACTTATTTCTATTTGTATGTATTATATTTACACAAGATTTCACAATGTTTTCGATAACTTTTAACTATTGAAAAGTCGAAAAATCGAAAAAAAAATCCGGTCACGTTATTCTATATTTCGCTGAACTATATATGTTTGTAAACAAATTTTGAAAACTATTTCACCATCATTATTTATAATTTAAAAGAGTTTTATTTTTATTGTAAAACCTATATATTCAATATGTTAAATTAATTGAATATACGCAAATCAAAGGAGTGAAATTTCGGATCATTACATTATACGTACGTACATACATACATCCATACATACATACATATATATATGAAGAAGCAAACATAATAACATAATAATACCAACTCATGTGGTTTGATATCCTTGAAATCATTTTATATAAATCCTAGTTTATCCCTTTAACCTATTAATCAAGGAAACTTCTTCAAAAATTCCATATTTAAAATTATTTCAACATCTTTATTTATGCCATTATTTTTCCTTTTAAATGTGACTAGGTTATTTATGTTGAAAACAAAGGATTCGATGCCTTAACACGTAACATTCGAAAACCTTGGATAACCTCCTTCAAAAGCATTGAAAACTTCTTTTCAAAACCCTCAATATATACCTTTCAAATCTCTTTAAACTATCTATTTCAAAACCAAAATATACCTTTGGGAATTACCAAAGCATTACTTGATAATCCTTAGAAACATACTGTCACGACCCGACTTTCCACTCCCGGGAAATCGCATCATGAATTAAGAAAGAAAGGGATAGAAAAGAGAATAGAAAGAAGAGAAGGAAGAAACAACACAAGAATCTCAACAGCGGAACGAATAAATTATATTTATAACAAAATATTACATAGTATACATCAAATATCAGAGTACACAGACATATACAACACATACTAGACAGTTATAGACACCTGTCTAGTTATACAACTCAAATCAAACACAACACTCAGAGATACCAAACACAGCGGAATTATATAACTATACGCAGAAGCCTCCTGCTCCATATGCTCCTCCACAAATCGTCAAAGCCAATCCTGAATCCTAACCTGAATTCCCTTGGCTACTCGTAAAAATTTGAGTACCCAAGAGTTTATGAAAAACAAAAGATAAACTCCGGGTCAGACATGGGTCTGGTGTGAGTAACAGGTTAAAGTTGCTTAACTTTGAAAAACCTTTGAAAAGAAAAGGGTACCACGTAAGACTTCCCACACATAAACATGGAAAAGTTTTTACCTTACGCTAACCAAAACATTTGATAGGAAATCCGATGATATTATAATAGTGTCTAGGGTTTTCAAATAAATAAGAAATAGCCGAAATTGTTACATGATTAAATTCCAGCTACTAGCCACAAAAGTGGGTAATACAATCAAAACCGTTGGCACTTATTGGATTGTGGATTCCATACAATGGCAGGGCTACTGGGGTACCGCCCGTCACAGTACGTGGCCTAGATCACCGTACCGAGGATTACTCCCTTCATCCCCTGCAACACAAAGCCGGACCCATTCCTTACTGAATAGTTCCGAACAAGACAACCCCGCAGTTGGCGTACGTTCCAACTGCCCACACAGCCGAAATAAAAGGGACCTCTAGACAGGGGAAAATCTTGCTCTCCAGTGGGGGCTACCCACGAAGCCTTGCTGCACCTCCCCTGTTTTAGCCATTCCCGGTTGATGAGGCTTGAGGTTACGATTACCTTTATAGGACATAACACTTAGAATGCTCATCGTCCGCCTGACGATGTGCTGAAAGCATTCAATCCATACAAGTTCGTTCCGGGTTCGAACGAAACCGAAGGCATTATCTCGTTACACTCGTTTTGGAATCACCCTCAGAGTTAACGACGATAACCCTTGCACTCTAATTTACCATCTCGAATCTATAAGTACTATTCCGTCAAACTCATTACGGAATCACCCACAGAGTTATACTGACGTATAGCTCTTACACCTCGAGTCTTCACTTGCTCCATATAGATTCACGACCTAACGTTATTTGGAATCGATGTGGTTTTCGGATATCCAAATATGGAAACCCGATCCCGGTCTCATCGAAATCCAAAGCGTGTCTTTTAAGGCCAAGTTGTTTTAAAGGTTTAAAACAATTCAACTATCTATATAAACAGATAGATAAATCACAGATTCACAATAGGTAATCAACATTATTATCACAACAGATAATCTACATTATCATTATCAATAGATAATCCAAATCATAATCACAATGCAACCAATGCACCCATATCACTCAACATTATTTATCTCATTTCTGAGATTCAAACCAATCTAGCAAACAATATCATCCATCCCTATAAGCAATGATCTATACACACCATTTATAATTAATTTAAAATAAATTAAATTAACTACATCATTCTCTAATTAATTTAAAGTGAATTAAACTAATTACTTCATTAATATAAATCTTGCTTACATAACCTTAATTAATTACAAATTAATTAATTATCCTCCAATTAATCACTTTAATTAATCACCTTTTGATTAATCATTCCTTAATTACATTCAAGTAATTATTCTTTAATTAATTTCACAAATTAATTATACTTAACCAAATATAGTAATTAACTTTTAATTACTTCATTAAATTAATTAACTATAATTAATTACATTGAACCTTAATTAATTACAATTAATTACCCTTAATCACTTATTAATGATTAATTGATCCTAATTAATCAATCTTAATTAATCAATCTTAATTACATCATCAATTATTAATTAATGATCTTTAATTACATTTTAATTAATTACTTTATTTAAATTAATTACATTAAGAAATTAATCTTAATTTAAACCATAATTGTTAATCACCCTTGATTAACCTCTATTCAGTAATTAACTAACCTTAATTACTTTACCAAATAAATTAATTACTCCATAATTAATTATCTCTAATTAATCCCTTGATTAACTCACAAAGTAATTATACTTAAATTACTTCATTTATCAAATCATCTTAAATTAATTACATATAGTAATTACTTATTAATTACTTCTTTAAGTAATTTCTCTACATTTAATTACATTAAGTAATTATACTTCATAATCCTCAAATGATTAATTTAAATTAATTAAACTAAATTAATTAACTTAATCTAATCAAACTAAACTCAATTAATTACAATTAGTAATAAATTCCTTAATTACTTCCATAAGTAATTATACTTAACAATTTACTCCAATGATTATCCTTAAATTAATTAATCCTTAGTTAATGACCTTCATTAACTATATAAACAATTCATTAATTATTTATCTAAAATAATTAACTTATTTTAAATCATTATTAATTACAAATTAATTAATCATTAATTAACCCATTAATTAACCCCTAATTATTAAATAATTAAGTGTAAACAAAAACTTAATTAATCCATTATTACTTGATTAATTAATTATTAATCATTAATTAAAATCAAATTCTTATTTAATTAATTATTCTTAATTACAAGTTATTTATTCTAAGAATAATTAACCTTAAACCCTTAATTACTTATTAATTATTCATTTCATTTATTTATTAATTAAATTTAATTATTTATTTAATTACCTTAATAATTAAATGAAATACAAAACATTAAATTCTAAATTTAATTTAAGATCAAACTTTGTTCTTATTAAGGATCAAGTTTATCATTTACAAAGTATTTTAAATCAATTTACTTTGAATTTATTTTCAAACATCATTTTAAATTCAAGATTTAAAATGAATTCCATTAATCATTAACAAAGTTTTAAAACAGATTTCTAAACCTTTTTCATCCTATAAGTTAAGATATACCCATAAATAAATAAATAAATAAAATTAAAAAGAATTTATAACCAAATTCATATTTATATTCAAATCAATTAAATTATACTTCAAATATTTCAAATAGTTTAAAATCATTTTAAATTTTTAAACTTTCTTACATTTCAAAACTGAAACATTTTATTAAAGTTTTAGTTCAAGATAAACCTTCAGATTTTTAAAACTTTACTTACCTTTTAAAACTTATTATAAAATTCAACTACTTTAACATTTTAATATTATTAAGTCAATTTGAATTTTAAATCTCATTTATTTTCAAACTAGATTCAAATTCAACTTGAATTTATTTTTAAACTTAGATTTAAACTTAACTCAGATTTTAAAACTAGATTTAAATCTCATTTTAAACTTTACTTTCCTTCAAATTCAGGTTTTAAATTTATTTTAAAATTTTTAACAGAATTGCAGGTTTCTGTCAACAAGAAAGCCTGCAACCATAAATAACCCGAGACAACCAAAATTCTCTTCGAGTCAGCAGGCCCATAACTTCGAGTAATAATGCAAGTTCACTCGAGTATAACTCGAGCACAAAAAGAACTGCAAACCCATCCTTCTATGATACTTCTCTGCTACGTGCACGTGTACGGAGGCCATGGCCACCTCCGGCCACCACCCAGTCAACGAACATGTCGACGTTCCTCCCTTAATCACATCGCCACCACCAAATCCCCTCAAATTACTCGAAATCAAATTCGAGTTTTCTCAAACCCAAAACTGTCAACAGTTTAAACCCAAAACCTGTCAAATCCCACGTCCTCGCTCCACTGGTCACCGACGGCCAAACAACTCCGTCCAACCCTTCACCCATATCCAAACTACCACTACCCCAAAAATTGAGACACTCGGTCACCTGAAGTCTCCTCACCAATCAATCAAAGCAGTGCCTAGGTTTACAATTTTCCCCTTTTCATTTTCCAGAAGAAAATATCAATGCTCATAATTTCAAAACTAAGAATTGAAATTTGGATTTTTAAAAATCATAATTTAGCCTAAAGTTTGATTCAAACATCTGGAACTAAGAAATAATCATCATGCTTTGGTTAGATTCCAGTTTACTTTGCCATTACCTGTTTCCAGAAACTGCAGTCATTATTTTCTTCCTTTATTCATTTTTTTTTTCTTCATGAACAAATCTTAATTATAATTTGTACATACAGTATAAGCATACATTGTTTAGAGCTCATGTATTATTACAGATAGATTCAAGGGTATTTAGATTTTACTTAATATGCCTCTAGTACTAAAAGAAACTGCAGTACATAGAACTGTATTTATGTTCAAACCAATCCACACAGAATACACACATACAAGAATTCAATTTTCATCACAGACAAACAAGCATGCAGTCATCTTCATTCTTAAATTTTAAATTTGTGAGGTTATTCACAAACATACTAGTTCATAAATGATTTGGCAACTTAAATTTTAACTAAGCTTTAATACTGAAATGTTACTTACAGACATACTTATTTTAGTCATAAGTCAAGCAACAATTTATACTTAAATTTTAAACAAAATGTTACTCATAAACACACTATTTAACATACTATCAGGTATATAAACACAGGCATGTTCATTTCAGACATAAAACAAGCAACAGATTATACTTAAATTTATTTTGAGAAAAAGAAGTTACTCACCAGGGATTTCATGAAAGACAGAGCACAAATTTTGGAAAGCTTTTGTTTTAAAAATCAGTGCCTTGCTTTAAAACTGGAAATTTCTTTGCCTCAAATCTTCAATTGCTAATGAAACTTAGTTACTTGCTGTTGATACTTGCATGCAGGCTTTGAGTCCATATGTATTTAGATTTGAATAAAACTTGTATTTTTGAACAAACTTGAAAATGCAGAGCCCCTTCCAAATTTCTTTTAAATGGGATTTCAGGTTTAACATGCAGGCTTTTGGAATGGATTTTGCATTTGAAATGGATTTTTACAGAATTGTAGGCTAGCTTATAGAAATGGAATTTACAGTTGCATTACAGATTTCAGGTGCAGGCTCTAAATTTTGAACTTGTGGATTACAGATCTTTTGGTCTTGTTTCAACTGAAAATGCAGGCTTTTGGTTTAAGAGGGTTTGCATATTTGAAAAGAAATGAGTTTGCATTGCATTTCGCCTTTGATTGATGAGGAGTTTTCAGATCATGAATTTGAATATGAATTTGGTTTTGGATTTTTGGAGTGTTTAGAAACTGATTTTGTTTTCAGCTGAGAACAAAACTTTACTTAGCTTTGAAAAAAATGAAGAAAAAAGAAAATGAAGGAAAGGAGTATGTGCTTATATAAGAACAAATGATTTGTTTATAAAATTAAAAGAAAAATTAAAAATAAATGGACACATGTCCCAAACCTATATTAACATGATGACAAATGTCTCATTAGTTGCTTAGGATATTAACACTTGTTTTATACATTAACATATGTTTTATAAATGAATTGTTATTTGTTTTTATCTAATTTTAAAAGTAAATAAAACTCTTTCTTTATTTATTAAACACATGTATATATATCATTTTCATGTGTAAATGTGTATGCATTCCTTTTTAAAGAAAATGAAGTGAAACAATTTATATAAAAGTGGAAACTTACTTACAAGATTTTATATATGTTTATTTATTTGAATTTAAAATAAATTCAAAAATCAAATTCTATTCATATATTTAAAAAAACCAATTTAAACTAGTTTATATTAACATACTTAATTTGACAATAATAATATTGTCTTTAAAACATATCTACATTTATACATTTATTATTACTAGAAAATAACATATTTATCAACTTTAAATCATTTATAAAAGAAATCATAAATTACATGTCTTATTTATCTTAATTATATACATTAGTGTTTAATGTTTAAATGGTATTTTAAATTTCTAAATAATTCCAAATTATAATTATTAAGCTATATTTAAAAAGAAATAAAATAAATTTTATTTTTTTATCTCATTAAAATTTAAACTAAATTTAAAATACAATTATACAATTTAAAACAATTACTTTAAGTATTTTAAACAACTAGTTATTTATTAAATAAAATAATAATCTTCAAACTATCAAAATGAATATTAAAATTTGAAAACAAGATTTAATTTGTTAATTTAACTTCACCTCAAAAATTATCTATTCACAATATATATATAAAAATATATATACATACATTATATATATAAGAAAACAATTATTAGCCTTTAAAAGATAAAATTCATAAATTACACATTTATTTAATTGGATTATTAAATCAAGTAAACTTTTATTAAAATTTTATCAAATCAATTTAGTTTTAAATATAGATTATTAAATTGATATTGCTAAAATTTCCGGGATATCACATTCCTCCCCCCTTAAAAGAATTTCGTCCCCGAAATTTAAAAGCAAAAGTAATTTAATAACCTATTCAAAATTTAAAATTTTAAATCACAAGCATACATCAATCATATGCTAACAACCATAACAACCAATCTATCTAATCAAACAAATTTAATTATCCAGATAAAATTATGGATAAAATTTCTCGAGTTTCCCCAAGTATATATATACTGGGATACTCGCCCTACAGAATCCAAACAATCTAAACTACGAAGCTATAGAACTTCTACTCATCTAGATCTATAGAACTAGACAAGATATCAGACTACTGATGAGTCTGACTCAACAACCAATCCTTCCTGAATAGCTGGTTCCACAACTATAATAGCTCATACACGTACTCCCTCAGAGATACGTAAATCTCACCGAATCCAATTATCCAACTGGCAATTAAATTCTTGAAAACCAACCACCAATCAATCCAAAACACAGAAGATATCCATAACATCTCGGAGCTAGCTTCTCAGACTTACTCCAAACTTTATAGCTCTCTGGATCGGAGAAAACTTATCCAAAACAAATCTCCGACTTCGGAATCCAAATTCCTTCGTATCTTAACCACAAAATTCCTCGGATGATCCTGGGCTGCCAACATCCAAACTGATCAGCTCAACTCTTGCTGATGCCTCAAAAAGAAACAACTAGACCAAAAACAATCCAACATAACGATCTCCTCAAGATCAAACAAGACCAAGATCACCAACTCTACTCTTCAAACATCAGAAGAACAAACTCACTTCTTCTATCCAGAAAAGACAAAACAGAAACATTTCCAAACTGCTTCCGCTGCACAACTCTGATCTATCCTGAGTTGCTTCACCAAACTCTTTCTCAAGAAATCCTTCAATATCTCAAAAGAACACTCAACCTATCGCAAGTCACTTTTACGATCAACCCAGTCCAATTCCCAAAGAAAACTGTTTTCTCTTTACCAAACATAACATCATATACTTAACTAGCCAATCCATCGTAGAAATGGACTCCTCTCTGCTACTTCTGAACTCTACCTCCAGAAAAACTGCTAACCAGAAGATCTTCTTGCCAGCACTCAGAATACCCGAGCTGCACTGCTGACACTGACGCCAAAGACTTCCTAATCCAAAGTTCTTCGAGAAAACTCGGACCTCAAAGCTATCCACAACATCCTGCTGACTTCAGCCATAACATCGAAGCAGACACATTTCCCAAACTTGTTCCAAAGAAAACATCTTCGGACACATCCATAGTTACTGCATCTCATCACGCAGCTACTACTCCCTGAGATATTAAGATACCATTATTCACTTCAGGCCAACCGACAGATCCAAACCTTACTCATCCAATTTTCAAAGATAGACTCCGAACCTTTATAGGTTACCTTCAGAGATCTATGAAATCCTTTATCACTACAAAGCTTACCCGAGACGATATTAGGTCTATAGTCTCGACAAATACACTTCCAACCTCAAACATACAAACTCCAACCAATGGTAGTAATCGTGTTACAAACACTACTACCTCATCTACCTTTATAACCTATATTGGAAAACCCGAACAGGTAACCCGACATATAGGTAGAATAAATATATATATATATATAGATATATAATAAAACTACAAATACGCTCTCTCAAGAAGGACACCACTACAGAGCCTAGGTATTCGCTCAACCTAATGCTCTGATACCAACTGTCACGACCCGACTTTCCACTCCCGGGAAATCGCATCATGAATTAAGAAAGAAAGGGATAGAAAAGAGAATAGAAAGAAGAGAAGGAAGAAACAACACAAGAATCTCAACAGCGGAACGAATAAATTATATTTATAACAAAATATTACATAGTATACATCAAATATCAGAGTACACAGACATATACAACACATACTAGACAGTTATAGACACCTGTCTAGTTATACAACTCAAATCAAACACAACACTCAGAGATACCAAACACAGCGGAATTATATAACTATACGCAGAAGCCTCCTGCTCCATATGCTCCTCCACAAATCGTCAAAGCCAATCCTGAATCCTAACCTGAATTCCCTTGGCTACTCGTAAAAATTTGAGTACCCAAGAGTTTATGAAAAACAAAAGATAAACTCCGGGTCAGACATGGGTCTGGTGTGAGTAACAGGTTAAAGTTGCTTAACTTTGAAAAACCTTTGAAAAGAAAAGGGTACCACGTAAGACTTCCCACACATAAACATGGAAAAGTTTTTACCTTACGCTAACCAAAACATTTGATAGGAAATCCGATGATATTATAATAGTGTCTAGGGTTTTCAAATAAATAAGAAATAGCCGAAATTGTTACATGATTAAATTCCAGCTACTAGCCACAAAAGTGGGTAATACAATCAAAACCGTTGGCACTTATTGGATTGTGGATTCCATACAATGGCAGGGCTACTGGGGTACCGCCCGTCACA
Organism: Allium cepa; assembly: GCA_030765085.1. Taxonomy (NCBI): domain Eukaryota; kingdom Viridiplantae; phylum Streptophyta; class Magnoliopsida; order Asparagales; family Amaryllidaceae; genus Allium; species Allium cepa. Next base: position 435,002,985 of record CM060944.1, read on the forward strand.
GTACGTGGCCTAGATCACCGTACCGAGGATTACTCCCTTCATCCCCTGCAACACAAAGCCGGACCCATTCCTTACTGAATAGTTCCGAACAAGACAACCCCGCAGTTGGCGTACGTTCCAACTGCCCACACAGCCGAAATAAAAGGGACCTCTAGACAGGGGAAAATCTTGCTCTCCAGTGGGGGCTACCCACGAAGCCTTGCTGCACCTCCCCTGTTTTAGCCATTCCCGGTTGATGAGGCTTGAGGTTACGATTACCTTTATAGGACATAACACTTAGAATGCTCATCGTCCGCCTGACGATGTGCTGAAAGCATTCAATCCATACAAGTTCGTTCCGGGTTCGAACGAAACCGAAGGCATTATCTCGTTACACTCGTTTTGGAATCACCCTCAGAGTTAACGACGATAACCCTTGCACTCTAATTTACCATCTCGAATCTATAAGTACTATTCCGTCAAACTCATTACGGAATCACCCACAGAGTTATACTGACGTATAGCTCTTACACCTCGAGTCTTCACTTGCTCCATATAGATTCACGACCTAACGTTATTTGGAATCGATGTGGTTTTCGGATATCCAAATATGGAAACCCGATCCCGGTCTCATCGAAATCCAAAGCGTGTCTTTTAAGGCCAAGTTGTTTTAAAGGTTTAAAACAATTCAACTATCTATATAAACAGATAGATAAATCACAGATTCACAATAGGTAATCAACATTATTATCACAACAGATAATCTACATTATCATTATCAATAGATAATCCAAATCATAATCACAATGCAACCAATGCACCCATATCACTCAACATTATTTATCTCATTTCTGAGATTCAAACCAATCTAGCAAACAATATCATCCATCCCTATAAGCAATGATCTATACACACCATTTATAATTAATTTAAAATAAATTAAATTAACTACATCATTCTCTAATTAATTTAAAGTGAATTAAACTAATTACTTCATTAATATAAATCTTGCTTACATAACCTTAATTAATTACAAATTAATTAATTATCCTCCAATTAATCACTTTAATTAATCACCTTTTGATTAATCATTCCTTAATTACATTCAAGTAATTATTCTTTAATTAATTTCACAAATTAATTATACTTAACCAAATATAGTAATTAACTTTTAATTACTTCATTAAATTAATTAACTATAATTAATTACATTGAACCTTAATTAATTACAATTAATTACCCTTAATCACTTATTAATGATTAATTGATCCTAATTAATCAATCTTAATTAATCAATCTTAATTACATCATCAATTATTAATTAATGATCTTTAATTACATTTTAATTAATTACTTTATTTAAATTAATTACATTAAGAAATTAATCTTAATTTAAACCATAATTGTTAATCACCCTTGATTAACCTCTATTCAGTAATTAACTAACCTTAATTACTTTACCAAATAAATTAATTACTCCATAATTAATTATCTCTAATTAATCCCTTGATTAACTCACAAAGTAATTATACTTAAATTACTTCATTTATCAAATCATCTTAAATTAATTACATATAGTAATTACTTATTAATTACTTCTTTAAGTAATTTCTCTACATTTAATTACATTAAGTAATTATACTTCATAATCCTCAAATGATTAATTTAAATTAATTAAACTAAATTAATTAACTTAATCTAATCAAACTAAACTCAATTAATTACAATTAGTAATAAATTCCTTAATTACTTCCATAAGTAATTATACTTAACAATTTACTCCAATGATTATCCTTAAATTAATTAATCCTTAGTTAATGACCTTCATTAACTATATAAACAATTCATTAATTATTTATCTAAAATAATTAACTTATTTTAAATCATTATTAATTACAAATTAATTAATCATTAATTAACCCATTAATTAACCCCTAATTATTAAATAATTAAGTGTAAACAAAAACTTAATTAATCCATTATTACTTGATTAATTAATTATTAATCATTAATTAAAATCAAATTCTTATTTAATTAATTATTCTTAATTACAAGTTATTTATTCTAAGAATAATTAACCTTAAACCCTTAATTACTTATTAATTATTCATTTCATTTATTTATTAATTAAATTTAATTATTTATTTAATTACCTTAATAATTAAATGAAATACAAAACATTAAATTCTAAATTTAATTTAAGATCAAACTTTGTTCTTATTAAGGATCAAGTTTATCATTTACAAAGTATTTTAAATCAATTTACTTTGAATTTATTTTCAAACATCATTTTAAATTCAAGATTTAAAATGAATTCCATTAATCATTAACAAAGTTTTAAAACAGATTTCTAAACCTTTTTCATCCTATAAGTTAAGATATACCCATAAATAAATAAATAAATAAAATTAAAAAGAATTTATAACCAAATTCATATTTATATTCAAATCAATTAAATTATACTTCAAATATTTCAAATAGTTTAAAATCATTTTAAATTTTTAAACTTTCTTACATTTCAAAACTGAAACATTTTATTAAAGTTTTAGTTCAAGATAAACCTTCAGATTTTTAAAACTTTACTTACCTTTTAAAACTTATTATAAAATTCAACTACTTTAACATTTTAATATTATTAAGTCAATTTGAATTTTAAATCTCATTTATTTTCAAACTAGATTCAAATTCAACTTGAATTTATTTTTAAACTTAGATTTAAACTTAACTCAGATTTTAAAACTAGATTTAAATCTCATTTTAAACTTTACTTTCCTTCAAATTCAGGTTTTAAATTTATTTTAAAATTTTTAACAGAATTGCAGGTTTCTGTCAACAAGAAAGCCTGCAACCATAAATAACCCGAGACAACCAAAATTCTCTTCGAGTCAGCAGGCCCATAACTTCGAGTAATAATGCAAGTTCACTCGAGTATAACTCGAGCACAAAAAGAACTGCAAACCCATCCTTCTATGATACTTCTCTGCTACGTGCACGTGTACGGAGGCCATGGCCACCTCCGGCCACCACCCAGTCAACGAACATGTCGACGTTCCTCCCTTAATCACATCGCCACCACCAAATCCCCTCAAATTACTCGAAATCAAATTCGAGTTTTCTCAAACCCAAAACTGTCAACAGTTTAAACCCAAAACCTGTCAAATCCCACGTCCTCGCTCCACTGGTCACCGACGGCCAAACAACTCCGTCCAACCCTTCACCCATATCCAAACTACCACTACCCCAAAAATTGAGACACTCGGTCACCTGAAGTCTCCTCACCAATCAATCAAAGCAGTGCCTAGGTTTACAATTTTCCCCTTTTCATTTTCCAGAAGAAAATATCAATGCTCATAATTTCAAAACTAAGAATTGAAATTTGGATTTTTAAAAATCATAATTTAGCCTAAAGTTTGATTCAAACATCTGGAACTAAGAAATAATCATCATGCTTTGGTTAGATTCCAGTTTACTTTGCCATTACCTGTTTCCAGAAACTGCAGTCATTATTTTCTTCCTTTATTCATTTTTTTTTTCTTCATGAACAAATCTTAATTATAATTTGTACATACAGTATAAGCATACATTGTTTAGAGCTCATGTATTATTACAGATAGATTCAAGGGTATTTAGATTTTACTTAATATGCCTCTAGTACTAAAAGAAACTGCAGTACATAGAACTGTATTTATGTTCAAACCAATCCACACAGAATACACACATACAAGAATTCAATTTTCATCACAGACAAACAAGCATGCAGTCATCTTCATTCTTAAATTTTAAATTTGTGAGGTTATTCACAAACATACTAGTTCATAAATGATTTGGCAACTTAAATTTTAACTAAGCTTTAATACTGAAATGTTACTTACAGACATACTTATTTTAGTCATAAGTCAAGCAACAATTTATACTTAAATTTTAAACAAAATGTTACTCATAAACACACTATTTAACATACTATCAGGTATATAAACACAGGCATGTTCATTTCAGACATAAAACAAGCAACAGATTATACTTAAATTTATTTTGAGAAAAAGAAGTTACTCACCAGGGATTTCATGAAAGACAGAGCACAAATTTTGGAAAGCTTTTGTTTTAAAAATCAGTGCCTTGCTTTAAAACTGGAAATTTCTTTGCCTCAAATCTTCAATTGCTAATGAAACTTAGTTACTTGCTGTTGATACTTGCATGCAGGCTTTGAGTCCATATGTATTTAGATTTGAATAAAACTTGTATTTTTGAACAAACTTGAAAATGCAGAGCCCCTTCCAAATTTCTTTTAAATGGGATTTCAGGTTTAACATGCAGGCTTTTGGAATGGATTTTGCATTTGAAATGGATTTTTACAGAATTGTAGGCTAGCTTATAGAAATGGAATTTACAGTTGCATTACAGATTTCAGGTGCAGGCTCTAAATTTTGAACTTGTGGATTACAGATCTTTTGGTCTTGTTTCAACTGAAAATGCAGGCTTTTGGTTTAAGAGGGTTTGCATATTTGAAAAGAAATGAGTTTGCATTGCATTTCGCCTTTGATTGATGAGGAGTTTTCAGATCATGAATTTGAATATGAATTTGGTTTTGGATTTTTGGAGTGTTTAGAAACTGATTTTGTTTTCAGCTGAGAACAAAACTTTACTTAGCTTTGAAAAAAATGAAGAAAAAAGAAAATGAAGGAAAGGAGTATGTGCTTATATAAGAACAAATGATTTGTTTATAAAATTAAAAGAAAAATTAAAAATAAATGGACACATGTCCCAAACCTATATTAACATGATGACAAATGTCTCATTAGTTGCTAGGATATTAACACTTGTTTTATACATTAACATATGTTTTATAAATGAATTGTTATTTGTTTTTATCTAATTTTAAAAGTAAATAAAACTCTTTCTTTATTTATTAAACACATGTATATATATCATTTTCATGTGTAAATGTGTATGCATTCCTTTTTAAAGAAAATGAAGTGAAACAATTTATATAAAAGTGGAAACTTACTTACAAGATTTTATATATGTTTATTTATTTGAATTTAAAATAAATTCAAAAATCAAATTCTATTCATATATTTAAAAAAACCAATTTAAACTAGTTTATATTAACATACTTAATTTGACAATAATAATATTGTCTTTAAAACATATCTACATTTATACATTTATTATTACTAGAAAATAACATATTTATCAACTTTAAATCATTTATAAAAGAAATCATAAATTACATGTCTTATTTATCTTAATTATATACATTAGTGTTTAATGTTTAAATGGTATTTTAAATTTCTAAATAATTCCAAATTATAATTATTAAGCTATATTTAAAAAGAAATAAAATAAATTTTATTTTTTTATCTCATTAAAATTTAAACTAAATTTAAAATACAATTATACAATTTAAAACAATTACTTTAAGTATTTTAAACAACTAGTTATTTATTAAATAAAATAATAATCTTCAAACTATCAAAATGAATATTAAAATTTGAAAACAAGATTTAATTTGTTAATTTAACTTCACCTCAAAAATTATCTATTCACAATATATATATAAAAATATATATACATACATTATATATATAAGAAAACAATTATTAGCCTTTAAAAGATAAAATTCATAAATTACACATTTATTTAATTGGATTATTAAATCAAGTAAACTTTTATTAAAATTTTATCAAATCAATTTAGTTTTAAATATAGATTATTAAATTGATATTGCTAAAATTTCCGGGATATCACACATACCTTCGAAACCAATGAAAGTAACTCTTTCGAAACCATTGGGTTTTTGCTTTAAAAACAACTTTTGGGTCAAAGTGAATATATACGAAAGTATATCTTTTGAAACCTTTAATATTAGTATAAAATTGATTTGGACAAAATTTGATGGCGTCGGAACCATTCCTTCGAAAGCTCACAACCATTAAGTAAAGCATTGAAGGATAGCTTCGGAACCCCCTTTCAAAGCCAATGCCTTCAAAACTCTTGAAGCCTTTCAGAAGAATTTAAGAAGTGATTTCGTATAAATTTAATACCAAGGCTACCCTTTAAAAGCATTAATGACTTCAATACATTCCGAAGGCAAAAGAATGCCAACAGGGTTTCGACTAGGTTGAAACCACATTTTTCGAAAGCATTGCTCTATAAGCAAAGGAACTTATTCGAAAGCTAGTACTTTAGAACAAAAGATGGCAACCCTTTTCGAAAGCTAATTAGAAACTCTTTCGAAAGCATATGTTTTGACTCCTTTAAAAGCTTTTATTAAAACAAGGCAGGCGCTTATCATTTGAAAGTAAAATAGTGGTTTCGACCCATCGGAAGCAACGTTGTCGACACCATGCCTTCCGCCTTTTTCAGTCCACTTCATAACAGTCTCATTGATATCATGTGTATTTCTTTTTCCTTTAATAGGTTTTAGCTAGGTAGGTTATGACTAAGTCGAAGCGGAAGCATAGGGTCGAAAGGAGGTGCTTCTGAAAGAGTCGAAACCCACTTTTCTAGGTAAAGGCTGAATTAATGCCCTTTTTATCAATTACTTTATAACTAACCTACCTCTTTGTAATCCTTTAATTGGCTGTCTTGAAACTTTTCAAATTCTTTACAAAAATAAATACTGCATATTTTCATATCTGAATCAAGGAAAATTTAACAATTAAGCCATTCCATTAAGTAAACCCAAATTGCAATGAAATCCTTCCTTCTAGAATAATTTATTTTCCAAAGTAAATCACTTAGGAAAAATCTCCAAAAATTACAGAATTCACTTTGAATATGTTATCTAACATATAAAAACTCCAGACTTAAATTCTTAATGAAATGTTAGGAAAAAAAAGTTAAACCCAATTATACATATTTTCCACTGAAAATTCATATTAAATTTTCCATATATTGGAAAATTACAAAAGTTGAAACCCATCTCCAAATCATATTTTACATGAAATAAAATTTTCTCATGGCATTTGAAATCAATTATAATTGGTTTTATCCTAAAAACCGTAGAAAACCATAAAATAATTTTTTTTAAACAAACGAGTTGTAATCCAAGCATATCATTATCCAATTCGTCACTAAAATGGATTTAATCTTAAATTTGAAAGACATATGATCATAGAACAAAATAGAGATGATATAAATTATTATTCACTTGGTTTATGACAAGGACCTTGAGATTTGGTTGAGATTAATTTCCCTTAGCTTGAATCCTTAGCTTTAAATTGAATTTCTCTTTTTTTCTTCCTTAGTAGTGGCCGACTTCCTTTAGATTTACATTTTTTTGGTTTTGAGAAACAAAGGTGAACGTGAATGGGAAATGAAACATGAATAGGTGGTAATATGCAGTGAAATGAAACATGAATAGATGGTAATAGGCGATGTATAAGAGGTGTGGAAATTTTATAAATGACCCTTGCGTTAATTAATTAGCATATTTATCCATGTATAAGCACATTTAACTTGTAAAGCGCAGCCTCTAATGATTTATTCAAATCTCAATCTTCTTATCATTTTAATTCTTACATTATTCTATTTAATTTATCTAATTAAATCTCTTTAATAATGTAATAAAAAACTATGGGTGTTACAGGCTCTCCTCCTTAAAGAATTTCATCCTCGAAATATAGTAAGGACTAAATACTAGGCATAATAATCGTCTGTAACAACTCCTAACAACCATACTAGCCTACCAGACTAGCAAAGAGATACCCTCAAAATAGTTCAGGATAAGTATCTTTAATCCTGTCTTCAGTCTCCCAAGTATAGTACTTCTCGTTGTTGCTCCACTGAACTTTCACTAACCTGACTGTCTTGTTCCTCAATCTTTTTCCATCTCTCACTACAACCCAAAATGTTTGTCTAACAAAAGTAAAATTAGGCTCTACTATCAAATCTTCCAACCTTATCAGAGGAATAGTAGTCTCTATATCATGCACGTAGACACCTATCATAATACTTGGCAACTCTACTCTATATGCGAGCTTTTCAATCCTCTCTATAATTTGGAATGGACCAACATATCTTGGTGCTATTTTCCCTGACTTTCCAAATCATACCGCACCCTTGATCAGGGATACCTTAATGAAAATCTTATGTTCAACTAAGAATTCAAGGTCTTTACGCATCTTATCTGCGTAACTTTTCTGCTTGGACTGAGCTTCCTTTATCCTTTCTTGGATCAACTCAATCTTCTCGGATGCCTCTCTAACCAACTTTGGACTTAAGAATAATCTATCTCCAGTCTCCAACCAACATGTTGGCGATTAGCATGACATTCCGTACAAATCTTCAAAAGGTGTCATTCCTATACTAGTGTAACGATCCTGATTTTTAATTAAATTTAAATTGATAACTAAAATGAATTTTTGAATAAAATTGTAGATTAATTTGAATTTTTCAAATTAGACAGGAAATTTATTTATTTGGACATTGATTTTAAAATTTAACTATGGATTTGAAATGCTATATTTAATATCTTATAAATAAAAAATTACATCCTAAAATTTGTCGATATAAATTAATAATATATTTTAAACTTTTGAAATTTAATTTAAAAATAAATTGAGAAAAAACTCAAAAACAAATAAGCTCAAAAATAAATAAAAAGTAATGAACTATGTATAAATAAATTCCAATTTCTTTTGGGTTTAAAAGTTTTGAAATAATAAATATTTTTAAAAATTTATTTAAATTTAAAATTTTATACATATATGTATATTTCATATATGAGTAAAATTGTAGATATATTGGGATTGAATTTAAATTTATTCAAGAGATGTGTGTATATATATAAATGGACAAAAAAATTGGTTATATTTCAAGTTTTAATTGGGATTTGAAATTAAATTTAAAATAAATGTTTTAAAATAAGTGGCATTTAAAATTATTAAGGTGTAATTTATATAGTGTAAATTTTTGGTTAAAGCAATTCTTTTTTAACATTGTGTATATATATATATGCTTATGAAATAAAAGGTACATTCATTGATAAAGTAAATTTGATAAAGAAATTATTTTAGAAATAAAAATTCTTTTGTCTTTGAAAACTTCAAATGATAAACATACACAAGGAGGTGGAGTAAAGAAGTAAACAATCACATGGGAGTATCATGATGATTTCTTACAAATGGCCTTCAATACAATTAGTTGAATAAAATAATAGAAATAAAATAATTTTAAAAACTTTCCATCTCCCCATATGCAATCATATTTACTCCCACCAAATCTAAACAAATCAGTAAAAAGAGATTGAGCATTTCAAATCTCAACAGTATTAAAGATTGATTATCTCAAAACTACAACCCCAAAGAAGAAATAAAAATCAGAAGAAAAAAAAAGGAACTGCATCTAATCTAAGAAACATGAAAAGCAAAGCTTTAGTTCTGCAATCAAACTACAATCTGAAGCAACAAGAATCAAACAAACCATAGGAATTTAAAAGATAGAATGAAAATCTTCAACCTGGAAAATCAAAGAGCAGATCAAAGAAAAAAAATCAAAGCTTAGTTTTAAAAAGCAGTTTCTCTGGAAAATTTAAGAAAGGCAAGTAAATTTTCTTAAAGATTCGAATTTAATGTTGTTAATCAGTGATAAAGCATAAGTTTAAAGCCATTGAATCAATCAGTGCAGGAAAAAAATCTAGATCAAAGACTTAAACCCTTTCTGGATTTCAACTGCAGAGGAAAAAAAAAGAGCTTCTCAGTTCTTCAACTGTAAGTAATAAAAAAGAGGAATTGTTGTTATTTATGAATTAAGTACAACAAAGAGTAAATAAAGATATGTATTTACAATTTACAGATCTAAACCCCAAGATTAAAGAAGAAATAAAAAATTCGGGCAGGCTAAACAAAAATAAAAGCTTACAGGCTCAAAATTCTTCTCTGCCTTCATTCTGTACTATGTTCTTTATTTCTGCTGCAACTCCATGCGAGCAAATCTATCTATAAAATTGAATCTGGATTGTGCTTTGTTCTATGATGATGGTGCTTCGCATGAATATGTATAAAAAAGCAGTATCCATGCTTATATGGTTGTGTTCAGAGGTGGTTAGAGTCGGTTGTTCATCCTGTTCTTGTTACAGGATTTTCAAATGTAAACAAAAAAAAATTCAACTTCCTCTTCCTCGGATTTCATACAGAGTTTGGTCTTCAAACATTAAATTTTTGTTTAGGTCTAAAATTAATATTAAAAATAAATTCAAGTAGAAATATTTTGTAAACATTTAAGAATTGTAGAATGTCAGTTAGAACTTTTCAAGACATGAAAATCAGTGATCATAATTTTGAGTTTCGAAATTACAACTTGACTTGAAATGAAGAAATATGAATTTTGATGAAAAAATCAATATTTTTAGATTTGAACATTGTGAGGAGTTGTTTGTTGAACGGAAATTATATTTCTGCAAAATTCTGATGACCAACGTCAAATTATGGGCCGTGATTCTTGGTGAAGCATGCTTAGGCATCGATGGATTTAGGAAAAATATGAACTCAATTTATAAATCACTGTGGCGTTAGGAATGGGTCGATCTAGGGTCTGACAGTGTATTTTTGTTGATGTGATTCTCGGTGGAGCCGCGTTCTCGTCAGAGAATTCTATTCGATCGCACCAGGGGGGAATTGGTAGGGGTCGATGGAGTTGCTTTGGTTGTGGTGGCTAGGTTATCGGTGGACGAGGTCGACGGCACGGAGCATTTTCGAATCGAAGCTTGGGTTTCCAGGTCGAGCTCGAATGCTCGTTTCGATTTTATAGTGAATTCGTCGATGTAGGGTGATGGGTCGAGTTGAGGAGGTGGTCGCCGATCTGTGGTAAGCAATCGCTGATGGTCTGGGTGGCAAATTCCGGTGTGCACGTACACTGTGCACGTGGGCATCTGGGTTGTGAAGTGTGGAAAAAGAAGTAGTTTTGGGGTTGTTCGTGTGATTCTCGAGTTTGGGCTCAGGGAAATAATGGCGTAGCTCGAGTCTCAACTCGAAGTAGGAAGGTTGTGCGAGAGTAGGCTACTCAGAAATTTTTAAGGTAACAAAAACAAAATTTGGCGCTCGGGTTAATTTTTGGGAAAACCCGAAGCAGTAGGGCGTTTTGCTTGGGTTCAACTCGAAGCAGCCAGGAATTTTCTCGAGTCAGCATGCAAAACAGTTTGAAGTTTAAGGAAATTCAAGTTTTTGAAAATAAAAAAAATTGTAAATTAATTTTCTTTTAATGTTTGAAGTTTCCTAAGTTTTAAAATAAGTTAAGGAGGGTTTTAAATAAATTGTTTTTAATTAACCTAAATTTATATGGTTTAAAATAAATTAACTTTAATTGGAAGGTTATCTTCTTAATAATGTATAAAGAAGTTAATTTCTCTAAAGGATGTTTTAAAATGGCTAAGTAACTTTCAAAGTTTAAGTTAACATATTCATTAAAGGGAAATTAATATTATTAAAAGTGAATTAATTAATGAAAGTAATTAAAGTAATTAATCAATAATTCAAGTTAATTAATCAAGTAATGAATGATTTAAATTATAATAATAATTACTAGGTGAAAGTAATTAAGAGTAGATAATTAAAGATTAAAGATTGATTAATCAAATATTAAAGGTTAATTACTTTAAAGCATAATTAATTAATATGGTTAATTAATTAAGGTAATTAAGTTAAGAATAATTAATTAAAGGATGATTAATTGAGATTTAATTAATTAATAATTAAGGGTGTATTAATTAAAGTAATTAATTAAGAAATAATCTATTAAGATTTAATTAATTACAATTAAGGGTTAATTAATTAAGATAATTAATTAAAGAAATGACTAATTAATGAAGGTGGTTAAGACTTAATTAATCGTAGTTAATGATAATTAATCATTGATTAAAGATTACTACTGAAAGCAATTATGTGAGTAATAAATTTGAAACCACACAATTCATTCACCTTAATCGAAGGTGTTTGATTGTTATTGAATGATGTGTGATGGATTGATATATTTAATATGTGATGTGATGCTATGTAATGCTTTGTGCTAAGCTATTATATCTGTGATGTATATATTGTGATATGAATATGCAAACCCCTTGACCGGTAAAATGACATTTGAATTTCGATGCGACAGGGAGTCGGATTCCAGTTGGTTATACGAAACCCACATCGAATCATAATGATGAATCTTTGTGATTGATAAATTTATTTTATCTATGAATCTGTGTATAAGGATAGGAGTTATGGGTTATACCGCTTATCAATATGATTGAATTTGTGATGATGATGTTGTGCACTATTGTGTTGAACCCCTGGATCACACTTATACACACACAAATATAGATTACACGTGGAAATGGGTTAAGTCGCAGATTTTTGAAATTGTTTTAAAATTGAATTTCTGAACCCAAAATAGTTTTGGAATTAGAATTGAAAGCTTTTGAAAATGAATTCCAAAAATAAAAGTTATTTCGAATAACTTGATTGAGTTTCGAAATTTAAATAAATTGATTTAAATTTGAATTCAATATTGGAAATTGAATTCTATAATTTGGGAACTTAGGTTAAAAAGGTTATTCAACTTATAAATGGGTTTATGTGGGTTTTGAATCATTTCAAAATTGTTTTTTTGGGACTTTAAATTTAACCCAAAGATTTTAACTTGTATAAATGAAATCGTATTTTTCGGGAACGAAAACTATTTGTTTTCAAATAATAAAAGCTTTCACATAAGAAATGAACTTCCAACTTATGTCAAAAGGATTTCAAGTCTAAAATGAAAATAGTTTTCCAAATTGTGAATAAATCTTGGGGAAAACGAGTTTGAAAGCTATAAATTAAATCTTTAATTTAAAGATTTAATGAGTGAATCCAATTGAAATGGAAATTGTTTTGAAATGTATGAATTGATCTTTATGAAACGGGGTGAACTTTGTGAAATAAATATTTTTGTTTAAAGGTTGAAATGGTAATTTGTTTAACCATTTAAAAGAAAAGCTTTGGATTTTTATTTTGTGACTTAACTGAAATCCCATATCCATATGTTTTTAAATATTGCGCTCACTCTTCGGTTTAGCCGGGAGAGGACCTTGTGTCATATAATCAATTTCGAATAGTGATACGACGTTATGGATTGCATTTGAAGACCGGTGTTGAAGACCAGGTGTCTTCGAGAACGTTAGGATAACCTATCGATTGTCTCTGCACCGAGTAGCTACGGTATAGAGATTCCCTAAGTGATGGGAAGTCTGATCGGGATTGTAGATACCCGGATTGCAAGGGCTTCTTCGGAAGTGCCTTCGGTTCTGTTAGAACCCGGAACAGACTTGTATCGTTGTATGTCCGACATTAGACTTTGAGATATTAAACTGATCTCTATCGAATACATTTGTGCTTGGTGGTGGAGAATTTATTCTCTTAGCTTAACACCCTTCTCTAAGACGTATGAGCTCAGAGCTTATGTAGTTGATATTTATCAGTGATATACTTCCAATTTGGTAGTGTGGCATGTTGAGTGCTGTTGTGTATCATTTGCTGATCAAAGCATGGCTTTTGTATAAAGCGTAGCTTTGTGGACGAGACTGCATCAGGACCTCACACCCCGAAAATGGTCGAAATAGGAAAGATGCAGCAAGGTTGTGAGGGTCGCGCTCTTTAGGGTGTGTCATTCCCTTCTGGAAAAGGGTAGTATCATGGTATGGAGCCCAGATACTTACTCATGTGGATACTGCAAATCTATTACTTTGTGATTGCTTTGTGGTTTAGAGGCGCCGCGGATAAAGGTCCCATAGGACCAGGGGATGGCATGCTCGAGTAGTAGTTACCTAGTTAGAGAGGTAACCCGGCCTTGTGTTGGCAGAGATCCGGTTAGGTTCTCGGGACGTCCTGCCAGAGGCGATCCCATGAACAGTAGGAAGTTCCTTAGCCTGACCATTTGTTGGAAATCCAATCTTCAATACGCGCCTTGTTCGGTTTTAGTTGTATAACCTGCCATTTACTTAATATGGCGCCCCACTGTTTAGATGATAGCTATAGTAGGCATACGATACTGGTCGTATGGTGGCAAGGATTTGTATTATACTTTCGAAATGGTTTTTATGCACTATGCACTAGTAATAATATCAAGAATTTTCCCGTATCAAGCATATTTGACTATCATAAGGAGAAATCTCCTCCAAATCTGCGGTTGCATTGTGTGTATGGCGGGAGGACTATGGTAGTTTCATTTTCCAAAAAGCATTGCGGATTTATTTTAAATTCTCTTGTTGTCTGTTTTAAAGACCAAATTGTTTTGTTTGCTCACACCAGTCCCACGACTGACCTGGAGTTTATTGTTCCTTTCCTAAACTCTGGGTACCCACAAGTTTCCCACACAGGCAGTCTAGAGTTAGGTTTTTCAAATAGGCAGGTTTAGTAGATTATCTGGAGCTAGTTCAGTCTTTGGATCAGGACAGCACTTGCTTATCTTGGTGCATCGTATTGGGAGTTCGAGCTATTTGTGGATTGGTGCCTTGGAGATGGAGACTACAGTTCTGGAGTTCTTTCTTGAAGACCATAATAGAAGATTTTGTTCCGCTGCTAGTTTTTAGCTTTTCTTTCCACTGCTATTGTCTTGTATCATATCTCTGATGTATATTGATATTCATTGTATCATCATTGTATATTGTATCAAATGTTGTATATGATATGTGTTATTCTTTTTCTTCCGCTGTGTTGTACTTAATGTGTTACAAGCTCCGGCGAACCAGGTTCGACGTTTGGATCTGCGGCATTAGAATACGAGTGTCGTATTCGGTGCCGATTTTCGAAGGTCGAGTCAGGGTCGTTACTTCTGGTATCAGAGCTGAAGGTTAAAACTTTAGCTCAAGAGTATAACACATTAAGTAACTCATTAGAGGTAGGATGAAGTATACCTCAGAATGGGTTTATCCCTAAGATATCCGTTCGAATGCCTCAGTAAATTCTCTTACTATCCACTGATAGTAAGTATGAGTGCAAGAAGAGGACGAGATAGGGGACAGGGGAGTGCCACTATAAATGGTCAATACCCTGCAATAGCGAAACAACTTTCTCTATCAATCCTTTGATTCGTCTTTCCAATTCTTTTGATACCTTCGTAGCAGCTCCAGAAGAAGTTTCGGTGTGATGGTGGCCCCACGTATCATTGTAGAAAATCCTTACTTCGTATCTTCATCGGTTTCTTATCAGCTTTTCGACCTAAACTTTAATGAATATGAAATTGAAATTGAAGATTTTAAATAAATTTGAAATTTTAGATTGAGTTAAATTGGTTAATAGAATAAGAAGCTAAATTTGAATTATATAAATAAAACGATATCGGTTAAAACCAAATTTGGAATTCTATCATAATTTCTTGTGTAAACTGAAGTCCGAAGAGGGACAAGTTGGTATACACTTTGGGGTATTCCGACTTGAGTTTGGAATCATCCAGCGTTTGAGAAATTGTAGAAGATTAAATCCATCTATCTATTCTTTGGGATCTGATATATTCTACGAACGATTAGTTATCCCTTCGAACTAATCAATGCCCTTGCATATTCGTAGACCGGTGGACCTGAGTATCTTATGAAATAATTGTATGAGTTTGTTCTCATATTATTGATATTCTAATTTGGTAAACCAAATGCATAATAAATATTTCGATCTAATTCGATCAATCATTTCTTTATCTATCATCTATTCTTTCTCGTCTTCCTTGCAAATTTCGGGGACAAAATTTTTTTAAGGTAGGGAAACTGTAACAATCCTGATTTTTAATTAAATTTAAATTGATAATTAAAATCAATTTTTTAATAAAATTGTAGATTAATTTGAATTTTTCAAATTAGATAGGAAATTTATTTATTTGGACATTGATTTTAAAATTTAACTATGGATTTGAAATGCTATATTTAATATCTTATAAATAAAAAATTACATCCTAAAATTTGTCAATCTAAATTAATAATGTATTTTAAACTTTTGAAATTTAATTTAAAAATAAATTGAGAAAAATCTCAAAAACAAATAAAAAAGTAATAAACTATGTATAAATAAATTCCAATTTCTTTTGGGTTTAAAAGTTTTGAAATAGTAAATATTTTCAAAAAGTTATTTAAATTTAAAATTTTATACATATATATATATATATTTCATATATGAGGAAAATTGTAGATATTTTGAGATTGAATTTAAATTTATTCAAGAGATGTGTGTGTATATATAAATGGACGAAAAAGTTGGTTATATTTCAAGTTTGAATTGGAATTTGAAATTAAATTTAAAACAAATGTTTTAAAATAAGTGGCATTTAAAATTATTAAGGTGTAATTTATAATGTAAATTTTTGGTTAAAGCAATTCTTTTTTAACATTATATATATATATATATGCTAATGAAATAAAAGGTACATTCATTTATAAAGTAAATATGATAAAAAAAATATTTTAGAAATAAAAATTCTTTTGTCTTTGAAAACTTCAAATGATAAACATACACAAGGAGGTGGAGTAAAGAAGTAAACAATTACATGGGAGTATCATGATGATTTCTTGCAAATGGGCTTCAATACAATTAATTGAATAAACTAATAGAAATAAAAAATATAAAAAAACTTTCCATCTCCCCATATGCAAACATATTTACTCTCACCAAATCTGAACAAATCAGTAAAAAGAGATTGAGCATTTCAAATCTCAACAGTATCAAAGATTGAGTATCTCAAAACTACAACACCATAGAAGAAAAAAAAGGAACTGCATCTAATTTAAGAAACATGAAAAGCAAAGCTTTAGTTCTGCAATAAAACTACAATCTGAAGCAACAAGAATCAAACAAACCCGAGGAATTCAAAAGATAGAATGCAAATCTTCAACCTGGAATATCAAAGAGCAGTTCAAAGAAAAAAATCAAAGCTCAGTTGTAAAAAGCAGTTTCTCTGGAAAACTTAATAAAAGAAAGTAAATTTTCTTAAAGATTCGAATTTAATGTTGTTAATCAGTGATAAAGCATAAGTTTAAAGCCATTGAATCAATCAGTGCAGGAGAAAAATCCAGATCAAAGACTTAAACCCTTTCTGGATTTCAACTGCAGAGAAAAAAAAGAGCTTCTCTATTCTTCAACCGTAAGTAATAAAAAAAGGAATTGCTGTTATGTATGAATTAAGTACAACAAACGGTAAATAAAGACCTGTATTTAAAATTTACAGATCTAAACTCCAAGAATAAAGAAGAAACAAAAAAATTCAGGCAGGCTAAACAAAAATATAAAAGTTTACAGGCTCAAAATTCTTCTCTGCCTTCATTCTGTACTCTGTTCTTTATTTCTGCTGCAACTCCAGGTGAGCAAATCTATCCATAAAATTGAATCTGGATTCTGCTTTGTTCTGTGATGATGGTGCTTTGCATGAGTATGTACAAAAAGGTAGTATCCATGCTTATACGGTTGTGTTCAGAGGTGGTTAGTGTCAGTTGTTCATCCTATTCTTGTTACAGGATTTTCAAATGTAAACAAAAAAATTCAACTTCCTCTTCCTCTGATTTCATACAGAGTTTGGCCTTCAAACATTAAATGTTTGTTTAGGTCTAAAATTAATATTAAAAATAAATTCAAGTAGTAATATTTGGTAAACATTTAAGAATTGTAAAATGTCAGTTAGAACTTTTCAAAACATGAAAATCAGTGATCATAATCTTGAGTTTTGAAATTACAACTTGATTTGAAATGAAGAAATATGAATTTTGATGAAAAAATCAAGATTTTTAGATTTGAACATTGTGAGGAATTGTTGTTGGACGGAAATTATATTTTTACAAAATTCTAATGACCAACGTCAAATTATGGGCCGTGATTCTTGGTGAAGCTAGTTGAGGCATCGATGGACTTAGGAAAAATATAAACTCAATTTATAAATCACTGTGGCGTTAGGAATGGGTCGATCTAGGGTTCGACGGTGTATTTTTGTTGATGTGATTCTCGGTGGAGCCACGTTCTCGTCAGAGAATTCTATTCGATCCCACCAGAGGGGAATTGGTTGGTGGTCGACGGAGTAGCTTTGGTTGTGGTGGCAAGGTTATCGGTGGACGAGGCCGACGGCACGGAGCGTTCTCTGATCGAATCTTGGGTTTCCAAGTTGAGCACGAATGCTCGTTTCGATTTTATGGTGAATTCGTCGATGTAGGGTGATGGGTCGAGTTGAGGAGGTGGTAGCCGATCTTTGGGAAGCAATCCCTTATGGTCTGGGTGGCGAAATCCGTTGTGCACGTACACTGTGCACATGGGCATCTGGGTTGTGAAGTGTGGAAGAAGAAGCAGTTTTAGGGTTGTTCGTTTGATTCTCGAGTTTGGTCTCGGGGAAGTAATGGCTTAGCTCGAGTCTCAACTCGAAGTAGGAAGGTTGTGCGAGAGTAAGGTATTCAGAAATTTTTAAGGTAAAAAAAAAATTTGGCGCTCGGGTTAATTTTTGGGAAAACCCGAAGCAATAGGGCGTTTTGCTCAGGTTAACTCGAAGCAGCCAGGAATTTTCTCGAGTTAGCATGCAAAACAGTTTGAAGTTTAAGGAAATTCGAGTTTTTGAAAAGAAAAAAATTGTTAAATTAATTTTCTTTCAATGTTTAACGTTTCCTAAGTTTTAAAATAAGTTAAGGAGGGTTTTAGATAAATTATTTTTGATTAACCTAAATTTAAATGGTTTAAAATAAATTAACTTTAGTTGGAAGGTTATCTTCTTAATAATGTATAAAGAAGTTAATTTCTATATAGGATGTTTTAAAATGGTTAAGTAACTTTCAAAGTTTAAGTTAACATATTCGTTAAAGGGAAATTATTATTATTAGAAGTGAATTAATTAATGAAGGTAATTAAGTAATTAAAGGAATTAATTAATAATTCAAGTTAATTAATCAAGTAATGAATGATTTAAATTAAAATAATAATTACTAGGTGAAAGTAATTAAGAGTATATAATTAAAGTTTAAAGGTTGATTAATCAAATATTAAGGGCTAATTACTTTAAACCATAATTAACTAATGTGGCTAATTAATTAGGGTAATTAAGTTAAGAATAATTAATTAAGATTTAATTAATAATTAAGGGTTCATTAATTAAAGTAATTAATTAAGGAATAATTTCTTAAGATTTAATTAATTACAATTAAGGGTTAATTGATTAAGATAATTAATTAAAGAAATGATTAATTAATGAAGGTGGTTAAGAATTAATTAATCGTAGTTAATGATAATTAATCATTGATTAAAGAATACTACTGAAAGTAATTATGTGAGTAATAAATTTGAAACCACACAATTCATTCACCTTAATCGAAGGTGTTTGATTGTTATTGAATGATGTGTGATGGATTGATATATTTGATATGTGATGTGACGCTATGGAATGCTTTATGCTAAGCTTTTATATCTGCGACGTATATATTGTGATATGAATATGCAAACCCCTTCACCCGTAAAACGACATTTGAATTTCAATGCGACAGGGAGTCGGATTCCAGTTGGTTATACGAAACCCACATCGAATCATAATGATGAATCTTTGTGATTGATAAATTTATTTTATCTATGAATCTGTGTATAAGGATAGGAGTTATGGGTTATACCGCTTATCAATATGATTGAATTTGTGATGATGATGTTGTGCACTATTGTGTTGAACCCCTGGACCACACTTATACAACACAAATATGGATTGCATGTGGAAATGGGTTGAGTCGCAGATTTTTGAAATTGTTTTAAAATTGAATTTCTGAATCCAAATTAGTTTTGGAATTAGAATTGAAAGCTTTTGAAAATGCATTCCAAAAATAAAAGTTATTTTGAATAACTTGATTGAGTTTTGAAATTTAAATAAGTTGATTTAAATTTGAATTCAATATTGGGAATTGAATTCTATAATTTGGGAACTAGGGTTAAAAAGGTTATTCAACTTATAAATGGGTTTATGTGGGTTTTGAATCATTTTAAAAGTGTTGTTTTTGGTCTTTAAATTTAACCCAAAGATTTTAACTTGTATAAATGAAATCGGATTTTTCCGGAATGAAAACTATTTGTTTTCAAATAATAAAAGCTTTCACATAAGATATGAACTTCCAACTTGTGTTAAAAGGATTTCAAGACCGGTGTTGAAGACCGGGTGTCTTCGAGATTGTTAGGATAACCTATCAATTGTCTCTGCATCGAGTAGCTACGGTATAGAGATTCCCTAAGTGATGGGAAGTCCGATCAGGATTGTAGATATGCGGATTGCATGGGCTTCTTCGGAAGTGCCTTCGGTTCTGTTCGAACCCGGAACAGACTTGTATGGTTCTATGTCCGACATTACACTTTGAGATATTAAACCGATCTCTATCAAATACATTACTGATTGGTGGCGGAGAATTTATTCTCTTAGCTTAACACCCTTCTCTGAGACGTATGAGCTCAAAGGTTATGTAGTTGATATTTATCAGTGATATACTCCCAATTTGGAAGTGTGGCATGCTGAGTGCTGATGTGTATCATTTGTTGATCAAAGAATGGCTTTTGTATAAAGCGTAGCTTTGTGGACGAGACTGCATTAGGACCTCACACCGCGGAAACGGTCGAAACAGGAAAGATGCGGCATGATTATGAGGGTCGCTCCCTTTAGGGTGTGTCATTCCCTTCTGGAAAAAGGTGGTATCATGTATGGAGCCCAGATACTTACTCATGTGGATATTGCAGATCTATTACTTTGTGATTGCTTTGTGGTTTATTGGCGCCTCGGATAAAGGTCCCAAAGGACCGGGGGATGGCATGCTCGAGTAGTAGTTACCTAGTTATAGAGGTAACCCGGCCTTGTGTTGGCAGAGATCCGGTTAGGTTCTCGAGACGTCCCGCCAGAGGCGATTCCATAGACAGTAGGAATTTCCTTAGCCTGACCATTTATTGGATATCTAATCTTCAATACGCGCCTAGTATGGTTTTAGTTGTATAACCTGCCATTTACATATGGTGGCGCCCCACTGTTTAGATGGTAGCTATAGTAGGCATACGATACTGGTCGTATGTTGGCTGGGATTTATATTATACTTTCGAAATGGTTCTTATGCATTATGCACAAGTAATAATATCAAAGAATTTTCCCGTATCAACCATATTTGACTATCATGAGGAGAAATCTCCTTCAATTCTGCATTTGCATTGTGTGTATGGCGGGAGGCCTTATGGTAGTTTCATTTTCCAAAAGGCATTGCAGATTTATTTTAAATTCTCTTGTTGTATGTTTTAAAGACCACATTGTTTTGTTTGCTCACACCAGCCCCACGACTGACCTGGAGTTTATTGTTCCTTTCCTAAACTCTGGATGCCCACAATTTTTCCACACGGGCAGTCGAGTGTTGGGTTTTTCAAATAGTCAGGTTTAGTAGATTATCTGGAGCTAGTTCAATCTTTGGATCAGGACCGCACTTACTTATCTTGGTGCATCGTATTAGGAGTTCGAGCTATTTGTGGATTGGTGCCTTGGAGATGGAGATTACAGTTCTGGAGTTCTTTCTTGAAGACCATATTAGGAGATTTTGTTCCGCTGCTAGTGTTATCTTTTCTTTCCGCTGCTATTCTCTTGTATCATATCTCTGATGCATATTGATATTCATTTTATCATCATTCTATATTGTGTCAAATGTTGTATATGATATGTGTTATTCTTTTTCTTCCGTTGTGTTGTACTTAATGTGTTATAAGTTCCGACGAACCAGATTTGACGTTTGGATATGCGGCATTAGAATACGAGTATCGTATTCGGTGCTGATATTCGAAGGTCGAGTCAGGGTTGTGACTACTAGTCTGATAACTATTGTAGAAAAACTCAACCAAATGTAGGTGATCTTCCCAAGATCCACCAAAGTCTAATACACAAGCTCTCAATATATCCTCGAGTACCTTGTTGACTTTCTCTATATGCCCACCTGTTTGAAGGTGATATGCAGTACTCATATTAAGCTTGTTACCTAACATTTTCTGTAGACTCTTCGTAAATTCACTAGTGAATGAAGCATCACTATCATTGACTGTACTGCTAGAAACTCCATGTGGTATAACTATGTTCTTCATGAACAACTTGGCCAGAACAGGTATCGTCTTGGTTGACTTAACTGGAATGAAATGGGCAACTCTTGGTCAACCTGTCCACCATAGCCCATATACTTTCATTTCTTCTATTTGACATCGGCAGCCCGTCTATAAAACCATGGATATTGAATACCATTTCCAAACTGGAATTTTTGAAGACTGAAGCAACCCACTCGGCTTTTGATGTTCGGCTTTCACTTGTTGATAGTTTGCACACTTCCTAACCCAAAGGCCAACATCCCTTTTCATACCTTCTCAATAGAAGATCCTCATCATATCTTGATATGTCTTGGTCCCTCCAGGATGAATCGTGAACTTGGACCGATGACATTCTCTAAGAACTTCTTTTCCCAAGTCCTCCACGTTCGAAACACACAATCATCCTTTATTTCTCAATCACCCCCTTTGGTCAAGACTAAAATCCTTTTGATCATTGATCTCAGTTCCAACCTTAAGCCTTCTAATCTTCTTGGCTAATATTGGATCCTCTTTCGGCTTGAAACAACTCTTTCTATCAGCACTGATCGAACTTCTAAATAGGACAAAATGGCAGTACTATGACTAGACCTAGTAGACGACCTTAGTTGCACATTACAAGTAGTCAAAGCTTATAAATCCTTCAACTTTGACAACATAGCTAACACCACAATCTAATGTCTTCTGCTAAGAGCATCCTCTACCTTATTTTCTTTCCCAGGTGTATTTGTATATCAAAATCATAAGCAGCCGAAAACTCCAGCAACCACTTTTGTTTCATATTCAACTCCTTCCGAGAGAATAAATATCTTAAACTTATGATCTGTGTATAGCTCAAATCTCTTCCTTAAGAGATAATGTCTTCAAATCTTCAGTGCGAAGAGCACCGTAGCCAACTATAAATGTGACGACCCGAAAAATTTAACATTTGAAATTGAAATATTTAGTTAATTTTAAATGTTTGAATGATAGCTTAACTTGAATTTCAAATATCATGATGAATTTGGCAATTTAATTATTGAATTTAATTATAGAAATTTGGGTAAAATTGTAAATTTTCAATTTTAAGCTTATTAAAAATAATTTGATGGCCTAGAAAATTTATATTGATAATACTGAAGATAATGAAAGCTTCAGAATTTAATTTGAAAATGATTTGTTTAGTTTTGAATTTGTATCGTTTAAATCGATATTTAAAAATAGCCTTCTGAGGCATAGTCTCGGAATTCGACGAAACCAGTTCCATTGGATCCGTAATATTATATTACTATCGGATTTCAATTTCCATAGCATTCGGAGTTGTCGTGTGATCGTACGAGATAAAAACACCTAGACAATAATTATCGATTTAATTTAAATATAAATTTATATACCCTAGTCAACTTCAGCCTACTTCCTTTCACCATCACACCTTTTCATTTCCGTCCTTCAAATATTATGGCCTACCTTCTTCTATACGCTTCCCTCTTTGATATTTACATCCGAACTAGTTCGATCGAAGAAAATAAAAAAAATAAAACAAAGCAATGGCCGCTCCTTTTAGTTTCTTCATTCCCAATTCAAAATTCGAATCCTCAGCGATATAAAAAAAAGCGATGAACACAGCCTAAAATCGAAATCGAATTCGATTTTGAACCAAAGCCATGGCCTTTCCCTTCCTGATCGAAGCAACTCTCTGTTTCTCGAACGCAATCTATTCGTGTTACGATTCGTGAGGCTAGGGCTTGGGCCTCTCAAGCATGCGATCATCGTATGGGGTTTTGGAGCTCCTCTTTTTGCGCGCGTTCGATTTGGGGTTCGAGCTTCTCAGGGAACTAAGATTTGCATCTGAAGGGCTCAAACATAGAGTGTTCGAATGCTCTCTTACTGCTCCATCAGTTTTTGGACAGAGGAATGTCGGCAGGGTTGCCTGAGTCCGGCAACGTGAGAGTGGAGGCTCGCGTGTGATGGATAGGCGCGGCGCAGCTGAGGGATTGGCTGTCTAGAGTGAGGCGTTCGTCGCAGATTGGATTGTCGATGTGTGAGCTTTGGACGACGCTAACAGTAGAGCAGCGAGATATTCTCGTATAATTTATTTATTAAATTTTTATGTATAGGAGAAAGAAAATTAAAGCAATTCTGTTTTTAAATTTATATATGTACGATATGTGCAGAAAACAGAAAAATATGGGTTATTTATGTAAAGAAAAATTAGTTTAAATTAAATTGTTTTTAACTACTAAGAATAATTTCAAAAAGGAAATTTATTTTTAAGATAAATTGGTTTAAATAAAAGTACCAGTTAATTAAATTATTAAACAGAGATTGATTACTAAATTCGTTCGGATATTAATAAAAATCGTCTAATGTTTCTTACATGGTAAAGATCGTGAAAAACAAACTGGAATGGAAAATGGATTGTATGCAAAGAAAGGTGAGATCTTCTCACTCAAGCAAAGGGTTTTGTTTAATTTTAAATAGTTAAATTTAAAATTGTTAATTGTGTGCTTGGATGATGTTTGTTATTATTTGTTTTAAAATAGACCCTATGCGCCGCATAATAGCGGAGGTTATTATATTAAACCCATATACCGCGATATTCCACCTCGAAGTGGAATTGGTATTATATATGTATTTGGAGTTGATTTCCTGCATTATATAGTGGATCAGACCCTATTGCGCTGCATAATAGCGGATAATATTTTATAAATCTCATATACCGCGATATTCCACCTCGAAGTGGAATTGGTATTTAATTGTTGTGCTAATATCTATAGATGCAGGGAAGCAGGTTGGAGGGATCTAACTGGATTTCTCAAATATTTAATTTGTTTCGTATGTTTTGTAATGATTATTTATAATCTGTGTGTGATTATTTGTGATTGAGACCGTTGAAGGCTGTAATTTAGTCGAATATATTTTTGGTATCGTAGGATACCAGAAATATAAAACTGGATTTTTTTGGAAATTAAAGTAGAAAAGCCAAGACCGTTATAATTAAAGTATTAAAGTTGATTTTTATAATCCAATCGAAAAAATTCCAAAAATATGGGGAAAATATATTTTAATAATGGAATTTCGAGTAATATTGTTTAATAGTTGAAGAATTTATTTAAGATGCGGATTTTAAGTATTTGAAAGAGATAAAAAAAATTATTTCAAAAAGGAAATAAATTTAGAAATTAAATTTGGAATTTAATTTGACGTTGAAATTAATTTTAGAAATCGATTTGGAAATTAATTTGGAGTTAAAATAAATCTTAAGAATCGATTTGGAAATTTGGTTTGGTGTTTTGGAAATAATTTCGGAAATCAATTGGAAATTGATTTGATATTGGAAAATTAATTTGGGGAATCAAATTGGAATGTGATTTTATGTTTGAAATAAATTGAAAATCAATTTGGGATTTGATTTGGCTTGAAGATGATATTTGGGAATCGATTTAAAATTCGTATATCAGTTGATATTTGGAAATGTAAATTCACAACGGGAATTTGTAGAGAAAAGGGAAATTGTTTAAAAATAAATATTGGTTTATTTTTATAGTATGGAAAGGAATCTACAGATTTGAAATGTAAATTAAAATAAATCGATAAGATTTATTAATTTATTTGAATGGACCATTTTGTAATGGAAAAAGAATTCTTCCCTGGAAAGCCGAGTATATTTTTAAAATAGCTTTTGAATAAAATTTAAAAGTTCTAGATTTGGTTGTAAAATAATATTGTTGGATAAATTAATTTCGGAAATTGTTTAAAGTAAAAAAAATTATTTAATTAATTATATAAGGGATTATTTTAAAGGTTTAAACTGATATTTGTTTTAGAAAATGGTTATTTAAATATCTATACTCTATCTACTAATTTTATTTTAAAATTAGTTTGGGACCTGAATTTTTATATGAGATATTAGTATAATATTTTTCATAACTAATATTTAAGCAAATATTCTAAAATAGTTAATTTTAAATGTTTCCAATTATATTTTGAATAAGTATTTTTTATTATTTTAAAATATTTGAAATCGACAGATTTTCAGTGGAAATGAATACGTATTTGGAAATGTTTTCCGTGTAGGGAAAAAAATTGGTTTGAAATTGTTTTCAAATGGATGAAGTGTGAAATTATATCTTGCGAAGATATGTTGAAATTAAATAATTTGGAAAGTTATTTGAAATCCAGTAATTGTTATGAATAATGATTGATAGTTAAATAACCGACTATCAATATTGGTCGTTTTAAATGGCATTTGAATTCCGATGCGACCAGGAGTCGAATTTCAAATGGATATTCGCAACCCACATCGAACCTTTGTGATTATGATGGATCTTTTTTGAAAGATCGAAGAGGAATTTGTTGTGATTTCTTTGAATATGAATGTAACACTTATTTTTAAAATAAGCGCTCGTTATTCGGATTAGCTGGGAGGAGACCTTGTGTCATAAAATCCATTTCGAATAACGATACGAAGAAATGGGATTGCATTTGAAGATGGTGTTGAAGACCGGGTATTTTCGGAAGCGAAAGGATTACCTGTCGAATGTCTCTGCATCGAGTTGCGCCGGTGTAGATATTTTATCACCCTTTGTGATGGGTATTCCGGACGTGATTGGTGAATATCCGGATTGCAAGGGCTTCTTTGGAAGTGCCTTCGGTTCCGTTCGATCCCGGAACGGACTTGTATGGAATGTGTCTGGCGTTACACTTTAAGATGTAAAGATGGTTTCTATCAAATACATTTCTGTTGGTGGCGGAGAATTTATTCTCTTATCTTAACACCCTTCTCCAAGACGTACGAGCTCAGAGGTTATGTAGTTGATGGTTACTAGTGATACATTCCCAATTTGGTAATGTGGCATACAAAGGCTCCTGATTGTTTGTTGATCGAAGCATGGCTTTTGTGAAAAGCATAGCTTTGTCGACGAGACTTCGTCGGACCTCACACCCCGGAATGGTCGAAACAGGAAGAATGCAGCAAGGTTATAGGGGGTAGCGCCCCTTAGGGTATGTTCATTTCCTTCTGGATAGAGGTGGTATCATGGTATGGAGCCCAAATACTTAACCTATGTTGTTGTTGCAAATTTATTACTTTGTGGTTGTTGGTATTGAGGATCCTCGGATAAAGGTTGTTTACAACCGGGGGACGACATACTCGTGTCAGTAGTTACCTATTTTTGCAGAGGTAACCCGGCCTTATGTTGGTAGAGATCCGGTTAGGTTATTGGGACATCCCGCCAGAGGCGTACCCATGTGGCAGTAGGAAGTTCCTTAGCCTGACCATTTGTTGAAAATCCATAGAAACAATACGCGCCCTGTACGGATTGAGTTGTAGAACCTGCCATTTACTTATGGTGGCGCCCCACTGTTTAGATGGTAGCTATAGTAGGCTTACGATAATGGTCGTATGTTGGCTAAGATTTATATTATACTTTCGAAATTTTTTCCTGCACTTTGCACTTATAGTAATAATATCAAAGAAATTTTTCTGTGTATCAAGCATGTTTGACTATTATAAGGAGAAATCTCCTCCAATTCTGCGTTTGCATTGTGTGTGTGGTGGGAGGCCTTATGGTAGTTTCATTTTCTAAAAGCATTGCCGATCTATTTTAAAATATTTCTTTGTTTATTTTTTTTTTGAAGATAAACTTTTTTAAGATCTCACACCAGTCCCATGACTGACCTGGAGTTTATTATTCCCTTTTTAAACTCTAGGTGCCACAATTTCCACATGGGCAGCCTAGAGTCAGGTTATCAGGTTATTCTGGAATTCAGAAGTTGCTGTGGAGATCTAGAAGCAAGCTGGATGGCGTGGCATATCAACTAGTATATAGTATTTCTTTTCGCTGTTTGTTGTTTGATAATGTAATGAAATGTGATGTGATGTAATAACTGATATAGTTCTTTGTTTTGAAGATATTCATTTATCTATTATATGTTGTTCCGCTACGATATGTGAGATTCTGTTGTTGTTTCTGTTCTTCTTCTTCTACCTCTTCTTCTTTAAACCATAACGGTTCGGTTTTCCGGCATTCGGCTGTTCGGCATTCGATATAGTGGACGTATTGATGTCGACTTTCGAGCATCGAAGAGTCGGGTCTTTACATAGTGGTATCAGAGCATTTGGTTAAGCGACAACCTTGGGGCTGTTGGGTGTTATTCATTAGAGAAAGAGTCAGTAGTACTCTAGAATGAGTTTGAGTGTAATAACAGATAGGGGTGCGTATTTGTTAGTGAATATAAAATTGTTTTATATTATGATGATTGGTTTATTGAGTGGCATATGGATTCTGATCGGTATAGTCTGTACAACTCTATCGATAGGGATCTCTAAACACTCGTACAGAAAAATTCGACACGATATTGTTTTGAAATAGGGTAAATGGAATAATTTTAGCCAAACTATTTTGTATATAAAAGAAATAATGTTTGTAAAATTATGTAATATATGGTTGCTTGTTTGCTAGGAGTGATAATATTTAATTATTATCATTTAAATTGAATAAGAAATTGGAATCATAATCAGAAGTTTAAAAATAAAAATCCATATACAAATGAAATTTGAGAATGTAGATTATAAATTTGATTTATAATTAGAAATAGAATTCCAGAGAAGTTTTTGAAATGTTTTTGAAAGGAATTGGAAATTTTGGAAATTAAATTCCATTGAGTTTGAAAATAAATTTTCAAAGGTTTTGGAAAAATGTTTTGAAGGGATGAAAGCACTAAACTCTTTTCGGTTGCTGGAAAATAATTCCGATGATGATCGCGACATCATCGGTGTTCATTTTTGGGTTTCCAAAAGAGGGATTGCTGCCAAATGATTTTAAATGAAAGTTGTTTGCAAAATGGGTTTGGTTTTGGAAATTCAAAAGATAATTTGAATTGATAGTTTTGAAAAGATGGAAAGATTTTGGAATATTATATAAAATATTTATGGAATATCATTAAATTTGATAACTTGTAAAGTTTAAAGTTGTTAAAATAAAAATCTAACTTAAAGAGTAGTTAGAAAAAAGATAAATGTGGAAACAAAATAAGTTGGAAGGAAAAAATTAAATCAAGTGGAATTGAAAATGAAAATTTAATAAAAGAATTGAGATTGACAATTGAAGTCAAACAAAATGATGATATGGATTCAAAATGAAATTGAAATTGAAGATTTGAGTTAATTTGTATAAATGTGAATTTGAGAAGTCTTATAGACTAAATGTTGGAATAAAATCTATTAAGGTGGAAAATAAAATTTTGAATGAATAAGTAAATTTACAATGGCAAGTAAATGAAAGTGAATTGAATATTGAAATAAAATTAGTAAGTGAAACTAGTTGGGGACCTAATAGAATGGTTTGAAATGAATTCAATAAGTATAAATAAAGGGTGAATTAAATTCATATAGAATTGAAAATCCAGTTTAAATATAAGTGGTTGTAAACCAAAATGGTAAATTGAAAATAAATGTTTGGGAATGAACAAAAGAATAAAAACTAGAATTGAAATTGAAGATTGAAAACTAATTTGAATTATGAAATAAAATGAAGTTGTAAAATTAGTACGAAAAGAACTAAAGATAATAAAGGTGGAAATAAAAAAATGGTATGAGAAAAAACGAATTTGAACTTTTAATGAATTAGTAAATGAAACTGATTTAAAATAGTGATATGAACAGTTGTGGATGAAAGATAATCGATAAAATTCAATATTCAGAAGTTAAATTGAATCCAAATAGAATTGAAATAGTAAATTGAATTCAGATGAAATTAAAGATGTAAGATTGAATGAGAATTGATATGTAACTTTAATAGTAAAGTAAAAATGGTATAAGAAGTAAGTATTGAAATTTTGTAAAGGAATGTGCAAAATGATATTTGAATATTGTAATTGGATATTATGGCTAGTAGGATATACAGGTGTGTTAAAGACAAAGATAAATTGGATTTTGATTTTGAAGATAAATTTGAAATTGCTCGACAAAAGATATGTATTTAAATTTCAGTATGAAATTTGGTGATTTTCTTGTCCAGCCACTTGGCTTTTTGTTTTACTTTTGAATCTAAGGGCCTATGGTGCCATTCTGTAGTCGTACCGAGCTAGCCGCGCAAAGGAGATGCTGGCGAAATTTTTCGAAAATTTAGGGAGTTAGAAAAATTTTGAAAAAATTTTGAAAGTTAAAATTTGAATTTAAATTTAAATTTGAATTGCTAAGAAAACGATGTTGTTTGGAATCTATGGAAGATTTTAGAAAGATAATTGAGGTGATAATGAATCTTTAGAAAAAAGATTTGCTTTGACAAATTGTTGAAAACCATTTAGTTTTGGAAAGATAACAAATGGGTTAAGGAACGTTCTTCTTAACTTGTAATTTCGGGACGAAATTCTTTTAAGAGGGGAAGGATGTGATGACCCGAAAAATTTAACATTTGATATTGAAATATTTAATTAATTTTAAATGTTTGAATGATAGTTTAACTTGAATTTCAAATATCAGGATGAATTTGGCAATTTAATTATTGAATTTAATTATAGAAATTTGGGTAAAATTGTAAATTTTCAATTTTAAGCTTGTTAAAAATGATTTGATGGCTTAGAAAATTTATATTGATAATACTGAAGATAATGAAAGCTTCAGTATTTAATTTGAAAATGATTTGTTCAGTTTGAATTTGTATCATTTAAATCGATATTTAAAAATAGCCTTCCGAGGCACAGTCTCGAAATTTGACGAAACTGGTTCCATTAGATCCGTAATATTATATTACTATCGGATTTTAATTTCCGTAGCATTCGGAGTTGTCGTGTGATCGTACGAGATAAAAACGCCTAGACAATAATTATCGATTTAATTTAAATATAAATTTATATACCCTAGTCAACTTCAGCCTACTTCCTTTCACCATCACACCTTTTCATTTCCGTCCTTCAATTATTATAGCCTACCTTCTTCTATACGCTTTCCCTCTTTGATATTTATAGCCGAACTAGTTCGATCGAAGAAAATAAAATAATAAAAAATAAGACAAAGCAATGCCGCTCCTTTTAGTTTCTTCATTCCCAATTCAAAATTCGAATCCTCGGCGATATAAAAAAAAGTGATGAACGTAGCCTAAAATCGAAATCGAATTCGATTTCGAACCAAAACTGTGGCCTTTCACTTCCTGATCAAAGCAACTCTCTCTTTCTCGAAAGCAATCTGTTCGTGTTTCGATTTGTGAGGCTAGGGCTTGGGCCTCTCAAGCATGCGATCATCGTCTGGGGTTTTGGAGCGCGTCTTCATGCGCACGTTCGATTTGGGGTTCGAGCTTCTCAGGGAACTAAGATTTGCATCTGAAGGGCTTAAACATAGAGTGTTTGAATGCTCTCTTGCTTCTCCATCAGTTTTTGGATAGAGGAACGTCGGCAGGGTTGCCTGAGTTCGGCAATGCGAGAGTGGAGGCTCGCGTGTGATGGATAAGCGCGGCGCAACTGAGGGATTGGCTGTCTAGAGTGAGGCGTTCGTCGCAGATTGGATTGTCGATGCGTGAGCTTTGGGCGACGCTAGCAGTAGAGCAGCGAGGTATTCTCGTATAATTGATTTATTAAATTTTTATATACAGGAGATTTTTTTTTGAATCAATTCTCTTTTTAAATTTATATATATATGATATATGCAGAAAACAGAAAAATATGGGTTATTTATGCAAAAAAAATTAGTTTAAATTAAATAGTTTTTAACAACTAAGAATAATTTCAAAAAGGAAATTTAGTTTTAAATTTATTTTTAAATAAAATAAATTTATTAAGAGAAACTGGTTTAAATAAAAGTATCAGTTAATTAAATTATTAAACAGAGATTGATTACTAAATTCGTTCGGATATTAATAAAAATCATCTAATGTTTGTTAAAAAGTTTAAAGATCGTGAAAAACAAACTGGAATGGAAAATGGATTGTATGAAGAAAGGCGAGATCTTCTCACTCAAACAAAGAATTTTGTTTAATTCTAAATAGTTAAATTTAAAATTACTGATTGTGTGCTTGTATGATGGTTGTTATTTTTTGTGTAAGGACCCGATTCTTCAACTTCCGAAAACTGACATCAATACGTCCACTGTATCAACTGCCGAGAAATCGAATGCCGGAAAACCGAACACTTAAAGAAAAAGAAAGAGACAGAAGAAGAGAGAAAAGATAGAAAATAGAGAGAAAGAAAATAGAACGGAACAGAAAGAAATAACAGAACAATATAAGAATCTCACAATCGCAGCGGAACAACATATAATAGATAAATGAATAATCTTTAAACAAAGAGCTATATCAGTTATTACATTACATCACATTACATTACATCATATCATCAGAGTGTACAACAACAACAACAAACAGCGGAAAAAGAAATACTATATACTAGTAATACGCCTTTCCATCCAGCTTGCCTCCAGCAACTCCTGAATTCCATAATATCCTGATAAACCTGTCTCTTGACTGCCCGTGTGGAAATTGGTGGGCACCCAGAGTTTAGGAAGGAAAACAATGAACTTCGAGTCAGTCATGTGACTGGTGTGAGAACTCAAACGGTTTATTTATCTTTAAAATAAAGTAGAGGAATATTTTTAAAGTCAATTCGCAATGCTTTTAAAAATGAGACTACCATAAGGCCTCCCGCACACACACACAATGCAAACGCAGAATCAGAGGAGATTTCTCCTTATGATAGTCAAAGATGCTTGATACGCATTAAAAAGAACAATTGATATTATTACTAGTGCATAGTGTATAAAACAATTTCGAAAGTAGAATATAAATCTTAGCCAACATACGACCATTATCGTATGCCTACTATAGCTACTATGTTCAATAGCAGGTTACCGCCACATTCCATAGCAGGTTATACAACTAAAACCGTACAAGTCTCGTATTGTTTCTTTGAATTTCCAACGAATGGTCAGGCCAAGGAACTTCCCATTGCCACATGAGAACGCCTCTGGAAGGACGTCCCCGAGAACCAAACCGGATCTCTGCCAACACAAGGCCGGGTTAACCCTAACTGGGTAACTACTGACACGAGTATGCCATCCCCCGGTCCTTTGGGACCTTTAACCGAGCGCTCGTCACCAACATCACACAATCATAAATAAAGTGTTTCAACATGAGTAAGTATATGGGCTCCATACCATGATACCACCCTTTTCCAGAAGAAAATGCACATACCCTAAAGGGAGCTAGCCCTCATAACCTTGCCGCATCTTTCCTGTTTTGACCATTCCAGGGTGTGAGGCTCGACGAAGTCTCGTCCACAAAGCCACGCTTTATACAAAAGCTGTGCTTTGGGTCACCAAATTATCATAGAAATGATCACAAAGATAAACGATCAAACAAATGATCCTATCACAAATGATCAACACAATGATCATTTCACAGCAACACTCAGCATGTCACATTACCAAATTGGGAATATATCGTTGATAACCTTCAACTACATAACCTCTGAGCTCGTACGTCTCAGAGAAGGGTGTTAAGCTAAGAGAATAAATTCTCCGCCACCAACAGAAATATATTTGAAAGAAATCTGCTTTATATCTCAATTTGTAATGTCAGACATACTATCCATACAAGTCTGTTCCGGGATCGAACAGAACCGAAGGCACTTACAAAGAAGTCCTTGCAATCCGGATATTCACTAATCACGTTCGGACTTCCCATCACATATGGAGTCTCTATATCGGGGACCATTCGATGCAAAGACATTCGACGAGTTGTTCTTTCGCTTTCAAAAATATCTGGTCTTCAACATCGGTCATCAACGCTATCCATTACGTCGTATCACTATTCGGAATGGGTAATCCGATTAACGAGCGCCATAATTTTAAAAATAAGTGTGGCATTCAAATTCAGCAAATCACAACAAATACCTTTCAAAGGTAAATATTGATAGTCGGTTATTGAACTATCAATGGATATGCACGACATCACCAGATTCCAAATAATTTTCCAAATTATTTATTTCTCAAAAATATCTTTACAAGATAAATAATTTTCACACTTCAAAAATAAATCAATATTTATTTTTAAACGAATTCCCCTTTCTTTTATAAATTCCATAGTGAATTTATATTCCAAAATATCTATGAATATACGATTTCAATTATTCAATTTCAATTTATCTTCAAAAAGGGTAAATTCTCTAAACGTTTCATTTCACATTGGAAAAACACTTCCATACTTATTTATTCATAAGTAATTCACAAATTTTATTTATTTTCAACCTTTGGAAAATATTTAATATACTTAAATCGAGATTAAGTATATATTTCATTCTTTAAGGAAATCATTCTCTTAAACATATTTATTTGGGCCAAAACGAATGTTGCGTAAAACATCGTTACGACAACCCAAAATCACTAGTATAGGGATTCGAAATTAAAATAGATATATAAATCCCAATACTATACAAAACATTTCCTTTCGGAAATCATTTATTATAACAACAGTGTTATAGTCCACCATTCCCTTTTATTTCTTGAAAACGTCTATTTCAACAATGAATGTTGAAATCTATGATTTCGAATCTTAACACATTTTAAAACATCGTTAGATCATTTTAATTCTATTTAAAACGTCACATTCAAAACATTTTCTTTAACATATTATCCACTATTCAAAAACGTGAATATACTTTGTTAACCAATTTCATCATTTCTGTTCATTTTACTTTAAAGGATTATTCACTGTCTAAAACGTGAATATAACTCCATAAATAAGTTATAACAATTTACTTATCAAAATAAGTCGTTTGCGGATTTATAAAACAACGTTTATAAATTCCAATTCTATTTGTTTTATAACAACTTCCTTTTTATAAATCTCCTTTATTAACCTATTCAATTAATAACTCAATTATAAACCAAAGGTTCATATTATAAGTTAAACACTTATAATTTATTTGTTTGCAAAAATCGTTCTTTTAAACTTCCCAAATTATAAATCTTATGACTTATAAGATTCGTTTATTTACCCAAATCTATTCTTCAAATAACTTTACAAATTTTATAAACCCACTGCTTATAAAATTCCATTTATAACTTCACCGTTTATAATTCTACAAATTTCATTTATTTATGAAATTCATTCACAATTCATTCTAACACTTATAAAAACTCGTTTTATAATTCAAATGTTTTAATTTTACAAATATCCATTTATAAATCTTTTATACAAATCAATTTATATTATTATTTTAAAATACGTCTTTAAACTCCTTTATAATTTCACCATTTTGATTTATAAAATAATTAAATTTTATAAATCCTATTTTTAAACTTTTCACAATAAATCCAAAAATCCCAATTTAAACCATTTTATAAAATCATTAACCCCATATTTTCAAAAATCAACTTTTAACTATTTTTCTCAAAAATCATAATTTTTATAACATTAAAATTATAACGTTTATTTATTTAAAATGGATAAATTCAAAAAAAAATTATAAACGTATACTTTCAAAAATCACTTTGAAATCATTTTAAAATCTCAAAATTTGGTCCAATGATGCTACACACCAAATAGTCAATCACGACAACAACGACCATCATATATCGATATGATAATCAACGAATATCAAAATATCCATAATCAAATAAATACTGTTGAGGAATCCAGTTGGATCCCTCCAACCTGTTTCCTGCATCCACAAACATTAGCACAATACCAATTCCGCTCCAGTACGGAATTATCGCGGTATATGGGATTTAAAATATTATCCGCTTAATAGACGGCGCAATAAGGTCTCATCCGCTATATACTGCGGGAAATCAAATCCAAGTACATAAATAATACCAATTTCACTGTTTATGAAATATTCGCGGTATATGTTTTTAATAAATAACATCCGCTTACTAACGGCGCATAATGTCTATTTTAACAATCAATAGATAACAATCATCATTCAAACATGCATTCAAGTAATTTAAATATAACTATTTAAA
Organism: Allium cepa; assembly: GCA_030765085.1. Lineage (NCBI taxonomy): Eukaryota > Viridiplantae > Streptophyta > Magnoliopsida > Asparagales > Amaryllidaceae > Allium > Allium cepa. The sequence goes on from CM060944.1 coordinate 435,038,940, forward strand.
ATAAAATCGAAACCGATTCGATTGAGTGAGAAGTTCTCACCTTGATTTCAATTTCATTTTAGCGATTTATTTCGAATAAAATTAAACGGACGTTTAATTTTACCTGAAATTCTCACTAACTCCAAACGACTCCAATCCAATTCCATAGCATAGTGCTCGTCCATACGATTCCAACGCAACTGGTTTCGCGCGTTTTCGACCTCGTATGAAAAAGATATGATTTTTCAAAGTTACACGAATTTATTTATATAATTTACAACAATTTATTATAATTTTAAACCTAAATCGATTCAAAGCCGTTGATTTCTACATCTCCCCATCAGGCCGTCCTTGCTTCATCTTCCATCATCAGGTAAAACATACGCACGCTACCCATAAGAGCCGCCACCTTCATCTAATTTCGCACGCCACCACGATCATCTTTGCAGAGATCAATGACCACCACTTCGACCCCACACACGAGCTCCACCTTCGGTCCAAGCATGAGGAAGCTCGGTCCCCTTTTCGACGTGATGCACGCACCCAAACGCGCGACCTTCCAACTGCAATTGCCACCAATCCGTAGCGTATTTTCCGATCATCACCGTTGGATATCACGTACTCACCACCCTCTACAAGTTTGTTGTTGACAACCTTCTGAATTAATATGTAGATTGAGAGAAATTTGGAGGAGAAAAAGGGATAACTTTGGCCATTCATTATTTAGAACGGCGGCCTGAAGGCTTTCAAACCCTAGGTTATTTTTACTTTGCAAATAATGAAATAAAGGGGCTTATATAGAAAATTTACGCGACACTATTCATCCCGGATTTTCCGAACTCCAAACGAAGCGTGCCGGTTGGCGTTCCTAAGGTTTACCACACGTTTCGAACACAATGGAACGTGTTTCGGGAGCTAATTCGGTCATCTGTGCGAGTTATGGCAATAAACGTTCGATTTAAAATTAAACCGATTAAACGATTTTCTAGGCGTTTTAGCTTGCACCGGAAAAACGGCAAATCCGATTGACACGAAATTTGAAACCATGCAATAATATCACATTACGGATCCGATGAAACTGGTTTCCTCGAAATCCGAGACTGTTTGAAAAATGGCTATTTTAACTCGCCAAATTAATATTAAAAACAATTTCGATGCGTTTCGAGCTGCCACGATCAAACAATAAATCCAATTGCTACGAAAATTGAAATCCGGTAATAAATAACTATTACGGATCCAACGGAAATAGTTTCATCCAATTCTGAGACTGTTCGAAAATTGGCTATTTTTACTAGTCGATTTAATATTAAAATATTCAATTTTCACAAATTAACTCTTAATTCGATTTTAAAAGTTCTAAAATATCGTTCTAACTTCAATATGATAAAATAAAATTTTACAAATCATTTTCAATCATATTTACTCCCAATTTCAATTATTTCTGTATTTTCAACTATTTAATTATCCAATCAAATCCAATTATTCGAAATAAAATTTATTCGACTTCTAAATTCACTTATTAACATTTAAAATCAATTAAATATACAAATTTTAATTAATTAAAATTCTGGGTCGTTACAATTTGTTTTAAAATAGACCCTATGTGCCGCATAATAGCGAAGGCTATTATATTAAACCCATATTCCGCGATATTTCACCTCGAAGTTGAATTGGTATTATATATGTATTTGGAGTTGATTTCCCTCATTATATAGCGGATGAGACCCTATTGCGCCGCATAATAACGGATAATATTTTATAAATCCCATATACCGCGATATTCCATGTAACGACCCGTAGATTTTAATAGTTTTTAATTGGTTTTATAACGTATTTAATTTGGATTTTGAGAAATTTTAATAATAATATTTTGAAATAAAGTGTTAATATTTGGTTTACGTATAATTAAATATAGCAAATGGTAAATTTTCAATTAATTTTATGAAAGTTTATTTATTTTGTGAAATTCTATTAAATTAATGCTGACTTGCTAATGATATGTAATCTAAATTTTAATAAAAGGATCTGCAACATCGTAGTTGTAAATTATGAATGTTATTGTTTATAATCATACATGTAACTCTAATGATACGATTTTAATAACAAATTTCGTGTTCAAGATATGGATTTCATATTAGTATTTTCTTAATATCCTTAGCTTTCAACAATAATCAATTAGCGACCTTAATCTTAATAGGATTTGAAAATCATCAACATTCGGATAAGTCAAATGATATTCTAAATGTTAATAATAATCTTGAAAAAAAAAACTTTATCAGAAGAACATTTTAAGTACACATAAATTTTTATGGGATTATGTTAATATGTATTCAGTAGGCATATGCTAACAACCGCTCAAACAAGAGATAATCACTAATACACAGTGTTAATTGTTAAAAACTCAAACTATCTATATTTATCATGCAAAAATGCAAAATCATAAAGGTCATTAGTGAAATTATGCAATCTTAACATGTGCGTAGAAGGCACATGCTGATATTTTCCGATTTTGTGCATTGCACTAAGAATTATTGGATCCTATTCATCGTTAATTTGCTACCATTTCACGACTTTGACCACCACCTTAATTTGTTGAATGCCACGAATGCCAAAATGATGAATGATGTTGCAAGTCAGAAGAAAATGCATGCTCCTATATGCGTTTTTGCGTTAAATGACATTAGATGCCAACAATATTATTATGCATTTTCATTATCTTAATTCTTTTATCAATTAACCTCTCCACTTTTCTTTCCAATCTGATTTATAACCAGCCTATTTACTTTTCTTACCATATTTATTATTTGCTAGAATCTAGCCGTTTCATAATTCGCTTTTTCAGCATTTGATGTGTCTTCTCTAAATCTAAGCGGAAAATCTAGCTTACCCCTTTTATTCATTTACATTTTTTTCCGTTTCAAATTTAATCGTGACTGACACGCAACCTTACTTTAATCACTGCGTCAATCAAGCATCCATCTATTAATTTTCATTTATTTTATATTTATTGCCAACATTATAAATTTGAAAGATCACTTGCTTTCCTTGTCTCCCTGATTTCACGTCTCTGTGCCTATCCTTTTGAGTTTCTTACTTTTATATTCTATTATTTGCCTAAACGTGCATTTTGACTGTTGCCATCCCCGTATTTATTTCTTTCCTTTTTGAAATTAAAACGTATACGTTTTACATTTATTTATTTCTAAACCATTCATTGCCTTTCCTTTAAATCAATCCATTCTCTTCTTATTTGTTTTAATTTATTTCCTCTTTTCACCAACACTCAATCTTTATATATATTTGTTTTAATTCATTTTCTCTATACATGTGCATTCAATCTTTATACATATTTGTTTTAATTTATTTTCTCTTTTCACCGGCATTCAATGTTTATATACATATTTGTTTCATTTTATATCCTCTATTCACCAGCATTTAATCTTTATATATTTGTTTTAATTTATTTCCTCTTTCTTTTTTTTACTTCTCCTTAATTTATAGGAATAAATTCTTAAATTTCCTCTAGCCATTACTATCTTTATTTCTTGCCACTTTAAACAAAATTTCTTTCCACTTTATCAATGTGAGGCTTCTCTTATAAATACAAATCACTCGTACATACCCTACTCCATATCAATAGACCTTCATCTCCTCTCTTGCGTGTGAAGCTTCTTCTGTAGGTAAATGGCTGCACTAATTTTTTTTTTCTTTCTTACTTCTTTTCTTTTTCTTCTTCTTTTTCATCCTTTTCTTTTGTTTTATTATTGTTTATATTCCTTTTGCTTTTCCTTTATTTTAAGCATAACATGCTTCAAGTATATATTTTACATTATAAGTATGTTTATATAGTGCAGCGCAAGTATACATTAAATTTAAAGTTATAAACATTTGCATTTGTTCTATGGTTAGTTTTATATGAGTATTTATTGAAATTTGTATAGTCTGACTTTTGAATATACATTGGGTTATTTCATACGGTTTATATATAATATAAGATGTTTAGCAGTCTGCATATATGTTACAGTATGTAAGATTTTTATATAAAAAAAAAGAAAGGTGTTAATTTTATATTGTATTGTTTATAAAAAGGTGTTAATTTTATAATATATATATTGTTGGACAGTATACATTTATAAACATATTAATATACAGTAAGTTATAAAACATAAGTTTGATATATAGGTAGAGTTTGCATGGGTTTAAATTTTCCTTCTGTTGTTTAAAATATGGTTGTAGAGTTATAAAATTTTGGGAAGAATATATAGTATAATATATTTTAAGTTAGTTTGTGTGTCTGTCCAGAGATGAATTATTATACAAATACAGTTTTATAAGATCTAAGATCTGTTGTTTTAAAATGTAAGTTTATACTAGTGATTATGTGGGTTAAAATTTGACATTGGTATTTTTAAGATGATAAAGAAAGTTTAATGTAAGTGTTAACATGTAAGAAATGCCTGAAGCCTGTTTTAATATTAAAGGAAATACTGGAATTTAAATTGTTATATTAAGTTGGAGCTGTGCTCTCGCCCTTCTCTTTCTTATAAATATTTTGCAAAAGGTAAATTTATATCAAGTATAAGGTGTGTAGTGTTTCAGCAAATCAAGGAAAGTCGATATTGGTCTTAACAATAATAATGTGGAATGTTGTCTTAAATGTTGATTTAAATATGATTATAAAAAAAATTATGTTAATATTGGTTTTAAACATAGTTTTGCAGTTTTCTATTATTTGCATTTGTTTGAAAACGTATGTTTGTATATGTAATTTTAATGCGTTTCAAAACTAATATTGGTTAAGAGAGTAATATAATAGAATAATATTTGTATTTCATTTCGGTCTACATAAAGCAGTTTCTGATCTATTTTCATCGATCTCTATTTATCAGTTATCCATCGTATTCGTGCCAATCTTGCTTCGCTCTGAAAATTTTGTTTGGATTTGTTCGATGTCTAGATCGTGATCCAGCGTAGCTCAATTCTTTGTCCAATCTATCTAGCCTCGAAAGGTGAGCAATCACTCACGATTTAACATTCTTATATTTATTAAATTTGATTTCAATTGAAACAACAATTGAAATATGTTGTTATTAGTTATTTAAATTGTTTATATGCTATTATTTGTAACTGTTCACCTGTGGGATATGACACCATATCCTGTTGTTTATATTATACTGTTATTGATGATATATGCCTGTTATATTATTATTATATGTTATCACTTTGCAAGTTCCCTGTAGTTTAGAATTCACTATGGGTTGAAATGATACATACCCGAACGGACTTTAGAATAGGAGAATTTCGTTATGAGTTGAAATGATAGACCCAAGCGATTTTCATTTAATTGAATTTGGGATTACGGGTTGAAATGATATCCACCCGTATATATTTAGTGTACGGTTTGAAATGATAAATATCCGTAGCACTTGACCATATGATAGGAAATATATACAGACACCGTTGGTCCATATATATAAAAATATTTTGAAATAAATTCATTGTTTTGGAAAGAAATATATGGTCTTAATAAATATTAATTCTTAAATTATTATATAAAAAGGGTAATGATATATATATAGATTTAATAATATTTAATTCAATTAAGATTGATTTAATACATAAATTATGTTAATTATTTAGGTAAATTATAGTTCAAATAGATTTTTGCAATAATTGGGATAAATTAAGATTGGGAGATAAATTTGAGTTTATTAAAAGTGGTATTTAAATAAGGATTTATTTAATTTAATCAATTTGAAATTTTGAATGGGAAATTTAGGGGTATGATTTTGTAACTGGATTTTTGATGTAAGTGATTTAATGAATATTTCACGTTTAAATATATTAAAGAAAATATTGAGTAAAATGTAATTAAGGTTACTCAAATGATATTGAATCTAATAAGGGAGTATTTCAAGACTAAATAATAATGAGGTTAAATCGAGATCTATATGAAACTGTTATATTGAACTTTTAAATATTAAGGCCTTGAACTATATTGGAATTTAAATGGTTTATTTTGAGATTCGGATCTGTATTTGAAATAAATATAGTTGAATTCGTTATTTAGAAACTAAATTGAATTTAAATTGATAAATTAAGATTGGATTTAATTTGAATAGGAAGGTCGGGTTGATGTTGAAACAATTGGTTAAGTTGAGGAAATTGAAAATACTTTACTCTATAAATTATTTAATATATATATATATATATATATATATATAAATACTATTTTGGGAAATATAGAGATATTTGAAGTGAAAATGATATTTGGTTTTGAAGTATAAATTAAGTTGAAAGGACTACGGTGTTATAGTGTATATTTCTACCTTGTAGATAGTTCTATGGACCCTTAAAGGATGGTTATCCCAAACATCCTTTAAGTTAATTGTATTTCAGTTGATATTTCACTTGAGTTGGATTTATTTAGATAAGAATGTTAATCCTGACTCGAGTGTTTTGTGTTTTGCTTTACGCTCGGGTCAGACTGAGTGATACAACATTTGAGACTCACCTTTGAAGTTGGAGTTTGCTTGAAGATCCAGCTATCTATCCTTTCAGTCATCCAGTTGATTGGTCCAGAGAAGTCTTCCACACGTACTGGAGACTTCACTGTATCTGAGATATTCTATTGTACTTTATCTCTAACTCTGATTTTTTTTATAGTAGCTTCATGAACTACTATCTATTTATTCCACTGCGTATTTTTGTACTACTCTGTATCTGTGATTCTGTGTTTGATTCATTTACTGTACATGTTGGGTTTTGCCAAATTTTAATTAACAATCTGATATTTTAAGCAATTCAAGTCCGACATCTGCGGATGCGAATGGTTGAAAATAGCAGGTCGTTATAGTTGGTATCAGAGCTTTGGCTCTAGGCAAAACTTATCATATATGGTAAATTTATTTACAGAATCACTTTCGTTCGAGTTGAATCTTTTCCTTTCTGACTCGATTTCCTTTGAATTTTGGAATGTCCCTCAGTTCCGAAATTCATTCTTATCTCTCCCTAATTATATTCGTTCGATTCTGGAGTATCCCATAACTCCACTGAATGATTCGTAAAAGGGGGCGAAAACTCCTTTTCAATTGGCATTGATTCACCGAAGATTTTTTTGTATCATCGGTTTATGATGCTGTTGTATCTTGGTATGCCGAATTCTATCTCTGGCGATCGAATGTCGAATTGGTTTGGAATTCCGCATCGATTATATTCCTGAAGTCACGGTTGACTCGGTTAAGGTCGCCCGCGATTTGTAGAAGTATATCCATCTTCTATTTTGTAATTTAATTATCTCATTTTCGATCGAGTCTATCTTTGAATCGGGATTCTATTGATTGGAGTTCCGCTAATTTAAATCTCTATCTTTGTTTGAAACCCATTCTTTGAAAAATCAGGTATGTTGTATTTTTGAAATTGTTTATACCGAAATTATTATTTTGATAACTATAATTTTATTCTATATATAAAAGTGAAAATGTTTTCGATGAGGATTATATACCTATATAAAAAGGTTTTGAAAGGATTTGAAATTTTGAAAAATTATAAGAAATTGATTTATATAAAATTGATTTATAACTGTAGAGTTAAATTTGAAATTCGAGAATTGAATTCCGGTATTTTGAAATTAGTTTTAAGATTTTGGAAGATATATAAAAATAATATGATTTAAAAATATTTTTCGAATAAGAAATGTTTCTAATGAATTTTAATAATTTTGAAGAAATTTCAAAGAAGTTTTCAAGAAAATAGAAGTCCAGAACTCACTTATGTCGCTGGAAAATAATTTCGGTGATGAGTGCACGCATCATCGACATTGATTTTCGAGTTTCAAAGTGGGGGAGAGGCCACTTTAGTAGCTTCTCTATGCAAGTGATTTTGTAAAACCTTTTTGATCACAAATTCCGAAGTATAATTTGATATTTTAGAAAGATATAGGTATATATTTTAAAACAATTTAAAATGAGACCGGTGTTCAGTCCTCGAGTTTCAGATTTAATAATTGGTTTATTGATTTATGTTGATTTTCAAATCTTGAATTTGGAAATTTGATTTCCCTAACTATTTTGAATGTTCGAACAATTCCAAATCGAGATTAAATTTTTAAAGCTAAGAAATTTCGAAGAGTACAAAATGTTTGATAAAGCATATAAGTTTTGTTTTGTATGTTAAGTTTGAAACCTTTTGTTAGGTAAATGAATATGACTATTTTGAAATTATACTAATATGGAATTTAGTTTTAAATGTTTTGAAAAATTATTAGTTTTAAATAATGGTTTTCAAAAAGGAAAATTTGATATTTAAAATAAAAAAATAAATAATTTAAAGGGTTTAAAGGGATAATTATAAATTTGGAAACCATTTGAGTATAATTAATTTTGAGAAAATTTTTGGTTTTGAAATTAAATTGAAATTAAAAACCAGTACTTATATTGTGATTTTGGAAATGAATTTGTTTGACTTGAATTATTTTAATTTGAAAACTGGGATAATTTTCTAAACCTATTATTTTGGGAACTTTGAAATTTAGATATTTAATCTGGAAGAAAATTTGGTGAAATCATGTATGATATTGAAATGATTTGAAATCGAGAACCTTATATTATTAAGCACTTGATTTGGGAGTGGTCGAACTTATATAAAATGGATTTGTATAAGTATAAAGTTGATTTGAAATCTATTGATTTGAAAGGTACTCAATTTGGAAAGAGAATTTTATATAATCAAAGTCTATATAAGTATGTTTTGATATACTATTGATTTGGAAAGTATTCGATTTAGAAAGGAATCCTATATATATGGACTTTATATAAGTATGATATTTGAAAGTATTTGGAAAGGTACTATATGATATATATTTTCGAAATAAAGATATGGAAAGTGCCTTCTACTTGATATCCGCTTTGTGGCCATATCGTGGATTCATTATGTCGATATTATTGTCTCTGATTTTTGGTTTTCCGGATGTAATACTCGAGTGTTCCCACCGTGGCGTAACCCATGGTTTTTTTTTCTCTCGTGAATGCATAGCGAAATTGCCTGGCTGAGTCTTGCCTAGGGGTACGGATTGTTTCCTGGGGGATCCAGGCGTAACCATTGTGTATCCTGCAATCTGTGTAGGTCGCGAATAGTAGCGCAAGTGCCTGGCTGAGTCTTGCCTAGGGGTACGGATTGTTTCCTGGGGGATCCAGGCGTAACCATTGTGTATCCTGCACTCTACTAGTCATCATGGCGTAACTCGCAGGGCTGAGAAAGCTTACGGATATGGATTGTTTCCTGGGGGACCCAGGCGTAACCATTGTGTATCTGCGAACCATGATCGGACAAAGGTTTTGGTTTGGTTGTTTTGTTTGGATTGTACTTTCCATATCTGTTTTTTTTAAAGGTTTTTCAAGTATTTTCACTGGGTGTTGAAACGGGTCTACCAAGTACTTGAAGAATTCTAGCTTTGCGCCTAATCAACGCATGGCCAGAGTCTGCAAGAACGAGGATAAACTTGTTGAAACATCGAGTTATAAAAGTATTTTCGAAAGGAAAATTTATATCGATATAATAGTATTTTATTATAAAAGTATTTTTCCCAACAAAGAATTTTTGAATTAATATTTGAAATTTAAATTCTTATGGTTCTAGATTAATTATTCGTGCCCGATACTATTCCTTGCATCTACCTTATCTGCTCAGTTTAGTTATTCACCTTGATTCTGTTTTCCAAACCTACCTTCCTTTCCTTTTTGAATATAATCTTTAAAATATTGTAAGTATTTTGAAGTTATTAATTTAATAAAACATATTTAATTCCAATGGGTTTTGAAAACTTAAAGTATTAAAGATAACTGAATTGCAAATGAAGTTTTCAAATAAATATTTCAAATAAAATGTATATAGTTAAATAAATTGTTAATCCTTATCTTTCAATCTATCTTTCCTTCCGGTTGTTTCTTTTCTCCTACCTCCTTCCTTTTCGGGGACGAAAAGTTTTGAGTGGGGGAGAATGTAACGACCCGTAGATTTTAATAGTTTTCAATTGGTTTTGTAACGTATTTAATTTGGATTTTGAGAAATTTTAATAATAATATTTTGAAATAAAGTTTTAATATTTGGTTTACGTATAATTAAATATAGCAAATGGTAAATTTTCAATTAATTTTATGAAAGTTTATTTATTTTGTGAAATTCTATTAAATTCATGCTGACTTGCTAATGATATGTAATCTAAATTTTAATAAAAGAATCTGCAACATCGTAGTTGTAAATTATGAATGTTATTGTTTATAATCATACATGTAACTCTAATGATACGATTTTAATAACAAATTCCGTGTTCAAAATATGGATTTCATAATAGTATTTTCTTAATATCCTTAGCTTTCAACAATAATCAATTAGCGACCTTAATCTTAATAGGATTTGAAAATCATCAACATTCGGATAAGTCAAATGATATTATAAATGTTAATAATAATCTTGAAAAAAAAAACTTTATCAGAAGAACATTTTAAGTACACATAAATTTTTATGGGATTATGTTAATATGTATTCAGTAGGCATATGCTAACAACCGCTCAAACAAGAGATAATCACTAATACATAGTGTTAATTGTTAAAAACTCAAACTATCTATATTTATCATGCAAAATCATAAAGGTCATTAGTGAAATTATGCAATCTTAACATGTGCGTAGAAGGCACAAGCTGATATTTTCCGATTTTGTGCATTGCACTAAGAATTATTGGATCCTATTCATCGTTAATTTGCTACCATTTCACGACTTTGACCGCCACCTTAATTTGTTGAATGCCACGAATGCCAAAATGATGAATGATGTTGCAAGTCAGAAGAAAATGCATGCTCCTATATGCGTTTTTGCGTTAAATGACATTAGATGCCAACAATATTATTATGCATTTTCATTATCTTAATTCTTTTATCAATTAACCTCTCCACTTTTCTTTCCAATCTGATTTATAACCTGCCTATTTACTTTTCTTACAATATTTATTATTTGCTAGAATCTAGCCGTTTCATAATTCCCTTTTTCAGCATTTGATGTGTCTTCTATAAATCTAAGCGGAAAATCTAGCTTACCCCTTTTATTCATTTACATTTTTTTCTGTTTCAAATTTAATCGTGACTGACGCGCAACCTTACATTATCACTGCGTCAACCAAGCATCCATCTATTAATTTTCATTTATTTTATATTTATTGCCAACGTTTTAAATTTGAAAGATCACTTGCTTCCCTTGTCTCCCTGATTTCACGTCTCTGTGCCTATCCTTTTGAGTTTCTTACTTTTATATTCTATTATTTGCCTAAACTTGCATTTTTACTGTTGCCATCCCCGTATTTATTTCTTTCCTTTTTGAAATTAAAACGTATACGTTTTACATTTATTTATTTCTAAACCATTCATTGCCTTTACTTTAAATCAATCCATTCTCTTCTTATTTGTTTTAATTTATTTCCTCTTTTCACCAACACTCAATCTTTATACATATTTATTTTAATTCATTTTCTCTATACATGTGCATTCAATCTTTATACATATTTGTTTTAATTTATTTTCTCTTTTCACCAGCATTCAATGTTTATATACATATTTGTTTCATTTTATTTCCTCTATTCACCAGCATTTAATCTTTATATATTTGTTTTAATTTATTTCCTCTTTCTTTTTTTTACTTCTCCTTAATTTATAGGAATAAATTCTTAAATTTCCTCTAGCCATTACTATCTTTATTTCTTGCCACTTTAAACAAAATTTCTTTCCACTTTATCAATGTGAGGCTTCTCTTATAAATACAAATCACTCGTGCATACCCTACTCCATATCAATAGACCTTCATCTCCTCTCTTGCGTGTGAAGCTTCTTCTGTAGGTAAATGGCTGCACTAAATTTTTTTTTCCTTCTTCTTATTTCTTTTCTTTTTCTTCTTCTTTTTCATCCTTTTCTTTTGTTTTATTATTGTTTATATTGCTTTTGCTTTTCCTTTATTTTAAGCATAACATGCTTCAAGTATATATTTTACATTATAAGTATGTTTATATAGTGCAGCGCAAGTATACATTAAATTTAAAGTTATAAACATTTGCATTTGTTCTATGGTTAGTTTTATATGAGTATTTATTGAAATTTGTATAGTCTGACTTTTGAATATACATTGGGTTATTTCATACGGTTTATATATAATATAAGATGTTTAGCAGTCTGCATATATGTTACAGTATGTAAGATTTTTATATAAAAAAAAAGAAAGGTGTTAATTTTATATTGTATTGTTTATAAAAAGGTGTTAATTTTATAATATATATATTGTGGGATAGTATACATTTATAAACATATTAATATACAGTAAGTTATAAAACATAAGTTTGATATATAGGTATAGTTTGCATGGGTTTAAATTTTCCTTCTGTTGCTTAAAATATAGTTGTAGAGTTATAAAATTTTGGGGAGAATATATAGTATAATATATTTTAAGTTAGTTTGTGTGTCTGTCCAGAGATGAATTATTATACAAATACAGTTTTATAAGATCTAAGATCTGTTGTTTTAAAATGTAAGTTTATACTAGTGATTATGTGGGTTAAAATTTGACATTGGTATTTTTAAGATAATAAAGAAAGTTTAATGTAAGTGTTAACATGTAAGAAATGCCTGAAGCCTGTTTTAATATTAAAGGAAATACTGGAATTTAAATTGTTAAATTAAGTTGGAGTTGTGCTCTCGCCCTTCTCTTTCTTATAAATATTTTGCAAAAGGTAAATTTATTTCAAGTATAAGGTGTGTAGTGTTTCAGCAAATCAAGGAAAGTCGATATTGGTCTTAACAATAATAATGTGGAATGTTGACTTAAATGTTGATTTAAATATGATTATAAAAAAAATTATGTTAATGTTGGTTTTAAACATAGTTTTGCAGTTTTCTATTATTTGCATTTGTTTGAAAACGTATGTATGTATATGTAATTTTAATGCATTTCAAAACTAATATTGGTTAAGAGAGTAATAGAATAGAATAATATTTGTATTTCATTTCGGTCTACATAAAGCAGTTTCTGATCTATTTTCATCGATCTCTATTTATCAGTTGTCCATCGTATTCGTGCCAATCTTGCTTCGCTTTGAAAATTTTGTTTGGATTTGTTCGATGTCTAGATCGTGATCCAGCGTAGCTCAATTCTTTGTCTAATCTATCTAGCCTCGAAAGGTGAGCAATCACTCACGATTTAACATTCTTATATTTATTAAATTTGATTTCAATTGAAACGACAATTGAAATATGTTGTTATTAGTTATTTAAATTGTTTATATGCTATTATTTGTAACTGTTCACCTGTGGGATATGACACCATATCCTGTTGTTTATATTATACTGTTATTGATGATATATGCATGTTATATTATTATTATATGTTATCACTTTGCAAGTTCCCTGTAGTTTAGAATTCACTATATGTTATATTATTATTATTATTATATGTTATCATTTACTGTACATGTTGGGTTTTGCCAAATTTTAATTAACAATCTGGTATTTTGAGCAATTCAAGTCCGACATCTGCGGGTGCGAATGGTTGAAAATAGCAGGTCGTTACATTCCACCTCGAAGTGGAATTGGTATTTAATTGTTGTTGCTAATATCTGTGGATGCAGGGAAACAGGTTGGAGGAATCCAACTTGTTGGGCGGATTCTCACCCAGAAGGTCTCGAGACCGAGAAGCGTAAATTTCACCCGGGCTGGCAACCCCCATTCCACCCAGTAAGGAGTCCATTCAACACTCATGTCCAAAGTTCCATTCGGCATCCCCATGCGAGGTTCATTCGGCATCTCCATGTACTCAAGTGCTAAAGCCCATCCAGCATCCCCTTGGCAGCAGTTCCATTCGGCACGAAGGCCACCGGACCAACCCCCCACATCTCCATGCCGGTCCAAACCAAGGCCCAACTACCGAATGAGACCATGCCGAACCAAAGCCTCGCCTCCACACCACCGAACCAGATGATGAGGTACCACTACCGGACCACCCCTCAGCCGAACCAAAGCTTCTCCTCCACTACCGGACGAGAACCAACACCGGTCCAAGCTCCATACCGAATAAAAGGCTCGCCGAACCAGAATGCTACCAGGCCAGATTGCTTCAGCCCGGGCCCACCAGCAGCTATATACTTCCAAGACCCCTGCCCCCTACCGCACTCTATAAATAGAGGGGCAGGTGTACAACAATGGCAGACAAGTTTGAGAGCTCAAGCAAGGAAGGAACTTTCAAACTACTTTCATACACTTGTATACAACGCATTGTACTTGTAACCTGAAAGAAAGAAGATAATAACATATAAAGTGGACGTAGGCACATTCTGGCCGAACCACTATAAATCTGTGTGTCTTTTACATTTCAGCCCCTACTTTTCTCATATTTACATACTCATCTAAAATCATTGAAAATTACATATAATCGACTAAATAACACGACTTGGAGGTGTTTGTCCATTTTTTGTGCAAACATTTTTATAATCGACTAAATAACACGACTTGGAGGTGTTTGTCCATTTTTTGTGCAAACATTTTTGGTGCTTTCACTGAGAACTGAACTCAGACTTCATCTTCAGAACTCAAGCTTCATCTTCTCTCACTCAACCTTCTTCCTAACAACATCACTCGTTGCTTAGAAATCATGCCTTCCAAACAGAGAAGGGATGTTAACAAAGGAAAGAACATCGCAACTAGCAGCCTTCCAGATCCAGCAATCACAGATCAGCCCACTTCAACAGCAGTACCAGATGAAAATCAGGAGAATCCAACTGGTCCCGCAACGGAACAACCAATCACTAGGGCAGATCTGGACAGGGTTGTGGCTGAAGTAACTAACCGCTTCACATCCCAACAAGAAACTTTGGTGGACCAACTCATGTCACGCTTAAGGGATGCTGAAGAGTCCAACCGCAACACGGAATCATGGGGTGAATCCCAATCCGGAGGATCCCGGAGGCAACAAAGGTCTTCACTCTTCGAACAAGCTACCAACAGGAAAAACGATGATAGGGGCCGCGCCCGGACTCAGCCCGAATTTCGACTCGAGGAAGCCCTGGGAACCGAACCTAGCGGGGGAGGCACCAGGCGAGGGTCGGATGTAGCTGAGCCAGTCATGCCACCTAATCATAGAAACCCCGCTAAACGGAGCCGAGCTAGAACCCAGCCCGGAGTTGACCCCATGGATGTGCTCGAAACAGAACCCCACAGGGGAAGATCAAGGCAGGGGGCAACTGTAGCTGGTCCTAGCGTGCATCCAAGCAGCCAAAGACAACCACTGGATAATGCTAGAGGTGATAGACTGTACCATCCCTACAGGGCATCTGGACGAGATAGATCCCGCAGGGAAGAACCGAGCTCATTTTTGTCCGCTCCAAGTTCTGACGAACGAATGGCACGATTATTCAGAGAATGTGTCCAACGGGAGCAAAGGGACCGGGGAATAGGCGCTAGGGTCACCAGTCCCTTTACCCGAAATATCGAAACTGCCATCACTCCCCGGGAATGGAAAATGCCAACCATGGAACCTTACAAAGGAACTTCCAACCCCATCGTACACCTGCAGAGGTACACCCAGCATATGCTCATGAGTGGAGCAACAGAAGGAGTATTATGTAAATGCTTTCCGCTATTCCTATCAGATCTAGCTACCTCCTGGTTCTGCCATCTACCCCAAGGATCCATCAGCTCATGGGAGATGTTAAAAGAAAGGTTTATTAGCCAGTTCCGCATCCATGTGGAACAACCCAAGGATGCTTATTCTCTATCCAATGTCAAACAGAAATCCGGAGAGACGCTACAACAATATCTAACACGGTTCAACGCCGCAGCGGCAGCAGTTCAAGATGCCGATGAAAAACTCACTCTGATGGCCCTCTGTAGTGGTGTACATCCAGACACCAAGTTTGCCAGAAGGTTAACTAAGGAAAAACCAGCTACCTTGCCTGATTTCTTCCATGAAGCTGGAAAGTATATGAGACTTGAAGACGCTGCTACGGAGAGGCAGTCAGGGCAACAAGGCAAGATAGTTCAGGACAAGGTTCCCACTGCAGCTAAGGACGCTCGAAGAAATGAATCTAGAGACAATGCTGGGGGCAGAAAGGTTGAGAAGCGCCAATATCGACCAGGACCAAGATTTGACTCCTACACTCCTTTGAATGAAACAATCGAAAACATCTACCTAGCCACTCAGGGCGAACTCGGATACAAGCGCCCCCCGCACAAGAAAGAATCAGATAACGCACTCAAGTCCGGAAAGTTCTGTCGCTTCCACGAATCCCACGGACATGACACCAATGAATGCCACCATCTTCGGGACTTGATCGAAGAACACATTAGAAGAAGAAGACTAGAACGTTATGTGAAAGGTCAGAACAGGACTCCAACTCCTGCCAACGAGAACTCAAAGCAACCCCTCCCAGAAGTAGGCGGAGGGAATCGCAACAATCACAACACCAGTGGCTCTAGTCAAGAGAAGATAGTGGTCCTTACCATCTCAGGAGGACCACACATCGCCGACAGAAGTTGGGCAGAGATGGAAAGGTACGGCAAGTCGCTTAGAAATGCCGAAGGATATGTTAACTCCATTACGGAGGAACGCCACCCGAAACGAAAAGAAAACAATGACATTGTATTCAGTAGGCATGATTTGGAAGGAAGACAGTACCCACATATGGATCCCATGGTCATCTCTGCCTGGTTTGGTCCAGCTAAAGTTTTTCGGATTCTAATAGACACGGGAAGCTCCGTTAATATCCTGTTCAAACATGCTTTCGACAAAATGAAGTTATCAATGAAGGATGTATCCCCCTGTGACAAACCACTGCACGGTTTCACTGGAGATGCAAAGATGCCTCTCGGGCAACTTGACCTCTTCGTCGAAATAGGAAGTCATCCCCGCTCCGTTGTGCGAAAACAAACGTTCGTACTAATAGAAAACCACTCGGCTTACAACGCTTTCTTGGGAAGACCAGCCTTATCTGACTTTCAGATTGTATTAGCCCCCTGGTGCCTGAAAATGAAATTTCCAACAGACAACGGAGTAGGAGAAGTAGAAGGAGATCAAGATGCTGCCCGAGACTGCTACGTAACTGAACTTCGCAATAACCGCAGAAAGAATAAAGGAAAAGATGCAGAGACTACTCTCTGCATGAAAAGCTTGGAGGCATAGCAACTAAAGAAAGCCCCTCCTCTTCGATACACAAGCGATCCCTTCAATGAACTAGACCCTAGGGATAAAGAGGAGGAGGCTACCGCCGAGCCTGCAGAGGCTATGGAATTCGTATCGGTAGATAAGCATGATTCAAGTAGACTATTAAAAATCGGATCTCAGCTGAAAACGGGATTGAAGGATCAACTCATTGACTTCCTCCGCCACAACTTAGATGTATTTGCGTGGACCCATGCCGATATGACAGGAATCTCCCCAGACATAGCATGCCACATGTTGAACATCGATCCCACCAAGGTACCAGTAAAGCAGAAAAAGAGGAGCATGGGGGCAGAGCGATCAGCAGCCCTTGATGAGGAAGTAAAAAATCTACTTGCTAATGGCTTCATACGGGAAGCCATCTACCCAGAATGGATCGCTAACCCGGTGCTAGTAAAAAAGGCCAATGGAAAGTGGCGAACATGTATTGACTTCTCCAATCTGAATGACGCTTGCCCGAAAGACTGCTTCCCACTTCCCCGAATTGACCAACTCGTAGACAGCACAGCTGGGCACGAACTCCTATCTTTTATGGATGCATACTCCGGATATAACCAGATCCCCATGCACGCTCCCGATCAGGACCACACTAGCTTCATCACCGACCGCGGATTATATTGTTACAAAGTCATGCCTTTTGAACTCAAAAATGCTGGAGCTACCTATCAACGCCTCGTCAACAAAATGTTCGCAGGACTGATAGGACGAACTATGGAAGTATATGTGGATGACATGTTGGTAAAGTCCAGGAAAGCCAACGACCATGTAAGCCATCTGGACGATATGTTTCAGGTACTTCGCCGGTATGGAATGAAGCTGAATCCTCTAAAGTGCTCCTTCGGAGTTTCATCGGGAAAATTCTTAGGATTCATCGTCCACGCCAGAGGAATCGAAGCAAACCCTGAACAAGTCCGGGCTTTAAAAGAAATAAGGATACCTTCCACTCGAAAAGAAATGCAGAGCCTAAACGGGAAGGTGGCCGCCCTAAGCAGATTCATTTCCAAGGCAACTGACAAGTGTGTCCCTTTCTTCGAAGCACTCAAGAAAGACAAAGGGAGGTTCGAGTGGACCGACGAATGCTTAAAAGCCTTCCTCAACCTAATCGAACACCTTCAGAGACCACCAGTACTCTCAACTCCAAATGAAGGTGAAGTGTTATACCTATACCTCGCTGTATCATCTCATGCTCTAAGCGCCGCCTTGGTAAGAGAAGAAGACCGCACACAACGCCCGGTTTACTTTGTAAGCAAGAGATTTACGGGGGCAGAAGCCAGATATCCTAAACTTGAGAAGTTAGCATATTGTTTATTGATCGCGTCACGGAAACTGCGACACTACTTCCAGTCTCACTCCATCAGGGTTCTAACCGATCAACCACTAAGACAAGTGCTCCATCGTCCTGACACTTCTGGGCGACTCCTCAAATGGTGCATCGAACTAAGTCAGTATGATATCACCTACCATCCCCGCACCGCTATCAAAGGACAAGCCATGGCTGATTTCATTGCCGAATTCACTACCAACGAAGGCAAGGAACAATCCGAAGTGGCAAAAAACATCAAGTGGAACCTCTTTGTAGACGGAGCATCGAACGAACAAGGCTCGGGGGCAGGTATTGTGATCGTCACCCCCAGGGGAAGAAAGTTGTACTATGCATTAAGATTGGAGTTCACGGCCACTAACAACGATGCTGAATATGAAGCAGTAATAGCGGGATTGGAACTGGCCCTAGAAATTGGGATCAATTCCTTATGTATTCATAGTGATTCTCAGCTTATCGTAAACCAGGTACTAGGAGAATTCCAGACTCGAGGAGAACGGCTCACAGCATACCTAAAGAAAACCAGACTGCTGCTCGATCGATTGGACCATTATCTAATCAAACACATTCCTCGAGAAGAAAACCAAGAGGCAGATGAACTTGCAAAGCAAGCTAGTATGAAGGACAGCACCATTCCCGGAGCACTAGCAATCTCAAGGCAGCTAGCCCCGAGTTTCGAACAAGCGAATCTGATAACTGCAATCGAAGAAGGAACCTGGATGACTCCTATCCGGAAATATTTGCAAGATGGCATACTACCCGACAGGCGTGACGAAGCCAAGAAGATCTTGAGGAAAGTTCCCCACTACACAATACAAGAAGGCATCCTCTACCGGCGTGGCTTCTCTAGCCCCCTATTAAGATGCGTCGCCGGAAGGGAAGCCAAGGAGATATTAACAAACATCCATCAGGGAGGATGCGGAGATCACACTGGAGGACAGACTTTGGCAAGAAAGATACTCCGATATGGATATTACTGGCCCACACTAAACAAAGATGCCCTAGACTTCGTTAAGAAATGCGACAGATGTCAGAAGTTCGCCAAGATCCCTCGACTACCCACAAACGAAATTACTCAAATGACCAGCCCTTGGCCCTTTGCTGTATGGGGAATTGACTTAATTGGCGAACTGCCAACGGGCCGAGGCGGAGCCAAATATGCTATAGTGGCAGTCGATTATTTCACCAAATGGGTGGAAGCGGAACCTTTAAATAAAATATCTTCAGCAAAAGTTATCAACTTCTTGATCAAAAACATTCTGTGCAGGTATGGAGTCCCCCTCAAGATCGTATCAGACAACGGACTCCAATTTGACAGCGAAGAATTTGCCGACTGGTGCCAAGAGCATGGAATTCATAAAAGCTTCTCATCAGTAGCTTACCCTCAGGCAAACGGACAAGTTGAAGCTGTCAACAAAATTCTCAAAACCCTAATCAAGAAGAAACTTGAAAAGTCAAAAGGCGCTTGGGTGGACGAACTTCCTACGGCACTATGGGCATACCGCACATCTTTCAGAACATCAACGGGACATACTCCTTTCTCTTTGGCATATGGATCGGAGGCAATGCTCCCAGTTGAGACTATTGTGCCTTCCCACCGTAGGATCCACTACAACCCAGAAGAAAACGAAGAACTCCTCCTCATGTCTTTGGATCTGATTGAGGAAAGGAGAAACGATGCAGCACTCAAAGCAGCAGCTCACAAACAAAAAGTGGCAGCACTATACAATTCCAAAGTCAAGCATCGCAGCTTACAAGAAGGAGATCTTGTCCTCAGGCGAATCTTTCCGCGCCCCGGGGCACTGGACCCCATCTGGGACGGACCATATGTAATTCACAAAGATCTCCACAACGGAGCTTACATTTTGTCAACAGTGGACGGAGAGGTGTTCCAGAGGGCATGGAACATCCGACACCTCCGTCGATACTTTTCTTAACTTGTACTGCCCATATGAAGTGAATTAACAAAGAGAATCAGTGGACGTAGGCATTTTCGTGCCGAACCACTTTAAAAAATCTTGTCTCTTTTTAACTTGTTCCTTTATGTCTTGGCTACTTGTTAAGCGTTATCCCTTTCCGTTGAACAAAATTCTATGGCATCTCCACTCAAGACGCACCGCGGCCTCATCTGGACTAGGCCTAACAGGTACGCTACGATTCTATGCACTCGCCAATGAGACTCTTTTGCCCCAGCATCCCTCTGCTGCGGGTTAACTCATTACGCGCCTGCCCTCAAAGCCAACTGTAATGAGCCGATTATAAGTCATCATAAAGGCCGACTATAGCCGATGGCAGCTCATTACGGCGTTCGGCTCGTCGGTAACTGTGAACCTACTTTAAGCCCCAACATAAGGTGTGGCCAGCCAGGGGTAGTTCACGGCCAACGGCACCCACGCTAGCCGGCCACGGTAAATCGAATAATACCCACGATTACGGACCATAATGGTTCGGGTAGTTACCGTGCGCGATCTCGGCTCCGATGTGTCTTAAGTGCGGCTGTGGTAAAAAAGAAAACTCCCCGCGGAGGCGTAAGATGGGTGACAAATGTCTCCAAGACCCACAGCTAGGGAAAGTGACTACAAAACCCGTTTGCCACGAACTTAAGCACATCGACGGCCTTCCGTGACTGGAAGTTTTACTTTTACTATATTTCCATTTCATTTAAATATTTTTCTCCTATCCTGTATAACAAACTCTAAAGTACAGGAAACCAAATAGGAAGCATTCACTCATGAGGCTCTAAGCCTGCGTGTTGGGTAGCAGGGCGCTCGGCTATACCCGTGAACAGTTACACAAGACACTCAAAGCTACCGCCTGCGAATAAAACATAAAGGGCGGTACTCTCTTCTCTTGTACATAAATGCGTAACTATAACTTATTCATACACTGACATTGCAAAACGTGAAATTATATTTCAAGCAAAAACTTAACATCAAACACAAGTGGAATCACAGGCATATACATAATTATACTTCTCACACAGCACATAAAGATAGCAACAACATTTAAACATGACAAAATCAGCTTATATTATAAGATCACACGAAGTTATTCTTTGCAAATAATTTTATTACAGTTGCATATCAAAGACTAACATGAACAGTGATAAAAAAAAAGAAACAAAAAGATGGCAGATGCATCCACACTCCATCACCAACTCCCCCAGCCTACTTAGCCGCAGGATCGGAGCCCCCAGCATGTGGATCTGAAGTCCCACCTGTCCAGATCAGAAGAGGAATTCATTAAACGAACGATCAAGTTATGAAAACACGAAAAGAAAAGAAAGGGAAAAGAATAACTCACCAGCATCCGCCGCTTGATCCTCATCATCCAACTGCACGCCCGCTTCCTCTGCAGCGAGTAGCCGCATCCCCTCCTTCACTGCCGCTTGCTCCTCCTTTGAGAACTGAGCAGTAACCGCACTCAAGTTGAAAGCCTCTCCGCCTTCCTTACCCGCATTCACCCTGGCCTCCTCTAAAGCCTGGAGATACACCTTGGCCATGACCCGAGGGTAATCGTCCATCCAAGACAAGCCGCCCTCCTTCCAAGTGTGGAAGTACATATCCTGCAACATCTCATCCATCATCCCCTCGTTTTCCTCAAACTCCCTCACCCGGGCCTCGGAAGCTTGCAACTTGGTGATGGCGACGTCCCTCTCTGATTGGTATCTCAAGCAGTCAGCCTGGAGTGACCTCCTCATTTCCTCTTCCTTCAACTTGAGGGACCTCCTCATCTCCTCCATCTCCTCCTTCAACTCGGCCTGAGCCATCTCCGCAGCCTGGAGCCTCCCTGACAACTCCTCTACCCGCTCGAGATCCGCATTTCGAACCTCATCCACCGTTGCGATAGCTATGTTAATCCGTTCCCTGCAAGCGACCTCCATCTTCCGTAATTCCGCCCTACTGGCCTTCTCCATGGTCTCTTTCAGACGCTTGGAGGCTTCCTCATGCTGGGAAATCTGGATGGCTTGGTCGGCGAGTTGCTTGGCCTGATCGGCAACCTTTAACCTCAACCGAATGTTAGCACTCCCGATCTCTTCCCCGGCCTTGACCAACTTAGCATGATGCTCCATTAACTTCTTGGTCTCTGCGGCCACCCGGTCGATATTAGCCTTGGCCTCATCCCCCATGGTGACTACCCGTGTAGTAAGTAAATCAAGATCTAAAGATTTGGCCTCGTCCAGCACTCTTACCATGGGGTTGCGGGGAAGTAGGTGCTCGCCCGTGGTCTCATCGAATGAAATGTCCCGAAAACTTGGGTCTAAATCAGGATGGCCGGCAAAAGGGTCACGAGGCACGGGGCGAGGCACATCGGGACGCCTTATATGAATGACAGTAGAACTCTTGGAAGGAGGAGGAGGGCGGCAGGGCTCCGTGCTCTCCTCCGTAGTATCACGAGGAGGCTGAGTAGGGGGAGGCAGAGTAGGAAGCTGCGAAGCAGAAGAAGACTCAAATAAGGAACGGCTCCGCTTCCTTTTCTGAATGCCCTCTTCGATGACCCCAAGAAGAGGGCGGTACTTGACTACGTCCCCAGTGCGATCAGTAGAAGGTTTCGCGGAAGCTCTCCTCGACTTAAATTGTTCAAGGCGGTGTCGAACATCCGACGTTTTACCCGCCTGGCCTGCCCCTGGAATAAAGAACAAGTGTTACGAACATACAATAATCCGCAATTCAAAAAATGTGCTAAGTTAAAAAGAAAGAAAAGTGAGGAGACACATCTGTTATACAAACCCGGCGGAGGAGTGGGATACTGCAATAAGTCCTGGATCTCATTCCAGGACGGAAGTGAACCGTAAAAAATTTCTAAGTCCCTATCGAAAATAGAATCGGCAGAAGACAAAAGTTCACCTTGCATCGCCGGAATCACCCTAGCTGAGGAACCCTTAGAGGATGGGTCAGTGCCAGCCACAGCTTTGCCGGTTTCCTTTGCCTTCTCCGTTCCCTTCTCCGTTTCCGACTCTCCCTCCGACTCCCCGAAGGCCCGACGGAGAGCCTCATCCAGTTCGAGGTCTTGTTCAGAGGTTAGAGCAGCAACACCACTACCACCTTGACCGTCGCCATCTCCTCCACCCTCCGACCCTTCTCCAACTTCGCCTCCTTCCTCCTCTTCTACACCTTCCTCCTCCGGGACAATCGGGCAAGTACTTGGAGAAGGGCCATCGGACTTCCTCAGTTTCTTCCCCCCAACCACGGGACGCTCTGCGAAAGGCTCCCTCTTACCGCTCTTTACCTTATCCCCCTCCTTAGCTTTAGCAGCCTTCTCCTCAGCCGTGTCTCTTTGCTTAACCACGGACTGGTGCGGTAAGATCAAATTATACTCCAAGAGGGTTGCGTTCCTGATCAAGAAGGAGGTCGACCGGTCCCGTGCCGGAATAGCCTTTAGTTCAGCAGCCATTCGCACCAAGGAATCATCCTCCACAACTGCAATACCACCTGTCGCTAGCCAGAAATAGAAGCATGTCAGAAAAAACACTACAGTCAAAACATGGAAAATATAAATGAAATCCATCTTACAGCCAGAAGTGAAAAGGCGGAAAGAAACAGCATCGTCCTTGATGAAGAACCACTCTTTCTTGAACATGGTAAACTTGGAATATAAGTCCAGAACTGGTTTGAAGGGTACGGCCGCCTCCAGACTAATATACGGAGACCCCTTCTTATAGCCTCTCAGGTTGTACAAGTATCGGATTTCCCGGTTAGAAGGAGGACGCCCGTACCTCCTCTGGAAGATGACAAAGAGGCTCACCAGGATAGCATATGAGTTAGGCTGAAGCTGGAAGGGAGCCACCTTCAAATATGTGGTGAAGCTTACTATCCAAGCGTTGATAGGGGGATAGCGCCGCACATGCAATGGTATCTGCTAAAAGCGAAGTAGCCCTCGGGAGGATTATATGGCATCACTCCATCTCCCGGCAGCAGCATAAGAGCCCTATCTATCCCGAAGGAACGGGATATGACGTCAAGTTGCTCCTCCTTTAGGGAGCTAGGAAAGCAATCCGGGGGAGAGACCAAAAGTTCCTGTGGACCATATCCGTCCACTAGAGACCTCGGAATAGGTCGGTGTTGCCCGGATCCTGGTTGGACTGGGGGCAAGGAAGAAGAAGGCTCTCCTGTGCCTCTAGACTTCTTTCTATCCGATCGTGTTTCCGCTTTGCGAGACATTTTCTGCAACACAAGGAAAGCAAGGCATTAGAACAGGGAACATAGAAAAGTAAACAAACAAGTGCGTGCAAGTGTGGGATTTCATTCGCAAACTAAAGTTTCCAAGGTCATCGTGTTCATTCGGTTTCCATCTCATTCGGTCATCAAGTTCATTCGGTCATCATGTTCATTCGGTTTCCATCACATTCGGTCAACAAGTTCATTCGGTCATCATGTTCATTCGGTTTTCCATCTCATTCGGTCATCATGTTCATTCGGTGGTACTGTATCAGGGGCATTCGGTACGCAAGGCATTCGGCCCCAAGGCCGTAATCTCATTCGGTGAAACGAAGACGTACGTGTGTATTCGGCAATAAGTGTATACCTGGTCCGGTATAAGGTTGGTTCGGCAAAACACTTGGTTCGGCAAAACACTTGGTTCGGCAATAGATTGATTCGGCGCTTACTCGTTCGGTAAAGAAAAACAAGGGGGTACGGCCTCTATATATAGGCGAATTCACAACCACCGAACCAAACGTTTTGCCCAACCGGACCAATATTACCGGACCACCATAAGCCGAATGAGAATAGCCGGACCAACCAAGAACTGAATGGAACTCTCTCTCTACCGTCCAAGACCAGGAACTAGTGGCGTGCAGGGCGCCTCACTCAGATAAGTCCCGAACTCCAGATCTTACTAATAAAATAAAGAATATGATAACAACGGATAAGTCGTGAATCTCTCACCAACGTGGGTTAATCATTTACACGTGTACGCGACCGCGAATGGTCCATAGGCACGCTCTGAATGGCTATTAACCCCGTCGCCATGAGAATTCACACTTTGACACCCCTGTTTTAAGCCCATCGGTTAGACGAATATTTGACTCTGATAATTAGAGAATGGCTAAGCTACTTACACATGTACGGGATCGCGAACGATCCCTAGGCATGCTCTGAGCTGGCGATAAACCACCTTGAAAACGATCCGGGGAACCACTCGAACGTGGACCTGGCATCGATAACGAGCTCGAACGGTCATCATTTGAAATCACACTGAAGCTATAATTTCCTTTGCAGGACATCCGAAGGATATGGACACCCAGCTTATGTCGTTTTACAAATCACGCCCACTACAGGGAAACAAAGCGCGACACATGCAAGCACGTGCCCCACTTTGGGGGGCAAATGTTGGGCGGATTCTCACCCAGAAGGTCTCGAGACCGAGAAGCGTAAATTTCACCCGGGCTGGCAACCCCCATTCCACCCAGTAAGGAGTCCATTCAACACTCATGTCCAAAGTTCCATTCGGCATCCCCATGCGAGGTTCATTCGGCATCTCCATGTACTCAAGTGCTAAAGCCCATCCAGCATCCCCTTGGCAGCAGTTCCATTCGGCACGAAGGCCACCGGACCAACCCCCCACATCTCCATGCCGGTCCAAACCAAGGCCCAACTACCGAATGAGACCATGCCGAACCAAAGCCTCGCCTCCACACCACCGAACCAGATGATGAGGTACCACTACCGGACCACCCCTCAGCCGAACCAAAGCTTCTCCTCCACTACCGGACGAGAACCAACACCGGTCCAAGCTCCATACCGAATAAAAGGCTCGCCGAACCAGAATGCTACCAGGCCAGATTGCTTCAGCCCGGGCCCACCAGCAGCTATATACTTCCAAGACCCCTGCCCCCTACCGCACTCTATAAATAGAGGGCAGGTGTACAACAATGGCAGACAAGTTTGAGAGCTCAAGCAAGGAAGGAACTTTCAAACTACTTTCATACACTTGTATACAACGCATTGTACTTGTAACCTGAAAGAAAGAAGATAATAACATATAAAGTGGACGTAGGCACATTCTGGCCGAACCACTATAAATCTGTGTGTCTTTTACATTTCAGCCCCTACTTTTCTCATATTTACATACTCATCTAAAATCATTGAAAATTACATATAATCGACTAAATAACACGACTTGGAGGTGTTTGTCCATTTTTTGTGCAAACATTTTTATAATCGACTAAATAACACGACTTGGAGGTGTTTGTCCATTTTTTGTGCAAACACAACTGGATTCCCCAAATATTTAATTTGTTTCGTATGTTGTGTAATGAATATTTATAATCTGTGTATGATTATTTGTGATTGAAACCGTTGAAGGCTGTAATTTAGCCGAATATATTTTTGATGTCGTAGGATACCAGAAACATGAAATTGGATTTTTTGGAAATTAAAGTAGAAAAGCCTAGATCGTTACCATTAAAGTATTAAAGTTGATTTTTATAATCCGATCGAAAAAATTCCAAAAACATGGGAAATAATATTTTAATAAGGGAATTTCGAGTAATATTGTTTAATAGTTGAAGAATTTATTTAAGATACGGATTTTAAGTATTTGAAAGAGATAAAAGAATTTATTTCAAAAAGGAAATAAATTTAGAAATTAAATTAGGAATTTAATTTGAAGCTGAAATTAATTTTAGAAATCGATTTGGAAATTAATTTAGAGTTAAAATAAATCTTAGGAATCAATTTGGAAATTTGGTTTGGTGTTTTGGAAATAATTTCGGAAATCAATTTGAAATTGATTTGATATTGGAAAATTAATTTGGGAAATCAAATTGGAATGTGATTTTGTGTTTGAAATAAATTGGAAATCAATTTGGGATTTGATTTGGTTTGAAGATGATATTTGGGAATCGATTTAAAATTCGTATATCAGTTGATATTTGGAAATGTAAATTCACAATGGGAATTTGTAAAGAAAAGGGAAATTGTTTAAAAATAAATATTGGGTTATTTTAAACTATGGAAAGGAATCTACAGATTTTAAATTAAAATAAATTGAGAAGATTTATTAATTTATTTGAATGGACCATTTTGTAATGGAAAAAGAATTTTTCCCAGGAAAGCCGGGTATATTTTTAAAATAGCTTTTGAAAAAATTTAAAAGTTCTAAATTTGGTTTTAAAACAATATTGTTGGAGAAATTAGCTTTGGAAATTCTTTAAAGTAAAAAAATTTATTTAATTAATTATATAAGGGATTATTTTAAAGATTTAAACTGATATTTGTTTTAGAAAATGGTTATTTAAATATTTATACTCTATCTACTAATTTTGTTTTAAAATTAGTTTTGGACCTGAAATTTTATATGAGATATTAGTATAATATTTTTCATAACTAATATTTAAGAAAATATTCTAAAATAGTTTATTTTAAATGTTTCCAAGTATATTTTGAATAAGTATTATATATTATTTTAAAATATTTGAAATCGGCAGATTTCAGTGGAATATTTGGAAATGTTTTCCACGTAGGGAAAAAAATTGATTTGAAATTGTTTTCAAATGGATGAAATGTGAAATTATATCTTGCGAAGATATTTGAAATTAAATAATTTGGAAAATTATTTGATATCCAGTAATTGTTCTGAATGATGATTGATAGTTAAATAACCGACTGTCAATATTGGCCTTTTTAAATGGCATTTGAATTTCGATGCGACCGGGAGTCGAATTTCAAATGGATATTCGCAACCCACATCGAACCTTTGTGATTATGATGGATCTTTTTTGAAAGATCAAAGAGGAATTTGTTGTGATTTCTTTGAATATGAATGTAATACTTATTTTTAAAATAAGCGCTCGTTATTCGGATTAGCTGGGAGGGGACCTTGTGTCATAAAATCCATTCTGAATAACGATACGAAGAAATGGGATTGCATTTGAAGATGGTGTTGAAGACCGGGTATTTTCGAAAGCGAAAGGATTACCTGTCGAATGTCTCTGCACCGAGTTGCATCGGTGTAGATATTTTATCACCCTTTGTGATGGGTATTCCGGACGTGATTGGTGAATATCCGGATTGCAAAGGCTACTTTGGAAGTGCCTTCGGTTCCGTTCGATCCCGGAACGGACTTGTATGGAATGTGTCTGACGTTACACTTTAAGATGTAAAGCTGGTTTCTATCAAATACATTTCTGTTGGTGGCGGAGAGTTTATTCTCTTAGCTTAACACCCTTCTCTGAGTTGTACGAGCTCAGAGGTTATGTAGTTGATAGTTACTAGTGATACATTTCCAAATTGTTAATGTGGCATACGAAGTGCTACTGATCATTTGTTGATCGAAGCATGGCTTTTGTGAAAAGCATAGCTTTGTGGACGAGACTTCATCGGACCTCACACCTCGGAAGGGTCGAAACAGGAAGAATGCAGCAAGGTTATAGGGGGTAGCGCCACTTAGGGTATGGTCATTTTCTTCTGGATAGAGGTGTTGTTGGTATTGAGGTTCCTCGGATAAAGGTTGTTTACAACCGAGGAATGGCAGACTCATTTCAGTAGACCTATTTTTGCAGAGGTAACCCGGCCTTGTGTTGGTAGAGATCCGGTTAGGTTCTCGGGACGTCCCGCCAGAGGCGTGCCCATGTGGCAGTAGAAAGTTCCTTAGCCTGACCATTTGTTGGAAATCTAAAGAAACAATACGCGTCCTGTACGGTTTTAGTTGTAGAACCTGCCATTACTTATGGTGGTGCCCCACTATTTAGATGGTAGCTATAGTAGGCATACGATAATGGTTGTATGTTGGCTAAGATTTATATTATACTTTCGAAATGTTTTCCTGCACTTTGCACTTATAGTAATAATATCAAAGAAATTTTTCTACGTATCAAGCATGTTTGACTATCATAAGGAGAAATCTCCTCCAATTCCGCGTTTGCATTGTGTGTGTGGTGGGAGGCCTTATGGTAGTTTCATTTTCTAAAAGCATCACTAGTACAAAAATCGCATGTTGCTTCGCCTCATTTGCATCAGTTGTTACAACAACCGATACAAATAGAAGTATTTGCATCGGTTGCGTTTTAACAACCGATGCATTTGGTATGTGAAAAGCAGTAGATAGTACAAAAATACAATTTGCATCAGTTATCATCAACAACCGAAGAAAATACACCGATGCAAATAGTGTTAGTTGCATCAGTTTTATTTACAACCGATGCAACTACCTTTATTTGCATCAACTTTTTTTTTAGCCGATGCCAAAGGTTGCCGCGTCTTATTTTCGTTTTCCGCTTCCCATCTTTCCTTAAGCCTAAATTCCAAATCCAACCGCTAATCCACATTCGCAACTCGTTATTCTTCACCTCCTCCAGATTCGCATGCTTCCAAATCCCAAATATATTGTTCTGCGTCCTGCTTCCCTCTATCTCGCATGTCAAAATCATACTCGCTAGGTTTTAACCAATTCAATGCTGGAAGTGAAGACAAAGTGGATCTGGAAGTGACACTTAGAAGAATCATTGATATGAATCCTCAATGGCTTCATTTGTATGTAGATCTAAATCAAATGATTGAATTGTAAGTTATAGTTTACATTTTCGACGAGTATATTTAAACTGAATTTCACAAATGGGAAATTTCCAGAAATCTCCAATCGGGTTGAAAATTGCAAAGCGAAAGCTTTTTTTTTTGTTCACAAATCGAGTTGATTCGCGGCTGTTCGATTGCTGTGGTGGGAGGAAGTGGTCCCATGTTTGCTATAGTGGGTGGTTGGTGGCTTCGATTTGAAGTGTGTCGCATGTCTGGTTAAAGAAGGTCGCGAGTGGAGGATTGCGGTGAGGATGTTGAGTTCGTCATGGAGTTTTGCTAGTGGTCAGGTGATAGTGGACGCGGTTTCAGGCAAGTGTATGGGTAGGTTTGTGAAAAAGTCGCGATTGTGCTGTGGTTCAAACAACGGCGGTTTGGATGAACGTAGGCAGTGCTGTAAGGATGAAAGGATAGTAGCAAGGGTGTTCGATTGTGGTTGAAAATGGTCAGTGTGTTTGATAGCAGGTTTTTTTTTTTTTTCTTGGATGAAGTTGTGATGTCAAATTTAAATCTATCTCTGCATTAAGTTTTCAACTTAATTTGAGCTAAATACATATTCTATACAATTCGATATATCATATGGAACTGCTCTTATGAGTCTTAAAACCGATACATGAGACTTTTTTTTGGTAAATTAATGAAGTTTCTTTACATATTGTGCATATGATTCTTAAATTGATAGATTGCATCATGTATCGGATACATTTAAATCTGTTTGAAGTATGCTAAATTTAAATCTATCTCTGCATTAAGTTTTCAACTTAATTTGAGCTAAATACATGTTCTATACAAATTGATGTATCATATGGAACCGCTCTTATGATTTAGCATTTCTACTCAAGGTTATCAAAACATGATTCAAATCGTAAATCTTAAAGTTCAATTTTTAAATTGAAACGGGATTTAATTGACAAATCATTGATTCAAATAATCCATATTTTAAGGTTTGCACACTATGAAATGATTATGATGTTCTAACTTATACATCTAACCTTAAGATACAGTTTTTTTTCTTTCTCCTGTTTCATTTTTATTTTGTTTAGAAAACACTAGAATTTGGATTGTGGATTCAAAATAGTTCTCAACTGTGATTTTAAATGAGTTTGAATCGGAATGTAAATTGAATCGGAAAGGGAGGTATTCGATCTGAAATAGGGTTTAAATCATAAGATTTTGAAATTTTTGATAACAATATTTCTACTGCTTTTCTTGTGACTTATTTTGTTTTAGTGACCAGTTTTATTTGGTAATTTTGTTTAGTTAGGACTATTGTCATATATCTGTTCTAATCAGATATTTAAGGTTAACCAGTTTTGGTTTGCAGGCACAAGATGAGATGCCTGAACTTGCGGCAGGTGCTTCTAAAGCTGTATTTGACCTTTATGACTCTGTGACCCATGACTTGCTGGAACCCAATTTAAGGCCATTTAATGCTCTCATGTGTATTATGCATATATGGTATCCAACATTTTCCATGTGTTTGACATAAATGTGATTTATTTCTTTATATGCGTGTGTAGGGAGCTATATGATACATGGAACATTTTGGCATGTGCAAGAAATGCAGGTCGTCTATTTTCTAAAATTGCATGGCCGTGAGATCCAGAATTGGTATGCCTTCACTTATATTTTTTATCAGTGAATATGCACGCAGAACATACTGACACTACTGTGCCTATTACAGAAAGAGCAGGTGAAACGTTTGAATTTGTTGTTAAAAGTGGAAGATTCTGCTGAAAATATTCCAAAAAATTTGGAAGCTAGAAGGAGATTGCAGTTCTGTACAAATTCGTTATTCATGGATATGCCTTCTGCAAAACCTGTTTCTGAGATGATGCCTTTTAGGCGCTTGCTAATCTCATTCACATCTAGATCTTTCCGTCAAGCTTTAGAGGATCAAACCTTTCCTTTTCTCCCTCTTTCTGTTTTGTTTGACTGACTAATTGAAATAAATCTTTTGGTTGTAGCATTTTTACCCCATACTACAGTGAAACTGTTCTCTATAGTTCGTCAGAACTACAGAAGGAGAATGAAGATGGGATTTCTACTCTTTTCTATCTTCAGAAAATCTTTCCCGGTAATTATCGTCTATTTTATGGTTACAGTTTCCTGCTATTTTCGTTTTTCTGTCACACACATTTTCTTGCTTATGTGGAGAACACATGTAGCTGTACTGTTATATTTTAAGTGATGGTTTCTGTTTTTGACCAAAAGGTCTCATAGTTGCCTTTAGAGCAATTGAACCAATGAGTTAATTGCTAAAGCAATTGCCAATTATATCGGCAATGGTTAATGTAATCATAGAATATTTCTTGAGCAATTAGCAGGAAAAACTTGGAAATTTATCAAAAAAGCAATCGGATTGCCGATAATTGACAACTCAATTGCTAAAGCAATTGATGTGGTCTATGACTATCATGTGAAACAATAAGTGAGGCGTATATTGTTTATCCATTGCTTATACCGACAATTGAAAATAAGATGTGTTAAGTGTTGATTGACCATGTAATTTGACAAATGACAATTTAGCTGGCAATTGACAACTAAAAACGAGTGCAATAACCCGTATGTTAAGTGTTTTCAACTGCAAATTGTATGAATTTTGTATGCAAATTGTATGCAAATTGTACAATTTTTTGGGTGCTGACTACCGCAAAGAAATAACTGGAACACTTGATTTATACGTAACTTTGATTATAAACACATTTATTTTAAAATCATCCAATATAATTAGGCGCTATGTATATATTTTTGTCTGACTACTTGTGATCTACACTGCAGTACGTGGTATGGTGTATTACCGGAGGGCCTTAATGCTTCAAAGTTATCTTGAGAAAAGATATCTTGGAGCTATTGTATTATCATCAGTTACCTTGCTCTTTTGCGTCGTGTATAATCTATTGCATCTTACAGGAATAGAAAATGGCTACCCTGTAGCCGACTTCATTGATACCAGTGGATTTGAGTCATCTTCCGAGTCACGTGCTCAAGCCGATCTTAAGTTCACATATGTTGTGTCATGCCAAATTTATGGGCAACAGAAACAGAAGAAAGCTCCAGAAGCCGCTGATATTGCTCTTTTAGTGCAAAGGTAGCTTCCGTTTATTTTTGTCCGGCCAGTGCATAAGCCTTTTTAGGGTAAGCATATTGATAATTTCTCTTTTTACAAAAAACTCTTTTTAGTTCCCAGTAAGTGTAGAAGTTGGAACCTCGCAATTTAACTGTAATTATTTGAAAATTTGTCAGCAACAAGTTTCAAAGAAGATGAGAACACATTTATTTTCTGATGAGAATATGTCAATAACATATCCTAAATGATAACATAGAATAGTTTTTTGTTTCAAAAGGAAGTCCAATGGTTTTTCTATATATTATCAAAGTGAAAGTGAGAGAGATAAAATCAATCATAATATTTCTTCTTTCAAGAACATTTAAATTTGGAAACATCTTTAATTATTGAACCTCATGCTGGTATGACAAGTTATTGTAATAATACCTTAATACATAATGTGAAATATGATTTAGTTTAACATATAAGTAAAGAAATCATTAATACTAACATAACCTACAAGTCGTAAAAACACAGCTTACAAGTCGTGAAAACGTAGCTTACAAGTCGTGAAAACGTAGCTTACAAGTTGTGAAAACAGGCCAAGTTTGATTAACAAAAATGAAAGTACTTTCATTGCCCAGGTTTCAAACAACATCCATAACATGAATATGATTTAGACTGTTTGGCCCTTCAAATTTATCCTTTCATACGCTTTGAAATTATCCTCTCACTACTGCATCTAGCCCGATTTTCGATAATCCTTGTTTGTTCATGTATAGCTTTTTATTCAAGCAAATGTCATTTTTTATTCCATATCGTGGCTTACGATCCAATAAAGTAATTGTTCGACCTTAGCTTAACAAATCTGTTATTGTCTCTGAACAAAACATAACATGCATAGTATTTTTCTTGATCTATGTCATTCCCATGTCTATTGAATATATTTATATTTTTCTGCATTGTTTTGGTTGTGTTTACGGACTACTTGGACTTCGTGCTTGGAAAATTTGTTATTTCTTGCATCAACTTTTCACCAAAGGAATGTCAATATAATTTAGTTGTTAATTGCTTTGTTAACTTCAAAACTAAAGTTCAATATTTGTTAAGTATCCCGACATAAATGAAGCATGAGTAGGGACATACATGGAAACACAGCTTATTAGTCATGAAATAAGCCACGTTTGGCCGACTAAAATGCAGTTATACCAAAGTAATTTCATTGGATTTTTCCTTCCCCTGCTTGAATACTCTGACATAGTTAAAACCATTTGATTGTTTGGTTGCATCATTTCTTACTTCCTTTTAGTTTATCTCTCTTACTGTTGTTCATATGCGCGTTTTTAATCCACCATCATAAGAATATGCTTGTTTTCCCTTTTCTTTTTAATGTATTTCATTCCTACTGCCTCTTATAATCCTCAGAATGTAATGCTCGACCTGAAAAGCCAAACCAAGACTATTTTTTATATCTCTGGACACTATACAACACTCGCAGTCTCCTATCTTTAATGTATAAGCTCATATTTTCTACATTGTCTTGGTTTTGTGTGTGGGATTGTTGGCATTTTATTGTTTGATTTTTTTTTCTTTCAAATCATTATCAACTTTCATCGAATGTCACGAAAACAAAGCTTCATATTTGTTTGTGTTGATATATATGTTGTATGCATTGAGACAACTATATAGTGTTCAAAAAGATCTAGGCAACTAAGTTTTTCTCATAAATCCCAACAGATGTATGCTTGTCCATAATATACATTATACATCAGGATAAATCATGGAAGTTTATTTCCCTAAATGTTTATCGTGGTATGTCATGAATTTATTTCCCTAGCACACATTCGGATAAGTCATGAAGGTATAATGCTACAAACATAATTGAATCTGCTTCTCTCACTTACATGTGAAATAGTTAAGTATTGAGTAAATTTTATGTCAAGCATAACCTACTCAAATTATTAGTTTATGAAGCATTTTATCAATAGAACTAACGGGGAAGAGACTTGGTGTTGT
The DNA here is from genome assembly GCA_030765085.1 of Allium cepa. Lineage (NCBI taxonomy): Eukaryota > Viridiplantae > Streptophyta > Magnoliopsida > Asparagales > Amaryllidaceae > Allium > Allium cepa. Next base: position 435,074,064 of record CM060944.1, read on the forward strand.
AATACCAAACAGCTATAGTGTAACCCGTGGGCTGCACACTATATTTTCAGTATAACAAGTGATATACCGACTTGTTATCTTTTAGGATTTAATATTTTTTAACTGAATAAGTAAATAGTAGTTAGTTACATATATTTAATTAATTCAAAAGCTAATCTTTTTTTGATTAATCTTTCTTTAGATAGATTTGATATTTGATGTTTAATACGTTTGATTAATAAATAAATGATGCATAGGTAGAACTTTAGATGTTTCATAAGAGAGTGATGAGCATATCTAAAATTGAAAGTGTACCAGACAATTGATATATTTTTATGCATGTAAAAGTCTTGCAACAAATCTTAAAATATTTATTTAAATGAATATATGATATTACCAATTTATCAGAAAATAATTAATTATAGATTAAAAGATATTGAGAAAGAAAATAAGACTCGGAAACATATTTTATTTCAGTTATCGAAAAAACATATTTTAATTTTTACCCATTATTTTATACTTTAACAAATGTTTAAATAAAATTATGTAAATGATAATCATACATTCATCCCAAGATAAGAGATCATTTATATATTTATTGTTTTTGTCAATAGTATTAATTTATCAGAGATCTTGTAAAAAAACAGAGAAGCTGTTTGCACGTGATTGTAGTTAAAGTGATAGCGATGGTGGTGTCCATGTTTGCATAGTTCAAAGTACACATGCTACTTTCGATATAGATATAACTCTAGTTGCTGTATTTTGGAAGATTAATTCATAAATTTGCTTTCATATATGAAGTAAAGTGACTGGTGTACATCATGGTGCAATTGAAGTTTTTAGCACGATATCTACTGATAATTTTATATGATTTTATTGATCACTTTGAATTGCTTGGTAAAACTTGAGATGGGATTTTAACCTTTAGCTTTTAGGGTGAAGGGTGATTGTAAGGTGATGAGTGGAGTACTGAATGAACGGATTTATTTGATGTTAGCGAATCATATGGTCAATATAGAAAAAGTGACAAGTGGAAGCTTGAATTAGAGGTCTGTGGGTTTGCTTTATGATGATCATTTTGATGATCTTATTTCCAACAAATTTTGTATATCAGATTCAAGTTTTGGGCAAGGTTTCAAATTTGATTGGCGTGCCAGACATTCTGGCCCAGTTTCGGTATGGCCGGGTCAGAATTTCACTAAATATCCGGTTCTAGATTTTACCAAAAAAAGGAAAAAAAACATTCGTAAAACTCAATCCTAGTTAAAATTGTCGTTAAATAACTCAAAATCACTTGGAAAAAGAGAATCTTTCGTAGATGATATTATCTCAATCAGTTTAACTTCAACTTTTTACAGAAGAAACATGTTGAAACTGTGCATTTTTTTGCTGTACGGAAGTGGCATAGAAGCAATTCGAAAACATTGCAGGAAAGAAAACTTAATTAAACTACCTCTAGTTTTCCTTCACTGAGCTTCATATAGCAAGCAAGTTTTTTTGGTTGTGTGAACTGTGACGATTGTAGCATAAGTTTATCTTAGTATTAAATATTTTTTTATGTAATTATCTATAATTAGGACCGAAAAGTGTCAATATCTACAAGTTGGAATTAAAGCGGAATTTCCATATTTTTTGAAATGGTTTTGACAATTTCAACTGACCAGAATAGAATCAGAAAATAGAATTTTGAACTTTGGTTTCAGGTTGGTTATTCATGATGCAAGCCTTTCCGGTAATGCTATAATACCATATGAAAGCCTTTCATGTTTGACCCTTTTTAAACATTTATTACTGATGTTGAGCTGGGAAATCCACAAATATGCTTGTAGTGCATGCATATGTACTGCATTTTCATTTGACTAACATCAGTTGATAGGTTTCATCACAATTATCACAATTATATCTAAGCCTATTGTAATTCAGTTACTTATATTAGCATGTCATAGCTACTGGTGACTGGTGAAATATATTCATAGAAACTAAGGCCTTCATAATATTCAATAATCGTCACTACTCACCTTGCCATTTTCCATCTCACATATTAATTCCTTAGAATTCCTACATAGACATATTTACCATAAACATTGGTAACACGGTGTAATGATTCTATACAGCCTGCTTGTGCTGTAAAGTCGTGCAAAGATTATGGGATGCATATATCATTAGAATTATAAAGAATGCTGTTTTTCCCTCCTTTTTTTCCTACCACTACATGAATTTCCTTAGAAGTAGTTAGCTTACTTTTTAATTATCAGACTAATAACCATCACATGTTTTTTGTTGGAGCATCTTCTTCTTCTTGGGATTTTGTTTCTACTCCTCAGAGGTGTTTTTATTGTCATTCTTAATTTGCATATTTGCCACTAATTAGTTTCACACACTATTCTATTATGAATAGTAGGTCGATATTGTCCTTTTGATGTAAATTAGTCTTGATTCAAGCTATCCAGTGAGGTAAGCACTGTAAATTGTATAATATAGTACTGTCTTCATTATTGGCAAATGCATGATATATTAATATTTTTATTTCTCGGTTTCGGTTGTTTGTGAAGGGAAACAGATTTTTAAAGAAGGGAAGATTCAACACGTTCTATGAAAAATAAAATAAAGAGAGGCTGAATTGATTAAATGAACATCAAGTGAAGCAATGAAAACAGGAAGTGAAGGGCCATGCTGATCAATTTCTACAGGTTTAGTGGGCACAACTTCCTTAAAAGATGTATTGATTTCTTGTCCTCTTCATTATATTTCTACATCTTATTCATTTGATTCGATTAGTCTATGCATGTAATTCCAAGTTCGTTCATTATCATGGATGCTCTTCATTTCTACCAGGCTTAATGCAATACGATAATTTTTTGCTGGATGTTATATTACCACGGTCCACGCTAATTGTTGTGACGTCTTGATCATATTTTTGGTTATCACATACAAGTTTGCTTAAATTTTTTGGCATTTATGTACATCGTTATCAACTGTTTATCGCACTTACTTGGACTGGAAGAAACAAATTACTGTTTAAAATTAGATGGCACCGTCTACCTTTATTTGTATGCTTACACGCATTGAAATAACTGATTGCAGCTTCATGAAATGATGAAGAAGCCATGGAACACTGATTAGGGAATAAAGAACTGAAGAAAGTTAACTTAAGGTCTTGCGGAACTCGACACTGAAGCAAAGCCAAGATGCAGTCCATAAAAACTGCATTGCATGAAACTATAATAGGCCTATTTCCTTCTACCCCGTATTCATCTTCAGACATTTTGAGAAGAGTTCTGAATATACCACTTATTAAATCTAAGAGTAATGTATTTATTAAATCTGGTTATGTATTAACCCGTGCACTTATGCTATTTATTGAATTTGATTATGTATTTGCCATCAAATTTAATTGAATGATTATAATATTGCATGCAATAATTGTTTGTTATAATCAATAAATATATATAGTCTATTTGAGCACTGTAATAATGGTTTCTGAGAATGGCTTTTCAGGTATAAATAGCTGATGCAATAGAGAGATTATTTTGCATCGGTTGTTATAAAAAACCGATGCGATAGAGGGATTAGTTTGCATCGGTTGTTATAAAAAACCGATGCAATAGAGGGATTAGTTTGCGTCGGTTTTCAACAACAACCTATGCAACAAGTTCATTTGTTGCATCAATTTTCATTACAACCGATGCAAAAAGGACTTTTTTGCATCGGTTTCAGAACTGATGCAAAAGTGTTAATACTGTTGCATTGGTTGCATATGCATCGGTTGTTGAACTGATGCAAAAGAGGGCTAAACAACCGATGCAAATGGCCTGTTTTGTAGTAGTGCATTGCGGATCTATTTTAAAATATTTCTTTGTTTGTTTTTTTAAAGATAAACTGTTTTAAGATCCCACACCAGTCCCATGACTGACCTAGAGTTTATTGTTCCCTTTCTAAACTCTGGGTGCCCACAATTTTCACACGGGCAGCCTGGAGTCAGTTTATCAAGTTATTCGGGAATTCAGAAGTTGCTGTGGAGATCTGGAGGCAAGCTGGATGGCGTGGCGTATCAACTAGTATATAGTATTTATTTTCCGTTGTTTGTTGTTGTAAACTATGATAATGTAATAAAATGTGATGTAATGTAATAACTGATATAATTCTTTGTTTTGAAGATATTCATTTATCTATTACATGTTGTTCCGCTGCGATATGTGAGATTCTGTTGTCATTTCTTTTCTTCTTCTTCTACCTCTTCTTCTTTAAACCCTAACGGTTCGGTTTTCCGTCATTCGACTGTTCGGCATTCGATACAGTGGACGTATTGAAGTCGACTTTCGGGCATCGAAGAATCGGGTCTTTACATTAAATCATGAGTATGATATATTACTTCATGTAGTCTAAACTATCGAGAAGCTTAGGCAATAATCTTACCTTTTTGCATCAAAACTGCTTCCAAAATACTTCCGCATGCATTAGTATACACCACCAACCCTTGGTTTTCGTTTGAAACTATTAACATTGGTGCGTTGGTCAACAAATGCTTTAACTTAAGAAATTCTTCCTCGCATTTTTCGAACCGGAAAAACTTCACATCCTTTCTGGTTAACTTAGTCAAAGTGCCGCTATCCATGAGAAATCCTTGATGAATCTCAGGTAGTAATCAGCAAGTCCAAGAAAACTCCTAATCTCGGTCACTGTCTCTGGTCTCTTCCAATTTTTAACGGCTTCGATCTTATCTGGATCAACTGACAAGTCGTTCTCTGAAACCACATGACATAGAAACTTAACCTCTTTCTTCCAAAAATGACACTTAAAAAACATTGCCTTCAGCTGATGCTGCCTCAACGTCTGAAGTACTACTCTAGGATGATCCTCATGCTCTCTTTTATCCTTAGAGTATACTAAAATGTCATTTATAAATACCAACACAAACCAATCCTAGAACTCTCGGAAAACTCAGTTCATCAAATCCACGAAGAAAGAAGGTGCATTTGTTAACCCAAATGGCATCACTAACCACTCATACGAACCATATCTAGTTTGAAATGCTATCAAATGTATACTGTCCTCCGCCACTCTTAACTGTTGGAAACTAGTCACCAAATCCAACTGGGAAAAAAATCTGCCTTCATACAAATGATCAAACAGATCATTTATTATTGGCAAAGGATACTTATTTTTAATCGTCCTCTCGTTAACCTAACGATATTCAATACACCTCTCTAATGACCCCTCTAATTTCTTCAAGAACACCGTGGTCGCTCTCCGAGGCGAACTGCTTGGTCTAAAACAATTCCTTCCTTCATGATCCACTAGCTACAGCTTCAATTCCATCATCTCGGTCGGTGTCATCCTACTAGGTGGTCTCTACATAGGTTCAGCTTCTGGCACAAGATATACCCGAAACTCAACAGCTCGTTTCAGTGGTAATCCTGTAACCAGCTCAAAAACATATGCAAACTCTCTAGCTAAACAAACCTGACTTAACTCTTTTCCCACTTCTACAATACTTAAAATAGAACAAACACTCCAGCCAGAATTCTCTATAGAGAATATCAGTCGGTCATGGCTATCAGGGTGTCTCGGTGATATCTCTCTATCCTGACAAAATATCCTAGCCTCATATTTACCCAACCAATCCATACCCAAAATGATCCCGAAATTTAAGAAAGTAAAGACATACAGACTGCATGCAAACTTATGACCTAACAAATCAAGTTCTAACCGGTCACATCTCATTCCTAGAGTTGCATACCCTCACATTGGATTCACAACCCTTAAGGAAGTAACAAGGTAGGTGGATTCTAAGCATAATCTATCAACCAAACACTGATATATAAATTAATGTGATGCACCGGTATTAAATAGTACCCTAACTGGTATACTCTAAATGGAAACGTACCTTCCATCATAGTCTTCCCCTTTCCAACTGCAGTTGGTCTGGCTGATGACGGTCCAATAGCAAAGGTGTAACAACCCGAATTCCAGTGGGTCCGGATTTTTCACAAAAATGCTAAAATCCAAGCCCATGGAAGCCCGAGTTGGGTATCTGGTATCCTGCAAACAGGCAATGACAAATATATCGGAGCGCAATAAATATCTCACAGCGGAACCGACTAAAATATAATAGTAAGTAAATACTCACCAATATAATAACACTTTCCAAAGAAGTGTCTCAAAGTTCGAAAGTATCTGCCATCTACCTAACGTGTATGATGTTACACGGAGAGGGTCGGAACTAAAGTTCTGGTGAATGAATAAATTATACACTTCTAAGCTTAATTCTACATATATCGTTTTATTTCCGTTTACTATTATATTAGGTCCATTGGGTTTATATTACTTCCGCCTCTGTGCGTGAATCGTGCCCATCTACTCCCTAGTAGATTAACACCTAATAACTGATATATATATATATATATATAGCTATACTTTTAATGACTGCATCAATCCTAAGTACAACCCATAGTACCTTTCATATCCTCTTGGCAAAGGACATTATCATCTTGCTTCTATGGTGTTTTGTGACTACATCTATAAAGGAGTTCCTTATAAGACCTAAAATATAGATGTTCCATTGTCTACTATGAAAACATAAAACTGCATCTACACTAGTCTATACTAATGCTCGTACATCCAAAATGTACTATCCAGTGTGTACCTTGAGGATTATATGTAATCGTTCCGTCTACTCTTGAATCCCTCTTAACAAGGTTTACCTTGTACGGAACTCGGTCGGGGATTTTCTATGTTTGTAAAGGAGTTCCCTATTAGGCCTACAATACAGATAATCTATTTGGTTTGTCTCTTGTCTTATCCTGGCTATGGCCCTACGCGGCCCACCCCTCAACTAATCGAAAGACCTCTAAAGAGCTAGGTGGCTGTGGCCTACTGCAAACAATCTAAAGATCTAGTTGGATGCGCCTCTTATCCAATGTCTCGGTAGTGAAAGAATCATTGGACTGTTGGTCTAACTCTAGTCTTTACTGAACTCACTTCTTGGTTTTAATACTGGCCCGATATCTGCATGGGACATCCTTTTGGGTGATGCTCACTAAAACTTCCATGCAAGTACTGGGACATACGAATATCCTACTCTAAACATCAACCCGTTTTGACTGCATACAATGGTCCTACCATGCAAAAGCAGTCGAGGCATACTCTTTTGGTGGAACTCCTACAGACCTGTCTCTGGAGGACTGCTTCATTAAGCCAACCCCAGAGGGCTATCCTAAAGTACCCTCATGTCCTGTTGAAGTCTCGTACTTCCTTCTAGCCCAAAATAACTAAGTTGGACATGCTTCTTCGGTGCTGAAATCTATGATGAACTGCTTCGTTGGGCTCTTCACCCTTTGGGCTGCTCCAAACGCATCTCACTTTTTTATTAGACCCTAAGTCTAATCTTTTATTTTGCATTTAGTTTACCTTTCTCATTATGTTGGCTACTTATTTACCCTACTTAGCATAAACTTGTCCCAACCTCACCTAACTATTGTGACACCATCAGTTCCTGACGGAAAAGGAATGTTGTTGGTATGGGCCACTTCTATTATCTTGCTTATTAACCTAATCCAAGATCTAAGTTTATTAAAGACACTTTTATTATTTCTGCTCTATTTGCTTATCAACTTCATTTAAGTCTTAAAACAAGCTTTTTCTGTTCTTTCTACTTAATTATAACCTATGTTATAATTTTATTTGTAATTGTCTCTTTTATTCTCTTTTATAATCTATATATTATAAATATAATTACAAGTGTCTCTTTTCTATTGTAGTCCGTCTTTATTTATTATGATACTGAATTTTCTTTAATTCTCTTGTGTTATATGACAATCTTGGCTTGGGATTACGTCCAATTGTCACAAATTTACTTATCATAATAATTGTTTGACTTTTTTTCTACTATCTGCACAGTAAATGCAGAGCTTCTAGTCTTGTCTAATAATTAACTTGATTCCTTCTTTAATTCCTTTAATTCTTCAGTTTAACTTCTTATATTGTAGGAATTAGTTCTATTCTATTTGGTTGGTTACAAAAACTGTGCTAAAAATCCATTTTCATATTTTAATACCAAATAATGCTATAAACAGTAATCAGTAACTGTAACATCTCTTTTGTTGTTGCTTTAATTTTTGAATAGTGTAAAATACGGTAGTTTCTCTCTTTCGCACTAATTCCCTTTTTTTATTTTTTATTTTTGCAATTATGTTTATCGTTATCTTTCAAATATTAAACTATAGAAATGTATTCTCTTTTCTAAATGAATCAATTAATTTATCACTTACTTCCAAATCAAGTTATTAGATTTACCCTTGTTATTTATCTTTCTCCGTTTTAGCATAATTTACTGCAAATTTCCATTTTTCTCTTTTTATTTCAGCTTTTCTTATTTTACATCTAATTTCTGTAAATCTAGTGTTCTTTCTATTTTAGTTCGTATTTGCGAATTTTTCTCTTTAACTAATTTATTCGCATAAGAAGGAATAAAAAGAAGCTAACATTTACAGGCTAAATTTCAACTTTTAAAATAGATGTAAATAACTGTAAATTTCTTACTTTTAGGCTTACGCCTTTCTCTAACTATCAAGCCTAATATTAATTAAATATAAGCTTTCTTATACAATTTACAGTCTCAGCATAAATAATTGACGTAATTATTTACTGAAATAAATACTGAATAAAATTATTTAATAGGAATCTAACGATAATATATCATAAACGTAAAAGATATATAATTAAATCCACTCACCTGTCGTCCTTAGCTTTAAATCTCTATCTTCTAAAATTACTACGCCATTCTACAACTTCTCTCCTTTAATATGTTGTCATTCCTCTATTTTGTTCACATATTTTTTATTTGGATTTGTTTGGTGAAGATTTGTGAGAAATAGGAGAAAAGAATGAAGAAAGAAGCCATTGTTTACTGTAAGAGAGGGATGAAGAAATTGACAGCTGGTGGCATGAATTACATTACGTTCTCTCTTAAATAGATGCAGCCCACCAATTATCTAATTAATCCTCTACTTAATTGATCCTTCAATTAATTTTTATGTGCAGCAATATACTGCCTATATGTACATATTTAAATCTTGGTCAACTATTATTTCTTTTCTTTATTAATTGAGATTTTCTACTGATTACATTAGAATCTTAATTAATACCCCATTAATAGATTAACATTTCACCTCTTTTAGTTAATTTTCTTAATTAATATTTTACACATTGTAGCGTTTCATTAATTGGCATGTCAATTAATTCCACTATTCAATTAATATATATTTTTAATATGCATTTTTTTATCCAGATTTGAATTTGAACATTTATTTGTTACATTTATATGTAAATCTCTTAAATTGAGGGATCTGGTATACACACACACACACACACACATTATATATTAGTCTCCAATATTAATTCACATATTAATTATTTGTACTTTTTAGTTGATTCTATTTGCAATGTTAATTATTCCCCTTATTTTTTTCCGTTTAAGAATTCACATTCATTACAAACATAATAAATTTGTTACTACTTTTATAAATATCCTATTAATTAGTTGCAAATGTTTATAATTGGTAAAATTTCTATGTTTGCATATGTAATTATTTCTGACGCTAAAACTTCGAACAGCTTTAACTTCTTCGTTTGAAGTCCATTCAAAAAACATTGTATATGGAAGTTGATCAGAAAATTGCCATGAACACAATGGTGTATGTTTCGTGGTTAAGTTCCAACATTAGAAAAAATTCATTTTCCACTATTTTCATAGTTATCAATTAAATTTATTTTCAATTATATAAAATGTTGGGTGTTACATTCTCTCAGGCTTTAGGAAATTTCGTACCTGAAATTCGACAAGGGTAAAATTATGCAATACCTCGCATTAATCACATCCATTTAGTGTACATCCAATTCTGCAACCATCCGTGTTCCATGCAATAGTGTTACTCAATACAAAATATATGCATGTACATGAATTTTTAAGCGATACCTCCTGTATGAATGCTTTTCTTCTTTCAAAAATTATTTTAAAATATGATGCAAACATCCTAAATATACTTGCAATTTCTATATGAGTGAAATTTTTAAAAAATCAAAACATTTTTCATCCAATTTGCCCACACTCTATTGAATAGGTGTGTAGTTCAACGATTTTTTCATCCAAATCCTACCATACAACTTTTAATATTTGAATTTCAGAAAATTTTAATTTTCCAAACTCAATTTCTTATGTTAGAAAGAAGTAAAAAATGGAAAAACTTCATATTTCCCAATTTTACCTTTGCGTACACCTCTCTCCGTACTTGGAACTTACGCCGCTATCCTATAAAATTTCTGTTTTCTTTCCCAAGCATGGTTACATAAGAAGGATTTTTCTTCTCAAACTTTTTTCCAAGCTTATTTTATGGGAAAGATGTATTTTTCTTTTGCAATTCTCATTTTTTTTCTATTGATGTTTCTGTTGCTTTCTTTAGATCTTACTGTTTTCTTTTAGTTACCTTTTGTCTGTTTTTACTCTTCTTTTAATATAGCAATTAGACACGGCTTTCATCTAAGGCTAGGAGATCTAGGACCATGTCCACTCTGACACAGAAAGTAGCTACCCTAGGAATCCAAGTAACTCGTATGATCCTCATGCCGCCTATTACTTCTTACTAACTTATGATGTGTTACTCATGAAGAATAAGATCTGTTCATCTCTTCTATTCCAGGCTCAAAAAGGAATAATTAAGTCTCATTTACTACAATGGATAAGGGTTTCAATCTATGCAGTCTCTATCTAAAATCGCAACTAAGCTTAGGGAAATTCTCTCTTAACCTTTCGTTTTTCCCCAACTAAGGTCTACCTATCCCAACCACGTGTGTCTTATCATCTTTCTAATATCATTTCACTATTCTTCTATAGTCTACACTCATGAAGCGGCATTTCTAAGTTTTCACTAGTGGCCTATACACCTTATAGGAACTTCCAATATTATTACTAGGAGTAATTTTTGCTATATCCTTATACTTTTCCCGTTACACCTTGGAAATGATTCCTATCTAATCCATATTTAAAAGTCTTCTTTGATTTGGTATTTACCATTTTCCTTCAAAAATTAAAACTCTTAAATTTATGAAACATCAAATCCAAAAATTCTTGCCTTTGAAAGTGTTATTTTAAAGTTTTCTGTTAAATTCAACGGTACTCGGTTACTTAAATATTATCTTTTAAAAAACTTATTTATTTTTCCACCGAACCATTTTTCTTTAAAACATGTCTAGCTTGCTCTTAAAACATTTTTCTTTTTTCTTGACTTAAAAATATGTCCTCACATGTTTTCAAAATATCCACTTTTTATAGATTTTTAAATTTACTAAAACTGGAGTTGCTAAGAACAATATTTTATCAAAAATCTCTTTACCTTTTCTACTCTTCCAATTACTTAACCTTGAAGGTGTTTCTAACTTACTACACTTAATGGTTTTATACCTTAATGTATTGGAATTACTTTCTCTTATGAGAAACCACTAACGCTAAAACCTTCTATGAATCCTTTAAAGAAGGTTTTCATGTTTATGTGAAATTATAAGAAATTTATTTTATATTTTATCGAAATAGGCTATAGAAAATATGGTGCTTTCCATACCATGTACATCTCTTTCACGTATTCCCTATAACTTGTACCAAACATCTTTATTTGTTATTGATAGAAAAAAATTTCATTATTTATTTCATTCTAATAGATTAAAGTATGTTTAAACATCTTTATTTGTTATTGATAGAATTTTTTTTCATTATTTATTTCATTCTAATAGATTAAAGTATGTTTACTCTATATTCACTAACATAGGATACTTCCAACTAAATTTATTAATTTAACATACATTATTTTTCAAAAGAACTCATTTTCAAAACTGCTTTAATATTTTCATAGTTAGAAAATATTTTCATATGTTATTTAAATAGTAAGTGTACATATAAATCACTTTAGAAATTATCCCCAAAACTCATTTGGGTCAAAACAGGTGTAGCGTAAAACACCGTTACTATAACCCAAAAATACTAATATATGGATTCAATTAAAATAAATATTAATAAATAACACATGCTATATAAAAAAAATTCCTTTGGGAGTCACCTACCATAACAATATTTTCATAGTCTACGCTTCCTTTATTTTTACCGAAAATATCAATTACCACAATAAATGTTGCAACCTACGTTTTCGATACTTAACACACTCTAGGTTTTTATATTTTAAAATCTTTGTTCACCTACAAGGAAACTACCCAGCTATACATGCTCCATAATTCTTCAAAAACAATTTTACTTTTAATAAAATTTACATCATATAAAAACCAAATTCAGTTTCATACCACTTATTTTTTTTCAAAAGCCCAATATTTACTTCCTCAAATATATTAACAATTATATTTTCAGCTTTTCAATTGAAAAGTTTCATTTTGTTGGGTTAGACATAAAGTGGATTTTCTTCTAACCAAAACCTCTTATTCCTTCCAAAATAAAACACTCTCCCTAAGGAGCTTCCCCACTTCTTATAACATATGGATACTAATCTTCTCTCAAAACATGGCTTATATGTATGTCATAAATCGGTAATTAACATAGGGCTCAACATACTTGGGTCATCCCAAACCTAACCAGCAAATTTTCTAAAAACTTTCCATATTTTAAAATCTATAATTGAGGAATATTTGGATTTCAGTTATAATGCATTTATGTTTTATTCAAAAATACAAATACGTTCACTCCTTGTCTACTTAGGAATCATAAACCTAGGCTCTGATACTAAATGTAACAACATGAATTCTAGTGGTACCGGATTTTTTGCAAAAAATGCTAAAATCCAAGCCTATTGAAGCCCGAGTTGGGCATCTGGTATCCTGGAAATAGGCAAAGAAAATTACAACAGAGCTCAATAAATATCTCACAACGGAGCTGATTAAAATATAATAGTATGTAAATACTCACCAATATAATAACACTTTCCAAACAAGTGTCCCAAAGTTGAAAAGTCTCTGCTATTTACCTAACCTATAGGATGTTATGAGGAGGGGGTCAGAACTAAAGTTCCGGTGAATGGAAAAATTATACACTTCTAAGCTTAATTCTACATATAACATTATATTTTCATTTACTGTTATATAAGGTTCACTGGGTTTATAATATTCTTGCCTCTGTGTATGAATTGTGCCCATCTACATCCTAGTAGATTAAAACCTAATTACTGATATATATATATATATGTGTGTGTGTGTGTGTGTGTGTGTGTGTGTGTGTGTGTATGTATGTATGTATGTATGTATCTATCTATATGCCCAATGACCGCATGGGTCATAGGTTCTACCTATAGCACCTTCCGTATCCTCCTCGCAAAGGACTCCATCGTCTTTCTTCTATGGTGTTATGTGACTACATCTACAAAGGACTACCTCATAAGGCCTACAATACAGATGTTCCGTCATCTTCTATGAAAATGTAAAACTGCATCCACACTAGTCTATACTAATGCTCGGACGTCCACAATGTACCATCCAGTGCGTACCTTGAGGACTATGCGTAATCGTTCTGTCTACTCCCTGAATCCCGCTTAATAAGGTCTACCTTGTACAGACTCAGTCGGGAATTTTCTATGTTTGTAAAGGACTTCCCTATTAGGCATATAATACAGACATTCTATTTGATCCATCTCTTTCTTATCGTGGCTATGGCCCCATGCATCCACCTCTTAACTAATTAAAAGACCTCTAAAGAGCTAAGTGGATGTGCCCTACTGCAAACAATCAAAATTTCCAATTGGGTGCGCCCCTCATCCAATGTCTCGATAGTGGAAGAATCATTGGACTAATGGTTTAACTCTAGTCATTCCCAAACTCACTTCTTGGTTTTAATGCTGGCTCAATTTCTGTACGACTATCCGTTTCGGTCCTTCCCACTAAAACTTACTTGCAAGTACTGGAACATACGAATATCATACTCCAAACATCAATCCCTTTTGACTGCATACAACAGTCCTGCCATGCAAAAAGCAGTCAAGGAATACTCTTTTGATGGAACACCTACAAACCTACCTCTGGAGGATTGCTTCATTATGCCTACTCTAGAGGGTCATCCTAAAGTACCATGGCGTCCCGTTGAAGTCTCTTACTTCTTTCTAGCCCAAAATAACTAAGTTGGACGTGCTTCTTCAGTGTCGAAATCTATGATGAACTGCTTCGTTAGGCTCTTCATCCTTTGGGCTGCTCTAAACGCATCTTACTCTTTTATTAGACCTTAAGTCTAATATTTTATTTTGCGTTTAGTTTACTTTTCTCATCATGTTGGCTACTTATTTACCCAACTTAGCATAATCTTGTCCTGGCCTCACCTAACTATATTGAGACCATCATTTCCTGACTGAAAAGGAATGCTGTTGATATGGGCCACTTCTATTATCTTGCTTATTAACTTAATCCAAGACCTAAGTTTATTAAAATAAGCCTCTTCTATTATTTCTGCTCTATTTGCTTATCAACTTCATTTAAGTCTTAAAATAAGCGTTTTCTGTTATTTCTACTTAATTGTAACCTATGTTATAATTTTACTTGAAATTTTCTCTTTTATTCTCTTTTATAATCTATATATTATAAATACAATTACAAGTGTCTCTTTTCTATTACAGTCTGTCTTCTTTTATTATGACATTGAATTCTCTTTAATTCTCTTGTGTTATATGACAATCTTGGCATGGGACTACGTCCAATTGTCACAAATTTACTTATCATAATAATTGTTTGACTCTTATTCTACTATATGTGTAGTAAATGCAAAGAATCTACTCTTGTCTAATAATTAACGTGATTCCTTATTTAATTCCTTTAGTTCTTCACTTTAACTTCTTATATTCTAGGAATTACTTCAATTCTATTTGGTTAGTTGTAAAAACTGTGCTAAAAATCCACTTCCATATTTTAATACCAATTAATGCTATAAACAATAATCTATAACTGTAAGATATCTCCTTTGTTATTGCTTTACTTTTTGAATAGTGTAAAATACTGATTACGTTACAATCCTAATTGATAGCCCCATTAATAGATTAACATGTCACTTCTGTTAGTTAATTTCTTTAGTTATTATTTTACACGTTGTAACGTTTCATTAATTGACATTTCAATTAATTCCACCATTCAATTAACATATATATTTAATATGCATATTTTTTTATCCAGGTATGAATTCGAACATTTATTGTTATAGTTATATATAAACCTTCTTAAATTAAGGGATCTGATATATATATATATATATATATGTATATATATATATAAACACACGTTAAATATTAATCTCCCATATTAATTCGCATATTAATTAATTGCACTTTTTAGCTGATTCTATTTGCAATGTTAATTATTCCCCTTATTTTTTTCCTCTTAATAATTTACATTCATTACAAACATTATAAAATTATGTTACTACTTTTATAAATATCCTATAAATTAATTGCAAATGTTCGTAATTGATAAAATTTCCATTTTTGCATATGTAATTATTTCTGACGCTAAAACTTCAAATGGCTATAACTTCTCCGTTTGTAGTCCATTCAAAAAACATTGTATATGGAAGTTGATCAGAAAATTACCACGAACATGATGGTATAAGCTTCGTGGTTAAATTCCAACATTAAAAAAATTCCTTTTTCACTATTATCATAGTTATCAATTAAATTTATTTTTAATTGTATAAAAATGCGAGGGTATTACAAAGACCTTCCCCTTGTCCGCCCAAACTGGTTCTGCACATTGATTCTAATAATGTCCAACCTGGCCAGAGTTGAAGTACTGCACATTCTTCTTATCTATAGCCTTTGCCCTTGCCTGACCTACACTCGTGTGCATAATGCCCTTTCTTATCGCACCTGAAACAAACTAACTCAGCTTTTGCCTTCTTGGAAACATCTCCGTTAACCCTGTATTTCAACTTGCTTCTCTCTAGCACACAAGAAAGCATCTCCTCGTGGCGGATTGCCATTCCACAATTACATTACTACGATCATACAGATGTGGCAGAGTCGCCCTGACAATCTCAGGCCTAAGTCCCCTAATAAACTTCTCATTCCTTCTGATGACAATGTCTATAGTATTATATCCATAACAGGACAACCCATCAAATGTAGTGGCATACTCAACCATCGATATCTTTCCCTGTTCCAGATCCATAAACTTCCTCAACAACGTAGACTTAGCAACCTCAAACAAAACCCTTTGTTCAAACCTCCTTCTAAACTCTGTCCAAGTCAATTCCGCCTTAGGAACACCAACAGTAACACTTTTCCAACAGTAAAGTGCTGATCCTTGCAACTGCATAGAGGCCAGGCTCCTCTTCTGCTCATCATCTAAACATAAATCAGCAATATTCTCCGACAATGCAATAACCGGTTCTCCACTTCTACGGCATCTTTTGTTCCCATAAACGGCTTTCCACCTCGACTGGTGTAATCTCTGCTCAACTTAGCAAAATTATTCCTAATTGGAGCTACAAGATTAGCTCCTCCAACATTCCCAGCAACAGAAGCAGCAGCTCCTGCTTGCATCAGATTGACGAAAAACTGATACATTACCCCCATATCTACCGGTGAATTTCTAGCACCCATATTGGTATCAATATTTTGGTTAGCATTAGCCGGTCGACCCAGATTCCTCCTGCTGGGTCAAGAATTTCCATCAGTTATGGTGCTTCCTCAACTGAGATTTCCTCTTTCGTTCCCTGCTTCCATATCTTCTTTCTTGTAAATTTGCATACGAGCCTTAATGATATAGAAAAACCGTCTAAGAGATCAGGAAATATGTACTCATATATATATATATATATATATATATATATATATATATATATATATATATATATATATCAAATACAAGTACGTTACTATAGCATTTCCAAACACCGATCTTATTTTCTATTCATTGGATTTGTTTTGGAAATCTTTTAGGTTTAAATTTCTTTTAAGTTTCATAAAACTGTGCTCTGATATCATTGGAGGCCCAAAAAGTAATGACTACGGATGTTGTAGTCATCCATCATTATTAATCCTCAAGGATCAAATACGGTAATGTTAGATACATTAATATAACAAAAACACATAGATGTGTAAAAACTTTAAAATCAAAAAACAATTTTCACATTCCAATTCAAAACATTTCAAGTTCATCACATAATCCCAACATGAAAACCACACTCAGAAAAATATACTGATTATAACATACGCCAAGAACGATATACGAAGAGGCCTACTTGGATGATCAGAGTATAATATAGGCAAGTAAACAAATTTTCCATTACAACCAAAAACAGTAGAATAAAAAGAACTCTTATTAACTATCTTGCTTCCTGCATGCCTTCAGAAGCTTATTTGTCTTAAAATGAACTTGAAAACCTTAACCCTCGGACTACTTAAAATCAATTGAGCATCCGAGAGTTTAAGGGGAAAACATAAGCTTCAAATCAGACAAAAGCCTGGTATGAATAATAATCTGCCATCTCAAACTATTTTGATACCCAGTGAGACCACGCCATTTAGTGAAATGAGTTTTCCCCTCACTAGTACCCTTAAAACTTTATAAAACCATATATTGTGCTCCTGCATCAACGGTGGTTAAAATAATTCAAAATAATATGATAATATGCAAACAAGTAGATCAATTTAGTATTTTCCATCCCTATTCATTTTGACTGTCTGTCTTAGTTATAGTATCTGGGATCACGATTAACCTAATAGTTTTCATGGGCTGACTAATAACCTGTTTAAATTTCTAGACTTCCCGTCTAGTTTCATATTTTACATGGGAGTACTAAGAACTTATTTGCCCCTACCAATAACTTAATTGTTTCGTGGGTTCTCCCTGAACCTATTGGTGACTCCAATAACTCCCCTCCTTTTCTCGTTTTCATGGGTTGATTAGGAACCTATTGACTTCTATTAATAACTTGATCCGAATATAGTTTTCATGAGTTCATTACAAATTTATTGGTCCTTGCCAATAACTCTTTCTAATCATAGTTTTCATGGGTTTACTATGAACATATTGGCCTCTGCCAATAACGTCTTCTAAACATAGTTTTCATGGGTTTAATATGAACCTGTCTTCCTGACAACTTCTTTAATCAATAATTTAGCTTCCTATATTCTTGTGTTCCTGACCTTCGAGATACAATTCTATCCATTCAGGAGTTAATTCAATTTATATTCACAGCTGGGTCAACCTAGCTGGTTATTAAATACACTTATCGGTCAACTACAATCTTTGTGTGTGTCTATATATATGTCAATGTATGAAGAAGCAGACATAATAACATAATCATATCAACACCTGTGGTTTAATATCCTTGAAATCATTTTATATAAATCCTGGTTAATCCCTTAACCTATTAATTAAGGAAACTTCTTCAAAAAATCCATGCTTAAAATCATTTCAACACTCTATATTTATGCCATGTTTTTTCCTTTTAAATGAGATTGGGTTATTTGTTTTGAAAACTAAGACTTTCAATATCTTAACACGTTACTTTTAAAAGACATGGATAACTTCCTTCGAAAGCATTAAATACTTCTTTTCAAAACACTAAATATAGACCTTTCGAAGCTCTTTGAACTATCACTTTTGAACCAAAATATACCTTTTGAATATACCAAAGAATTACTTAATAATCCTTAGAAACATAGCTTTGAAACCAATGCAAGTAGCTCTTTCGAAGTCATTGGGTTTTTTCTTTAAAAAAACTTTTGGGTCAAAGTGAATATATATATATATATATATATATATATATGTATGTATGTATATGAAAGTTTCTCTTTAGAAACCTTTAATCTTTATATATAAAATTGTTTGGGGAAAATTTGATGGCGTCGGAACCATCCATTCGAAAGCTCACAACCATTAAGTAAAGAATTGAAGGATAGCACTCAAACCCCCTTTCGAAGCCATAGCCTTTGAAACCATTGAACCCTATCGAAATCCTTGAATAAATGACTTAGTATAAATTTTAAAAAATGCTACCCTTCGAA
Organism: Allium cepa; assembly: GCA_030765085.1. Classification (NCBI taxonomy): domain Eukaryota; kingdom Viridiplantae; phylum Streptophyta; class Magnoliopsida; order Asparagales; family Amaryllidaceae; genus Allium; species Allium cepa. Next base: position 435,093,080 of record CM060944.1, read on the forward strand.
AGCAATGATGATTTCAATACATTCAAAAGGCACCGATTAGGTCGAAACCACGTTTTCGAAAGCTTTGCTCTATAAATAAAGGAACTCATTTGAATGCTTGTACTTTAAAAAAAAGATGGCAACCCTTTTCGAAAGCTAACTAGAAACCCTTTCGAAAGCATATATTTTGACTCCTTCGAAAGTTTTTTAAAAAATAAGGCAGGCGCTTATCATTTGAAAGTAAAACAATGGTTTCGACCCCATCGCATGCAATGCTATCGATACCATGCCTTCTGTCTTTCTCTAATCCACTTCGTACTAATCTTATTGGTTCCATGTATAATGTTTTCGGTTATGTTGGTTTCGATCGAGTCGAAGCGGAAGCATAGGGTCGAAACGAGGTGCTTTTGAAAGAGGAGGAACCCACTTTTCTAAGTAAATGTTGAATTAATTCCATTTTTAATAATTACTTTATAACTAACATGCCTATTTGTAATCCTTTAATTTGTTGCCTTAAAAAAATTTAAATTCTTTAAAAACTACCGCGTATTTTCAGAAACAAATCAAGGAAAATTGTACAATTAAGCCCTTCCATTAAGTAAAATCAAATATGCAATTAAATCGTTCTTATAAAATAATTTATTTTCTGATGTAAACCTCTTAGGAAAAATCTCTAAAAATTATAGAAATTCACTTTCAATATGTTGTCTAATGTATAAAATTGCCAGACCTAAATTCTTCCAGAAATGTTCAAAATAAAATTTTAAACCCAATTATACATATTTTCTACAGAAAATTAATATTAAATTTTCCATAGCTTGGAAAATTACAAAAGTTGAAACCCATCTCCAAAATCATATTTTACATGAAATAAAATTTTATCATGGCATTTGAAATCAATTATAATCGGTTTTACCCTAAAATTGTTATAAAACCATATTTAAACAATTTTTTTTAAATCAAACGAGTTATAATCCAAGCACATCATCATCCAAATCATCATTAAAATGGATTTAATCTTCAACCCGAAAAACATATTATCGTATAACAAAATAAAGATGATATAAATTATTATTCAAATTGATTATCATAAGGACGTTGAGATTTGGTTAAGATTAATTTCTCTTAGCTTGAATCCTTAGCTTTAAATTGAATTTCTCTTCTTTTATTCCTTAGTAGTGGTCGGCTTCCCTTAGATTTACGTTTGTTTGATTTTGAGAAATGAAAATGAATGTGAATGGGAAATGAAACGTGAATAGGTGGTAATACAGCATGTATAAGAGGTGTGGAAATTTTCCAATATTCCCCCTTGCATTAATTAATTAGCATATACAACCATTTATAGGCCTATTTATCTTGTGAAGCACAACCTCTAATGATTTATTCAAATCTCAATCTCCTTATCATTCTAATTCATACGTTATTCTATTTAATTTATTTAATTAGATCTCCTGAATAATGTTATCAAACATTAGGGGTGTTAATTAATTCATATCAACTGTGGCCACTAACCTAATATAGGATATAAAGAAAAAAAAACCATATATGATACTGTATATCAAAGATAATAGATCTCACCCACAAAATAACTAGATACGCACCAGTTTAGGTTGAAATCTTCTCTTCTCTCACTGTCGAAAAGTGATCTCCAAACATCACAAATTGCTTTGATTTCAATATTTTCTTGTTGCTCACTTCACTACAACACCTTTAGACCATACTTTATCAAATTTTATGAAAATTTGATAAGATAAATTTGGATCTAAAATTTTATGTTTACAATTTCTTTGTTTGAAGAGAGGAGGTGGGTGAAGAAAGAAATGTAAGTATGTTTATTTATAAGTCAAAAAATGATACTAGCATCCTATTTAGTGCTAATTGGCTTGTAGACCTCATCTGCCTAACTTGAAGTAAAATTATTCTTTTAGTTATAATTCTCAATTCACATATTCGATTTTAATGTTCTTATAATGAAACTTGACTAGAAAAATATGCTCTGTTCAATGGTGCAGGTTTCATTGAGTAATTTAGCCATTCATGAAAATTCTTATTTTTCCCTCTTTAGTAATATTATCATTTTAGATTCATTTATAATTTATTTAATAATTAAATTTTATGGGGGAATTAGACCCACTATTTTCGACACATAATCTCTGCTACTCCATAACAAAGCGACTTAATGAACATAGAAAAATCTCTAACTATATGCTCACATTCATAATAGTTAGTGAACACTTATGACAAATCACTACTACTTGCAATTCTAAGAACTTCCAAATGTTCCACATCCGCTATTTTGCTAAGGTCTTCCAGTTCTAAAGTTAGGAAATTGATTCATTCTTGATCTTCAATAAATAGACCTAGACCATACATGAGAAATCATCCATAAATAAGATAAAGAGAAAACGTCCACAAATAAGATGAAGGAACTGGCTCCACCTAAAGATGCAACTAAGGTGGATCCTTACACATAAGAATGAATATGCTATAGGAACTTTGTAGGCTTAGGTCTTTCAATATCAAATGTTACATGCTTTTCCTTTTCAAAAGAACAATCTCCATAAGAGCTTGGCTTTAATTAAGAAAGACCATCAATCAACATCCACTTCTGTGATACATCAATGTTATAGCGAGATTTCCTGGATTTTAATCTCGACAAATCCATATTATAATCTAAATTGAAAGATCAATGTTAAGTCATCACAGAGCTCCAGAAAGTTAGGAGAATGTGTGCTACAGCTTCATAGACCAGACATATGAAGACCACACAAAGACCGTGTACTTATATATATACATACATACATATATATATATATATATATGTTGTTTAAAAGATCTTTTTGAACTTAAAAAGGTTGATGATATCAAGATGGTCTGGAATATATTAACCTTTGAGAATCTATGGCCTAAATGGATGAGAGCAAGATATATCAAAGACAATTTTGGACTGATTTCACAGACAATTAAACTATCTGTGTAATTTGTTTGTAGTTGTTTTTTTTCCTCTTTGCTTATACGGCCGATTTTGTATTTATGGGCTTTGAGCCCGAACATCTTTACGGAAATAAAATCATCAACCAAGTTTCAAAAAAATTATGTTGTTTTCTCTCAAATATATATTCACTATACGAAAAAAAGTCTTTTATCGCGGCATATAGCCACTGTTAAACACAACTCTACTGGTTTGATAAACGTTGTATTTCGACATGTTATAAAAAAGAATTGCACATTCATAAAACAAAAAACCTGCTATAACAGAGCATGATTTCATAGCATAAAGTAGCTGCTATGTTACATAAAGACGGTAGCTCACTATTGCCGCTAAAATGTGTAGATACATAAACGCCTATTTGTCACTGTCCTTTGATAGTAACCTCATACATTGCATAATCTTTTTGTAGCACTTATTTCTTATAATGCTTTTAAGGAGCTATGCTTTATTTTACTATATATTTGATGCACCCCACTATTACATTTTAATAATAACAATCAAAATGAATCTTCTTTAAATAGATAACAGTTTGAACAATGTATGAACAAAAATAATAATAATCAACAAATGTAACGCATATTCATGATAACAAAATAAAGTGTCAACTAACAAAAAATAAGTTCAATACATGAGTTGCCAAATTCAATACATATTCATGACAACATAGTTCAAATTTAACGTCTAAACATACCAAATGCACCACTAAGAACTTGAACTGCTCAAAGCCTTTCTTCATACATGTCTTCGGTCATTGGTAGTACTTCTTGGAAATTCAAAACAATCTGAAAATAATTATATAAAACTGTGATGAAAGTTATATGTTATTGGTAGTACCTTCTATTATTAGATGGACGAAGATTTACATAACTGTTTTAAACATCAAATTTTTCTTAGATGGATGAAGATATTGACTTGTTGCATTACAACAGCCCGCATTTACTTTTTCTTAATAATACAAGTGCATGTACAAATATGCAACAAACTATGCACACACCCAAATAAAAAGTTCTCATTCCTGGATATTCTAAATTAAAATCTACCTAGATAAAAAGTTCAGTAAACTATCAATTACCTTTGGTCATGAATTAAGAACACCACTAGACATGCCCATATCAATACACCACATTATGTTTACTGTATTAAATTGTTAAAATTCATGCACTTACAACCAAAAGTTTTCATATTTTAATTTCGACAATCAAAAATAGATCACTGATAATACCAATTCGCACCATTAATTTGTGGAGTATGCCCTACTGTCATCCCTTTAGCACCAACTGATTGCAATGTCTTTTTTCTATAGAAGAAACCTGTTAAAATTTTGTTTATCAAAAAATATGGAGGGCGTATATATTAAGTGATGGTTTGTAGTAAATATATCAGGGCAAGTTCAATCTGTAAATAAGCACTAGGCAATAAACTATAAGCCTTGATTTCCACTAGAATAGCAAACAAATAGTGCACACAATTAAAGTTAATTTTTATGTCTTGAGACCTTATTATTACAGGAGTAACTATTTATGATTTACAATTTAACACAAACCAACATGGACAAATATTACATTTGTAATACATCATGTTAAGGAAGTTCAGGGATATGCTATAAATCCGTATAATTGATAGTTATTAGGAATGAGTACAATTTAAGTTGCAAACAATCAAATTTGGAGTTGGAAAGGAAAAATAATAGTATGAAAGCGCCTGAAAATGGAAGACGACCGTAAAACGAAGTGAGTACGAATCAAGTGTTCCATTTTTGGGATAACTGAATAAATATCTTGTTCTTTGACCCATTCTTTAATCTGCATTCAAAAAGTATATGCACATGACAAAAGTTACCATACAACCACAGTATACACAAACACAAAATTAACATCAGATGGATACTGACTAGAAATACTACATCACAAAATCGTTCATCTACCTATGTATTCTTGCATATTTTGTTCCTTATATTATATATAGTTCTACCATTATATATAGTTCTACCATCACGTCACTTCATATATAGTTTAATCAAGGGTGAAATAACTCATTTTGGAGCTTTATAACATGTGTAATGTGGATTTGAGCATTAATATACCAACTTAAAAATCTTAAGATACATGTAGAACTAATATGTGTTTGGCTAATGACACAATATACGTAAAAATGCATTCATAAAGAAAATAAAATTGCATAATATTTTTAATTTTACCGTAAGGATGTTGAAGAATTTAAGTGAGACCAAGAGACTGAAGCTGGAGTAGACGCCAAAAATTTCCAAGTTGAATCCAGGTTTGTCCAGTATGAGGCTAATAATCAATAATTCAAAATTGTTTGCAGTTATAAAATTGATGAAACTGAGATTTTCTACATGGAAAATGGAAAATAAACTTGATTCGGCTTTGGTGCAGGATGTCACAAGTTCGAAACTTGCTTTCGAACGTTTATTTGACATGGGATTGTTGTCCCAATGATTTGTTGTATATAAAGTACCAGTTCAAAAAAAAAATGGCAAATAAACTTGAATAATAGAACCAATTTGAGTAAAATCCATTTAAGCAAACACTCAACCAACAAAAACGTTGGTAACAGTAGTATTTCATGTAAATTCCATTCAAAATCAACAAAGCATTAAACATTTGTCCAAATTATTTTCATAGATAAAATTTTAGATACGTATGCAATTGTTTTCATAGTATTATTGTTTAGTTTGACAACACATTCATGATTATTCTTAATGCAAATTGCATAAATTAATTTGAGATCCTTAATTTCTATGCTTAAAAAAATAAGAATACCGTAACTGAAGATTTCTAAGTATGTTTGGTTGAAAATAAATGTATTTTTGCATGAACAAATGATCTCAGTATACAACTATGGTATTATCTATGACTATATATGCATATGCGCTTCAGCGTAACACTTAAGACTCAGTCCGCGGGTGCGGCGCAGTGGAAAGGAGGCTTGGTTTCTGCTAAAAAGACCCAGGTTCGATTCCTACCATGCGCTTCCCTATCCTACATAAATTTACCCGGGGGTATGGGGGCTTGGATCAGCGGACGGCTTTACTGTACCCTCCTTAGGAGTTTACCGGTCTGCCGGGTTCTCCTGGGTATTCAAAAAAAAAAACACTTAAGACTCACACTTATCATCCACTACCATCTAAAATATATCTGTCAACTGCTATCTTTTTTTGTTGAACAGGTTTCATCTCAAGGAAATAACATCTAATAAGTTGTCTCCATTATCGCAGAATCTACATAGTACGCATATAATTCATTTGTGTTAGCCAATGCTCCATAATCACAGAAGCTGCACACTATGCATCTACTTCGTCTGAATAGGTCATTGTCAAACTTTTTATTATCTATCATCACACATATCTCCAACTTCAGGTTCTATATTCAAACCTAATCAAATAATAAATATATTACGGTTCTAAAAAAATTTAAACTTTTTGGATAATTAATTAAATTCTTTTTTGGGAAATATTCAGTATAACAATAGTAATTTAAAGATTGAAAATTATCACAAAAATGATAAATTCAAAATTTTAGTTTATATTTAAATTTTGAAATCTTTATGAAACTTTTAAAAACAGAAGCATGAACTGAATAACATGGGTATAATTTAGATGCATTGCAGTTAAAACTACGAAAATGAAAATATTCAACCAATGGAAAACTTACAAATTCATAAAGTTGAAGTAATGCCAGAAGGTTTATAAATAACAATAATTTCTAATCAAGTTTATATACAACAACAGAAGGTATTATTCCTATATCTACACTGCATACTAAATGGACTATGTTTATAAACATTGAATCATACAAGGGTTATCATAAGGGAAATTCAGAGGAACATATTAATGAATTTTTCACAGGTCATTAAAAATTAACTGATGCTATTATCTTTTAATGTAAATCTAAAATTTACTAATTTTACAGCTTATGACTTCATAGACACAAGGGGGAATGCATTCAGTGTGGTGCATCCCATGAAATATTAAGTAATCTACAGCCCTCTCTCTATTAACCATGAATGCGCGTTCATCCATCTCATTGTTTAGTGATCCCTTATTTAGTTAATTTAATTTACAACTATCAAATAATATCTAAACATTTATCAAATCAACAATGCAGTACATATTGGAAAAAGACTTACTCGTCTCACCAAAGTTCATCCACTGTACTTGCTCGTCTCTTGTGGAACAACCGGTCATATGCCGGAAAGAGTTACCAAGGCACCCCATGTGGTAATATAAGATCCATGTTCATACTCAATGGCTTGTTGCAAGTTGCAGACAATTTGTAGTTACAAAATCTGCAAGCTTGCAACTTGTAATTGCAAGCTTGCTTGCAACTACAAGATTGTGACTTGCAATAATAAATGGGAAAATGATATTATTTACAATAGCTCATTTTTGTCCCTGCCCATATTTTCATACGCCACATTATGATTAGGTACATCAGTATCATTGCTAAAATAGCATATTTTCAAAGGTAAATGAGCAAGTGTAAAAAAATTTAACTTTCGATGCTTATGTCCTTAGTAAATCTTGTTCATTGTTTATTATTAAATCCAAACAAATACTAGAAAAATAAATAAAATTGGACATCTAACTAATATCCAACCTAGTAACTTAACATTATTATCAATGTTAATCATTTATCATCGCTTGTATTATGCTACAACCAATATTATAAAGAAGATAATGTGTTGTACGAATAATACTAATGAAATAATATCAAACTAATGTTACGTACCTGGTTAACTACCCTATCGGTAAAACTCTCTCCTAGATTAATTGCACATCGAGAGATCAAGGCTAGCCCATGGGTCCATAAAGGTCCCAAACTACAGCCAGTAATTTAAAATGCAACACATAAGTTCTTACTGTATATCTTAGTATTGTATATGTTTCTTATCCTAACATTTTAGTGAATAAATAGTGTTAGAAAGCAAGTCAATCAAACCATAATATGAATTTAACATAAATTATCTTCTCTTATAAGTTTATGTGCTGCAATTTTAATGTTAGCATAAGAAAACCCTTTAATGTTTCTTTCTTCAGCAGCTCCCAAACAAGACGATATCTTTGAGCATAGATTCTGCAATTAACAAATTTATCAATATCATAAACTAGGAATTCACAAATTAAACATAACTTGAAAGTAAACAAAGAACAAACTTAAGGTCACTTCCATCGTATCCTTCGGTCAAGATTGCAAGCTTATTGTAGGCTCGTTATAATTAAATTAAAGCAAAGCAATTAATTTTTAACATCCAAAAAGATTCCAAACCATATCGATCACCATCTATATCCATATATAATTAAGCATTGATATTATATAACTAGAAAATTTTGATAAAATCAAGAGTTTCACTCACAATTATTTCTTAGAAGATGCATGATACAATGGATCGCCACTACAACACATCACGTCGCTCTCACTGTCATCTAGGTCATCACATCACTACCTTCCCACACTCAGATCTACACCATCAAGTCACACTAGATATCATGATCGCATCTCCTCCTTCTAAATTCTCCTACATCATAACCTCCAAATCACAGGTTTCTTATCCCAACCCACGCTACAGCTACCGCCAAGTTCGCCATTAAGTCGTTGCGAGCCTATCTCCATGCCAGGAACCGAACTCCCCTTCCCCTCCCGTTGATGCATAGGATTTGACTGGATCCAATTGGGGTTTATGAAGGAGGAATAGATTCGAAGGAGTGATTTGGGGATTTGATTCCACTGGTAGGGAGACTAAGGAAAAATGAAACGAAATGAAAGAGTAAAGAAGGAGAGGGAAATAATTTGAGAAACCCATAGCCACGAAATAATTAGGAGATTTAGCGCTTTGTGAAGGCGTTACATGTGAACAGTAAAAAAATAAATAGGGTAAATAGAACAAATAATTAAAGGCAGACAATAACGCTTTAGAATAATGCGTTGTTAACTGGCATTATTAATAATATATTTTCTTGTAGTGATTATTAAAGCTCATATGATCACACATCACTATTCCAAATTCTTCAGGATCTTAGATATAATTTTCTATAATTTTTACCTGTTTTATTAATATCTTTTAGGCTTTTTAATGCTTTCAATGTTCCAAAGCAAATTTGTACACCGAGTGAATGGTGGTAGGCCACCGATGCATCGAACCACAAATCTATTTAAAATTCTAAAATGATATTGAGATTTCATTTCAAACCAAACGAATGTGTTTATTCTTATTCTTCCAAATGCAACTTTCTCTAAAAGAAATCATAATATCTCGTTTTCAAACCTTTTCAATTCTATAATTAACCTTGTTCTCAAGAGGATTAATCACCTTACATGCTTTCAAATTCTCTAATATATTTTATGAAACCCTAGTTTTCCATTTGCTTTCAAATCAACGATCTTTCAACCATTATCATCAATATTCTAGTTTCTAACCTCCTAAATTTATGCACATTCTTCTACAAATCATTCTTGTGAGTTATAGGAGCTTATACGATTTTGGGCATATCAGTGTATCTAGACACAAATACTGCCAAAGTTTGTTTATATCAAATTAGTAAAAAAGGCTTATTCAGTAGCTTAGACACTTGTATAAAGTCATTCAACCGGATGAAGTGAGGGTGTTTATTGAGTAAAAATCAGAATAGAAATTCTAGGACTGGACGTAGGATGGTGGTATGAACCAATATAAAAATCCCGGTGCATACGTTGTTTACTTTATTATATTTTATATGTACTTAGCATAGAATTTTATTTATGCACTATCCATAGCTTAGCCATATATACATAATCCACTTCACTATCAATCAAGACTCTCCTCATCAACATGACCTAAACAAAGATGACATAACTTAGTAGAATCTGGAACACTAGAATAAATAGAAACTATTGACTCTCTTAAGACCATTTCTCCATGATGCACATAAATTTCATCAACTCATGCCCCCTTCATCCATACTAAGAAACCATTTTCCACTCTCAATCTCTCTCCATCTACTATTATAGTCATACCAAGTCTGCACAAAGTTCCTACTGAGATTATTTTTACACAATATTGAAACATGTCTAATATCAGTGATAGTCCTAATAACACCATCAAACACCCTAAACCTCATACTTATAAGGCCCATAACATTAAAAGATGTATCATTTCCTATATGAACCGCTTTGCCATCTATCTTTAGATAACTTACAAAATATCTCCTATTTAGCATCATATGACAATAACCCTCGAATCAATCATCCCCCATGTACTCTCTGAGGATGAAATACTGGTTGAAAGTACCGATGTACCACTATCACTACAATATGCATCTGAAACAACTATGTTGGAATTAAAGCTTTTCCCTTTTTCTCTCTCTTCTTTCTATAAGCTGTACATTCTCGTATGAAATGCCACTTCTTATTGCATTATTAACAAGCATCCCTTTTAGGACACATGAAGTGACCTATGCATATCACTTCGTGCTCCATGGTAATTTTGCCTCTTATCTCTTCCTCAATACAAATTAAATTATTGTTGAAGAATGTAGTCCTCACCATCCATGCTCCAAAAACTCTTTTGCTAGAAAATTTGATGATGCCATGATTGTTCGTACAACTTCTAAAAGAATGAAACATCATACTAATCTCGATCAAGACAACTAGCTCTCTTACCAAACTATTATGTGAAATTATGATCCATATGCAGAATATATAAAAATCTAGCTTGTCTATTGACTATTAAGAACTCACTCAATGGAATATAATCACCAAATGAAGAAAAATAGAGGACATGGAGATTTAACATGGTTCAATCAAATTGTCTACATCCATTGACCCAACAACCATTCTTTATTTTATTGAAAAAAGGATGTACATGAGAGATCACATATTACTGGTAGAAAAGTGGAGGGGTTAACCCTAACTACAAATTGAATAATCAATTTCTTCAAATACTTTATTGAACTCTAAACTCCTAATTTGGTTTGATTTAAGAAATTAGAGTTAACTAAAGAGGGGGATAATAGTGGATACTCTCACATAATATAAGATAAATTGCCTTCATTTATATAGACATAGGACTAAAGGCAATACTTAAAACTAAGAAAATAAATTTTTAATCATCTTGAAACCTCTCCAAAATTTCATTATATGATTTCACTGAAATAAATAGTGTTAATTTTGGTTTCCACTGTTTTTTTTGCTTGATTAAATCTCCATTAGTAATCTTTTCTTTTTGTTATATTATAAAATCATTTAATTCATAACTAGCTCTCTTTTCTCATGTTATAAATCCATTAACAATTAACTTATTGATTAATTAATTTTTTTCTTCCATCAAAATATCCTCTTATAACTTTACTTTTGCTTTCTTTCCACATGCAGCATAATTGGTTCAATCAATTAACTAGTTCCCTTTTTTCTTTAGATAATAATTGAATCACTTCAATTTTACCGACCCAAGTATAGAATTCAACGTGTCCATTCAATGAATACATAATAGTTTGGTGATGGTTAAGTGTGACGAATCAATAAAGTGCGTGAGCATGTCCAACTAAAAGGATAATCAATGTTTGATCATGTCAATAATGTACAAAGGGAAGACAATTATCAACTGACGCAATCAATGGAATTTAGTCAATGGAAGATAGAACTGGTACTATGCAAATTGGTTCTTTGCTGCAAAGCCATAATGCTAACTTTTAAATGTTTGACTTACAGTCTGCTTGGATCGACGTTAAGAAGTTACTTTTTTGCTTTGTGCAAGTCAAAATTTATTCATTTTGGCTTTTGAAAAGAAAAAAAAATAGTTTATATATTTTGATTCAAATGGCATGTTAGTAGTTTGCTCATTATTAATAATATCTTAATTTAGACGTGTTGTTTGAACCTACTCTTGAGTTAAGCTAGTTACGAGTTCACTGTTCTGTTACCTTTTGTGTATTTCATGCACTACAAGAGACAAGGATATTTCCGATGGCTCGCGGCAGTCGCGAGCCATCCACAATACTGTCGAAATACGGACCACGCCTTTCGTCCAATTCTGACGGCTTCTACGATCTTCTAGTGATGGCTGTTCCAACGGCTATTCCCATGAAGTTTTCGACGGCGACAACGTGCTCATGGCGTGGTAACTTTTGCTAAGCGGTCGATAGTCATCGCTATTTTCACACAAATAGCCATCGGAAGCCATCAATCGCCATCGAAAAAATGGCCAATAGGCCATCGGTAATCTGGGAAAATTTTTTCTACAGCACAAGATCACTTCCATACCAATATATTACACAACTCATCAAAATCAATATATAAGTCAAATATATAAGCTGAAATCAATACCAATATAAAACTCAAACATCATCATGTTGAACGCAAACGTAATCAGTCAATATTAAACAAACCTTCCATGATTAGTCTCGCCCATCCAACTCTAATATTTACATCCAACATCAAACTCCACTTATCAACTCCACAAATCAACCACCAAATCAACCACACAAATCAATGTCAAACACCACATGTCCATAAATTAACCTCACCATCACTAAATGTTTATATACACCGATTTAAAAAAACTACAAATCGTACCTCAAAACTCATCATCGGTTTCGGAACCGTTGGATGAAGGAAATGTTCCATGACGCTCCACGTACTTGGCCAAACGCTGGTTAAGCTGCTACGTTTGAAGTTCTCAGAGATGATCCTGCTCCTGCAGTTGTGCATTCTGCTGTCTAAGCTCATTAATCTCCACGTTATCCTGAGCTTTTTGGTAAGCCCTTTATGATGTTCCCGCTTGGATGGTGTGATTCCCGCTTTTATGTTTAAGTTGTTACATAACTTTTAAAAAAATTAAGTAAATTGATCCACTTGTTGATATCCCAGCTTAGATGTTGTGATTCATAAATAATGTAGATACAGATCGTATACTACGCTATAATTAATACACTATGTATTATTCAAGTAAATAATTTTAGATGTGTTATTCATTAGTACCTAACAAATGGCACAACTTCTGTACAGTTAAGAAGAACATATGTCTGGGTTACACGGTAACCTCTGTCGTCTAACCATACTTTCACACATTTTCCAGTAGGGCGTCCTTGCTGTCTAAAAATAGGTAATAATGATTCAGAAGAATCTTGTTCAATGCCTTCATCATTTCGCATAGCACTTTCAAAAGATAAGTTCACATGGTCACTAAAATAATGAGAGAGAAAGAATGAAACTTCTTCTTTGATATATGATTTGCATATCAAACCTTCAAATCATGCTTTTTGTCTCGCTTTTTTCTTTAGATCATTCAAGTACCTATTAAGAATAATTATAATTAAATTTTATTACATGTGGTTAAACTAAAATTTAACAACTCAATATTAATACCTTTCAAATGGATACATCCATCCATATTGCATAAAACCTTGAAGACGTGCTTCAAATAGAAGACAAACAGGTAAATGCTTCATTACATTAAAGAAACTAGGAGGAAATATTTTCTTCAGTTTGCAGAGCAGTATAAGAATTTCTTCTTCTAATTTATGTAGACAATCAAATTTTAAGGTAGTTGAACAAAGCTCCTTATAAAATAAATTAAGTTTGTCACAACCTTCTAAAATTTTGTGGAAACAGTTCTTTGAAAGCGACGGATAACAAATGTTCAATAATTACAGGACAATCATGACTCTTCATCCCACTCAATTTGTTGTTCTTATAGTCGACACATCTATGAAGATTAGAGGAAATCCCATCAGGAAATCTAAATCCTTCCACCGACTTTGACAGTACTTTAACTTGGTTACTGTCTAGCTCTAGCATGCTTTGGGTTTTTTGTGTTATTTGGTTTTATATGAAGTTTAGGACGATTGCATATTGTTCCTATATCATGTCTTGATTTCAAATCGTCTTTAGTCTTTCCTTTAACATTCAGAACTGTGTTAAATACATCATCGAACAAATAAGGAGATTTTATGAACTATTGTGTATCACGTCGATATTATGAAAAATTAGGAGATTTTTCCAATAAGGCAGCTCTCAAAATATACTTTGTTTGCACCAACTATAAATCGCCTATTTATCTAGAATTTCAATTTGTTCGCGGATTTCATGTATCTTTGGATAATCTTTTACAATTCATAAATAGCTTCGCTTGACCAAATCATTGGTGATCGCAAGATTTCAACTCTATTACTTGTAAATATATTTTTACCTTTTTTAAAATGATGATTAATATGGAGAAAACACCGATGACGTCAAACTACGAAATTTTTTTCTCATGCTTAAAGAAAATGCTCGTATTTCTTCCATACAATAAGGGTAAGCTAGACGACCAGCTGTACTCCAACCCATAAGCATTGCATGCACAGGAAAATCACTTATAGTCCACAGCAGAGAAGCGAACATATGATTTTTTTTTGAAATGTCGTATGTTTCAACACTTTCATACCACATTGTTTTCAACTCTTCAACCAACGGTTGTAAATATACGTCGATTCCTTGTGTCGGATCATCAGGGCTAGGGATGACAATAGTGAGAAACATATACGGAGTTTTAATACACATCCACGGAGGTAGGTTATTAGAAATAACGATTATAGGCCAAGATAAATATTTTGAAATGAATTGAAAAACGGTGAAAATCCATTCGTACATAAATCAAATCTAACATTACGACTCTCCGCTGCGCAAGCGGGGTATGTCTTATCAAAATGCTTTCATGCTTCTCCAACAGCTGGATGTGTTAATGTACCTTCTTCATGTGTTCTCACACAGTGTCATCTCATATAATGTGCAGTTATTGAAGATGCATTTAATCTTTGAAGCCTATGAGTAATGGGTAAGTAATGCATATGCTTGTACGGAACTTCATTTCCCTTCTTTTTTCCTGGTATATATCTTTCTTGATTACATATTTTGCAATTCTTAAGACTGATGTGATCTTTCTAAAACAACATGCAACTATTTAAACATGTATCTGCTTTTTGATAGGCAAACCAAAACCAGACATAAGTTTTTTTTCACTTTATAATGATTTTCGCATATTAAATTATCGGGTGGCATATGGCGTTTTACAGCTTATACTATAGTTGCAAACTCGGCTTCTGTGAAGTTGTATTTTGATTTCATCGCAATTTATTCTGTAGTTACTGATAGTTGAGTAACATTTGTACACCTATCCCAAAAGGGTTTTTTAGCAGCCTCCAATAAATCATAAAAAAATTTGCTCCAATACTTTGTTCTTCTCCGACATTAACATCGTTATTATCAACTTCAATGGTAGGGAACATTGAACGTGCTGCATCTTCAACCATATCTTCTATGAGATTTGTTGGAACAAGATCATTATCCACATCTTCCTTCGAATGTACGGGATTAGGTGCTATATGTTCTCCATGACAATCCAACCCCAAATAATTCAGTACGAAACCATATTGGCACAAATGAACTAGTACCACATCTGGTATCAAATGCTTCAATAGTTTGCACCTACTAAATGGACAACGAATTTATTCATCGTTTATTACGTAAAACAAATTCAATTTTAAAAATGTTCACTTATTTAGCTCCAATTTCTCTTCTTTGTTGGAACATCCAACTCCGATCGATAAAATAAATAATCATTTTTCCTACTTTAAAATAAAAAAACAAAATAATCATTTACGTCTTGACATTTTATTTTTCAAATAAATCATACATTTAAATTTTCGCAAATATATAATATTATTCTATTTAATTTTATTTTCAAACGGATTTAAACAAATTATTATATGTGCATAATCCATATTTTTTAGATTATTGTTTTACACTATGATGGTTGGTCATCCTACTTCCCATCAAAACACAGTAGTAATTATATTTGGGAAATCAATTTATTTTAAACGATTCAACAAAATTTCAGCAGCACTTCTCTTTTTTCCCTGTATCATACACATATATGCGTACACGTAGAACAAAAAGAAAGTGTTGTCGAAATTTCGTGAACCGTTTAAAATAAAATGATTTACAAAATATAATTACTTCTGTGTTTGTAACTTGTCCAATACAGGGACAAATCCGACAAATATTGTATCAAATGAATATAAATGTATGTTTTGTGATAAAAATGAATATCCATACAACGTTCATAAACAATATTAGACAAACGGGGCCAAAAACTCTCTAAGTGATTTAAAAAAAGTAAAGCATATTATACAACAATTTTTACAATAATCATTTACATTCTAAAAGACGCATACAGTAGATCGCCGTTTTCGTCATCTTGAAAATTCATACAACAAATTCTGAGCATCGACTCTAATTAATCCAAAGTAGTCGTAATGCACGTATGCACTAATTAATTTATGCATATACACCAATTAACGCACATATACACTAAACAAAAAAATTTCCTCAACATTTCAATGATAAACAATAATAATAACAATCTAATTAACATTCAATACGGTATACCAAACAATCAACGAGGCATTATACAACTAAAACAAAAAATTAAACACAATTTAATAAATCAAAATTAACTATGATTTATGAATAAAACCTGATTGGAGATTGATGAAAGGGTTAGACTTGTTGAGATTGGAGAATGATGAAGCCGGAGAAGCTTGGGGTGGCACGACAGCTGGCTAACGACGGGGAGGAGGTGGTTGGGCTTTTGTTTTGATTTGGGAAAAAATGGAA
This sequence comes from Allium cepa, assembly GCA_030765085.1. NCBI lineage: Eukaryota > Viridiplantae > Streptophyta > Magnoliopsida > Asparagales > Amaryllidaceae > Allium > Allium cepa. The sequence continues at coordinate 435,109,703 of CM060944.1, forward strand.
ATGAAGCAGTAGCTCTCGGCCAAGGCCTGTATGCACGATAATTTTCGACGGCTAGCAATGGCATGGTTGTTTCGGTTCTCAGCGGCTAGCGACGGCTAATATATTTTATTTACGAAAACGCGACGGAATTCGACCTCCGTTGTTAGCCGTCGGAAATTACCGTCGACGATCATCGGAATGTTCCGTCGTTATTTACTATTGTTCTAGTAGTGATGTGCCGAACGTATCTCAACCTTTTACTATCTCATCCATTCAAATGATATAAAGGATGATATAATTCATGGTTTCATTATGATGAATAAAAATGATCGTTTATGGTACATGAGACATGGTAAACCAGCTGGTTGGACGTACTTGTTTATGTGTAACATGTGGAGCGTATTTTGTTTTTTTCATTTGCTGTAAAGGCTATACATGTAGCCAAATCTTTGTTCAATAAAGGAGTAAAGAATTCTTTTGTTCTGGGTGATGTATTTTCCACTTCTTAAACATTATTTCCAACAGTTTCTTGGATTTCAATTGAAAGAATGAACTGATAAGAATCAAGTAAAGATTTTCAAACAAAGTACGTAAACTTTAAATACTTCAAATAAAATGAGTTTGATAAGATTCATCATAGAATAACCGGAATAAAGGAAAGTGACGTGGTTTCAATATATCCTATAGAATAAAGTTGGTGGGATTTCGAATTGGGATCTTTCATGAGATAAAGTGAACGCTGAAGATTGAAGAACTTTATCCAAAATCGGATGGGAAATAGAAACAAAAGACCATCCACCACCAATAAAATATGCAATAAAGAAAATAATAATAAGATGCTGACTCGGTTTCATGTTCCCAACCCACTTTTAAATATTATGTATTTTCTTAAGAGTTTTGTTTAATCTACGAAGATGGAAATCATATGCATGTTGCACTGGCTCCCATTCCAATCCTAAAAAAGCATTTTGTGTAATCATAATTTTGTTTAATCCAAATATTTGGATTATTTATGTGCTCTTCCAGTTCTAATTCCAAAAGTAAGACCAAGAAACAGAAGAAGATATATCAAACAGGTTATGAATGCAGAAACATCATTGTAAACCTTCACACAGCTAACAGTTATCCAAAACCTCTACACACATCAACACTAAACACAGCACATAACAGTAGCATCATCATCTGCCATCTAAAAATCGAATTCATACAGCTTAAACGCTATCAAAAACACTATGATTTCGCCTCCGTAGGACTCGAACTGACCGACTTTATTTCAACTGGGTGCACCTTGATCTTCGACGCAGCCTTGCTCTCTTTCTCCTTCTTAGCACGAAGTTTGGCTTTGTAGTAATTTTGCTGCACCTGTAATTGAGCATAGCTTGCTCCCATTGGCAACATATTGTATAATGGCGAAAATGCTTGGTGTAAGAGTTTGATGAGGAGCTGCCAAAGGATATTACTTATATAGAGATCAAATTTACTCACAAACCCCTGTATATGTATTATACTACGCAGGGTGTGTTAAAATTTATCCATTTTGACTGCATAAGTTAGTGTAGTGTGGCCTATAAAACAAACAAACAAAGGAGGAGTGGCAAGTAAAGTTGAATTAAGATAATACCAGGAAAATACATTGTGGGCGGTCCTTTGCAGTCCGTTGCACTGATTTACGAAACAGACAAATGACTCCTCCTTTCTTTCTTTGTTTTCTATGGTCAACATCGTGTTTGTCTTGTTGTATACCCAATTGAATAGATATATATTCGTTTATTCTTTGTGTAAAGGAACTTTCCTCGAAGGTTCATTCATCTTGGTCCCAGCGTAGAAGCTAGTCATAGAGTTTCTTGCTGATCGTTTAGTTTTTGGTCCAACTCAAACCGTGGTTTCCGTCGCGGTTTACATTCATTTACGGTTTAGAGAATTCAAGCGGAATGGGATAGCGTAGGACCCCTCTTCACCAGTAATAGAAACGACTAGATGGCGTTGTTAATTTTGTTGAAAATATGTATATAATATTATGGTCAAATCCCAAAAGTTGAGAGCTTTGCGAATTGCGATTAACATATCAAACTTTGTTTTTGCTTGTTGATTGAATATTCTTTTCTTAAAATTACCTCTTGTGTTTGGGTTGGTGGTGAGAGTGCTCCACTTCTATAATCTAGTTATCCTAATTGTAGACTATAACTTAGTGCCATGAATATAATTGATGGATATTGCATCTCTAGATAAAAGTGAATTCTAATGAACTGCGACCATGTTCTCTATTATTGTTTTTACAGTGATTCTCTTCGTAAATTTATCGGTAATTAATCGTCGGATCAAATCTTGAATTCTGCAATATTTTCACAAACAATTGGTGCTAAGCTAATTATCTTTTTCTTGTTACAAATGAATGAGGATTTTCAAAAAATCATGTAGTCGCCTAAACTGACAAAAAGTGTGATTCTGAAACCTTGGAAGAATACATGGAAGCAACATTGACGAAGGAGAATGTTTATAAGATAATTTTTGATGTAGAGAAATCTAAAAACCTAGAAGTTGAAGCATCACAAGAATTGGAAGAAGAAACTCTTACATCATTTATTTATGTCTTCCAAATGAGATACTTTGTGAATTTTACATGTAAAGACGACAAAGAAGTTTTACGATATATTACAGGCAACTTATCAAGATATTGTCTTTCACAAAATACATTAGCCTTTGTCAATGACTATATGCTTTCAAGATGAACTCCGTGTACATTCAATACCTTGATAATGGACATGGAGGCAATGAATGTTGACATAAGCAATAAGGCACATTCGTTCAAACTGTTATGTTGACCTTGGAAATATACGACTTCTCTAAATTCTATGGTTTATCGAAGGAGTTCCATCAGTTAGTTGATGTGAAGGTAGACTTTCCTAATGAGGTGTTAAGACGTGGATTGTAAGGTAATGATAGTGTTGATACTGATTTAGTGCTCGTGCTTTGATAGTAGGTATAAGAGCAAGAAGTGCTAAGACTAATCAACTTGTATGTATACATTACAAAAAGAAGATAACTTACCGACGTCAAAAAGGTGTGTACATCATGCCCACGCCATGAAGAGCGTCTATAGAAAATATGTCACAAATTTTATTTCAATGCCTAGAAGAAAATCTCTCGTGGGGTCGTTACCAACTTTCTATAGACGACATTCACCAACGCTTTGTCAATGTCATGCTACCGATGACATTTCGATGCTTCGCCGAGTAAATTTTAAATTATAAAAAGTGAATTTTCCGATGACGAGTAAACGTCTTGCTGACGCCTTATTTAAATATCTTTGCATCATTTTCGTTGTATTTCTCACCTCAATTACATATTCAGATATATATACAATATATAATCACTCATATCACAAATTCATATATCTTATATCATATATCACATACCACCAAATTCATATACTAATCAAATTACCCAATAGCATTATATCATGAATATTCTAAACCATATATATACAAATGTCAACAATCATACAAATGATCTTATAACCATACAAACACAAATTCATTCAAAAAAAATGATCCTACAAAAAAAACCGTTTACATTGGCATGAAAAAGAGAGACAACATTGTTCGTCGTCCTGTCGTTTAGCGATGCAAGTCATCTCTTGCGTTGGATCATCATTCAAAATTATATCATACTCACTCCTCCAGCTCTCATTTCTAAAAAAAACTCACACCTACACTGATTGCACGACATGGTAGTGTGATAGCATTAAAAGTGGAGGCACATGAAGACATGTATGACAGTACTGTTATAACCGATAGTAGTGGTTTCGATATTGCTGGTGGCGGTACTGTTACCAGTGGTGGAGACCACCATATCACTAAAAGTCAATGACTCTAGTGTTAACAGTATCTCCTCCAACACTTCGCAACCAATCACCACCCGTTATAATAACACTATTATGTATGGCTAATCATCTATACTATTACTACTGTCATATTGTCATGCCATGCAATCAAGACGGATGTTTGGCTTTCTTAGGAGTTCTACCTAGCTTCATACCAAAAAAACATGCATGGTAGTATTGACAGTGGAGGAGACATGGGACGTGTGTGGTAGTGCTTTTATAAATGGTGATGGTAGATGAGGCAGTGCTAGCGGTTGTACTGCTACTACTGGCGACGACAACGACCATCACTAACAGTCAACGACTGCATTGTTAACATTACCCCCTGCACTATCTCAACCATCATCATCGGTTATATTCATTCTCCTCCACTAATACTACCATGCTACCTGGCTTCATACCAAACTCTTGTTGCTCAACCAACCAGTAAGATATCAAAGCAAACAATTACTAAGCCAAACAAACAGATCAATTCTAGCAAGAAAAATGAAAATTAAGAACATAGAGAATAACACAAATTATGCATTGATCTTTTGTTCAAAGCATAATTATTAATCTTTTATTTAATCTATTGATCGTTTTCTTTAAAACTAAGCACAGAAAAAATGATCGAATAAACAAACTTTTATAAAATGAAAATGTATGAGAAAAGGATTTTCACAAAATGATAGACTTTTTTTCTTTTAATTTAAGATCTAAATTTATCAGCCTTTTATTCAAAACTTAAATCATTTTTAGTATTGCTTTTGTTTAATGTATAATTTGATTTGTGTTGCACTTCATAACCTTAGTGCCATCTTCAGTTGATGTTGTGCTTGATGAAGTTGGACAATTTAAAGTGAAAAAAGAATAAATAACAAAAACAACATTAATAGACAAAAATAGCATTGGGTAAGAGGTAAATAATTCAACAACGACGGATAATTTTATCTTATTAAATACTATCAAAATATGCTTTAGGATCTCCGAGCCTAAGGCATAACTTTAATTAATAAGGATCATTATGTACTTATCACCTCGATTGGAAAACCGAATCTCATGCGGTGACCATGTTCGAGTGAAGTTGGCTCCATAATTTTTTACTTGCATTACTACTATAGGCTTGGCAAACCACTCCAACATACAAAACATACAAAAAATCAGAAAATATGAACATTAAGTTCTTTAAAAAGTATCATGTACAAGTCTCAGAGGCAACTTATTCCATCGATTCTTCCGTAAGACAAATAGATAATCAATAGGAAAATTCAACGCCCTTCGTGCTACTTTAACCAATTCAATCGTGTTTCATTAAATTAAGAACATGAGTCTGGGATTGTTAGAAAATTAGTGAATGGAGTATTAAATGATATGGCGAACAGTCTTGCATCTTGGAATAAAACGTCCAAGTTGGAGTATATATTACTAAGAGGAGGTGACTAAAATAATCAATGAGTAAATGAAGCTAAAACCAAAATGACCACCGTAGCGGATGGTGCAAAGCACAACCCTACCCCTATCCAAAAACATGCATCCCCGCATAGCACGAGCGAATGAGAGTTTGATTCGTCTTGTGATACTTTGCTATGGGCAATTGGTATGGAATAGTGGACCGGGATTATCTCGACCCAGATATTTTAAAAAATAATTTTTATTCAAACTTGTACTAACGGTTAGATTAAACCATCACAACTCTTGATACAAGCGGTAAGTACAAAGTCGGTTGTGGTTGAAGGATCATAGCCTTTTCAACGGACATGACTAGTTGGTAAAACGGACGCTTCTAAACCCTATATATAGACCTTGAAAGATATTGAAATTCATTTACAATTCAAAAAAATTACATACTTTCTTTTCTTTCCTTCACCGATACTCCTATTACTATTTTCTTCTTGTGATTGTTGTAATATGCAATTGCAAGCACTGCGTTGCAGAGTTTTGTTTGTATTTTTATTTTTATTTCTCGAAAGACATTTGCTCGCTAACCTTCAACACCTCAAAGCTAGTAATGTTGTTTCTAGTATATTATTGAAGTCTTAGATAATTAATAGATCGACGTGTTTATGGATAACGCAGATATTTAGTTCTGTCTGGCCGATATGACAGGGCACTTCTATTTGCTGCTTTTTTTTGGATACGATTTAGTTTGTTTTTTTAATAGTGTGCACTGAATACAATTTGTACACATCATCGTTGTAGTCTTAACTTTCAAGCTGATGCCACGGGCTTTGATCGGTATCGTATTTGCTAGTTTCGTGGTGTTTGTGACAGACGAATATGCTTTCTTATCCAGACAAACAGGATAAAAAGCACCGCGTTCATTTAAAATCATTTGGACTGCAACTTGTGAAGTAATTTGGAGGCAACCATTTTGCTAGAGTGTGACTGTACGCCATTTGTAACTCATTATATCGTTATTCTAGCAGATAGAATTACCTTATATTTTCTTTCCAATATATTTTTTAGCATCGTTTTTCCATAGAGCAGGTGAATAGGCTGATACTAAAAAGAACTAAAAGTTAATGCGAAAATAAAAATAATAACTGAAAGTAATGCAGAAGAGATCACATACAGATTTATCCAGCTTGTATAAAACCCTGTATGCGTGCTGCCTCCAAAGTTTCTACTAGAAATTAGGTAGTCAAACGCTTACGCACGTAAACTTGCGACATCCGTGTAACGACTCAGAATTTGGTTATTTGAAATTGAAATATTTAATTGATTTTAAATATCTAAAAATTAATTTTGAACTTGAATTTAAAATATAACGATTTTTGGATAATTTAATTTTTCAATTTAATAATTGAATATTGGTTAAATTTTTGAATCTTGTTTGTTTAAGCTTGATAAAAACAATTTAAAGGCTTATAAAATTTATATTAATAATAATGAAGATAATAAAATTTTTAAATTGAATTTAAAAATGATTTGTTCAGTTTTAAAAATATATCGTTTAAATTAACGTATAAAATTAGCCTTCCGAGGTAGAGTCTCTGAATTCAACGAAACTAGTTTCCCTTGATCCGTAATAGTGTCTTATTATCGGATTTCAAATTTCGTAGCATTTGAAGTTATCGTTTGGTCGTACGGGATATAGACGTGCTGAAATTTAGATTGAAAATTCAATATAATAATTGGATACAAAATGCTATCTTCTTCATAAGATCGAATTGGGACTCGAAGGCTATTACATTGCATTCGAAATAGGGGTATAACTTTATAAACGCCTAGCAGCACGTCTTAATAGGGATTCGAAATTTTGAGTTACTTAAATCGAGATATTTTGAAAATTTAAATAATTTATTCTCTTTGATTGGACTGGGCTATCCCTATCTTCCATCAATTACTGTGCCTTATCAATCACGATGTCGTATATTGTGCATGTTCCTTTTTATTCTTTCAAAAAAAGACGGTCTTCTTCATCTTCATGCAAGAAAAAAAAAAGATAAAGTATGTATTCAAATATTAGTTCACTCTACCTTCCCTTTCTCCCTTTTCCTTTTCTTCCTGGTCAATGAAAAGCTGTGGCCGAACATTTAAAAAAATCAAAACAGAGCTGTGTAGTGAACTAAAAAGCGTGTTAGCGGATTCGACGGGTTTGTGGTTGCGAGAGCCTCCCTCTGGTACGCTCGAATTGAAGTGCGGCAATGTATGTGGTGGTTCGACAGTTCGGTCGCAGTGGGTTTTTCAAATAGGGTTGGGTTTTCTCGAATTTGGGGTAATAGGTGGCTGCGACAATGGTTCCATGGGTTTGAGATGGCGGGGGGCACCTTGGGTGAACTTTTAGTGGGTCCGTCGTCGATTGGAAGGCTTCGCGGCCTTATATTGCTCAGCTACTGTAGCAGTTCTCGATTGCTAGGAGGGGCGAGTATGAAGTAATTAGGTTCGAGGGGATGCTTGTATGAAGAGAGGATTGATGGTGATGACTGTGAGCAATATATTGGACTGTGGCGTACGTCATGGAGGTGAGGAGTTTCCGTGGGATGGAGTTCTGCTGGAGCGAAATGTTTAAACGAAAAGGGAGAAAGGATTTGAAGGAGGGAATTAATTGAATAGGTAATTAGATTAAGTGCAACTGAAAATTTAATTATATTATTTAAAAATAAAATCAATTTCTTATATCTTGTATATCTTCTTCCTCCAATGTCAGAATCGAACGCGGTCAGTCTCATTGTGCTCACAGTGTCAAATAATACGCATTGGAATTAATTTGGTAGGAACTGGAGCTATTGGAAGTTTGTAAGCCAAGTTCGAACGCCGTTCGAAATTAGTCGAAATCAGAAAATGGAAAACGACAATAAAAAAATCAACGCGAGTTAATCTCACTTATCTTGGATTATTGGTTAAATTTTAAATAGTTAAAATTAATTATTGATTGATTGGTTGAATTGATATATTTTTATCAGTTGAATGTGATATTATATATATAGCAGTATATATATTAGTAATTGGAGTGATTATTCCCATATTTTAGCGGATGAGACCCTATGCGTCCCGCATAATAGCGGATGACCCTACATACCACGATATCCCCCTCGATGTTGGATTGGTATTTTTATATTGTGCTAACATCTGTGGATGTAGGAAAAAACAGGTTGGAGGGATCGAACTTGATTCCTAAAAAATGTTGAATTAAATTTCATATATATTAACATATGATATATGATCTGTTTGAATAACCTATGGTAGATTATAATGTCATTTGAATTTATTGGATGCTATGGTAGTTTTGGCCTAGATTTTAGTATTTCCAAATATCAATAATGTATGTTCTGAAATTGAAAAGAAATTACAGGAAATTTGGAAGTAAAATATTTATAGTGAAATTTGGATTAATTAAAAGAAAAGAATTTTAGGTAAAATAAATAGTTTGATTTCAGATTTGTACTTAATAATTTCAAGATATTGAAAAGTAGAGATTTTGGAATAATTTAAATAAAGGGATTTTAAATAATAAAAACTTAAGCAATGTTGTTAAGTGTAAAAGGTTTTATTTTAAAAATCGAGATTTCAAATAGTTTATAAAAAATAAAATTAAAAGGAATTTGAAAATAAAATATGAAATTGTTATACTAGATTTTAAAATATAGTTGGGTTATTTAGTAAATTGATTTAAAAATGGAATTAAATTAGGAAATCGATTTATAATTGATTAAGTATTATAAAACCATTATAAACGGGAAATGAGACTATGGATTTATAAACAAGGTTTGTAAATAAAGTGAAGCGATTACCAGTGGATAAATTGAAGTTATAAATTCACGGTGAGGATTTATAAGGAGATGGGTAAATCGATTTAAAATTAAATTATAGATTTAATTTTAGAAATGTGAAAAGGGATTTACGAAATTGGAACGTAATTCAAATTGGTGATAAACCGAGAGGGATTTATAAATATTAGACTGACTATATTGGAATTGAAAAATATATTTTGTTGAGAAGTTAAATTGTTTTTAAAAAGGAGGATTTTTAATTATTAACTAGGTAATTCAAAAAAGTGCTTAAGGGTATTTCATAAAATTAATTATTTAGTTGTTTAAAATTATTTAAGGTATATTTAATTATTAATTGAGTTAGTTTATATTAAGTAAATTATTATTTAAGAATTAACCGGTATTATTATTTTAGAGGATAAATTATTAAATATTTATATTGTATATAAAAAAGTATTTTCCTAAATTAACACTTGGAAATTTGTATAGGAATTTTATAAGTATTATTTTGAAAATTATTAATAAAATTGTCGGAAAGTAATGGTATGCTTTCATGGCGAAATCGGAGGCAGTGAGTGCATGTAGTTAAGTTTTGGATTTCTCTGGGATAGAGATGTAACCATCGAGCTGTGAATCCATGGTTGATAGCGTAGTGGCACTTTCCATATTATTTAAAGGGTTTCAAATTTTTTTTCAAAGGATAGTTTGAGAATATACTAAGTTCGGTAAGACAAGTATATATTTTGGATGAAAAGATTTAAGTGATTGAAATTTTAATCGAATAAGACTGGGTGAAATCCTGTATGGAATGAATCTTGATTTGATGATTGTTTATTCGATAGTTAAATAACCGACTATCAAATCTGGACCCAAAATATAACTTTTGGAATATCTGGAAGAAACAAGGGAATTATATGCTACAGTTATCGTTCGAGGTGCTGTAGTATACATATAAGATCTTTTAATTCTTCTAGGACGTTTATAAGGAAATCCATCCAATAATGGTTAGGAGGTGATCTCCGATCTTATTTTCGTCTGTTTATTTCCTAAAAAACCGGGGTTGAGTTTACTGAAAACATCGGACATTGTTTCAAAGAGACTGGGATCAGATAAGTTATCCAAAAACCACTTCGATCCAGAACATAAGCATGGAGTCGAAGATGGAGCAGTGAAGTGCAAGGGCTAATCGCTACTAATCCTAAGGATGATTCCAAAATGGTTGCAGCAGGAATAGTGCCTTCGGTTCCGTTCGAACCTAAAACGGACTTGTATGGATGAATGCTATCAGTACATTGCCATTGGAGGATAATGAGCATTCTAAGTGTAAATTCCTCAAAAAGGTAATCATAGCCTCTAGCCTCATCAACGGGAATGACTAAAAAGAAAGGGAGATGCAGCAAAACTAAGTGGGTCACATTCAAATAAAGTATGTTTATCATTTTCGTAGATACCCTCAGATATTATTACAACGATACATGGAAGTAGCTCGGAAAGGGTGGGAACACCCGGGGTGATAGCATATTCGGTCTATCCAGGTTAGGGATAGTTCGGTCTTGTGTTGCAGGGGATTCCGGTATGGTTCTCGGTACATTTTTCTAGACGTGTACTGTGAGAAGTGATACCCCAGGGCCCAGTCATTCGTATGGAATCCATTATGCAATACGTGCCTTTACGGTATTGGTTGTAGAGCCTAGCATGCTAGAATTTAATTAATGTAACAATTTCAGCTATTTGAATAAGTATTTTTTACTTAGAGAATATTATAATATCAAATGATTTTGATATGAAATGTTTTGGTTATCGTAAGGTAAAAGCTCGTCATGTTTATGTGTGGCATGGTCTTATGACATACCTTTGTTTTTCAAAGGATTTGACAAATTTAATAATTCAAATTGAGTGTGTTTCTCACGCTTGTTTTCCAGACCGACTAGTGGGTTATTTTATTATAATGCTCCGGTCAGGCCGAGTATTACAAATTCAGGATAGGATGCTATGGAGCTCAAGAGACGAGCTAGGTGATGAAGACATATTATACGTATTTGATTTATTCCGCTGTGTATGAAATGCTGTATATTCAGCACTTATGAGGACAAGTTGTATAACTGTCCAGTATTGAGTTATTGATGTATTGTACCCTAATGATGTAATGTACAAATGAAAGTTGTAGTTTCTTTTTGTATAGACATATTTTATTATCTAGTATATATTCTTCCGCTGCGATTGTGAGATTCTGTGTTGTTATTTCTATTTTCTTCTTCTACATCTTTCTTCTTTTTCCCTAACGATCTGGTATTTCCGGCATTCGATTACTTTGCATGTAATACAGTGGACGTATTGATGTCGATTTTCAAAAGTCGAAAATCCGTTTCGTGACACTTGGTATCAGAGCTAAAGGTTAAGAGAGAATCTTGGCTCTGGTGGGGATTGCTCATTAAGGATAGGGTCAGTAGTACCTGTTATCCCGCTTTTTGGCAAAGCCGCAATACCAAAAGATCGATCGAAAAACGGAGAATAGTTCGACTCAGAGGTTGGTCATATTTCGTTTCGCTATGGATATCGCCGAATTTTGTCCGAGCCTGAATTGTGCTACAATTGATAGGACATGACAAGAGTGGTCATAGAAGCCGCCGTCTCAAATTTCGAGTCAATCCGAGTTCATACGCACAAGTTATAATCGGTTCAACTTGAGGGGGGAAGCACTGGTTTCGAACCCCCCGAGCTAGGCGTCTTCGAACCCATCGACAGACATCATTCGAAACGATTATCTTCGAATCGATGGACTTCGAAACCATCAGAGTGTCTCGGTTCGAATCCATCAAACTCGAACCTATCTAAGTTCGTATCTGTGGACCTCGTGGAGGGGTTGCAAAGCTCATGTCCATCCAGAGAATCCTTGTTCGAATCCACCAAGCTTCGTTTGTTCGAACCCATCACAGAGGCCTCGTTCGAACCCACCTATGAAGCTTCATTCGAACCCACTGGGTCAACTAACCATGATGACGTGTCTTTGTTCGGTTCGAATACAGCAAGATATACGGAGTCGAAGCGGTCAACTCGGCGTAAAGACCGGATCGATTCGAAGTTTGCGCTCCACGTCACCACGAAGGCGCGCGCCACCATCGGTTCGAAACCATCGGTTCGAAACCATCGGTTCGAATGGATGGTTTCGAACCAAACAGCCACACAGTGAATCCCATTTCGAACCCATTATATCTCTTAATCCACTGATCAAAATGCCATGAAATTTTCACAGAAGCTTACATTCATGTCGAAGATGTCCACGCCAAATTTCACCTCGATTGGATGAATTCTTGATCGGTTCGAATGGAGTTCGAACCGATGCCAAAGTGGGCCCAAACTTCCTAAGACCGGGCGTGTGGGCCCCCTCACGTGCCAGAAGTGGTCTCCCGAGTTTTCAGCGAGATATCAGCAGCCTACGCCTATAAATAGAGCCCCAGGGCCAACAGAAAAAGGGATCTTTTGGACTCTCAAGCGTCCAGACTTTGACGGATAAAGATCTACATTGTCCTACATCATAATTTCGTTGTTGATTTCGAATCTCCAGTTATAACTTGCTGTTGATTACTGCAACAACTTGTAATCATTGAAAGAGAATCAATAAAACATCAAAACACTTCACAGTGGACGTAGGCAACACGCCGAACCACTATAAATCGCTTGTCTACGCATTTACTTTACTGTTGATTGGAATTTTTGTTAGATAATATCTGTTTTGAACTTACTTTCTTGACTATTATCTCTTCAACGACTCCCGAAGAGTGTTGTGCCCATTTTTGACACAAACACTTTGGTGCTTTCACTGAGAAAACCCAGGTTTTCTCCTGCTCGTTGGATCTGTCATCGATACCGGATTGAATAAATCTAAGAGAGAGATCCAGATCATTGAATCCAACTTCCTTCCCTTCTATTCAGATTTGCATAAAGTCTAGGAAAGGAATTCAACTATCAAGATGGTTAGCACAAGAACCACCTCAAACGCTGTCAATCAAGAAGAACAGGATAGACAAAATCCTGTGCCCCCACCTTCATCTAATCAGAATGCTACTGGGCACTCTGAACCGTCGGGTCCGGTTACTCGACAAGAGTTGCAGTTGCTACTCCAAGAGCTGACCTAGAGTCGGCAACAGCTAGAAGAACAGCTACGCTCTAGCGCTGAGTTAATCAACAAGCTGGATCGCCAGAAACGAAAGAGATCCATGAGAGACCACGCTTCTTGCTCATCCAGCGAAAGTTCTTCATCCTCTGATTATAATAACCGACCTCCACGACCCCGGCTAGATGGGAGTCGTATGCCACCCGTTGGAAACCTACCGACATTGACCGTTGGACAAATAAGAGTTGGTCCGTCAGCCAGTTTCCAAACCGGACCCTCCTCCCGAGGGGGTGCCGTTCCTCACCACGCCGCAGAATACCGCACCACTAACGTTGCGGCTGAATCAGGGGTCGACGCCCAAGATCAGTTGGACCTGGACCGCCGTCATAGCGGGCGTACTCCTGAACCGTACGTCCCATAGGACTATGAGCCGAGAAGGCGAGACTTGGACCGTCGACGATATCCGGTTCAAACTCAAAGTATGGAACATGATCATACTCCAACGCAAATGCTGGATCTTTCAAATATGATACGTCAGATGATCCGTGAGAGCCAGGGATTCACGAACGACGATTGGGGAGTTTCTCGAAGTCACACTCCCTTCACGGACGATATTCTTACTGCTGAACCCCCTCGGCGATTCCAAATGCCCACTCTACCCATGTACGAGGGAAACTCCGACCCCAACCAACATATTCTAAAATACGAATGGCCGATGACCGCTGCCAGAGCCGATGATGCAGCGAAGTGTCGTAGTTTCCCCATATCTTTGGGGGGGGCATCGCTACCATGTGGTTCACTCGGTTGCCACCTCGATCCATCTCTTCCTTCGATCAGTTAGCCATAAAATTTGTCGAGCAATTTCGCATGCACGTCACAAGTCCAAAAGATGTCAACACTCGATCTAGTGTCACGCAAGCTCCTGGAGAGACACTCAGACACTACTTAGAGAGATTCCATACTGCATGCGCGGAGATTAGTAATCCAAACGACAACTCTATCCTTATGGCGTTGACTAAGGGGATCGACCCCGATTCTGAATTTGGCAATTGGCTAGCTGGGAAACCACCTGCATCATTGGACCGTTTCCATGCCAAAGCAGCTCAATTCTTGAGACGGGAAGATGCGAAACAGTCTAGGAAACAAACTGACGCAGGATCAAATGCGGAAGAGATCAAAAGCAATGTTGCAGTAAAACAGTCCGGTGAGAGCTCCGGAAAAGTTCAGTTGAACATTAAAAATAAACAAGCTCGGCGAAGAGAAAGCGTGAATCAAATTAAAAAACAAGATCAAAACCATGGCCCGCAGCGCAAGAATCCAATGTTCGACAGTTACACTCCTCTAAATACATCACTAGAGGACTTGTACTTACAAACCTGCAATACAATTCAATATCAAAAACCTGCACCAAGACCGTCGTCAGAGAGACAAATCCAGACGGGAAAGTTTTGCAGGTTCCACGAAAGCTACGGGCATGATACGAATGAGTGTCGTCACTTATAGGATCTTGTCGAAAAATTGATCAGAGAAAGGAAGCTAGAACAGTTTGTGCGGACACCACAGCCCAGAGAAGCGGGCCCATCAAATCCAAACAATGGACCCAGTCGACCGAGACAGGAGGACTCGACTTGTCCCCGTGGAAGATTGGTGATAAACGCCATCAATGGCGGACCTACTTACTCAGGAGCCTGGAATGACGAAGATCCTCGTCACTGTCACACATGACAGGCTCCTTCGATCTATGAATACTTTGCAGTTTCCTTTGCATTCTGAAATTTGAATTTGTAACAAGGCACTGACTTTGCCATATTTTCTTATTTCAGCAATAAAATACTATCTCTTCAAGCTAGAGCTGTGATTCGCCGAATGCAACGTTCAACAATCACGACACACGAAGAGCTAAGTCCCACCAAACAATGGAATTTATTCAAATAGCGAGTGACTGCGATACGACCGGCCACTCACTAAGTGAAACCCCATCTCGGGGGCAAGTTATCACGTCAAAGGCTGAATTGGACCAACAAACGACAGTCCATTCAATAATTCGTTCCCAGAGTGCGAACGAACTCCAACTTCTCAGAGCGTGAATTGGAGTATAAACATTAAAAATTCGTTCCCAGAGTGCGAACAGACTCCAACTTCCTAGAGTGTGGATTGGAGTATAAACATTCAATAATTCGTTCCCAGAGTGCGAACGGACTCCAACTTCCTAGAGCGTGAATTGGAGTATAAACATTAAAAATTCGTTCCCAGAGTGCGAACGGACTCCAACTTCCCAGAGCGTGAATTGGAGTATAAACATTTAACAATTCGTTCCCAGAGCGTGAATTGGAGTATAAACATTTAACAATTCGTTCCCAGAGCGCGAACGGACTCCAACTTCCCAGAGCGTGAATTGGAGTATAAACATTCAAAAATTCGCTCCAAGAGCGCGAACGGACTCCAACTTCCCAGAGCGTGAATTGGAGTATAAACATCCAACAATTCGTTCCCAGAGCGCGAGCGGACTCCAATTTACCAGAGCGTGAGTTGGAGTATAAACATTCAACAATTCGTTCTCAGAGTGCGAACGAACTCCGACTTCCCAGAGCGTGAATCGGAGCATAAATGTGGATTACAGGTTCCCGGAGCGCAAATCGAGGCATCTGTGCGAACTCCAACTTCATAGAATGTGAATGGAGTATAAACATCAATCCCAGGTTCCCGAAGCGCGAACCGTATTACAAACGTCGATAACTCTCAAATTCCCATAGTGCGAACCAAGTTATCGATTACAAATTATCTTAAGTTCCCAGAGTGTGAACAAATTCCTAAAAAGCCCAAATAGGTGTGACCGACCATCCAGCGGCTAACTCCAGACTCCCGAAGCGCGAGTTGGAGTACAAGCATCAATTCCAGGTTCCCTAAGTGCGAACCCAAACATACATGTTTTCTCCAAGTTCCAGGAGTGTGAATTGGAGCACACATACCAAGTAAAAGTTCCCGTAGTGCGAACTGAAATGTTAATACTAACTCCGAGATTCGCAGAGTGTGAGTTAGAATGTGAACATCAATTCCAATTTCACGGAGCGTGAACCGCGTTACAAACATCGATAACTCTCGAGTTTCCGGAGTGCGGACCGGATTATCGATCTCAAATTATCTTAAGTCCCCAGAATGTGGACATGTGCTTAAAGTTTGCAATAAACACACTCAACCACCAAAGCGCAAATCTTATTCCCCGAGACTAGGGGGCAAAAAAGCTAAGTGTTAATCTCTAACCAAAGTGATACGGTGTCCGAAGTTCGATTATTCATCGATCACAACTTGCGATCAAGATTCTCAGACTTGGCGAATAAAAACGAATTCTACTTGATGGTAGAAACGCCACAAGTGCATCGAACTGAAAACGAGACACTACAAACACTTGAGCACAAAAGAGATGAGAGTTGAAACAAAGAAACTAAATTTTATTCCAACTAACTAAAGACAAGGAATTACATGCAAATAAGTTTTCCCAAAAAAGAATCCCTACTAGCACGGGCCGAACCAGCATCTATACACGGCTTACTAACAAAAAACGGAAACAAGTTCCTATCTACCAAAAAATCTGCTTGGGAGGCCAATCTATTCCTTCTTTCTTGGCTTCCTTATCAGCGGTTCGTCGTCAGAATCGCTAGGAACGGAAATCCTTCGTTTGGACGACCTCCTCTCCGGTGGTTGCTCTTCGGCCGGGGGCATAATATCTACGTCCTCCTCAGAACTTGAATCTAAATGAAGGCTCCCCGCCGGAGGAGTAGGAGGGACCGGACCCGCAACGGAAGATGGGATAGTGCCACCCGACGATACTATCCTCGCAGGTGCTGGGCTCCGCGCCGCCGTGCCACCGCCAACACTACCACTTTGCCCCGCAGCTTCTAATTCTGCCTGAATCTCGGCCAGAATCTCTTCATCACGAATCGTCTGGGCTTGGCTGGGGGCATCCGCAGCCTGCATTGAAGAGCTAGAGGTTGGTGGAAGGTCACTAATGTTGAACGGCAGGTCTGTGGAGAAGCCACCCTGCTCACCGAGCAGCTCGCTCACCATTTGTTCCTCAAGAGATAATCCGCTCCCCTGCGCCGCCTCGGTTGATACCGCAGTTACAACAGTAGTCTCGGTGGTGATGGCCTTATTCCCTTTGCTTGACTCTTGGGTCGCGGCAATCGGAGAAATTCCAGTCACTAAACAAAGATAAGAAGAGGTTATCAGTAACTGCTTCAGAGCAAACTCTCTATTTAGAAAACACTTGAGATAAATTTGAAATACCTTCCCCAGTTTGGCTTGCGGACGAATGAGCAGCCTCGGAAGTATGCTCATGAATAGGAGATAACCGCGGCTGTTCCGGATCGTAAGCAAGAACAGATTGCGAGCCGACCGCAGATACAGGCATTGACGAAGGTACTGCGGTAACTTCGGTGACAGTAGAATGATGCTCAATACCTGACCCCTCTCCAACTTCCAGAGATCGACTACTGATCATCTCCTTTTCTTGAGCAATAATAGCGTCATGGAGGACCTTCTTCTCATCATCAGTCAACAACCGGTTTTCAAGTTCAAATCGGTCGACCGATTCATCTAGATGTGCTTCCTCTTCTTCCTCAACCAATCGATCCCAAGCGTTGCGGAGGTGCACCGGGTAATCTTGGAGCCAGGCCAAATTTCGATGTCTCAACACGTTGGCATTGTAAGTGATAAGCAAATCTTCAATATCGGCCTCCAGCCTGGCCTCCGCCTGTTGAACTTTCTCCTCCACCTCCGTCTCAACCGCTTGGACCTTGGCTACTGCCGCATCCCGTTCAGTCCGGAGAATCACGGCTTGTTCACACACCTCCTGGGCTGCATTATTCGCATCATCCCTATCCTTGGCGATTTCGGCGAATTTAGACTTAAGCTCGTTCAACTCCTTTAGGGCTGCGTCCCTCTCGGCAGTGACCAGGGTGTTCCGATGGCCCATATCCTCTACCGTGGCGTAATGCTCACGTTTCATTCTATCCATATTTGCTTGGGCTTCATCGGATTTTTTGATAGCCTCCATTTCAGACTTTCGAGAAGATTCAGCTTCAGTATTTAGCACATCAATAATACGGCTCTTTTGAGCCAACTCAGCCTGCATTTTCTCGATGGTGCCCCCACGCTCAAAGGCCAGTGACGACGCTTTCTCGGCCGCCTTGTACCACGCCCTGTATTGGGCATAAAAGTCATGCACATAATCGTGCGCCGTCTGCTCGGCCTCCGGCGGAATTCTTTCAAGTGAAGAGGAAAAATGTAGTTATCAAAGCAAATATTTGAAAAGTCCTTCTTCAGTTGAGCAAGCCTGATTGCTCCTTCTCCCGAAATTTCAGTAGGAAGTTGTTTCGCAACTACTGGAGGCATTGCCTCAGATCTGGGGTGGCGAGATTCATACTTAGAAGATTGAGAGGCCGACTGGTAGTGCGAGGAATCAGAAGGACGAGAAACATGGACAGGAGGTTGTATAGGAGCTCTTGGAGGAGGAGTGCGCGATCGAGACCGATGTCTATAATCCCTATCTCTCCGTTCTTGGCTAGAATACCCGGAGTACCTGCGATCGTAATCCCTATCTTTCTCTCTCCGTTGTGACTCGTAATATGAGGAAGATTTGCGAACATGTCGTAGGATTCCGAGCATCGAACCGCGCCCAGTCATAATATCTGCAAAGCGAAATGAGAATAAAGTTAGTGGTTTCTCGAAACCGATGACCTAAGACTCGGGGCTATGTAGTGTCGTGAAATGTGTATGAATATGTATTTCCCCCGACCAACCAGAAGTATCGACTGAGCTAGTAATAAAAGGCTCGCTCAATTCTAGAGTACGATGAAACTCCTCCAACCCGGCGTCATGCTGAAAAGACACATCATCCGGGATTGGAAGGTCGGTAAGCCCTTCGTAAAGACTTTCAGTTCGCGGAAGAGACATCTCGAAAATTCTAACTCCGGGAGAGGATCGGGCCGTGACAACCGATTTCCATCTCCCCTTCTTAGTTGACGAGACGACGGCTATCTTGCCTTTTCTTTGCTCTTCAACATCCTAAACCACGTCTGTAGGCTCCAACAACGACTCGTCGTCGGTATGAGTTCTTTCAAAGTCAGCCTCCTCGACTATAGTAACTTTGGGCTTCTTGTGCTTGACTCATTTTTTAGAGACAATCCTCAGTGCCCCGTCAAACAATATGCTCTGCCCTCGTTCAATCAACCCGTAAGTTCGGAGATTCCTATCCGTCAAGAGCAGCTCAATATCCCTATCTCCACTCGGGACTTCTCGAAGTACTCGCACCATCTCCTTAAAGTGCTCGCCCTCAAGTCGTTGAATCGTCGCTGTAGAAAAGAGAAAAGCCATAAGTTTCGCTTTGACCGCAATTGCCTTAGAAATTACTTGATAACTCAACTACACTCACGTCTGAATAATCATCGCCGGGCAAACCCCGGAGGACACCTGACATAGAACCATTCCGTCCTATAGTAACTCAACCTGGTCCAGGACCCAGTGACCACTTGACAATTCCTCACTGCTTCCAGAAATGTGAAGGAAGGATAATCACCTCGGGTCTTGAAATTAAATAGATATCTAATCTCGGTCGGGATCGGTGGTCTATGAAGGTACTCTATGAAGACGATGAATAAACTGTTCACGGACGCATATCTGTTTGGGTGTAGTTGAGACGGAGCGATCCTCAAAAAAGACAACACTTCCCTTATATACTCGTTGAACGGAGGAAGTGTCCCGGCCGCGCACGCATGGCGGTTAAACGCTGTATATCCCTCCGGCGGGTTGTGTGGTCTATCATTCGGCCCTGGCAATAACACGTCATCTAGTGACAGACCATGCCTCAAGCATATTCTCCCTAACATGTCTTCAGAAATATTCGATTGAACGGAATCCGACGGATTGGCAATGAAAGATGCATTGGGAAGTTCGTCCGGGGCCGGACCAATGATCTCAGGTTCAATATCTGGAACCTCTAGTCTCGGAGCAGCTGTACTTTGAACCTCCTGCTGTTGCAAACTTGACGGTTCCATAACTATCTAACTCATGAGAAACCATCATTAGACGACAAAGGACCCGTGCGTTCCCCAGTGTAAAGTGTATGAATGTATGTTGTGCAGTGCCATGCATTACTTGAATAAATATCGCAGAGTTAAAAGAAATATACAAACGACAAAGCTACGGAGTCCAGTTATAATGACCGTCATCGCTGACCGTCATCGTTGAACCGTTTGTATGATGGAAATTTGATTTGGATAGAAGTTGTTATGGATCCATCGACGAGCTTCGAAAGGTGGTCAAGTATGCAGTTTAATATGTCCAAATATGCAGGAATGAAGCTCGTCGGAGTTATGCTCAGAAAATTTCAAACTTTGGTATCCATCATAGAGGGTTCGAACCGATCACAAGGAATTCATTTGAATCCATCCTAACTTCACTTCGAACCGATGCAAAAAGGCACACTTCGAATCGAGGCAGAAAGGCACGCTTCGAATCGATGGTCAGGTGTCAAGCTCGAATCGATTAATGAAGGATGACTTCGAACCGATCCTTGGTTACCTGGTTCGAACCGATAAGGAAACCCCCAACTTAACATCGGCCACGTTCGAATCGATACCTACGTATCGATGCAAAGTTGAGATTCGAATGTCAAGTTCGAACCGATAGCTGATG
The DNA here is from genome assembly GCA_030765085.1 of Allium cepa. Lineage (NCBI taxonomy): Eukaryota > Viridiplantae > Streptophyta > Magnoliopsida > Asparagales > Amaryllidaceae > Allium > Allium cepa. The sequence continues at coordinate 435,130,563 of CM060944.1, forward strand.
GATTTGAATCCATCAATTCGAATGGAACCATCAAAGTTGGTCTATCGGTGCGAACTGCGTCGCCCCATAAAATCATTCCATGGATCGGTGCGAAATCCAACGGCGAATGGCACACCCATCATCGATTCGAACTCGAATCCGCGCATCGGTTCGAAGCCTTCCCAAGCCAGATCTGGTTTTGCCAATCTCGAGACTAAGCAATTGATGAAGATGAGATAGGTTCGAAGTAACTTTGTCGTTTGGATTCAAGGCTAATTACCTAGTTTAATGATGGATTCGAAAGAGTCAAGGTCTTGAATTTGGATTGGTTCGAATACGTGATGCAGTTCCTTTCCCTCTGACGCTTCGAGACAAGGCGGAGCACAGTAAAAGCAAGGCTAGAGTTAAAAAAGTAAAAAGTGAAAAAAGGTGAAACCCTTTGCTATTTATATGAAGCCTCGAGAGCAACTGAGGCAATTCCTCTTCCGGTAGGCTTGACCGGTTGCAGCCAGTGAAAGCGTGCTTCGATTCGAAACCATCATTCGAAGCCATTTGCTTAATGCCATATGGGTTCGAAGTTACCCTCACACTCCATCAATACGAAGTACACAGCAGGACAACGAGTTGCATCGATGCGAAACGCGCAATGGGCACATCGATTCGAGGCCCCAGTTCGCAACTCCATCCACAACCTACCAAAACGAACTGCTAGTTCGAATCCATCCATTCACATCGGTTCGAATGTCGGTTTCGAACCCATCACAACACAAGTATACTCCATCCATACGAATGTGGATTTCGAACCCATCTATACCCAAGCACACCGGTTCGAAGCATTACAATCACGCAACCCAGAGTTGTTTCCTTCAACCTTCTACATCGGATCAGGAGAGGATCGATACGAAGGGACTTTTCAAAACAACCATCAAGTGCTGTCTCAATTCAAATTTCCAAATCGGTTCAGGAGAGAATCGATACGAAATTCAATAGCAAACAAAACTAACAACGACTTGTAGACGCACGACGTTAACAAAGATCAAACGCACATATGTGCATATATGTCGAACTAACATTCGATTTTAAACGTTTATAGGGATCAAGTATCCATCTTATTACAAATGCAATAGCCAACGGCTAAGCGCTATCATACTGCAATCAATCATATCAACGCAAGGTTGCAGCAATACAGAGTACGAGCCTCAACAAAAAGAGAGCAATGATTGTTCGGAGAGAAGTTGTAGCTATTCAAAGCACGTCATGTTCCCACAAGACGTACTTTGGGGGGCAAAATGTTATCCCGCTTTTTAGCAAAGCCGCGATACCAAAAGATCGATCGAAAAACGGAGAATAGTTCGACTCAGAGGTTGGTCATATTTCGTTTCACTATGGATATCGCAGAATTTTGTCCGAGCCTGAATTGTGCTACAATTTATAGGACATGACAAGAGAGGTCATAGAAGCCGCCGTCTCAAATTTCGAGTCAATCCGAGTTCATACGCACAAGTTATGATCGGTTCAACTTAAGGGGGGAAGCACTGGTTTCGAACCCCCCAAGCTAGGCGTCTTCGAACCCATCACAGACATCATTCGAAACGATCATCTTCGAATTGATGGACTTCGAACCCATCGGAGTGTCTCGGTTCGAATCCATCAAACTCGAACCCATCTAAGTTCGTATCTGTGGACCTCGTGGAGGGGTTGCAAAGCTCATGTCCATCCAGAGAATCCTTGTTCGAATCCACCAAGCTTCGTTTGTTCGAACCCATCACAGAGGTCTTGTTCGAACCCACCTATGAAGCTTCATTCGAACCCACTGGGTCAACTAACCATGATGATGTGTCTTTGTTCGGTTCGAATACAGCGAGATATACGGAGTCGTAGCGGTCAACTCGGCGTAAAGACCGGATCGATTCGAAGTTTGCGCTCCACGTCACCACGAAGGCGCGCGCCACCATCGGTTCGAAACCATCGGTTCGAATGGATGGTTTCGAACCAAACAGCCACACAGTGAACCCCATTTCGAACCCATTATATCTCTTAATCCACTGATCAAAATGCCATGAAATTTTCACAGAAGCTTGCATTCATGTCGAAGAGTGTCCATGCCAAATTTCACCTCGATTGGATGAATTCTTGATCGGTTCGAATGGAGTTCGAATCGATGCCAAAGTGGGCCCAAACTTCCTAAGACCGGGCGTGTGGGCCCCCTCACGTGCCAGAAGTGGTCTCCCGAGTTTTCAGTGAGATATCAACAGCCTACGCCTATAAATAGAGCCCCAGGGCCAACAGACAAAGGGATCTTTTGGACTCTCAAGCGTCCAGACTCTGCCGGATAAAGATCTACATTGTCCTACATCATAATTTCGTTGTTGATTTCGAATCTCCAGTTATAACTTGCTGTTGATTGCTGCAACAACTTGTAATCATTGAAAGAGAATGAATAAAACATCAAAACACTTCACAGTGGACGTAGGCAACACGCCGAACCACTATAAATCGCTTGTCTACGCATTTACTTTACTGTTGATTGGAGTTTTTGTTAGATAATATCTGTTTTGAACTTACTTTCTTGACTATTATCTCTTCAATGACTCCCGAAGAGTGTTGTGCCCAATTTTGACACAAACAATACCCTATAATGAATTTGAGTGTATTGATAGATATGAGCGTGTATTTGTTAGTGAATAAAAAATATTTTATATTGTGTTGATTGATTTGTTGGGTGGCTCATGGATTTTGGTCAATACGAGTAATTAATGTTATCGATAGGGATCTCTAAAAAATTGAACAGAGCAATTTGACATTGTATTGTTTTAAATGGTGTAAATGAAACAATTTTACCCAAATTATTTTTAATAAGAAAGAAATAATTTTACATGAATTATTATGGTTATATATGGTTTGCTTGGTTGTTAGGAAATAATAATATTAAACTATTATCATTGGTGTGTTGTGGTAATTGAAATAAAAGTTGATAGTTTAGCCACAAGTTAAGAAAGAATTCATATAAAAAAAATGGAATTTGTAAATATAAATGTGATTTATAATTTGAAATGAAATGAAATCCCAGAGGAATACTTAAATATAGTTTTAAAAGGATTTAAAAGTTGGAGATTGGGGAATTTAAATCCCATTGGATTTGAAAATGATTTTCGAGGTCTTGGAAAATAATGATCATGTTATTTGGGAAATATTTGTGAATTAAAATAACAATGGCATTATTTGGAGGATATTCTTGAGTGAAAATAATTAAGACGGTTTTAAAGGAAATATTTTTGAATTGGAAATGGAATCTATTGAGATCTGGAATAAAAGGATTTAAAATGGAATTTTAAAGGAATAAAAGCACTGAACTCACTTCGATCATTGGAAAATAATACCGATGATGATCGTGACATCATCAGTGCTTATTTTTTTAGTTTCCAAGGGAGGAATTGCTACCGTAATGATTTGCAATTGGAGTTTAGTTGGTAAAACTGGATTTGGTTTTGGATTTTAGAGAAATGAGAAATGACTAGATATATTAGTATAATTTGTGTATGTGTAAATATATATAGGATTTCAAAAATAATTTGAAATACTTAGAACAAATTGTTAAGCTCTGGGATTTTGATTTAGAATGTTTATTTGGAAATATAAGAAAATAGATTGAATCTATATAATTTGGAAAGCGAAATTTAAATGAACCTTACCTTAAGGTAAGATAAATAGAGTGATAAAATTGAATATGGAAATGGAGAATAAAATTAACTTAATAAGAGTTAAATGAAGTGGTGTGATCATAGAATAAATTAGTAAAGTAAACTAATTAAATGGAGTGAATTGGGAGACATTAGTGAATGGAACATAAATAAGTTTGATAACTTATAAAACTTGAAGTATAACCATGAAATTGGGATTTAACTTGAATTAAGTTAAATAAAATGAATTTTCAAAAATTAGCCTAAGTAGGCTAAATGAAGAAAAAATGTATTATTTAATATTTGGGCTAAATGAAATGGGATCTATTGGAGTTTGGGATAAATAAGTAAATGAACTAATTAAAATAATTAGTGGATTAAATGTGGTTTAAAATATGATTGGTAAAATTCAATATTTAAAAATTTGGAGATAAATTGGGTTAAATAGAAATTGGAATTGAATTTTGAATATAAATGGATATAAAATGAAGTTGTGAAGTGGTAATGAGCATAAGAACTTTTGAATAAAAAGTTTATAACTGGATTAAGAAATTTAAAGAGGAAATTCTTAAGTGAAATTAGAATTGAAAGGAAATATACTAAGTAAATAGGTGAACGTGGATTATAAATGTGAATTAAAAAAATTTGATATAGCTAATAATCAGTTGAGATAAATACGTAAGCTGTACGTATATTATTTTATTCGCATGACGATTTGATCCAGATTCGAGCATAGAATTTCGAGATAGTCTATATCGATCCGAGTCAGGATTTTTCACTCGATTTTTTACGGCGAACCTTGGATGTGGATTTTTGATTGATTCTAGAATTCTCTATCATAGTTATGGCTATACAAGGAGAATGATGGTTTCTAATCAGAAACCAGATCTGAGTCCGCACTAGAAAATCGTGTAAATGATACTAGTTCGAAAGTGAAATTTTGCGATCGAGTGAGTGATCAGAGTTGATATTGCATACGAATGGTATGTGTGCCTCATACGGGTTTTTGTGCAATTAATATTGGGAATGGAAAATGCTGAATAAAATGATTTTGAATGATTTGATTGGATATCATTAGTGAATTAGACGCAGGTATTTAAAAGCAAAAGCTAAATTGATATCTTCGATTTCAGAAGTAAAATTTGATTGCCCGACAAAAAAGTACGTGTTTAAATTGTGTTTAAAATTGATGATTCTCTTATTAAGCCACTTGGCTTTTGTTTTCTTTTGATGATTTGGGCTGTATAGGCAGTTTCGTAGTTTTTTTGGGATCTAGCCACGCAAAGGTGACGCTGGCAAAACTTTTCAGAAATTTAAGGAGTTAGAAAATTTTGATAATTTAAATTTTGGTTTTAAATTATAATTTGAATGATTTACGGGATAATATAAGTTGTAATCTATGGATGAATTTGGAAATTAGTAAAAATGATAATGTGTTTTTAATAAATTGATTTGGGGAAGTTGTTTAAATTGACTGGGCTTTGAAAAAGTTAATGGGTTTTCGGACTATTCTTCTTACCTGGCAATTTCGAGAACAAAATTCTTATAAGGGGGAAGGAATGTAACGACCCATAATTTTGCTTACTTGAAATTGAAATATTTAATTGATTTTAAATATTTAAAAGTTAATTTTGAACTTGAATTTCAAATATAATGATTTTTGGATAATTTAATTTTTGAATTTAATAATTGAATATTGGTTAAAAATTTTAATCTTGTTTTTTTAAGCTTGATAAAAATAATTTACGGGCTTATAAAATTTACATTAATAATAATGAAGGTAATAAAACTTTTAAATTTGATTTAAAATTGATTCGTTCAGTTTTAAAAATATATCATTTAAATTAACGTATAAAAATAGTCTTCTGGGGCGCTGTCTTGGAATTCAACGAAACCAATTCCCTAAGATCCATAATAGTGTATTATTTTCGGATTTCAAATTTTGTTGCATTTGAAGTTATCATTTGATCGTACGGGATATAAAAGCGCTGAAATTTATATCGAAAATTCAATATAATAATTAGGTCCAAAAATCTATCTTCTCCATACGATCGAATTGGGGCTCGAAACCTTTTCATTGCATTCAAAATAGGGGTATAACATTATAAACCCCCAGCGGCATGCCTTGATAGGGGTTCAAAATTTTGAGTTACTTAAATCGAGATATTTTGAAAATTTAAAAAGATTATTCTCTTTGATTTGATTGGGCTGTCTCTTTCTTTCATCAGTCACTGTGCCTTATCAATCACGCACCTTATATTGTGCTTATTCCTTTTTATTTTTTAAAAAATGACGGTCTTCTTCATCTTCACGCAAGAAGAAAAAAATATAGATAATGTATGCACTCAAAAATTAGTTCACTGTGCTTTCCCTTTCTTCCTTTTCTCTCTTATCCTAGTCAACGAATAGCTGTGGCCGAACATTTAAAAAATCAAAATAGGGTTGTGTACCGAACTAAAAATCATGTTAGCGGATTCGGTGGGTTTTGTGGTTGCGAGAGCCTCCCTTTTGTACGCTCGAATTGAAATGCGACAATGTATGTGGTGGTTCACAATTCGATCGAAGTGGGTTCTTTAAATTGGGTTGGGTTTTTCTCGAATTTGGGCAATAAGTCGGCGGAGCAATGGTTCCATGGGGTTAGAGATGGCGGGGGGCACCTTGGGTGAACTTTTAGTAGGTCTGCCGTCGATTGGAAGGCTCCTCTGCTTTATATTGCTAGGCTACTGTAGTTGTTCTCGATCGCTAGGGGACGAGTGTGAAGTTATTAGGTTCGATGGGATGCTTGTGTGAAGAGAGGATCGATGGTGATGGCCGTGAGCGATATAGTGGACTGTGGCGTATGTCATGGAGGTGGGGAGTTTCAGTGGGATGGAGTCTTGTTGGAGCGAAATGTTTAACCGAAGAGAGAGAAAGGATTTGAGTGAGGGAATTGATTTAATGGGTAATTAGATTAAGTGTAATTAAGAATTTAATTATATTGTTTAAACAAATCAATTTCTTATATCTTGTATATCTTCTTCCTCCAATGTCAGAATCAAACGCGGTCAGTCTTATTATGCTCACAGCATCGAATACTACACGTTGGAATTAGTTTGGTAGGAGCTGGAGCTATTGGAAGTTTAAGCCAAGTTCGAATGCCGTTCGAAATTAGTTGAAATCATAAAATGGAAAATGACAATAAAAAATCAAAGTGAGTTAATCTCATTTATCTTGGATTACAAGTTAATTTTAAATAGTTAAAATTAATTATTGATTGATTGGTTGAATTGATAAATTTTTATTAGTTTAATGTGATATTATATATATACATATATGTTAGTAATTGGAGTGATTTTTCCCGCATTTTAGTGGATGAGACCCTATGCACCCCGTATAATGGTGGATGACCCTATATACCGCGATATCCCCCTTGAAGTGGAATTTGGTATTTTTATATTGTGCTAACATCTGTGGATGCAGGAAAAAACAGGTTGGAGAGATCTAACTGGATTTCGAAAAAATATTGAATTAAATTTCATATATATATATATATATATATATATATATATATGGTCTGTTCGAATAATCGGTGGTAGATTGTTGTGTCATTTGAATTTATTAGATGTTATGGTAGTTTTGGCCTAAATTTTGGTATTTTTAAATACCAATAATATATGTTTTGAAATTGAAAAGAAATTATATGAAATTTGGAAGTAAAATATTTATAGCGAAATTTTGATTAATTAAAAGAAATGAATTTTGGGTAAAACAAATAGTTTGATTTTAAATTTGTACTTAACAATTTCGGGATATGGAAAAGTATAGACTTGGAATAATTTTAATAAAAGGATTTTAAATTATAAAAAATTAATCGATGTTATTAGGTGTAAAAGGTTTAGTTTAAAAATCGAGATTTCAAATAATTTAAAAAAAAGGGAATTTGAAAATAAAATATGAAATTGTCACACTAGATTTTAAAATATAGTTGAGTTATTTAGGAAATTGATTTAAAAGTGGAACTCAATTTAGAAATCGATTTATAATTGATTAAGTATTGTGAAACTGGTATAAATGGGAAATGAGACTATGGATTTATAAACACGGTTTGTAAATAAAGTGAAGCGATTATCAGTGGATAAATTGAAGTCATAAATTCACGGTGTGGATTTATAAGGAGATGGGTAAATTGGTTTAAAAATAAATGATAGATTTATTTTTAGAAACGTGAAAAGGGATTTACGAAATTGAGACGTAAATCAAATTGGTGATAAACCAAAAGGGATTTATGAATATTAGACTGACTATATTGGAATTGAAAAATATATTTATTGAGAAGTCAAGTTATTTTTAAAAAGGAGGATTATTAGTTATTAACTAGGTAATTTAAAAAAGTGTCTAAGGATATTTCAGAAAATTAATTATTTAGTTGTTTAAATTGTTTAAAGTATATTTAATTATTAATTGAGGTAGTTTATATTAAATAAATTATTATTTAAGAATCAACCAGTATTATTATTTTAAAGGATAAATCATTCAATATTTATGTTATATAATATCTCTTATTTTAAAAAAAGTATTTGCCTAGATTAAAAATTGGAAATTTGTATTGGAATTTTATAAGTATTATTTTGCAAATTATTAATAAAGTTGTCAGAAAATAATGTTTGCTTTCACGACGAAATCGGAGGCAGTGAGTGCCTTCAATTATGTTTTGGATTTCTCTTGGACAGAGACGTAACCACTGAGCTGTGAATCCATGTTTGATACCATTGTGGTACTTTCCATATTATTTTAAAGGGTTTCAAATATTTTTTAAAGGATGGTTTGAGATTATACTAAATTCGGTAAGACAAGTATATATTTTGGATGAAGAGATTTAAGCGATTGAAATTTTAATTGAATAAGACTTGGTGATATGCAGTAGGGAATAAATCATGATTTGATGATTTTTTATTCGATAATTAAATAGCCGACTATCGAATCTGGACTCAAAATACAACTTTGGTAATATCTAGAATACACACGGGAATTATATGGTTCGGTTACTGTTCGAGGTGTTATATTGTACATATAAACTCATTTCATTCTTCTAGGACGTTTATAAGGAAATCCGTCCACTAACGGTTAGGAGGTGATCTTCGATTTTATTTTCGTCTGTTTATTTCCTAAAGAACCGAAGTTGAGTTTACCCGAAATATCATACATTTTTCGAAGAGACCCAAATCGGATAAGTTGTTCGAAAACCACTTTGATCCAATGAGTACATTTTCGAAGGAAAAACAAGAGCATGGAATCGAAGATGGATGAGTGAAGTGCAAAGGCTAATCGCTACTAATTCTGAGGATGATTTCAAAACGGATGCAGTGGGAATACTGCCTTCGGTTCCGTTTGGACCTATAACGGACTTGTATGGATGAATGCTATCGATACATTGACATTGGAAAACAATGAGCATTCTAAGTGAAAGTCCCTTAAAAAGGTAATCGTAGCCTTTCGCCTCATCAATTGGGAATGACTGAAAAGTAGGGAAGATGCAGCAAGGCTAAGTGGGTCACATTCAAATAGAGTATGTTTACCATCTTTCTAGATACCCCCGGATATTATTACAACGATACATGGAAGTAGATCGGAAAGGGTGGGAACAACCGGGGTGATAGCATATTCGGTCTATCTAGATTAAGGATAGTCCGGTCTTGTGTTGCAGAGGATCCCGGCATGGTCCTCAGTACATTTTTCTAGACATGTACTGTGACAGGTGATACCTCAGTGCCTATCGTATGGAATCCATTCTCCAATATGTGCCTTTACGGTTTTGGTTGTAGAGCCTAGTATGGTGGAATTTAATTAATGTAACAATTTTAGCTATTTGAATAAGTATTTGTACTTAGACAATATTATAATATCAGATGATTTTCATATTATAATATTGATGTCTATTTTCGAGGGTCGAAAAATCGGTTCGTGAGAACCCGCTGCTTGACTAACCTAACTAGGCACTCAAAACCGTGCCACAACTTAACCACTGAGTTGTGAATTCTCAAACTACACCACCACAGTTTGTAACCTAGTTACATAACTAGAGTTTGACTTGAATTCCAAAAGAAATTACAAATCAAATAAGCTAAACCAAAATAAGAAAACAAAACCCTATTTGTTTTATAACTCAAGCCTAAATATAATTAAAGTCGGTCCAAATAATAATTAAAAGAGACACTCTTCCTTTTCCCTTTTAGTTGAATATTTGGCCATCCCCATTTTGTGTTCGTCGCCACCTCATTTCTTTTTCGTTCCTCTTCAAAATCTAGGGTTTTGAAATTGAAGCCGCCGCCTTGATGTTGTGATCAATTGAGTGATGAATTCAACTCGGCTTTGCCAATCGATCCTGGCTTCGATTGGCTTGTAATTGCTCCAATTTTTGTCGAGCACGAATGGTAGAAGTGGTATGCAATTTATCCCCTTTTTGATTTTGATTACACTCAACTTCGATTCGATTTTAGTGATTTATTGCTCTGGTAATTGCTTGAACTCGTACCGATTGCCAATGATGATGGTGGGTTTAGTTTTTAAGGTTTAAAACCTTATATTTACGCTCGTATAATTTTGGTTTGAATAATTCATGATTTTTTTCTCTGCATTGATTTTTGATCGAATGAGTGCTATGATATTTGATTTTTCATTGTTGAATATGCTTGAACAATTTTTAAGCCGGTTCCGTTCTTTTTGGCATTTGAATTTGTTTCTCGTTATTTTCCTCTATGATTTCGACATTTGAATTTTCTAGATAAAATCTGACTTGTTAACTCGTGTTATCCTCTGCGAGCACCATTTTCTTTTCTGGTTTTGACTTCATGAATTCATTCAAACTGCTACCTTACTCATTTCTTTGTATTCCTTTCACTTTTACTAGTTCATTGACTCATGGCTTCATGAGTGATCTACACTTTGAAGTTTGCACACATGTTGTTGTGTACATGTCTCTGATCTGTTGGTCTTCATGGGTTATCATATGTTCAAACCACTTTGACCATTCATGCTGGTGTAGTTTGTATTTATGCGTGTAGTCTTGTTCACTTGAGTCTGGTTTTGTTTGCATGTGATCTTCATGTATGCTCAAGTCTCTTTGTTTTTGCAGTCTTTTTAGCCTTTGATTTGTGCACTTGTATTTTCATTTGAAGTTTATTGCTCTAGTCTGGACATTGCATTGCATTGAATCATACTTGCCTTCACACACCTAAAATGTTGAAATTGTGTTGTTTGGAGTTTTGGTACGAGTTTGTTGGTCTGCACTGTGCGTTGAGCTTAACCATTTGGTTGAGTTATTTGCCTTTGAGTTAACTGTGCAGTTGAGGTCTAGTTCATTTCAGTTCTTTGTCCTAATTTGAATCCATGCAGAGTCTGATGTGTTCTCTCTATTTTGGTCTGGTCCACCATTTTTTTTAATTGCACTGGCCTTTTGGGGAGTTGTTGTATTCTCTAACCATATGTGCTTGCTTTTTGTTTCCTCGCTTTGTTCATATACACTGTCATTTGGTCATGTGTTCTTGAGGTGTTTCTCCTGAACATTTCAATGAACGTGCACTAGTTTGCACTGTGATCTTGCACTAGTTTGCATATGCACTTTAGATATTTGGAGTCTTGTTGCATTGTATTTGTCTGAGTTCTTGTAGTCTTCGTTTTGTTTAAAGTTGAAGTTTTCATATTGTACCGTAGACTGGTCTTAGGTTCATGTCTGATGTATGTTGCATGCTCCACAATTTTAACAACCCTGACTCGACCTTCGAAAATCGGCACCGAATACAACACTCGTATTCAAATGTCATAGATCCAAACGTTGAATCTGGTACGCCGCATCTTATGTTAGCGTCAAAATTGGTCACTAACACCCAAATCCAGATGAAAGCACCAAATCCCAATCACAGCACACAGATAGGATGTATGTAGAGAGTAATAATATGAAGAACAGTTAAAATTAAAATGAAAGCAATAAAGAACAACAGATTTTATAGTGGTTCGGCTAACTCCGGCCTACGTCCACTCCAGAAGTTTTCTTTTTATTGATGTATTAATCCATTACAGTTACAATGTGGTAGACTTGTCTTAGTGTTAGAAAGTAAAAAGTAAGAGAGCGGAAAGAAGAAGAAGCAGTCGTCCCCCCATCTGGAGACCCACATGCTGTATTTATAGGCAAAACCAGGTTGTAGGGCCTCCTAAGTAGTTTGGGCCCACCAAGGGTACCGAGGTATCGAGGTGTAGAGGTATGGAGCTACCGAGGTATGGATCTACCGAGGTATGGAGGCATGGATCTACCGAGATATGGATCTACCAAGGTATGGATCTACCGAGGTATGGAGGTATGGATCTACCGAGGTATGGAGGTATGGAGTTATTCCGAATGACCCATCCAATGCCGAACGAGATTTATGTCGAACCTCCACCATGCTGAACCATGTTTAATGCCGAACCATGTTTCCTAGAACCAAATTATAGCCGGTTCATTTTTATCCGAACATATTTCCATCTTTCAAGCACGCTGCGTCATCCATCCATCCAGTCGACTGAATCCATCGTACATCAGCCTTGACGCACGCGTAGTCAATTAAGTTAAATCCGCATATCCATGGCCTTGCCAAAAGGCGGGTTAACAACTTATAACACATTAAGTACAACACAGCGGAAGAAAAAGTACATATCAATATACAACATTTGATATAATAACTGATACAACTGAATGATGCAATGAATATCAATATACATCAGAGATATGATACAAGACAATAGCAGCGGAAAGAAAAGATAACACCAGCAGCGGAACAAAATCTCCAATATGGTCTTCAAGAGAGAATCCCAGTATCGGTGATCTCCATCTCCAAGGTACCAATCCAAAAATAGCTCAAACTTCCAGTAACGATGCGCAAAGATAAGCAAGTTCGGTCTCATTTGAGTCTGAAATGATATATGTGTGTTCATGCATGTATGCTGGTGCCTACTTGAGTGCACTTGTATTTGAATCTACCTTATAGTCTGGTTTCATTTAAGATAATGTTGACTGACCATTGAAATTTATACTTGATCATTCTATTTTCTTTTTGTATTGCATCTGAGTTGAATCGAACATTTGCTTGGGTTTGACCTTGTGCTCAACTGTCCATGCAGTTTTAACAAACAAGTGTATATCGGTGTGCACGGCCTTGTGACATGTACAGTGATACACTGTGCATGTTACAAGTTGTTCTTGTAAGATGAATTCAAAATAAAAATGACGGCGAACAACCCAAATAAACGAGGAAAATAATATTTTCAGAATGTACATTTCATTGTGCACTGCAAAATATTTCTTTTTCAATTTTACCGCGTCGGTGTTTTTTTTGCAGATATTTCAGATGCGGGATACAGTCTGAAACAGCGTTGAAGATCAAATACGAGTAAAAGTGAATATTTAGTGAGGTGTAATATGTAGCTTGAAAATTGTGTTGTAATTGAAATTGTATTGTAATTGAAAATTAGTAAATGTAGTGAGAGCTCAAATTTGTACTATCCGAGTTTGTAATAAAATATTTGTTTAAATATGAACTTTAAGTTATTTATTTTATTCAATAAATATTTATTTAATTATGTGAAAAATAAAATAGTACAACAACAAATACATTTAAATGAATATATATATATATATATATATGTCAGTATCATCAAACAAAAATCATACACTAGTACACTAGCATATTCTACAATCTCCCCCTTATGATGACAACAAACATATATTAAGATTTTTACTTTATTGAATGTATTTGACCTTGATGAATTCTATTAGCTCCCCTATTTGAATGCTCCCCCTACAAAAAAGCTCCCCCTTCACATATGCATGAAAAGTAGTTAAAAAATATGCAAATAAAACACAACAAACAATGCAATAAACCTAGATGGGAACATGCAAATAATCTATTTGAATTTATTTGTCAAAATTTTAACTTCTCTCCCCCTTTTGTTATCAGCAAAAGAGTAAAATGTTAGACAAGAGTGAGAAAGTGACAGATATTGATACAACATTAATACCTAATCGAATATAAATATTAAATTTCAATAAAAAATCAAATAAATACTCTTTTAGGTGCATATTCCATTTTAGAGTGATAGGGGTGATGACGGTATAGAAAACCATATAGTGTGTCTATTTGTGGTACATTTATGACAGGAATTTAAATACTTACCAGCCATGCATAACCACTAGGACTTTTAAATGAGATTAGTAGTATTCTGCAACGATTGGGATTTTCGACTCACGAAGGCTGACATTAATACGTCCACTGTATCAAATGCCGAGCAATCGAAGGCCGGAAAACCGTACCGTTAGGGTTAAAGAAGAGGTAGAAGATAGCAGAAGAAAGAAAAAGCAACAGAAACAATACCAGAATCTCACAATCGCAGCGGAACAACATATAATAGATAGATGAATATCTTTAAAAAAAAGAATCATATCAGTTATCACATTACATCACATTACATTACATTACATAATCAGACTGTAAAACAACAAACAACAGAGAAGAAATACTATATACTGTTGATATGCCAAGCCATCCAGCTTGCCTCCTGAGCTTCACAGCATCTCCTGAATTCCAGAATGACCTGATAACCTGACTCTAGACTGCCCGTGTTAAAATTGGTGGGCACCCAGAGTTTAGGAAGGGAACAATAAACTCCAGGTCAGTCATGGGACTGGTGTGAGAATTTAAAACAATTTATCTTTAAAATAAACAAGGAAATATTTTTCTTTTTGTTTTTAAATAGATTCGCAATGCTTTTAGAAAATGAGACTACCATAAGGCCTCCAGCACACGCACAATGCAAACGCAGAATCGGAGGAGATTTCTCCTTATGATAGTCAAATATGCTTGATACGTAGAAAGATTTATTTGATATTATTACTATAAGTGCAAAGTGTAGGAAAACATTTCGAAAGTAATGATATAAATCTTAGCCAACATAGACATTTCGAACTATGCCTACTATAGCTACCATCTAAACAGTGGTGACCACCATAAGTAAATGACAGATTCTACAACTAAAACCGTACAAGGTGCGTATTGGAGTTTGGATTTCCAAAAAATGGTCAGGCCAAGGAACTTCCCATTGCCACATAGGTACGTCTCTGGAAAGACGCCCCAAGAACCTAACCGGATCTCTGCCAACACAAGGCCGGGTTTCCCCTAGCTGGGTAACTACTGACACGAATATGCCATCCCCGGTCGTAACCGACCTAAATTCCGGGATTCACCAACAACCACAAAGTAATAAGTTTGCAGCAACCACATAAGTTAAGTATCAGCGCTCCATACCATAATACCACCTCTATCCAGAAGGAAATGACATACACTAAGGGGGCGCTGTCCCCTAATAACCTTGCTGCATCTTTTCCTGTTTTGACCATTTTCGGGGTGTGAGGTCCGACGAAGTCTCGCCCACAAAGCTACGCTTTTCATAAAAGCCATGCTTTGATCAACAAATGCTCAGTAGCACTTCGTATGCCACATTACCAAATTGGGAATGTTCACTAGTAACCATCAACTACATAACCTCTAAGCTCATACGTCTCAGAGAAGGGTGTTAAGCTAAGAGAATAAATTCATCGCCACCAACAGAAATATATGTGATAGAAACCAGCTTTACATCTCAAATTGTAATGTCAGACACACATCCATACAAGTCCGTTTCGGGATCGAACAGAACCGAAGGCACTTCCAAAGAAGCTCTTGCGATCCGGATATTCACTAATCACGACCGAATTTCCCATTACAAAGGGTGATAAAATCTCTATATCGGAGACCAGCCGATGCAGAAACATTCGACGGTAATCCTTCCGTTTTCATAAATATCCAGTCTTCAACACCGGTCTTCAAATGCTATCCATTGCGACATATCATTATTCGGAATGGGATATATGACACAAAGGTCCTCTTTCGGCTAAACCGAATAATGAGCGCTTATTTTAAAAATAAGCGTAGCAATAAATTCAAGCAAATCACATCAAATACCCATTTAAAGGTAAATATAGATAATCGGTTATTTAACTATCAAGTCCAACAACCAATATCCAACACCATAACAATCACTAGGCCCTTTTTATTAATTTTACACAAATTAATAACTCGCCGGATATTCGCTTCAATTATCTTTAAAAAGATATATTCTCTAAACCATTTCAATTTCTTCATTGGATAAGCAATTCCAAATACTTATTCATTTTCAATTTATCTTTAAAAGATAAAAACCCAAAACATTTCACTTCATATTGGAAAACATTTCCATACTTATTTAACAATAAGTAATTCACAAATCTAATTATTTTCAATACTTAGAAAATATCCAATATACTTAAAACATGATTAAGTATATATTTTATTCCTTTAAGGAAAACGTTTTCTTAAACACATTTATTTGGGTCCAAACGATTGTTGCGTAAAACATCGTTACGACAACCCAAAATCACTAGTATAGGGATTCGAAAGTAAGATAGATATATAAATCCTAATACTATATAAAACATTTCCTTTCGAAAATCATTTACTATAACAACAGTGTTATAGTCCATCTTTTCCTTATTTTCCGAAAACGTCTATTTCAACAATGAATGTTGAAATCTATGATTTCGACACTTAATACATTTTGAAACAACTTCAAATCGTTTTAATTCAATTCAAAATATCACATCCCAAAAACATTTCTTTAATATATTATTCACTATCCAAAATCGTGAATATACTTCGTTAACCAAATTCAACATTTTTACACATTTTATTTTAAAGGATTATCCATGTCCAAAATCGTGGATAATCACCTCTAAGAAATCTAAAATAATTGACGTATCAAAATAAGTCGATTTCGGATTTATAAAACAACGTTTATAAATTCCATTTATATTTTATAACAACCTCAACTTATAAAATCCCTTTATTAACAAATTCTATCTATATCTCATTTAAATACCAAAATCCAATTTATAAGTTAATTACTTATAAATCTTTTATTTTACAAAATCTATTCATTTTATAACTTCATAATTTATAAATCTATAAATTTCATTCACTTAAGAAACTCATTTATACTTCATTTTAACACTTATAAAAAAACTCTTTTTATAATTCCAATATCTTACTTTATAAACATCAATTTTATAAATCTTTTGTATGAATCATTTATAATAATTCAAAAATCCCCATTCAAACTATTTTATAAAGTCATTAACTCCATATTTCAAAAATCAATTTTCAACTATATTTTCTCAAAAATCATAAATTTTATAACATTAAAATTATAACGTTTATTTATTTAAAATCAATCAATTTTCAAAATTCAATAAAACGTATACTTTCAAAAATCACTTTAAAAATCCTTTTAAATTTGAAATCGTTACTTTTAACATGTTTAAAACTCCAAAAATAGGCCCAATGCTGCAACAGCATCAAATATAACAATCGCGGCATCCAAAACATCATATATCATATGATAACAGAATATATC
Source organism: Allium cepa (assembly GCA_030765085.1). NCBI lineage: Eukaryota > Viridiplantae > Streptophyta > Magnoliopsida > Asparagales > Amaryllidaceae > Allium > Allium cepa. The sequence goes on from CM060944.1 coordinate 435,147,716, forward strand.
ACAATATCTGTAAATAAATCAATACGGGTGAGGAATCCAGTTGGATCCCTCCAACCCGTTTCCCTACATCCATAGATGTTAGCATAATACCAATTCCGTTCCAATACGGAATATCGCAGTATATGGGATTTATAAAATATTATCCGCTATTATGCGGCGCAATAGGGTCTCGTCCGCTATATAATGCGGAAAAATCAACTCCAAGTATATATATAATACCAATTCCACTTCAAGATGGAATATCGCGGTATATGTTTTTAATAAATAATATCCGCTTAATATACGGCGCATAGGTTCTATTTCAATACAATAGATAGCTATTTATCATTCAATCGCACAATCAAAAAATTTTAAATCTAACTATTTAAAATTTAAATCAAAACAATTTCGATTGAGTGAGAAGTTCTCACCTTGCTTTTAATAACAGTTGCAGTGTTTTATTTCGAATAAAATTAAACGCGCGTTTAATTTTACCCAAAATTTTTACTAGCTCCAATCAACTCTAATCCTGCTCCATCGCATAGTGCTCGTCCATACGGACCCAACGCAATTCGTTTCGTGTGAAACGGATCTCGTATGAAGAAGCTATAATATTTTAAATTCGAACAAATTTATATATACATATATTTACAATTTTCATTTTAATTTTAACCTAATTTTTTTTTGGGCCACACGATTTTGAGAAACGAATCCAGGCCGTTCGCGAATGCTTCTTCTCTCCAGGTATTTGCGTTCGAACAAACCCATTACTTCAAAACGTTGACCAAATTTAGCTCCATCCTCGACGATCTATGAGTCGATCAAGCACCACAGATTCGTGCGCCTATCCAAGCTCTACCCACGGCCTGAACCCCATACGACTCGGTCTCCCCCTCCTTCATAAAAACGAGCTCGAACTGAAACCCTAGTTTTCCAGATCGAGGCCAATCCAAAGCCCTAGAAAGAAAACCCACCGTTGGATGTATCGAGCTCGGAGAGCTCTACACTTTTTCTGTTGGAAGCTTTCGCTAGAGATGAGTGGATTGATCGGAAATTGGAGATGAAAGTTAACGTTTTTCGGCCATTAAATGTTTTACTGCCGGCTATAACCCTAGCTCTATTTTTTAGTGTAAAATGAAGAAAGTTAGGTCCTTTTATAGAAAATTTCAAAAACACTATTTATCCCGAAATTTTCCGAACTCCAAACGAAGCGTGCCGCCTGGCGTTTATAATATTTTACCCCTATTCCGAACGCAATGAAATATATATCGGGAGCCAATTCGATCAAATTTGAAAGATAAGTTTTCGAATCGACTTATTTAAATTCAAAATTCACTCAAACTAATTTCTACGCATTTTAGCTTGCCCCGGACAAACTGTAAGTCCGATTAACACGAAGTTTGAAACCATACAATAATTTAACAGTATGGATCCGATGAAACTAGTTTCGTCGAAATCCGTGTTTGAAAAATGGCTATTATTACTCGTCAATTAAATATTAAAATATTCAATTTCTGCAATTTAACTTTTAATTCAATTTTAAAAGTTCTATAACATCATTCTAACTCCAATATGATTTAATACAACTTTACAAATCATTTTCAATCACATTAAACCTAATTTCCAATTATTTCTGTAATTTCAAGTATTAAATTATCGATTTAATTATCCAATTAAATCACTATATTCGAAATAAAATTCATTAGACTTAAAAATTTCACTTGTTAATATTTAAAATCAATTAAATATACAAATTTCAAATGACAGAAATTTTGGGTCGTTACAAACTTCCCCCCTTAAAAGAATTTCGTCCTCGAAATTACCAAGTAAGAAAAAGTTACAGAATCCATTAACTTTCAAAAATCCTTTTAGTGAAAATTTTATATTCACCTTTTCCAAAACCTTTAACTTCAACCAAAACATTGGTTTCCATTTTCTAGTTCAACTTCTACGTTTTCATTATGATTTGTTCAAATTAAATTACTAAAATCATTTAAGTGTTTAACTTTTCCAGAAATTCAATAGTTAAACTTCTTACAGTAACTTTACTAAGTTTTCAAATCCACTTAGTTGTCTTTTCAAAACCAACTATATCGTTTAACTTTTCAGCTTAAATCAAAGTTATAGTTTTCAAATTTTTCCAATTTTTCTCAAAAATATTCGAGCGCCTTAAATTTTCGAAAACTTTCGCCAGCGTCTCCATTGCGCGGCTAGCCCGGTACGACTACAAAAATGGCACCATGGCCCCTAGATTTCAAAAAGAAAAGAAAAAGGAAAGTGGCTGGACAAGAAAATCATCAAATTCCATACTGAAATTCAAATACATACCTTTTATCGAGCAATTCAATTTTTTTATCTTCGAAATCAAAATTCGAATTCCATTTCCTTTAATACACCTGTATATCCTGCTAGCCATAATATCCGATTACAACTTTCAAATTTATTTTGCACATTCCTTTACAAAATTTTCAATATATACTTCTTATACCATTTTTTTACTTTACTATTGAAGTTATATATCCATTTTCATTCTAGATTGCATTATCAATTTCATTCGAATTCAATTTACCCTTTCAATTCTGTTTGGATTCAACTACCTTCTAAATGTTGAATTTATCAATTATCTTTCATTCACAATTGATTCATATCAATATTTTAAATTAGTTTCATTTACAAATTCAATTACTTTACCTTTCAATTTATCAATTCAATTTCATTAACACTTAATGAATCTTCAACACAACCGAATTTATTCACTTTACATTCAACATTCATATTCACTTTGTTTCCTTCAATTTAGTTTAGCACATTTAATTAGCTTTAATGAATTAACACTTACATCCATTATTTCATATCATTTATTTACATTCAATTGATTAACATAATTCAATTGCCAATTCATTTAACATTTCAAATTGAATTTCATTTATATAACTCAAGTTTATATTTATCACTTTACTCATGTTACTTCGGTACCAAAATCAACTTCATTCAACATTACTTAAGTTATATTCCATTTCAACATTCAATTTGCAATTGTAAATTATTTATCCATTCACAATTTTATTTTCATAATTCAAACTTACTTCCAATTCATTTGTTACTAACCAAATTTATTTAGTTATTTATTTTTTTTCAATAAATTTTATTTAAGTAATCATTTCTTATATATATATAAGATCATTTCACTTAGACTCTTAGACCTTTCTTTAAATTCACTTTATTTAATTGATTCACTTATTCTTACTTTAATTTAACTCTATCCTTTAGGTTAAATTTATTCTATCAAAATTCAAATTGTATAAGTTATCAACCCTTTTATTATTGCCATAAATTTTTTAAATAGGATTCCAGAGTCTTTTCAGCCTTTCAAAACCATTATTGAAAACAATTCAAATTATCCTTTGAATTTCAAAACCAAACCCAAATTTTCCAAACAATTTCAATTTAAAACAATTCGGTAGCAATTCCACTTTTGGAAACCCGAAAATGCACACCGATGATGTCGCGATCATCACCGGAATTATTTTCCAGCGACCGAAAAGAGTTTAGAGCTTTTATCCCTTCAAAACACTTTTCCAAAACCTTTGAAATTCATTTTCAAAATCAAAAGGGATTTAAACTTTCCAAATCTCCAAAATTTTCAAATTCTTTTCAAAACATTTCCAAACACTTCTCTGGAATTCTATTTCTAATTATAAATCACATTTATAATTTACATTCTCAAATTTCATTTGTATATGGATTTTATTTCTAAACTTTTGATTATGATTCCAATTTCTTATTCAATTTCAATGATAATAATTTAAGATTATCAATTCCTAACAAACAAGCAGCCATATACTATAATAATTTACAAAAATTATTTCCTTTATTTACGAAATAGTTTTGGGTAAAATTATTTCATTTACCCTATTTTAAAACACTATCGTGTCGAATTGTTTTGTACAAGTGTTTAGAAATCCCTATCGATAGAGTTGTACAGACTATACCGACCAGAATCCATATACCACTCCACAAACCAATCATCACAATATAAAACAATTTTATATTCACTAACAAATACGCGCTCGTATCTATGATTACACTCAAACTCATTCTAGAATACTGCTGACTCTATCTCTAATGAGTAATTCCCAACAGAGCCAAGGTTATGACTTAACCATATGCTCTGATACCAGATGTAACGATTGGGATTTTCAACTCACGAAGGCCGACATTAATACGCCCACTGTATCAACTGCCGAGCAATCGAAGGCCGGAAAACCGTACCGTTAGGGTTAAAGAAGAGGTAGAAGATTGATGAAGTAGTTACCTCGTTCGAAGCCGTGACCCAGCCTTCCCACCGACTCACGACTCATCGCCTCTTCCCACCGACTCACGACTCATCGCCCCTTCCCACGATCCACGACTCATTCCCAAACCACGACCCACAACTCATTCCCAAACCACCGACTCACGACTTAACCCCACCGTGACACACGAGTCAAATCCAGTACCATCGACCTGCTCCAAAATCCCTACCGCGACCTTATCCATATCTCGCAAGCGACTCATCCTCTGTCGGGATAAAACTCCTATGTCACAATTCAAAATTAGGTCGTGCACGACCTAATTCAAATTCCCTAAACCGCAAGTTTCCTTCTCCTCTATATGTCGCGAACGACATAACTATGTCGCTGAGAAATCCCCAAATCGCTGATTCGAACTTCATTAAGTCGCGGCCGTGTTATCTCTTAAGGCACTGATGATTTCATAAGTCGCGAAGCTCCATTGAGTCGTTACCGAGTTATCCTCAAGTCGCAAAGAAGAAAATTAAGTCGTTGCCGAGTTTGTTTAAGTCGTGGCTCGTATTGCTTAAGTCGCTGCATTTTGTTTTCTTAAGTCGTGTACTGTTTGTGTTGTAATTTCTTAAGTCATTTGTGTTGAGTCATAAACCCTATAAATAGGGATGTAATGTCATTGTAATGGTTGTTGATTTTTGAATAAAATTCTTGTTTGATTGCTGTGTGCTTTCATCCTAAATTGGTAGTTGAGTGTAATCTCCTATCTCCACTTTCGGTTATTCGAGTGCGCTCGAATCAACGATTGTTGAAGCCGATTCGCGGAATCAAGTGCGCTTGATCAATGCTTGAAGAATTGAAGATCTTCTTTCACGGTATCGTGCGCGATCAACGTGACGAGGATAGCTAGAATTCGGTATCTTTGTGATCAACGAATTTGGGCATTTCAGTATCTTCAATCCACCGTTTGCTACATTTTCATCGTTATATCGATTTTCTGTTAATCCGCTGTGTCAGTTTGGTATCAGAGCTAGACTTAGCCAATCATAGCTAAGCCGAGTCTTGGAGCCAAGGAATTTGAAGTTGAAGTTCATCGTGTTCATCTTGAAGTTGTAACAAGTTAGAAGCTTTCGATCCATTTCATTTTGGATCAAAGTTGGAAAGGTGCTTGAGTTAGAGCCGAGAGTTGAAGCATCACTTTGATATCATTTGTTGAAGTATTGTGAAGTTCAATCATGCCACCAAGGAGAGCTAATCGTCATCAGAATGTTGAAGCGTTGTATAGAAGAGAAGAGGCCGAGCAAATGGAACAACGTATTAATGAGAAGTTTGATGAAGGCATTGGAAAGTTAGAGAAGTTGATGAATGATTTAAATCAAAATCAAAGGAGAAGATCACCAATCTCAAACCATGGAGGAAACCGAGTTTCGCCATCGGTTACGGAAGCGAGAAGGGTATCACTGCAATCTTTTAGAGAGAGAAGAGAAACATCAATTTCATCAAAGAGAGATCACCATGACTATGGACATGAAGAGAGGAGAACTCCACGTGAGTTTGAAGATGAACCATATAGAGATGAAGAGAGACATAGTAGAAGGGACATGCGTGATCAAAGGGATGATAATGGTCCAGATCGATATAGACGAACATTTGAATATGATGAAGAGGGTGATAGAGCTAGCATTCATTATCGAGATCGAGACCAAGTCCGAAATTCATATCGAGATGTAGATGATGATCGTCGATGGGAATCGGGTATGAAGATGGAAATTCCTGAATTTAAAGGTGGAATGGTTGCAGAAGAATTCTTGGATTGGTTGTCTAATGTTGAAGAAATCTTTGATTTCAAAGAGATTCCGGAAAATCGTCGAGTGAAGTTGGTTGCTACTAGGTTGAGGGGGAGAGCTTTGGCATGGTGACAGCAAACCAAACTTACGAGAGAGAGAACGGGGAAGTCAAAGGTTGAGTCTTGGGATAAGATGAAGAGGTTGATGAGAGCTACATTTTTACCTTACAACTATCAATCACTTATGTACCAGAGGTTGCAGAATCTAAGGCAGGGGACGAAGTCAGCCAATGATTATGCTGATGAATTCTACCAACTCATTGCTAGGAATGATATTATGGAGACAGAAGAGCAGTTGACTGCAAGATTTGTTGGAGGTTTACGAATGCAGATCCAGGATATGGTTAATATGTTTGATCCAAGATCTGTGGCGGAGGCACATCAGAAAGCGTTGGCTTGGGAGAAGTAGGGAAGGCGTGGAGGCGGTGTGTTTACTAGTTCCAACAATCAAGTGAAGGGTGTTAGTGGAAGTTCTAATGTTCCTAAAGCTGTCGCAAAACCAGTTGTGAATGAAGTTGCGAAGGCGAGAGTCAACAACAATTTCAAATGTTACAATTGTTAGGAAGTGGGTCACAAGAGTAATGAATGTCCGAAGCCAAGGAAACGAACTATGATTGCTGAAGTTGAAGGTGAGGATGATGATGAAGGTTATCCTACTCCAGTTGAGGAGGAAGAACAGGATGTCGCGTCAGGAGATGAAGGATGTAACCTAATGATGAGGAGGTCTTGTTTAATACCGAAGCAGGAAGAAGAGGCTAGTTGGTTGAGGAGTAACATCTTTCAGTCCACGTGCACTATTCTGGGAAAGGTTTGTAAGTTTGTGATTGATGTAGGAAGTTGTGACAATATTCTTTCTACTGAAGCTGTGAGAAAGTTGAAGTTGAAAACGGAGAAACATCATAATCCTTACAAGTTAGCGAGGTTAAGAAAAGGAGGAGAGGTGAAGGTGGATGAGCGAGTTCGAATTCCATTTTCTATTGGGAAGAAATATAAAGACGAAATCTGGTGTGATGTAGTTGAGATGGATGTTTGTCATTTGCTTTTGGGAAGACCGTGGCAGTACGATCGAGCAGTGCAGCATGACGGTCGAACCAATAGTTATAGTTTTATGTTTGAAGGCGTTAAGATTATTTTAGTTCCAAAGAAGAGACAGCATGGAGAGAGTAAATCTGAGGAGATTGAAGAGATATAAACTTTGCTATCGTTGAAAGAGTTTGTTAAGGAAGTTGAAGAGGAGCCTGAAGTATTCCTGTTGATTGGGCGGGAGTGTAACGAAGTGGTTGAGATTCCCGAAGAAGTGAAACCGGTACTGGAAGAGTTTGACGATGTATTTCCCGAGGAGCTGCCAACGGAGTTACCACTATTGAGGGATATTCAACATCAAATAGATCTTGTTCCAGGAGCTGCGTTACCACATCCATCACATTATCGTATGAGTCCCAAGGAACATGAAGAGTTGCGAAGGCAAGCGGAAGAATTGTTAGAGCAAGGGCGTGTGCAGGAAAGTCTAAGTCCTTGTGCGGTTCCAGACCTGTTGGTGCCGAAGAAGGATGGAACATGGAGGATGTGTACCGATAGTCGGGCGTTGAATAAGATCACTGTGAGGTACAGATTCCCAATGCCCAGATTGGATGATTTGTTGGACCGGTTAAGCGGAGCTACTATCTTTTCGAAGATTGATTTGAAGAGCGGTTATCATCAAATTCGAATTAGACCAGGTGACGAATGGAAAACAGCATTCAAGACGAGAGAAGGATTATACGAATGGATGGTTATGCCGTTTGGTCTATCAAATGCACTGAGTACATTCATGAGGGTGATGAATCAAATATTCAGGCCGTTCATTGGGAATTTTGTGGTAGTTTACTTTGATGACATTCTGATTTATAGTGCTAGTGTCGAGGAACATTTACATCATTTGAGAGAAGTGTTGATGGTACTGCGACAAGAACAATTTTATGCTGCAACGAAGAAATGTGTGTTCATGGCAAGAAGTGTCTTATTTTTGGGATATGTTGTGTCAGGAGAAGGAATATAGGTGGACCAGAATAAAGTGGAAGCAGTCAGGAATTGGCCACAGCCGAGAACAATAACGGAAGTGAGAAGTTTTCATGGATTGGCATCATTCTACCGAAGATTCATTCCACACTTCAGTAGCGTGATGGCACCGATTACTGATTGTATGAAGGGAAAATAGTTTTCATGGACAGAGGAAGCAGGGGTTGCTTTTGAGCGGATCAAAGGACTTTTGATGATAGCACCCATTCTCATTTTGCCGGATTTTCAGTTATTGTTTGAGCTACATACTGATGCATCGAAGGTTGTTATTGGAGGGGTGTTGAGTCAGAATGGACGTCCTATTGCATATTTCAGTGAAAAGTTATCAGAGGCAAAGATGAGATATAGTACATATGATGTGGAATTCTATGCTGTTGTACAAGCCGTTAAACATTGGAGACACTATCTATTTCAGAAAGAATTTTTTCTATATACTGATCATGAAGCGTTGAAACATTTACAAGGCCAAGACAAGATTTCAGCGAGACATGCATCATGGATTGCCTATTTACAGCAGTTTACTTTTGTTGTTAAACACAAGTCAGGGGTGACGAACCGGGTAGCTGATGCTTTGAGCAGGAGGAATCACTTGTTGACAACGTTGAAGGTTGAAGTGACAGGATTCAAATTATTACCGGAGTTGTTTGAGGAGGATCCTTACTTTGCAAGGTTTGTTGAGAAAGTTAAGGATGGGGATACCGACGAATTTGTATTGGTTGATGGTTTCTTATTCAAGGGGAATCGATTATGCATACCAGACTGTAGCTTGAGAATGAAGATTGTTAAAGAATTACATGAAGAAGGCCATGTGGGTAGAGATCGTACATTGCAGTTGATTTCTCAATCGTATTTTTGGCCGTCAATGAGAAAAGAAGTTGAGAGATTTGTGGAGAGATGCCATATCTGTCGAGTTTCGAAAGGAACAGCTACGAATGCAGGATTATATATGCCATTGCCGGTGCCTATCAGACCATGGGTTGATATTAGCATGGATTTCGTTTTGGGTCTGCCTATAACTCAGAGGGGAAATGATTCTATATATGTTGTAGTGGACAGGTTTTCAAAGATGGCGCATTTCATAGTTTGTAAGAAGACAGCTGATGCCGTCCGAGTGGCTCAATTATTCTTTAAAGAGGTGTATCGATTGCATGGTTTACCAGAATCCATCGTTTCTGATCGAGATACCAGATTTTTAAGCCATTTTTGGTTGAGTTTGTGGAAGATGGTCGGAACAAAGCTGAATTTTAGTAGCGCTTACCATCCGCAAACAGATGGGCAAACAGAGGTGGTGAATAGATCGTTGGGGAATTTGTTACGATATCTTGTGAAAGACAATTTGAAGAGTTGGGATGTGAAGTTGTGTCAAGCTGAATTTGCTCACAATCATGCAAATAACCGAAGTACAGGTTTCAGTCCATTTCAGATTGTATATTCAAGCTTACCAAAAGGGGCGTTGGATTTGGCAATAGTACCACAACCGAAGGGGACAGTTAAGCGGGCTGCTGATTTTGTTGACGGGTTGACGGAATGCCATAGAATCGTTCAGGAACGATTGGAAAAGGCAAATGAGAAGTATAAACAAATGGCGGATAAGAAACGAAGAAGTGTGGTCTTCAAAGAGGGTGATTTTGTTTACGCGGTATTAACGAAAGATCGTTTCCCAGTTGGAACTTACAACAAGTTGAAAGCACGAAAGATTGGTCCAGTAGAAATCCTGAAGAAGACCAATGATAATGCGTATCAGTTAAAGTTGCCGGAAAATGTTCATACTTCTGATGTTTTCAATGTCAAACATTTAATTCCGTATTATGGGGAGGATTTCATCGAAGATGACGAGAGTGTGAATTCGAGGACGAATTCTATCCAACAAGGGGAGGATGATGAAGTAGTTACCTCGTTCGAAGCCGCGACCGAGCCTTCCCACCGACTCACGACTCATCGCCACTTCCCACCGACTCACGACTTATCGCCCCTTCCCGCGATCCACGACTCATTCCCAAACCACGACCCACGACTCATTCCCAAACCACCTACTCACGACTTAACCCCACCGCGACACACGAGTCAAATCCAGTACCATCGACCTGCTCCAAAATCCCTACCGCGACCTTATCCATATCTCGCAAGCGACTCATCCTCTGCCGAGATAAAACTCCTATGTCGCAATTCAAAATTAGGTCATGCACGACCTAATTTAAATTCCCTAAACCGCAAGTTGCCTTCTCCTCTATATGTCGCGAACGACATAACTATGTCGTTGAGAAATCCGCAAATCGCTGATTCGAACTTCATTAAGTCGCGGCCGTGTTATCTCTTAAGGCGCTGATGATTTCATAAATCGCGAAGCTCCATTGAGTCGTTACCGAGTTATCCTCAAGTCGCGAAGAAGAAAATTAAGTCGTTGCCGAGTTTGTTTAAGTCGTGGCTCGTATTGCTTAAGTTGCTGCATTTTGTTTTCTTAAGTCGTGTACTGTTTGTGTTGTAATTTCTTAAGTCATTTGTGTTGAGTCATAAACGCTATAAATGGGGATGTAATGTCATTGTAATGGTTGTTGATTTTTGAATAAAATTCTTGTTTGATTGCTGTGTGCTTTCATCCTAAATTGGTAGTTCAGTGTAGTCTTCTATCTCCACTTTCGGTTATTCGAGTGCGCTCGAATCAACGATTGTTGAAGCCGATTCGCGGAATCAAGTGCGCTTGATCAACGCTTGAAGAATTGAAGATCTTATTTCACGGTATCATGCGCGATCAACGTGACGAGGATAGCTAGAATTCGGTATCTTTGTGATCAACGAATTTGGGCATTTTAGTATCTCCAATCCACCGTTTGCTACATTTTCATCGTTATATCGATTTTATGTTAATCCGCTGCGTCAAAGATAGAAGAAGAAAGAAAAAGCAATAGAAACAATATCATAATCTCACAATCGAAGCGGAACAACATATAATAGATAAATGAATATCTTTAGAACAAAGAATCATATCAGTTACCACATTACATCACATCACATTACATTACATAATCAGAGTGTACAACAACAAACAGCGGAAAAGAAATACTCTATACTAGTTGATATGCCAAGCCATCCAGCTTGCCTCCTGAGCTTCACAACATCTCCTGAATTCCAGAATGACCTGATAACCTGACTCTAGACTGCCCGTGTTAAAATTGGTGGGCACCCAGTGTTTAGGAAGGAAACAATAAACTCCAGGTTAGTCATAGGACTGGTGTGAGAACTTAAAACAGTTTATCTTTAAAAATAAACAAGGAAATATTTTTCTTTTTGTTTTTAAATAGATTCTCAATGCTTTTAGAAAATGAGACTACCATAAGGCCTCCCACACACACAATGCAAACGCAGAATCGAAGGAGATTTCTTCTTATGATAGTTAAATATGCTTGATACGTAGAAAGATTTATTTGATATTATTACTATAAGTGCAAAGTGTAGGAAAAAATTTCGAAAGTAATGATATAAATCTTAGCCAACATAGACATTTTGAACTATGCCTACAATAGCTACCATCTAAATAGTGGTGACCACCATAAGTAAATGGCAGGTTCTACAACTAAAACCGTATAAGGTGCGTATTGGAGTTTGGATTTCCAACAAATGGTCAGGCCAAGGAACTCCCAATGCTATATAGGTACGCTTCTGGAAAGACGCCCCGAGAACCTAACCGGATCTCTGCCAACACAAGGCCGGGTTACCCTTAGCTGGGTAACTACTCACACGAATATGCCATCCCCCGGTCGTAACCGACCTAAATCCCGGGATTCACCAACAACCACAAAGTAATAAGTTTGCAGCAACAACATAGGTTAAGTATCAGGGCTCCATACCATAATACCTCCTCTATCCAGGATGAAATGACATACACTAAGGGGGCGATGTCCCCCAATAACCTTGCTGCATCTTTTCCTGTTTTGACCATTTTTGGGTGTGAGGTCCGACGAAGTCTCGCCCACAAAGCAACGCTTTTTTTATAAAAGCCACGCTTTGATCAACAAATGCTCAACAGCACTTCGTATGCCACTTACCAAATTGGGAATGTATCACTAGTAACCATCAACTACATAACCTCTGAGCTCGTACGTCTCAGAGAAGGTTGTTAAGCTAAGAGAATAAATTCTCCGCCACCAACAGAAATATATTTGGTAGAAACCAGCTTTACATCGCAAATTGTAATGTCAGACACACATCCATACAAGTCCGTTCCGGGATCGAACAGAACCGAAGGAACTTCCAAAGAAGCCCTTGCAATCCGGATATTCACTAATCACGATCGGATTTCCCATCACAAAGGGTGATAAAATCTCTATATCGGAGATCAGCCGATGCAAAAACATTCGACGGTAATCCTTATGTTTTCATAAATATCCGGTCTTCAACACCGGTCTTCAAATGCTATCCATTACGACATATCATTATTCGGAATGGGATATATGACACAAAGGTCCTCTCCCGGCTAAACCGAATAACGAGCGCTTATTTTAAAAATAAGCGTAGCATTCAAATTCAAGCAAATCACATCAAATACCCATTTAAAGGTAAATACTGATAGTCGGTTATTTAACTATCAAGGCCAACAACCAATATCCAGCACCATAACAATCACTAGGCCCTTTATATTAATTTTCCATAAATTAATAACTAGCCAGATATTCGCTTCAATTTATCTTTAAAAAGATATATTCTCTAAACCATTTCAATTTCTTCATTGGAAAAGCAATTCAAATACTTATTCATTTTCAATTTATCTTTAAAAGATAAAAACCCAAAACATTTCACTTTATATTGGAAAACATTTCCATACTTATTTAACAATAAGTAATTCACAAATCTACTTATTTCCAATACTTAGAAAATGTCCAATATACTTAAAACATGATTAAGTATATATTCTATTCCTTTAAAGAAAACGTTTTCTTAAACACATTTATTTGGGTCCAAATGAATGTTGCGTAAAACATCGTTACGACAACCCAAAATCACTACTATAGGGATTCGAAATTAAGATAGATATATAAATCCCAATACTATATAAAACATTTCCATTCGAAAATCATTTACTATAACAACAGTATTATAGTCCATCTTTTCCTTATTTCTCGAAAACGTCTATTTCAACAATGAATGTTGAAATCTATGATTTTGACACCTAATACATTTTAAAACAACTTCAAATCGTTTTAATTCTATTTAAAATATCACTTCCCCAAAACATTTCTTTAATATATTATTCACTATCCAAAATCGTGAATATATTTCATTAACCAAATTCAACATTTCTACACGTTTTATTTTAAAGGATTATCCATGTCCAAAATCGTGGATAATCACCTCTAAAAAATCTAAAATAATTGACTTATCAAAATAAGTCGATTTCGGATTTATAAAACAACGTTTATAAATTCTATTTATATTTTATAACAACCTCAACTTATAAAATCCCTTTATTAACAAATTCTATATATATCTCATTTAAATGCCAAAATCCAATTTATAAGTTAATTACTTATAAATCTTTTATTTTACAAAATCTATTCATTTTATAACTTCACAATTTATAATCTATAAATTTTATTCACTTAAGAAACTCATTTATACTTCATTTTAACACTTATAAAAAAACTCGTTTTATAATTCCAATATCTTAATTTATAAACATCAATTTTATAAATCTTTTATATGAATCATTTATAATAATTCAAAAATCCCCATTCAAACTATTTTATAAAGTCATTAACTCCATATTTCAAAAATCAATTTTCAACTATATTTTCTCAAAAACCATAAATTTTATAACATTAAAATTATAACGTTTATTTATTTAAAATCAATCAATTTCCAAAATTCAATAAAACGTATACTTTTAAAAATCACTTTAAAAATCCTTTAAATTTAAAATCGTTACTTTTAACATGTTTAAAACTCCAAAAATAGGCCCAATGCGGCAACAGCACCAAATATAACAATCATGGCATCCAAAACATCATATATCATATGATAACAAAATATATCACAATATCTGTAAATAAATCAATACGGATGAGGAATCCAGTTGGATCCCTCCAACCTGTTTCCCTACATCCACAGCTGTTAGCACAATACCAATTCTGTTCCAATATGGAATATCGTGGTATATGGGATTTATAAAATATTATCCGCTATTATGTGGCGCAATAAGTCTCATCCGCTATATAATGCAGGAAAATCAACTCCAAGTACATATATAATACCAATTCTACTTCAAGATGGAATATCGCGGTACATGTTTTTAATAAATAACATCCGCTTAATATACGGCGCATAGGGTCTATTTCAATACAATAGAGAGCTATTCATCATTCAATCACACAATCAAGAAATTTTAAATCTAACTATTTACAATTTAAATCGAAACAATTTCGATTGAGTGAGAAGTTCTCACCTTGCTTTTAATAACAGTTGCAGTGTTTTATTTCGAATAAAATTAAATGCGCGCGTTTGATTTTATCCAAAATTTTCACTAGCTCCAATCAACTCCAATCTAGTTTCCTCGCGTAGTGCTCGTCCATACGGACCCAACGCAATTCGTTTTATGCGAAACGGACCTCGTATAAAGAAGTTATAATATTTTAAAGTTCAAACGAATTTATATATACATAAATTTACAATTTTCATTTTAATTTTAACCTATTTTTTTTCTGGGCCGTACGATTTTGAGAAACGAATCCAGGCCGTTCGCGAATGCTTCTTCTTCCCAGGTATTTCCGTTCGAACAAACCCATTACTTCGAAACATTGACCAAATTTAGCTCCATCCTCGACGATCTATGAGTCAATCAAGCACCACAGATTCGTGCGCCTATCCAAGCTCTACCCACGGCCTGAACCCCATGCGACTCGGTCGCCCCTTCTTCGTAAAAACAAGCTCGAACTGAAACCCTAGTTTTCCAGATCGAGGCCAATCCAATTCCTAGAACGAAAACCCACCGTTGGATGTATCGAGCTTGGTGAGCTCTACACTTTTTCTGTTGGAAGGTTTCGCTAGAGTTGAGTGGATTGATTGAAAATTGGAGATGAAAGTTAACTTTTTTGGCCATTAAATGTTTTACTGGCGGCTATAATCCTAGCTCGGTTTTTTGTGTAAAATGAAGAAAGTTAGGTCCTTTTATAGAAAATTTCCAAAACACTATTCATCCCGAAATTTTCCGAACTTCAAACGAAGCGTGTCGCCTGGCGTTTATAATGTTTTACCCCTATTCCGAACGCAATGGAATATATATTGGGAGCTAATTCGATCAAATTTGAAAGATAAGTTTTCGAATTGACTTATTTAAATTCAAAATTCACTCAAACCGATTTTTACGCATTTTAGCTTGCCCCGGACAAACCGAAGTCCAATTGACACGAAATTTGAAACCATACAGTAGTTTAACATTACGGATCCGAAATCTAAGACTGTTTGAAAAATGGCTATTTTTACTCGTCAATTAAATATTAAAATATTCAATTTCTGCAATTTAACTTTTAATTCAATTTTAAAAGTTCTATAACATCATTCTAACTCCAATATGATTTAATACAACTTTACAAATCATTTTCATTCACATTAAACCAAATTTCCAATTATTTCTGTAGTTTCAAATATTAAATTATCGATTTAATTATCCAATTAAATCACTATATTCGAAGTTAAATTTATTAGACTTAAAAATTTCACTTGTTAATATTTAAAATCAATTAAATATACGAATTTCAAATGACAGAAATTCTGGGTTGCTACATATTCCCAATTTTTATTAAAAAATGAATTTTAAGCATCTTCTAACCACGCATAATCGTGAGGACGTTTAAATGGGCTCAGAATCAACTCGTTTATTTAATAATCAATTTTGATGTGTGTTCCATACATGCATAACCGTGAGGACTTTTAAATGAGCATGAAAGCACATAATCAAATATTCTAAGTACTTCACCCATGCATAACCATGAGGACTTTTAAATGAGAGTGAGTACTTTTGGATAATTTTATTGCTTGTTGGTTAAAAAAGAATAATTTCCTGTTTAAATACCACATTTTGACATACTATATTGGATTTTGATGAGTGATGGTCGCTAGAAATATGATAGAAATAGAGACGGTCATCGAATTTTTAGCAACCAAAGTTATTACAAATTTTGTTTAAATTTTTAAAGAAATTTACTAAATATACTCTCTTAAGTTATAATATATGATTAATATCAACACTCATCAAAAAAAATTAGTCACTATTTTCCTTTTCGATAATCAGTAGGGAGTCAGATTAGTTAGTGTAGTCATTTAAGATCAAATCCAAAGAAAAATATAAAATCAAATTTCTAAAATGGCTTATCTGAGACTTAGTCGACAAAAACTATTTTCTCGAAGGGGTTATGTAAAAATATCTGCCAATTGAAAATCAGTTGAAATGAAATTTATGCAGATATTTTCTATGGAAATGTGATGCAACTAAACGAATGTCTCAACATAAAAACATGTTCCACTAGCACTTTTTCTATTAACTAGGCTACCAACATAATCTACATTTGAATGCCCTTTTAATTAAAAGTTATCATTAGATGGATACAATCGACCAAACCGTGAGGTGTGCAACAAATACCTTCTAATCCTTTTTACAACTTTTAAATGAGATTCTTTTGGATTTGATTGAAATCATGCACACAAACAAACAATGAACATAATGTCTAGAAGCAGTAAGAAGAAGAAGTGATCAATCATAGCTCGATATTTCTTTTAATCAACTAACTTACCATTTTCATCATTGTCAGATTTAATTGTGGTGCTCAATTTTCTCTATTGATCACTGGTTAATTGAAATCATATTATGGTGTAGATTTCAACATATAATACATCTTTTGTTGCCTATTTTGACTCTGCCAACCTTTGTACTTTTCTAGGCTAAAGAACTTTGATTGTCGTCCGTCATGTGCCTGGAACAGCTAGAATCCAATACCACATTTGTTGTTCCATAGTCGCCTAACAGACCTACACGAGGAAAGATTTTTGTGACCTATTTGTTTTTATAGGTCCATGATTGTTAGTGACAAATGATTTTGAAAAATAAGTTTGCGTATAACCAAAACAGTTATTGTTTGTTCCTTTTGGCACCCAGATTTGTTTGACTTTAAGGGATTTTACATTCATGCCTTTTGGCACCCAGATTTGTTTGACTTTAAGGGATTTTACATACATGCCTTTAGGAACCCAAATTTGTATGGTTTTCGTGTGCTTGGGTCTAAACCAGCAATTGTTTTGATTGTGTCTAACTTTTTAACAAACCATGCACTTGGAATTGACATGATTGGTTTCACTTCTAACTCTTTCAGATTGAGTATACCCAAGTCCTCGTCTAACAATATTAACAGTTTGTTTCCCTAATAGCACATTTAGTGATCTTTCTTCTTTGGAGAATTTTCCTATAGTTGTAGACAATTTTTGGACTTGTGTCTTGAGAGATTCATTTTCATTCAATAACAGAGTGCACCTCTTAATAGAATTTTCTTCCCTAGTATTTCACTTTCTTTCAAAATCAGAATTTCATTTTCAAGCGATTCAATTTTAGATTCTAATTTTTTTATTTCCTCTTTTAATGATGGAAACTTATCACACTTAGGGCTCTTATTTCGATAGTTTTTAACCAATTGATCAAGCTGCTTATTTAGTTATATTAAACTATCTCTTTGTGATTCAATATTAGTGTACTTCTCCCCAAGTCTTTCAAAACAGCCATTTACTTCATGAAAATGTACAAGTAATTCCAAGTGAGTAAGTTTTGATACCTCACTTGGCTCCTCATCACCGCTATCAGTTGTTTCTCCTCAAAGACACAGATTTGCTTTTTCACTCTCATTGCCAGTGCTTTTATCAACTTCATCACTTTCATCCGAAGTAGCTGCAAAACTTCTCCTTTTCGATTTCTTTTCTTTGCTGAATTGATTTTGAGGACAATTTGGCTTGATATGACCAGGTTTATTGCAATTGTGACAAATGATCTTTTGCTCTTCTTAGTTATCTATGACTTTGACAATTCTGTTCTTCAATTATTGATTTAGAGTTGGATTTCCATACTTGTGGTTCCACCTTTTGAATCTCTTTATTATCAGTACCAATTCTGCTGCTCCATCATCATCATCTTCACTTTCAGCTGTTTCTTTGAGAGCTATTGATTTCATTCGCGTATCACCTCCTTCACATTCTTCCTTGAATTTGATTTCAAGTTCATACGTGGTGAAATTTCCAATGAGTTCTTCAACTTTAATCTATTTCAGATGCTTTGATTCTTGAATGGCAGTAAGTTTTGCTTCAAAATTTCGTGATAGAATTCTAAGGATTTTTCGGACTATTTCCACTTCTGTGTATGGTTTTCCTAGAGATTTTGACTTGTATATAAGATTAGAAAGTCATTCATACATTTCTTCGACACTTTCATCCTTTTCCATTCTGAAGTTCTCGTACTTAGTACTAAGCATGGCAAAGCAAGATTCTTTAACCCGAGAGGTTCCTTCATGAGTCACTTCAAGCATGTGCCATATTTCTTGTGCAGTTTGACAATGTGAGAAATGATTAAATTCAATTTGATCTAATGAACAAATAATAGAATTCATAGCTTTAGCATTAGCACTTTGCAGTTTATTTTCAAGATCTATCAGTTGATCTATTGTTTTTTTACTTCTTGATTATCTACCATTGTTGTTGGTGTGCTATATACCATCTCAACAATATTCCATGCATAATTCATTCTACCTTTCCAACATGCATATTGACCATTGAACATGGGTGATGCATCTATGGACTAACCCTTAACAAAAACATTATTAAAAGAAGCCAATAAAAAATCAAAATTTTAAAATAAAAATGGTTTTTTTCCTTGCTCCGATACCACATGTAGGATAGTTTTCACCCTAAAGGGGGGATAAATAGGATGATATTAAAAATAATTAAAAATAAATGTGAAAATAAAAATAATAATTGAGAGTAATGTAAAAGATATCACATTCAAATTTACCCAGCTTGGCAAAACCCTATCTACGTGCTGCCCTCAAGGTTTCTACTAAAAATTAAGTAGTCAGACGCTTACACACGTAAATTTTTGACACCCCTACTTGACTAACCCAACTCCATGCTCAAAACCCTCCCACAACTCAGCCAACAAATTGCAAATTCTCAAAGTACACCACTGTAGTTCGTAACCTAGTTACACAATTAGAGTTTGAATTGATTTGAAAAAGAAATTACAGATAAAATAAACTAAACCAAAATAAGAAAACAAAACCCTATTTCTTTATAACTCAAGCCCAAATATAATTAAAGCCGACCCAAATAATAATTAAAAGAGATAGTCTTCTTTTTCCCTTTCAGTAGTACATTCGACCGTCCCTTTTTTGTATTCGTGGCTACCTCGTTTCTTTTTCTTCCTCTTCAAAATCTAAGGTTTTGAAATTGAAGCTGCGCATTGATGTTGTGATCGATTGAGTGATGAATTCAATTCGGCTTTGCCAATCGATCCTGGCTTCGATTGGCTTGCGTTTGCTCCAATTTTTATCAATCACGAATGATAGAAATGGTATGCAATTTATCCCTTTTTTAATTTTGATTACACTCGACTTCGATTCAAGTTTAGTGATTTATTGCTCTGGTAATTGCTTGAACTAGTACCGATTGCCAATGATGATGCTGGGTTTAATTTATAGGGTTGAAAATCCTATACTTATGTTCGTATAATTTTGGTTTGAATAATTCATGATTTTGTTTTTTGCGTTGATTTTTGATCGAATGAGTGCTGTGATCTCTGATTTGTTCGTTCTTGAATTTACTTGAATAATTTTTAAGTCGGTTCCGTTCTTTTTGGCATTTGAATTTGTTTCTCGTTCTTTACCTCTGTGACTTTGACATTTTAATTTTTTAGAAAAAATATGACTTGTTAACTCGTGTTATCATCTACGAGTTCCATTTTCTTTTTTGGCTTTGACTTTATGACTTCATTCAAACTACTACCTTGTTCATTTCTTTGTATTCCTTTCACTTTGACTGGTTCATTGACTCACGGCTTCATGAGTGATCTGCACTTTGAATTTTGCACACGTGTTGTTGTGGACATGTCTCTGATCAGTTGGTCTTCATGGGTTATGATATGTTCACACCGCTTTGACCATTCATGCTGGTGCAGTTTGTATTTATGCATTTAGGCTTATTCACTTGAGTCTGGTTTTGTTTGCATATGAGCTTCATGTGTACTCGAGCCTATTGGTTGTTGCAGTCTTGTTAGCCTTTGATTTGTGCACTTGTATTTTCATTTGAAGTTTATTGCTCTAGTCTGGCCATTGCATTACTTTGACTCATACTTGCCTTCACACACTTGAAATGTTGAAATTGTATTGTTTGGAGTTTTGGTACGAGTTTGTTGGTCTGCACCGTGCATTGAACATGACCATTTGGTTGAGTTATTTGCCTTTGAGTTAACTGTGCAATTGAGATATGGTTCTGGTTCATTTCAGTTCTTTATTCTATTTTGAATCCATGTAGATTCTGATATGTTTCTCTATTTTGGTCTGGTTCACCACTTTCTTTTAATTGCACTGGCCTTGTGAGGGTGTTGTTGTGTTCTCTGACCATATATTCTTGCTTGTTGTTTCCTCACTTTGTTTATATACACTGTCATTGGTCATGTGGTCTTCAGGTATTGCTCCTGACCATTTCATTGAACATGCACTAGTTTGCACTATTATCTTGCTCGGACCATGTGAGCACATGCATTTATGTTGCTTTGAGTTGTAGTCATGTGGTCTGAAGCTTTTTGCATATGCTCTATGTATATTTGGAGTACTGTTGCATTGTAGTTGGTTTGAGTTCTTGTCGTATTGGTTCTGTTTGGAGTTGAAGTTTTCATATTGTATTGTAGACTGGTCTTGGGTTCATGTCTGATGTATGTTGCATGCTCCATTCATTTGAGTTTGAACTAATATATGTGTGTTCATGCATGTATGTTGGTGCCTTATTGAGTGCACTTGTATTTGAACCCACCTTATAGTTTGGTTTCATTTTAGACCATGTTGACTGACTATGAAACTTATACTTGATCATTCTATTTTTGTTTTTGTATTGCACCTGAGTTGAATCCATCTTTTTGCTTGGGTTTGACCTTGTGCTCACCTGTCCATGCAGTTTTAACAAACAAATGTATATCGGTGTGCACAGCCTTATGAGATATACAGTGATACACTGTGCATGTTACAAGCTGTTCGTGTAAGATGAATTCAAAATAAAAATGATGACGAACAACCCAAATAACTGAGGCAAATAATATTTTCAAAACACATACATCATTGTACATTGCAAAATATTTCTTGTTCAATTTTACCGCGTCGGTGTTTATTTTGTAGATATCTCAGATGCGGGATACGATCTGGAACAGAGTTAGAGATCAAATACGAGTGAAAGTGAATATGTAGTGAGGTGTTATATGTAGCTTGAAAATTGTGTTGTAATTGAAGTTGTATTGTAATTGAAAATGTGTAAATGTAGTGAGATCTCAAATTTGTACTATTCGAGTTTGTAATAAAATATTTGTTTGAATAAAATATTTGTTTAAATATGAATTCCGAGTTATTTATTTTATTCAATAAATATTTATTTAATTATATGAAAAATAAAATAGTATAATAAAAAATACATTTAAGCGAATATATATGTTTATTATCATCAAACAAAAATCATACACTAGTGCACTAGCATATTCTACATTTTTTTACTAATTTACCTCTTTAATATACTACATACCATGGTCCATTCTTTACGAAACGAGCGATGCATTTAAACGGGATATTTGATTGGAGTTTTTAAATTAATCATTTAATTTATAGTTAATTAATCATTATTTTATCGTATAATATGGTTAAATAATTGCAAATAAAATGAAATAAATTATGAAATTTCATTAAATACTATAAATATTCGAAAGGCAAATGCAGTAATTTAAAGATACAAATAAAATGATAAAACTACATTTTTTCAATGCAACTTTGCTACAATAATTTCATCTTGTATGATATCGCGAAGTATTGTCATTTCATTGCTTATGTGTTTTATTGTACTTATTTAATCACTGTGTTTTTGTTATTTCTCATACTATAATATTTCTCAAGGTATTCTTCTAGAGCAAGATCATGATCATAATTATAAGCCATAAATCTGTATTACCACCGTTGTATTTTATATAACATTGTGTATGGTTATTGTAGCAACGCCACCTTTTACTTGAGTTTCCAGTATGTTGGCATGTTCTTTAAAATGGTAAACTTGTTCGTTCGAAAATTATGTTGATAATGTTCTTGATGACTGTTTAATAATCCTCCACCCATTGTAAAATCGTATAATTTGACATTCAAATTCATTTAATATTATTCCTTCTTCTGCGTAGATATTTTGATATAACGATGAAATCATGCACGTCTTCATAGCCGAAATCAGTATCTGAATCATTCATTGATAGTAGAAGAGCAACTATGATGAAAATATAAGAGAAGAGAGATGGAAGGAAGAAGGGAAAGAAAACATAAATCAACGGAGATGTTGGCGTTCATACGTTGGCATTGGATGCGTCCGACGCCAACGCATCTTTTTTCTGCTTTCTGCCCAAGGGTACATTTGAGGAAAATGGACAGTTGGGCCTTCCGACGCATCGAAAGCATACTAAGTGGAAACTTCCCATTAGTTGGCGGCAAATGGTGTCTAACTCTTAACAATTTAAGCATCTTATTGGCTTGTCAAACTAGACAACTTTATCCCTTAATCTTTCTATATGTTGTACTAATTCTTACTATATACGAAGAGGTTTTATAAATTTTTATATTGCATTTTACAACATAAGCTGACGAACTTACGTTATTTGTAAAGCAAGATGGAGAAATATTATATATCATACTTACACTTATATTGATTTTATTTTATTTTTCTATAAAGATCTATGTATAGATCTTTCCATGATCAATCAGAAATTGACATTTGTTTAACTATAACTAACATTTCACTTGCTACAAACCCATATTCTATTTAGTATAAGTTAATAAATTAAGTGTCATTTAAACTCAATTTGGGCCTTGATATTGCGTACGTTTGAATTAAAAAGCCATTTGGATATCCGAGACATGATTCAGTTGCGTTGATTAAAAAATTTAACCAACCTTGATGTTATGTTAATGCTTTATGTAACGACCCGATATTTTCAACCATTCGCATCTGTACTTGTCGGACTTGAATTGCTCACAATACCGTGTTGTAAATAAAAATTGGCAAATCTCATAATATAAAAAAAAAATCAAAGACACAGAGTATTTAATAATACATCGGAAGTAAAAGAGATAGTAGTTCATGAAGCTACTACATATATATAAGACACATCAGAGTTAAACAAGATACAACAGAAAAGTAACAAGATACATCCGGTACAAATCAGAATACATCACCGAAATCCACTAGATAACTGGAATCAACTGAATAACTGAAAGAAAAATAGATGGCTGGATCTTCAAGCAAAGCTCCAACTCCGAAGGTGAGTTTTGAATGCTGAATTACTCAGTCTGACCAGAGTGTAAAGCAAAACACAAAACACTCGAGTCAGGACATACATACTTATGAACTGTAAATCAACTCAAGTGAACAGTAACAAAATGCATTTGTAACTCAAAGGATGCTTGGGATCGCCCATCCTTTAAGGATCCCTTAAACTATTTACTATGTAGTAATATTACGCTATTATAATAATGTCTATAGTAAAATAAACTTACTTTTAAATAGCGTTAAGGGGTTATCCATATAGCCCTTACCACGTAATAGTCCCAGTAGTCTATCCAGTATCAGCGCATCTCTAGATCAGGATACTACTCTAAATACTCCATGGGAAATGAGAGAAAACCAAACTCGTACAAGGCATGCTAAGATAGGTGACACGGCACACAAGGCAATGCCAGGGTAGATATACCAATTACTATCCGGACTGGTGGTGACGCATAGCGCGCAGCTACCGCCCACCTCGAGCCACACCCCTAAAATCAAAAATCAAAAGTGGCTAACGAATTAATCTCTAAGTCAGAATATAATAGAATGGTATCGAAGGAGTGTGTCCGATAAGATGAGCTACCTCACAGGCCCGGAATCGCTCCTGTTTTAGCCCCCTTATGCCAACTCAAGGGAGTCAGGTCCACGTAATATACCTCAAGAACATCGCCACCATCCTACTTCATTCTGGACACTCCACCACGTACACGGTCGCTAAACTGGTTTTCGAAGTTGGCAGAGAGTATGACAACTTCTGATCCCGGTCTCTTTAACAACCAATCGTATTATAACGCCGTGGCCATTTCAAAATAGTTCATACTTCAAAATCAAATCATTTCATTTCAAAACTATGTTACTTTCAAAATAGTTTATACTTCGAAACAAAAACCATTTTTATTTCAGAACTATATTCAATTCAATACGATATCATTTCCATTTCAAACATATATTCATCTTTCAAAAATCATAATACTTTCAAAGTTATAACTCTTTCTAAAAAAAAATACTTGAGATCATTACACTTTGAAAATCATAACATTTCGAAATCATATATTTAAAATCATGGTACCTTCCTTTAATTCTTTACATTTTACAAATTTATTCAATTAAACGCAAATTTTTAAATTTCCAATTTAATTCAATTAAATCCATCCGTTTCAATTCAATTCAGTTTCCCAACAAACCATTTCAAATCTTATCAATTTCAAACACCGATTTGAACCACAAAATATACTATTTTGTTTCAGTATAATTCAAAACATAAATATACCACATTTCAAAACTAAATTGAAAATCTCATCTATACATACATACATATATTCATATATATATATATATATATATATATATATATATATATATCAAACTCACTTTTAAATTATTTAGCTTTGAAATATTTGCTTAATAAACTCAACATCATTTAAATAAATCCAAATTACAAGTAAACTAAATATCCTTTCATACTAATATAAACTTAAAATATTCATTTGTCAAATAGGTCAAAATCAATTATTATTCCAAATTCACATTCCTTATAAAATCAAAAATTGTCATTTAAAACCATTTCAAAATAATTTCCTTTCAAATCCTTTATCAACTTAAATATTAAAATTAAATATAATGTTAAAATCAAATATGTCATTCATTCATTATTTCAAATGTTATTTCAAAACACATTTCAAAATTCCATTCAAAAATCCATTTATCTCATTTCATTTCATTCCATTTAACACATAACCAAGTAAACCTTATTCAAACTCAAATTCAATTCAAATTCTTTAAAAATTCAAATTTAAACATTAAGTTATATTCAAAACTCCATAAATTTCACAAATAATCATTTCCAAAAGTTAAATCATTTAACACTTTAAAATATAACTCAAATAGTGTTAAAATCTATAATATTTCAAAACAGTGTCAAATTATAGCAACGACAGCATTTATAAAGTACTATCGTAGCTTATAGTTTCCAAAATAGTTTAGTTTAGGAACAACGGCATTTATAAAATGTCGTAATAGATATTTAGTTATTTCAAACATAGTTAAATTCAAAATCAATAGCACTTAAGAATGTTGTCATAAGACCACAACATTTTTGGAAATGCTATTAATAAAATTCTAGATTTTATTATAACTTTAGAAACATTAACACTCTAAATTTTTGTTATTTTAAACTTATAAATCATATTTCTAGACTTCAAAATTTTAGATTTAAATAATATTAACATATGATTTACCACAATAAAATTTTATAATTAAATATCCCATTTAAAACTTTATTCATTTGTTAAGTCAAAATTTACTGTTTCTTAACTTATTAATTTAACCAAAACTTAACATTTTACTTATATCATTTCAAACTTTAAATTTAATTTCCATTATTTACTTACATTTTTAAAATAAAATTTAAAGTCAAAAATCACATTTACTTCAAATTTACATGCATAAATTCACAAAAATCAAAACTTAATATTTAGCCTTCTTAAAACCATAATATATATATATATATTTAAATCGAAATTTCACACTTTTAAAAATACATATCTTAAGAAAAAACATTTAAAAATATACCACGGGGTCTGTATATAATTTTCTAACCTAGGTCAAGTGATACAGATATATATCATTTCAATCCGGTATTTAAAAGAAAACTGGGTTCTATCATTTCGAACCCACAATGCCAAGCCAAATAAAATACAATAAAAATCACTTGAGCCTATTATTTCAGCTCATAATAATTTTTTCCTATTCTAATGTTCGTTCGGGTGTTAATCATTTCAACACATAGTGATTCTATTCTAACAGGGAACTTGTTGTGTGAACGTATGCATAAACAATATAAACAAATATACTAACATGTCAACGTCACAATATACTGTCATATATCATAAGTCAGGTGATAATCAACAAAGTAAACATGGTAATAACATGGTATAGCATATCATATAAACATCATTTACTTGCATAAACATTTTAATTACTAAACACTTGTCATGAATTTATCATTTCATAAGTAAAAATGTCAGAGTGAGAAGGACTCGCATTTATCAAAGCTAGAGACCACTACGATACACAAGAACGATTCCAAAGGCACGACAAGCACGATACAGCATGACTTTGGATTTGAATGAATGGAGAACCTTGATATTGATCTTATATACAACAAATAAAC
This sequence comes from Allium cepa, assembly GCA_030765085.1. NCBI lineage: Eukaryota > Viridiplantae > Streptophyta > Magnoliopsida > Asparagales > Amaryllidaceae > Allium > Allium cepa. The sequence goes on from CM060944.1 coordinate 435,174,636, forward strand.
AAGATCGTATGAACATACATTTGCAACACAAAAACATTAAAACAATTTAAAACAAAAAGGAACAAAAAAGCAAGATGACCTAACCTTGCCTTTAACCATTCAAATGCTTGGCATAAGGGATCATATGCTTGGCCATGGTTGGACATAGGCTTCGGTATGGCATCATATAGGTCGGGTTTAACTTCAAAACATACCGCTAGCAAGGAATGTGAAGTGTAGGGGTTACAACATAGGAAATACAAAGGGACAAGGCAAAAAGGAGCGGAGTTTTGCATCACTAGGCTCGGCCTATGTTCATGTTTGGCTCGGCCATGGCTCATTTTAGGTCAGGTCAGATGTGGAGCCGATGGTTAGAGGTCATGGCAGCAAGTAGTGGTGGTGTTAGAAGTGGTGGCCAAGGCTAAACATGAAGGTGATGGTGGAAATGCCTTGGCTAGGCATTGTTTTGGAGTTTTGCAATGTTTTTGTGGTGGAAGCTCATCTAGAAGGTCATGGCCAGATTTGGTCTGAGGAGAAGAGTGGTTTGCTGTGTATGATGAGGAAAAAGAGATGGTGGTGGTGGTCGGTGAAGATGGTGGTGGTTGTGGCCGAGCAAAGCTAGAGAAAGCAAGGCAAAAATCAAAGAAAAATAATGAAGAAGATAGGGAAAAGGAAGCCATTACCTACTAATTTTTTTTCAGGAGATGAGAAATGAAATTTTGAGAATTTTTTCATGTGAATGCTAAGGAGAGTAGGAGGTTTGTATGGATATACCAAGAGAAAATGAAAGGCCAAGGCAATAAAGAGACAAGGAAAGGAAGAGTCACAAGTAAATGAAAAGACTTTGTCTCTTTGAATTTCCAATTTTAATAGTTCACTTTAAACAAATAAAAAATCAAGTAAATAAAATAAAAAGCTGAAAAAAATAAGGTAGAAATTAAAATAAAATAATTTCTTACGAAAAATAGAAAATAAATAAAGAAAATACTTTATTTAATTGAAACTAGAATTTAAATTGTAGACAAAATACAACTAACATTGAAAAATTTCAGCTATACTTTTAAAATGTTTTAAAAATAAAATATATACATAACAAGTCATGTTACACATGTAAACATAAATTAGAACATGACATGACAAACAAAAATATTATTTATATAAATTAAAATAAACAATTTTGTTAAATACAACAATTTACATAGAATAGTGTAAAAAGCATAACTTTCACAATATTAATCGGATTTCAACGAAATGAAAAGCAGTATACTTGAAATTTTATCTATTTTCATAATAAAAGATAAAATTCAAAAATTCAAAATTTTATGTTTTAAATTTAAACGTCAAAGTTGACCGTATTGACCAAAATTCACATTTTTGGAAAATATTCTATTTAGTCATGTTTGGATTTCTAATTTACATTAAAATCACAATTTAAATTTAAAATTTAAAATTTATTCATTTTAATAAATAAAATAAAGTTTTTAATTAGAAATTTCAATTAAAATAATTAAAGTATATAATTAAAATAATCATGAAATACAGGATTGTTGCACTCTCCCACACTCAAAACTTTTCATCCCCGAAAAGAAATGAGGTATGGAAAGACACAGAAAAAGATAGAATGAAATAGGATTAAGAAAAGATGACAAGAAGATTGAAATTATACCTGATAACTATTGTTATAGGTAGGTTTAACAAGGTGGAGATGGTCTTCCCAAAATCCTCCTGAATCAAGAACATAAGCACAAAAAAGATCTTCTAGAATCTGATTCACCCTTTCCGCTTGACCGATGGTCTGTGGATGGCAAGCAGTGTTCAGATTCAAAAATGTGTACCAAAGGTTATAGAAAGACTTCTAAATAGATTGGTATAAGAAATAGCCTTCCCATTCTACAGCAAGATAAGGGAAATAAGGGCAACCAAAAGATAGTTTGAAAACAAAATAATATAATAAATTTGAAACCATGAAAATTTCAACTTAAATTGAAAATTAATTTTACATAAGTTAAATAAATCTTAACCATCTCTAATTTCATTATCTTATCATCCAATTATCTTAAATAATAATCTCTAAAATCATGGATTTGAAAAAAAATCATTTATTATACTCACAATGTACTCAATAAAATTAATTCTTCTTTATTCCTAATTATGATTAAATTTATTCCTCCCAATATATTTTATCACCTATGATAAGTACATTTATACTTATTATAACTGCTTTAAATTTATTCTTAATTCCTTTATCATCATTTTATATGGTAAATTATTCCATTACCCTTTTACTCTATATACCTCTGTTAATCTTTTTATAACTAAAATTTAAGTGTGTAACATTTATTATAACCACTCAAATTTTATTTATAAAGTCCTTTTATATTGTATATTATCCAATTACATTGTTAACTTGTAAAAAAATTAAAGTAAGTTATATTGGAATGCAACTGAGTATTATACAAATAAAACTTTCTAATTCAATCATTTCAAATTTGAATCATTTATTCAAAAATTTTGATTTTCTTTTTATAATTGAAATTATTCTTTAAGATAAAATTTAAGAACTAAATTTATGATTCCCTTTAAACCATTTAGAGATGAATAAATTTATGTACATAATATGTCAAATCAAATTTAAATCATATATCTATATACATTATAAATCAGGTCATATTTAGAAAGTCAAATCAATTAAATTTCCTAAGGCAACACTGTAGCAAAACTACAGAATGGACTCTTCACTTTGAAACTCTAAAATTAATGTCGATAATGCTACAGTAATCACCGAAGTTATTTTCCAGCAGCAAAGCGAAGAGCACCGATTTTAAACTTTAAAATTCTTTGGAAACTAATTTCTATTCAAAAATACTTTAAATAATATATCCTTTTAAAATTTTAAACACAAGGTTTGAAACTGTCGGAAATTAAATTCTCAAATTCTTGTTTTAAATTCATTTTAAATTTCCAAATGAACTTATAACCATGTTTTATAGTTCAATTATATACATATGAAATAAGAGATAATGATATATAAAACCAAATATTATTTCTTAACAACCAATTAAATAAAGATCCAGAAAAATTTATAATAAAGTTACAAAATTTATTTCATTACTAAATTTGACAAACCATATTGTGTCAGTTTGCTCTGTTCAAGTATTTTTGAAATCCTATTGATAACGTTCATCGGACGAATCGATCGGAAACCCAAATCAACATCAACAACTCAAACAGCACAATATAAAACAAAACATTAAATATAGATTTACAAGTACAATTCAAAAATGGTTTGAAGATAGGTTGGAAACAAAAGACAAGATGATTAATTAACAAAATAGGTAGATGGATAAGTTTAAATAAATCGCGGGCAACCTTAATCGGGTCAACCATGACTTAAAGAATAAGATCGATGTGGATTTCTGGGGTAAATCTACATTCGATCTCAAGAGATAGAGTTCGGAATAATAAGAGATACTAATATCTAAACCGAGGATATAAATCTCCGGTGAATCAATGCTAAATGTAAAGAAGTTTCACCCCTTTATAAATCAATTTGAGATTGGCGAGACCGCCGACTCATTATAAAGATCATTCGAAGTGAGTTATGGGATACTGTAGAATCAAAAGAAGATGAATATTGAGGGACAAGAATGGATTTTGGAACCTCAGGGAACGTTTCAAAATTCAAAGGAAATTCAAATCGAAAGGAGAGGAATTCAATCTCGAACGAAAGCGATTCTGTAATTAAATCTACTCCATATGCTGAGTTTTGCCTAAAACCAGAGATCTGATACCAAATGTAACGACCCGATATTTTCAATCATTCGCATCCGCACAAGTCGGACTTGAATTGCTTAAAATAACGCGTTGTAAATAAAATTTGGCAAATCTCAGAATATACAATAAATAAATAATCACAGATCAAAGACACAGAGTATTTAATAATGCAGTGGAAGTAAAAGAGATAGTAGTTCATGAAGCTACTATATATATATATATAAGATACTTAAGAGTTAAACGAGATACAGCAGAAGAGTAACAAGATACATCAGGTACAAATCAAAATACATCACTGAAATCCACTAGATAAGCGTAAAGCAAAACACAAAACACTCGAAGTCAGGACATACATACTTATGAACCCTAAATCAATTCAAGTGAATAGTAACATAATGCATCAGTAACTCAAAGGATGCTTGGGACCGTCCATCCTTTAAGGATCCGTTAAACTATTTACTATGTAGTAATATTACGCTATTATAATAAAGTCTATAGTAAAATAAACTTACTTTAAATAGCATTAAGGGGTTACGCGTATAGCCCTTACCATGTAATAGTCCCAGTAGTCCATCCAGTATCAGCGCATATCCAAATTGGGAGACTACCCTAAATACTCCACGGGTTACGGGAGAAAACCAAACTCGTACAAGGCGCGCTAGGGTAGGTGACATGACACACAAGGCAATGCCAGGGTGGATATACCAATTACTATGCGAACTGGTGGTGACGCATAGTGCGCAGCTACCGCCCAACTCGAGCCACACCCCCAAAATCAAAAACTAAAACCAAAAGTTAAAAGTGGCCACCGAATCAATCTCAAAGTCAGAATATAATAGAATGTTATCGAAGGAGTGTGTATGATAAGAGGAGCTACCTCACTGGCCCGGAATCGCTCCTGTTATAGCCACCTTATGCCAACTCACGGAAGTCGGGTCCACGTAATATACCTCAAGAACGTCGCCATCATCTTACTTCATTCTGGAAACTCCACCGCGTACACGGTTGTTAAAGTGGTTTTCGGAGTTGGCAGAGAGTATGACAAATTCCGATCCCCGTCTCGTTAACAATCAATCGTTATTATGACACCGTGGCCATTTTAAAATAGTTCATACTTCAAAATCAAATCATTTCATTTTAAAACTATATTACTTTCAAACTAGTATATACTTCGAAACCAAATCCATTTTTATTTCAGAACTATATTCAATTCAATACGATATCATTTCCATTTCAAACATATATTCATCTTTCAAAAATCATAATACTTTCAAAGTTATAACTCTCTCTAAACCAAAATACTTGAAATCATTACACTTTGAAAAATCATAATATTTCAAAATCATACATTTGAAATCATGGTTCCTTCCTTTAACTCTTTACATTTTACAAATTTATTCAATTAACCAAAATTTTCAAATATCCAATTTAATTCAATTAAATCCATCCGTTTCAATTCAATTCAGTTTCCCAACAAACCATTTCAAATCTTATTAATTTCAAACACCAATTCGAACCACAAAATATACTATTTTGTTTCAATCTAATTCAAAATTTAAATATACCATATTTCAAAGCTAAATTGAAAATCTCACCTATACATATACATATATACATATATATACATACACAGATATATATATATATATAACTCACTTTCAAATTATTTAGCTTGGAATACTTGCTTAATAAACTTAATATCATTTAAGTAAATCCAAATTACAAGTAAACTAAATATACTTTCATACTTATATAAACTTCAAATATTCATTTATAAAATAGACCAAAATCAATTATCATTCCAAATTCACATTCTTTATAAAATAAAGATTGTCATTTAAAACCATTTCAAAATCATTTCCTTTCAAATCCTTTATCAATTCAAATATTCAATTAGATGTGATTTTAAAATAAAACATGTCATTAATTTGTTATTTCAAATATTATTTCAAAACACATTTCAAAATTCCATTCAAAAATTCATTTATCTCATTTCGTTTCATTCCATTTAACACATAACCAAGTAAACCTTATTTAAATTCAAATTCAATTTAAATTCCTTAAAAATTAAAATTTGAACATTAAATTATATTCAAAACTCCTTAAATTTTACAAATAATCAATTCCAAAAGTTAAATCATTTAACACTTTAAAATATAACACAAATAGTGTTAAAATCTATAATATTTCAAAACAGTGTCAAATTATAGCAACGACAGCATTTATAAAGTGCTATCGTAGCTTATAGTTTTCAAAAAGATAGTTTAGCAACAATGGCATTTATAAAATGCCAAAATAGATATTTAGTTATCTCAAACATAGTTAAATTTAAAAACAATAGCACTTAAGAATGCTGTTATAAGACCACACCATTTTTGGAAATGCTATTAACAAAATTCTAGATTTTATTATAACTTCAAAAACATTAACACTCCAAATTTTTGTTATTTTAAACTTATAAATCATAATCCTAAACTTCAAAATTTTCACATTTAAATAATATTAAACATGATTTACCACAACAAAATTTTACAATTAAATATCCCATTTAGAACTCAATTTATTTGTTAAGTCAAAATTTACTGTTTCTTAACTTATTAATTTAACCAAAACTTAACATTTTACTTCAAATATCATTTCAAACTTTAAATTTAATTTCCATTATTTACTTACATTATTAAAATAAAATTTAAAGTCAAAAATCACATTTACTTCAAATTTACATACATAAATTCACAAAAATCAAAACTTAATATTTAGCCTTCTTAAAACCATAATATATATATATATATATATATATATATTTAAATAAAAATTTCATACTTTTAAAAATACATATCTTAAGAAAAATCATTTAAAAATATACCACGGGCCTGTATATAATTTTCTAACCTAGGTCAAGTGATACGGATATATATCATTTCAATCCGTGATTTAAAAAGAAAACCCGGGTTCTATCATTTCAAACCCGCAATCCCAAGCCAAATAAAATACAATAAAAATAAATTGAGCCTATCATTTCAGCTCATAATGATTTTTTTTTTCTATTCTAATGTTCTTTCAGGTATGTATCATTTCAACCCATAGTGATTCTATTCTAACAGAGAACTTGCTGTGTGAACATATGCATAAATAATATAAACAAATACACTAACATGTCAATGTCACAATAAATTGTCATATATCATAAGTCAGGTGATAATCAACAAAGTAAACATGGTAATAACATGGTATAGCATATCATATAATCATCGTTTACTTTCATAAACATTTTAATTACTAAAAACTTGTCATCAATTTACCATTTCATAAGTAAAAATGTCAGAGTGAGAAGGACTCGCATTTATCAAAGTTAGAGACCACTACGACATACAAGAACGATTCCAAAGGCACGATAAGCACGGTACAACACGACTTTTGATTTGAATGAATGGAGAGCCTTAATATTGATCTTGTATACAACAAATAAACAAGATTATATGAACATACATTTGCAACACAAAAACAATAAAACAATTTGAAACAAAAAGCAACAAAAAAGCAAGATGACCTAACCTTGCCTTTAACCAATCAAATGCTTGGCCTAAGGGATCATATGCTCGGTCATGGCTGGACATAGGCTCAGGTATGGCATCATATAGGTCGGGTTTAACATCAAAACATACGACTAGCAAGGAATGTGAAGTGTAAGGGTTACAACATAGAAAATACAAAGGGACAAGGCAAAAAGGAGGGAAGTATCGCATCACTAGGCTCGGCCTGTGTTCATGTTTGGCTCTGTAACGACCCGAAATTTCCGAACCCGAAAATTCCAGATAGTTAAGAAAAAGAAGAAAGAGATAGAACAAGAAGAAGAGAAACACCAAACATCTGACCATCGCAGCGGATAAAATATAATAATAAATAATAGTAGCTTACAAAAGGATTCTATATCAGTCGATTACAATTATATACATCAGAATTTTACATATATACAATCACTGAATATTTACAATTATTCTGTCTCAGATTATCAATAATATAAATACAGCGGATATACTCTATACGCTATTGCCATCCAGCTCGCCCTCTGAGCTGCAGAACGTACCTACCTGAAAATCTGTAATACTCGGTCTGACCCGAGCATTACACCAAAGTAACACCCGGGTCAGGCTGGAAACCAGCGTGAGTAAGCCCAACTAACATGGAAATACCAAAGCAAACAACTTAAATAAACCCGGGGTAGCTTATATCAATTTAATCAACCACAATTTGCTATAGAAAATGCTTATTTCACACATAAAGTTCTAAGTACCAAACTTAGATGAATATTCCAGTCTACTTAAATCATTTCAATCCAGCCTATTGATTTCACAAATCAATATATAAATATTCGATATGGTTTCGAGTATTTCCCAAATACCTGACCCCGGTCTCTTCGAGACTCGTATTCTCCTAACCCAAGTTATTCAAATGAAATTCACAACATTTCATATTAGAGATATCAACTCATTCAAAGCATCAAATACCATTCAATCATCCATAAGCAAAGCTTAATCACATACAAATTAATTCAATTGATTCCAATTGAATTTCAAAATCCCAATTTCTCAAATTCCTTTATTAATTAATTCCAACCCAATTAATTAATCAACCATTCCCTATCCATTCATCTCAATTAATCACCTCGGATTAATTAGGTTATAATTACACTCAAGTAATTATGTTTAACAAATTTCACGATATTAATTATTCCTAACCCAAATCAATAAGTAATCTTAATTGCTTCATAAATTAATTAACTATATTAATTTCATTAGTCTTTAATTACTTATATTAATTAATTCCTTATAAGTCACTTATTTGGATTAATCAATCATAATTAATTAATCTTTATATTACATCATTAATTATACGAATTGATGATTTTCAATTATAGTTTACTCTAATTCGACCACAATATTATTCATTCTCTATCACCCTTAACCTGTAATTAACTGTTTTTCTTATTTACTCTATTAATACATCAATTACTCCTTAATCTGTTATTTCAATTAATCTCTTGATTAATTTCAAAAAGTAATTATATTTTATTGATTACATTAAATAATTATCTACCAAACCACTATTGATTATACTAAGTACATTTAACTTAATTAATTAATTTAAGCCTTACTAAATTAATTCAAATCTTCAATTACTGAATTAATTAATTTAGATCATTGATTTATTGGATTAATTACTTATCCTTCTTAATTACTCTACTATTTGAATGAATCACAGTTCATTTAAATTTAACTTGAAACCCTTTTCTTATTTATGATTTAAATCTAAGACGACTTAAAACCCCAACACTTCGAGTCAAACCACATTTAACTCGAAAATCAACCAAACCAAAGTCACATCATCAATTCACAGCGCACAACAAATCAATTCAACCATTCAACCAAATATTTAAAGAACCATTTAAATTTAAATAAAATTCGACAGAGTGAGATTTACTCACCTTTGCTTTGCTGTTTGCAATCCATTCCAATTCGATTTTGTCTTCTCACTTAAGACCTTGAATAAATATCATATAAATTAAATACACTTGAATTTTTAAATCAATAGTTTATCATCATTCATTTATTTAATTTGACCCATTATTTGATATAAAAAAAATTAAACTAATTTTTTTAGCAACTCAAAATTAAACGAGTTAATTACATCAGCTTAATTACCAATTATTTTTATTATTATATTTATATTTTCTGACCTATTTATATTCAATACACAGACAAAGTCAAAAATAAAAATCTAGTTCCTTACTGTACATATACAGTATCGTAAAAATAAGTCTTTGATAAATATATTTATATGGAAAATAGATTATACCTTGATTTCATCACGATCGAAATCAAAGACCGTGCAGAACCCAAACCTTTCTCACTGCCTAGATGACTACGACCAACCTGAGCGGCCTCCAACACGCATGCCAAAATCATAACCACCTCCGGAGACTCCCCTCCTATACTTCAGCACACCCAACACTCGATTCCAAAACCATGACACCACCTGAATCAAGTCACGGCCTCGTGCGCTCCACTCGCATCGAGCACCCAGCCTCGTTCCCCCTTCCAATCACTTGAAATCACGAGCCCTAATTCCGAACTACGGTTCGACCTTCCCAAAATTGAACGGCTTCTCCACGTCGCACCCCACGATTCGACCTACCATGGCGAAGCTCGAATTTAGGATGTGGTTTTGGGTTTCGAGATGAAGTATTGGGGAAGAAGGGAATTTTCGAAATCTGCTTATTGAATGAACGGCTTCGGCCATTCTGTTTTGAGTTGCAAACGAGAAGAGGAATGGCGAAGAGGGTTCGTCCATGATTTTATTATTTTTATATACATTTTTCTTTATTTATAAAAGTTTGATTTCATTCTCCGTAGAGGGAAATAGAGGGAGGCACGGGGACAAGATATGGATTTGGGGAGGCTTCCCATGTACGCTGGTTAGTGAATAAAATATCTCTGACAAGTAGAGTTCTCTTTTTTTTTTTAACTTACGAAACGTCTCATTGAGCATAACACGAAATTCTGCAACCCGAAACAGATATGCCGACAGGTGATTAAAAAGTTTTACCCGCATTCCAAACACAATGGAACGTGTTTCGGAAGCTAATTTGAACGTATGTGCGAGTTACGGAATTAAACGATCCATTTTAAATTAAATCGATTAAACAATTCTAAGCGTTACGAGCTGCCAGGGTCACTTGACAACTCCGATAGCTACGAAAATTGAAATCCGATAATAACTAACTATTACGGATCCAATGGAAATGGTTTCGTCAAATTCCGAGACTGTGCCTCGGAAGGCTATTTTTAAATTCAATTTAAACGATATATTATTAAAATTGAACAAATTACCTTTAAATTAAGTTTCAACCATTCTATTATCTTCAATATCCTCATTATAGATTTTATAAGCCTTCAAATTATTTGAAACAGGCTTAGAATCTCAGATTCCACAATTTACCCAATTTCAATTATAAAATTCAATATTTAAGCCATACAATTAAATGATTTCATTATCAAGTAAATATTGATATCTTAAATTCAAATTAAAATTAACTTTTAAATATTTAAAACCAATTAACTATTTAAATTTAAACTGCTAGAAATTCCGGGTCATCACATTCCTTCCCTCTTAAAAGAATTTCGTCCCCGAAATAACTAATTAGGAAGAATTGACCAATACCCGTTTATCTCTTCCAAAATTCACAATTCAACAGCCTACCCATTATCTTTTATTAAAGGCCCACTTTCACCTTATCCAACTTTTCCAAAATCTTCTATAGTTTCAATCAATACTCTTCTGCTCAATTAATTAAGTTTCAATTTAAAACCAAATTTTGTATTATCAAAATTTCTCAAAATTTTTCTAACTCTCTAAATTCCTGAAAATTTTTGCCAGCATCTCCTTTGCGCGGCTAGCTCGGTAATACTACAAAAGGCCTCTACGGGCTCCCAAATACCAAAAAGAAAACAAAAGCCAAGTGGCTACATCAAAAACCCAATCCAATTTCATACAGAATTTTAAATACATACCTTTTTGTCGGGCAATTCACATTTATCTTTGGAAATCAAATCCCACTTTCTTTTTACCTTTTTATACCTGCATATCTCACTTAGCAACAATGTACAATCGCAACCTTACAAATCATTTTATACATTCTCATATATGGGTTTTCACATATACTGCTATTCAATTTTGTTGTTCCCTTTTCATATGAATTCAATTTTATTTCGATTTCTGATATGGAGTTATATCTTTCATTTAAACTGATTCATATTAGTTTCATTTACTAGTTTATTTTAAGTTTCGCATTTGTGTTTTATCGTTGACCAAAATTTTTCAAAAATTTTCTAACTCCCAAAATTTTCGAAATTTTTTGGCAGAGTCTCCCTTGTACGGAGGAGCTTTTGCAATTTGACAATAGATATAAATATGTATACATCGACCCACACGGTCGGAAAAAGCAAAAACAGTCATATTTCATATTTTTATTGCGTAGGCGTACCTTATTTAGCAATTTAAGCAAGCAGCTTATAAATTTTAGCAATTAGCATACCCCAAATCTAGCCAAACGGCTTCCCTGTACCTGTACTTACTCAATTTAAATACGTAAGTGTCATACATAGAAAATCTATTAACATTTCACTTACTTTTAATAGCTAAACACAAGCATTACATAAATAACAAGCACCAAACACTTCCTATAAGCAATTTATATGTTTTAAAGCACATCTAATTGTTTCCAATCAAATTTATATGCCTTTTCATTCAATTTTAATGGTTTACACACAATCACTTGCATTCAACCCAACCTCGTACATTCAATCTATTCTAAATCCAAACAAGATCATATTCTCTTCAATTGATTACAAATTCAAGTTATCTAACCTTTCTCAACTCAAAGAATTTTAATTTCTTTTATTCACGTCAAACGACAATTCATTTTATGCAAATTTGACAATATTCGCCTAATAGAGTATTTATTTTAGTTTACAACTTCTTACAATTAATTTTCAACTCATTTAATATCTAATTCCATTCATTTTTAATTTATTCATCAACCATACATACGCATTTCATTTCATCTCCGCATTGACTTCATTCAAACCATTTATTAACCTTGACACATTCAACACTTCTAAATTAATAACCATTTCCAAATTAATTTAATTCAAGCTTTTATTTAATGGGCTTTTATCCTTATTCGAAACTAAGCTTCAATAAATTTAAACTTAAGTTAATTACTTTAATTTATTCCAACATCAACTTAAGTTCACTTCCATTCAATTTGATTCTCATCAAATCAAATTCCATTTAATTCAGTTAGCCCATCTATTACATTTTAACCCTCCATCATAATTCATCAAATAATATTTAAGCACATACTTAACTCATTTACTTCAAATTGATATGCTACCGAACTCAAGTTCGGTGTGATAATCCAATTCCAATCACAACTTTGATTTAGTTTTTTTTTTTTCAATCAGACTTCATCCATTTAATATTTAACTCAATTAACCCATTTTAAATTTTAAATTTACTTAGTTCGTTATCGAATTTATTTTATCAATATAAGGTCATTCTCAATTTATTTCTATTCACTTGGGTTTCGTTTTACAACTCATACCATTGCTATTATAATCACTTTCATTTCATTCGACAACACTTCTCATATATCCAATTTACTTGCAACTTCCATTAAATATTATTCAATCACTTTTGAATTTTATTTGTAATTCAAACCATCACATTTTTCAATCCAACTCTATTCTATTTTTATTTTACAACATCTCCACTTATTTAATTTATATCAAATCCAAATCGAATTCTATCCACAATTCGAATTCATTACCAAACTCCATTTTTAACTGACAATCCATTTTAGTTAACCGAGTTAAATTTTATTAACACGTTCAATTAAATAATTATTTTATTAATTAGCTTACTTCCAACTTTTAAATCAATATGCGATTTTATTACAAAGAATCGCATTATTTTAACTTCCTGGGTCCAATTTTATTTTATAATTCCAATTTGGATCCCCCTTTTATTTTAAGGTTTAGAAATGCCTTAAATTCAGATAATACAATTAAGATAGCCTTTTATAAATAATATTTCTTATAACTCGATGTCTCAACCAGTCCATCCTTGTTCTCACAGAAATTCAGTCATACGTTGATCAGGCGTAGGACTGAAAATCTATAAGTACTTGGTAAACCCGTTTTCAACATCCAGTGAAAATACTTGGAAAATAATTTTATTGAAAATATAGAAATCAGTTTTTTTTTTTTTTCTTTGAAAATAGAGGAAATATCTTTAGTGACAATGCTCTGAAAATCATCACCCCCATTCCATGGTCACAGTTACATACCAGGGTTACCTTGCAGTCACAACAAAAGTCCATGTAACTGTAGGCTCTCCGCGGCACTCTGATTACGCCATGGAACCCACACAACAGATCACAGTTACATCCAGGGTTACGTTGCCATCACAGCAAAAGTCTATGTAACTGCAGGCTCTCCGCGGCACACTGATTTTCGTTGTCGAAATGAAACTTCTCCACTCCTACATAGGTCGCAGTCTACCGAGATAAACTCAAACGCAGACTGTTGGCTCTCAGCGGCACACACGACTTTCGCAATGTTACCATAGGTCGCAGTTACATCCTGGGTTACGTTGCAGTCACAACAAAAGTCCATGTAACTGTTGGCTCTCCGCGGCACACACGACTTACGCTATGGTAAACTCAACTCATAATCCTCAGGAACTAGTTTTGTCCGGACTCCTCACAGGATCAACTTTAGAACCCCCCTTGGGGCTCAAGGCAGCACCACCCGGTGGCACTCCTGAGAAGTCCATTCCAAGGGAGCGCCTTTTTCCCTAGATCTATCATCAAAACACTTTATACTATACACATATAGTATCTTTCAAATCATACACCTAGTATGAATTTTATCAAAGCTCCTTTACACAAAATAGATTATCCCAAAATCGATAATTCTTCAAACTAGGCTTTCCAAATTCAATATTGATTTTACCCAAAAATCAAAAGCCTTTCCAAATCCAAAGGTTCCCAAAACCTTTTCCAAAATCCTCATAAGATCCTTTATATATATATATATATATATATATATATATATATATACAGATATATATAATTTTTAAAACCTTGGATCACTTTAAACTCGTATAAAATTCCTTTTATACTTCAAACACTTCCAAAATCCTTTTTCTTCCCACAATAGATTCAACAAGGGAAGAATATATAACAAAGATATAACTTTGTTTACCCAAAATCAAATATTCACATTTGATTACTCTTTCCAATATCAATTCCTTTCTATTCACATTCACTTAAATTTCCATTCACGTATTCACATTTGCCTTAATCCCCATTTGGATTATCACCTAAATTCTTATCCCAGTTGGGTATTTAATCATAAACAGTTTAAACTCCGACCAGTTTAGAGAATAGCTTGAAAATTTTAAAAAAATAGATAAGTAGTTGAAAAATAATCAATAGTTTGCAAAATAGTTGTAGAATAATTGACTAATTGTAAAAGAGTTGAAAATAGTTAAATAGTTATAGAAATCTTAAATAATTGCGAAATAGTTGTAAAATAGGTAAAGAGTTCCAAAAGTAGTGGCAAAACCAGTATAAAATAGTTTAGGTTTTAAAAAGAAAGTTGTATAGTAAATAGATAAGGAAATAGATTTAAAACTATTTATATTAAAACAATTTACATTGAAAATGGTCTAGAGTCAAAACTGTTCACTTCCCCAACAATCCAATTTAAATTTCCACTCCATTTAAATTAACCCAATCCCAATTAATTAACTCCAATTTCCATTGGACTTGATTCATTCCCAATTCACATTGAATTGATTCTCAATTTCTTTCTAACTTCAAATCAAATTCCATTTGATCTTTAAACTTGTACAACTCTAATTATAATTTCAATTTTTACATCTTCTATTGCTTTTAACTTGGAATTATACTTTTTCTTTAGCCAATATATTTTTATTTATTCCATAAACATTTAATCAAGATTCCAGAGTTTAAACAAATTTCCAAATTTCAATATCACCTTAGAATTCAACTATATCCAAAATTCTTTGGCGAATTCAATTATCCCTTTGAATTTCAAAACCAAACCCAGTTCACAAACAATTTCAATTTAAAACAATTCGGTAGCAATTTCTCTTCTAGAAACTCGAAAATGAACATCGATGATGCTGCAGTCATCACCGACGTTATTTTCCAGTGACCAAAAGAGTTCAATGCTTTTATCTCTCTAAAAACACTTCCAACTATTTTTGATTTCAAATCTCCCAAATTTCAAACACAAAAATATTTTTGAAATAATACTATTCTTTCTTCAAAACCCTTGGAAACCACTCTCAAACCCAAAGGAATTTTAATTTTTTCCCAAAATTCCAAACTCCCAATCCATCAAATTCATATTTAAACATTACTCTGGAATTTTCATCCTACTTTATTTCAAATATTCTCTGGAATTCTATCCCAAATTATAATCTTATTTATTTATGAAGTTTATTTCAATTTATAAATTACATTTACAATCCATATTTCAAATTCCTTTTTGATTTTAAACCAATTCTGCTTTAGTTACAATTCCAAAGTTATTCTAATTACTT
The DNA here is from genome assembly GCA_030765085.1 of Allium cepa. Taxonomy (NCBI): domain Eukaryota; kingdom Viridiplantae; phylum Streptophyta; class Magnoliopsida; order Asparagales; family Amaryllidaceae; genus Allium; species Allium cepa. The sequence goes on from CM060944.1 coordinate 435,190,587, forward strand.
TGGACTAATATCCATTCAATTGAATCCACTTCAATTTCAATCATTGCAATTCTATCCAAATCTTCCATTTAAATTTTTGAACTTATACATCTTCAATCCCAAATCCAATTGTAACATCCCGCCTTTTTGCACACTTTAAACCGACACACGTGCCAATTCAAAGCATACGCAAGGGCGGATTGTTATGGGGTAAATAAGAAAAACAGAGAAGAAATAAAAAAAACAAAACAGAATCTCACAGCGGAAGGATAAAATATAATAACAAATATACAGTTCATAAACAGTTTACAAAAGCTTGATTCTTCTTTTACAATAAATATCAGAGTTACACATACCAATACAAGCAATGCAGCGGAATAGAAAGAGTGTGGTGTAATACTATATATAACATAATACTTATTCTTCGTCTTCGTCCTCCAAAGCTAAAATCTGCTATCCTGAAATGCTCGGACTGACCCGAGCGAATTTGAATAGACAAAAACACCCGAGTCAGACTAGAATATCTTATGTGAGTTAAATAAACAGAATATAAATATGAGTACAGTAACTCAAGAGATGTTCGGGATTTACATCTCCTAAGGATCCGTTAAACTATTTACTATGTAGTATATTGCGCTATTATAATAGTGTCTATTTATAAAATAAACTTACTTTTAAATAGCGTTAAGGCTTTACATTTTCCACCTTAACACGTAATAGTCCCAGTAGTCCGTCCAATATCATAGCCCCTCCTGATCGGGAAGCCACTAGAGGATACCACACGGGCTACGGGAGAAAACCAAACTCGTACAAGGCGCGATATGGTAGGTGACACGGCACAACTAGGCAATGCCAGGGTAGATATACCAATTACTATCCAGGCTGGTGGAAACGCGTAGCCGCAGTTACCGCCCACCTCGGACTAACTCCCCAAAATCAAAATATAGAAGTGGCCACTGAATCAATCCAAGTCAAAGTATAATATCGAAGAGGAGCGTCCGATCAGAGGAATGACCTCATTGGCCTGAGAATCGCTCCTGTTTTAGCCACCTTATGCCAACTCACGGGAGTTGGGTCCACGTATTTACCTTACAGGAAACGTCGCCACCACCTACTTCATTCTGGAATCTCCACCGCGTACATGGTTAGTCAAAGTGGTTTTCGGTATCGACAGAGAGTATGTCAGATATCCGATCCCGGTCTCTTTGCCAACCCATCGTTATTATAACATCGCGGTCATTTAAAAATAGTTTATACTTTTAAAACCAGAATATAATCCATTTCAAACCGTAATATTACGATATCATTTCTTCTTTTAAAACCCAAAAAGATTCATTTTGATATTAATTTATAAAGACTCAAATCAATGATATCGTTTCCCAAATAAATTTTCCTTTCCAAAAATTATGTCACTTTTATTATTTAATATCCCATGTAACCAATATTTTGTTTGTAACTTTCAACATAATTCTTCGAAAATCCATAGTATTTTAAAACCATTATTTTCAAAACTAAATGGTTTGGATATTCAACGGTATGCGAATTAAAAAGGTTTAACTTTACTGTTGCTTTATAAAGAAATAAATTACATGGCTTTCCAAATATTTCTTCTTTAAAAGTTAATCCAAAATCCAAAATATTACTTCAAGTCCCCAAAACCATTTAAATTTTTATATATATTTATATCCATTTTGAGCATTAATATTTCAACTAAAGTTGGATTTTTTTTTTATCCTTTCGAAATCAATATTCTATTAATTAATCTTGACCATTCACATAAAATCCATAATTAATAAGACTTCAGTTTCTAGTAAAATATATATATATATATATTTCCAAATTCAATTTTTACTAGAATATTCATTTCAAAATATTTTGGGAAAAATCCAATTATAAATATCATATCTTTAAAATTTCCAACTTAATATTTAAATATAGGATATAAATCATCAAACTCCATTTTCTTAATTTTCTTCCATTTTTAATAAAGAAATTTATTCACCTTTTTATTTCAAAATTTCAACTTCATATGCATATAAATATGGAAGAAAACATTTATTCAGTATAAAAATTTAAGATTTTTATAAACCGTATTCCATCCAAACCATAGAAATCACATTAAAATAGTTATATATAGACCGCGGTGCCTGTATATAATTTTCTATCCTATGGTCAAGTGATACGGATATTTATCATTTCAATCCGCAATTTAAAAATAAAACTTTGCGGTTTTATCATTTCAAACCACAATCCCGAATGAAATGTGAAATGTATGCTAACTTGCAGTTTAATGATATCCAAATAAACATCCATTCAACAACACATCCATAATCCAATCACAAAACATCCATCATCCAATCACAAACATCTATCAATAACAATATGTGTTTGGTAATATACAACAGGTAATAACTAGCAGTTTTCTTCAATTTAGATTTAACAACTATTTATCTAACAGTTTATATTCCCCAATAATTTATATAACTGTTAACTAGCAGTTCATATGCAACAATAATTTCTAACAGCCAATTAATACGCAATCAATCAATTTAATTAACAGCTAAATTAAAAAAAATGCAATTCAACAGATATGGATGAAATAACATGCCAAAAGCTCATAAATAAATTTCTATTCATTTCTAAAATTTATTTAACAAACATAAAAGCTTCTAGTAGTTGTGAGTGGGTTAAAACACTCACCTTTTGAATTTAAATTGAATTCAAATCCAATTTAAACCCAAAAATTGGACAGTCTCCAAATTCATCCAAACCAGTGCCAAAACGTCAGATATTCCGATACGATCCCAGCAAAACAAACCGCGCGTGAATCCGAGCTCGTATGCAAAAGTTATGAAAATTTGAAAAATGAAAAATTCTGGTCCTGGGTCAACTTCGGGTTCGACTTCGGGGCGCCGCCTCATTTCCCCGATGCTTGCTTGGAGTTTTCGCCAAAACGACCCGGAGCGACCCGAGTCATTTTCTTCCTGACCCGAAGTTGCTCTAGGGTTTTCTCCTCTGAAACCCGAAGCGCGACCAGAAGCTGCTGCAGATCCACAAAATTTTTTTTTTTTTTTTTTTTTGAAATAAAATTTTGGAATTTGGGAATTAGGTTTTCTGCCATTGGAATGAGGAGTTGAGAAGGAGATGTACGTATAGAAAAATGAAAATAAGGAGTGGCTAGGGTTTATAATCGCAAATATATAGACAGATAAAAGAAGGCTAGGTGGGTACGGATAACGAACGTGCTAAACGATAGTTGGCCCAAAAAGCCCGTTCTGCCTCCGGAGTCGAATTTGTTAAAACTATATATCCAAATAGGTGTTTCAAAATATTCTGAATGCGATGGAAAAAGTTTCGCGACCAAATTCGATCGTATGAAGAAGTTATGCTAAAAAAATAAAAATTTCAAATTGATTTCAAAATGCGTAAATTTCAAGGCGTTTCGAGTCCATACGATCAAACGACAAGTCCGATCGCAACGAAACTTGAAACATTATTATAATTCACCGTTACGGATCCGATGAAACTAGTTTCGTCGAAATCCGAGTCCGTGACAAAAATGGCTATTTTTAATATTTATTAAATAAATTAAAATAAATCATAAAATCCAAATTTTCTTTCAACTTTAAATATTGGCCAAATTTCATTACTTATATAATCCAATCAATTCCAAATAATTTAGCAAGCTTGGATGTGAATTAAAATTTATAAGTACATAAATTTCGCAGTGTTAACCTCTGCGTTTTCTTATTATTTGGGAATTATAAATTTTATTCGCAAAACCCAATTATTTAATCATATACTTATACTCTCATCTTAAATCTAATTATATAAATAACTTGATTTCTATTATCCAACTCAAAATATATCAATTATTCTCCAACTACATAGTTAACGTTTCTTTTATATATCACTGTGGTAATATTTCAAAATGTTCATCTTTTGTTTGCATAAATTACTGTATTTAGATAAAATTATAATTTTGGTAACTTATCACATAAATAACTTAAAACCTCAACTAATACATTCCACCTTTGTTTCATCTTATTCATTCACTCATCAATATTCCGTACTAACTACAAAATTTAGTGTATTCCTTTAAATTGATCAAAATAAGACTTATCAACTAATAGAAAGATTTACGTACAAAATTTATTGTCATACATCTAATTTACAAGCCTATACTTAATTATATCATACAATACGTTTTACGTTACTATAATGTTCATTCTTCCGTTCCTACGTTTCTATAAATTTATTCCTTTATAATTTATTTAACGCAACACTTAATCTACACCTATTGCGATGTTTCAAATTTACTTGAATGAACAATTTCTTTACTTAAAATAGTTGTTGTAAACTCTTAATTCCACATTTATAAGTGTATTATTATTTTCACTCAAATATTATACATATATATAGAGTATTGGGTTTTTATTTAATCATCATTTATCATATATATTAATTAATTAAATTCAATACTTAAGTCTGACTAAATTTATTCCCCAAATACACATTTACATTTCTCAACCAATAAATATAACCAATCAAATTCTCATTTTATTGAACCTTGGTCAATTCCACATGTTAATTTTACTTAAAGTCTCAATTAATTAATTTACCTCGGTTTCATTACCTTATTACCTTATATGCATAATTGACATGGTTATATCTTCCATTACATCAATAATTTATCATTTCATTTCTATGCAATATATACTCATCTTATTCCATTTATTTGGTTACTGCATTGAAATCTATTTATTAACCAATACTAACGTTATTATCATAAAAAAAAAAATTTGATTCCCAATTTTATTCAATACTTAGAACAAAAATTTTCACATTAAATCAAATCCTTCTATTCAAACCAAGTATCATGCTATGATAATATTTTACGTTGGTTACACTGAAAAAAATCAACTTTTTATCGTTATCAATTAAACATACATTAATTGCACAAATTAAAGGAATTAATTGCCATTTATCAAATTAAATTTTTCATACATCAATCTATTTCATCTAAATCCTTACCTATGAATATTGCAACCTTTAATTCCATTAAATACCAATTAACCCAAATTATTTCATTTATTCTAAGTCATATCACTAAAATAATTCATCATAATAAACTTAAAATCTATACGTTTATTGATTTATTTCTATTTGTCTTATGTTAAATTCTAAATTTAGTAAGACAACCTAAAGTACTCCACTCAATCGACAGTCCCTTTCAATTGTTAATACGTACTTAAATTTCTACAGTTGCCTTCCATCTGCACTTCCGTTACTATGATAAAAATTAGTAACGTTTATGCCATCAATCCATCATAATTACTTACCCTTAATTGAGTTTGATTTCCAAATAAATTTGCTGACCCTTAATTAGACAATTTATAAAAGTTTGTCATCATACCTATAGTTCTACGCTTATGCTATGTCTTAAATTTCAATAAATTTATAAATTTTGAGATGTTCATTAGGGTTTACAAATTTATTGACTTGCAATAACAGGGTTTCTTAATCTATTCAATTTATCGTTCACAATCTTTTATTGCATTAAATTGGTTTAATATTCCCATATTAAATTTTATGTACAGGTAAGAATTTTTCTTTCTTTCTCTACTTAATTCATTTGAATTTTATTCAAATGTCTTTAAATAGGTTTCTAAGTCACTTCTATATAATTTATTCTAGCCTTCATTTTAATACTTATCTACCACCTTTATTCTTTCAACTAAAATAAATTACAAAATCCTATTAAACAAACAATTTTAAATGGTCGAACTTAACGGGTCGTTACACTCTCCCCCACTCAAAACTTTTCGTCCCCGAAAAGGGAAAGGAAGGGAGAAGGAAGAATAAAACAGTATATCTAATTTCAAATATTAACTTATAACAATAATTTACTAAATTAATTTCCTTTAATGAATTACACTTGTTTTATAATCATTATGTCTTTTAATACTTAAATTATTAAAGTTGGAAAAATATCTGTAACAAAATTCTAAGTCCAAAATTTACGAAATTTTTTGGCAGAGTCTCCTTTGTACGGAGGGACTCTGGAGAAAATATAATATCCAAATATACAAATATATTACATATATCCAAAATAAAATATCCCAAACGGGGAAATATATAAATAGCGCTTTAATCGTAATCCGAAAACGTACCTATTTGTCGGGCAAAACGCTTATTATTTTGGAACCAAAAGCAGTAGCAGTTGCTTCCAACCCCTGTATTCACTTATATAATCTAAAAGGTTAAATATTTATTTTACAGTGAAATGTTTGGGTAGATTCAATCATTTATATCCAATCAAATGCAACAACCATAAATTTTAACAAACAGCACATGCCACCAACAGACAATCATTCAATCAAACAAACAATTAGTTGTTAGGTTCAAATTCCGAAATTATACGAAATGTAAAATAACTATCAAGTGCATCCTTTACTCAACAGTCTTAGATGGAACAAAGATAGATTATTTCTCCATCCCACAACTTCAAAATTCCTTACCCAACAACCATACATCAACCAAACAATTCAAATCAACACCAAAATAGCTTATTATACATTTATTTCATACTTCAGTGGTTTGATTTTCTTCCCTTCCTTTATGGAGGGATTTCTTTGTTTCTTACAATTTTTATTTTCCATTTATTACAAAATTCATTATATTTGTATTCCAATTTATTGACTAAGGTTTATATCATCTATTTATACTACTTACCCTTTCTTATATAGTAAAATTTCCAATTTATCTTAAGCTTATACAATTAATTCTCATTAACCATAGCAAATTAATAGAATACCTTTTCCCTCAAGCTTCACTTGTAAGATTTTCCTTAAATTCTTAATCTGCTAACATTCATTCTTATAAGTGGAAGTTTTTATTTATTCATCAACTATTAATTGTAGTCATTTCAAATTTTTCTACTTTCCATTATATTGGAATAGGGAAGATTAAAACATACTTAAGTCAATAATCATACAATCAATCCTTATTTAGAATATCATTTTATATACTTAAGTTCATATCACCTATTAATAATACTTAACTTTATTTTTAGTAAAATTTCAATCATAACTTAAGTTTATACCATTTAATTCTTATTATAGCAGTAAATTTATTGAATACCTTAATTACCTCAAGCTTCACTTGTAAGATTTCCCCTTACATTTTCTTACTAACATTGCAGCTTTTATTATATGGTAAGTTATGTATGTTTAAGAATGCAAGTGAAAATTTACAAGTTTCTTCTCAATTCCTTTTTATTTATTAATGGTTCAATAAATATATATTCGTTTTATTAATTACAATTTCAACTTACCCTTAATTTCATTCCTTTATTTAATGTTTACGTTTTATTATATTTAATTACAGTAACCCTCTACTTACACTTAAATTATTAACCTTAAAACCTCCATTTTTATAAATAAAGGATCTTATTAATTCATTATCTAGGGTTTACAGACATTTATTTATATTACCTACTTTTTATTATATTACTAGTAGCATTTTAAAACATACTTAAGTTTATAACCGTACACATCAATCTTTATTTATTAAAGAATTTCATTTTATTTACTTAAGTTAAAATCACCTATTAATAATACTCACCTTTAATTTGGGTAAAATTTCAATTATCACTTAAGTTTATACCAATAAATTCTTATTATAACAGTAATTTATTGAATACTTCATTTTTCCTAAATTCCTACTTGTAAAATATTCAATTCCAGTTTCTCATTTAACACTTCAACTTTTATATTTGGGTAAGTTATTTATGTTAAGGAAATTGCAATTGAACTTATACAAGTTTAATCTCCATTCTTTTAATTAAATTTAATGTTTATTCATATTACCCTTTGTCTCATATGTATGCAAATTCCTCTTTATAGCTTTGCAGTTATTCTCTTATTTCAATTAGAGGTTTCAATTCATTCATTCTTCAATAAATCTTTTCCATTATTTATCAGTTAAAAACTTTTACTTCCCTTATCCCTAGCATTAAATTTCTTACTTAATATTTCACTAACAAAGTTTAAACAATTAATTAACGGAAAAATTTAGAATTAAATACCGGGTCAAATTTTAATCTATTTCAAAATAATAGATAAATAAGTTCTTACAACTTTTATATCTCTAATTATATTTAGAACAATAAAAGAAAATTTTTAGAAAATTTCAAAAATAAATCTGCAGTAGAATTTACTACAGTGGCCTTTCCTCTTCGAAACTCGAAAATGAAAGTCGATGATGCGGCCGTCATCACCGAATTTATTTTCCAGCGACAGAGAGGAAAGTACAGAATTTAATTTCTCCCAAAATCTTCTTTTTAAACAATTTCTTCCAAATTATACGAAATATTTATATAAGAAAATACTTATAAACCAAATCATTATATTTCATAAATTCTTTGAAAACATATTTGGAAAAAATCCCGGACTTAAGTTCTAAATTTCCAATTTGATTTATCATAATTTCAACTTAGCTTCAGTTATTATAGATATTTTTATTTTCTAACACCCAATCTATAGCAACCAAATATATATATATATATATATCTTTATAAAAATATTTTTATATATAGAAAATATAATAGGCAAAATTATTTCATTTACCTATATTAAAAACGGATATTATGTCGGTCTGTCCTATTAAGTGTTTAGAAATCCCTATTGATGGCATAGCGTCCCATGCATCAACCAGAATTCATAAATACAAAGCGGAACAGATTAACACAATATCAAAATCTTTTATTAACACTAACAAATACGCTCTCTCATATATATACACTCAGCGACTCCCATAGGATATTTCTACCCTATTAACAAAGAGTCAAACCCCACAAAGCCAAGGTTTATCGCTAAACCAAAGCTCTGATACCAACTGTAACATCCCGCCTTTTTGCACACTTTAAACCGACACACGTGCCAATTCAAAGCATACGCAAGGGCGGATTGTTATGGGGTAAATAAGAAAAACAGAGAAGAAATAAAAAAAACAAAACAGAATCTCACAGCGGAAGGATAAAATATAATAACAAATATACAGTTCATAAACAGTTTACAAAAGCTTGATTCTTCTTTTACAATAAATATCAGAGTTACACATACCAATACAAGCAATGCAGCGGAATAGAAAGAGTGTGGTGTAATACTATATATAACATAATACTTATTCTTCGTCTTCGTCCTCCAAAGCTAAAATCTGCTATCCTGAAATGCTCGGACTGACCCGAGCGAATTTGAATAGACAAAAACACCCGAGTCAGACTAGAATATCTTATGTGAGTTAAATAAACAGAATATAAATATGAGTACAGTAACTCAAGAGATGTTCGGGATTTACATCTCCTAAGGATCCGTTAAACTATTTACTATGTAGTATATTGCGCTATTATAATAGTGTCTATTTATAAAATAAACTTACTTTTAAATAGCGTTAAGGCTTTACATTTTCCACCTTAACACGTAATAGTCCCAGTAGTCCGTCCAATATCATAGCCCCTCCTGATCGGGAAGCCACTAGAGGATACCACACGGGCTACGGGAGAAAACCAAACTCGTACAAGGCGCGATATGGTAGGTGACACGGCACAACTAGGCAATGCCAGGGTAGATATACCAATTACTATCCAGGCTGGTGGAAACGCGTAGCCGCAGTTACCGCCCACCTCGGACTAACTCCCCAAAATCAAAATATAGAAGTGGCCACTGAATCAATCCAAGTCAAAGTATAATATCGAAGAGGAGCGTCCGATCAGAGGAATGACCTCATTGGCCTGAGAATCGCTCCTGTTTTAGCCACCTTATGCCAACTCACGGGAGTTGGGTCCACGTATTTACCTTACAGGAAACGTCGCCACCACCTACTTCATTCTGGAATCTCCACCGCGTACATGGTTAGTCAAAGTGGTTTTCGGTATCGACAGAGAGTATGTCAGATATCCGATCCCGGTCTCTTTGCCAACCCATCGTTATTATAACATCGCGGTCATTTAAAAATAGTTTATACTTTTAAAACCAGAATATAATCCATTTCAAACCGTAATATTACGATATCATTTCTTCTTTTAAAACCCAAAAAGATTCATTTTGATATTAATTTATAAAGACTCAAATCAATGATATCGTTTCCCAAATAAATTTTCCTTTCCAAAAATTATGTCACTTTTATTATTTAATATCCCATGTAACCAATATTTTGTTTGTAACTTTCAACATAATTCTTCGAAAATCCATAGTATTTTAAAACCATTATTTTCAAAACTAAATGGTTTGGATATTCAACGGTATGCGAATTAAAAAGGTTTAACTTTACTGTTGCTTTATAAAGAAATAAATTACATGGCTTTCCAAATATTTCTTCTTTAAAAGTTAATCCAAAATCCAAAATATTACTTCAAGTCCCCAAAACCATTTAAATTTTTATATATATTTATATCCATTTTGAGCATTAATATTTCAACTAAAGTTGGATTTTTTTTTTTATCCTTTCGAAATCAATATTCTATTAATTAATCTTGACCATTCACATAAAATCCATAATTAATAAGACTTCAGTTTCTAGTAAAATATATATATATATATATTTCCAAATTCAATTTTTACTAGAATATTCATTTCAAAATATTTTGGGAAAAATCCAATTATAAATATCATATCTTTAAAATTTCCAACTTAATATTTAAATATAGGATATAAATCATCAAACTCCATTTTCTTAATTTTCTTCCATTTTTAATAAAGAAATTTATTCACCTTTTTATTTCAAAATTTCAACTTCATATGCATATAAATATGGAAGAAAACATTTATTCAGTATAAAAATTTAAGATTTTTATAAACCGTATTCCATCCAAACCATAGAAATCACATTAAAATAGTTATATATAGACCGCGGTGCCTGTATATAATTTTCTATCCTATGGTCAAGTGATACGGATATTTATCATTTCAATCCGCAATTTAAAAATAAAACTTTGCGGTTTTATCATTTCAAACCACAATCCCGAATGAAATGTGAAATGTATGCTAACTTGCAGTTTAATGATATCCAAATAAACATCCATTCAACAACACATCCATAATCCAATCACAAAACATCCATCATCCAATCACAAACATCTATCAATAACAATATGTGTTTGGTAATATACAACAGGTAATAACTAGCAGTTTTCTTCAATTTAGATTTAACAACTATTTATCTAACAGTTTATATTCCCCAATAATTTATATAACTGTTAACTAGCAGTTCATATGCAACAATAATTTCTAACAGCCAATTAATACGCAATCAATCAATTTAATTAACAGCTAAATTAAAAAAAATGCAATTCAACAGATATGGATGAAATAACATGCCAAAAGCTCATAAATAAATTTCTATTCATTTCTAAAATTTATTTAACAAACATAAAAGCTTCTAGTAGTTGTGAGTGGGTTAAAACACTCACCTTTTGAATTTAAATTGAATTCAAATCCAATTTAAACCCAAAAATTGGACAGTCTCCAAATTCATCCAAACCAGTGCCAAAACGTCAGATATTCCGATACGATCCCAGCAAAACAAACCGCGCGTGAATCCGAGCTCGTATGCAAAAGTTATGAAAATTTGAAAAATGAAAAATTCTGGTCCTGGGTCAACTTTGGGTTCGACTTCGGGGCGCCGCCTCATTTCCCCGATGCTTGCTTGGAGTTTTCGCCAAAACGACCCGGAGCGACCCGAGTCATTTTCTTCCTGACCCGAAGTTGCTCTAGGGTTTTCTCCTCTGAAACCCGAAGCGCGACCAGAAGCTGCTGCAGATCCACAAAATTTTTTTTTTTTTTTTTTTTGAAATAAAATTTTGGAATTTGGGAATTAGGTTTTCTGCCATTGGAATGAGGAGTTGAGAAGGAGATGTACGTATAGAAAAATGAAAATAAGGAGTGGCTAGGGTTTATAATCGCAAATATATAGACAGATAAAAGAAGGCTAGGTGGGTACGGATAACGAACGTGCTAAACGATAGTTGGCCCAAAAAGCCCGTTCTGCCTCCGGAGTCGAATTTGTTAAAACTATATATCCAAATAGGTGTTTCAAAATATTCTGAATGCGATGGAAAAAGTTTCGCGACCAAATTCGATCGTATGAAGAAGTTATGCTAAAAAAATAAAAATTTCAAATTGATTTCAAAATGCGTAAATTTCAAGGCGTTTCGAGTCCATACGATCAAACGACAAGTCCGATCGCAACGAAACTTGAAACATTATTATAATTCACCGTTACGGATCCGATGAAACTAGTTTCGTCGAAATCCGAGTCCGTGACAAAAATGGCTATTTTTAATATTTATTAAATAAATTAAAATAAATCATAAAATCCAAATTTTCTTTCAACTTTAAATATTGGCCAAATTTCATTACTTATATAATCCAATCAATTCCAAATAATTTAGCAAGCTTGGATGTGAATTAAAATTTATAAGTACATAAATTTCGCAGTGTTAACCTCTGCGTTTTCTTATTATTTGGGAATTATAAATTTTATTCGCAAAACCCAATTATTTAATCATATACTTATACTCTCATCTTAAATCTAATTATATAAATAACTTGATTTCTATTATCCAACTCAAAATATATCAATTATTCTCCAACTACATAGTTAACGTTTCTTTTATATATCACTGTGGTAATATTTCAAAATGTTCATCTTTTGTTTGCATAAATTACTGTATTTAGATAAAATTATAATTTTGGTAACTTATCACATAAATAACTTAAAACCTCAACTAATACATTCCACCTTTGTTTCATCTTATTCATTCACTCATCAATATTCCGTACTAACTACAAAATTTAGTGTATTCCTTTAAATTGATCAAAATAAGACTTATCAACTAATAGAAAGATTTACGTACAAAATTTATTGTCATACATCTAATTTACAAGCCTATACTTAATTATATCATACAATACGTTTTACGTTACTATAATGTTCATTCTTCCGTTCCTACGTTTCTATAAATTTATTCCTTTATAATTTATTTAACGCAACACTTAATCTACACCTATTGCGATGTTTCAAATTTACTTGAATGAACAATTTCTTTACTTAAAATAGTTGTTGTAAACTCTTAATTCCACATTTATAAGTGTATTATTATTTTCACTCAAATATTATACATATATATAGAGTATTGGGTTTTTATTTAATCATCATTTATCATATATATTAATTAATTAAATTCAATACTTAAGTCTGACTAAATTTATTCCCCAAATACACATTTACATTTCTCAACCAATAAATATAACCAATCAAATTCTCATTTTATTGAACCTTGGTCAATTCCACATGTTAATTTTACTTAAAGTCTCAATTAATTAATTTACCTCGGTTTCATTACCTTATTACCTTATATGCATAATTGACATGGTTATATCTTCCATTACATCAATAATTTATCATTTCATTTCTATGCAATATATACTCATCTTATTCCATTTATTTGGTTACTGCATTGAAATCTATTTATTAACCAATACTAACGTTATTATCATAAAAAAAAAAATTTGATTCCCAATTTTATTCAATACTTAGAACAAAAATTTTCACATTAAATCAAATCCTTCTATTCAAACCAAGTATCATGCTATGATAATATTTTACGTTGGTTACACTGAAAAAAATCAACTTTTTATCGTTATCAATTAAACATACATTAATTGCACAAATTAAAGGAATTAATTGCCATTTATCAAATTAAATTTTTCATACATCAATCTATTTCATCTAAATCCTTACCTATGAATATTGCAACCTTTAATTCCATTAAATACCAATTAACCCAAATTATTTCATTTATTCTAAGTCATATCACTAAAATAATTCATCATAATAAACTTAAAATCTATACGTTTATTGATTTATTTCTATTTGTCTTATGTTAAATTCTAAATTTAGTAAGACAACCTAAAGTACTCCACTCAATCGACAGTCCCTTTCAATTGTTAATACGTACTTAAATTTCTACAGTTGCCTTCCATCTGCACTTCCGTTACTATGATAAAAATTAGTAACGTTTATGCCATCAATCCATCATAATTACTTACCCTTAATTGAGTTTGATTTCCAAATAAATTTGCTGACCCTTAATTAGACAATTTATAAAAGTTTGTCATCATACCTATAGTTCTACGCTTATGCTATGTCTTAAATTTCAATAAATTTATAAATTTTGAGATGTTCATTAGGGTTTACAAATTTATTGACTTGCAATAACAGGGTTTCTTAATCTATTCAATTTATCGTTCACAATCTTTTATTGCATTAAATTGGTTTAATATTCCCATATTAAATTTTATGTACAGGTAAGAATTTTTCTTTCTTTCTCTACTTAATTCATTTGAATTTTATTCAAATGTCTTTAAATAGGTTTCTAAGTCACTTCTATATAATTTATTCTAGCCTTCATTTTAATACTTATCTACCACCTTTATTCTTTCAACTAAAATAAATTACAAAATCCTATTAAACAAACAATTTTAAATGGTCGAACTTAACGGGTCGTTACACCAATAACTCAAATCCGGTTCAATTTGAATGAATTCAACTCCAACTTCAAATTTAAATCATCTCGAATTATATAAATTCGAGTTAAATTCTCAAGGATTGGTTTAACCTTTTTAAACCAAATTAACTTTGTTTATTTAAAGTTTCAAACAATTCTAATTTCTGAGTTCTAATTCTAGAATTTCATTTTTAATTGATTTAATTTTAATTTGGTTGTATTATATTCCTTCTTAACTTAATTCCAATTCAAGATTTAAATTTGATTGTATTATATTACTTCTTAATTTAATTCCAATAATTTAAACACCAATCCCCTTAATATTTATTAGAAGAAGATATTGCTTTATATATCAAATTACATTCTTATATAAAATCATTTAAAACCTTTATATAAGAAAATAACAAGTACGCACTCATATATATATACACACACTCACTCATTCTAGAGTTCTACGAACTCTATTCAATGAGTAATCCCCACCAGAGGCAAGGTTCTCGCTTAACCTTTCAGCTCTGATACCAAATGTAACGACCCGAAATTTCCGAACCCGAAAATTCCAGATAGTTAAGAAAAAGAAGAAAGAGATAGAAGAAGAAGAAGAGAAACACCAAACATCTCACAATCGCAGCGGATAAAATATAATAATAAATAATAGTAGCTTACAAAAGGATTCTATATCAGTCGATTACAATTATATACATCAGAGTTTTACATATATACAGTCACTGAATATTTACAATTATTCTGTCTCAGATTATCAATAATATAAATACAGCGGATATACACTATACGCTATTCCCATCCAGCTCGCCCTCTGAGCTGCAGAACGTACCTACCTGAAAATCTGTAATACTCGGTCTGACCCAAGCATTACACCAAAGTAACACCCGGGTCAGGCTGGAAACCAGCGTGAGTAAGCCCAACTAACATGGAAATACCAAAGCAAACAACTTAAATAAACCCGGGGTAGCTTATATCAATTTAATCAACCACAATTTGCTATAGAAAATGCTTATTTCACACATAAAGTTCTAAGTACCAAACTTAGATGAATATTCCAGTCTACTTAAATCATTTCAATCCAGCCTATTGATTTCACAAATCAATATATAAATATTCGATATGGTTTCGGGTATTTCCCAAATACCCGACCCCGGTCTCTTCGAGACTCGTATTATCCTAACCCAAGTTATTCAAATGAAATTCACAACATTTCATATTAGAGATATCAACTCATTCAAAGCATCAAATACCATTCAATCATCCATAAGCAAAGCTTAATCACATACAAATTAATTCAATTGATTCCAATTGAATTTCAAAATCCCAATTGCTCAAATTCCTTTATTAATTAATTCCAACCCAATTAATTAATCAACCATTCCCTATCCATTCATCTCAATTAATCGCCTCGGATTAATTAGGTTACAATTACACTCAAGTAATTATCTTTAACAAATTTCACGATATTCATTATTCTTAACCCAAATCAATAAGTAATCTTAATTGCTTCATAAATTAATTAACTATATTAATTTCATTAGTCTTTAATTACTTATATTAATTAATTCCTCATAAGTCACTTATTTGGATTAATCAATCATAATTAATTAATCTTTATATTACATCATTAATTATACGAATTGATGATTTTCAATTATAGTTTACTCTAATTTGACCACAATATTATTCATTCTCTATCACCCTCAACCTGTAATTAACTGTTTTTCTTATTTACTCTATTAATACATTAATTACTCCTTAATCTGTTATTTCAATTAATCTCTTGATTAATTTCATAAAGTAATTATATTTTATTGATTACATTAAATAATTATCTATCAAACCACTATTGATTATACTAAGTACATTTAACTTAATTAATTAATTTAAGCCTTACTAAATTAATTCAAATCTTCAATTACTGAATTAATTAATTTAGATCATTGATTTATTGGATTAATTACTTATCCTTCTTAATTACTCTACTATTTGAATGAATCACAGTTCATTTAAATTTAACTTGAAACCCTTTACTTATTTATGATTTAAATCTAAGGCGACTTAAAACCCCAACACTTCGAGTCAAACCACATTTAACTCGAAAATCAACCAAACCAAAGTCACATCATCAATTCACAGCACACAACAAATCAATTCAAGCATTCAACCAAATATTTAAAGAACCATTTAAATTTAAATAAAATTCGACAGAGTGAGATTTACTCACCTTTGCTTTGCTGTTTGCAATCCATTCCAATTCGATTTTGTCTTCTCAGTTAAGACCTTGAATAAATATCATATAAATTAAATAACACTTGAATTTTTAAATCAATAGCTTATCATCATTCATTTATTTAATTTGACCCATTATTTGATATAAAAATATTGAACTAATTTTTTTAGCAACTCAAAATTAAACGAGTTAATTACATTAGCTTAATTACCAATTATTTTTATTATTATATTTATATTTTCTGACCTATTTATATTCAATACATAGACAAAGTCAAAAATAAAAATCTAGTTCCTTACTGTACATATACAGTATCGTAAAAATAAGTCTTTGATAAATATATTTATATGGAAAATAGATTATACCTTGATTTCATCACGATCGAAATCAAAGACCGTGCAGAACCCAAACCTTTCTCACTGCCTAGATGACTACGACCAACCTGAGTGGCCTCCAACACGCATGCCAAAATCATAACCACCTCCGGAGACTCCCCTCCTACACTTCAGCACACCCAACACTCGATTCCAAAACCATGACACCACCTGAATCAAGTCACGGCCTCGTGCGCTCCACTCGCATCGAGCACCCAGCCTCGTTCCCCCTTCCAATCACTTGAAATCACGAGCCCTAATTCCGAACTACGGTTCGACCTTCCCAAAATTGAACGGCTTCTCCACGTCGCACCCCACGATTCGACCTACCATGGCGAAGCTCGAATTTAGGATGTGGTTTTGGGTTTCGAGATGAAGTATTGGGGAAGAAGGGAATTTTCGAAATCTGCTTATTGAATGAACGGCTTCGGCCATTCTGTTTTGAGTTGCAAACGAGAAGAGGAATGGCGAAGAGGGTCCGTCCATGATTTTATTATTATTATTATTATTATTATTTTATAAAAGTTTGATTTCATTCTCTGTAGAGGGAAATAGAGGGAGGCACGGGGACAAGATATGGATTTGGGGAGGCTTCCCATGTACGCTGGTTAGTGAATAAAATATCTCTGACAAGTAGAGTTCTCTGTTTTTTTTTATCTTATGAAACGTCTCATTGAGCATAACACGAAATTCTGCAACCCGAAACAGATATGCCGAAAGGTGATTAAAAAGTTTTACCCGCATTCCGAACACAATGGAACGTGTTGCGGAAGCTGATTTGAACGTATGTGCGAGTTACGGAATTAAACGATCCATTTTAAATTAAATTGATTAAACAATTCTAAGCGTTTCGAGCTGCTAGGGTCACTTGACGACTCCGATAGCTACGAAAATTGAAATCCGATAATAACTAACTATTACGGATCCAATGGAACTAGTTTCGTCAAATTCCGAGACTGTGCCTCGGAAGGCTATTTTTAAATTCAATTTAAACGATATATTATTAAAATTGAACAAATTACCTTTAAATTAAGTTTCAACCATTCTATTATCTTCAATATCCTCATTATAGATTTTATAAGCCTTCAAATTATTTGAAACAGGCTTAGAATCTCAGATTCAACAATTTACCCAATTTCAATTATAAAATTCAATATTTAAGCCATACAATTAAATGATTTCATTATCAAGTAAATATTGATATCTTAAATTCAAATTAAAATTAACTTTTAAATATTTAAAACCAATTAACTATTTAAATTTAAACTGCTAGAAATTCCGGGTCATCACAGGCTCGGCCATGGCTCATTTCAGGTCAGGTCAGATGTGGAGCTAATGGTTAGAGGTCATGGCAGAAAGTGGTGGTGGTGTTAGAGGTGGTGTCCAAGGCTAAACATGAAGGTGATGGTGGAAATGGCTTGGCTAGGCATTGTTTTGGAGTTTTGCAATGTTTTTGTGGTGGATGCTCATCTAGAAGGTCACGGCCAGATATGGTCAGAGGAGAGGGGTGATTTGTTGTGTATGATGAGGAAAAGGAGATGGAGATGGTGGTCGGTGAAGATGGTGGTGGTTGTGGCCGAGCAAAGCTAGAGAAAACAAGGCCAAAATCAAAGAAAAATGAAGAAGAACATAGGAAAAAGGAAGCCATTACCTACTTTTTTTTTTCAGGAGATGAAAAATGAGATTTTGAGAATTTTTTCATGTGAATTCTAAGGAGAATAGGAGGTTTGTATGGCTATAAAAAGAGGAAATGAAAGGCCAAGGCAATGAAGAGACAAGGAAAGGAAGAGTCACAAGTAAATGAAAAGACTTTGTCTCTTTGAATTTCCAATTTTAATAATTCACTTTAAACAAATAAAAAATCAAGTAAATAAA
Organism: Allium cepa; assembly: GCA_030765085.1. Taxonomy (NCBI): domain Eukaryota; kingdom Viridiplantae; phylum Streptophyta; class Magnoliopsida; order Asparagales; family Amaryllidaceae; genus Allium; species Allium cepa. The sequence goes on from CM060944.1 coordinate 435,209,623, forward strand.
AATAAAACGCTGAAAAAATAAGGTGTAAATGAAAATAAAATAATGTCTCATGAAAGATTGAATATAAATAAAGAAAATACTTTATTTAATTGAAACTAGAATTTAAAATTGTAAACAAAATACAACTAACATTGGAAAATTTCAGATACACTTTTAAAGTGTTTTAAAAATAAAACATATACATAACATGTCATGTTACACATGTAAATATAAATTAGAAAATGACATGACAAACAAAAATATTATTTATATAAATTAAAATAAACAATTTTGTTAAATACAACAATTTACGTACAATAGTGTAAAAAGTATAACTTTCACAATATTAATCGGATTTCAACGAAACGAAAAGCAATATAATTGAAATTTTATCTATTTTCATAATAAAAGATAAAATTAAAAAATTCTAACTTCAAATTTTAAATCTGAACACTAAAGTTTGACCATATTGACCAAAATTCACATTTTTGGAAAATATTCTATTTAGTCATGTTTGGAATTCTAATTTACATTAAAATCACAATTTATATTTAAAATTAAAAAATTTGTTAATTTAATAAATAAAATAAAGTTTTTAAATCTGAAATTTCAATTAAAATAATTAAAATATATAATTAAAATAATCACAAAATACAGGGTTGTTACACTCTCCCCACTCAAAACTTTTCGTCCCCGAAAAGGAATGAGGTATGGGAAGACACAGAAAAAGATAGAATGAAATAATATTAAGACAAGATGACAAGAAGATTAAAATTATACCTGATAACCGTTGTTATGGGTAAGTTTAACAAGGTGGAGATGATCTTCCCAAAAATCCTCCAGAATCAAGAACACAAGCACGAAAAAGATCTTCTAGAATCTGATTCACCCTTTCCGCTTGACCGATGGTCTGTGGATGGAAAGCAGTGTTCAGATTCAACAATGAGTACCAAAGGTTATAGAAAGATTTCTAAACAGACTAGTATAAGCATAACCTTCCCATTCTATAGGAAGATAAGGGAAATATGGCAACCAAAAGATAGTTTGAAAAACAAAATAAGATAATAAATTTGAAACCATGAAAATTTCAACTTAAATTGAAAATTAATTTTACATAAGTTAAATAAATCTTAATCATCTCTATTTCATTATCTTATCATCTAATTATCTTAAATAACAATCTCTAAAATCATGGATTTGAAAAAAAAATCATTTATTATACTCATAATGTACTCAACAAAATTAATTCTTCTTTATTCCTAATTATGATTAAATTTATTCCTCTCAATATATGTTATCACCTATGTTAAAATATTTATACTTACTATAAGTGCTTTAAATTTATTCTTATTTCCTTTATCATCATTTTATATTGTAAATTATTCCATTACCCTTTTACTCTATTTATCTCTGTTAATCTTTTTATAATTAAAATTTAAGTGTATAACATTTATTATAACCACTCAAATTTTATTTATAAAGTCTTTTTGTATTGTATATTATCCAATTACATTGTTAACTTCTAAAAAAATTAAGATAAGTTATATTGGAATGCAATTGAGTATTATACTAATAAAACTTTCTAATTCAACCATTTCAAGTTTGAATCATTCATTCAAAAATTTTGATTTTCTTTTTATAATTGAAATTATTCTTTAATATAAAATTTAAGATTTAAATTTCCGATTCCCTTCAAACCATTTAGAGATGAATAAATATATGTATATAATATGTCAAATCAAATTTAAATCATATATCTATATACATTATAAATCAGGTCATTTAGATATTCAAATCAATTACATTTCCCAAGGCAACACTAGCAAAACTACAGAATGGTCTCTTCACTTTGAAACTCGAAAATGAATGTCCATGATGTTGTGGTCATCACCGAAGTTATTTTCCAGCGACAAAGAGAAGAGCACTGATTTTAAACTTTAAAATTCCCTGGAAACAAATTTCTATTCAAAAATACTTTAAATAATATATCCTTTTAAAATTTTAAACACAAGGTTTGAAACTATCGAAAATTAAATTCTCAAATTCTTTTTTAAATTCATTTAAATTTCCAAATAAACTTGTAACCATGTTTTATAGTTCAATTATTTATATATGAAATAAGAGATAATGATATATAAAATCAAATATTATTTCTTAACAACCAACTCAATAAAGATCCAGAAATATTTAAAATAAAGTTACAAAATTTATTTCATTACTAAATTTGAAAAACCATATTATGTCAGTTTGTTATGCTCAAGTGTTTTGAAAATCCGATCGATAGCGTTGATCAGACGAATCGATCGGAAACCCAAATCAACATCAACAACTCAAACAACACAATATAAAACAAAACATTAAATATAGAATTACAAGTACAATTCAAAAATGGTTTGAAGATAGGTTGAAACTAAAGACAAGATGATTAATTAACAAAATAGGGAGATGGATAAGTTTAAATAAATCGCGGGCAACCTTAACCGGGTCAATCGTGACTTGAAGCATAAGATCGATGTAGATTTCTAGGGTAAATCTACATTCGATCTCAAGAGATAAAGTTCGGAATAATAAGAGATACTAGCGTCTAAACCGAGGATATAAATCTTCGGTGAATCAATGCTAAATGTAAAGAAGTTTCACCCCTTTACAAATCAATTTGAGATTGGCGAGACCGCCGACTCATTACAAAGATCATTCCAAGTAGAGTAATGGTATACTCGTGAATCATAAGAAAACGAATATTAAGGGACAAGAATGGATTTTGGAACCGCATGGAACGTTTCAAAATTCAAAGGAAATTCAAATCGAAAGGAAAGGAATTCAGGCTCGAACGAAAGCGGTTCTGTAATCAAATCTACTCCATATGCTGAGTTTTGCCTAAAACTAGAGCCCTGATACCAAATGTAACGACCCGGTATTTTCAACCATTCGCATCTGCACATGTCGGAATTGAATTGTTCAAAATACCGCGTTGTGAATAAAATTTGGCAAATCTTAGAATATACAGTAAATAAATAATCACAGACCATAGACATAGAGTATTTAATAATGCAGCGGAAGTAAAAGAGATAGTAGTTCATGAAGCTACTATATATATAATATACATAAGAGTTAAACATGATACAACAAAAGAGTAACATGATACATCAGGTAAAAATCAGAATACATCACTGAAATCCACTAGGTAACTGGAATCAACTGAATAACTGAAAGAGAATAGATGGCTGGTTCTTCAAGCAAAGCTCCAACTCCGAAGGTGAGTCTTGAATGCTGAATCACTCAGTCTGACCCGAGCATAAAGCAAAACACAAAATACTCGAGTCAGGACACACATACTTATGAACAGTAAATCAACTCAAGTGAACAGTAACATAATGCATCAGTAACTCAAAGGATGCTTGGGATCGCCCATCCTTTAAGGATCCGTTAAACTATTTACTATGTAGTAATATTACGCCATTATTATAATATCTATCCAGTATCAGCGCATCTCCAGATCGGTAGACTACCCTAAATAATCCATGGGCTATAGGAGAAAACCAAACTCGTACAAGACGAGCTAGGGTAGGTGACACGACACACAAGGAAATGCCAGGGTAGACATACAATTACTATCCGGACTGGTGGTGACGTATAGCGCGTAGCTACCGCCCACCTCAAGCCACACCCACAAAATCAAAAATAAAAGATGGCCACCGAATCAATCTCAAAGCCAGAATATAATAGAATGTTATCGAAGGAGTGTGTCTGATAAGAGCAGCTACCTCACTGGCCCGGAATCGCTCCTGTTTCAGCCACCTTATGCCAACTCACGGGAGTCGGGTCCACGTAATATACCTCAAGAACGTCGCCACCATCCTACTTCATTCTGGAAACTCCACCGCGTACACGGTTGTTAAAGTGATTTTCAGATTTGGCGGAGACTATGACAACTTCCGATCCCGGTCTCTTTAATAACTAATCGTGATTATAACACCGTGGCCATTTCAAAATAGTTCATACTTCAAAATCAAATCATTTCATTTTAAAACTATATTCCTTTCAAAATAGTCTATATTTCAAAACCAAAATCATTTTTATTTCAGAACTATATTCAATTCAGTACGAAATCGTTTCAATTTCAAACATATATTCATCTTTCAAAAATCATAATATTTTCAAAGTTATAACTCTTTCTAAACCAAAATATTTGAAATCATTACACTTTAAAAATCATAACATTTTGAAATCATACATTTGAAATCATAGTACCTTCCTTTAATTCTTTACATTTTACAAATTTATTCAATTAAACCCAAATTTTCAAATTTCCAATTTAATTCAGTTAGATCCATCCATTTCAATTCAGTTTCCCAACAAACCATTTCAAATCCTACAAATTTCAAACACCGATTCGAACCACAAAATATACTATTTTGTTTTAATCTAATTCAAAACTTAAATATACCACATTTCAAAACTAAATTGAATATCTCATATATATATATATATATATATATATATATATCAAACTCACTTTCAAATTATTTAGCTTTGAAATATTTGCTTAATAAACTCTACATCATTTAAATAAATGCAAATTACAAGTAAAATAAATGTACTTTCATACTAATATAAACTTCAATTATTCATTTATCAAATAGATCAAAATCAATTATCATTCCAAATTCGCATTCTTTATAAAATAAAGACCGTCATTCAAAACCATTTCAAAATCATTTCCTTTCAAATCCTTTATCAATTCAAATATTCAAATTAAATATCATTTAAAATCAAATATGTTATTCATTCATTATTTCAAATATCATTTCAAAACACATTTCAAAATTCCATTCAAAAATTCATTTATCTCATTTCATTTCATTCCATTTAACACATAACCAAGTAAACCTTATTTAAATTCAAATTCAATTTAAATTCCTTAAAAATTCAAATTTAAACATTAAATTATATTCAAAAATCCTTAAATTTCACAAATAATCAATTCCAAAAGTTAAATCATTTAACACTTTAAAATATAACTCAAATAGTGTTAAAATCTATAATATTTCAAAACAGTATCAAATTATAGCAATGACGACATTTATAAAGTGCTATCGAGCTTATAGTTTCCAAAATAGTTTAGTTTAGGAACAACGGCATTTATAAAATGCCATAATAGATATTTAGTTATTTCAAACATAGTTAAATTCAAAAACAATAGCACTTAAGAATGTTGACATAAGACCGCAGCATTTTTGGAAATGCTATTAATAAAATTCTAGATTTTATTATAACTTTAGAAACATTAACACTCCAAATTTTTGTTACTTTAAACTTATAAATCATATTTCTAGACTTCAAATTTTCACATTTGAAAAATATTAACATATGATTTATCATAACAAAATTTTATAATTAAATATCCCATTTAAAACTCAATTCATTTGTTAAGTCAAAATTTACTGTTTCTTAACTTATTAATTTAACCCAAAACTTAACATTTTACTTCAAATATCATTTCAAACTTTAAATGTAATTTCCATTATTTAATTACATTTTTAAAATAAGACTTAAAGTCAAAAATCACATTTACTTCAAATTTACATACATAAATTCACAAAAAGCAAAACTTAATATTTAGCCTTCTTAAAACCATAAATTATATATTTTTAAATCAAAATTTCATACTTTTAAAAATACATATCTTAAGAAAAATCATTTAAAAATATACCACAGGGTCTGTATATAATTTTCTAATCTAGGTCAAGTGATACAGATATATATCATTTCAATCCGCAATTTAAAAAGAAAACCCGGGTTCTATCATTTCAAACCCGCAATCCTAAGCCAAATAAAATACAATAAAAATCACTTGAGCCTATTATTTCATCTCATAATGATTTTTCCCTATTCTAATGCTCGTTCGGGTATGTATCATTTCAACCCATAGTGATTCTATTCTAACAGGGAACTTGCAGTGTGAACATATGCATAAACAATATAAACAAATATACTAACATGTCAACGTCACAATATACTGTCATATATCATAAGTCAGGTGATAATCAACAAAGTAAACATGGTAATAATATGGTATAGCATATCATATAATCATCATTTACTTTCATAAAAATTTTAATTACTAAACACTTGTCATCAATTTACCATTTCATAAGTAAAAATGTCAGAGTGAGAAGGACTCACATTTATCAATGTTAGAGACCACTACGACACACAAGAACGATTCCAAAGGCACGACAAGCATGATACAGCATGACTTTTGATTTGAATGAATGGATAGCCTTGACATTGATCTGTATACAACAAATAAACAAGATCATATGAACATATATTTGCAACACAAAAACATTGAAACAATCTGAAACAAAAAGCAACTAAAAAGCAAGATGACCTAACCTTGCCTTTAACCATTCAAATGCTTGGCCTAAGGGATCATATGCTCAGCCATGGATGGACATAGGCTCAGGTATGGCATCATATAGATTGGGTTTAACATCAAAACATACGGCCAGCAAGGAATGTGAAGTGGATGGGTTACAACATAGGAAATTCAATGGGACAAGGCAAAAAGGAGTGGAGTTTTGCATCACTAGGCTCGGCCTATGGTCATGTTTGGCTCATCCATGGCTCATTTCAGGTCAGGTCAGATTTGGAGCTGATGGTTAGAGGTCATGGCAGCAAGTGGTGGTGGTGTTAGAGGTGATGGCCAAGGCTAAAAATGAAGGTGATGGTGGAAATGGCTTGGCTAGGCATTGTTTTGGAGTTTTGCAATGTTTTTGCGGTGGAAGCTCATCTAGAAGGTCACGACCAGATCTGGTCAGAGGAGAGGGGTGGTTTTCTATATATGATGAGGAGAAGGAGATGGTGGTGGTGGTCGGTGAAGATGGTGGAGGTTGTGGCCGAGCAAAGCTAAAGAAAGCAAGGCAAAAATCAAAGAAAAATGAAGAACAACATAGGAAAAAGGAAGCCATTACCTACTTTTTTTTTTCAGGAGACGAAAAATAAAATTTTGAGAAGTTTTTCACGTGAATGCTAAGGAGAATAGGAGGTCTGTACAGCTATACCAAGAGAAAACGAAAGGCCAAGTGTAACAACCAGATATTTTCAACCATTCGCATCCATTATAAGTGCATAGGCAGACACTCATGCCGGAATCGAATTGCTCAAAATAGCGTGTTGTAAATAAAATTTTGGCAAACCTCAGGATATACAGTAAATAAAAATCACAGATCACAGACACAGAGTATATAAAAATGCAGCGGAAGAAAAAGAGATAGTAGTTCATGATGCTACTATATAAAATATAAGATACATCAGAGTTAAATAAGATACAACAGAAGAGTAACAGGATACATCAGGTACAAATTAGATACATCACTGAACCACTGGATACTGAAACAAAATAGATGGCTGGATCTTCAAGGAAAGCTCCAACGCCGAAGGTGAATCTTGAATGCTAACTTAATCAATCTGACCCGAGCGTAAAGCAAAACATAAAACCCTCGAGTCAGGACATAAATACTTATAAACTGTAAATCAACTCAAGTGAACAGTAACAAAATGCATCAGTAACTTAAAGGATGCTCGGGACCGCCCATCCTCTAAGGATCCGTTAAACTATTTACTATGTAGTATTTATACTATATACGGTAGTGTCTAATCAGTAAAGTATAATCACATAGAAAATAACGTTAAAGGGACGGTGAACCTTAACGCGGTCGGATCTTTAAAACCAAAATCGTAGTGGGCTCGATATAAGGATATGACACGGCACGCAAGGAAATGCCAAGGTGGATACACCGTTTGCACTCCCGGACCGGTGGTGACGGCAAGCCAGCAGCTTCCGCCCACCTCGAACAATACCCCCGAATCAAAGTGGCGCCACCGAATCGAATCACAACAGTAATAGAATAGTTTCCGATGGAGCATGCTCGATGAAAGGGTGCGACCCTTTGTGTAGCCCGATATAGCTCCTGTTTTAGTCATATATGCCAACTCACGGGAGTTGGGTCCACGTAATATACCTCGAGAACGTCGCCACCATCCTACTTCATTCTGGAATCTCCACCGCGTACACAGTTGTTAAAGTGGTTTTCGGTATTGGCCGGCTATAAGACAATATCTGATCCCGGTCTCTTTAACAACCAGTCGTTATTATAACCCGTAGTTATAACTTTAAAACAATATTTTACACTTCAAAATAAAATATCCTTTTCAATCCAAATCTTTATCAAAATAAAGATTAAATCATTTCCAAAACCATTTCAATATATCATCGTAAAATATCTTTCAATTCAAATATTTATCAAAATAAATATCAAGTCATTTCTAACCATTTCAATATATTAAATTTTCATACCCTTTCAACACTACCTTTCAAATCATTTTAATATATCAAAATATCATAACTTTTCAAAGCTTCAGTTCCAAAATATCATATCTTTCAGAACTTCTTTTTAAATCATGTTAATATCAAAATGTCCTATCTTTCAAACTCCGTTTTCAAATCGTTTAATATCAAAAATATCATATCTTTCAAAACTTCGTTTCAAATCATTTTAATATATCAAAATATCATATCCTTTCAAAACTTCGTTTCAAATCATTTAAATATATCAAAATATCGTATCTTTTTAAACTTCATTCATTTCAAATCATTATTCATTTTATTCAATCTAAAATACCATTTCAATTCATATTTCAAAACAGTTTATATTCCAAAAATTCCTTTTTATCATTTCAATGAAGTTATTATGTTTAATAATTAAATTATTAAATTTCCAAAAATTTCAACTTCCAAAGTTTATTTATTCAGTTAAGTTTATCAAAACCGTGAAAATTCACGTTTCGCATTATTTAGAAAACTTATACGGAAAGTTACATTCAAAACAGTTCAATTTAACAAAAGACAGCATTTTAAAATGTTATACTAGGTTTACTTAAATTTCGAATAACTTAGTTAAATTCAAAAATTATAGCACTTACAAAGATTGCAATAATAGCTTTTAATTCAATTTAGTTTTTTAGTTCATTATCATCAACTACAGCGTTTACAAATGCTGTAATATCATTTACATTGTAATTAGTAACATTTCAAAAATGCAGTCAATTAACTTCAAATATTCAATAAAATTTCTCAACCAGTTATATTTTTATTAAAAACATTTTTAACTTATAAAATCATACATTTTCACTTTTAAAAAAATCATTTAATTTTCCTCAAGTTCATGATTTTATAAAGTTAAATTTCCATTCAAAAATCAAGATTTAATAATAATTCACTTATTAAAATGCAATGTTGAATTTTTAAAATCCATTACATTAAATTTCAACTTAACACTTAAGTTCAAATTCTCAAATATAACTTTGTTTTATTTTTATTTACTTAACTAAAAGTTCACTTTTACGTCAATTTCATAAATTTCCAGTTTTAGTTATATTTTAAAATTTCAACTTACAATATTCATTCATTTCACATTTCAACTTTATTTAAATCACTAATATGATATAAAAATCACTTTAAATTCATTTAAATTCAAATTATCATAAATTTATCATAATTTCATATTCAATTAAATTTCCAATTATAATTAAATCAAAATTTCCAAAATAACTTACGTTCAAAATTTCTAACCTTTTCATTAATTCATTTCACTTACAATTATTCAGAAAATCAATAATAATTTACAAAAATCCTTTTTTTTATTAAATTTAAAATCAAAATATTATAATAATTAAATTTCTAAAATATTTAAAATTTTAGAAAAACATATTTTAACTACGGGCATGTATATAATTTTCTACGTTAGGTAAAGTGATATGGGTAATATATCATTCCAACCCATAATTTACAAAGAAAATCCGAGTTTTATCATTTCAAACCCGCAATCCCAAGTCAAAATGAAAAATTTAAAACCATTCAGGCCTATCATTTCAGCCCATAACATTTTTTTCTAACAGAGAACTTGCAGTGTGATCATATACAGAAATAATATAAACAAGGTCAATATCACAATATACAGTCATATATCAGATGTCAGGTGAAAATTAACAGTTTTAACATGGTAATAATATGGTAATAACATGGCATAGCATATCATATGATCATCATTAACCTGCATAAACATTTTTTATTACTAAACACTTGTCATCAATTCACTTTTCATAAGTATAAATGTCAGAGTGAGAAAGACTCACTTTTTCAAGCTGAAGACCAAAACAACAAACACAAGAGCGGCTCCAAAAGTATGACAAGCATGATACAGCACGACTTTTGATTTGAATGAATGGAGAGCCTTGATATTTGTCTTGTAAACAATAACCAAAACAAGACAATACACACATAAATATTCAACGCAAAACAATGTTGAAACAATGAAAATACGAAGCAACAAAGGAATAGATTACTTGACCTTGCTTTAACCATTCAAATGCTTGGCCTAGGAGGTTCTTGGGTTCAGCCATGATGATGATATAGCTCAGGTTTGGCACCATAACTCACGGCTAGAAGGAGTATGGAGTGGTAGGGTTATAACATGAAGCATACAATTGATCAAGGCAACATATATGAAGTTTTTGAGCACAACAAGGCTCGGCCTTGGGTCAAGTGGGGCTTGGCCATACTTGTACAGGTTTGGATAGTAGATGGAGGGGTGTGGGGAGGTCTGGAAAAGGTGGTGGTGGCGGCCTATGGTGGTGGCCAAGGTGGTGGATGAAGATATGAAGTGATAGGGTGGTTATCATGAATGTTTCAAGGCTTTATGCATTGTTTTTGTGGAGTTTTGGTTCATGGAGTCTTGGCCATGTCAATTTCAGATCTGGACAGAGGCTAAAATGAAGTGTAGTGGTGGTAGCAAGGTGGTGGTCATGGCTAGAGGTGGTGGCCATGGTGAAGTATGAAGGTGGTGAAGTAATAGTGGTGGCTAGTGCATTGTTTTGGACATTATTTGCAATTTTGTGGAGTTTTGTCACCAAGGGAGGTGTGGTCATGGATGGATCTGAAATGATGGCTGGAGATGATGCCAAGGAAGAGTGGTAGGGGATGGTGGATAGTATGGTGGTGATGATGGGTGGTAGAGGCCAATCCAGAAAGCATAGAAAACTAGGCAAAATACATAGAAAATGAGAAGAAAAAGGTAGAAAAAAGATGTAGCCATTACCAGATTTTTTTCTCAAGATGGAGGCCATGATTTTTAGGGTTTTGGAGCTTGAAAATTCGTGAATAATATGAGGGATTTGGCTGAAAAGGATGAGGAAAGGAATGACTAAGATAAATTGATGTATTAATTGCAAAAAGAAACGGATAAAACACCTTTACGTTTCAGGCTTTTAAGATCTCTTAACTTTCTAAACCTTTTGCATTTCCTTTTCTTTTTAATTTTATAAAAACAAAATAAACTCAGAAATGTTATTTAAAACCTAAACTAAGTAATAATAAAATAAAATAAATAATTTATTTTAAGTAAAATAGAAAAAGGAAATAAGAAATTGCTTAAAAATAGCAACCCTGACATAAAAATTACAAGAAAATATCCAATGACTTTGGAAAATTTATTACTTCACAAAAAAAAATATTTTAACACAAAATTTGAATTAAAAATGGTTTTAAAACATTTTCAAGGTAAAATAATAATTTAATTTTTATTAAATAGAAATTTAAATAAAGAAAATGCAGTAAATACCAACTCGGCTTTATAAATAGAAATAAATTCAAATAAACTTTAGAAAAATTATATTATCATTTTAAAAATACTTAAAAGTCAAAATATAAATAATATAACATATTATCACATATTAAAATAAAATATAACCAAGAAGAAGTAATTTATACAATTTAAAATAGTCATTGTTAAATAACCCTATATACGCACGATATTGTAAAGGGTGTAACTTTCACAATTTACATCCAAATTCAACGAAACAAAAAGTGGTGTTCTTAGAATTTTATGTACTTTCATAATAAAAGAAAAAAATTAAAATTTTAAACTTTTAAAATGTTAAGTTGAAAGTCACAGTTTGGCTATTTTGACCAAAATCAACATTTCAGGCAAATATTCAACTTACACAAGTTTGGAATTATAACTCATATAAAAATCAAGATTATATTTAAATAATAAATTTAATCATTTAAAATAAGTAAAATAAGTTTTTAAATCAAAATCTTACATTAAAAATAATTAAAATATACAATAAAATAATTACAAAATACAGGGTTGTTACACCAAAGGCAATGAAGAGACAAGGAAAGGAAGAGTCACAAGTAAATGAAAAGACTTTGTCTCTTTCAATATCCAATTTTAATAATTCACTTTAAACAAATAAAAAATAAATAAAATAAAAATCTGAACAAAATAAGATGGAAATTAAAATAAAATAACGTCGTAGGAAAAATAGAAAATAAATAAGGAAAATACTTTATTTAATTGAAACTAGAATTTAAAACTGTAAACTAAATACAACTAACATTAGAAAATTTAAGCTACACTTTTAAAATGTTTTAAAAATAAAATATATACATAACATGTCATGTTACACTTGTAAACATAAATTAGAACATGACATGACAAACAAAAATATTATTTATATAAATTAAAATAAACAATATTGTTAAATATAACAATTTACATACAGTAGTGTAAAAAAGCATAACTTTCACAATATTAATCAGATTTCAACGAAATGAAAAGCAGTATACATAAAATTTTATCTATTTTCATAATAAAATATAAAATTTTTAAATTTAAACGTCAAGTTTGACCGTATTGACCAAAATTCACATTTTTGGAAAATGTTCTATTTAGTTATGTTTGGAATTCTAATTTACATTAAAATCACAATTTATATTTAAAATTAAAAATTTATTCATTTTAATAAATAAAATAAAATTTTTAAATCATAAATTTCAATTAAAATAGTTAAAATATATAATTAAAATAATCACAAAATACAGGGTTGTTACACTTTGTTATTCCGCTTTTGAACCAAAAAATATCTCGATGAATCAAAACCACTGCATAATCGTGAAATAAACTAGAAATCTAGAATAAGAATACGGAAACTAGTCCTAAGAATTAATACAGAACCTTGCTTACTATAAGATAATACTTAGCTATTCTTAGACAAATCAAATGACTAGAGACAGAAGTGGAAATAACAGCTCGAAGTTACAACTTGATACTAGGTTGGGGCCATAACTCGATACCCAGTCTTGAAGTCCAGTAATGAGTCAATAAAGCTTGTTCAAGAGATTGAAGACAAAAACAAAGTGCACTAAGACAAGGAATTTCATAACTCTGCACTAAGTGGTGAGCACAAATCGGTACTTAGTTGTCAATTATTGCTGAATTGGCCTTGATCTTCACCAGGAGCTTCATGTCAGACGCAGAGAAGGTTGAGAGAAACTCTCAAAGCTTATTTCGATGGTCTTCGTCTATAAATAGGAGGACCAACGCAAATGAAAGGGGATCGTTTTCTGAATCTTTCTTCTTACTTTCTTAACTACCTGATTTTACCTCAATACTCTGTTGGATCCTCACTCGAGTTGTCGACATCCGAATTGTAAGATCACTCTTGTAAAATAAAAAAAATAATCAACAACAAAGTTGACAGTGGAAGTAGGTTATTAATTTTGGCCTAACAACTATAATTCGCAGGTGTTCTACCGTATTTTAATTTCTAATTTTCCACGGTCATCACGCATTAAATGATTGGATGTTTATCTCATTTTTGGGGCAAATATTTTGGTGCTTTCATTGATAAATTTCAAGATTCTCCCTCATGGATCCATCTTGAAACTTTATATTCAAACTATCGATGACCTTAATTTAAAAAGTTTTTGTTATGTGGTCCTTGGTTACTTAAATTTGAAAAAAGTGTATTTAGAAGAGTCATGGCACCAACGAAGAACAAAGAGAAGTTAACCACCTTAAGATCCAACAATGATGCTGAAAATGAAGGCTCTCGACATCGAGAAGAGGCAAATCAACCCTCTCCTACTAGAGTTCCAAGTGCATTGGAGATGGTGACCCGGGTGGATTTGGACTGAATGATGATCAAGATGAACAAAAATATGTTGGAGAGTCAAACCGCTATATTAAAAGTAATGGATAGAAGCATTGCTTTGATGACTCGGTTACTACAAAGGCGAAGGAAAAGTCATAGAGAGTCATCATCTTCTAACATGGAGGAAGAAAGTTCTTTTTCATCAAAAAGAAATCGGAAAGATGGAAGCAGAAAATGAAAAGGGGAGAAGTTAGGACCTCAAAAAAGGGGAATTGGAAAAGCCCTAGTTCAAAAACTACAACTTAGCATCGAATCACCATGAATCGGTACCGAATTATGGTTGATGACTCTAAAGATGAATTTCATAAGAAGGTTGATGCTGGAGTTGAGCAAGTTGCTAGTGGTTGGAGTGATGGAGTTTAAAAAAATTCCATCAAACCGTCAAGGAAGGAAATCAGATAACAAAGACCTAGATGGATGGTTCTCCTAACGGCAGGAGAGCCAAAACTTATGGAAATAACTAACAGTGTTTGCAAAGCCAAACACTCAAGGCAATCCCTGACGATCGCCATCCAATCGATCTGACTAACCCACTATACATAGATGATATGGTAAGGAGGCTAGTAAGCGAGAATCGGTAGAGAAATAATGACGAATGGGGTTCATCGCCCAATAGGACTACATTCACCAATGATGTACTACAGGAAAGCTATCCCATAAAGTTTGTTATGCCAACAATGTCATCTTACAATAGAACTACAAATCCAAGACAACATCTTCTAAAATATGAATGGCACATGTATGGTGCCAGAGCTACTGATGCGGTGAGATATATGCGCTTTCCTATATTTCTTAAAGGAGTCACTATGATGTGGTTCACTTGGCTCATGCCGAGGTTTATATCTTTCTTTGATTAGTTAGAAAGAAAATTTATGGAACAGTTCAGACTCCACACGGCTCGACCAAATAATGTAATGTCCTTATCAAACTTATATCAAAGGTCTGAAGAGATTTTGAAAGAATTTCTATCACGATTAAACACTGTTGTAATCGAAGTCATCAATCCGAAGAAAGCGGTAGTTTTGGTGGCATTGATTCGAGGAGTCCACCCTGATACAGACTTTAATAAATGGCTAAAAATAAAATTGTCACCTACCATAGAAGAATTTTATCAAAAAGCATCCCAATATCAAGGCTCGTAAGAGGCAGACCTAGCCGCGGGACTGATTGGATGTAGAATATTGAATGATGTAGTGCAAAGCAATGTTGCGATTAGACAAACCGAAGATAGGGCCGGGAATGTTGCAACCAATGTTGGAAATAATAATAATAACAACCAGAAAAAAAGGAACATGGGCGCTAGTGGGAAGAAGCCAAACTTCAAGAAGCGTCTGAGATATACATAACCTGAAGATTAAATCCTACTAAATGAGACTACTGAGAACAATTAGCTTACTATGGAAGTAATTGAAAATTATAAGAAGCCACTTTGGAGGGAGGCAACCAAACATGAACAATGCTCAAGGAAGCATTGTCACTTCCATGAGACATATCAATACGGTACCAACGAGTGTCGTAATCTAAGGGATACAATTGAGGGCCTGTTTAGGAAAAGAAACTATAGGTATATGAGAGAACTGTAGGTTGGTGGGCATATGGATAATAGACTCTAAGGGCTGATGGCCCAATGGAATTAGGATGGGCCTAATGATGATGGACCTAGGCAGTCTGAAAAGAGAATTGTGATAAACACTATTATTGGTGGACCTTATCCGGTTGATAAAAGCTGGAATGAGATGAAGAGGTATAGTACTTCTCCAAAGCATGTTCTTTAGGAGACTTGTTTTGCTGTGAAAGATGAAGCTTCGATGAAACGGTTGAAGACAATGAATAATTATATAATGTTCAAAAACAAAGATGTGGATGGGGGAGAAGCACAAATGCTTGACCTTTTGGTGATTATTGCCATTGTTGAGCTGATGGCTATATAGTGATTCCTCTTTGATTGTGGGAGCTTATGGGTTGCGGAATTATAGACCTTAAGGCTAATCAAACATTAGAAGGGGTGAATAGTATTTTCTAATTTTTATGAATCCTTTTCAAATTATTTCAAGACTATTATTAATAAATACATAATGAACAATCAAAAATGCAAACACAGATAAGTATAAATACAGTAAAGTAAAAAGTAGAGAAATAGAGATATCACACCAGAGATTTTTATGTTGGTTCGGAGTTACCCTACATCCACTCCCATATAATTTCTTATGCAGATTTTTTTCCAAATGTCAATCTTAACCAAGCCGAAGGCAAACCCAATACAATCTCGATTTCAAGGCCACGAGACATGCCCTCTAGATTTTCCAAGCTCTAGGTACACTCATTTGATTTGGATAGGACACAAGCACACCCACTTGGATTTCTAGGACACCGAGCACACCCAATTGATTTGGACGGCCTACAATCACACATACGCAAATGATCCTATAGCCTCTTGGACAACACTTTGATCTTTCATTGAGAGAGAGATGATTGAAATTGAAGAGTAAATAGTAGAGAATCAATACAATGAAGATTGAATTGATTCTAGTTTAAATTTGAGAAGATTTGAATAAATTTTCTCTAGAAATTTTGGCAGAGTAAGAGGAGAGCAGATAATAAGAAAGTAGTTGCCAAAAAATTCATTTAAAATCTCACTCCATATAGAGAATTAATAGACATGTTCATTTGCAAAGAACTATGACGAATAGACGCTACATTTCAAAATTCGAATTTCAAATTAGCGACATGAATGTCGACATATCATCTGCCTATATGTCAACATAGGCTAGTGTATTTTGAAAACTTGTTTATTTTAAAATGCTTTGAAAATCTTATGCTTTGTAAAATATTTTGATATCTTGTAAAATAATTTAAACATAGTTTATAAACAATTTGAACTTTAAAAAACTTTTATAAATATTTTTAAATATATTTAAAAATGTACCTTGTTTTACAAATAAAGAATATGAAAATGAGAAGATAGAGATCGAAGATTTCTACGAGAGGTTTTAACAATATTCAATGACTCTGTATACAATAATATAGTCTTAAGATCGTCATATCTTAATTTTTATATTTATGAGTCTTCATGTCCATTTCTTGAGTCTCTATACTGTATAGTCATTGAATTAATACCTTTGTAATATCCTGCGCTATAGACTATGTAGCTTGACAAAACATTAGTAGCCATATTTTATATGAATGTTCATTACTTTATCAACATTTTCTTACTCATCAAAACTGGTATTATTGATTTTAAATTTTCTCAAATGAAAATGTAATGTTTCTTCAATCGTGGTAGTTCTAGTGTTAAAAACTCTATAAGCTTTAATTCTATTTGACTAACCGATAAAAATACCCTTATCTGATTTTGCATTAAATTTATCTAAATTGTCCTTTGTATTTAATATAAAACATTTACTACCAAAAACTCTAAAGTACGATACTTTAGGCTTTTTATTATAAAATATTTCATATAGAGTTTTCTTAGTTAAAGGTCATATTAAAATTCTATTTAAATATAACATGCTATGCAACTACTTCAGCCCAAAAAATTTAGGTAATTTACTATCATTTGAAATGTTCTAGCACATTCTTGTATAGTTCTATTTTTATATTCTTCTACATGTTGTTGTGGCGTTCTTAGAAATGTAAAATTATAGGTTACTCCTTTCTTATTACAATAATTTTCAAAACTATCATTTTCGAATTCTCCTCCATGATTACTCCTAATCGTTTTAGTTTTAGTTGACACTTGATTTTGAATTTTCTTAGTAAAAAATTTTGAAAATTTCAAAAGCATCACTTTTAAGTTTTAAGAAAATTATCCATGCAAATCTATAGAAGTCATCTACAATTACAAAGATATGTCTATTGTGATTTATTGATTGTATTTACAGAGGTCTGAAAAGATCTAAATGAAGAGGTTTAAGAGGATGAGAAAAAGAAATCATATCTCTAGATTTAAATGAATTTTTTTGAAGCTTTCCTAATTTATAGGCATCATATAAATTATTAACGTTAAAATTTATTTTAGGAAGACCCCTAACAAGTTCATATTAGCAACTTTAGAAGGTTCTTAAAATTTAAATGACCAAATCTTTTCTACCAAATCCAAGGGTCATAGATTTAGCCAAAATATATAAGTTGTCATTGGACACATTCATAATTAAAACATTAATGTTACGTTTCTTAATACATTCAAAGATAATGTTTGACTCATTATCTTTGATATGACAATTATTTTTTCAAACTTAATTTCAGAACTCTTATCGCAAAATTGACTAATATAAAGCAATTATATTTTAGATTCCTAGTTGGAAAACGTTAGAAATAGTTGGAGTTTTAGAGTTACGGACATTGACGATGCCAATCACATATCCTTTTGTCTCTAAAGTTCACCGATCCATCATCTTTATAGACTATATCTTTCAAGGTTTATGGATTTCCTGTCATGTGTTTCGAACATCTACTATCCACTATTCACTTGTCCTTTTTGATTTATGATATTTGATTTTCAAGTGTCTGTTCATCATCAACCATATAACGAACTTTTTCCTACAAAATCATACCTTTCCAAGAAATCAAGTGGCTTTTCAAAACAATTAATTTCTAAAACTATATTGGTTTCATTAAAAAAATTCTGCAAAATTGTGAAAAATATTACTAACTATTTAAACTTTTCAAAAAAAAAAAATCAAATTATGAGTTTTTGAAAACCTAGTGCACCGATACCTAGTGTAGGTTGTGGAATTATGGATCTTAAGGCTAATCAAACTTTAGAGTGGGTGAATAATGTTTTTTAATTTTTATGAATCTTTTTAAAATTCTTTCAAGATAATTATTAATCAACACAAAATGAACAATCATAGATGCAAACGCGGATAAGTATAAATGCACTAAAGTAAAAAGTAGAGAATTCGAGAGATCAGAGCATGGATTTTTATACTGGTATGAAGTTACCCTACATCAAGTCTTGTACAATTTTCCAAATGCCAATCTTCAACCGGGCAAAAGGCAAACCCAATAAATCTCGATTTCAAGGCTATGAGGCACGTCCTCTAGATTTTCCAAGCTCTAGGTACCCTCGATTTGGACGGGACACAAGCACATCCACTTAGATTTTCGAGATATCAAACACACTCAATTAATTTGAACGAGTTACAATAACACCCATGCAAATACAACTAGAGTTTATGGATTTTCCAAAGATGGTTTCTTGATCTTTGGTTACAATTAATCCTATAGCCTTTGGAATAGCACTTTGACTATTTATTGATAGAGAGAGATGATTGAAATCAAAGAGTAAATAGTAGAGACTTAATACAATGAAGATTGAATTGATTCTGGTTTCAATTTGAGAAGATTTGAATAAATTTTCACTAGAAATTTTGGTAGAGTAAAAGGAAAGAAGATAATAAAAAGTGGTTATGAAAAAATCATTTGGAACCCTCTATATATAGAGAATAAATGGACATATCCATTCATGAAAAGTTATGATGAATAGACACATCATTTCAAAATTTGAATTTCAAATTTACTGCATGTATGTCGACATATCATTTGCCTATATGTCGACATAGGATAATGTATTTTGAAAACTTGTTTATTTTAAGATGTTTTAAAAATCCTATGCTTTGTAAAATATTTTGATACTTCATAAAATAATTTAAACATAGTTTATAAACATTTTAAACTTAATTTTTTTATAAAATATTTTTAAATATATTTAAAAATAAAGAATAAGAAAATGAGAAAATAAAAATCAAAGATTGCTACCAAGGATTTTAACAATATTCTATGACTCTATAAACTATACCACAATCTTGAGATCTTCATATCTTAACCTATATACTCATGAGTCTTCACGTCCATTTCTTGAGTCTCTATACTGTACAATCTTCGAATCAATGCCTATGTAATATCCTGCACTATATACTATATAACTTGATAAAAACATTAGTTTCCATATTTCATATGAATGTATTATTATTAGGTTTATCATCAAAATCAATAACCGAGATATAACAGAGCTCGTTTAATATCTTGTTTAAGAAGACATTTCACTAAACGAGGATGAGTAAGCAGGACCTAAAGCTATGTAAATCTCGTATCCAGGGATTTACCGAAGAGACTAAGGAGCCTATCGATTGAGTTGACTTGTCAGTAGAGCTTGGAGAAGGAGGCATGCATGATGGCGTGGGTTCAAAAATTTATTGTGATTGATACATATTCAGTTTATAATGCTTTCTTAGGCCGACCAACTATAACGACCTGTATTTTACATAGCAAAGGATCGTAAAATATTATTTTTAATTCATAATGAAGTCATATGACTCTATAACTTTTGAAAATGCCTAATAGTGACATTTCCTACCCTTAGAATTTTTCCGGACGATTTTACTCTTGAAAAATTTAATGGCTATAACTTTTGATAGAAGCTGGATTAATATATAAAACCACTTCCATTAGAAAGATATGATAGTTTCCATTTTCATAGAGTGGTTATAATAGTGATTTTGACTTTTTTGGTTATGGAATATGGCTATTTGAAGATTGACAGTTTTTGGAGCTGCTTAGTGGGTAATTAGTGAGTTTCGGTGCAAGCCCACTAACCCATTTCCGGTTTGGAGACTTTAATAAGCCAAAACAACATTCCCAAATCACTTTACCACTTCCCAAATATATCTAAGCTCTCATTAATCCATTCTTCACCCAAAACCTTCTATTTTCTCCTCCAAATCAAGTCTAAACCATATATTAAGGGTAGATTAGCAAGGGGATTTGCTAAAGATCTTTAAATCCACATTTTTGGGAAGAAAACTTGCGGCTTGGCCATTGAGTTTTGGATTTGCCTCGATTTGCGTACAAAACTTGGATTTTGAAAGTTTTAATGAATGATTTATCATCTCTTACCATATATATATGTGTGTTTCTATATATATATATATATGTTTTGACATGTTTTAAACTCATTTTTAAAGTCAAAATCATGCTTTGGGACTGTTTTAAAATGAAAGAGGAAGTGAAAACGAATCAAAAATGATTCATAGTATTCTA
Source organism: Allium cepa (assembly GCA_030765085.1). Lineage (NCBI taxonomy): Eukaryota > Viridiplantae > Streptophyta > Magnoliopsida > Asparagales > Amaryllidaceae > Allium > Allium cepa. The sequence continues at coordinate 435,230,707 of CM060944.1, forward strand.
ATCATGTTAGTTTGATGCACGGTTGCATTGATGTGTGTTAAGCTATATTAGAAACATGTATATGATGATTTACTATGGATTGTTGTATATTTGGTTGTTCTTTAGTGTATATATGGTTTTTATTTGTATGCTTGTATGGTTCAAAACACTCACCGGAGCGGACTTAAAGTAAGAAGCATAAAATTGGGATGGGCTCGGGGATGTTAGGAGTCGTATCGATGCATATGGAGGGCACACGTTTTGAAGAATGGATGCAGTGGTAAAACTGATGCAAAAGTAGAAGTCGGAGTTTCTATAGCACTTTGGCTCAGGTATAGGGGTCTATTTGTTGCTGGGATAGGATAAGTGTTTTCGGCGGATCGATTGGGGTTTTCTTCGATTCGATAAGGGAAAATACCGGATGGCAAATGTGGTCCGATAGTGTTATGGCACGGGGGACCAGACAAAGTATGAGAAATGAGTGATTCTCGTCATGGTCCGATAGTGCTTTAGGCTTTTGCTTCAACATCTTCAAGTTTCACTCGGCACTACCGAACAAAGTATGAGAAATGAGTGATTCTCGTCATGACGTGGCAATACTTTAGGAAGTTCTTCGTGGCATGCTTTGGGGTTCTTGGGGTGATATGGAGTAGAGTAGGTGACTCTAAACAACTCGAGATTACCTTGGATCTTGTGTGACGATTAGCGAAGTGATGGCGGGATGCTTCGACATAATGACGTCGAAAACGATGACATTGACTTCGGAACCTTAGTACGATGGCTCTACGAATTACAGTAGATTTCTAGATTTGGAGATGATGATTTAACAATGAGAGTAATGATGGTGATCCTCAAGGGGAAGCTAAATAATGGGGGATTGCAAGTGGGATTTGTGACTGTGTCCTACTATGGAGATAGCCATGATGGAACAATGATTGAGTTCCACTATAGAGATGTGTGCAAATGGATCATTGATAACTTGAAGGTTTCTAATGTGCTCGTTAAGAAGTGGTATGTGAGGATGCCCACCTAGATTTGCAATTGTGTCTAGATCCTACGATAGTAAATTACCCCATGCTTTGCGATTGTGGGCCTAGTTCTTGCCTTTCGGAGTGGCATGGATTCGAGCACCAATGAAATCGAGATTTTAGTTGGGTTTCTGGTTTGCGATTGTGCCATACAAGTTATCATGTATCAAATGTACGCAAGTGATGTGATGATTGCATGATAGATGCTATATTCTCCATTGTTCTTTATCGCACTTGGTTTTTACACGATGTAAGTATTTTCGACCATATACCTAGACACTGTACATTGCACTTCTATTGTAGTACCCTTATATGGCTATGATAGTAGATTAGCATATATTGACTATTATGTGCTAACTCTTTGGATGTAGGAAAAGTCATATATGACTCTTCATTCCCTATGCCCTTACTTACCATATATGATTTTTGAGATGATGCATTGCCCACACCAGATTATTGTCTGACCCGAGATTTTATACTTTCCTTCTTATTGTCTCGGGTACTATTAAATGAATAGATTAGGGATAACGTGTCTGGAAAGCGCATGGAGCTGTACGAAGTACGAGTAGGAGGCTGCGGTTTCATATATCTATATTTGGAGCTTAGTATTGCTTATATTCTGTTATGTGGTACTGTGTAGCTATGTCAGTACTTGTATTTTGAGAAACAGTTATAGTGTTTATTTTGGAGATTTGAGATGTATAAACTCTTTATTGTATAACCTATGAACCTGATGCACATTGACGTCCTTATTTATGATTCAATTGATTATATCACTGTCTCAACTGTTTTACATCTACGTTATTGTATTATATTTTGTCTATGTGTTGTTATATGTTTTATAGGTTCCGTGCTTGGATTTTTCTTTATTTTGCATTTTCGGTTGTCGTCCTGCATCAGTCGGGTACCTCTATAGTGCATTATACATGTATATTTAGTATCAGAGGTATATGGCAGTTATCATGCCAGCCCTTGCCAGTTTTATAATAGCTCTTTCTTGATGTTGCTTAATGCTGAAGTCCTCATCAAGAATGGGATAGGAGTTATACAAGGAGATCAAAGTACTGGTAGTGAGTGCTATATTGCCAAGCTCAAAGAGGCAAAGCGATGTGAGAAGGGAAAAGATATGGAGAATACTCTTCGCACCAAGACAGTTGACACGTAGAAACCATTGCCTAAGCCATGGCTTGGGCTTCGTAGTAAATTACACAAGTTATGGACCCAGGGAAAGAGCCGTAGAACATGAGTACGACCTTGACGGAGCCGACGATCAACATCTTGGTCGATGATAATGACCCTACTCAGGTCCTAAAGATCATGTCTCAGCTTGGCGTGAAAATGAAAATGGTGTGGTAGTGTTTCTCTAGGAAAACCTGGATGTGTTTACCTAGACTCATTCAAATATACATGGAATGTTGCTGAAGATAACGTGTCATACATTATGACATGCGATACCCTCATATGAAGCAGATGAGGCATAACCTAGCTCCAAAGAGATCTGCTATTGTGAATGGCTTTATCTGCAATGTTGTATACCTTGAATCGATATCGAATCTAATGCTGGTCAAAAAGCCGGATTAAAAATGGCGGTCATGCATCAATTAATTGGTCTGAATAAAATGTGTCCAAATGATAATTTCCCATTGCCTAGATTTGAGTAGCTCGTTGATGGAACTGTTGGACATGAACTATCATTCTTCGTGGATGCGTACTTCGACTACGATCAAATAGCAATGCACATTCCATATCAATAGCACACTAGTTTCATCATAGAATTAGGATTGTATTGTTATCAAGTAATGTCATTCAGTCTAAAGAACATTAGAGCAACCTACTAATGATTGGTAAACTCAATGTAAAAGATCAGATCGAATGGACATTAGAGGTCTGCATGGACGATATGCTAGTGAAGTCACGATGATTGATGAACTGCATGCATGACCTCTTAAAGATGTTTGATGTGCTTTAGAAGTAGGGGATGAAGCTTAACCCATGAAATTTTCTTTCGAAGTTGCATCAGGGAAATTTTTGGGTTTCATAGTATATTCAAAGGTGATGAAGCTAATCCAAAGCAGATAAAAATGTTGAAAGATGTTACCGCCCCAAGACAAGGTGGAAGATGTAGAGCTTGAACGGTAAAGTCATCACACCGAGTCAATTCATTTCAAAAGCAACGGATAAATGTGTGACGTAATTTGATACCCTCAAGAAAGAAAAACGAAAGTTTGTATGAACAGAGGAATGTTAGAAGACATTCCTTAACTTGATCACATGGAGAGATCATTGGTCTTGTCAAAGCCTTTGGAAGCAATCGACTTATTTGTTTACTTGGTAGTGTCTAGTCATGCACTGAGTGCAGTCTTGGTACGTGTGACAACCGCCCTATGCCACTGGCATTCAGTATGCCTGTATAGTGCGCTATAGTAGTGCCCGGTCTATGTAGGACGACCATCAAGGGTTGTAAAGTATACAAAATATTATAGAACCTATTGTATATCTCACGTCGCATCGAATAAAATATAATAGTAAACATCTCAAATATAAAATGAGCGAGACAGTAAATAACTGAATGAACCACAAAATCTGAGTGCACAATCCATACAATATACAACATAAGTAATAGAGTTGTACATCAAATAATAACTCATAATAGGTAAATTTCTCTAAATATATAAGGGCACTAATAAGCTCTATAGTGTTGCATGACAGAATATAAAATCATAATAAATGTAGTTATGCGAGAGTATTGCCTCCTGTCATCCTCCATCCAGCTCCATGTGCTCCCAGACCTGATGTCCATAATCTACTCATTTAAGAGTACATTAAATAACATGAAGCAAAACATAATATCCCGAGTCAGACAGAAATCTAGTGTGAGTGGTAGAAAATCTCAAATACGATAAAGTTGATATGCCAGGACACATGTTATGTGTGAGAAATGCGGATTAAGGATCTTAAGGCTAGGATAAGCACTAGAGGGGGGTGAATAGTGTTTTAAAGAATTATTAAATCTTTTTGAGTTTTTGTTAATTTGAACACAAATGTATGCAATATTCGGACACAGATATGATCACAGAAACACAGATGCAAATATAAAGTGAAGGCAGTAAAGGAAAGAACACACCGGATTGTATACTGGTTCGGAGTTACCCTACGTCCAGTCCCTCATACAAGTACGGATTTCCTTTCAAAAACAATCTTTACAATTACACCCTCGATTTCAAGGCAACGAGGTACACCCTCCAGATTCACAATCCTCTGGGTAGAGATATTTGATTTTCCGGGCAACAAGTTCGCCCAATTGATTTCCAAGTCTACAATCACACCTTATCTCGCTTGATTGATTTCCAAGGCCACAATCACACCTTTTCTCGCTATGTTTGATTACAAAAAGCCTATAACTCTAAATAGCACTGAGGATCTTGTTGAGATAATGATAGAGCACAAACCAGAGATAATCTAGTTAGATTCAATGTTGATTTTGGCAGAGTAATGGTAAGAATATGTATATAGAAATGTGGAAGAAGAAGAGGAGTGAAAAACCAGAAAATCTGTATTTAAATTCGTTGATAACATCCCCTATTTATAGAGGAACTACAATCATGTCCATTCGTGAAGAGATATGACGAATAGAAACTTCTTTTGAAATTTAAATTTTGAAAGCAGCTGACACTATGCTGACATGGGTAGATTGAGCATGTCGACATCCTAAAGGAATTTTTGGTGGTTTGATTTTCTTTAACTTCTATCTTATATTAAAACTATTTTAAACTTTATAAATATAAATGTCTATATTTAAATTACATAAGTAAATATATATACTATAATTTTATATTTAAGTCTAAGTATAAATATTTAAAAGTTAAATATATTATTATTAAAGAGTTTAAAACTATGGATAATTTAATTTTGAAATTAAAGATTATTTTGAGGCCAAAAGTATTTGAAATCAGGATAGATGTTTTTGATGCTTCAAAAGGAAGATTTTGCAATCATTTTAAAAACAAGATAATTTTGTAAAAACATCTGAATAAAAGATTAGCGGATACAAAACAATATTCCACTAGATTTTTCGTAGGTTCCATCCTACTTAGGGTTCCATCCCGCTCGAAGTGGATTCCATTCCACGAATAAATTGGATTTTAAGATGCTAGTGCTTTTCTAGGAGTTTTAACAAAATTCCTAATGAATTAAAAGATAAATTACTTGAACTCTTGAACTCTTAATAATCTTGATATTCTTGATACTCATGGGTCTTCAATCTTGATATCTTGAATCTCTATACTATACAATCTTCATTCTGGGTACCTGCATGGTTAAATTCTACATATACATATATATCTAAACTTATACTGTTAGTATTTATATTTTATAATCTATTCTAAGGTTGTTGTCATCAAAATCATCATCTCAAGGACTAAAAATCTCCCCATTTTTGATGATGACAACCTTTTTATAAAATATTACTTCTATCCTAATAACTCCCCTTAATCTATGCTTAACTATCCTATTTTATATTTCTCCCCATTTGTCATCAACAAAACCATCCTAAAAACATAAAACTATAAAACTCCCCCTTAAACTAATACTAGAACAAAGTATAGCGAATGGAATGTAAAAGACATTAAATAATTATATTATAATTATTCAATACATGAATATGTATAAGTATATTTTAACACACTCATCAAAACCAATCATGTTAGACAAGTCAAACAAATCAATCAAGTCAAACACGTCAAACAAGTCAACCTGGTCAAACAAGTCAATCAAGTAAAACAAATCAATCAAGTTAATCAAAACATACCAAACAAATCAAAAACTAATAATCCTATATTATAAGACAATACTAAAAACTCCCCATAAAATAAAACACACTCGTTATGTATACATGTATGCAATATGTAGTTTCTAATGCAGTATGAAACGCATGACATATGCAATGTAGCATGAGACGATATGCAAAATGAAGTGCAACTTGTAATGTAAATGATTATGATATTTCATACATTTTAATTTATGATGCAATGAAATGTGATATGAAATAGGATGCATAATGATATATTATACGAAACAAAATGATAACGAAGAAAAAATAATAATAATATGCAGCATGATGTGATGATATATATATATATATATACTACAGTAAGAGATATCCAGATTATAATATAAACATGATTGATAAGTAATATCTAATTGACAAGCATATATATGTGTATGAATGTATATGTATGTATGTATGTATGTATAAAATAATTTATTATAACTCGCTTCAACCAAATAAAGATAATACATACCAATTACTAAACTTAGGTTAAAGAAACTAATGAATGAGACTAAAATAGTAATAAAGACAAGAGTTTAAAGGTAATAAATGATATTAAAATTATAACATATTCATGAAAAGTAGTAATCAAATTCAATATCAAAATCAAATTGCTAAGAAATATAGGTTTAAACTATATATATATATATATATATGATCAAATATGGTTTATATAAAAATTAATAGCCTACTTATTTAATTTATTTAAAATAATTATTTTTACTTGGTTGTTTTTAATTTTTTATTTACTATTTTTTTATTCATAAGAATCCAAACTTCCATGTTTATAAAATACTTAACTTACTAATTAAAACCTTTATATTAAATTATTATTGGTTTAAATATTTAGAAACATGTTTAAACATCTTTAAATTTTAAAAATATCATAATGAAATATTAAATAAATAATAAAGATTGAAAAACTAAAATAAACATGTGTTATATTAAGGCCTCTTACTTTAAAAAATTTTAATTAATTATTAAAAAACATTTAAACATGAAATTAATTTTAAAATATTCTAATATAAGTTAGAAACGAACTCTAAAAAGAATAGAGAAAAATACTTAATTTAAGTATCATTTTTACATAGTTTAAAGTTTCATAAAGAAAAACAACATTTAAAGAGTGCTATAAAAAGTTTTTGTAGTAAAATATATTCAAAACTTTATAAAACTGAAATTGTAGCTTTTACCAAATTCTATGTAAATTTTCTGAAACTCTATAGCGTTTCGGAGCACAGAAATACTATAAAAATGAATTTGCAGTACTTTCAAAACATTATAGAAGAAAAGAAACATTTTAGAAATGCTATCTAAAATTCCGGTAATGTGATGTGGTGCTATCTTATTAATTTAAGAAATATATAAATAAATCCTTATTCTAACATTTTAAATTCATTTTATTTATTTCTTAAAGATATAAAATTAGTATCTTAAAAGAAATAGAGTATGAGAAGTAAAAATAACATTAGAAAAGTTGAAATCATTAATGAAGGTATGCTTTTCTACATAGTATAGTTGTAATAAATTAATAGTATGATTTTATTCGAAATAAAACACATTTTAAAAGATTTTTTTTATAAAAATTTAGACTGGTATATCATTATTTATACTATGGTGTGTCGATATATGGGCCAAAATATTAAAACTTATAAAATAGATAAATTTCTACCTAAGTAAATGCATAAATATATATTCCCAAATGCAACAATAAAGATGAAATAATAGTAAAGCATACCAATTTTTGCACTCCATCTTTCTAACTTTGTTGTTCTTCCATTGTCATGAACCACACTTTTATATCTCTTAGAATTTAACAACAAGATCTGTTCTATTGCGACGGGCTCGTTTTTCTAATCAGCGTAGTACATTCATTTGTTGAATTTGAAGACCGCATGAGAAAGATGCAGATGATTTAGTAGATTGACTAACTTGGCGCCAAAACTTTAAATTTGAATTTTGAATGAATGGACACTTCAACCACTATAAATAGGCCCAACAATCACCACTTTTCATAAAAGTTTCTCTTCTTCTTCTTCTTCCCATTTTTCTACTTACTATCAAACTTCTATAAGGCATATCTCCTTCATTTCTTAACGGAATTAAATGAAACCAGTGGCAAATCGAAAAGGAAGGCAAGGATTACGATCTACTAATAGTTTGGTGTCAAATTTGGACAGTATTGTGATGCAACAGGCCGAACAGTAGAAGAAATGTAGAAAATCCCGTACACAGTTTTTCAATTTTGGATAGCGAACTTCAAACTATCATATCTCACTCAATTTTGATTGGAATTTGATGATACACCCATCGAAACGACCCCGAGAACAAGAACTACAATCTAAAAAAGAGTGGAAACAAAATACTCAAATCTCTGTATGCAATTTGAAGAATACGTTTGACAGTTTTGTCTTCTTTTTCTCTTTGTTCACCAAACTTCATTTGACCATAACTTGGTCATTTCTCGACGGATTCACATGAAACCAGTGGTATTGTGCAGAAGATGGAGAGAAGTACGGTATCAATTCAAGTTGTAGATGAGAATCGAAAGCTTTGTATTGATTTGGTACCCATTTCATTGTCGATTGCCATTATATATCCATTAGTTCTTCTTGATCGGTGAATGATTATCTGATATCTTTTAACCAACAGTCATTAGACACAACTCTTCTTCTGCAAAACAACATAACATTTTAAAGAATCATGTGTCCTTTCAAAATAACTAAATATCATTTTAAACAAAAATATCATGATGATTCTGTGATATATTCAAATGAAAATAGTATTAATAATTAAAAAAAAATTACATTTTAAAATTTTTCAAAATTCAGATTGTGAAAACTTTGAAAACCTCGCTCTGATACCAAATGTGAGAAATGCGGATTAAGGATCTTAAGGCTAGGATAAATACTAGAGAGATGGTGAATAGTGTTTTAAAGAATTATTAAATCTTTTTGAGTTTTTGTTAATTTGAACACAAATGTATGCAATATTCAGTCACTGATATGATCACAGAATCAAACACAGATGCAAATATAAAGTAAAAGTTGTAAAGGAAAAAACACACCGGATTTTATACTGGTTCGGAGTTACCCTACATCTAGTCCCGCACACAAGTACGGATTTCCTTTCAAAAGCAATCTTTACAATTACACCCTCGATTTCAAGGCAACGAGGTACACCCTCAGGGTTCACAATCATCTAGGTAGAGATACTTGATTTCTCGGGCAACAAGTTCACCCAATTGATTTCCAAGGCTACAATCACACCTTATCTCGCTTGATTGATTTCCAAGGCCACAATCACACCTTTTCTCGCTAAGTTGATTACAAAAAGCCTATAACTCTGAAGAGCACTGAGGATCTTGTTGAGATAGTGATAGAGAATCAAACCAGAGATAATCTAGTTAGATTCAATGTTGATTTCGGCAAAGTAATGGTAAGAATATGTATATAGAAATGTGGAAGAAGAAGAGGAATGAAAAACTAGAAAATCTGTATTTAAATTCGTTGAAAACATCCCCTATTTATAGATGAACAATAGTCACGTCCATTCGTGAAGAGATATGACGAATATACACTTCTTTTGAAATTTAAATTTTGAAACCAACTGACACTATGTCGACATGGGTAGGTTGAGCATGTCGACATCCCAAAGGAATTTTTAGTGGTTTGTTTTTCTATAACTTTTTTCTCGTATTAAAACTATTTTAAACTTTGTAAACATACTTGTCTATAGTTAAATTACATAAGTAAATATACTATAATTTTATATTTAAATCTAAGTATAAATATTTAAAAGTTAAATATATTATTATTAAAGATAGTTTAAAACTACGGATAATTTGATTTTGAAATTAAAGATTATTTTGAGGCTAAAAGTATTTGAAATCAGGATAGATGTTTTTGATGCTTTAAAAAGGAAGATTTTGAAATCATTTTGAAAACAAGATAATTTTGTAAAAACATTTGAATAAAAGATTAGCGGATACAAAACAATGTTCCACTAGATTTTTCATAGGTTCCATCCTACTTAGGGTTCCATCCCTTTAACAGGATCGAAGTGGATTCCATTCCATGAATAAATTGGATTTTAAGATGTCAGTTCTTTTCTAGGAGTTTTAATTCCTAATAAATTAAAAGAAAAATTACTTGAACTCTTGAACTATTGATAATATTGATATTCTTGATACTCATGAGTCTTCAATCTTGATATATTGAATCTCTATACTGTACAATCTTCATTCCTGGTACCTGCATGGTTAAATCCTACATATACATATATATCTAAACTTATACTATTAGTATTTATATTTTATAATCTATTCTAAGGTTGTTGTCATCAAAACCATCATCTCAAGGACTAACATTATGGAAATCATACCTATCATGTTCCTGCATCAACAGAGTTAGAACATAGCATAAAATATATGCTACTCTACATCACAGCCATCATAGATATACTATACACTAAAGTATTAAGGGAAGTCTAGATATCTACATCAATAATATCGGCATCATGTGACATTCTCTAGGGTGACAAGCAAACATAGCTACCATTATCCATCCTCACGTTCACTCACTTAGTGCGTTAGACATGTAATAACTCGACTGGTCGTCATGTCAAAGACGACTTAATATCTCGGTTTCTCAGTACTCAAATCCATGTTACTCGGTAGGTCAAGAACTAGACTACCCATCTAATAGCCCAGGGTAAGGCTGATTTTAACGTCAATGAACTCTGTCTCCTCATTACTAGGTCCCAATGTTAACAGACTCCAGTAGCATATATGCTCTAGATCCTTACGTCAACAGACTCTGATCACACTATCATATACACTTGCTTTATGATTACCCATCGAAACCCTCGAGTGTCGCGATCCCTTAGACAAGTCGTCCATAGAAAAGCACATCCTGAAGCTGTTCTTGCAACTCTTATCTAAAGTTGTCACAATTTTGAGTGATTCTCGACAACCATCGTTAGTCATAGAAAATCATCGTTTGTCCCATAACCTTCGTTCAACAGTTCCTTTAATCCAAACCATAGTTCTCTACTCTATATCTCGAAGTACAATTACTCATCATAAAAAGCCATCACTTAACATTATGAATCATCATCGTCGTGTAAGGAGTCGTCGCCATCTATAATTGTCGAAAGAGTCATCGAAAAACTCAACTCAAAATTTGCATAGGTTCTAGCCCAAAGCAGAGCATAAGAATTCCTAGATTTGGCCCAAATCATACCTTCACCCAAAATCATTCCCAAGTAATTTCAGCAAATGCCCGAAGCATGCCCCACGTTGATTGAAATTTATGGTTCGGTATCGATCCTTGAGCAAGGATCGGTATTGATCCATAACTTAACTCATTTTTTCTCTGCCTTCATCGATCTGAGAATTCCATAAGTCAAGCCTGAAGTTTCCTGCCTTCCTAGCCCAAAGCATACCCCACACCGACCCATGACTTAACTCATTTTTCCCTTCCCTTCATCGATCTGAGAATGCCCTAAGTCAAGCATGTAGTTTCTGCCTTGCTGGCTCGGAGCAGACCCCCAACCGATCCATCAACACCGAGCCATTTCTTTTTCCCAAAACTCGAGCATACATACTCCAAACAATTTTAAATTTGTAATGTATTTTTAGGGGATCTTTCTTGACCTACTATATGGATCACATGTCATTTGGACAATGTGATCCTTTTGGGTCATCACTGATCCATCAAAACCCATTCATCTTCAATCGACCATAACTCAAGCAAACGAGCTCCAAACGACTAAAAATTTGAAGTGTAGCCTTATGGGGCTTTTCTTGTCACTCCATATCGATTGCATATGATTTTGGTCAATATTTATGGATCGATACTGATCCCTACATACCGGTCCCAAACATGTTTCTAAAGCTACATAGCCATTTGATCAGTGTTTTCAACTATTCAACTAGCATACATTCAAGCAATCATCACATATAGTCTATCATAACAAGCATACATCCATACATATCAAAGCAAAGCCTAAATCTAAATGTATGTTCATAAGAATAAGGGAGATCCATAAGAACTCTAAGTTTAGAAAACTTTCCCAAATCGTTTGAAATTTTCATATGTTACTAAAAAGCGTTTAAAACAAAATTTTAAAGTTTGAAAATCAATTATAAACATTAAATAAAGGTGTATAATGACTAATTAGTAACCGAGAGGTCCTAACCACTAACTAAAATCCAAAGCAAATCCAAATAGGCATGAATCCAAAGATGAACAACAAATCCAAGTGATTTCCAACAACAAATCTTCAAATCCAGGTGCTAATCTCTCCTTAATAAGTAGATTTGGCTAATTAAAGTAACGGTTATCGGTGGTTTAAGGCTAGAGAATGATAATGGTGGCTCTCTAACTATTTTGGAAAGTGTGTAAGAGAGAAGGAAAAGTCCATCAGCCCCCTTTGGGTGCTAATCCTGAAATGGGCCATGGACTTAGCCACTAATCTCCTTAATTACCCACTAAACCATTCAAAATTGAGTGAAACTTCAAACATCCATATCTCCCAAATGGTAAGTCCATTTTCCTATTATGATCACTCTATAAAAAGAGAAACCGCCATCTCTATTAAATAGAAGTGGTTTCAGACCCTAATTCGGCTCATGTCAAAAGTTATATGCTATACAAGATTTTCAGGTTTAAAATTGTCTAATAAAAATCCATAGGATGGAAAATATCTCTAGTATTCATTTCCAAAGTTACAGAATTACATGACCCAATATAAAACTAATATTATTATTTTACGATCCTCCAATACGTAAATTACAGGTCGTTACAGTATGTTAGGGCTCCAGAATTCAAATGCCCATGTATTTTATCAACAATCTGTTCACTGGAGTAGTGAAGAGTATCCAAAGCTAGAAAAGCTGCTGTATTATTTACTAACTGCTTCGAGGAAGTTGCAACCATAATTCTAGGCTCATCCAATAAAACTATTGACCGATCAACCTTTAAGGCAAGTGTTGCACCAATCCTAGACTTTGGGAGGATTACTACAGTGGAATATCGAGCTGAGTTAGTATAATATAACTTACCATCCAAGGAGGGTGATATAAGGACATGCATTGGCTGATTTCATTGATAGGATCACCGTTCATGACTGGGATACGAAGGAGGATGTGGTCTGACTTACTCGGTGGAAATTATGTAAGACAGAGCATCTAATGAACGTCGCTCTAGGAAAGGAGTTATCTTGGTGATCGTAGAGGAACGAACGATATGCTACACCTTGAAGCTAGAGTTCTCGACAATGAATAAAAAAGCTAAATACAAAGCGTTGATTGTGGGACGCAAGATAGCAAAGGAATTAAGAGTCAATCCATTGGACATATTCAACTACTCCCAATTGGTGGTATGTCAAGTAAAGAAGGAATTTTAGGCTAAAAGAGCTATACCCACCCCTTATCCGATGAAGGTCTTGAACTGCTGAATGATGTTTAATATTACACAATAACGCAAGTTCCTAGAGAAAAGAATATGAAAACTAATTCATTGGCCATATTAGCCTGCTCTAAGGAATCACAACTTATGGGACTTTTTCCAGTGGAGGTTTTGTCGGCTTTGAGTGTCGACCATATGGATTTCAATTGGAAGGGATAATGGAGAGATGGAGTCATGAACGAATCCTACTAAAGAATAGTTATTGAAGGGAACTCTCTTGAATGAAAGAAATGAACGATGAAAATTCCTATGCAAAACATGGTTTGTCATTTAGGAAGGAGTGCTATAAAAAAAAGGATTCTTTGCTCCCTTGCTATGATGTGTCACCAAAGAGGAAGCCACGAACATAATTGTTCTGTGTATGAGGGAAGTTATGGTGATTGCATTAGGAGGTAGACTTTGGAAAGAATGGTTCTTTGCTATGGATACTTTTGGCCGATAACCAACCAGGATGCTACTGAATACACTAGGAAATGTCATAGATACTATAGTTAGCAAAGATCCCAAGTGTCCCATCCATAAAGCTTATGCTAATGGTCATCCCATGGCCATTTGCAGTTCAAGGACTTGACAAAATCGGTGTGCTACCAATGTCGAAAGATGGAGGAAGTATGCTATCGTTACAGTAGACTATTTCATAAAGTGGATTAAAGCGGAACTGCTAGCCATGATCACTATAAAGAAGGTGATCAAATTGTGGTGAAGAACATTTTATCCCGATCTAGAATTCTATAAAAGATTATTATTAAAAATAGAATCCTATTAGAGAGTGTTGAATTCAAGGATTTATGCAAGTGGTACTAAATTAAGGAGAAATATATGGTAATAGAACACCAACAAGTGAATGGATGGGTGGAGACAGTGAACAAGATCATCAAATCCATCTTAAAGAAGTAATTAACAAAATCCAAGGGCAACTAGGTCGATGAACTACTACTAACATTGTGGGCTTACCGAATGACTCACAAGTCCATAACCAGCCATACTCTATTCATTTTAGCTCATGGATCTAAGGTCATGATTCTAATTGAATTAGAAGTCGCTTCTCTTCGAAGAATTCACTGTAAGCCCAAGATAAACAAGAAGCTCTTACTTGAGTACCTCAACTTGGTCGACGAGAAACAAGAAGCTGATTTGAGGATAGTTGCTCACCGAAAAGAGTAGTGTGATAATTCAATGCGAGGGTCAGAAACCATAATTTTGATACAGAAAATGACGTTTGAAATTGGTAGTTCCTGGTCATGTGGTGCTTGGTCCAAGTTGGGAAGACCCATATGCAATAGAACATAAGCATAGGGATAGAACTTTCAAGCTAGCAACTGTTGATGAGATTCCGATTTTGCGAGGGTGGAATAACGAGCACTTAAGATGCTATTTTTCGCATAGATGTATTTCTGCTAATAGCTGCCTAGACTCTAATGTAATAAGGTAGAGTCTGCCATTCTTATGTTCATATATAGAATTGATTTTTGGAAATTGATGGAACGGTATTCTTAAAAGCCTAAGTTCATGCCGTGTGAATAATGGCAGTATCGAATATTCTATGTTTTTAAAATCCAAATATCTAGGTCCCTGAAGATAGGTACCAATGAACTCCTTTGATCCATGATTAAGTCGCTGGAGTATTATCGCACTGGAGTCAATCGGACGATTCACCTCCATGCATCTAATCTTCAACCAATGCCTAGAGATAGGCAAATGTAAAATTGGTACCCAGAATTAGGCATCAATGAACTCCTTTGACACATGATCGAGTCATTGGAGTCAAATCACACCGGGGATGATCAAACAATTCACCCAATAATTTGATCTTTGAACAACACCTAGAGATAGGCACGGTCTAAGGTCCATGACCGGAGATAGACATCTAAAATACTGGGTTTAGTGGTAGGATATGTGACAAAACCTTTTACAGATACGACCACACTTCCAACGAGACATGCTTGGCTGATGATAAGCGTTGATGTCAATAAATACTTTTGATCAACACCCAAAGATAGATGGGATCAGAGATGGATGGCCATAGATAAACATCCAAAATGATGTTTCTCAGAAGTATGAAGATAGAAGCTGTTGTGACCATAACCTTTTTTGTGGTCAAACAGAACTGGATTGATGGTAAACAAGTAATGCCGCTGAGTTAGCCAAACAATAGTTCTATTAAGCCAAGAAAGATATACTTTAGCAATAATAAATAGAACTAAATAATGAAGTACCATAAAGCAATTACAGAGGATTAATCATGCAAGCAGAATTATGATGAACAATAGCATTTCATATATTCAAATACAATCAACGTAAATTTAGTTAATCCAAATATATAAGCTCATAGACATAAAGACAGAATGTAAAAATACGACGAAAGTCTGAAAGAAAAATAAATTTATTCACATTTAACTTTTGAAAGCAAAAGCAGGGCCGTATCTAAAACAACGACCTATATACACATGCCAAAATGAAAAATTACATAAGAAAATATTGCCTATTCATTCTTCTTTTGCTTCCTTTTGCTCTTTCCTTGATACTGGCATTTTACTAGACTCTAGTTCTTTCCCCCAGATAAATGGCCCTTAGGATCCTCATCCCAATTGTAATTAATTCCCGGAGATTTAGGGACTTCAACATGAATGCCAACCACTGCAAGTATAGTGGTTGGGATGATGAATGGTAGAGTAGGTAAAGCAGATAAAAATGGGGGTGGAATATCATCAACATCCTTTTCTTTTTGGATATTCTTCATTATTTTTTAATAGGCAATTCACATTTCTGACATGACAAACTAGAACCATGATCCTTATTCCCTGTGATATCCAGGCCTTCATCACCCTGCATCATGTTAGGATCATCTATAACCTCTTCATTCAATGTATGGATTTTTTTGGCATCAAGACCTGAAGTAGACTCGATCGAAGACGTTAGAACTGAAGATGGAGCAAAGAGGATAGTATACTTTGTCGCTGAAGCTTGAGGGCCCAGAGCTAGATACACGTCTGCTATGGTAGCATAGGCAGATGGACCTAAAACTCGATAAGGAAAAAAAATAAAGATTAGAAACATCCATCGATGTCATCTGAACCTTCTCGAACACGGTAGAAACCAGTGATATACCTCCAAGAGAAGCATAAGTTGTTTAAGAAGGAGTATCGACTAACTCTCCTCTACAATAAGGGATAAAGCAGGCAACCATGGGACAGACATGGATATTATGTTACCAGAATCCTCGGGATTGTATTGAACATGAGCTGAGGATGTTGAAGAAGTCGCTACCACCGAAGTCACCATAGCAGTTGAAATTTCAATAGCCATGGAAGAAGGAATAACGAGTTCAAAGATGACA
The DNA here is from genome assembly GCA_030765085.1 of Allium cepa. Lineage (NCBI taxonomy): Eukaryota > Viridiplantae > Streptophyta > Magnoliopsida > Asparagales > Amaryllidaceae > Allium > Allium cepa. Next base: position 435,247,351 of record CM060944.1, read on the forward strand.
TGCCTAGATGTGATTATAGCCACGATACTAGAAGTAGCCACCACAAAATTGTATTATCTTCCGAGAGTCCCTGAGAGATGAGAATTGAACTTCCACACAAATCCTAGAGTCGGATTCAGGAAGGGCCCCAACAAGCACTAGAGCAAAAGTAGAATCCTTAGAAGCTAGTATCACCCACCCTACAACATGAGCATCAAGATCTTCATTAATTAAGAGGTCAACCTTTAGATTGTACTCATCGACCTACCTAAGTGTCCACTTTCATATCTAAGTATTTCTTCCCACAACATGGCAAGTGCTTAGAGATATTTGTTATCATGCCATTTTAAATCACCAGATTTAATAATGTTGGCATAAAAGTGAACAAGAGTAGACTCAATGTCGGACTTAATCTTTTCCTTAATTTCCTGCGTGAGTTTCTGTATCTCTTTGTGCCTGCTCAACATCAAGCATTTTACCCATATTTTTTCAACCTTGGCCAGAGAACTATTCTTTTCTTTCTTCTTGGCTTCTAACGCATTCTTCAAATCTAAAATATTTAAAGATTGTTTTTCAGTAGTTGTTTGGAGGGCATCCTTTTCTTCACCAAAAGTGTGACCCCCATGATACGCAACCTCCAGCTACTTTTGCTGAATCTTAAATTTATCCACGAAGGATTTTCTTTTATCTAATAAATTCTTCTCCTCAGCCACAAGGGATTATTTAGTTTCCCCTTGTTCTTTATCATAGCAAGCAATGATTAACTCATTATCCTTTTTATATACTTCCATCTCCTAAAGGATTAATTGATTAGCCTGTTAATGTTAGACAAGGCTTGAGCGAACTTCCTCCATATGTAATATTGATCATAAGCATCAATCGTAAAGGATTTGACGTTGTTAGTGATGTGCACACAAATGTGCATATTTTTACCATCATATTTATTCTAATTAATTTAAATAAATGATCATATTGGGTATTTTAACTTGTTTAAACCAAAATTCAAATTATTTGAAATTTTTACATGTTCATCTTAATCTAAGGGCAAAATGGTCATTTTTGTGCATATATTAAGTTGAGAAAATTTAACTGGAAATTTCTATATTATTTTGTAGGAATTTAAACTCAATGATAAGTGGTTTCATGAAGGAATATGCATGCACAGAGAAGATACAAATGAATGAAGATGGAAATAATTCAAAGTGAAGAACATGGAGGACCCCACCCACTTGCCTTGATTTTCATATAGGAGCTAATGCACATGCTAAAAGGCCATTAAAGCTTCATGTACATTTAAGTGAGGGATTATTAAAGCTTATTATAACTTGGCCACCACACTTCCTACAAGGACATTTTGGGCATTCTTCGAAATATGAATTAGGGTTTAACACATGTATATATACCCCCTTATGTTTCATGTAATCTTCCTCCTTAGTCTCTCTTAGTTTAGTTTAGGTTCAAAAATAAATCAAGCTTTCTTCTTTCTTTTAATGGCTACTTAGCCATTTGTTTTTATTTTTATATAACTTTCTTTTCTTTTATGCGATGTTAATTAGTGTTTTAGTTTACTTACATGCTTTCTTTCTTTCATGCTAATAGTGTAGATTTTATTTTCATGAAAGTAGATTAGTTTTAATTCTTGTTAATTAGCTTCTCTTTTCCGTTAGCGTTCATTTTTCTTTCCTTTTGCTTTCATGTTGCTAGCTACATTTGTTAATCAAATAAAAAATATGAGAGGCTAAACCTTTCAATTTAGGGGTAATGAAGCTCTCTAGTTATGTAATTTCAACTATTTGTTAATTCGTGCTCTCTTTTTGTGCTTAATGATGATGATACAAATGGTTTATTAGTTGTTTGTGCTTTGAATTTGATAGCCTATATTGTTGGCACCAAATAGGCTATGCTTAAACAATCACTAACACTAATTGCCTCTTCATCAAAATATGATTATGGCAAAAGAAAGTGATTTGAAATTATATATTACTAATCAATAGTTAATAGACCATACTTGAAATAGATTTCATTGTCAAGTTTCATGAAAGTTAGTAAGTGGTTTAAGGGGTGTGTTATAGTTTGATGGCTTATGTTGGCTAATCAATAGCACAAATATGTCATACTTACGATAAGCACATCAATTAAAACACTAATAAGCATAAAAGAGAGATCATGATTTTATATGTGTTGACCTACATGATCTAGAGAGTGGATTTGTTCTCTAATTGTCACTTAACTCTTATATTTGCTTCTCTTTTCTTTTAGTTAGTTAGTTAATTCTAAAAATCTCTAGCTTAATTTTCACTTGAAATTGGTATAATTTGATTGAATTGAATTTTTAAATTCACCAATTCCATGCGGATCGACTCGTATTCGCCACATACTACAAGTGTATGTCGTGCGCTTGCAGTAAATTAAATTTGAAAATTTTCGACTATTTTCGAGATCGATAGAAAATTAGCCGATTAACAAGTTTTTGGCGCCGTTGTCGGGGAATTATTTTGATTTCAATTTTTCTATTTTATTGTTTTTCATTTGATTTTTATTGCGTGTTTATTGTGTGTGTTAATTTGCATTTAGAAAAAATTATTGTGTGTTTGTTGTGTGAATTTTTGATTGCTTGTCTTTCTATTTGCATTGCATTTGCATTTCTACCGAAAAAAAATTCATACACAATTTCATTTGAAAAAAAAAAGATTTTTCATTTCGTATACATTTCCTTTTATATTTACATTTCCATTTACAAATTTCCCTACTGTATTTCCCTCTCTCCGTTGCCTTTCTGCCTACAGTCTCATTTTCCTCTCTCTGTTGCTTTTCTGCCTACATTAACTTGCTTACTGACCATCAGCTCCCTCTACTTCATCACTTCCCACAGCAAATACTTCACCACAACTCACCACCAGAGAATCACATACATTTTCCTACTCCTCTGGCTGATCACAAAACACTACTCCACATCTCAATATTTCGACTGTCTGCCTATATCATACCACCTCTGCAAAACAAACATCAACCTCTATTCACATTTACATACCTATCACTGCCAAACAACTTCAACTCAACTTCCACTGCAGTCAGCCCACTTCTACCTATACAACATCACTTCTGTGTGCTAACAACAGCCTCGCTCCCCTCTTCACTGACCATCTCCATAACCAATCAACTGCACATACCACACAACTTCAACCACCAGTTTCATCCCACATCTGCTACGTATACCTACATTCCACAACCATATAGCTACAACAACACCATCAACACAGTGCTTCAACAAACGGGCAACCGTCAAATACACTTCACCATCTTATTGACACAATGCTACCGCCGAATACCCACTCGCCAAAATTTGAACACCCATAACTCGCTCAAAATCGACTCGACTCCTCCTCCAACCTCCACAGCAATTCGAGCCATCACCTGACATACAACAACTCCCCCATGTCTAACATCAATACCCAGTAAAAAAACTGCAGCACAGTGTTACCACTGACCAACCTTGTAAACATCAACATCTTCCCACTACCGAGACCACCTCCCACCTTTTCCAAACCAAATCAAACCCCAAACGAGAATCGCCTCTCGAGAATCCCCAATCGCCTACATCGTCCCAATACCACCGCCACTCGACTGCACCAGAATTCAAGCAACCATCCACATCGCCGAAGTGCAGCAACTCCTCCAATCCTTCTTCGACAATCAGATTCATGCTTCAGCAATCGCCTCGAACAACCATTGCGACATTTTCCTCAACCACGAAATCGAAATCGCCTCTGACCAATCTCTACGCCTTATCACACACGCGCGACAACAATCGAACAACCGCGAACCAAAATTCCACTGCCCAAATGCAATTCGATTCTGAATCTGGTGTGTTCGCATCTAGTCAAGTTTCAATTTTTTATTTTTGTATTTTAAGGGGAAAGCGCGTGTAAACGAGAATTTGATTCTGTGTTAAAAATAATAAAAAAATGAAAGAAAAGAGGAATGTGGATCAGTTGTTTGGTTTGTGGGTCGGGTATAAAACTTGTGAGTGGGCCTGAGTAAACTTCATTTATTTACTTATTTATTTTCTTTTGTTTTGTTTTTAATTGTGTTTTGTCTAACTTGATTTTAGTCCATCATTATTATAAAAAAAATTCAAAATGTATTTTTTTAATTTCGTTGCTTTTAGTTTATGCTTTATCTTTGTTTAAAAAAAAAAATAAGTTTCTCCTTTGATATATATTTAAAAAAAAAACTGTATATATATATATATCTTTGTTATACTTGCAGATTGCCAAAGAAGAAGGAGAACTGCTGCCGAAAATTAATTGTCGCTCCGCTTATGAAAAATAAACTGCTAGCTTGCTTATACAAAAAAAATTGCTGCTTTTACCCCATCTCTAGTTTTATTTGAATTGTATTTTTAGTTTCTTTCATTTGCATTTTATTTTTAAAAAAAACTAAAATTTCACCGTAGTTGCATTGTTAATACACGTTTAGTTTCTATTTTGCATTTCATCCTAGAATTGTGATTTGCAATAACGGTTAGACATCGATAACACTTAATTGCATATTAGCAAGTTGTCTTCTTTGAACAATTTATCTTTTTGGTGCCTACGTTACGGCAGAGTAATAACTATTTATAAGTATTACGGCGATTCATAAATATTATAGTGATTGTTCCTCTGAAGGTACTTAAACCTTCGGCTGCATTGCTATGGTAATTCGTGGTGCACCAATAAATCCTGCCCGTTGCCTATCTGAGAACTAACTTGTTGATCTAAGACAACGTGTGATTATACAATTTTGGGTTAACTTAGAATGAATCATTTGTAATTAACCACTGCATTTATTTAGTTGCATTAGTTCATGCGTATTTGAAAAAAAAAAATCAAAATCCAAAACTAAAAAATTGTAAATATTCTTAACTTAGTTTTTTTCCTTTGAAAATTTTCAAATCAAAATTCCAAAAAAAATTTGCTTAATTTTATTTTAGAAAATCAAAAATCCAAAAAAATATATAAAATCTTTTCAAAAAACAAAAAAAATTTGAAAAATAAAAAACAAAACAAAAGTCAATTTTTCATTTTGAAAAATAAATTCTATTTGTAAATATTTTTCCTTTATAAAAAAACCAAAAACATTCTTGAAAATGCCTAAATTTCCATATTCACTTGAATTTTACAATAGTTGTGAAAATCAATAAAATCCATATGATTTCGCTCCGAATTCGTATGGATATTTTAGCGACAACTTTCTTTAAACTATTAGAATTTTGAACAACAAAGTTTTTAAAACGATGACCAACCATCGAATCTCAAAAATAGCATTTCATATCAACTTGAAATCTCTATAACAAAATCAAACGATAAATGATTTGTGTAATTCTTATTTTCGTGATAACTCAAGTCAAATTTTTCAAAATAATCAAAATTTGAATACACATCAAAATTCAAATGACTTCGAGTATAACCCATGCCACTTCAATTTCGAACTCCAAAATGAATTTCAAACTCAAATGAAAATAACTTTTCAAACGAATTTGGCAATGGGAATAATCTTAACCACGTTGCAATTGAAAATCTTTGTTCTCAACAATTTCAAAGTGAAAATCCACATGTTAATAACTATAAATTGGATATTGCTGAGCAAATGAATGAAATTTATGATGATCACACATATTCGTTGTTTGAAACATATATGAAAGAACGTGAAAAACAAAATCAAATTCCAACGTGTGACGAGTCAGACAATAGTCCATCTGTTACCCGAATCGACGGTTTTCAAATAACAATTTTTGAAATTGAAAATAACAATTTTAATAAAGTTGTTGAAAATTTGGTACTTGAGTTGGATTTTAATTCTTTTGAGGGTAAGAAACTCGATTTATATTTCGATCTTCCTTTTTTCGATTTCGAAAATTTAAACACAACTTTGGATTTTGAAAATGATATACGAAATGAAGTTGTTGATAATCTAACAAAGGGAGACGAATTTGACGAACATGAATTTTTTGGACTTTGGGAAAATGAGTTGTTAAATTCCACAGGGAAAGATTTATATCACCATTTCAATTTTGAATTTTTTTTTGATGATGAGCTTGATTTTCAATTTGGTGAAAATAAACTTGACTTTTAATCAATTGTGTTATCAACCCCGAAAATCATCAAAAATAAAACAACTCGTACTATTTTTAAAATGACATTCATTTTTCCAAATCAAAATTCAACTTTGAAATCTTTTACGATTTGGTTTTCTGAGCTTAAGCTGTGCCTCGCATACTTGACAAGACAAATGAATCGGTCTTTAGAAGACCGTTTCATTTACTCTTTGACGATATACTTTCTGATCTTGTGTAAACACCTTTCACCCTCATGTAAATATAGGTCATCGTTTTATTTTTGTTTTACTTTTCTCCTTCCACTTGGGTTGACGGTGGGGATACAGTCAAACTCAAGTGTTGGGGGGAGACTCATCTTCATTTTTGTTTTTTCATGATTTATTTTACTTTTTCTTTGTAAAAAAAAATCTCAAAAACAAAAAACAAAAAAAATTATTTAAGCATTTTTGATTTATTTTTAAAGAAACACTATAAGATAAATATATGGTTTTGGTTTATTAAATTGAAATTGTTGAAAATTTATTTATCTTAACAAAAATAATAATAAAGTTTGATTACGAATAACAATAGTTTAACCAATATATAGGAAGGTTCGTAAGTGATAATTATGAAATATATCCCAAATGAAAATCTTTGCTTTCAAAAGTGGTTGATTTAAAGTAAAGAATATAAAAAAAAATTTCCTTCTAAGTTAAGTGGTGCTAAGATGATTTTGCAAAACTCTCTCTTTCCAAAAAAATAATAATAATAAAGTAAAAAATTTTGAAAATAAAAACATCTAAATAAACCAAAACATTTGTATATATGTAAATATTTTCTATTAACACCAACGGTCGACAAGTGTACGCGCTTGTGTGTGCACTCGCCGTGCTCTGTACCTTTCTCACGTAAACCCAAAAGGCAGTGCACGATCGGTATATCTGGCCTCAGTTTATCCGAGCTTGGTGTATATATAAAAATTCTTTTTAATAACGCCCACAACCAATAGATGTTCACACTTGCGTGTGCACTCGCCACACTCTGTATTCCACTTACATAAGTCCGCAAGGCAGTGCATGGGTAATATATCTGGCCTCAGTTTATCTGAGTTAGGCAAATATTGTAAATATCAATAAAATTTTCAAAAAAATAAGAGAGAGTAAGTAATTGAAATCCTAGCACTATTTTTAACTTATTCGATTTGACTTGTTATTGAAAAGAAATGAATATACCACTTTGATAAACTTTGATAATCAACTAAAGATCCATTTTATAATTATACTTTGTTATCAACCGAAGCAACAAGTTAAACTATACTCCACTTGTTATGATAACTTAATTTTTGTTGGAAATATTGACGAGTAAATGACTTATTTCAAGATAATGATCGAAACCTATATTTAACTTATTTGTGACGATTTAAAAGTGAATCCTTCATTGTAGATATTTTCAAAAACTCGCATTCATCTCTTTGTAAATAAATCTTGCATTTTGTAAATATATTCATCTTGCATTTGAATTTTGTGGGTAGTATCCACTGAAAACTCTCACGAGACAACACTCGTCCTACTGGGGACACCTAGAGGTTTAACGACTTGTTGCATACGCTCAATGTAATCGTACTTCCTACAAAAATTATATTTATCTTAGTTTTAGTTTATTCGAGGACAAATAAAAAGATAAGTTTGGGTAATTTGATGTGCACATAGATATGCATATTTTTTTACCATATTTATTCTAATTAATTTAAATAAATGATCATATTGGGTATTTTAACTTGTTTAAACCAAAATTCAAATTATTTGAAATTGTCACATATTCATCTTCATCCAAGGGCAAAATAGTCATTTTTATGCATATATTAATTTGAGAAATTTAATTGGAAATTTCTATATTATTTTGTAGGAATTTAAACTCAATTACAAGTTGTTTCATGAAGGAATATGCGTGCACAAAGAAGGTACAAAAGAATGAAGATGGAAATAATTTAAAGTGAAGAACATGGAGGACCCCACCCACTTGCCTTGATTTTCATTTAGGAGCTAATGTATATGCTAAAAGGCCATTAAAGCTTCATGTACATTTAAGTGGGGGATTATTGAAAATTATGATAACTTGGCCACCACACTTCCAAGAATGGAATTTTGGGCATTCCCCAAAATATGAATTAGGTTTAATACATATACATATACCCCTTAAGTTTCATGTAATCTTCCTCCTTAGTCTCTCTTAGTTTAGTTTAGGCTCAAAAATAAATCAAGCTCTTTTTTTTTCATGGCCACTTAGCCATTTGTTTTTATTTTCATGTAACTTTCTTTTCTTTTATGCAATGTTAATTAGTGTTTTATTTTACTTACATGCTTTCTTTCTTTCATGCTAATAGCGTAGATTTTATTTTCATGCAAAGTATATTAGTTTTAATTCTTGTTAATTAGCTTCTTTTTTCCATTAGCTTTCATTTTCCTTTCCTTTTGCTTTCATGTTGCTAGCAACATTTGTTAATCAAATGATAAATATGAGAGGCTAAACTTCTTCAATTTAGGGATAATGAAGCTATCTAATTATGTAACTTCAACTATTTGTTAATTCATGCTCTCTTTTTGTGCTTAATGGTGATGATAGAAATGGTTACTAGTTGTTTTTTCTTTGAATTTGATAGCCTATATTGTTGACACCAAATAGGCTATGCTTAAACAATCACTAATACTAATTGCCTCTTCATCAAAATATGATTGTGGCAAAAGAAAACGATTTGAAATTAAAATTTGATGGTCTATATTTCTAATCAATAGTCAATAGGCCACACTTAAAATAGATTTCATTTTCATTATCAAGTTTCATGAAAGTTAGTAAGTGGTTTAAAGGGTGTGTTATTGTTTGATGGCTTACGTTGGCTAGTCAATAGCATAAATATGCCATACTTATGATAAGCCCATCAATTAAAGTACTAATGACTATAAAAGAGAGATCATGATTTCATATGTGTTGAACTATATGATCTAGAGAGTGGATTTATTCTCTAAATTGTCACTTAACTATTATATTTTCTTCTCTTTTCTTTTACTTAGTTAGTTAATTCTCTAGCTTAACTTTCACTTGAAATTGGTATAATTTGATTGAATTAAATTTTTAAAATTACAATTCCTTGCGAATCGATCCGTATTCGCCACATATTACAAGTGTACGCCGTGCGCTTGTGGTAAATTTAATTTGAATTTTTTTGACTATTTCCTAAATAGATAGAAAATTAGCTGATTAACAGTTAGCCATATCAAGAGAAGTATCCTTTTGGTGATATGCAAATTCAAGCCCTTCAAAAATGTAGGAAGGCTCTTTGTAGTGCAGTGAGTTATGGATTTGAGGAAAACTTTGTAACTGCCGTAGAAATGTGAGTAGACGTTTACTCTTCTTCTGGCCTATGTATGGTAGCCTTGTAGGTAGCAAAATCAGATGGTCTAATAACTTTTTAAGATTCATAAGAGGACACCAGGGGTAATTCAGAAGATACCACCAAAGTAGGGGCAGTTAGAGCTTTTGATGAGGGGACATGATTAGACATTGAAGAGTATAGATCTAGGCTATTTGGGAGAAAAGAACGAGTGTGATGTTGAGAGGGAGATATCCTGCCTAATATAGAGCGATTACATATTCTCACTCATGATCATCATGATGCTTACGATCCTCCTCATTTTGCCTTTCCTGCTCTTTCCTATGATGCCTCACTGAGTCAAATTTATAAGATAGTCCACGATGTCGGTGTGAAGGGTTGTGCTTGTGATACTTAGCAGATTAGCCATGCTGATCATCATAAAGAATGGGGGGTCACATTATACTTGGAAAGAAAACACAAGTAAGTTAAGATCTGGAAGTAAAGATTGAAGGAGACGAGGTTGCCAGCCCGAATGGAACCTACTGTGGTTGTAGGATAGGACCAGGTGAAATAAATTTTATCCTTGGATGATGCAGGATGGACGATACTTGACCATCATTACAACTCTCTCATATATACTCATAATCAAGAGTCATGTTTTCACCGTCACCTATGTCCTCATTATCTTCATCATTATCATCATTATCTTCATCATTATATCCATTTTTATCTCCACCCTCATCTTCCAGTTGATCAACGCGAGGATCTTGTACTAAGGAAGAACTTCTTGATCCTTGGCAACTGAAGGTTCAGCCCCTTTGAGTAGGTGGGGCATCGTAACAAGAACAATGCCAAGATTGCAATCGTTACGTAAAGGCTGGAAGTAATGCATCTTAGGATTGGTCCAAAGAAATTTCATTTTCTATTATTCAGTAGGAATATTTTGCAATGAAGTGTGTAGGCTAGAGCTACGCTACCGAGTCTCCTTGGAATATTTGTAAATTTATGAAATGACGAAGTTAATGATTTGAACATCATAAACTCCACCAAGGTAAAGATTTGTATTAAAACTTACATCCTGATAGCCACTTCCGAGCGAAGCTAGTTGGACAGCGCACGAAGAAATATTCATCTTTAATGTGGCTCAGCTTGTTCTAAAGATCAATAATGAAATGGTAGCCTTTGGATGATTCCAAATAAGTCAAAGATGGACAGTCTTGCAACTTCTTGGAACTGAATAAATACCAATCTCCTCCAGTGTGGGAGCCTTGCCCAAATGGTGAAGACTAAAAGAGTTAGGGTGACACTATAAGGAAAAATGCATTTTCCGATGGCCGAAAACCGTCGACGGCCGTCGGAGGCCACCGAAAGCCGTCGGAAAATGCCGTAGGAAAATAAAGCATCGGGGTGTAGTGTTTCCGACGGCTTTCGACACATCTCGTCGTTCGTATTTCCAATGGCTTTCGACGGCTTTTGACGGATTCTGACACTTGTCGGAAGCAGTCGAAAATCGTTGGAAAAACTGATCTGAAAGCGGTCGGAAGCCATCGGAAGTCGTTGGAAAAATAAAACCTAAAAGCTGTTGGAAGCCGTCGGAAATCTGCTGCAATTTTTTTATATTTCTGCTGCAATATAGCCTTCCATCCTCATTTTCCATACAAACCTATTCCACCAACATTGTAGAATCCAATATATAATATTCCAACCAAATATCAAAAACCAAACTATACACAATTCACCAAACAAACAAAATACATAAAATTAAGTCAAAACATATAATTTTACAACAAAACAGCTAAGTGTATCATAACATAGTACATAAATCAACAACTACCTCCACCGTCTATCAAATCATACAAAATAGAAAAAAAACACACTGACTAAAGCAATCAATCAATCACCTCTATAACCAGAGCCAGCAGAGGAAGGGAAGCGGCCACCATACTGCTCCATGTACTCGGCTTTACGCTGGACTAGCAACTGTGTGGTCTTTATGGCCTACTGACGGTTCTGCTCCTCTAGCTGCGCCACTCCAGCCCACAAATCTTCGATCTCTGCTAGATCGATTTGATCTCTAGTCGTCTATCCCTCTTTGACTGTTGGTCTGTAATAAATATTTAATTTAGTTGTGTGATCTCTGTAAGTGTATGTGCAGGTATATGAATGATTAGCAGTGTGATAATGTATTTTTAAAATTGTGATAAGTCACTCTATTTCAAAACTCTGTCCATTACCATTTTGTCGCATTGAATTTCTTCCTGTTATTTAATGCAATAAATCAAAGCTATAATAATTTACTCGTTAATTAAGTTCTAACCATTACTTATGTATAATTTATACATTTGAAAATATGTTCTTTTGGCCGTTTTTAAATTGTGATTCAACTATTTATTAAAAAAAATAACAGTACGTTACATTACGAGATATCGCTGCTTTTGATATCTTTAATAGTAAATGCGACAAATTTATGCATGTGTACAACATATATCAAGCAAACTAAATTAGATAACATGTCTTTTTTGTTATTTTTTTGAAATGACATTCAAATAACGAATTAATATATTTTGGTAATGCATAATGCTTTCATAACGAAGTTACTCAAAACCAGTGTACTGAACTTGAAAACTTATATGATACCCAACATATTATTTACATACCACTTGATTGCCAAATCCGTATCATCTGCCATGCTCCGATGGATTCATAACTGACTTAAAAATAGCATCATCCGCATCCGTCGTCAGCTGATCTCGACCCGTATCAACAAGGAGTTTCTGGCGCTGCTCCATAAATTTTTCCTGCATTAACAAATTAATATCATCATATCTTATTTCATTATATTTTGACAAGTAGAACCATTACTAATACTGCATAAAATGAAATATGCTTACATGACTCTTGCTGGATTTATCGTCGTGTCATGTATACGAAACTGTCCCATCCGGATTTACATGCTCGATAGCATGCGTACCAGTAAACACGTCCATATAGCCCACGGGACCATGCGCCTCAGCTTTCTGAAATTGATTTTTACATACAATTATTGTACATTCAAAATTATATAGCACAAACTATTTACAATTTGCATTCAGTAAATTTACCAACTCCTGCCGATATTACTGAAATGACTTCGACCCTCCGCGATGAGCAACGGGATTTTTATTTCTGTTTGTAGAGTTTCTTTCTCTGCCTATATATTCAAAATTTGATACATTATTTATCGATCATGTATTTTTTAATATTTACTACCAGTCAAATAATTTAAAAAAAATTAGTATACTTGCCTTCGCCTCGTCAGTTTCCCAGTATCCCAACCATGCTTGCCATACGTTCTCCCCCGTCCAACGTGGTTTCTTACCTGATTTCTTGATTTTGGATATCGAGTCCCTATAGTTTTTACGCATCTTATTCATCCAATATTCTCGTGCCAACTGCATATCATCTGACTGAATGTCTATCTCAGCCTGTGTTTCACGATAAAAAGCAAAAATAATATTAAACTGTAAACGGTAAACAATAAAAAAACGATAAAAACGAATTAAAAATGGAAAACAGAAAAATATACTTACTAGGACATCCTTCCAAATACACTCTACTATGTGGTGATGGATGTTATCCCACTTCGGCCAACACACACTCATCATACTCCGGTAAGAAGCTCTAGAAACATCCAACTCAACCTTCGAGGGAAATAGGTCGAACCCTCTGTTTTTAAATGTGATACGGATAAGTATGTACGTATATCAAAAAAGTAAGATGCTGTATAAAATTTAATTCTTACCCCTCTTCTCTAGGTACTAAAGAAACTATAGGACGTTGTGATGCTTGCGATGGACCACTGCCATCGCCTTCTGAAGATCGGGAAGAGCTCCTACCTCTAGATGACATTACGATAAACCTGTGACATATATACACATCATTTCAAAAGAGAATAATAACATGATAATGAAATATGTTTCATACGTAAATGACATCAACGGTATAAATTGCTAAATTAATGACTGAAATGGAAAAAGAAATGAAAGCGTGTTATACCTGATTCATAATGGGTCTCATGTTCCGACGATAAGCAGATTACATTGCATTTTTAATAAAAATTGCTACATAAATGACAAATGAAAATGGAATAAAACATGTAAACAATGGTAAACGTACAGATTTGGTTTCATAGTTACATCAATTTCATAATATATCAAGAATTCAACGTAGCTACATCGATTGCAAAAAAATCAGATTCGAATTATTATCTCCTGATTACAAATTTTTCAACCTTCTAAAGTTTCCGTCTTCTTTCCAAAACAACATACAGCATTTTAAACATGTATCTATTTGCTGATAAGGTAAACCAAAAGCCTACATAAGTTCTTTAACTTCATAGTGATTTTCACACATTAGATTATCGGGTGGCATATGTATTTTTACAGTTTGTACAACAGCCGTAAAACCAGCTTCAGTGATATTGTATTTTGACTTCATCGCAATGTATTCTGCGATTACTGACAGCTGAGTGCCGTTTTTACAACCATCCCAAATAGGTTTCTTAGCAGCATCTAGTAGATCGTAATTGCTTCAATATTTGGTTCTTCAACATTTCCATCATCATCGTCAACTTCAACCATAGGAAACATTGATCGTGCTGCATCTTCGGCCATATTTTCTATACGGGTCGTCGTAACTACTTTGATAACGACACTTTCAGACTCTATAGAAGTATTTTCTACAACTTCTCCATGCCGATCCCAAGCATAATACTCGGGTACGAAACTGTTTTGGCAAAAATGAACTTTCACAATATCTGGTAACAAATACTTCAAATGTCTACACCTACTACACGGACAACGAATTTCTGGATCGTTTCCGTTATTACTTAAAGCGAATTCAACAAACATTTATACCATTATAAAAATATTCTTTTATTGAGCCTTTCAGTCCTTTTCTTTGGTATATCCATCTCCTTCGATCAATAAAATAATCAATTATTTTTCCTATTTGAGAAAATGAGTCACAAGATCAAAATCTAATATTTATTTTCAAGAATACAAATTCGAAAAATATTATTTTCATGGTCGTATAATATTTGAATTTAGAGAACTATTTCACAAATTAAAAAATATTTTCAAATATGATACATTTTATTTTTTAACGTACTGATAAATTTTGTAAAAAAAAGATATTTTTTTCCATGGTTAGGCATCCTACTTCCCATTACAAACACAGTAAGCATTTACATTTCGTATATTACTTCGTCTCAAACGATTCAACAAAATTTTGGCACCCTTTCCCTTTTGTTCCGTGCATTGTACACAAATGCGTGTACGCAGGAAACAACAAAAAGTTAGGCTGAAATTTTATGAACCGTTTGAGACAAAGTAGTATACAAATTGTAAATGCTTACTGTGTTCATAACTTGTCCAATACATGGAGAAGTCCAACAAATATTGTACCAGATGAATATAAATGATCGTTTTTTGAAAAAAATGACTATTTATATAACGATCATGTACAACACTCATCAGACAGGGCCAAAAACTCTTTAAGGGACATTAGTTAATTAAATGTGTGCATTTGACAAAAAAATACAGTTTACTAACTATATACACACACAATCACAAATTATACATACTCTTTAAAATTTCATGATAACATTTGAAATTGGTATACCATGGGATGTTATAAACCATTATTACGCAATTGAAAACAATTGGAATCACAGATTAGCTCTAATTTATCATCTTATGCAAATCTACATTTAGGGCAAAAATTAGATTTTTTCCAAAATTAAGATATTGTACCTGAGATTAAGAAAAATAGAGTTTGCTTAGGCAGCCATGGAGGATTCAGAAGCTCGAAATTGGAGATGGAAAGCTTGTAGGAGGGATTTGGAGGTTTTTGATAAAAAAATTCATGCTGCAAAATGAGGAAGAAGAAGGCTCGATGGGGCCTGTAATTCACGAATTTCCGACGGCTTCCGAAGGCCGCTGACGGCCCGTCGGAAGCTGTAACAACCCGCATATTTATCGATTGTATATTTAAATATTTCATCTTAGTCGGATTATGGTCCGAAAAGCTACCTTTTGCAAACAGTCGAATTGGGACTCGAGTCCCCTTCTATTGAGTTCAAAATGTCGTTTGCAACCTTTTTGAGTATAAGCTTCAATATGTTTGGAGTAAGTTGATTTTTGCTACTTTTTCTATTAGGCTTTGGGTTTGAGTTCAGCCCATTTGCCCAATTCTGGTTATATCAACCCAATCCCTCTCCACTTCTCTTCATTCATTCCTCATTTCCTAACTCTCTCAAGCTCAAGAGAATAATGGGGGAAAGGATTGGAAATTAGAATTCCTAAGCCCTAGTTCCTTTGCAAACTCAAATTCTTGCTCCAAATTCAAAGAGACGCATTGGTAAGTATCATCTCCTTCTTCTCCAATTCATTCTCTCTTTGATTTCAGAAAATTCCTAAACCTAATTTGGGAAATGTTTCTCTTTTAAGCTTAGATTCAAGCTTCTTGAGTTGGGATTGAAGAGTAGTTGATCATCCTTTGTTTTCAAGCTTCTCCTTCCTTGATTTTGTGAAAAGGTGAGACTTTTATCTCACATCTAAGTCTATGATTATCTTTGATTGTTAGGTACGAATTCCTAACACTTATTCATGTGCACTTGATTTTGATTTGGATTGGTTTTATAAATATTCCAATTTTTAGTGCTTTGGGTTCAAATCTTTAAAATCATAGCTTTGTTGTTTGATCATGCTTTTGGTGATGCATCGAGGAGCATATAGGGCCGGGTAGTCGATTGGCATAAACCCTTAGCGCCGTCGCTTGAACGATTGCAATTTGATAGAGATTGGCCCTCGTTTAGATAGGCTGGGAAGTGCTGGAAACAGGGTCCGGTCGACCGAACTCGGTAAGCCGGTCGACCGACCTGCTACCAGAGCACTTCTCTGTTTCTGGTCCGGTCGACCGACTCAGGGAGTTCAGTCGACTGACCTGCTCCTATTTCCCTGTTTGCCTATTTATGCTCGTCTTGCTTTGTTTTTCCAACTGTTAATCGATTCTTCTTCTCCGATTAGTTGTTATCACCTTTGTCAAATTTGATAACTTCTATTTTTGGAATTTTTGGGTATTTCCAATTTGATGGATTCGGCATCGATTTCTTTAGATTTTATTCACGTCTTCGTATGTGAATTTTATTGATTGATTGTTCCTACAATCATTTTTGTAATTTGTCGCTTTAAAAATACAAAGGTTCAAATACTAGTAGTAAATATCAAAACTCTTTCATCAAAACGATTTCAACACTATTTTATTACAAAGCTCGTTTCTTAAACCGTTTTCCAATCTATTAGTATATACAAACCTTTAACTTACTCGTATGAGAAATCTAATTAAACGACTTAGTAAAACAAGTGGTATGAAATGCTTGCGTTTACTTCGTCGGCTAATTCTTGGACTTGTTCGATTGAATCTCTTATGACAACTTTCTAGTGGAAATCTACAATTTGTTTGCAAATATTTAAGTTAAGCTAGTGGTTATGGGACATGAGGCTAAACTCATATATTTACTAGCTTATTGTAATTGACACTTCTTGATGATCGATGATGATCATTTTAAGGTTTAGAGTAGCAACGTGCGATGTCTCTTTGTCCATGTGTAGGACGATACTTCATTTTGTGGAGCTTCGGCTCGTCTGGTGGAGCTTCGGCTCGTTTGGATGAGCTTCAGCTCGTTTAGAGGGGCTTCGGCTCGTTTGGTGGGGCTTCGGCTCGTTTGGAGGAGCTTCGGCTCGTTTGGAGGAGCTTCGGCTCGTTTGGAGGAGCTTCGGCTCGTTTTATGATACACGTGTTGGGAGTTTTCATGCTTCCGTTCTTGTGATAGGCCTCTTTCCCCTTTTTGTAATTTATGGATTTCTATTGATCGATTTCTAGAATTTGTGGTTCACCAATTTTCGTGATTTGCATTGATACGCTTTATAAATTTTTGTGCATCGGTGAATTTGTGTGTCATTAACTTTTGTAATTGGCATTGATATAATTGTCAATATTTATGGTTGGGTGAATGAAATAAAGAGTACGATATTTCTTTTTATCTTTGAGAAGATTCTTGTAACATTGATTAATCTCTTGTTGATTTTCAACTACATACTTATCACAGTATGGCATTATGGTTATATCTCTTATTCTATATCATTTCATCTGATATTTATAGCTAGACTGATCCGTTTATTATTTTCTTTTTAAATAATAGTCGGGTCAGACCGAGATGTTTCAGGTGCTTCTGCTTGACTTTCTATCATGGTCCTTCATACGACTTTTGGCTAACTACTTTAGTTTAGTAGTTTTTGTTAGTATACATTCGAGATAGAGACACCTTGATGCATACTTATTCTTTTTTGTAACACTTGTAACTATTCTTTTGTGATGTTGTGGATCTAGTTTGACCACTACTCTGATATACACTTTTATGTGTAATATTCATATCTGTTTCCGCCTTTGAGATATGAACATCTGTTTCTGATTGTGTTATGTTTATTTCTATATTTGTTTCCGAAGATTATATATAGCCACTGTGTGGTTGCTTTGAGTTTGTATTGACGTGTCGGGTTTCCACGTGAAATGAAATGTATGTTATTCTATCTGGCATATCGGTGCTCGCACAAAGCAATTACACGGATGGTAGCTCCTCAACAACCTTATTCTTCGCGCTAGTTGACGGCATTACTCCGTAGTGCCCTTGGCTAGCGTGAGTATAGAGGTGGGGCGTCACAGCTTGGTATCAGAGCCAAACTTCGGAACAATGTAGAATAATCTAGCAAGGATCATTTCCTAAGTATTTCTTAGGAGTCGTGCCTTAGGATTTTATTCGAGTCAATTGGACCCGTCCTATCCTATTTTCTTTATGATTCTTTGTTTTATCTATCAAGATTGCTTGATGTTTATTTTGAGAATAACTTCTCTTCTTCTTCTTTTTTTCTCAAAGAAGAGAAATGGTTAGATCAAATCGTCTCAATGCTGGACAATCTAGTGCTACCCCCCCGGATGGAGTATTTATGTCTGCCCAGCAGCTTCTTGATCTAGTAAAGAACGCTCAAGCAGCCGGAAGCATTCTCGAACCTACTCATCCTAGACCGGGTTTTGCACGCTTGTGCAGAGACTATACCGATTTGGGTGGAAGGCCATTCAAGGGATCCGAGAGTGTTATTGAAATTCAAGCTTGGCTCAAATCATGCGATCGCATCTTTTCTCGCATGAACCTTATTGATCTACATCTAGTCCAAGTGGCTTCTAACATGCTCCAAGAAAGAGCATTAGATTGGTATGAGCTTTTGGTTTTCGAAATCATTGAAGTAGATCTTACTTGGAAGCAATTTCGGGAAAGATTCGAATTGAAATTTGTGCCGGAGGCTGAAAAAGTAACTTTGGCCCGGCGTTTTATTGACCTTGTTCAAGGTGAATCTTCTGTAACGGATTACGTCGCATCTTTCGAATCTCTCTCTAAGTATGGGGTCGAGTATATTAATGCCCCATTGAAGAAAAATCAGAGATTTGTCCATGGCTTGAATAAGAACCTTAAGAAGCCGTTACTTCTTAAACTAGAAGTTTCTTTTGATCAGCTTATTGATTTCGCTCTTCGTCTTGAAGAGGCCGATAAAGAGTGTGATGTTGAAATTGTGAGTTCCAAACAAAACTTCAACAACAACATGAAGAGGCCTATTGTGTTCAAAGGCCCCAATTCCAATAAGAAGGGGAAGCTGGAAGCTTCGGTAGCAAAGACTCCAATCCCTAATCGTGGAGAATGCTACAATTGTGGCTCTAGGGACCACTATATAAATAAGTGTCCTAGACCTATCTCTTGTCGCTATTGCAAAGGTGCGGACCATTATATGTCTTCATGTCCCAAACTTCAAAGCAAGAGAGCGAGGGGCTGAACGACTCTTCTCTTGGTCAAGGTATTTTTCATTCAATCCTCGATGGCATTGTTTTATTTTTTGATCTTCCTATTTGAGTTCTTTTTGATATGGGATCATCTCATCATTTTATATCAATAGAACTTGTTGAATTCTTTTTCTTTAAAACAATTTGGGCTTGATGTCTTCTTTGAGAATTGCGAATCCGGATGGTGGATCCGCAACACTCAACTTGTTTCTTTTTATTGATGTCGAAATTATTTTATGTGATTTTTATTTCCGAGCCGATTTTTTTACTTAGGCTTCGGAATTTGATATTTGTAAGGATTGGCTTAATCGTTGTGAAGCCCATATCCTATTTTCCGTGTGGACTATTCATCCTCGACATTTTTAATCTATTAAGCAGATTTCTATTTTTCTTTGTGATTTTGATTCCAATTTGATGGCATCATTTTATTCTTTAAGACCTCATGATGAGGAAAGTGTTATTTCTCTTATCTAAATAGTTTGTGAAGCTTTCCGGTATTTTTGAGTTTATCTTAGGATTATCTCCTAAGCAATCTGTTGAGTGGTGTTAAGGTCTTTTTAGTTCGACCTTGCCATCGATTTTTATTTGCTACGAGTTGCAGAAGTTAGCATTCCATTTACCGCATTCCACACTCGTTATGATTCGTATGAATGAGTTATTATATCATTCAGTTTGTCCATCTTATTTCATCCATTTTATAAGTCGAGTATTCTATGAATATTTTGATGATACCATTCTTGTGATTTCCGAAGGGAACCAAGACTTTTTCTTTTGTACCAATGCTAATCATATTGGTTTGGATGCCGTTCTCTTGCAAAAGAGAACGTGCTATCACTTGTGCTTCTAAATCATTAAAGCCGATCGAGACTAGGTATGCCACTCATGATCTAATGCTCGCGGCTATTGTTTTCGCTTTTAGACTTTGGCAACATCATTTTGGGGGAGAAATTTGTTCTCCACCTCGATCATAAATCTTTGGAATATTTATTTTCTTATAAGGAACTTCATGTTGACTCGAGTTCCTGGCATCTTATGATCTTGATATTCTTTTTATTCTCGGAAGGGAAATCGTGTTGCCAATGCGCTTAGTTGTAAGCAACAAGTGGTTGATTCTTTGATGATGTATGAATGGAATTATCTTTTTATCAAGTTCATTAGACATTTTGATATACTTCGTTTTATTGAGCTTTATCTCATTTCTTTTATGGACTAGCGTCCGATGTTCTTTTATGGTGTTCGATTCATTGGACGTGCTATTTTTGTACTATGTCGGTGTTCTGAAATTATTCGAGCTTTGGTTCATCTGGCGTACCGTAATTGTACTACGCCGTTATTCCAAATTATTCGAGTTTCTGGTTTCTCGGGCGTACCCTTTTTTATACTACGTCGTTGCACCGGCTCAATTTTCTGCTATTCATGACATTTTCTCACGTCTTTCTATTATGGAAATGCCTTAGGGATTCCGATTTTTATTCTTGAGCCTGGTGTTATTGAGGAAACTGAAGTTTCACTAGATTTGACTTATGAGCAACATTCCATTCGCATCATTGCTTCGGAGGTTGAACGTCTTTGGAATAAAGATGCACTTCGTGAAAGTTCATTGGTTCTCAAATCTCAAGGATAGATCTTGAGAATCCAGAGAATTCATCGAGCGAACACGGTAGGACTTACTCTTTCGTGCCCTATTTGCTGAACTTCTTATTTCAAATTTTCTTTTGTGTTGATATGCATTTATGGTTGTTATTATTTATTTTCTTCTTAAGTATTGCGAGGACGCAATTTCTTTAAGGAGGGGGGTCAGTAACAACCCACATATTTATCGATTGTATATTTAAATATTTCATCGTTAGTCGGATTATGGTCTGAAAAGCTACATTTTGCAAATAGTCAAATTGGGACTTGAGACCCCTTCTATTGAGTTTAAAATGCCGTTTGCAACCTTTTTGAGTATAAGCTTCGATATATTTGGAGTAAGTTGATTTTTGCTACTTTTTCTATAGGGCTTTGGGTTTGGGTTCAGCCCATTTGCCCAATTCTGGTTATATCAACCCAACCCCTCTCCACTTCTCTTCATTCATTCCTCATTTCCTAACTCTCTCAAGCTCAAGAGAATAACGGGGAAAAAGATTGGAAATTAGAATTCCTAAGCCCTAGTTCCTTTGCAAACTCAAATTCTTGCTCCAAATTCAAAGAGAAGCATTGGTAAGTAACATCTCCTTCTTCTCCAACTCATTCTCTCTTTGATTTCAGAAAATTCCTAAACCTAATTTGGGAAATGTTTCTCTTTTAAGCTTAGATTCAAGCTTCTTGAGTTGGGATTGAAGAGTGGTTGATCCTCCTTTGTTTTCAAGCTTCTCCTTCCTTGATTTTGTGAAAAGGTGAGATTTTTATCTCACATCTAAGTCTATGATTATCTTTGATTGTTAGGTATGAATTCCTAACACTTATTCATGTGCATTTGATTTTGATTTGGATTGGTTTTGTGAATATTCCATTTTTTAGTGTTTTGGGTTCAAATCTTTAAAATCATAGCTTTGTTATTTGATCATGCTTTTGGTGATGCATCAAGGAGCATATAAGGCGGGTAGTCGATTGGCATAAACCCTTAGCGTCGTTGCTCGAACGATTGCAATTTGGTCGAGATTGGCCCTCGTTTAGATAGGATGGGAATTGTTGGAAACAGGGTCCGGTCGACCGAACTCAGTAAGCCAGTCGACCGACCTGCTACCAAAGCAATTCTCTGTTTCTGGTCCGGTCGACTGACTCAGGGAGTTCAGTCGACCGACCTGCTCCTATTTCCTTATTTGCCTATTTATGCTCGTCTAGCTATGTTTTTCCGACTGTTAATCGGTTCTTCTTCTCTGATTAGTTGTTATCACCTTTGTCAACTTTGATGACTTCTATTTTTGTAATTTTTGGGTATTTCCACTTTGATGGATTCAGTAGCGATTTCTTTGGATTTTATTCACGTCTTCGTATGTGAATTTTATTGATTGATTGTTCCTACAATCATTTTTGTGTTTTGTCACTTTAAAAATATAAAGGTTCCAATACTAGTAGTAAATATCAAAAATCTTTCATCAAAATGATTTCAACACTATTTTATTACAAAGCTCGTTTCTTAAACCGTTTTCCAATCTGTTAGTATATACAAACATTTACCTCACTCGTATGAGAAATCTATTTAAACGACTTAGTAAAACAAGTGGTATGAAACGCTTGCGTTTAATTCGTTGGTTAATTCTTGGACTTGTTCGATTGAATCTCTTGTGACAATTTTCTAGTGGAGATCTACAATTTGTTCACAAATATTTAAGTTAAGCTAGTGGTTATGGGACATGAGGCTAAACTCATATATTTACTAGCTTATTGTAATTGACACTTCTTGATGATCGATGATGATCATTTTAAGGTTTAGACTAGCAATGTGCGATGTCTCTTTGTCCATGTAAAGGACGATACTTCATTTTGTAGAGCTTCGGCTCGTTAGGTGGAGCTTCGGCTCGTTTGGAGGAGCTTCGGCTAGTTTGGAGGAGCTTCGGCTCCTTTGGTGGAGCTTCGGCTCCTTTAGAGGAGCTTCGGCTCGTTTTGCGATACACGTGTTGGGAGTTTTCATGCTCTCGTTCTTGTGATAGGCCTCTTTCCCCTTTTTTTGATTTCTGGATTTCTATTGATCGATTTCTAGAATTTGTGTTTCACCAATTTTCGTGATTTGCATTGATAAGCTTTATCAATTTTTGTGCATCGGTGAATTTGTGTGTCATTAACTTTTGTAATTGGCATTGATATAATTGTCAATATTTATGGTTGGGTGAATGAAATAAAGAGTACGATATTTCTTTTTATCTTTGAGAGGATTCTTGTGATATTGATTAATCTCTTCTTGATTTTCAATTACATACTTATCACAGTATGGCATTATGGTTATATCTCCTATTCTATATCATTTCATCTGATATTTAT
Organism: Allium cepa; assembly: GCA_030765085.1. Lineage (NCBI taxonomy): Eukaryota > Viridiplantae > Streptophyta > Magnoliopsida > Asparagales > Amaryllidaceae > Allium > Allium cepa. Next base: position 435,270,672 of record CM060944.1, read on the forward strand.
ATCTAGACTGATCTGTTTATTATTTTCTTATTAAATAATACTCGGGTCAGACCGAGATGTTTCAGGTGCTTCATCTTGACTTCCTATCATAGTCCTTCATAGGACTTTTGGCTAACTAATTTAGTTTAGTAGTTTTTGTTAGTATACATTCGAGATAGAGACACCTTGATGTATACTTATTTTTTTGTGTAGCACTTGTAACTATTCTTTTGTGATGTTGTGGATCTTGTTTGACCACTACTCTGATATACACTTTTATGTGTAATATTCATATCTGTTTCTGCATTTGAGATATGAACATCTGTTTCTGATTGGTGTTATGTTTACTTCTATATTTGTTTCCGAAGATTATATATAGCCACTGTGTGGTTGCTTTGAGTTTGTATCGACGTGTCGGTTTCCACTTGAAATGAAATGCATGTTATTCTATCTGACATATCGGTGCTCGTACAAAGAAATTACACAGATGGTCACTCCTCAACAGCCTTATTCTTCACGCTAGTTGACGGCATTACTCCGTAGTGCCCTTGGCTAGCGTGAGTATAGAGGTGGGGCGTCACAGAAGCCGTCGGAAATTAGCTGTCGGGAGCAGTCGATACGTGCTATCAGAATATTAGCCTTTTTTAATAGTGTGATGCCCTATAGGAAATTATATAATTTGTTACATATATCTAAATCATTGGCTAATCTTATTCGAAATAAATGTGCTTTTTCTATTATATACTTGATGTAATGTGTTATATTAATTAATTAATTTAATTAAAAGTATATTCAATAGAAAATACATAAATCATATGTTTTGTGATAGTAGTTACAAAGTGTTGTAAACGTGAGTAATTTATCACAATAAAACAAATATATCATTTTAAATGTTTGTAGTCAAGATGCATCGAGATTGGATATCAGTGTATCCATTGAGACTAGAGTATGTAAGGCTCTCCAAATTTAGATTGGGCATTGGGCTAGCTTTCAAAAAAATTTGAAAATTTAAATAAAAGATTTAAATTTAAAAAAGATATACAAATATTATAAAAGCTATAGTATAATATAAATATTAAAAATGATTGAAAATAAATATTAACTTCAAATTTTCAAAATTTATTAATAAGACTAATAAACTGAATAAATTAAATAAGTTAATTAATTATAATGCACATGTGTTATATATTATGATATTGTTATACTGTTTCAAAATATTTAAAATAACATAAGTGTACATGTAAGCATATGAATTGAATTTTGAAATTAACATAATTTAATTAAAATTGTTTAATTAAATAAAGGTTAATTAATTTAATAAATTAATTGATGGTTAATTAATTAATAAATTAACTAAAGGTTAATTAATTAAATGAATATACACATGTATAAGATATCTGTGATACTATAAAGGTTATATTATATAATAAAATTAAATATAAACATTATATAAAGTTTATATAAAATTAATTAAATTGTTAATTAATTAAATTTAATTAAGATTTAATTAATATATTATTATACACAAGACTTTTATATAAGTAATATGAAATAAAAATTATATAATAATAAAAACTTGTATAATATAAACGTATAATAAAAGGTGGAATAGTAAGAAACTCAAAATAGACTTAAGGGATAAATACATACGTATAATGCATATATTTTGATTTCAGATGTGTCCGACACTTGAATCACGAGGGTATTTTATAAGAAATACATTATTTCATAAGTTGATATAACTCTATATAATATACTGAATATTATGAATCTTCAATATAATGTTGTCCTTTTCCATATATACATTGATAAATACTTGCATGCTCCTTAGTTGTTGAACAGGCTCAAGATGGGGATGTTATGTGTAGTGTTATTAATATATCGAATATAGGAGATATGATAACTATATGTATTTATTGAGCATACTCAAAGTATATATGTTATACTTATGCCAAGTGCATAATTTTGTTTCGATTTGTTGAGTAGACTCAAGGTCAAAGCTGAATTAGGATAAGATACCAAAAGGTTAGGAATTGTACATGATACAACTGATAAGGAGTTATCCATCATCTATAAAGTTATGACTTGTTGATTAGACTCAAGGTTAGCATTCCAAGACGGATGAGTCTTAACACTTACTAGTGAAGTGAAAAGGCTTCTATGTTTCTACTTAGGGTTTGGCAAAATGTAAAAGACTAGTGGTAGCCTTATTAGAAAAATGAAATGATAACATTTAACCTTTCTAATATTGTAAGAACATATGTTATATAATGTTATAATAATCTACACTGATAAATTTATGCATTTATTTGGATTGATAAAATGTTATAAAGTAAGATACACAAATGAATTTAATTGAAGATTAGTAAATAGAAATATAATACACACACACACACTTACTATTAAATACTTCTTGTATGTTAATGTTTTTTAGTACCTAATATTACAACTACTTAATACATACGTAATATGGTCACTTACTATTTATTTGATAGAGATCGTGTGTTGCATTCAATGAGTTTAGAACTTCAAAAGAAATGTAATGCTATGGATATTTCATCCATATACCATCGCATACAAGTGTTATAAGAGGAACAGTTACAGTTCGTAATGTACAATATTTCAATGAAATTAGTTCGTTTGAAATAATATAATATATAGTATTATTAGATAGAGTACTCAATTTGATTTACTACGAAAGAATCGTATTGTGTTAAATGTTACACAAGACCAAAACTACAATATAGATCTAACAACTTGATCACTGAAATGCTAAATTGATCATTTTATGCAAGATGCAACATATTTTATGTCCTTAAATGTTACAGATGATCGAGTATGCATTTGTAAAAAGTTTGTTATGATGTTGTAGTACGGATATTATTTTCAATGGTTCGACCATTTAGAAAGAATGACAAATGTACAAGAGTAGATGTGATTTAAGTTACACCTAGTAGAGTGCATTGTCACTTTTGCTTCATAAAGAAACATTGGAAATGAGAATTGTAAAATAATAAATGATGCTCAATATTGGAATAAGAAATATGATTTCTATTCCAAAATATATTTTCATATAAAAAATAGTTTTTTATAAGATTTATTTCTTTGGGTTCAAGATATTTAATCAAAGAACTCTCTGTTGTAAACTAGTAATAGTATATGAAATAAATAATTTATATTAAGTGAATGATGGAGCTACGAATTTAGTATGCTATCATAGTAATGGCGGAAATAGTAGGAGCATATCATATAGTACTTATTGATTTCATCAAGTTATGAAAAAAAATTCATATAGTATACCGAACATTATTCATTGAATAAGGACTATTTTTCGATGTCGACTATAAAATGGCTAGTTATATTTAAATGCGAATATTATGAATATTTATTATGAAATAAAACTATAATGTGATATTTTTTTCACAACAAAAGTGATGCGTTGGAAAATACTAAAGTATCTAAAATTATTTACAATTAATTTGAAATTATATACTTAATCATAGTTTTGAGAAATAATTTTTATCATATGATTATGAATCATATGATACTGATTAATTATATCTGAGTATTATGCACCCATTTAGTGGAAGCATCATAAGAGTTAATGAACTCTTATGATTGATACATATAGACGTATGCAATCATAAGTCTGTTAATAGCAAAATGGTTTCTCATATTTCATCATATTCAATGATGAGTTATCACAAACATGAACGTATGTATTTGATACACATGTATAAGTCTATGATAAGCTCATAGAATATAAAACGAAAGTAAATAATATAACATGCAGAAGAATTGATTCGATTTGATCGTGCGAGTAAGTATATTGAAAAGTGTTCCAAATGTACCTAAAATGAATAGAGATTCATTCTTAACAATAACTTCTCCCTATAATACATAATGATGTATTGATAAGGAGTAGTTGAACTTTGTTGGACCAGGTATGATTAATTATGAGTTAAGTTGAATTAACTTCAATCTATAAGGTCATGAACTTATGAGTAGTGCGCTATGTTAACATTATTTCATCTAAATAATAGTTTACAAAATCATACAAGATAAGGATTTACAAGAAACTCTAATGTATCCTCGGCTAAGGAGATGGCAGCTTGTGCAAGTCGAAAGTCTGCGCGTAATAATTGTTTGTGAGGAATCTTATATGAATTGCCCAAAAGAAGTTTTAATATAATAGTCATTAGATGGCTAATTTATGCCATGAACATACACACACACACACACACACACACACACACACACATATATTGTGAACTAATGCAAAATCAATGAGATACAAGGCAAATCGTAAAATGTTTATGATTGCACGTTTCGTTGCATTGAGAAACAATTCACTACTACAAAACAGTCCATTTTGCTTCGGTTATTACCTCCTGTTGCTTGGTTCAACAACTGAAGAAAATAAAATTGACGCAACAGAGCATAAACTTGTTGCTTCGTTTGTTGAATGGAAGCAAAAGGCCACTCTTTTGCTTCCGTTGTCTCTAACAATCGAAGCAAAAGACCACCCTTTTGCTTCAGCTATTTCAAATAACCAAAGCAAAAGAGTAATCTTTTACTTTAGTTGTTTCAACAACTGAAGCAAAATAGTGGCCGAAGCAAAAAAATATATACCGTTTTATATTTTAAAACATGAAATGCTATTAAACTACATTTAAAAATTCAACATAGGCTAGACAATATCTACACAGTAAATCACCATGCAATGAAATGTAAAAAAATAAACGCAAACTTATTCATCCATTCAATCGTCCTCCTCTCAACCATGATAGAAGATACCAGACCATCGTCTAAAGCATATACGTCTGACCTATGTAGTTAATGCTCCACTATTACCCCGCTATAACCCCACTATATCTCATAGCGTATTTCTACCGCTACGATTTTTCCATATAGCCCCAAAATATAGCCTTCCCACTTTAAGCCCCACTATTTCCGCTATATCTCGTTATTCCCGCTATATTCCGCTCTTTCCGCTATATCTTCTTTAATAAAATGAATTGAAAAATTGCATTTATACATTATAAAAATTATGAAACTAATTTATTTGATTTAATTTTTAATATATTTTCAGAAATGAAAATACTCTAATATTCTACTAAATTAAATTATGTTATATAACAGTTTTACGTTTATTTAAAGTATATTCGCATATGATTTTATTTAAAATTATTTATGTACTAATTATAATTCAATTGAATGATAGTTTTTTATTTAATTAAAATTTATATATTTGTAAAAACATTAAGTACAAGTTTTATATGCTATTTAAGAGCCATCCGCTATATCTCGCTATATCCTCGCTGTATCCCTGCTATGACTTTTTGCACCTCCACCACTTTGAATCTACCGAGCGCTTTAATTGCACAGCTACTGACATATCGACTTTAGTAGCTTAAAGTCCTTTTGTACTGTAAAAGACATTGAATTGAAGTATAATCGATTCTATATATAATTTAGATACCATCCATATTATTTTTCAATAAAGTTTATATGTTTGGTAATAAAATGATACAAAATTCATATCAGCACTTGTACACTTTTACAAATAAAAAAAGGATCTATCCCGATATAGATTAAACAAACAAATAGTACATAATTGTCTTCAATAATAGAAAAAAGAGAACCATAGTTTGCTTTCATTGCTGTGCAGTTAAAGCGCCCGACAGATTCAAAGCGATGGAGGTGCAAAAAGTCATAGCGGGGATACAACGAGAATATATCGGGATATAGCGGATAGCTCTAAAATAGCATATAAAACTCGTACTTAATGTTTTTACAAATATATAAATGGTAATTAAATGAAAAACTATCATTCAATTGGATTATAATTAATGCACAAATGATTTTAAACAAAAAGCATGTGCGAATATACTTTAAATAAACGTAAAACTGTTATATAACATAATTAGTAGAATATTAGAGTATTTTCATTTCTGAAAATATGTTAAAAATTAAATAAAATAAATTAGTTTCATAATTTTTATAATGTATAAATGCAATTTTTAATTCATTTTATTAAAGAAGATATAGCAGAAATAGCAAAATATAGCGGGAATAACGGGATATAGCGGAAATAGCGGAGATTAAAACGGAAAGGCTATATTTTGGGGCTATATGGGAAAATCGTAGCGGTAGAAATCCGCTATGAGATATTGCGGGGTTATTGCGGGGTAATAGCGGGACATTAACCACACGGTTTCATTGTTATTTTAACAGATGGCCAGTAGTTTTCATTATCAACCAACAAACTCAAATAGCTAACCTAACTGATTGAATCTGTCAATTTGCAAACATCATACATGCACTAATAATATGCCAACCGCAACATAATAAAAATTAAAATGTAAAGAAGCATGTTCCCAAACCACAGAAATTTTCAATAATTATACTCGTTAAATATAAGAATTAAGAATAGTACCTGGTAAGAAAATCAGAAATGGAATGAGAACAAAGGATCTTTGAACGATCACCATTAGCAATCCTCCGAATCATATCAATATTACCCAGTCTACCTGGCTTTACATCAGCTCAAGAATGATCCCCTTGCAGCACCTAGCCTGAAGTGCTTTAGCAAGTCTCTGCCAGGTGTTGTCACCTGCAGTTCCAGTTCTATCATATTCCATTCACTGTATTGCAATTACCAGTACTCAAAATGTTGTTCATGTTGACCGATTCTAAACCGAAGCTTATGTGCAATGCGCATGTCTTTCTTATACATTTTGTATCATATATGGAAACATGAAAGAAATATTGGAGTCAATTATTGGCAAGCATGGAGTATCGCCTGTTGCTAAGAAAAGCATAGCAATGAGATTGTGAGCCAAGTTGGAAACACGAAAGGGAAGTTACCAGTACAATAAACCATGAATTGGAAAGCATTCATGTATGAAATGATAGTCTATGTTTTAAACCATATGAAGTCTTATAGGTTTCTTGTGTAATAATGCTATTGGAGAATTACTAGTTGCAACAATAACAGTAATTCTTTGATCATCAATGTTCTTCAGTTTCTCACTTTATTTCTATTAAATTGATTTTAACATACCCACATCATGCATACCTGTATGTCAACTATTTTGGATTGAATGCATACACCGCATTCAGATACCATACCCCTTTGCACACTATTATCTTCCTTTTTCCACTCTCGATATAACTTAAAAGGGTATTTGTGTACCTTTATTGACCACCAAATAACAAAAATAGAGAGAGTCGACAGTGTTACAAATAAACAAAATTTTGGGCTATGGTGCTTTGGTTGTTGCACCATTTGTATGTCAAGCACTCAGTAACTCATTACCTCATGTATATCTGAAGCTAATTATTAACATGAGCATTACGGCACGCGCTTCGCGCGTAATAAAGAAGGCTGAATTGTTTTTCTATAAATTGTATTTAATTAATACGTTCAAAAGAAACCACATATATTTAGTCATATTTTTAGGGGTTAATCATACATAGTTAATTTTAAATTTTATTTTTAAGTTGTAATATCTAATTTTTTTTTTTAGTTTAAATTTTTATTTATATTATTAATTAATAAAAAAAAATTGTAAAGTAGTTTATTTGCTAGATTCTATTTTTAAGTTATATTAATACTTGGTAAATATTTGCACACTACTAGAACTACAGTGTATAGCCACGACAAGTTTCTAACGGCCGCCAACTGGAGTTTCCAACGGCTCGTTATTTTTGAACATGCCGTTGGTAACCGTTGGAAAAATAGCCGTTTGCGGTCATTGGAAGCCGTTGGAAATATGCGTGTAAACCTGCAGCGAGGCCGAGAGCTGAATCATTATTCTCTTCCTCCCCAAAAACACCAAAACCCTCCTCCACTCCTCTTTTCTTGCATCCAGCTTCCCCACGCAACCGGTAGCCACTCCGACGCCATCACAACGCCAGCAGCCTCTCTCCATCCACATACATCTCCAAAATCAGGTTTTGCCTAAAACCCTAAAATTTTAAGTTTTTCTAATTTTGTGTTAATTTTTTGTTATAGTTGTATGTAATGGCCTATTGATTGTTTATTATACCAAACTAAGTGCTAAATACAATTATTACCATCCAAATGTTCAAATTGTTTGTGTATATATATTATGCACATATATACATATGTTGATAATTTAGTATAAATGTGCATTTGAGTTAGCGGTAGATAAGTTAGGATTGATTTAAATTATTTTGTGTATGTTTTGTAAAATATTAGGCAAACATGTATAATTAGTCGAATATTTTACGAACACAAATTATATCTTTTACAAAATATATTAGCATTAGATAAGTATATAATTTAGTATATATATACATATGAATTATATATTTTGTGACATAGTAAAAATCATATAATTTATTATATATTTAGTAAAATAGTAGAATATAAATAAAATAATGCATAATATGCATTATTTTATATATTTAATAAAACGGCAACATATAAGCAAAATTTAAATCCCTTAGTGAATTTTTGGCCCCGTCTGACAAGTGTTGTATATGATCGTTGTATGAATATTCGTTTTTATTGCAAAATGGATATTCATATTCATCTGATACAATATCTGTTGGATTTTTCCCTGTATTGGACAAGTTACAAACACTATAAAGTAATTACGTTTCGTAAATCATATCGTTATAAACGGTTCATAAAATTTCGATGGCATTTCCTTTTCGTTCCTTGTGTATATGCATATGTGTACGATACAAGGAACATGAGGGAAGTGCTGCCGAAATTTTGAAAAATCATTTATAATGATATGATTTAATAAGTATAATTACTACTGTGTTTGTAATGGGAAGTAGGATGACCGACCATCAAAAAAGGTACAAAAATGTGAACAAAATATCAAGAAATCTAACTTTGTATATAAACGAAAATGGATTATGAAAAACAATAAAATCTAAATGTGTTTATCGAATTTGATTAATAATTTTTTTACTATTGATCATAGGTTTTACAGTAGGAAAATGGTCAATTATTTTATTGATCGGAGCTGGATGTATCAAAGAAGAGAAATGGGAGGCTCAATAAGTAAACATTTTCTTAACGGGGTAAATGTGTTTGTCGAATTTGCTTTAAGTAATATTGAAAACGACGTAGAAATTTGTTGTCCATGTAGTTGGTGCAAATTTTTGAAGCACTTAATACCAAATATGTTTAGGATTCATTTGCGTCTATATAGTTTCGTAACCAATTATTTGGTGTGGGATCGTCATGGGGAAATTATAACACGTAACGAAGAACAGTCAATAGAGGTCATTAGTGATGAAGTTAGTACGACGAATCCCATAGAACATATGCTTGAGGATGCAGCACGACCATTGTTCCCTACTGTTGAAATTAATAACGACGATGTTAACGTCAAAGAGAAACCAAATGTTGGAGCGAAAAAAATATGATTTATTGGATGCTGCTAAGGAACCTCTTTGGAATGGATGTACTAGCGGCACTCAATTATCGGCAACTGCAGAGTACATTGCAATGAAATCAAAGTAGAACCTCACAGAAGCCGGATTTACGGCTGTTGTACAAGCTGCTAAACGCCATATGCCATCAGATAATTTAATGTGCAAAAATTATTATGAAGTGAAAAACTTATGTCATCTTTCGGTTTGCCATATCAAAAAATTGATACATATCTAAATGGTTGCATATTGTTTTGGAAAGATGATGTTAGTCTTCGGAATTGTAAAATATGTAATCAAGAAAGATACAAACCAAGGAAAAAAGGGAAAAGAAGTTCCATACAAGCGTATGCATTATTTACCTATCACTCCTAAACTATAAAGGTTATATGCATCATCTGTAACAACAATATATGAGATGACACAGTGTGAGAACACCCGAAAAAGGTACGTTAACACACCCGTTTGATGGAGAAGCATGGAAGTATTTTGATAAGAAATGTCCCGATTTCGCAGCGGATAGCCGTAACGTAAGACTAGGTTTGTGTACTGATGGATTTTCACCGTTTTCTCAGTTTGGTTCTAAATATTCATCTTGGCCTATAATCATTACACCTTACAATCTACCACCGTGGATGTGTATGAAAACTCCATATATATTTCTCACAATTGTCGTCCCTGGCCCTGATGATCCGACATAGGGTATCGATGTTTACTTATAACCACTAATCGAAGAGTTGAAAACATTATGGTATGAAGGAGTTGAAACATAAGACTTATTGAAAGAGAAAAAAATTCGGATGTTTGCTTCTTTGTTATGGACTATTAGCGATTTTGCTGCATATGCAATGCTTTCGTGTTGGAGTACGGCCGGTCGTTTTGCTTGTCCTTACTACATGGAAGAAACACGAGCATTTTCTTTACGGCATGGGAAGAAAATTTCATGGTTTGATTGTCATCGACGTTTTCTCCATATTAATCATACTTTTAGAAGGGACCAAAAAAAACTTCATAGCTAATAAACATGAGACTTTACAACCACCAATGATTTGCAAACCTAACTGATTAAATCTGTCAATTTGCTAATGTCATACATGCACTAATAACATGCCAACTGCAAAATAATATACATTAAAATGTAAGGAAGCATGTTACCAAACCAAAGAAATTTTCAGTAATTATGCTTGTTAAATTAAAGAATTAAGAATAGTACCTGGTAAGAAAATCAGAAATGGAATGAGAACAAAGGATCTTTGAACGATCACCATTAGCAATCCTCCAAATCATATCAATATTACCCAGTCTACCTGGCTTTACATCAGCTCAAGAATGATCCCCATACAGCATCTAGCCTGAAGTGCTTTAGCAAGTCTCTGCCAGGTGTTGTCACCTGCAATTCCAGTTCTACCATGTTCCATTCACTGTGTTGCAATTATCGGTATTCAAAATGTTGTTCATGTTGACCGATTCTAAACTGAAGCTTATGCGCAATGCGTATATGTCTTTCTTATACATTTTGTATAAGAAATGGAAACATGAAAGCAGTATCCGAGTCAATTATTGGCAAGCATGGAGTATCACCTGTTGCTAAGAAAAGTGTAGCAATGAGATTGTGAGCCAAGTTGGAAACACAAAAGGGAAGTTACCGGTACAATAAACCATGAATTGGAAAGCATTCATGTATGAAATGATAGTATGTGTTTTAAACTATATGAAGTCCTATAGGCTTCTTGTGTAAGAGTGATACTGGAGAATTACTAGGGGTGGGCATAAACCGCACCGTTATACGGAACTGTCCGCACCGGACCGCAAAAGTAGTGCGGAAACCCACACCGAATCTTCTCACCAAAGCTGGTACCCCAAACCGGACCGACCCGCATCGATACGATTTGGTTGCGGTTTTGACAATTGAACCAACCATATTAAACCGAACCGAACCGAAAATTTATATTAGTAATCTGATGATAAAAATATAAGCAACTCCTATCTTATTTTTGATTCTAATGTTTTACATTCTATTTTTAGCGTATGTTGTTATTATATTGGTAATAATCACTGACATAAAGGAAGAAGTTATAGTTTTGGTATAATATTTTTCATCTCATTTTTGTGTGAATAAATGCTAATTATAATCTTATTCAAGTCATTTTCCTCAATGATTATGTATTGATTAATGTTGATGTTTGGTTAATCTACCAAAAAAATCTCATTTGTAGGCAAATGTCAAATTGAAATATTCATACAATTAAGAACTATCTTTTATTTCAGTATAACATTGTGTGTTTTAACCTTTAAACGTAAAAGTTTCACACGGTTGTCTTTGTAAATTGATTGTTGATGGAAGTAATTCTTTTATTTCATTTTTAATATGGGTTCAAACCGGACCGGACCGAAACCGAACCGTACTACAGTCAAACCGGACCGAAACCGAACCGTTTAAAGGATTGATATAATGATTTGCATTTTTGATTAACCGTTTGATGTGGTGCGGAAGAGGTTTGGACTCCAAACCGCACCAAACCAACGCGCGCCCACCCCTAAGAATTACCAGTTGCAATAATAACAATAATTCTTTGATCATCAATGTTCTTCAGTTTCTCACTTTATTTCTATTAAATTGATTTTAACATACCCACATCATGCATACCCGTATGTCAACCATTTTGGATTGAATGCACACACCGCATCCAGATACCATACCCCTTTCCACACTATTATCTTCCTTTTTCCACTCTCGATATAATTCAAAAGGGTTTTTGCGCACCTTTATTGACAATCAAATAACAAAAATAGAGAGAGTCGACAGTTACAAATAAACAAAATTTTGGGTTATGGTGCTTCGGTTGTTGTACCATTTGTATGTCAAGCACTCAATAACTCATTACCTCATGTATGTCTGAAGCTAATTATCAACATGAGCATTAAGGCACGCGCTTCGCGCGTAATAAAGAAGGCTGAATTGTTTTTCTATAAATTGTATTTACTTAATACGTTCAAAAGAAACCACATATATTTAGTCATATTTTTAGGGGTTAATCGTACATAGTTAATTTGAAATTTTATTTCTAAGTTTTAATATCTAAATTTTTTTAGTTTAAATTTTTATTTATATTATTAATTAATATAAATTTTTTTTTAAAGTAGTTTATTTGTTAGATTCTATTTTTGAGTTATATTAATACTTGGTAAATATTTGCAGAGGAAATTTTGAATTTGTAAAAGAAGTTTATTTACCACATCCTAATTTTAATCGATGTTAAATATTAATAATATCTGTAGAGAGACATTTTTGATATTTCATGTTAATACCAAAAGAGTGTGACAACAAATATATTACAACTTAATAAAGAATTACATATAAATGGCAATTTTGGAAGTTTGCGGTCGGACCAGTTTGCGCTTTCAAGCCAATTATTAATAAAGATATATGGTGCTTTAGTTGCTGCATCATTTGTATGCATAATTTGTAGAATTAATCAATCTCTACTCCATATTAATTAATAATTCAGTTATCAAATTACATACAGCTTTGAGTCGGTAATCTACGTGCCCATCCATTCCAGCAAAGTAACTTAGATTATGGCGACCAAATAATACTGATTACATCAAAATAATCACGGGAAATGAGATATTAGGTTTTACTAATAAGCAACATAAAAAATTTATACCATAAGCAATTCTAGATAGCTTGATGTTGCTAGCCTTTTAAATTTATACAGTATTTACTTGAACTGCTTTTAAACTTCTAAAAATATCTCCAACACATTGCTAAGTTTAGGCTACTGTGTATCTTAATCACTTAAGTTAAAACATTATACATGGTTACAATTATATGCACAATAAGAATCGGATCAAATATAAGACACTGGATAAAATCGCAAATTCTACTCCAACCTATGTTTTTATTCAGTAGCCCCTTTGAAAAAATAATTTTCTGAAGACAAAAATACCTGAAGAAAGTGGTTGCCAAACGTGGATGGTAAGGTAACCAGGTTGGCGCTTTACGTTGTTATGTGCTGAACCACGCACTGTCTCTATGTGGTTTTCTAACTAACCTCATCTTACATCTACGTGGTTTTCTATCTAACCTCGTTTTGTCAGTGCGTGATAATCACGTAAGGAAGAAATCACGTGAAGGCTAATTGTGAAAAAAGTTGAGGGTTACTGAGTATCTTTAGGGGTTTACAAGATTTTTTTAAAAAAAGGGGCTACTAAATGAAAACTAGGGTTGGAATAGAATTTGTGGGATAAAATATGAATGGCTCGCTGCATAAAGAAGGGCATGATATGGAATGTTTTTTTTCACTACTCTATAGAGAGTTTAAGCATAAAGACATTTTTATAGGTGTTGTTTTTATTACTTTTATCTTGGCTTCTTTTACCATATTTTTTATGAATTACAATCTCAAAATCTAATCCCTAAAGTGTAGTAAATAAAAGGCCCCAAAATAAAGATCTTCAAATAGGGTATGAGAACTATTTACTATAGCTTGATAAATTAGTGCCATCATGGGACAAATCAGCTTAGGATTCTAGATAATTAGTGGTCTAAATGGAAGATGAAGAAGGGCTTTACGTGGTCAAGTAATATCCTATATGACTTTTAACGACTTAAAGTGAAATGAGAAATGATTGCAAAAATGTGAAATGCAGCTTGATAGATATGTTGGCGAAGAATGATTTTAAATTTGTTGAGCAATGCCCTCTTTGGTTACATGTTTAAATTTGTCAAGTTATATCTACTATATTAGCACTACCCAGGGACGGATGTATGCACAACATTACCTGGGCTACAACTCCTATTTTCTTAAAAAAATACTATGTATTATTCAGCCCAATATAATTAGAACCCAGTACCCACTTACCACTGGTCCACTACCTATGCATTCATTCAATTGATATCAAAGTCCTACTCAGCAGTCAATTAATTACACACGTTACTTTTTTACTTTTCTTCTCAGCGCTGCTGCACAGGCAACAAAAAATTTCATTCAGTTGTTCAAGCTGCTGTCTTTGATCCGTTCAAGGCTTCAAGCTGCTGTCTTTGTGGTAAATTTATCATTTTTTTGTGTGTTCTAATTCCCTCTTGTTCATTAATGTCTCATCTTATGTTCACAAAATTGTTGCAAACTTTAAATTATTTTTCATATTGTAATCAATTTTTATCCTAGTTTGCTCAATCTTTTTATTCCATTCAATTGAAACAATTTGTTGAATGTATTACATTTCTTTTGATGTAGTCAAAATTACTATTAGAGAACTAAAATATAAAACCCTAATTTTTATTAGCATAATTGTTACTGTGTGTGATTTAATTTTATGTTCATGTAATTTGTTAGAAACCAAAAATTAATGTGTTTCATTTATTTTTGATTTTATTTAAAAAAAAACTTATGTAACTTAGGTATTTCTTTTAGGTAATGTCAAACTCAAAGTCTAGCAAAACTTTGTTGTCGTTTTACAAGTTAAAAGGAGATAACACTTTGGATCCAAAAAATGAAACTTCTACAAGCTCTACCGAACAACGTCCTTGCAAAATGCAAAGAATCATAGTAGATAATGGCGGAGATCATTTTACAAGAGATCCAGGGAGGCGTCAACAAATATGGAAAGAACATGTAAATGATAGAGATGAAATTCGGAGAAAATATCTTAGATTGGGACCATTTCAACCACTTCTTGACATTTATCCACCAATAAAAGATGGAAAACAACTCCGCCGGTTTCAAAGTAGTTGGTTTAAAAAATATCCATGGATTGAATATTCGATTGAATGCAATATGGTCTTTTGTTTATATTGTTTCTTATTTGAAAGTAATCCGCCAACACGTTCATCATTTATAATTGATGGGTTTTAAAGTTGGAAAAGAGTGGGAGGAGTTAATTGTGCACTTTTGCAACATGTAGGAGGGTTGGGTTCATCCCATTTGTATGCCATGAAGGCCGCAGATGATTTAATGAGTTCTTCTTTGCATATCAAAAGAGTATTTGATGCACAATCAAAAGAAATGGTTGAGTGAAATCAACTACGCCTTAAAACATCTATTGAATACTCCCGATGGCTTGCTTTGCAATCATGCTCTTTTAGAGGTAATGATGAATCTCTTGAATCTAAAAATCATGGAAACTTTATTGAGTTGATAAAGCACTCGACAAAATGTAGTGAAGGTATATCTAAAGTGGTTTTGGAAAATGCTCCGGGAAATGCAAAGTATACTTCGCCTACTATTCAAAAGGAAAATTTAACTATTTTAGGTGATAAAATAAGAAATAAAATTCGAGAAGAAGTTGGAGATCGAAATGTTTGTATTTTGGTTAATGAAGCACAAGACACTTCTACCAAAGAGCAAATGGCTATTGTCTTAAGATTTGTTAATAACGGTGGTTTAGTTCAAGAACGTTTCTTTGGGATTGTTAGTGTTGAAGATACCACATCATTGACTTTGAAGAATGAAATATCAAAAGTTCTTTCTCTTTATAATCTTGGAATTAATAAAATAAGAGGACAAGGATATGATGGTGCAAGCAACATGAGAGGAGCATGGAACGGTTTGCAAGCATTATTCCTAAAAGAATGCCCATATGCATATTATGTACATTGTTTTGCCCATCAACTACAACTTGCATTGGTTTCTGCTTCAAAAGATGTTCAAGATATTTGGTTATTCTTTTCAAAATTGAGTATTATTGTTAACCTTGTTGATGCTTCTCCTAAGCATCATAGCGAATTACAATCAAGTCAAGAAGCAGAGATTGCCAATAAAGTAGCACTTGGTGAAATTGAAACAGGCCGTGGAGCTAACAAACTTAAGACATTACAACGAGCTGGAGCTACCCGTTGGAGCTCTCATTTGAGCTCTGTAAGTAGTTTAATTAATCTCTTTTCTCCTTCTTGTGATATAATTAAGAACATATGGGAAAGTCGAGACATGAAACCAAATAAACGTGCTGAAGCAAAAGGTGGCTACCTCGCTATGACTTCATTTGAGTTTGTTTTCATTCTTCATTTGTTGAATGAGATATTAAGTAGCACGGATGTGCTTTGTAAATATCTTCAACTAAAAGCACAAGATATTGTAAATGCTATGAATCTTGTCACCACTACAAACACACTCCTTCAAAAGCTAAGAGACAAAGGTTGGCTTGCTTTCTTGAAGAAAGTGGAAGAATTTTGTAACAAATGTTTCATTGACACACCCGATATGAATATGTCTTACAAAATTGGCACATCTCGCTCTTGTCAACAACATGATGATATTAATATTCTCCATCATTATCATATTGACATCTTTAATGCTGCTATTGATTTTCAAATAGTTGAGTTGAACACTAGATTCTCTGAAGGAGCAATAAAGCTACTAATCCTTAGCACTGCTTTGGATCCAAGAGATGCTTATAGATCATTAAAAATTGATGACATTTGCATTCTAGCGGAGAAGTATTACCCACAAGATTTCACATTCCAAGAGATACATATATTAAAATGTCAACTACAACATTATGAGCTTGATATTCCATCTCATCCAAGTTTTCAAAATATATCAACTATCTCCGAGTTGTGAAAACAATTATTTGAGACAAGAAAGAAAGACATTTATTATTTGGTTGATCGATTGATTCGTCTTATTTTAACTCTTCCAGTTTCCACAGCAACGACGGAGCGAGCTTTTTGGGCTATGAAAAATGTTAAAAGTATGCTACGTAACAAAATGGGTGATGATTTTCTTGAGGATCGCATGATTATCAATATAGAAAGGGAACTTGCCGAAGATATTGATTTTGATTCGGTAGTTTGTGACTTCAACTCACGTAAAGAGCGTAGAGTACAACTTGTCTAGATTAGCGTGTCTACCTTTTGTATTTATCTAAGTCACGCATGACATATACATGAATGTCTCATGTTTTTGTAAGCTTTCACTAGACATGATTAAAAATTAGTTGTTGCAATTTTTTATATTATTTAGCTTTATTTTTCATTTCTTTCATATCTTTTTATTAGCCCGGGTCACAATAAAATCCTGGCTCCGTCTTTGGCACTACCTATTACACGTAGTTCCATAGGGGTACTGCCTTGTACAGAAAGTGCATGCACTGCCTTTGTACATGGCATTAGCATTGCCTTGTAAAAGGCAGTGTGTATACTGCCTTTGTACATTTGTACAGGGCTCCGTACATTTGTACAAAGTAGTAGCACTGCCTTGTAAAAGGAAGTGCATGTACTGTACATTTGTACAAGGCAGAAGCGCTGCCTTTGTACAAGGAAGAAGCGCTGCCTTATATAGGGCAGTGCGTGTACCGCCTTTGTACATTTATACAAGACTTTGTACACTTGTACAAGGCAGTAGCACTGCCTTTGTGAAAGGCTTTGTACATTTGTATGAGGCAGTAGCACTGCCTTTGTGAAAGGCTTTGTACATTTGTATGAGGCAGTAGCACTGCCTTTGTGAATGGCAGTGTGTACTGCCTTTGTATAAGGCAGTAGCACTGCGCGCGTGTACTGCCTTTGTACCTTTGTACGAGGTTTTGTACATTTGTACAAGGTAGTAACACTGCCTTCGTGCCTTTGTACTGCCTTTATACATTTGTATAAGGCAGTAGCACCGCCTTTGTATATGTTGTACATTCGTAAAAGGCGGTAGCTAAAATCATATTAATTTGTCATCAATTGTTTACCTTAAGGTGCACCACTTGCCTAATCGCGATGATTAGTCCAGGCATCATTGACTGCACATTCATGATGCAATGAATAAATCTGTAAAAATTTATTTAACAAAGTCAGCCTACTATTTGTATGTAACTGAAGGTTAAGAGAACTGGAAATTGGAGCACCTCTCCTGGACCTTAGAAATAAGCAGTTGTGCTTGAAGGCAAGCCTGGAAGAACCAAACAGTGTACATGTATTCCATTTTCGCCCAGAATCTGCCCTCTCGCCTTCCCAAACAAATAATTCAGTTCATTAAATTTTTATATAAAAAGTTTAAAATAATGACGAACAATTTTTTTTCATCGTTCTTTTACATCAAGGGTTTCAAGGGCAACATTGTCCTTTCATATTACAACTATATTATTGCCAAACATTATAAAAGGCATAATATTTGTACAGTCTGAAATTATTCAATAATAGATCATCTTTCTCTTTTACATTTTCTTATATACAAAATTCACTTAGACAATCTAACTTGGTATCAGAGCACCCAAGCCTCACGGCAATCAAACACCTTACCAAGAAGTACATCAGATCTCAGATCATCTTTGAACAGACATTGGTTGTGTTTTGTTTCTTTTTCTCATTAGATTCAGAGTCATCATCTGAGAAAGGCCAAGATCAAGAAAGATATATGTTCATACCTGTGCATATCTATTAATATCAGTTTTACCCATCCTTCCCTCACTCAAAACAAACACCTCGCCTCAAGATTCATCGTCAAACCATCTGAATCTCGGGCTGTGCATGTTAAGAGATCCAACCATCCATTTCTGTTCATTCCAGCAATCGAGAAACTCATTTTTCATCGATGGGAGACGAGAATAATGACTCATCTAGCAATTCATCTGCAACAAAACCGCATACTACTGATCAATTGCCAAAAGCACCTGTAGATGATTTAACAAAGACAATTATAAGTCCACAAAGCCAATTAATCACTTCTCATCTAGATGATAGTAACTACTTGCTATGGAAGTATCAAGTGGAGACATCAATCAGAGGGTATGGCCTAGAGGAATATATTCTTGGCACACTAACTATACCACCCAAATTTATTGCAGACAGTCATAGAAAGCTTATAAGCAACAAGGAGTATACTGTGCAACAAAGGCAAGATAATTTATTGAGTTCTTGGTTATTGTCCTCAATAAGCACTGATTTGTTACCACAAATCATTGGTTGTAAAACATCAAATGACGACAGTTGAACATACATTCAATTCTCAGTCTACAGCAAAGATCATGCACTACAAGAGGTAGATGCAAAATCTAAGAAAGAATGATATGTCCATGAAAGACTACTTAAACAAAATCAAAGGCTACTGTGACTTATTAGAAGCAGCAGGTCACAAGATATCAGATACTGAATAGATGTGGACTATTATGAATGGTTTAGATGGAGATTATGAGGCAGTTGTTGCAATTATTTCATCTAAAGAAGAAATACCGACAATTCAATATATCCATTCTACCTTACTTACACATGAAGGAAGAATTGAACACAAGAAAGCATTTGACAAAGAACTCTCAATCAATTACACAGCAAATTCAAGAAACAAAAACCAAAATAGAAATCAAGAAAGCAACAACAGCAACAAGAAATGTAAAAAATTATTCAAGAAATCCTTCTGGAAGAAATAGAGCTAGAGGAGGAAGATGGAATAACAACAACATGCCAAAATGCTAAATCTTTGAGAAAGTTGGACACACTGCTAACAAAGTGCTACTTCATATTTGACTCTAACTATAATACTTCACAATGAAACAACAATCCAAATGCAAACGTAACAAGCATGCAGAATGATCAAAGGGGTACATCAAAGGAACAAAGAATACATAACCTGAATATCTATAAAGGAGCAAAGTTAGAAGATATTCAACATGAATGCTGGTATCCAGACTCAGGTGTAACTCACCATATGACCAGTAATCTGTAGAATCTGAACCTGAGAAACAAAGAATACAAAGGTACATGGTCTATTAGTATGGGTTATGGAACTAAAATTAGTATCACTCATACTGGCACTGATACTATTAATGGGCAGAAAGTACTACATCTAAATAACCTATTATGAGTGTCCAAAATAAGAAAAAATATTATTAGTGTTTCTCAATTTGCCCTAGATAATGACGTATTCTTTGAATTTTATCCTAGATATTGTCTGGTCAAAGATATTAAGACTAAGCAAACTTTATTGCAAGGTGAAACATACAGTGACCTATACAGATTTAATGTTACAAAAGTTAATCACTGCAGTTATCAAAGAATATGGTGCAACTTAACTGAATTGAGCTCTACTACATGTACTAGAAGTATATTTGACATTTCGCATTGTAAGTTGGGTCACCCTAGTATCAAAATTGTAAAGAAGATATTAGAGGATAATAAAATCAATATTAAAGATATACCTGCTTCCTATGTTTGTACTCACTGTCAAATAGGAAAGAGCCATAAACTGGCCTTCCCAAAATCTCAAACTGTATACGACAAACCATTGGAACTTGTTGCAACTGATTTTTAGGGAGCAACCCCCATTAACCCAGACTATGGTTACAACTATTATATACCTTTTGTTGATGCTTATACCAAAAATACATGGATATATTTTATGAAGTCTAAGTCTGAGACATATAATGTTGTTATGCATTTTATTAAGCAGATAGAAAATCAGACTGGCCACACAATTAAAATGGTGCAGACAGATGGTGAACGGAGTTCAAAACTCTAAAAAGTTATTTTCATGATAAGGGCATAGTTCATAGAGTAACATAACCTTATACATCAGAACAAAATGGTCTGGCGGAAAGGAAACATAGGCATATAGTGGAAACTGGTCTCACGTTACTTTCACAAGCATCACTTCCACTGAAATTTTGGCTAAATGTCTTTGCAACAACAGTCTATTTGATTAATAGACTGCTTACTAAAATATTACAAGGCAAAAGTCCAAGTGGAGTGTTATTAAATATATGACCAAATTATAAAAGTATGAAAGTGTTTGGATGTCTATATTTTTCGAATCTAAGGCCATACAATTCACATAAGTTGAATTTCAGATCAACACCATGTACTTTCTTAGGATATAGGGTGAATCAAAAAGGACATAAATGTCTAGATAGTAATGGAAAATTATTAATATCTAGACATGTTGTATTCAATGAAAACTTTTTTCCTTTTGAAACATCAAGTATAAAAACAACACAAAAGGTATACAAACCTATTGTGTCTATTCCATCTATACCACTATATGCAAGTAATCAGGAACAGAGAAGTACAGTGGAGAATAAAGATGACTTTGAGGCTCAACATACTGTGTCCGAGAGTGGACCAGGTCAAGACATCACAGAATCATCTCAACATCTGAGTCACACTCCAACTAGCGTAAGAAGTCTGCAATATGTCAATTAAAATAATGAAGAGCAGCAAAACTTGGAGCAACAGTTAGCACAGCAAGAACAAACAACCAGAGGACATCACATGATAACCAGATCAAAAAGTGGTATATTCAAACCAAAAGTCTATGCAACAAGTACCCCAATGAAGAATCAGAAACATATGAGCATGCAATGAAAGATGACAAATGGAAAGATGTAGTGAATGAAGAATACAATGCATTTATAAGGAACAAGACTTGGAGTCTTGTGCCTCGGACACAACATAAAAGCATTATTGGATGCAAGTGGACATATAAACTAAAAAGGAATCCAGATGGAACAATCAAGAAATACAAGGCTAGGTTTATAGCAAAAGGATATACACAACAACATGGATTTTACTTTAATGAAACTTTCTCTCTAGTTATTAAATTAACAACAATTGGAGTGATCTTATCCATAGCCTTGCACAAAGGATGGGACATCTGGCAACTAGATGTGAACAATGCTTTTCTAAATGGTGAGCTACGGGAGGAGGTTTACATGGAACAACCTTAGGGATTCAGACAGTCGAGTACAAAAACATTAGTATGCAAATTCATAAAGCTATTTGTGGACTAAAGCAAACACCTAGAGTATGGTTTGACAAATTAAAAACTGCTCTTATCAGTTTAGATTATAAGCAAGCAAGGTTAGACACATCACTATTTACAAAGCTTAACAGTAAAACTACTACATATATCTTGGTATATATTGATGATCTTATGATCACTAGAGACAGTAAAGAGGAAATAAGTCATGTTATTCAGTTTCTAGACAAGAATTTCTTAATTAAAGACTTAGGGGAACTCAACTATTTCCTTGGAATAGAAGTGAACAGAGTATCCAGCACAGAAATGCACTTAAGTCAAAGGAAATGGATCAAAGATGTAATGACCCGCCATCCGTCTCCACAGAATGACGCATCATTAATAAGAAAGAAAGGGATAGAAAAGAGAAAAGAAAGAAGAAACAACATCAGAATCTAAACAACGGAATGAATAAATTATATTGATAACATAAATATTACATAGTTTACAATCATTATCAGAGTTACACAGATTAAACATCTCATACTAGACAGTTATAAACACCTGTCTAGTTATTACAACACAGTACAAAACAACTCAAACAAACGACTAAGAGAAACCAACACAGCGGAATACTATATATCTACACGTAGAAGCATCTTGCTCCATTGCTCCTCCATAATTCGTCAAAGCAAACTTGAATCCCTTGGCTACTCGTAAAAATTTGAGTACCCTAAGAGTTTAAGAAAAACAGAATAAACTCCGGGTCAGACATGGGTCTGGTGTGAGTAACATGTTAAGGTTGCTTAATTTTCAAAACATTTTGAAAAGAAAGGTATCACGTAAGACTTCCCACACATAAACATGGAAAAGTTTTTACCTTACGCTAACCAAAACATTTGATAGGAAATCCAATGATATTATAATAGGTCTAGGGTTTTCAAATAAATAAGGAATAGCCGAAATTGTTACATTCATTAAATTCCAGCTACTAGCCACAAAAGTGGGTAATACAATCAAAACCGTTGGCACGTATTGGATTTTGGATTCCATCAATGGTAGGGCTACTGGGCTACCGCCCATCACAGTATGTGGCCTAGATCAACGTACCGAGGAGTACGCCCACTCCCCTGCAACACAAGGCCGGAACCATTCCTTACTGAACAGTTTCGAACAAGACAACCCCGACAGTTGGAGCTCACAACCGTCCACACAGCCGAAATAAAAGGGACCTCTAGACAGGGGATAATCTCGTCCTACTTGGGCATGACCCACTTAGCCATGCTGCACCTCCCCTGTTTTAGCTATTCCCGATTGATGAGGCTTGAGGCTACGATTACCTTTAGTGAACACATCACTTAGAATGCTCATCGTCCACCTGACGATGTTCTGAAAGCATTCAATCCATACAAGTTCGTTCCGGGTTCGAACGAAACCGAAGGCATTATCTCGTTACACTCATTTTGGAATCACCCTCAGAGTTAACGACGATAACCCTTGCATTCTGAATCTTCCTCTTCACTTGAGATTCATGACCCACCGTTAATTTGGATCGATGTGGTTTTCGGATATCCAAATATGGAAACCCGATCCCGGTCTCATCGAAATCCAAAACGTGTCTTTTAGGTCCAAGTTGTTTTAAAGTTTAAAACTATTCAATTATATATATACACACAGATAGATAACTCTCAAATCACAATTGATAATCAACATTATCAAAATAAACAGATGATCCATTTCATAATAGGTAATCCATATCATCATCACAATAGATAATCTATATTATCATCACAATGCAACCAAGCATTCATACCACACAACATCACTTATCTCATTTCTGAGATCACAACCATTCAAGGCAATCAATATCATCCAGTCATATATAAGCAATGATTTACTCATCACAATATAATTAATTTAAAAAGAATTAAATTAATTACCCCCATCTCTAATTAATTTAAAGTGAATTAAATTAATTACTTCATCCTTTAATTAATTTAAAATAAAATAAATTAATTATTTCATTCATTCAAAATCTTGCTTACTCAACCATTTAATCGATTACCATCAATTAATTAATCATTCATTACTAATCACCTTAATTAATCACCCTTAATTAATTATCATTAATTACATTCAAGTAATTATCCTTAATTAATTTCACAAATTAATTATTCTTAAACAAAAACAGTAATTAACCTTTAATTACTTCAATTAATTAATTAACTATAATTAATTACATTAATCCATAATTAATTACATTAATAAATTACCTTTAATCACTTCTCATTGATTAATTAATCATAATTAATCAACTTTAATTACATCATTAATTATAATAATTAATGATCTCTAATTATATTAATTACATTAAGTAATTAATCTTAATTTAAACCATAATTGTTAATCACCCTTGATTAACTCCATTCAGTAATTAACTACCCTTAATTACTTTACCAAACATATTAATTACTCATTAATTAATTATCTCTTATTAATCCGTTGATTAATTTACAAAGTAATTATACTCAAATTACTCTCATCAACAAATCACCTTCAATTAATTACATCCAGTAATTACCCATTAATTACTTCTCTAAGTAATTTCTCTTCATTTAATTACATTAAGTAATTATACTTCACCAATCATCAAATGATTATTCTAAATTAATTAAACTGAATTAATTAACTTAATCTAATCAAATTAAACTTAATTAATTACATTTAGTAATTAATTCCTTAATTACTTCCATAAGTAATTATACTTAACAAATTACACAAATGATTATTTTAAAATTAATTAATCTAATTAATAATTAAAATTAATCACATAAATTAATTATTAAATAATCCTTAGTTAATGACCTTCATTAACTATTTAACAATTCATTAATTATTTTTCTAAAATAATTAACTTGTTTTAATCATTATTAATTAATTAATCATTAATAACCCATTTAATTAACTCCTAATTATTTAATTAATTAAGTGCTAACTATAATTAATTAATTCTTTATTACTTGATTAATTAATTATTAATCATTAATTAAAAATCAAATCTTATTTAATTAATGAATCATAAATTACAAGTTAATTATTCTAAGAATAATTAATCTTAATCCTTTAAGATTAAGCCCTTGATTACTTTGAGTAGTTATTCATTCCATTAATTTATAAAATAAATTAATTATACATTTAATTACCCTAATAATTAAATGAAACTCAAATCATATAATTTAACTTCACCCAGTTTTAAAATCAATTTAAAATTTTCTTATAAAACAAATTTTACAAGAGTTAAAACGAATTTGTTTTTAAATTCAAAATATTTAAATTTTACATTATCATTCAAATTTGTTTTAAACACTTAAATTTATAAAACTTAAATTTATTTTAAACCAGAGATTCAAATTCAGATTTGAATCACATTTAAACTTTGTTTAAAAACATTCCTTTATATTTCAAACTTCCAATTTAAATTCAAATTTCTTAAAAAACATTTTAAACACTTAATCCTTTTTTAAGTTATTTTAAAAAAAAATTTGAGTTTTAGAACTTCATTCATTTTCAGCTATGATTCAATTTATACTTGAATCCATAATTAAAACTAGATTTAAACTCATTTTAAATCTTTACTTAATGTTTTAAAATTTAGTTTAAATTTTGAAATAGGACAAGTTTCAAACTTGAACAACTAACTCGAGCTAAACACTAAAATAACTCGAGTAACTCGAGTATCAATTCATTGAACCTATTCAAATTACAGAACTGTCAGGTTTAATCAAAAACCTACAACAACCATCATACCCGAGCCCTCAACCAAATTACTTCGAGTCAATCATTCCCAAGCTTCGAGCAAACCTCGAAATTACCCGAAACATTCACGAGAATACAATCTTTCCCAAACAAACTGACACGCCATGAATCCTCATGCACCTGCACCGTCTCGCCATCAACTCCGACTCCTTCGCGACCACAAGCGCAAGTCAACGGCCATCTTCCAACACGATTCCGACCATCCAATCCACTGCATAACCCCTAAATCAAAATTTAGCATTCAAGCTCAAAACCAGAAAATAATGTCGAATCTGAAACCGCCTCAACCACCAACTTCTGATCATTAGAGAATCAACGCCTCCGGCCACTACTTCCTCCACACCCCAGCTACCGTCAACTCAAATCAGGGCAAGCTCGATCACTTCTAGAGATAGCATCAACCCAATTTCAGGTGAACAAAAACTTAGGGTTTAAAATTTAAATCTCAAATTATTTCTCCCTCAATGCATAATTCCTTCAACTACCATTTTTCCTTGCATCTACGATCATTGCTCTATCACCAGAGAAAACCATGGCCACCCAAACTTCCTAAATCGACAGTACCATACCAAAATACTTTTTCTGGTCAAACCAGAAATACCAAATCCTATTCAAACTAAAAATTCAAATTTTATTTTTAAAAGTCATATCTTTGATAATGTAATCAGTTGATAATCTTAAATCATTGAATCTGGATACTTAAATTCTTACTTTCAAATGTTTTTCTGTAGTATTTATGTTTCAGGAACAATACAGGTTTTCTTCCTTTTATTTTTATAAAATTTAAACTTTAAACTTATATTACACAACTATATTTGTTTAAATCTTAGATCTTAACATAAATTAAGTCAACTGAAATGGAATTTAAGCAAATTCTATAACCTGGAACTTAAAAACAGGAAACAATTTGCACTACAGCATGCATTACTCATACATTCACATATATATTAGTAATGAATTTACAAAGAGCATACAAACATGCATATTTCCAGAATAAAACAAGCAACTGTTTTCAAAGTTTAATTTTATTAAAGAGTGAGGTTACTCACCTGAAAAATTATGAGCAGAGCACCTAGTTTTTGAAAACCTGAACTGATTTAGTTGCTGAAGTTTGCTTTTGAAATTAAACTGCAGTTTGTTTTTAAAACATTCATCTTGCTTTTGTATAATGCTAGCTTCCTGATCCCATTTGCATGTTTCCAGAAAAATGCAGGCTTTTGGATGTTTTACAAAACAGAAATGCAGGATCTCATTTGCATGCAAGTTTTGATAAAGTTGCAGATTTGCTTTTCAGGTAAATGAATTTGGAGAGAGTTTTCAGGTTTACTTGATTTCAGGTTTGAATATGATCCAGATGGCTTTGGTTTTAGAGGAGATATTGGTTTTGAAGAAGATTCAAACGGTTTGAAGAAGATTGGTTTATTTGATTTGCAAAAATGAATTTCAGATAGCTTTTGGTTTACAGGAACATATTGTTTCAGATATATTTTGAGGGAAAACAGATTTTGCTTTCTGTTTTGAAGATGAAATTTGCAGATTTCATGGCAGAAGATTACTTAAACTTTTTGAAGAAGAATAGGAAAAAGAGAATGAGGTTAAGACGAAATGTTTACATAAGCAAATGTTTGATTTAATTAAAAATAAAAGAAAACGAAAAATAAGCTACTTGTTTAAATTTTAAACATTTACCACCTAATTTAGTTTAGGCCTTAGCACATGTCTTTTTAAGTCTTAATAAACTTACATATGTATTAAGTATTTTAATTTTAATTTAAAATGCTAATTTAAAACTTTTATATCTCAATTTACTATTTCTTATATATATATTAATGAATTTATTTCTTTTTAAATTAAAAAGAAACGAAACAACAAATTTAAAATATAAGCTTATTCAAAAATATTTAAGTATTTATTCTATTAAATTTCAAAACATTAAATTCACATTTTAATTAAATTAAAACTCCAAATTTTTTGGAGAATCAAGATATATATATATATATATATATATATATATATATATATATGCATATATAACTCTTATTAAATTTAAAAACAACAAATCCTATTTTTAAATATTTATTTATGTTTATAAAAAACTATGTATTATCATTACTATTTGAAAATAACAAATTAAACAATAATAAATGATTTATAAAAGAGATTATAAATCACTTCTTTTACTTAATAAATTAAAATCATTTGTAAATTGTAATTTAAATTCTTATATATAATTTTAAACAACATTTAAAAAGAAAATAACAAAGTTTTATGTTAATCTAATCTAAATTTATTTCTAAGCTAAATAAAATTTTAAAACAAATAAGATTTATCATAAGTATAAACCATATAATTATTTATTGAATTGTGTTGAAAGGTTGAATGTTAAATTCAAATTTCCAATTTACCAAAAATAAATTAGAATTAGAAAATTGATTTATTTACTAAATTCCAAACCAAAGTTTATCAATTTACAATATATACAATTATGTACATTATAAACAGAAAACAATTTATTTGCTTTAAAAAGATAAAATCTACCAATTTAAATATTTATTAAAACATGATTATTAACTCAGAATTTATTATCAAAATTTATCAAATCAATTTAATTTTTAACACATATTATTAAATTTATATTTCAAAATTTCCGGGATATCGCATTCCTCCCCCCTTAAAAGAATTTCGTCCCTGAAATTAAAAACAAAGGTAATTTAATAATCTCATTAAAGATTTAAATTATAAACACAAGCATATATCAAACATATGGTAACAATCATAACAACCAATTCATCCAATCAAACAAATCTAACTATCCAGACAAAATTCTGGGTAGAATTTCCTCGAGTTTCCCCAGGTGTATATATATATACCGAGATACTCGCTCTATAGAAATCAAACAATCAATACTATGAAGCTACAATGCTCCTATTCATCTAGATCTATAACACTAGACAAGATATCAGACTTCAGACGAGTCTGACTCAACAACCAAAACTCCAGAACTGCTGGTTCCACAACCAGAGATAGATCATACACGTACTCCCTCAGAGATACGTGAAACTCATCGAATCCCAGTTATCCAAACTGGCAATTCAATCTTGTAGATCAACCACTTATTCTCATAAGAACACAGAAAAGAACCAAAACCCATCAGAGCTAGCTTCCCAGACTTACTTAAACTTATAGTTCCTTTACGATCGGAGAAAACTTATCCAAATCAAATCCTCGACTTCAGAATTCAAATTCCTCCGTCTCTTATCCACAAAATCTTCGGATGATCCTGGGCTACCTACAACCTTCCTGATCAGCTCAACCTTGGCTGATGTCTCAAGAAACAAACAAAACCAATCAACTCAACAAAATGATCTCCTCCAGATCAACCCTACTCCTTAAGCATCAGAAGACAACAACTTCTCCTATCCGAAAAAGAAAAGCAGATACACTTCCAAACTGCTTCCGCTGCACAACTCTGATCCGATGTAGAAGAGAATGCTGAAGAAGAACACGAGCACAAACTGGACAACACACCCCAGAAATATGGTTAATCAGATCCATAAGAAAACTCAGAAACTCCATCAAAACCTGAGCTGCTACACCAACTCAATCGCTTGGAACCATTCTTCCACAAAGCTGAACCACCGGTACCAATCCTGGGATCCTAGTCGATACGGAAACTCAAACTCCAAATGCGAACAAAACTCTGACTCCCTGAAGACATCCAGAAAAACTCTGATAATCCCAAGAGAATACTCAAACAATCGCAAGTCACTTTTGCGATCAACCCAAACCAAATCCAAGAAAAACTGTTCTCCCTTTATCAAACAGAACAGCTTACATCAACTGCCAATCCATCGAAGAAACGGGTCCACTTTGCTGCTTCTGAACTCTACATCAGAAACTGCTAAGCCAAAAAAATTCCTTCCAACACACAGAACACTCCGAGCTGCACTGCTGCCACAGATGCCAAAGATCTACTAATCCCAAAGCTCTTTGAGAAACTCAGACCTCAAACCAAATAGAAACACCGGCTGAACATAGCCACAACACTGAAGCAGACTCACTTCTTTAAACTTGTTCCAAAGAAAACATCTTCAGGAACATCCATAGTCACTGCATCTCATCACTTAGCTACTACTTCTTGAGGTATCAAAATACCATCACTTGCTTCTGCCTAGCCAACAGATCCAAACTCTACTCATCCAAATCCAGAAATAGACTCCGAACCTTAATAGATTTCCTTCAGAGATCGATGAAATCCTTCATCACTACAAAATTCACTCGAGACGGTGTTAGGTCTACAGTCTCGACAGATACACTTCCAACCTCATACATTCAAGCTCCAACCAATGGTAGTCGTGTTACACACACTACTACCCCATCTATCTTCATAACTTATATTGGAAAACCCGAACAGGTAACCCAACAGATAGGTAGAATAAATATATTTATATTAAAAATTACAAATACTCTCTCTCAAGATAGACACCACTATAGAGCCTAAGTATTCACTCAACCTAACGCTCTGATACCACTATAATGACCCGTCATCCATCTCCACAGTATGACGCATCATTAATAAGAAAGAAAGGAATAGAAAAGAGAAAAGAAAGAAGATAAAGAAGAAACAACATCAGAATCTAAACAGAGGAATGAATAAATTATATTGATAACATAAATATTACATAGTTTACAATCATTATCAGAGTTACATAGATTAAACATCTCATACTAGACAGTTATAAACATCTATCTAGTTATTACAACACAGTACAAAACAACTCAAACAAACGACTTAGAGAAACCAACACAGCGGAATACAATATATCTACACGTAGAAGCCTCCTGCTCCATTGCTCCTCCATAATTCGTCAAAGCAAACCTGAATCCCTTGGCTACTCGTAAAAATTTGAGTACCCAAGAGTTTAAGAAAAACAGAATAAACTCCGGGTCAGACATGGGTCTGGTGTGAGTAACAGGTTAATGTTGCTTAATTTTCAAAACATTTTGAAAAGAAAGGTATCACGTAAGACTTCCCACACATAAACATGGAAAAGTTTTTACCTTACGCTAACCAAAACATTTGATAGGAAATACGATGATATTATAATAGGTCTAGGGTTTTCAAATAAATAAGTAATAGCCGAAATTGTTACATTCATTAAATTCCAGCTACTGGCCACAAAAGTGGGTAATACAATCAAAACCGTGGGCACTTATTAGATTTTGGATTCCATCAATGGCAGGGTTACTGGGGTACCTCCCGTCAGAGTACGTGGCCTAGATCAACGTACCAAAGAGTACTCCCGCTCCCCTGCAACACAAGGCCGGAACCATTCCTTACTGAACAGTTCCGAACCAGACAACCCCAACAGTTGGAGCTCATAATCGTCCACACAGCCGAAATAAAAGGGACCTCTAGACAGGGGAAAATCTCGTCCTACTTGGGCATGACCCACTTAGCCTTGCTGCACCTCCCCTGTTTTAGCCATTCCCGGTTGATGAGGCTTGAGGCTACGATAACCTTTAGTGAACACATCACTTAGAATGCTCATCGTCCACCTGATGATGTTCTGAAAGCATTCAATCCATACAAGTTCGTTCCGGGTTCGAACGAAACCGAAGGCATTATCTCGTTACACTCATTTTTATGTGGGTCTCAGAGTAAACGACGATAACCCTTGCACTCTGAATCTTCCTCTTCACTTGAGATTCACGACCTACCGTTAATTTGGATCGATGTGGTTTTCAGATATCCAAATATGGAAACCTGATCCCGGTCTCATCGAAATCCAAAACGTGTCTTTTATATCCAAGTTGTTTTAAAGTTTAAAACAATTCAATTATCTATATACACATAGATAGATAACTCTCAAATCACAATTGATAATCAACATTATCAAAATAAACAGATGATCCATATCATAATAGGTAATCCATATCAACATCACAAAAGATAATCTATATTATCATCATAATGCAACCAAGCATTCATACCATACAACATCACTTATCTCATTTCTGAGATCACAACCATTCAAGGCAATCAATATCATCCAGTCATATATAAGCAATGATTTACTCATCACAATATAATTAATTTAAAAAGAATTAAATTAATTACCCCCATCTCTAATTAATTTAAAGTGAATTAAATTAATTACTTCATCCTTTAATTAATTTAAATTAATTTAAATTAATTATTCCATTCATTCAGAATCTTGCTTACTCAACCATTTAATTGATTACCATCAATTAATTAATCATTCATTATTAATCACCCTTGATTAATTATCCTTAATTACATTCAAGTAATTATCCTTAATTAATTTCACAAACTAATTATTCTCAAACAAAAACTGTAATTAACCTTTAATTACTTCAATTAATTAATTAACCTTAATTAATTACATTAATCCTTAATTAATTACATTAATTAATTACCTTTAATTACTTGTCATTGATTAATTAATCATAATTAATCAACTTTAATTACATCATTAATTATAATAATTAATGATCTTTAATTGTATTAATTACATTAAGTAATTAATCTAAATTTAAACCATAATTGTTAATCACCCTTGATTAACTCCATTTAGTAATTAACTACCCTTAATTACTTTACCAAACAAATTAGTTACTCATTAATTAATTATCTCTAATTAATCTCTTGATTAATTTACAAAGTAATTATACTCAAATTACTCTAATCAACAAATCACCTTCAATTAATTACATCCAGTAATTACCCATTAATTACTTCTCTAAGTAATTTCTCTTCATTTAATTACATTAAGTAATTATACTTCACCAATCATCAAATGATTATTCTAAATTAATTAAACTGAATTAATTAACTTAATCTAATCAAATTAAACTTAATTAATTACATTTAGTAATTAATTCCTTAATTACTTCCATAAGTAATTATACTTAACAAATTACACAAATGATTATTTTAAAATTAATTAATCTAATTAATAATTAAAATTAATCACATTAATTAATTATTAAATAATCCCTAGTTAATGACCTTTATTAACTATTTAACAATTCGTTAATTATTTTTCTAAAATAATTAACTTATTTTAATCATTATTAATTAATTAATACTTAATAACCCATTTAATTAACCCCTAATTATTTAATTAATTAAGTACTAACTATAACTTAATTAATTCTTTATTACTTGATTAATTAATTATTAATCATTAATTAAAAATCAAATCTTATTTAATTAATGAATCATAAATTACAAGTTAATTATTCTAAGAATAATTAATCTTAATCCTTTAAGATTAAGCCCTTGATTACTTTGAGTAGTTATTCATTTCATTAATTTATAAAATAAATTAATTATACATTTAATTAACCTAATAATTAAATGAAACTCAAATCATATAATTTAACTTCACCCGGTTTTAAAATCAATTTAAAACTTTTCTTATAAAAGAAATTTTACAAGAGTTAAAAAAAATTTGTTTTTAAATTCAAAATATTTAAATTTTACATTATCATTCAAATTTGTTTTAAACACTTAAATTTATAAAACTTAAATTTATTTTAAACCAGAGATTCAAATTCAAATTTGAATCAAATTTAAACTTTGTTTAAAAACATTCCTTTATATTTCAAATTTCCAATTTAAATTCAAATTTCTTTAAAAACATTTTAAACACTTAATCCCTTTTTAAGTTATTTTAAAACAAATTTGAGTTTTAAAACTTCATTCATTTTCAGCTATGATTCAATTTATACTTGAATCCATAATTAAAACTAGATTTGAACTCATTTTAAGTCTTTACTTAATGTTTTAAAATTTAGTTTAAATTTTGAAATAGGACAAGTTTCAAACTTGAATAACCAACTCGAGCTAAACACTAAAATAACTCGAGTAACTCGAGTATCAATTTCATTGAACCTATTCAAATTTACAGAACTGTCAGGTTTAACCAAAAACCTGCAACAACCTTCATACCCAAGCCCTCAACCAAATTACTTCGAGTCAATCATTCCCAAGCTTCGAGCAAATCTCGAAATTACCCGAAACACTCACGAGAATACAGTCTTTCCCGAACAAACTGACATGCCATGAATCCTCGTGCACCGTCACGCCATCAACTCCTACTCCTTCGCGACCACAAGCGCAAGTCAACGGCCATCTTCCAACACAATTCCAACCATCCAATGCACTGCAGAACCCCTAAATCAAAATTTAGCATTCGAGCTAATAACCAGAAAAAAATGTCGAATCTGAAACCGCCTCAACCACCAACTTCTGATCATCAGAGAATCAACACCTCCGGCCACTACTTCCTCCACACCCCAGCTACCATCAACTCAAATTAGGGCAAGCTCGATCACTTCTAGAGATAGCATCGACCTAATTTCAGGTGAAAGAAAACTTAGGGTTTAAAATTTAAATCTCAAATTATTTCTGCCTCAATGCATAATTCCTTCAACTACCATTTTTCCTTGCATCTACGATCATTACTCTATCACCAGAGAAAACCATGGCCACCCAAACTTCCTAGATCGACAGTACCATAACAAAATACTTTTTCTAGTCAAACCAGAAATACTAAATCCTATTCAAACTAAAAATTCAAATTTTAGTTTTAAAATTCATATCTTTGATAATGTTATCGGTTGATAATCTTAAATCATAGAATCTGGATACTTAAATTCTTACTTTTAAATGTTTGTTCTGTAGTATTTATGTTTTAAGGACAATATAGGTTTTCTTCTTTTTATTTTTATAAAATTTAAACTTTAAACTTATATAACACAACTATATTTGTTTAAATCTTAGATCTTAACACAAATTAAGTCAACTGAAATGGAATTTAAGCAAATTCTATAACCTGGAACTTAAAAACAGGAAATAATACACTGCAACATGCATTACTCATACATTCACATATATATCAGTAATGAATTTACAAAGAGCATACAAACATGCATATTTCCAGAATAAAACAAGCAACTGTTTTCATACTTTAATTTTATTAAAGAGTGAGGTTACTCACCTGAAAAATTATGAGCAGAGCACCTAGTTTTTGAAAACCTGAACTGATTTAGTTGCTGAAGTTTGCTTTTGAAATTAAACTGCAGTTTGTTTCTAAAACATTCATCTCGCTTTTGTATAATGCTAGCTTCCTGATCCCATTTGCATATTTCCAGAAAAATGCAGGCTTTTGGTTGTTTTTCAAAACAGAAATGCAGGATCTCAGTTGCATGCAAGTTTGGATAAAGTTGCAGATTTGCTTTTCAGGTAAATGAATTTGGAGAGAGTTTTCAGGTTTACTTGATTTCAGGTTTGAATATGATCCAGATGGCTTTGGTTTTAGAGGAGATATTGGTTTTGAAGAAGATTCAAACAGTTTGAAGAAGATTGGTTTATTTGATTTGCAAAAATGAATTTCAAACAGCTTATGGTTTAGAGGAACATATTATTTCAGATATATTTTGAGGGAAAACAGATTTTGCTTTCTGTTTTGAAGAAGAAATTTGCAGATTTCATGGGTGAAGATTACTTAAACTTTTTGAAGAAGAATAGGAAAAAGAGAATGAGGTTAAGACGAAATGTTTACATAAGCAAATGTTTGATTAATTAAAAATAAAAGAAAAAGAAAAATAAGCCACTTGTTCAAATTTTAAACATTTGTCACCTAACTTAGTTTAGGCCTTAACACATGTCTTTTTAAGTCTTAATAAATTTACAAATTTATTAAGTATTTTAGTTTCAATTTAAAATGTTAATAAAAACTTTTATATCTTAATTTACTATTTCTTATGTATATATAAGTGAATTTATTTCTTTTAAAATTAAAAAGAAATGAAACAACAAATTTAAAATATAAGCTTATTCAAAAATATTTAAGTATTTATTCTATTAAATTTCAAAACATTAAATTCACATTTAAATTAAATTAAAACTCCAATTTTTTTTTAAAATCAAGATATATATATATATATATATATATGCATATATAACTCTTATTAAATTTAAAAAACAACAAATCCTATTTTAAAAATCTATTTATGTTTATAAAAAACTAAGTATTACCGTTACTATTTTAAAATAACAAATTAAACAATAATAAATGATTTATAAAAGAGATTATAAATCACTTCTTTTACTTAATAAATTAAAATCATTTGTAAATTGTAATTTAAATTCTTATATATAATTTTAAACAATATTTAAAAAGAAAATAACAAAGTTTTTATGTTAATCTAATCTAAATTTGTTTCTAAGCTAAATAAAATTTTAAAACAAATAAGATTTATCATAAGTATAAACCATATAATTATTTATTGAATTGTGTTGAAAGGTTAAATATTAAATTTAAATTCATATTTCCAATTTACCAAAAATAAATTAGAATTAGAAAATTGATTTATTTACTAAATTCCAAACTAAAGTTTATCAATTTACAATATATACAATTATATATATTATAAACATAAAACAATTTATTTGCTTTAAAAAGATAAAATCTACCAATTTAAATATTTATTAAAACATGATTATCAACTCAGAATTTATTATCAAAATTTATCAAATCAATTTAATTTTTAACACAGATTATTAAATTTATATTGCCAAATTCCGGGATATCACAAAAGAATTACTCATCAAAACAAGAATACTCAATGAAAAACCATTGCCAACACCAATGACTAGCAACTTACATCTCTCTAAATACAAAGGTGAATCTATTTCACATGAAAAAGAATACGGAAGTGTAGTTGGGGCTTTGCAATATGCTACTATAACTAGGCCAGAAATATCATTCAGTGTCAATAAAGTATGTTAGTTTATGCACCAACCATTAAGTGAACATTGAAAGGTCGTAAAGCACATACAAAGATATCTTAATGGAACTTAGAGTTATGGCTTACTGTTAAGTGCAAATAAAAGTTTAGCAATCACTGGTTTTTCAGATGTAGATTGGGCTTCAGACCCAGATGACAAAAGGTCAACTGCAGGTTATTGCATCTATCTAGGGGATGATCCTGTATCGTGGTGTTCAAAGAAACACGCAACAATGTCAAGGTCAAGCATAGAATCTTAATATAGGAGTCTGGCTCATGCAACAGCCGAAGTAATATGGCTAGAATCACTTCTCGTGAACTAAAGATTAATAAAATCAGGCAACTACAATTTGATGTGATAACTTAGGAGCAATTTTGCTATCAGCTAACCCTGTTCAACATGCAAGGACAAAACATATGGAACTTGACATGGATTTCGTCAGAGAACAAGTGAACAGTGGAAAAATTAATATAAATCATATACTTGGACCTTACCAGAGAAGTGACATACTACCAAAGCTCTTTTAACAATAAACTTCAACCGATTCAGAGATGATCTAAGAATCAAAAGCTTCAGTGCAAATCTGAATATTAGAGCCTAGATCTGAATCAAACAAGAAGACCCAGATTTCCAAGCCTAGATCTAAAGTGAGCAGTGCTCGATCTTCTTCTTTGAACAACAAACCTATGAATTATCAGTGTTTGAAGGCATATACAAGATTTTTTTATGCCCAAGTCCAAAGTATGAAAGCGAAAGCATCCGATTCAATCTCCATGCCATAGCTTTCAGAGATGACTAAGATCTGATTTCATATTTAGAGATTGTAATAATGAATTCTCTCAGTTGATTTCAAGAACATTTTTATGTTTAAGGAGGAGCCGGCATGAAGACTCGGAGAAGGGAAACCTAGCTTAAAACAAGGGGGTGAAATAATGAACGAACAGTATGTTTTCATCGTTCTTTTATATCAAGGGTTTTAGTAGCAATATTGTCCTTTCATGTTACTACTGTATTATTGCCAAACATTATATAAGGCACAGTATTTGTACAGTCTGAAATTATTCAATAATAGATCATCTTTCTCTTTTACATTTTCTTATATACACAATTCACTCAGAAAATCTAACTATTTAGTTGTTATCGGTTATGATTATTTATACTGAGTAATGAATGGTTGGAATGTTTGTCAACTATGTATTAAAGTTTCTATTCTATATTTAAAAGGAAAGAATACTTAGATTTTATGTATGTACATACAAAGAATATATAAGGACACACCTTCAAGAGAGGATAATATCTTAATACTTAAATTTAAGAAAGAAAGAAACAAATCAAAGGGATAATATATTCACTAAAAACCTTTGTAACTGACTAGGGTACAGTTTGTCCAACATTTTGCTATTGTTTTGGTCACTAGCATAATTTTGATTTCATGAAACAGAGTATAAGGACATTAAATCTGTCAGTTAAAACTTTTAGAAATGTTTTTGTCCACTTAAATTTCTTTTGAAATAATAGTTTTAATATTTATGGCCAAAAGAAAGTAAGATGTACAGATTTTGAAATAAAGTTTAAAATACATTGGTTTGAACACAATATCAACATAGGTGTACGTAAATAAGGCAATGGTAATGGTTTGGTTACTACGTGAAAAAAATGACTCTGCCGATAATATATTTAGAAAGTATCAATTTATTTTGTTTTTACTACATGAAAATATTTCCTAGTTGGCTACCATTTTAATATATTAAAAAAAAGTACGTATAATAACAACTTATAGGAAGTTTTCTTAAAACTTAAGATTTATCATAGAACCATAGAACCTGCACATGAATAAATAGTTACATGCAACTTCCTTCTCTCGTGTAATATCTTTTGTTTCTCTTGTTGTTATACTTTGCTGCCTTGAATTTGTTATTACCTTAGGCATTGGTTTTAATGATAGCAAACATATGACATTATATAAAATATAGATACTAATTTTTTTTCCAAGTTATATGTAGTTACAATGTAGGATATTAGACATGTGTTGATTAAGATGACTGTACTGCTTCAAAAGATCTAGAGGTTGGTATAGAGATTTAAGAATTAGAGATTGAAGACTCATGAGTATTGAAGAATCAAGATATCTAGATAAGTTATAGAGTTATAAATTATTTATTTAAAACCCTTACAGAAATTCTTTGTTCTCTCTCCATTTTTCAAAAAGATTTTAAAACCTATTATCTGATTTTAAAGGATCTTTAAATGTTCTGAATTTCAAAAATGATTTTAAAGAATCCCTGTTTTCAAAATCAAAATGGCCTTCAAATGATTCCTAACTTTTGATTATAAGATTATTATATTTTGAGTAAATTTGTACGTATTTTATTTTAAATATACTTTAAATATATTATACTTTTGATATAGTTTTAGTTTTATGCTTTCGAAATGCTTATAGTATTTAAAAGCATAATATAACATTTATAAACTTTGATTTAAAATATATATTCACTTATACTTTTTAAATATCTACTTTCGAAAAGAAATTCATATTTATATACTTTATATATTAAAATATTTTAAAACAATTACATATACTTTTTTTAAGATCTATTATAATTAAAATGTTTATAAACTATGTTTAAATGATTTTACAAAGTATCAAAAGATTTTACAAAACTTAAAATTTTCAAAAAAAATTATTTAA
Organism: Allium cepa; assembly: GCA_030765085.1. Lineage (NCBI taxonomy): Eukaryota > Viridiplantae > Streptophyta > Magnoliopsida > Asparagales > Amaryllidaceae > Allium > Allium cepa. The sequence continues at coordinate 435,310,048 of CM060944.1, forward strand.
TGATTTTTCAAAATTACAAAAGATATGTTGACATATCCCCATCATGTATATCGACATATGGGCCAGGAATTTCAAAACTGAAATTTGAATGAAAGGTCTTTTCGTTATACCTCTTCACAAATGGACATGTTGTTTTCAATAAATAGGGGTTTGCCAATGAATTTTTGTTAACTACTTTCTCATATTTTCTCTCCTCTTTCACTTTTTTGATTTCTAAATGAAATCCTACTCAAAATGTTCCCAAATTCAAGCAAAATCAAATTCAAACTTTATTGGTTTGATTCTCTACTATTTCCATTTTGATCTATCTCTCATCTCTCTCAATTCAAGATCAAAGTGCTATTCAAGAGGTTTTAGGAACATTTGTATTCAAGATCAAGAAATTGAGTCTGTAAACTCTATCAAAATTATACTCTTGGGTATGCTAGGTATCCGCGAAATCAAAGTGGGTGTGCTTGTGTCCCATCTGAATAAAGTGGGTGTGCTTGATGTCCAGATTGAATCCAAATGGGTATGTCGGTGTCCCATTTGAGTCCATAGAGCTTGGAAAATTTAGAGAATGTGACTCGTAGCCTTGAAATCAAAATTTTATAAACTTTGATATTTGAAAAGAAACCTATACAAGAAATTGTATGCGTCTGGATGTAGGGTAACTCCGAACCACTATAGAAATTCATGGTGTGATCTCTCCAACTCTTTACGCTTAACTTTTACTACATTTATATCTATCTGTGTTTGTATCCATGATTGTTAATTCTGCATTGTTTGATTGTGATCTAAAAGGAATTTAAAAAGATTCAAAAAAAATGAGTAAACACGATTCACCTTCTTCTAGCGTTAAATTATCCTTAAGATCATCTTTCGTAAACTAACGGAATTTGATGATGAGGTCTCGCACCATACCTCATGTACTCATTGAATATGTCTCACAAAGAGTGATCATCTTCGCCGCTGTAGCACCTTCATTTCACCAAATCGTCATCTTTTCTTCTCTTAATTCTTTTCGATTTAACGGGGACATGTAGATTGTTTAATTTCATAAGGAAAATGTGTTTAGATGAATAGAATATGAAATCGTTCATTGGGATTTTGAAAACTCACAGTGGTTGGGATTTTGAAATTTGATTAAAATAATTTAAGATGCCTCAATGGTTTTTGATTTATCTATAGCACATAGTTGACATGACTAGATCTAGTCATACTCGAACAGCATCTTCAATGGCTAATCTTTACTATTAATAATGAGAATTCAATGAATAGAATTCAACCGTGTCTTTTTGAAATACCCAAAATACCCTTTATATCTCTATAAAGCAATGTAGATGACAACCGTTCGATTGTCCATTGTTGAAGTAGTAGCTAAAATTGTTTCAACTATTTCTAAATGTGCATGTCATTCATTGATGTACAATGTTAGGTATTATCTCAACTCAATTAGTTGCAATTGGAACAACTACTTCCTCCACCCTTTAGCTTATATACAACAACAATTAATATATTTGGACAATGTGGGGCTAATTATGCATTTATTCATACGCATTAAACAACAATCCCCAAAAAATTTGTAACTATAGCCATACTTAGATTTGCTGACACATGCTAAAATAGAATAAATAAACAAATTTTCACACATACTAATAGCACATGCACACTAAATCAGTAAATATAGCCATACTTAGATTTGCTGGCACACAAAAATACATATAAGTTTATATATATAGGCTGCGTACTCACACTTATACCCAGATTGAACACTCAGGCATGCTAATGAAAATATGAAATGCAGCAAGGACCAGTGAACTAATATGATACACACGAAACAAGAAACAATGTCCACTTCCGTAATGTGAAGGCTAAAAAAACTAAATAGCAGCAGCAGACGTGTACTAAACAATCACACACGAACTCATGAAATTAATAAATAGCAATAAATATGGATATGTTATATAGATGTAGACACATATGTTCCAATTTCCACTCTATTGCATACTCATATGTCCAATGCCCGGAAATAATACACATGCACACATGAAACAGGCAAGACATATTTAATAATTTAATCTTATAGATACGCACCATATTGATTTAATAAGTTTGAACACTCAGGCATGCTAATGAAAATATGAAATGCACATGCACACTAAAGCACACTTATACCCAGATTCAACACTCATGCATGCTAATGAAAATATGAAATGCAACATGGACCAATGAACTAATATGATACACAAGAAACAAAAAACAATGTCCACTTCCGTAAAAGAATGTGAAGGCTAAAAAAACTAAATAGCAGCAGTAGACGTGCACTAACTAATCACACATGAACTCATGGAATTAATAAATAGCAACAGATATGTATATGTTATATAGATGCAGACGCATATAATCCAGTTTCCACTCTATTGCATACTAATATGTCCAGTGCCCAGAAATAATACACATGCACACATGAAACAGGCAAGACATATTTAATAATTTAATCTTATAGATACACACCATATTGATTTAATAAGTTTGAACTAAATATAAAGTATCAACAGTTTTTTGCGAAAAAATGATTAAAAAATAATATTGAAATACATATAGAAATACTCGCAGCAATACAAAGTTTGTCAGTTAAAATGTGAACAACTGTAGAGCGTGATATAAAGATATACATCGCATACCTATATATACACGTGTGCGTGTGTCTATATATATATATATATATATATATATATATTATGTATACTGATATGCACACAGCTCTAGAATATGCACAAGTAAACAAAAACGCACACAGTGAAAGAAATGATGAACATGGTTCAAAAGTGTACGCTAATAAAGTGGAAGGCAGAATCACAACTACAAGCAGGAATGAAAGCCAAGATCGATTTTCATGATTTCATTTCAATTTTGAAGCAAGCATGTTGTATAGCGATACGAGTAGCTCAAACTCACAGAACATGAATTTAAATTCATTTGATTAACATAGATTTTGTAAGAGAATTCTCACCTGAAGCATGTGTGTCCTTTACTCCCCCTCTCTCCTCCTACACTCACGCGCCTCACTCCACAGTAGCCATGACTCGAACCTAAGATGCCAAAATGGTGACTAGAACATCATTCTTAAATTTCATAATTTATTTTAGTTTATACTATTTACGACCGATTATCAGAATTATTTATTTGAGAAGTAAGAAAATGTGTTGTATTGATAATTCTCAATATTTTACAACAGCATTTGCGGCTCTGTTATATAAAGAGAAATAGATATCTGGGCCGACACAAAAATCCCAATACAATGAGTATTCATAACCGTTTCTATTTTTATATTAGTTTAGACTTCCTTTATGTATTAATGGTGTTTGGTTTCCTGAATGTTGCAGCCAAAAGTATGGATTAGTATAACATGTATAAACTGATAATAATTTATTTCTGCAAGCAAATGCTCAAGGACCAATTATGTGGCATATTGCTAAGTCATTTCTAACAAAAATTTTGGATCTGTAGTTATAGTTCATAATTTTGTTACTATTAGTAATATATGAAGATATTAACACTTGCAGTGGAAGAAATTGAGAAGATACACTTAAAGGTCACCATACAAAATGCATTTGATTTGGATTAAGGGCTGCAGTGCTTCTATAGACCAACCGGACAATATTTGTTCCACTTGAAGTCAATATGTTGTTCTCCATAATTTAAATTTAGTGTTGCATCTTCTGCATACCAAGTATGCTATATTATCATTTTTATATATAAATGTACAGTAGTACTAAAGGCTTCTTATATTGGATCCTCTAAACATGTGTTTCTAGAATATTTAAATAGATGTAATATATTTTAAGCCATTGCTATTTTAACTTCATTAACAAGAATCAATTGCTGAGTTGCGTCACATAATTTTAAAATAATGAAACACCCCTCAATTGCTGAGTTTATCCCTATTGGGAAAAAAACCCAAAACTACTCTCCCACGCGGTGGCGCCACTTGGTGCCTTCAAGGCATCACACAGTGCGACTGTGTGATGAACGGAAAATTTGAATAAAAAAAATTAGAACATAAATCGAGAAAAAAAAAATAAAGGGATATTTTTGTCATGAACTGCTCATCGATGCTAGCCGCATCAGCAGTGTACGCAGCTCGGTGCACTCTTAGCAGAAGCCCACTGTAGACTGAAACACTAAGGCGGCACACTGGCTTTTCTGAGTCAGAGTTGAAGTATGTTCCTTCTCACGATTTATGAAATGAAAATGATTCGATAAGTGGCTTATTTTAATATGTGATATTATATAGGGAGTGTGCAAAGGTGTTGGTTAGCAGACACATTGCTGCACTATAAGGGAAACTGAACGCGATATATAAGAAATGCTTGAGGAGCGAGCATAGTGCTGTTGCGTTGCATCCACCTGCGATGAAGGTGGCAGAGGAATCTAAAGAAAAAAAGGCTTGAAGACAAGTTTATAATAATATGAGGGAGTTCTCTTTTTGGGAAGATAAATTCGTATATGAAATATGTATTTAGAATTTATGTTTGGCAATTCATACGCAAGTAGTAAGAGTAGTTTTTGATGGTTTAGTTTGTGTTCAGCTGATCTTTTGAGTCTAATATGATCATGTTTTCATGATTAGTCATTTGTTAGTGGTTTGTTGTCATATAGGCATGTATTGCAAGGGTTGTTGGGTTTAAAGTTCAATCTTTTCTGTGTTATTTTTAGGGTAAAAGTAAATTTTCATAGGGTATGCTTTCAAGGATTCTGTTTCTTCTTTGGCTTGCTATGTTATTTTATGCTCTTGGTATTGTTGTAGTTTCTCATTTATTGTTAAGGGAAAGTAATTCATTTATTGTTTATGTTTTCATTTCAGCAATTGTTGGACAAGCACACGGTTGGGTTGAGATAGTTTTTCTCTTTCAAAAGGCAAAGCATCTGTTTTGTGTAATGGCAATTCATGGTGCTACTGAGAAAGTAATCATTCGATCTTACTATGTTGGGGATTGCATCAGTCCATTTAAATAATTAATGGAATCACATTTTGGTTAACTCATTCGATTTTTTTCAAAACGCAAGTAAGCAAATTTTCTTAACAAGTCTTCTGGGTATACATAGTTCTAAAAAGATAAGAGATCAACCAGACTTCATACATTAACCATTAAATCATTCTTGCAAATTGTTGCCTTCTGTTCTAGCACATAGGTACCATAGTAAAATTGTAAACTTTATTTTTAAATAAACTGGTATGGTAATTGAAATTTGAAATGCAATACATGCATTATTTGAATTTTTATTCAGCTCTTTTGGTAGTGCAAATAATTTGCATAGAGTATTGCACTAAGATATTTGTAGTTCTTACTACTTTAGTCAACTATTTTATGATATTAATTTTTAGACCATGAATTTCTAATTTCATCAATTGTGGTGTTAAATTTGCTACACCAGTTAACTAACACTGCATTGTAAACTAAACCATTCTAAGAGGTTCGCTTTACAATTCCAATGTAAGTTCTATTAGGGTCTAGCTTTCCCTTACAACAGCATTTTCCTTCTTATCTACATTTGGTTAGTTCTTCATAATACTGACAATTTCATTCCTTCTTCTCTACATTATTTTGTCCACAGGGTGCCTTATGTTCCTGATTTTTCCAAAGCTTCTCAGAAGTATCAGTGGTCAATGTAGTGTTGTACTTCCATTCTCTAGCGGACCGTATATGTTGGTGTTCTGATTATAAGTTATGTTGTGTTTTAAGCGTCAGTACCAATGTTTATTATGTGTGAAAGTTAATTTTTTTATATAATGATTCAATGTAAAATTTATTGTGCCTGAACTGCATTTTGGATTGCTTGAAGCACATTTATGCAGATGTTTTGTGCTTTTCAACTTCAATTGTTGTGGGAATATATTATTCAACTATGCCGGTTTACTATTTTGCTAGCTGCAGTTAAAGTCAGTTTCGGCTGTATTAATGGAAGTGATATCATTTGTACCGAGTTTATTGAAATATCGTCACTCATATATTTGTTCGGTCTGACAATTGGTGGGTTTTGTTTGGATGGAGTATACGTGATATTTTTATGATTCATACAGTTAACTTTATATTAAGTTCTGCCAATGTATAAAATTAATAGTGTCCACCTGCATAGACTACCAGCCCACTTAACTCCATTTTGAACGTTGACAAAATGGATGATTTACATCAAGATTTTTCAACTTTAGCCCCAAACACAAAATGGATGAGTAGCTTCGTGCTTTCTGTTTTCCCAAAGACAGCTGCTCCAGTTAACATATGATATTTTATTTTCCAGTTGCTGCACCTATTCTAATTCTTTGACTTCTTGCATATGCTTAATTTTCTAAACAAGCCACTTTTGTATATTCCGGCTATCTATCGCCTAATTCTTGATACTTGCACGCTACAACAAACTGTCATTGTGATGCATTTCCCAACTAAAAAATGTAATTATTATAGGTATATAAATAACATTTTGCTATTAATGGCTATGACCACAGAATTAAATAACGACTGCATGGTTCTGAATGTTATCATCAACGTAACCACTAATAACACCTTCTAAATAAACATAATATTAAAATATCTCACCCAATGTCAGGTAATCATAAAACAAAAAAACTACTTCATTTTTATGTAACTATTTAGAAGATATCCATGTGTGTTCACAAGATATGGGATGTAGCCGGTTATTTTTTAAGTACAACTATTAGTCATCATGGAGAACTACGGTATACGTTTACTAGATGAAGTATCCAAGTGTTCTTTATTGTTTGTCATTTAGATGGTAGTTTATCGGTCAAAGTCTCGCCTAATTCTGAATTAGTATGATGAAGTTATTACAGTTTGAACAAAACAAATAGCCGCTTCTGCATAAGCTGAATTCAAATATGGGGATGTTACTATCAAATCTACTTCCACATGTACAATTAAAAATGTATGCACGTTGTGATTAAATGCAGGCCCATCTGGACGTGCATATGTACTCGTATTCAGAATCACGGCTCTATAGGCAGCAATAATTTTTTCTTCAAATCAACTCGAAGACAATATGCATTATCAGATCCAGGATTTGGCTTCCATTTTCAAGTATCATGACACGCTTTTTTTCCAGGGGGCTTTAGATCCGATAATTCAAAAGCGAGCATCTTCGATAGCAAGATATGGAAGCAAGAAGCAAACTAATTCAAACAGCGGTGCCTTGACACCCAATTTGCAACGGCATCCACGATAGGCGGTGAAAATCCCCATATTTTGCATCTCATAGATCTCTAAATGAAACCAAGTGGTGAGACTTAGACGATGTGGAATTAGGGCTGTGTTTTACTTGATGAAGTCAATTTGTGTGGAAGTCGATTTTCGTGGTAAAATCAGAGATATGATGATGTTTTCAATTTAAGATCTGGATATGAGATTTCGATTTGGGTTTGGTTTTTATTATTTTGTTAGAAAAGGAAAATTTGTGGTGGGTGAAAGGGTGAAATAAATTGTGTGGTTGAAAATGGATGATATTTTGCTTCGGTTGTTAACACAACGAAGCAAATTAGTACTCTCTTTCTTTGGTTGTTAACACAACTGAAGCAAATGAATGACTTATTGATTTCCAAAGGTCTGTTATTCAGTTGTTAAGATGGAACCAAAGCAAATGATACTATTTTCTTTGGTTGCTAACACAACCGAAGCAAATGAGGCGAGGTAACAAATATATTTTGACGAGTGATTGTTGTTTCAAGCAATACCAACTTTATAATGAAGGAATTTCTTCGAGAAATTATTGGTATTAGAATGGATTTGGATATGATTCATAGATGAAACTGATTACGTGGGATGAAATAAAATTAACCAAACCTAAATAAACACATCACATTAGAATGTCTATAAAGAGAAACTGTGAGTTTCTTATCAGTGTCAAGAATAAATAATCCTCGATAGTTTAATCAAATCATTAAGAGTATTAACTCTATGATATGGTATGATATGATAACCCGAAATGAATTCTAAGTACATTATAAAAATATTATTTTGTTAGTTGTACTCAAAGGGATATGATCTATTGGTCACAAATATTTCTTAAAAAGAAAGGCAATGCAGTTGGAATATAGTGAGCCACATTAATAATAATAATGCCCTAAATTTCAATTTTTGAAATTAACATAATAGATTCACAATCGATGTGCTCAAGTTAATTCGGATTACTCAAAAAATTATGGCTTAATATGACTTTGAGTTCGATACAAATGTGCTAAAATGGAAAATTTCGAATAATGATTTATAATAGATTATTTGCACATAATAATGAAAGTGTCTCGATGTCAGTGGGAGCGATATTTGGGTTTGTAAGTTTTTGGATATGCTCCAAGAATCGATATGAAATTGTCGTTCGGCAAGCATCAAAATTGAACAATGGTTTTGGTAGAAATATCAAGTAGTTTGATTGTCTATCAAAATGTAGAGGAATCGTGTGGTTATAAGAAAGAACTTAAAAGGTATATAGATATTTCTAAACCATAAGTAAACAATACACTGCTGATTGTTAACGATTTATTCGATTAAATTTAGCATTTTTTTTCGATTTAATACTCAATGTTGGAATTGTAATTGATGTCATTCATCGTAAGTATAAAAGATATTAGGAATGTTACAAATGATATGCAAGGACACGTTACTAAAATGTTTGATACGACATATGTTAGATGGATTCCTTATGTGTTGACAATATGAATTATCATATAAGTCATGTTGTCTATGCTATCATGATTTGTTTATGTATTTGATACATGAAACAAAATTCAAATACAAATTGACATCACATAATGGTTGATTGAGGTGTTCTCATGTATTTTTGAAATACGAGAGAATTGTATACAAAAACAACAAACTCCTCATAAAGGAGCATTGGACTCAAACTTCGATAAGTGATATTGAGTATAATATGTCTTATGAAAATTCAAGTAAAAATCTTTAAACTAGAAATGTTACAAATGAAACAAGGTAGCTGATTCAACGAAAATGCTAAGTACATCGCCTTGGATAGCTCCGCAATAAAACAACGTACATAAATATAAAATTTATAACTAAGCCGTGGATGATTCCAAATGTTGAGAATCACTTAACATTGATATATGGTAAAATGTCATGACATAGTTCATAACAAAAGTTAGAACTCATTGGAAGTTGAGAGACATACTCTGAATGTTTCCGCATAATAAAGGCAGTTTATCAACGTCGAAAAATTTGATTAACAGAGTAGATAATTGAAACATAATAGCATACCCATTGGCTAGGGAACCGACCCAATTGCTTTTGAGAAAAGCAATTGGAGAAGTAAGAATAAGATTTCATAATTGACCCTAAGTGCAAGTGGAAGATTGATAGAGTTAGGGGTATGACCTATGGGAAATTATGTAATTCGTTAGATATATCTAACTCGTTGACCTATCTTGTTTGAAATAAAGTTGTTTTCTTCTATTATATACTTGATACAATATGTTACATTAATTAATTAATCTAATTAAAAATATATGTAATAGAAAACCTATAAATGGTATGTTTTGTGATAGTAGTTACAAAGTGTTATAACCATGAATAATTTATCACAATGAAGACAAATATACCATTTCAAATTTTCCTAGCCAAGTTGCACCGAAATTGAATATCAATGTATCCGTTGAGACTAGAGTACGTAACGATCTTCAAACGTTGGGCAGTGTATTACTCATGAATGCGAGGGCACTGTCACGACTCAGTTTTTCAACCTTCGAAAATCGACATCAATACGTCCACTGTATTACATGCTGGACAATCGAACGCCGAAAATACCAGACCGTAACGAAAAGAAGAAAGAGGTAGAAGAAGAAAATAGAAAACAAGAATACAAAATCTCACAGTCGTAACGGAACAATATATAATATATAACAATTGATCTTTGTACAAAAGAACTATAACCGTTTTATACATTACATCATTAGAGCACAACACACATGAGTAGCATAAAATCGGACAGTTATAATAATTTGTCCTTACAAAACCTGACTATACAGCTTATAATGCACCGTGGAATATACACCACGTACGTGTGATATGTCTCGTTATCCAGCTCGTCTCCTGAGCACTACAACATCCTATCTTGAATCTGTAATACTCGGTCTGACCCGACCATTATAATAAAATAACACCGGAGTCATTCTGGAAAACCAACGTGAGAAAATACACTCAATTGAATTACTAAAGTTTTCAAAATCCTTCGAAAATCAAAGGTATCTCGTAAGACCATGCCACGAATAAACATGCCGGATTTTTACCTTACGATAACCAAATCATTTTATATCAAAATCCTCTGATATTATAATAGCGTCCAAGTACAAATACTTATTCAGATAGCCATTTACTCAAATTATTCTTTTGCATTCCAAAATTAAACCCAATTTTGCAATCAAACACCAATTCAAACATTCTGGTAGCAATTCCTCTCTTGGAAACTCGAAAATGAAAGTCGTTGATGCTGCAGTCATCATTGAAATTATGTTCTATCGACCGAAGTGACTTCAGTGCTTTTATCTCTTATGAAAACCATTTAAAATATTTTTATTCCAAATCTCAATATATTAATTTCCAATTCAAAATATTTCCAACTAGTATTATTATTATTTTCCACGACTTTGGGAAAACATTTCAAAGGGAATTAAATTCCTAAATTTCCAATTTCAAATCCTTTTGAATCTATATTTAAATATTCCTTTGGAGTTTTATCCCCTTTCGAATCACAAATCACACTCGTAATCACATTTATAAATTTCTTTTTGTTATATAAAATTATTTCTTAACCTTTGGTTATAATATCATCTTTTATTCAATTTTCACAACAACAATGATAATAATTTAATATTATTATTTCCTAATAACCAAGAAAGCCGTATCTAATTATAATAATTTACAAAAATTATTTCTTTTATAAACAAAAATTATTTGGTAAATTTTTTTGTTTTCCCCATTGTAAAACAATACTGTGTCAAATTTATCTATTCAAATGTTTTAGAGATCCCTATCAAATACGTCAATTACTCGTATTGACCAACATCCATAAGTTACTCAACAAATCAATCAACACAATATAAAACAATTATATATTCACTAATAAATACGCGCTCATATCAATTAATACGCTCAAACTCATTCTAGGGTGTTATTGACCATATCTCAAATAAGTAATTCCCACGAGAGCGAAGGTTCTCGCTAAACCTTCCGCTCTGGTACCACAATGTCACGACCTGGTTTTTCGACCTCTGAAAATTGACATCAATAATTGTATTACATGCCGGACAATCGGATGTCGGAAATAGCAGATCGTAAGGGAAAGAAGATAGAGGTAGAAGAATAAAATAAAAAACAACAACAAAGAATCTCACAGTCGCAGCGGAACAATATATAGTAGATAACAATTGATCTTTATACAAAAGAACTATAACCGTTTTATACATTACATCATCAAAGTACAATGCACATCAATAACACAATACCGGACAGTTATAATAACTTGTCCTCATAATGTCTGACTATACAATTTATAATGCACCGTGGAATATACACCAAGTACGTGTGATACGTCTCGTCATTCAGCTCGTCTTTTGAGCTCCATAGCAGGATATCCTGAATCTGTAATACTCGGTCTGACCCGAGCATTATAATAAAATAACACCGAAGTCAGTCTGGAAAACCAGCATGAGAAAACACACTCAATTGAATTATTGAAGTTTTGAAAATCCTTTAAAAATCAAAGGTATCTCATAAGACCACACCACAAATAAACATGCCGAGTTTTTACCTTACGATAACCAAAACATTCAATATCAAAATCCTCTGATGTTATAATAGTGTCTAAGTACGAATACTTATTCAAATAGCCGAAATGCTTAAATCTCACGTTCCAGCATAGTTGGGCACAATCAAAACCTTATGGCGCTTATTGGAGATTGGGTTCCGTACAATGGCGGGGCTACTGGGGTACCATCCGTCACAGTATCCGGTCTAGATCAGCGTATCTAGGACCACTCCTGATCTCCTGCAACACAAGACCGGAACTATCCATTACTTGATAGCCCGAATAAGATCACCCTTCGGTTGGGATCAATAACAGCCCATACAGTCGAAATAAGGGACTCTAGACAGGGATAACCTTACCCTACTTGGAAGCTACCCATTTAGCCTTGCTGCGCCTCCCTTGTTTTAGCCATTCCCGATCGATGAGGCTTTAGGATGCGATTACCTTTTCAGAACAATTCACTTAGAATGCTCATTGTCCTCCAATGACAATGTTCTGATTGCATTCATCTATACAAGTCCGTTCCCGGTTCGAACGGAACTGAATGCACTATTCCTACAACATCCATTTTGGAATCACCCGGATTAGTAGCGATTAACTCTTGTACTTCACTGCTCCAACTTCGACTCCAAGCTCTTGTCTTCCATACGAAAACATACTTGTTGGATCGAAATGATTTTTGGATCACAAATTCGATCCCGATCTCTTTGAAACAACGTTTGTTATTTCCGACAAAATCAACCCTTATTTTTTAGGAAAAACAGACGAAAATAAGATCGGAGATCACCTCATAACTGTTAATGGATGGATTTCCTTACAAACATCATAGAAGAACGAACGAGTTTATATGTATAGTATAGCACGTCGAACGATAACTGTACCATATAATTCCCGTACTTTTCCTAGATATTTCCAAAGTATACTCGGGTCCAAATTTGATAGTCGGTTATATAACTATCAAATAAACAATCACTCGACCAAATATTTTATTTCCACTGAAAGCATCAAGCCTTATTAAAATTAGTTTTTAAATAAATTAAATCATTGTATGTAACGCCCCGCATTTTTTCGTTCTTTCGAAAATTCAACATCGACACTCACTTTATCGACTGCCGAGAAATTGAAGGCCGAAAACCGGATAGTTATGGGTTTTAAAAAGAATTTAAGAAAAGAAAAGAGAAGAAGAGAGAAGATAGAAAATAGAGAGAAAAGAAAATAGAAAGGAGAACAGAAAATTTTAAAATAGAAGAAAATAGAAGATAGGAAATTTTAAAAATAGAAGAAATAGAAAGAAAAAGAGAATAGAGGAAAAAGAAAACAACAGAACAACAACAGAATCTCACAATTCGCAGCGGAACAACATATAATAATAAATGAATAATCTTTAAACAAAGAACTATATCAGTTATTACATTACATTTCATTTCATTACATCATATCATCAGAGTATACAACATCAACAACATCAAACAGTGCAGCGGAAAAAGAAATACTATATAAGTAATATGCCATGCCATCCATCTTGCCTCCAGCAACTCCAGAATATCCAGAATATCCTGATAAACCTTAACTCTTAACTGCCCGTGTGGAAATTTGTGGGCACCCAGAGTTTAGGAAGGAAAACAATAAACTCCAAGTCAGTCATGTGACTGGTGTGAGAACTCAAAACAGTTTATTTATCTTTAAAATCAAAATAGAGGAATATTTTTAATCAATTCGCAATGCTTTTAAAAATGAGACTACCATAAGGCCTCCCGCACACACACACAATGCAAACGCAGAATCGGAGGAGATTTCTCCTTATAATAGTCAAAGATGCTTGATACGCATTTAAAAGAACATTTGATATTATTATTAGTGTAAAGTGTAGGAAAAATTTATTTCGAAAGTAGAATATAAATCTTAGCCAACATACGACCATTATCGTATGCCTACTATAGCTAACTATGTTCAATAGCAGGTTACCGCCACATTCCATAGCAGGTTATACAACTAAAACCGTACAAGTCTCGTATTGTTTCTTTGGATTTCCAACGAATGATCAGGCCAAGGAACTTCCCATTGCCACATGAGAATGCCTCTGGATGGACATCCCCGAGAACCAAACCGGATCTCTACCAACACAAGGCCGGGTTACCCCTAACTGAGTAACAACTGACCGAATATGCCATCCCCCGGTCCTTTGGGACCTTTATCACCGAGCGCTCGTAATCAATTCACACAATCATAACAAAGTGTTTTCAACATGAGTAAGTATCTGGGCTCCATACCATGATACCACCCTTTTCCAGAAGGAAATGGACACATCCAAAAGGGTGCTACCCCTCATAACCTTGCTGCTTCTTTCCTGTTTTGACCATTCACGGGGTGTGAGGCTCGACGAAGTCACGTCTACAAAAACATACTTTATACAAAAGCCATGCTTTGGGTCAACAAATGATCAACACAATGATCACTAGGATAGACGATCAAATAAATGATCCTATCACAAATAATCAACACAATGATCATTTCAGCATCACTCAGCATGTCACATTACCAAACTGGGAATATATCGCTGATAACTTCAACTATATAACCTTTGAGCTCGTACGTCTCAGAGAAGGGTGTTAAGCAAAGAATAAATTCTCCGCCACCAACAGAAATATATCTGAAAGAAATCGGCTTTATATCTCAAATTGTAATGTCAGGCATACAATCCATACAAGTCTGTTCCGGGATCGAACAAAACCGAAGGCACTTCTTACGAAGCCCTTGCAATACGGGTATTCACAATCCCGATCGAATTTCCCATCACTTAGGAGATCTCTATACCAGGAGCTACCCAGTGCAGAGACAATCGATAGGTCATCCTATCGCTTTCACAAATACTCGGTCTTCAACACCGATCTTCAAATGCAATTCATAACGACGTATCACATATTCGGAATGGGTTATACGACCCCATGGTCCTTTCCCGGTTAACCCGAATAGTGAGCGCTTATTCAAAAATAAGTGTGCATTCAAATTCAATCAATTCATATCTATCACCCATTCAAAGGGAAATATTGATAGTCGGTTATTGAACTATCAATGGATATGCACACATCACCAGATTCCAAATAATTTTCCAAATTATTTATTTTCCAAAAATATCTTCACTAGATATTAAATTTCAATACCTCAAAAATAAATCAACATTTATTTTTAAACAAATTCTACTTTTCATTTATAAATTCCATAATGAATTTATATTTCAAAATATTCATGAATATACGATTTCAATTATCCATTTTCAATTTATCTTCAAAAAGATAAATTCTAATTATTCACTTCATATTGGAAACAATTCCATACTTATTAAAAATAAGTAATTCACAAATCTTTTTATTTTCAACACTTAGAAAATATTCAATATACTTAAATCGAATTAAGTATATATTTCATTCTTTAAGGAAATCATTTACTTAAACATACTTATTTGGGCCAAAAACGAATGTTGCGTAAAACATCGTTACAACGTCCCAAAATCACTAGTATAGGGATTCGAAATTAAAATAGATATATAAATCCCAATACTATACAAAACATTTCCTTTCGGAAATCATTTACTATAACAACAGTGTTATAGTCCATCATCTCCTTTTATTTCTCGAAACATCTATTTCAACAATCAATGTTGAAATCTATGGTTTCGAATCTCAACACATTTTAAAACATCGTTAGATCGTTTTATTTCTATTTAAACATCCAAATCCAAAACATTTTCTTTAACGTGTTATTCACTATTCAAAAATGTGAATAAACTTCGTTAACAAATCTCATCCTTTTATTCATTTTAATTCAAAGGATTATTCACTATTCAAAAATGTGAATATAACTCCATTAAATAAGTTATGACAATTAACTTATCAAAATAAGTTGTTTGCGGATTTATAAAACAACGTTTATAAATTCCATTTCTATTTATTTATAAAAACTTCCTTTTTATAAATTCCTTTATTAATCTATTCCAGTTTATAACTAAATTATAAACTAAACGTTCATATTATAAGTTAATTACTTATAAAACGATTATTTTACAAAATCGTTCCTTTAGAGACTTTCCAATTTATAAATCTTATAACTTATAAGATCCATTTATCTAACCAATCTATTCTTCAAATAATTTCACCAAATTTATAAATCTTACTATTTATAAATTTTCTTTTATAACTTCACAGTTTATAATTCTATAAATTTCATTCATTTATGAATTTCATTTTCACTTCATTCAAACACTTATAAAAACTCGTTTTATAAGTCAATATTTCAATTTATAAATATCCGTTTATAAATCTCTTAATATAAATCAATTTATATTATTCTTTTAAACGTCTTTAATTTCCTTTATAGTTTCACCATTTTGATTTATAAAATAATCAAATTTTATAAATCCTATTTTTTAAACTTTTATAATATATTCAAAAATCCAATTTAAACTATTTTATAAAATCATAAATCCCCTATTTCTCAAAAATCAACTTTTAACTATATTTCACAAAATCATAATTTTTATAACTTTAACTATTATAACGTTTATTTATTTAAAATGGATCAATTCCAAAAATTATTTTATAAAACGTATACTTTCTAAAATCACTTTAAAAATCATTTTTAAAATCCCAAAATCTGGGTCCAATGATGCTACACACCAAATAGTCAATCACGACAACAACGATATCATATATCGATATGATAATCAATCAAATATCAAAATATCTGAAATCAAATAAATACTGTTGAGGAATCCAGTTGGATCCCTCCAACCTGTTTTCCTGCATCCAAAAATATTAGCACAATACCAATTTCGCTCCAGTACGAAATTATCGCGGTATATGTTCTTATTAAATATTATCCGCTTAATAACGACGTAATAGGGTCTCATCCGCTAAACAAAAAATGCGGGAAATCAATCAACTGCAATATATACATATGCCAATATATATATATATTGATATTATATATAATACCAATTTCACTGTTTATGAAATATTCGCGGTATATGTTTTTAATAAATAACATCCGCTTACTAACGGCGCATAATGTCTATTTTAACAATCAATAATTTACAGTCATCATTCAAACATGCATTCAAATATTTTAAATCTAACTATTTAAAATAAAATCGAAACTGATTCGATTGAGTGAGAAGTTCTCACCTTGATTTTAAATTCCGTTTCAGCTTTTATTTCGAATAAAATTAAACGCGCGTTTAATTTTACCCGAAATTCTCACTAACTCCAAACGACTCTAAACCAACTCCATCGCGTAGTGCTCGTCCATACGATTCCAACGCAACTGAGTTTGCATTTCTTCGACCTCGTATGAAAAAGATATGAATTATTGAAGTTTGTATACGATTTTATATAAACAATTTAACATTAACTTTACTAATTTTTTTTATACCAATCTAATCCTAGCCGTGCATAGCAGATCCAACGCACCTCCCCTTTCTTCCTCATCATCACGCAATACCCAGTAACCCCAAAAACGCAACCGAACCCATGAATCAAATTAGGGTTTAAATTTGCTCGTCCTACACTCAACTATACTCGATCACACCTCCGCCACGTCGAAGAGCACGACACAAGCTAGGTTCAGCCCCAGCCTTGGCCAACTCGGCCTGCACATGAGCCTACAAAGGCGTGCCAAAACTGAAGAGAACGGCCCCCCCCTGACGCCACCACGTTGCTCCGTTTCCGATCTCAACCGTTGATCTTGTAGAGCTTGACGTCCTCTACATCTTTCGTGTTGAACATTCTTGCTAATTGTCGACGGATTGGAAGATATCGAGGAGGAGAGTTGGGTGTTTTCTGGCCATTGAACCCATGGGTGGCGGCTAGGGTTTTGAGTTGTTATTTTTTTTTTTTTTAATGAAGGGTGTGTGTCTCCTTTTATAGAAAAAGCAAGCGTAAACACTATTCATCCCGGGAATTCCGAACTCCGATTTAGGCGCCGTAACCAGCGTTTCTAGGGTTTACCCCGCGTTCCGGACACAATGGAACAGGTTTCGGAAGCTAATTCGGAAGTATGTGCGAGTTATGGCTGAAAACGTTCAATTTAAATTAAACCGATTTAAATCGATTTCTAGGCGTTTTAATTTGTACCGGACAAACGGTAAATCCAATTGACTTGAAATTTGAAACCTTGCAATAATATCACATTACGGATCCGATGAAACTGGTTTCGTCGAAATCCGAGACTTTTTGAAAAATGGCTATTTTCACTCGCCAAATTTAAATTAAAAATAATTCGATGCGTTTCGAGCTGCCACGATCAAACGATAGCTCCGATTGACACGAAAATTGAAATCCGATAATAACTAACTATTACGGATCCAATGGAACTAGTTTCGTTCAATTCTGAGACTGTTCAAAAATTGGCTATTTTACAGTCGATAATTAAATATTAAAATATTCAATTTTCACAATTTAACTTCTAATTCGATTTTAAAAGTTCTAAAATATCGTTCAAACTCCCATATGATAAAATAAAATTTTAAAAATCATTTTCAATCATTTTTAACTCAATTTTTAATCATTTCCATAATTTAACGTATTAAATTATCGATTTAATAATCCAATTAAATCCAATAATTCAAATAAAAATTTATTTGACTTATAAATTCACTTATTAATATTTAAAATTAATTAAATATTCAAATTTTAATTAATAAAATTCTGGGTCGTTACATTGTATCCAAAACAATACACTTAAAATATTTAAAATAAAGGTACTTAGATTCTTTATTCAAAATAATACTTATGAAATTCTATAATAATTCTTCAAGTGAAATTTTAACCAAAAACTATTTAAAATAAAAATATTATATAAAGTATACATATTTAATAATTATCCTTTAAATCATAATATTGATTTAAAACATTAAAAATAATTAGCTACTATAATTACCATAATTAATATTACTTTAAATTTTTCTAATTAATTAAATAACATTTTTTTCTAAAAACATTATTTTAAAACATCTTCAAAACTTCTAACTTATACTTAAGAATCTTTTCTTTGAATATATACTTAGCTTTTTAGGAAAATACACTTTTCACTCCAGTACAGCATGTGTAATCATTTATAAATCCTTCTCGATTTATCTCCATTTTAATTTACTTCCCAATCCCGTAAATTTTCTTTCTCACATTTTCTAAAAATAAACCACCATTTATTTTTAAAAACAATTTACCATCTCATGATAAATTCCCATCATGAGTTTAAAATTTTCAAATTATGCACTGATAAATTTTCACTTTATTTATAAACCCAGTTTATAAATTCCATATTCTCATTCTCCTTTTAATCACTGTTGCAAAACACTCAATCGATTTTCTGAATTAATTCCATTTTGAAATTTATTTCTTAATCCACCAAAATTACCCCCAAACACCCTAATTTCAGATTCACTTCCCTTTTTTAATTGAAAATCTTATTTAAATCGGGAACATCAGTTTCCTGCTCTGTTCAAAATTCTCCTTTTTTTTTCCAAACCATTTAATCTTACATTTGAAAATATATTCCTTCTTTCTTAAAAACAATATTGCTTAAATCCTTATTTTTTAAAATCCTTTAATTCACATTTATTCAAAATCTTGATCTTTTCCCATATTTTGCAATTTATTAAATCGGAATTTAAAATTAAACTATTTATTTTCCCGAAATTCTTTTCTTTTTGATTAATCCAACCTCACTACAAATTTCTTACTTTAAACTCCTTTTTATTTCCTTTAAAATTCAATATTTATATTTTGAATATTTTTAAAATACCATAGATATCCAAATTATCATGGAATCCAATAAATTTAATTTCAACATAGTCTATCATAGATTAACCAAATCATATAACTCGATTTTAAAATAATTTCAACATTTTGAGGAACCCCGTTGGATTCCTCCAACCTGTTTTCCCTGCATCCACAGACATTAGCACAATATAAAAATATCAATCACACTTCGAGGGAGATATCGCGGTATATAGGATCATCCGCTATTATGCAGGCGTATAGGGCCTCATCCGCTATATAATGCGGGAATATCAATCACTCCAATACTAATATATATTGCTATATATATTACTATATATTCAACAAATAATAATTATTATAATCCAACCAAGCACATCCTATAATTTAAATTTAAACATTCAAATTAAATTATGGAAATCCAAATGAGCGAGAAAATTCTCACCTTTCATTTTTAAATTGCAATCCGATCCAAACCCGACTTGTTTTCTTCACGATTTTAGACCCTGTATAAACATTATACGGTTTATTAACATTTGAAATAATCGAACCATCAATCACCATTTAATAAATTTAATTAACTAATAATTTAATTTAAACTAATTTCCCTATAATAATTTTTTTTGTACATACACATATGTATATATTATTAAATTTAAATTGAAAAAACAAAAATGAATCGTATACCTCACTGCTCCTAGTCCAATGTGTGCACAAATCGAGGCCATCGCGACCTCGATAACCCACTGCCATCCTCCCTATCGCAGCCATCATGACTACATCTCCATCCATAATCGCTGCCACCATGCCATTGACTCGAATTCCCACACCACGACGATCAGGCAACCAACCCGCGACCTAAACCACCAAACATCACGTACAAATGGATGTGAATTCCAGCCACCGTTGATCACCGAGTGCCGTCGCCTTCATATCAGAGCTCGCCCTATCTTTTAGCTACCCCATGCCAAAAGACCCATCATTTCCGACGTCCCATAGCTCGAGATCGAGCTACCCCCAATCCTTAGACTTAACGATTTTGAATTGAAATCAAATTCGATTTCACATGAGTGTATATTGTGTTAGGATCGATTCCGAGAATTGATTGAAGGGAAAAAACGCGATTCTTTTTTATATGAAGTAGGCTTAATTTTGAAAAAGGATGAAAAAGAATTGCTTGCTATATTTATTTTTAGAAGAGGGAAATATGGATTTGTTTTGAAATGCCCGGCTTTTTTTTGTGAGGAACGAGACTTTGGCCGTTCGAACTGGAATGATGAAGGAGGAGGAAAGGAATTCACGCTTATAAAAGTAAGAAAAGAACTCTTGTTCGACCATTTGAAATGAAGGGGAGACATGATATAAAGGAGGAAACATGAAAGGAGAAAGAAGCATGTATTACACGGTAGAAGACAATGATTTAAGGGGAGCTGAAAAGTTCTGATGTGAATATAAATGTCCATCAATTTAAATATATTTTTATTTAATTTTAAACCGTCTCCATTTCGCCACTTAAAATCTCGACCTCCTATCGAGGCGTGCTGCTACATTTATAATGTTATACCCCTATTCCGAACGTAATGGAAAAGGTTCCGAGTCCTAATTCGATCGTATATTTTGGACCCAATTATTATATTAAACTTTCGATATAAATTTCAGCGTGTTTACCTGCTGTATGTCCAAAGATAACCCCAAACATTACGAAATTTGAAAACCGATACTAATACACTGTTACGGATCCAATGGAACTGGTTTCGTCGAATTCCGAGACTATGCGCTAGAAAGCTATTTTTAAATGTCAATTTAGACGATATAATTTTAAAACTAAACAAACCACTTTCAAATTCAATTTTAAAAGTTTCATTACCTTCAACATTATTAATATAAATTTTATAAGCCTTTAAACTATTTTTAACAAGCTTAAAAACCAAGATTCAATAATTTACCCAATTTCCAATTATCAAATCCAATTATTTAATTATCGAATAAAATAGTTACGTTTGAAATTCAAGTTAAAGACTAACTTTTAAATAATTAAAATCAATTAAATATTCCAATTTCAAATACCCAAAATTCTGTATCATTACATCCTTCCCGCTTATAAGAGTTTCGTCCTCGAAATTGCCAGGTAAGAGGAATGGTTCAAAACCAGTTTGCTATTTCCAAATCCAAAGAGTTTCAACAACCTCCAAAACAATTTTTATTGGAGCCACACTATCACTCTTACTAACTCTCCAAACTTATCCGTAGGTTACAAAAATATTACTTACTCAACCATTCAAATTATAATTTAAAACCAAATTTTGAATTATCAAAAAATTCTTTAAAAATTTTCTAACTCCTTAAATTTTCAAATTTTTTTACCATTGTCTCCTTTACGCGGCTAGATCGGAACAACTACAAAACGCCTCTAAGAGCCCTAAATTTTAAAAGAAAACAAAAGCCAAGTGGCTAGATCAGAATATCATCAAATTTCATAAGGTAATTTTAACACAGACCTTTTTTTGGGCATTTCAAATTTTATTTCTGAAATCGAAACATCAATTTTTCTTTTGCTTTTAATTACATGCACATCACTTAGCAATAACATCCATTTACAGAATTAAAAATCATTTTATTCGTTCCTTTACAAAATTTTCAATATTTTCTTTACTTAGGCATGTACGATGCACATATATCATTCATAGGCAATATCAAATCCGATCGCTCATTCGATCACACAATTTCACTTCCGAACTAGTATCGTTCACCCGACTCCCTAGTGCAGACTCTGATCCAGTTCCTTGATCAGAAACCATCATTCTCCTTCATAGCCATATGTTATGACAGAGAATTTCAGAATCAATCAAAAAAATCTGTAACTAGGTTCGCCTTCGAAAATTGAGTGAAAAATCCCAACTTGGATTGATATAACTATCTCGAAATTTTGTGCTCGAGTCTGGATCAAATCTCTATGCGAATAAAATAATATACATACATCCTACATATTTATCTCAATTGATTATTAGCTATATCAATTATCTTTTTTATTCACATTTATTTTGATTTCGATACACCTATTCATAATTATCCGATTTCACAACTTTTATTAAATCTTCACTCATTACTTCTTAGTATATTTTCCCAATACCAATTTTACTTAAGGATTTCTCCCTCAATTTTCTTAAGTTTATTGTAGACATCTTATGCAACCTTCTATATTTATTTTTCCACTTCACCACCGAAGTTTTATATCCATTTTTATTCAATCCACATTTTCAATTCCATTTATCTCCCTATTTTGAATGTTGAATTCTATTCACCTTATCTCAAACCATATTTAATTAACCATTTCTTTAATTAGCTCCACTCACGAATTTATTCATATCTCAAACAAGTTTTATTTCTACACTTTTATTATTTTTAGTCCACCCGAACTAATTCTTCAACTTCATTTAACATGCTTTAAGTTAATATCATTCCAATTTCAATTCTTTTTACTTACAACTTAAATCTATTTATTCCTCCATTAGTTTATTCCAACTTAATAAATTTTATTTCAATAACCATTTAATTTAGCCTACTTGGAATTATTTCCTCAAAATTCACCTTTAATTTACTTAATTCAAGTTAAATCTCACTCCACAATTCAAATTCCAAAATTTCTTAAGTTATCAGACTTATCAATGTTCTATCCAATTTTCTTTAATTCACTTCATTTAATTGGTTTACTTTTTTAATTTATTTCATTTTCACGCTTACTTTAATTTAACTCTTCGTAAGATATATTATATTCTAACAAATTTCAAATTTTATAAGTTTCCAAACTCATTTATGTTCCATAAACATTTTTAAATAAACTCCAAGAGTTTTCTTAAGTATTCAAAAATCATTTTTGACAACATTATTTACCCAAAATCAAATTATTCTTTTGCATTCTAAAATTAAACCAATTTTGCAATCAAATCCAATTCAAACATTCAGGTAGTAATTCCTCTCTTGGAAACTCGAGAATGAAAGTCATTGATGCAGTAGTCATCATCGAAATTATTTTCTAGCGACCGAAGTGACTTCAGAGCTTTTATCTCTTCCAAAAACCATTTAAAATATTTTTATTTCAAATCTCAATATATTCATTTCCAATTCAAAATATTTCCAACTATTATTATTATTATTATTATTTTCCACGACTTCGGGAAAACATTTCAAAATCAAAGGGAATTAAATTCCCAAATTTCCAACTTTGAATCCTTCTGAATCTGTATTTAAATATTCCTTTGGATTTTTATCCTTTTACATGTCATAAATCAGACTTATAATCACATTTACAAATCCTTTTTCGTTATATAAATTTATTTCTTAACCTTTGGTTATAATATAATCTTTTATTTAATTTTCACAACAATAATGATTATAATTTAATATTATCATTTCCTAACAACCAAGCAAGCCATATCTAATTATAATAATTTAAAAAAATTATTTCTTTTATAAACAAAAATTATTTGGGTAAAATTAGTTTATTTACCCCATTTTAAAACAATACTGCATCGAAATTTTCTATTCAAGTGTTTGGGGATCCCCATCAATAACGTCGATTACTCATATTGACCAGAATCCATAAGCCACTTAACAAATCAATCAACACAATATAAAACAATTTTATATTCACTAACAAATACGCTCTCATATTAATTAGTACGCTCAAACTCATTCTAGGGTGCTACTGACCTTATCTCAAATGAGTAATTCCCACCAGAGCCAAGGTTCTCGCTTAACCTTCTGCTCTGATACCAAATTGTCACGACCCAGTTTTTCGACCCCTAAAAATTGACATCAATACGCCCATTGTATTACATGTCGGACAGTCGAATTCCGAAAATACCAGATCGTAAGGGAAAGAAGAAAGAGGTAGAAGAAGAAAATAAAAAACAACAACACAGAATTATACATTACATCATCAGAGTAAAACACACATCAATAGCACAATACCGGACAGTTATAGTAACTTATCCTAAAAATAGCTGACTACACAGCTTATAATGCACCGCAGAATATACACCAAGTACGTGTGATACGTCTCGTCATCCTACTTGTCTCTTGAGCTCCATAGCATCATATCCTGAATCTGTAATACTCAATCTGACCCGAGCATTATAGTAAAATAACACCGAAGTCAGTCTGGAAAACCAGCATGAGAAAACACATTCAATTGAATTACTAAAGTTTTCAAAATCATTTGAAAATCAAAGATATCTCGTAAGACCACGCCACAAATAAACATGATGGGATTTTACCTTACGATAATCAAAACATTTTATATCAAAATCCTTTAATGTCATAATAGTGTCTAAGTACAAATACTTATTCAAATAATCGAAATACTTGCATCTCACGTTCCAACACGGTTGGGCACAATCAAAACCTTACGACGCTTATTCGAGATTGGATTCCATAAAATAGCAGGGCTACTGGGGTGCTGCCCATTACAGTACCTAGTCTAGATCAGTGTATCGAGGACCACTTCTGATCCCCTACAACACAAGACCGGAAGTATCCCTTACTGGATAGCCCGAATAAGATCACCCTGCGGTTGGGATCAACAACCACCCACACAGCCGAAATAAAGGGACTCTAAACAGGGATGACTTGGAAGCTACCCACTTAGCCTTGCTGCACCTCCCATGTTTTAGCCATTCCCGGTTAATAAGGCTTGAGGCTACGATTACTTTTTATAACAATTCACCTAGAATGCTCATTGTCCTCCAATGACAATGTTCTGATAGCATTCATCCATACAAGTCCGTCCCGGTCCGAACGGAACTGAAGGCACTATTCCTACTACATCCATTTTTCAATAACCCTCAGGATTAGTAGCTATTAGCCCTTACACTTCACTATTCCATCTTCGACTCCAAGCTCTTATCTTCCTTATGAAAATATACTAGTTGGATCAAAGTGGTTTTCAGATTACAAATCTGATCCTGGTCTCTTCAAAACAATGTTCACTATTTTCGGTAAACTCAACCCCGGTTCTTTATGAAATAAATAGACGAAAATAAGATCGGAGATAATCTTCTAACCGTTAATTGATGGATTTCCTTATAAACGTCCTAGAAGAATGAACAAGTTTATATGTATAGTATAGCACCTTGAACAGTAACTGTACCATATAATTCCCGTACTTTTCCTAGACATTTCCAAAGTTATACTAGGGTCCAGATTTGATATTTAACTATCAAATAAACAATCATTCAACCAAATATTTTATTTCCACTTAAAACATCAAGCCTTATTAAATTTAGTTTTTAAATAAATTAAATCACTGTATCCAAAACTATACACTTAAAATATTTAAAACAAAGCTACTTAAATTCTTTATTCAAAATAATACTTATGAAATTCTATAATAATTCTTCAAGTGAAACTTTAGCCAAAAACTATTTCAAAATAAAAATATTATATAAAGTATACATATTTAATAATTATCCTTTAAATCATAATACTAATTTACCCTTCAAAAATAATTAACTACTATAATTAACATAATTAATATTACTTTAACAATTTTAAAACAATTAAATAATAATTTTTTCTAAAAACATTCTTTTAAAACATCTTTAAAACTTCTAATTTATACTTAAAAATCTTTCT
This sequence comes from Allium cepa, assembly GCA_030765085.1. Lineage (NCBI taxonomy): Eukaryota > Viridiplantae > Streptophyta > Magnoliopsida > Asparagales > Amaryllidaceae > Allium > Allium cepa. Next base: position 435,336,261 of record CM060944.1, read on the forward strand.
CTGAAAATATACCTAGCTTTTCAAGAAAATACACTTTCCACACCAATACGCACGTCTAATCATTTATAAATCCTTTTCGATTTATCTCCAGTTTAATTTACGTCCCAATCCCGTAAATTTTCTTTCTCCTATTTTTTAAAAATAAACTATCGTTTATTTTTAAAAAAGATTTACCATCTCTTTATAAGTTCCCATCGTGAGTTTAAAATTTTTAAATTATCCACTGATAAATTTTCACTTTATTTATAAACCCATTTTATAAATTCCATAGTCTCATTCACATTTTAATCACTGTTTCAAAACATTTTATCGATTTTCTGAGTTGATTCTATTTTGAAATTTATTTCTTGACCTACCAAAATTACCCCAAATACCCTAATTTCATATTCACCGCCCGTTTTTAATTAAAAATCTTATTAAAATCTGAAACAACAGTTTCCTACTTTATTTCAAAATTCTCCTTTTATTTTTTTCCAAAACTTTTAAATCCTACGTTTGAAAATTTATTCCTTTATTCTTAAAAACAATATTGCTTAAATCCTTATTTTTTAAATCCTTTAATTCACATTTATTCAAAATCTCGATCTTTTCCCATATTTTGGAATTTATTAAATAGGATTTTAAAATCAAACTATTTATTTTCCCAAATTCTTTTCTTTCTGATTAATCTAAACTCACTACAAATTTCTTACTTTAAACTCCTTTTTATTCCTTTAAAATTCAATATTTATTATTTTGATATTTTTAAAATACCATAAATATCTAGATTATCATGGAATCCAATAAATCTAATTTTCAACATAGTTTGTCACAAATTAACCAAATGAATCATATAAGTGGATATTAAAACAATTTCAACAATTTAGAAATCCCATAGGATCCCTCCAACCTGTTTTCCCTGCATCCACAGACGTTAGCACAATATAAAAATACCAATCACACTTCGAGGGGGATATCGCGGTATATAAGATCATCTGCTATTATGCGGGCGCATAGGGTCTCATCCGCTATATAATGCGAGAATATCAATCTCTCCAATACTAATATATATTACTATATATTCAACAGAAAATAATTATTATAATCCAACCAAGCACATCCAATAATTTAAATTTAAACATTCAAATTAAATTATGGAAATACAAATGAGTGAGAAAATTCTCACCTTTGATTTTTAAGTTGCAATACGATCCAAACCCGACTTGTTTTCTTCAGGATTTTAGACCTTGTATAAATATTATACGGTTTATTAACATTTGAAATAATTGAATCATCAATCACCATTTAAAATTTAATTAATTAATAATTTAATTTAAACTAATTTTCCTATAATAATTTTTTTGTATATACATATATGTATATATTATTAAATTTAAATTCAAAAAATAAAAATGAATCACATACCACACTGCGCCCAGTCCAACGCATGCACAAATCGAGGCCATCGCGACCTCGATCCCCCACTGCAATCCTCCATATCATAGCCATCGCAGCTACATCTCCACCCAAAATCGTTGCCACCGTGCCGTTGACTCGAATTCCCACACCATGGCGATCAGGCAACCAACCCGCGACCCAAGCCGCCAAACATCGCATACAAATGAATGTGAATTCCAGCCACCTTTGATCACCGAGTGTCATTGCCTTCATATTGGAACTCGCGCTATCTTCCAGCTACCCCATGCCAAAAGACTTATCACTTCCGAAGTCCTATAGCTCGAGATCGAGCTACCCTCAATCTTCGGCCTTAATGATTTTGAATTGAAATCAAATTCAATTTCACATAAGTATATATTGTGTTAGGATCGATTCCGAGAATTGATTGAAGTGAAAAAGAACGCGATTGATTATTTTTTATATGAAGTAGGTTTTATTTTGAAAAAGGATGAAAAAGAAATGCAGGCTATATTTGTTTTTAGAAGAGGGAAATACGGATTTGTTTTGAAATGCTCGGCTTTTTTTTGTGAGGAATGAGACTTTGATTGTTCGAACTAGAATGATGAAGGAGGAGGAAAGGAATTCGCACTTATAAAAGGAAGAAAAGAACCCTTGTTCGGCCATTTAAAATGAAGGAGAGACATGATATAAAGCAGGAAACGTGAAAGGAGAAAGAAGTGTGTATTACATGGTAGGGGACAATGATTTGAGGGGAGCTGAAAAGTACTGATGTGAATATGAATGTCCATCAATTTAAATATATTTATATTAAATTTTAAACCGTCTCGATTTTGCCACTTAAAATCCCGACCTCCTACCGAGGCATGCCACTAGGCGTTTATAATCTTATACCCCTATTTCGAACGCAATGGAAAAGGTACCAAGTCCTAATTCGATCGTATGAAGAAGACAGCATTTTGGACCAATTATTATATTGAAATTTCGTTATAAATTTTAGCGTGCTTATAATACACTATTACGGATCCAACGGAACTAGTTTCATCGATTTCCTAGACTGTGCCCTAGAAAGCTATTTTTAAATGTTAATTTAAACGATATATTTTTAAAACTGAATAAACCACTTTCAAATTCAATTTTAAAAGTTCCATTACCTTCAATATTATAAAAATAAATTTTATAAGCCTTTAAACTATTTTTATCAAGCTTAAAAAACCAAGATTCAATATTTTACCCAATTCCCAATTATCAAATTCAATAATTTAATTATCAAACAAATAGTTACATTTGAAATTCAAGTTAAAAACTAAATTTTAAATATTTAAAATCAATTAAATATTCCAATTTCAAATTTCTAAAATTCCGGGTTGTTACAGACACCTAGGGGTTATATAATGTTAGTTATCAGATAACTATGGAATTATTCACTCGATAATTTTCTGTTGGTTAATATAACTAAGGTCAAATATAATATGAACGATTTAAATATTCTCTCGACTTGAGAATACTATGGATCTTCATTATGAAACCTCCGCTTTGATTATAGTCAAATCATAGCATGACATCTATCGACTGACTACAGTTTGGTCGAGTGAAAGTATTGGAAGTGAATATCTATACAAGAGAAGGTTCGTTTCTTCATTTATACGAGATTAGTATCATGGTTAACTCAAGTCGACTCAATGTCAAATTCTTTTGCCAGAGCAGTTTGGTTAATCATAATTGTTATTATTGAACCAATGACTTCTTGTTTGGACTATAGATTTTAATTTGGATGATATTGGAATTTTGACCATTACCAAATTCCATAAGTCCAAAGTGATATGGTTTTGATGAAGAGAATTGGTGTAAATAAATATCACAACCGCGTAATGTTTAATAAAGTGAAATTGGATTTTACTGAAACTAAGTAAGTGATAAATTTGGCCAAAATGTCATTCCATATGCTAAATGATGTGGGTACATTAACATTCGAATAGTTCGATGTTAGCCGCTTACCAAATTTACACCTAACGAGTCACACAACCAAAATAATGAATTGTCTTTAGACCAAACAATTTAATTATTTAATAATCGATATAAATTAGTTAAGATCTATGAAATGTTAATTATAATATTTGGAATATGATTTGAGGAATAAAAATTATTAAATATATTTGTAATAGTTATAAATATTATCGATATGTGATATCGATAAGCAATTAAATCAAATTTAATTAGTAATATTTGTTTGGACCTAAAAGGGACACTAGCCTATGATATTATTGTGATATTTTGGCACCAGTAGGTATGTAAGAGGTGGCTAAAATTGAGCCCGCGGTATCTCAGATTAGTGGCCCGGATTTAGGGAGAACGGTTATGAGATATGATCCACCTTTCTTTCTATTCCTTCCACTAAAAAGGAGTCATAACCCTAATGCAAAATGATTTCTTTTTTTCCTGTCATTTCCCACCCTTGTTGGCCGAATTTATCCACATAGAAGATCCAACAAATTTATCTCAAATTAAATTCAATGCAACAATTATTGGACAGTCAACGGTCTACTATTCAAGGATTAACATTCTGCTAATTCAAAAAGAGTTCTAAGGTGGGAGATTCATCGGTACAAGGTGTACTTTAAGGCATTGGTTTTGGTATATATGACTTAATTTTGTATAATATTCTATTATTTTCTTTTATATCACTATTATATTTTTAGTTAGGTGAGATTCTTATAAGTATCTGTGTTGTCTCGTATTCAATTAGTTATATATATATATTATTAGTAAAACCATTTTTCTATGGATCTGATGTATACACAATCAAATAAAATTTATTTTAATTATTATTGTTCTATTAATATATATATATATATATATATATATATATATATATATTTCATATAACATAATTAAATTATTCACAATCTATTAAGACTTGGTGATGGTATTACGAGACAATTAACAACTTGGTATTAATGGTGAAGTACTTTATTAGTGGGAAGTGGTAATAACTAACATGTATGAGAATACTATTACATAAAGGATGTTCAAGTCAAGATTATAGAAAATGTTTCTTTCTGGTGCTAAAAAGGATATATTATTGGAAAAGTATATTCATCTAAAGAAGGGAGAAATGATTACTAGGGAGTATGTCAGTCAATTTAATGAGTTGGCCTGATTTGGATATGAATTAGGGAATACTCAGGCAAAGAAGGAGTTAAAGTTTACAAAGGGTTTGAGTTCAACTTTAAGGGAGTTGGCATTAAATTAGGTGCCCTATAGAGTGACATTTGAGGGATCGGTACAAGAAGCACTATTGAATTCTTTAAATGGAAATATGACTAACGATAAGGAAGTGGGGAGATAGAATTAGGGTAAGTGAAAGAGAAATGGACCACAAGGAGGTCAAGCTAAAAACCTGATGATTACTTGTAACCGATTTTAGAAAGTTGGATACATGGTCAATTACAGGATGAACCTCTTGAAAGGAAGATGTCATAATTGCAACCAAGTGGGGCACATAGATAAGGATTGTAAGGCAGCCCCAACTCATAACAAATTAAAGTGCTATAATCGTGATCAGTTCAGACACATGAAGAAAGATTACCCAGCTTGAAAAGTTGAAGGTCAGATTGTGAAGGCACATGTTATGAATGTTGTTCCATTTTCTTGTAAGGTACCACCATCAGGTCAAAAGAAAGGAAACTAGATTGTGATGAAATGCATGTTTTTATCTGATTCTCCTATTCGTACTTTATTTGATACTTGTGCATCTCATTTATTCATATCAAGTGCATTAGTCAATAGTTTTCTCTTAAAGCCGATCTTGTGCATGAATTTATCACAATGTTAAATCTTGTTGGGGGTTCAACCCATTTATCGATGTTATGTCATAATCTAAAGTTGGTCATCCATAGTGTGAAGTTCCTTTATGACACATACATACTAAGCTTTATGGGGAATGAGTTGATTTTGAGAATGGATTGGATATCTCTCTATGGGGTAGTATTGGGTTGTGACAGGAGGATGGTTTGATAGAGAAAGGGTAGTGGACTTCATTTAATTCAATGTTGTGAGCCCAATACTTCTGCTTTAGAGACGTATTTGTATTCACTCATCCTATCATAGTTAAAAGCTATAATGTACATATATTGAAATACTATTTCGATGTATTCAAAGAAGTTTTTTGTCTCCCCCCCCCCCCCCCCGAAGAGGAATCAAATTATGTATTGATCTCGAGAAAGACGCAAGGCTGGTTGTAGTGCCTCTTAGGCATATGGCTCCAAAAGAGAGAAGAGAATCAAATATGAAAGTTTTATATTGTTGTAGAGAGGCCTTATTCGGAGAAGTGTCTCGAAATAAGAAAACCTATTCTTTTTTTCTGTTTAGGCAGACAGTTCCCTCAGGTTATTAGTCGACTATTAAGAACTGAATAATTCGACGAATAAAAATTGCTATCTATTGTCATGCATTGATGACCTCTATAATAAGTTAGTCAAGGAAAAGTTTTTCTGACTTCTTGATTTGGCGACTAGGTTTCATCAGTTGTGAGTGGCCGAAGACCGTATCCGGAAGACACTTTCTCTACATATGATAGATTGTTTGAGTGGTTGTTCATGCCATTTAGGCTAATGAATGCTCCAGCTTATTTTGTGGATTTGACGAGTAGAGTATTCTAAGAGTAGTTAAACATGTTTGTAGTGGTCTTAATGGATGATATTCTTATTTATTCCAAAAGTGAGGAGGAGCATAAGGTTCATTTAAGGGAACTAATAGATGTCTTGAAAAGGAATCAGTTGAAAACTAAATTTTCTAAGTGTCACTTCTAGTGAAGTTCATTTACTTGGGAATGTAGTGATAGTGAATGGATTGGTGGTGGACCCGAGGAAAGTAGCTGTAGTCAGGGATTGGAAGACACCGAAGAGTTCATAGGTCCATACCTTTATGGGTTTGGCCAGATTTCATCAGAAGTATATTAAGTATTTTGAAAGGATATCGGCACCTTTGACTCATTTGACGAAGAAGGATAGGACTTGTACTTGGAGCCTGGAATGTGATGCGGGGTTTGTCATATTGAAGGAGTTTTTGATGAGTGTTCTAGTCTTAGTTATTCCCGATGTACCTAACCATTTACTGTGTATACCGACGCATGCGGTACTAGTCTCGGTGTTGTTCTTATGCAAAAAGGAAGAGTATTAACATACGGAAGTAGGCAGTTGAAGAACCATGAGAGGAATTGTTCGACGCACGACTTGAAGTTAGCTGCTATTGTATTACATTGAAATTGTGGAGACATTATCTATTAGTAGAGAAAATTTGAGTTGTTTACCGACCATGAATCTCTCAAATACTTGTTTTCTCAAAAGGATATGAATCTAAGATAACAGCGGTGGATGGAGTTGTTATCAGCGTACGACTTTGAGATTTCTTATACTTCGGGGAAAGGAGACGTAGTTGCAAATACTTTGAGTAGGAAGCATGCAGAGGTAAACACTATGTTTTTGGACTGGAGAAACTTGGAATTCATATCAAATTTTGAACTTAGACCTCAGTCAGTAAATGCATATGGATTATTAGCAACAATGTAGATTAGACCTACGTTGATGAATCGTGTTGGAGTAAGTCAAGTGCAAGATGGATTATTTTTTGATATTTTGGAGCAGTTAGGAAGGGTTGAACAATCGAGTCATTTAGATCGTTACTCTAAGGTCAGAAGGGTTACTTGGGGAATGATGGAAGGCTATGTATACCATAGGTTAAGGAGTTGACAAAGGAGGTCTTGGGTAAGTGCCATCACTCTAGGATGACTATTCATGTAGGTGGAATTAAGATGTATCATGCAACAACCCGTTTTGTTGACCTATGAAAGTCGGCACTTAATACATCCACGGTATTCAAACGCCAAGCATCCAGTGCCGAAAAGGCAAACAGTTAGGGTAAAACAAGGAAAAAAATAAAAGGGAAACAACATCTCACAGTGGAACGATAACATATAATATAACAAAGATAACAAAAGTTGTCTCTTTAAGATACATGGTATATCAGAGTTAAAAATAAACCTCATCGGCTTGCACAGTTATAACTCCCTAACCTTACAATTACTAATGGATATACATAATAACACAATGGAATATAAAAATACTACAACTGACGAACATCCAGCTCTTTTCCATGAGCTCGATGCTCCACTAATGACAACCAAGAAAAACTCAATCTAACCCAAGCTTTATAAAATATAATTTTAACATTCCTCATTTTGAGGCCTGAAACTAGGCGCTACAGGTGCTGCAGTCATCCATGGTATTAATTTCCAATGAAAAAATGTGGTCATGTTAATCATAACAATAACACCAAAAGCATAAGAGTTTGAAAATTTTCAAAACGGTTTAAAGATAATTTTTCCATTTCATTAATAAATTTCTGTATTAATTACATAATCTCCAAATGTTGCTCAAGTTCGGATAAAACATAATTATTACAAGATACTCCAAGAGCGACATATGAAGATGCCCTCCTTGTTTATCAGAGTTTACTACTAAATAGACACATATTTTTTCATTACATACATTCAAACAAAATATCATAACAACACAGCGAACATAATTAGGTATATAAGGACTCCAACGTAGCTAGCTCTGCCTCCAGCACATCTTTGAAAGCTTTATTCATCAAACCTAAAACCTAGAAACCTTACTCTTGAACTACTCAAATGAGCACCCAAGAGTTAAAGGAGAAAAAGAAAAACTTCGGGTCAAGATAAAAAGTATGACGTGCATAATAATATGCCATCTCGATAATAGATATCTAGTGAGACCACGCCCCTGAGCAAAATAAGTTTTCCTCTCACTAGTATCTTCTGAAAATATGTCAATCACAATCATGCTCTTACATTCACAATAGTTAAATAAAAATAAACAATCATATGCATGCATGCATGCTAAATGGTCAAACCTACCAATCTATCTCAGTTAATTTTCTATGGGTCTCTACTTTATAGTTCTCCTAGGATTACTACAAACCGATATGGCTGACCCAGGACTACTAAATATACCGAAATTCTCCAACATACTATTAGGAGAAAAATGAACTGCCCATCCAAACACAACCATCTTAGTGTTATCCTGGTTATCTGTCTATCTCATAGTTTTTCTATGCTCACTAGGAACCTAATGGTTTTGCTGGCCAATTAATAACCTACCTATGTTATATATATTTTTCTATCACAACCTACTTTTAGTTTCACTTTTAACAAATCCCCGGGAATTGTGGACTAACATAAACTTGGGCCTAATAGTTGAAGCATAGAACACTACCCTACACCAATCCCATTATCTTGTTTTCTTTCTCTAATCCTTGAGCCAATTTATCCAATCGCAATTTATCTAAACGTGATAAAAATAATAACCTCTCTAGCAAATCCTGAGCTAAATACCATTTACTCCCTTGAAAACATGATTCTTTATAATCAATTTAACCCATGAAATCACACTTAAAAATAAGAATATTATAGCCTTTTACTTTATCCAAACTATTATGCCAAGATATATGTTTTTATGAAATAGTTTTCATTAACTTCAAAATCAATTGGAGGTTATCGCACCTTAAGACTTTAAGCAATCAAGCGTCTTAAGATAAAACCATTAAATCAATAACTTGCAGCATCACTATGGCTGATATACAATGCCTTGCCTTTTTATGCCAATGCTATATAAGTTATTCTGATTTATAAATCACAAAACCATAAGGCCAATATCATCTATGTTGCATAGTATAAAATATAAGTTATAAGGTTTGTATAGTATAAAGTTTTAAACTTGTAAGTAGGGGAAATCGACATTGATGACCTTCAACATTAATGTCTTAAACATTTGATATTGATTTCTTAAAACTGGGCTACTATGCTGCTATAAAAAGAATACATAAATTATTTACTTGTGGCGTTATTGTCATAAGAAAATCAATGACATCATATCCAATTTATACCATTAATGTTGAAAGTAACATATGTGGCATTGTTTCCTTAAAGGAATAATGCCGAAGTTAAGTTATGCGGTGTCACTAACATTATAACTTTATCTCGAAAGTGATAATTGTGGCATTACTGACATAATATAGTTAAAGCCGAAATAAAATATGCGGCATCATTGCCACTATATACTAATGTCGGCATGGATGGATGCGGCATTGGTAAGCAAAAAAGGTAAGCGACAACAATACCACCTATCCTTAATATTGGAAGTATGTAGTTGCAGGGCCAATACCGCATGCTTTAGGTTTATGTAGGCATTGACAAGTTACGAGAGTACTCATGTCACTATTAGTTTAATGCCAAGAATCTCTATAATTATGCTTCAATCTAGCTGGAACCATTCCATACCAACACAGTTGATATTGCCTGCTTCCCTTCTAGTTGAAGATGACATTGATAGCTGCGACATGGATGGACTTCGGCATTGGTTACCAGCATTATGTATTAACATAATACTTTTTATTTTCCAATTAAAGTAATTTCTTTTCACTTACTCTTAATCCACGTCCAATTTCTATTGGTTAAGACTACACTCTATCAATTTCTTTTCTAGAAAACTACTATAAACCAGATTGACCATTCCTAAAGCATTTTGCAACCATTTAACTTATATAATTATTTTAATATAATTATTAAGTCTTTCTAGCCTAATAAATTCATAAAAAATTATAAACACTTGGCAAAAATCCCCAAAAATCACTGAAAATTAAAATTAACATATTACCTAATATATATAAAATTTAGGACCAAAAACATTATTTGATTATTTGTAGTGATTAAAACCCAAAATAAATCTTTTTTCTCACTTAGGAAATTCATAAAAGATCAATACTTGCTTGAAAAATTGTGAAATCAAAAACTCTTTTTGAAAATAAAGTTATAAACGTCATTTCCAAATTCATTTGGATGTCATAATCTAGATTTTCAAACTTAAACCCAAATATCTAATTCCATCATAAATCCAATGATCAACCATTCAAGCATTTTATCAACCAATCAATCTTAATATGGACTAACAACAACATATGATTAAATTTCAATAACAAAATCGAAATATACATACAATTATGAGATGAATAACTATTATTCACCTTGTTTAGACAAAGAGAATGGGATTTAAGTGTTAATTTTATTCCCGTGAGGTTTATCCATTGATTTCCTAGTCTTTTCTCTTCATAAAACTCCTAGCGGTGGTTTATGTTATGAATTAGGAAGTGGCAAAGGAATAGTTTATGTTTAGAAAACAAGGCTTTTTTCTATTTTTCTCCTCACATTATTCCTTCTTATATAAAGTTATAATTAATCTTATTAACTCATTTATTAAGCCATGACCTATTCAATTATCAAATTTTAATCTTCTTACCTCAATGCACTATTTTATTTTATTTATCCAATTGACTATCTCAAATGATGTTACTCAAAATTAGGGGTGTTACAGACTTCCCTCCTTAAAAAAAATTCGTCCTCAAAATTACGATGAGGTACAGAACAAACATATAACATAGATATAAAACATACCATCATAACAAATCGGGATAAATGTCTGTAATCATGTCCTCTATTTTCCAAGTACAGCCTTTCTCGTTATCACTCCACTGGACCATCGCTAATTTGACTGTTTTGTTCCTTAACTTCTTTTCTTCCTTAGCAACAATATGAATAGATGTCTAAACAAAGTCATGTCTGGTTCCACCACTAAATCTTCTAATGCGATCAGAGTGATAGTATCCGTTGGATCATCAACACACCTCCTAAGATGTGAAATATGCATGAAAAACATTGTGAACTCCTACCAAACTTCTCGGTAACTCTATCTTATAAGAGAGTTTCTTGATCCTTTCTATAATAAGAAATGGTCCAATAAATCTAAGCGCTAATTTTCCTGACTTTCCAAACTAAAGATTACACTTTTCACCGGTGATACTTTGACAAAAACATAATATCCAAATGAGAACTTTAAGTCCTTACTCCTCTTGTCTACGTAACTTTTCTGCCTCGACCGAGCTTCTTTCATCCTAGGATGAATTAACTAAATCTTTTCTATGGCTTCTCTTACCACATATAGACCAAGTATTAGTCTATCTCCAGTCCCTAACCAACATGCGGGTGAATGGCATGGCCTTTCATATGGAGCTTCAAAAGGTATCATTCCTATACTAGTCTGATAATCATTGTTATCGGAAAATTCGACTAAGTGTAGATGGTCTTTCCTTGATCCTCCAATGTCTAGCACATAAGCTCTAAACAAATCTTCCAAGACCTTGTTAACTCTTTCCGTTTGCCCACGTGTCTATGGATGGTAAGCAGTACTTATCTTAAGCTTGGTACCCAAGACCTCTTGTTTATTCTTCCAGAATTCAGTAGTGAATAAAGTATCTCTATCACTGACTATGCTATTGGGAATCCCATGCAGTTTTACGATATTCTTTATAAACAACTTCGCTAAGGTAAGTTCCACCCTTGTTGACTTAATGGGAATAAATTATGCACTCTTAGTCAGTTTATCTACCACAACTCATACGTTTTCATTTCCCTTATTCAACCTTGTCAGGCCATCAATAAAATCCATGGAAATGGAATCTTATTCTTAAAGTGTCACTTCTTAAGGTTAAAGCAATCCACTTGGTTTCTGATCCTCAGCTTTTACTTGTTGGCAATTCAAACATTGTTTTACCCATAAGCCTATATATCCTTTCATTCATTCCGAGAGGAAACTCCGCTTTATATCCTGATAGATTTTAGTTCCTCCAGGATGAATTGTAAACTTTAATCAATGACACATCCTAAGAACCTATCTTAGGTTACAAATATCCTTTGCACCTAATCATCCCTTCTTCCTCAACCATCCATTTTGGTCAAGAATAAAACCTTTTAAATCATGAATTTGAATTCTCTCTTTAAGCCTTCCAATCCATTCAGCTAGCAATGGATCATCTTTCAGCTTAGAAGCAATCCTTTCAATCTTTACCAGTCGAACTTCCAAACAAGGTAACATTGTGGCATTTCGACCAGAGCTAGCCATCAACCTTAACTTTACATCATAAGTACGTAATGCTTCTAAATCTTTCCACTCTGCTAACATTGCTAATACTGCATTCTAATGTTTTCTGCTAAGTGCATCAGCTACCTTGTTTCCTTTCCCTGGTGTGTACTTAATACCAAAACCATAAGCTGCTATAAGCTCTAACCACCTCTAATGTATTATATTCAACTCGTTCAAGGAGAATAAATATCCCAAATATTTATGATCCGTAAACAACTTGAATCATTCTCCTAAAAGGTAATGTCTACACACTTTCAAAGCAAAGATTGTTGCTGTTTGTGCCAAAATTGATCACAAACCCCAGAAGTAGTGAAAGCACCGGTCTTCACACACAGAACCTCAATATCCAAACATAGATCTCAGATCCAGACAATATAGGGAGCAAAACTGAAGAAATAACAAAATTAGAATGAGCATGAAAACAAAGAACACAAGGTTTATAGTGGTTCGGCTATCTCCGGCCTAGTCCACATTGAATTGATCTTTTTATTTCTTTTACACTGAGATTACAACCACAAGCCTTGGAAATCAGCAAATAAAATGGCAAAGTTTCGCTTAGAAAAGAAGAAGAAGAAGATCCCTTTTTAGTTTCCATAGATTTGCTATTTAAAGGTGTAGGTCTGAAATATCCGCTCCAAAACCTGAAATGCCTCTTCTTATGCACAGGTGGGCCCAACAGATCGATTCGGGGTCATTTGGGATCGATCCCGATCAATCAAGTATAATTCGTAACGATCCAAAAATAGTCCGATGAAGTTAAGATCGATCGTGGATGTTCTTGAGTGAATAAGAAAGCTCCTGTAAAAATTTCACAGCATTTGGACATATAGAATGAGAGTTATAATCGATCCATAATTGAGTTTCGTAAATAGGCTATTGGATTCATATTGATATATTAGTATCGATAGGCTTCGTATCGATGATGTGGTCCGATTATTTGGCAAAGATCCATATTTCATGCTTGTAGAACGCTTCCCTTAGTTAGACCTATTTTTCATATCCATCGGTTGCCGAGCTCCTTGTATCGATCCATATATCCTGCCTTCGTATCGATGCCAAAGTCCTTACTCCGTATCCATCCGAGGCCATGCCCTTCGTATCTATAGACCACCATCCATCCGTTAACTTCTATTGCTTCTTCGTATCGACCCCGGAGTGTATCCTTCATATCGATCAATAATTTATCAATGCGAAATGCTTATCTAAATCCCTATAACCATTACTTCATTCTTCGTATCGATCCCAGCATTGATCGATACAAAGTGCATTGGCATATTTTGCCATCTAATTAATACGTGCGTATCAATACGAACTCCATATCCATCAACCTATTTCCTTCCTAAAGTCAATTGATCGATGCAAAGTGCATCAATTTGAAGACCGATCAATCAAACTAGTGTAGCAATGATCAATACGAACGTATCGATGTGAAACCATTTCTGATGAATATTGATCCATCTATAGCTTGAGCGCACGAAATCTGATTGACCTAAAATTTGAAATGTAGCCTCACCTAGCCTTGTTCATCATTTGTGATCGATCCCACCTTGATTGGAGCTTGTTCCAATTTTGAAAGTATCGATCATAACCTTGTTTTCAATCGATCTCCAATCTTGATATTTATCCTTTTTAGCCGATTTGTTGATATCCCAGCCTTGACCAAAAGGAGGGTAACATTTGCCTGCTAAAACATGCCTTACGATAGGAAGGCATGTATTGAATAGCTTTAAATCCGAAATCCAAAGTCCATATTCCATCCATAGCCATATCATCTGATCCATAATCCAATCCACTACGAAGCCTTTCTATCCAAGTGCCATAGCCATATCCTTATCCGAATCCATGACTGCTCCGAGTCGATATCCGATTTTGAATCCAGTAACAAAATCCTTAGCCAATTCTACAGCCATCCAAACCCATCAACCGAGTTTTAATCCACCCACATCCAATAACCAATAACCAAATCCATGACCTCTTCGAGTCGATATCCAAATCCGAGACTGCTCCCGATTGTTTTATCGTACTTCGGACTTGACTTTCCAGTCAAGGATTATATTCTCTGGCCTTGACTCTACGGTCGATGAATTTTGTATTCTCCGGCGTTGACTTTTCGATCAAGGACTTTTATATTGCATTCAATTCCATTCCATCGCTCTCCGGCGAAGGGACACGTAACTTGTGATTAATGCCCTGTCTCTCCAGTCGGGACCGTAATTGCATGACTTGTATTATTTATTACATTAATCCAAATCCAATCATCACAAAGTCCAATTGACAAAATAAAAGTCCATACAAGTAGGAAAAACTAAATAAAAGTTCGTACAACCAAAAAAGAAACCAAAGTTTGCAGAAAAATAGAAAGAAAACAAGATTTCATAGACCCGAGCATCACGGTTTATCATCATCTCAGAGCATGCATAGGGACCGTCCTCGGTCCCTTACCTGTGTAAGTGACTTATCCATATTACTTCGAAGTCTATTACTTATTCCATGCGAAAAATCCAATCAGTCAATAATAAGCCGATAAAGACGCCTAGATCCAACGCCATCTTCGTTCGAGGTAGGCGGTGGCTGTCCTGTTCCACTACCACAACTTGATTCCTTATGTATTGCTGCAAATGACTACTCCTCACATTCTCCTCAACGATATTCTTCAAATGTATGTAGTCGTTCATGTTGTTCCCATCTAGCTCATGGAATAGGAAATGCATTCCTGATGCCCGCTCACATTCAAAGGGTTTCCTTTTTGCCGGCCTTTGATATTGGAGGCACCCTCGAGTATCCAAGTAAATCTTTTCTAGAGTTTCAGTTAAATCCATGTAAGAAGAAAATTCGATTCCTTTCGTTGCCTTTTTGAAGTGTTGTCGTTATCATTCATTTTCCTTTTGCATCTATCGTCCTTGTTTGAATCCTCCCTAGGTGGACCCCCACCTTTTACCACATAAACTTTAGCCTCTCTCCCCTCTCTTTCAGCCTTCTCATCTTCCTGTCCTAAAAACCTTTCTGCTTCGTGATAAAACACCTCGAGATCCATCGGCGGATCTCATTCCAACGATGTCTTAAAATCCAAATCATCCGTAATTCCTAAGACTGCTACCATCACAACCATCGACGGATTGGGTCGATCCATCGAAGTTACCGCCGCAATTAATCTGGTTAAGAAATCCCTAAGTGATTCTCCCTTCTATTGTTTCATTAATGATAAAGTCATCACGTTCTTGGGTCTCACGATGTGGACCCAAAATTGCCTCATAAACCTCTCGATCAGCTCCATCTATGTGCTAGTAGAACCACTTTCCAGCTGTTTGAACCATAATGCTTCCATATCCATCAGATACAAAGGAAAACATCGTGCCATAACCCTCTGATGCCCCCTCGGACTTCCATATGCCTCATGTACCTTATCAAGTGAACAACGGAATCTGTTCTCCCATCATACATCTCCAGCATTGGAGGTTTGAAGTCCGGTGGATTCCTAGCTAGCCTGATCATAGGAGTAAAGGGACTCCTGTTCACGTCCTTCAAATCTCTATTCACTAGTCCTCCCCTCATAGCCCGCCTGATCATGTCTGCTAACCTGTCGTCATCAAGTGGTAGCCTCTATCTACAATCTCCAACCTACCCCCCGAGTCAGTGAGGGAATCCTGAAGCATGTCCTTCAGGATGAGTATCCATATCACGATCAACACCAAACTACAAGCGTCGCCTTGTACCCTTTCCTGGAATTGAGCCAACATGATTCGGGGGCTTGCCCCTTGGCTTAAGGACTATTCTTGATGGTCATACTCCCTCCTGAATCCTGGTTGCTCCATGCTTCTGATCCTAATTCTGGGTTGTCTCTACTCCTGTTGCTCATGCTTCACGATCCTTAATTCCATCATTTCCTGTAGTTACGTTCTCTTGATTTTGCACTCTATCTTTCCCTACTTGTCGGAGTATATTATGCATCATCTCCTCCTGCCTTTTTAGCATCCCTTCCTGCATAGCATCCATCATTATCTCCATCTCATCTCTAATGATGAAAAACTGAAGTCTGATTAGCTCCTAAAGAGGCCTCCTAACTTCCTTCATGCTGACACCCCTCTGTTCTCTGTCTCCTTATTGATTGCTTAGCCTTGGTTCCTTCTAGATCTGATTATTTAGCTTTCCAAATTTGAACTCCAAATCCAGTACAGCGGATGCTAGTCCCTCTCAGTGAAAGCACCAAAGTGGTTGAGCCAAAATTGGTCACAAACCCCAGAAGAAGTGAACGCACCAGTGTTCACACAAAAATCCTCAATATCCAAACACAGATCTCAGATCCAAACAATGTAGAGAGCAAAAGTGAAGAAATGAAAAAATTAAAATGAGCAAGAAAACAAAGAACACAAGGTTTATAGTGGTTCGTCTATCTCCGGCCTACGTCCACTTTGAATTGATCCTTTTATTCCTTTTATATTGATATTACAATTACAAGCCATGGAAATCAGTAAACAAAATGGTAGAGTTTCGCCTAGAAAAGCAAAAGAAGGTCCCCTTTTGGTTGCCATAGATCTTCTATTTATAGGTATAGATCTAAAACTATTGCCCTAAACCTAGAATACCTCTTCTCATGCAAAGGTGGGCCTACCAGATTGATCCTGGATCATTTGGGATCGATCACGATCGATCCAAGTATAATTTGTATCGATCCAAAAATGGTCCAACGAAGCTGAGGTCAATCATGGACGTTCTTTAGTGAACAAGCAATCTCATGTGAGAATTTCATAGCATTTGGACTTGTAGAATGAGAGTCATGACCAATCCAAAATAGAGTTCTGCAAATAGGTTGTTAGATTCGTATCGATACATTCGTATCGATAGGCTTTGTATCAATGACGTGGCACGAGTATCATGCAGAGATCCATATTTCATGATTACAGACCGCTTCCCTTGTTTTGACCCATCTCTTCATATCCATCGGTTGTCGAGCTCTTTGTATCAGTCCCTATATCCTGCCTTCGTATCGATGCCAAAGTCCTTGCTTCGTATCCATCCAAGGCGATGGCCTTCGTATCCATAGACCATCATCCATCTGTTAACGTCTATTGCTTCTTCATATCGACCCTTGAGTGTGTCCTTCATATCGATCAATAATTGATTGATACGAAATGCTCTTCCAAATCCCCATAACCATTGCTTCATTCTTCGTATCGATCCCAACCTTGATCGATACGAAGTACATTGGCATACTTTGCCATCCAATCGATACGTTCTTATCAATACAAACACCATGTCCATCAACCTGTTCCCTTCTGAAAGTCAACTGATCGATGAAAAGTGCATCGATACGAAATGCATCAATCCAAAGACCAATCGATCAAACCAGTGTAGCAGTGATCGATATGAAATATCGTTGTGAAACCATTTCTGATGAATATTAATCCATCTATAACTTGGGTACATGAACTCCGATTGACCAGAAATTTAAAATATAGCCTTACCATTTCCTATCAATCCCACCTTGATTGAGCTCAGTCAAATTTTGACGGTATCGATCATTGCCTTGTTTTCAATTGATCTCCAATCCTGATATCCATCCTTTTTAACTGATTTGTTAATATCCCAGCCTTGAACAAAATGTGGGGTAACAGCTGCTAACAACTCAATATCGTGAGTTGGATACCAATCTTCATGCGGTCTAATCTATCGAGAAGCTTAGGCAATCACTTTACTCTTTTGCATCAATACAGCTCCTAATCTTGTTCATGCATCAGTATGCACCACCAAATCTTACTTCCCATCCAAAACAACTGACATAGGCGCCTTTGTCAATAAATATTTTAGCTTCAGAAATGCCTCCTTTCATTTATCGGTCCAAACATACTTCACATAATTCGCAACCACCAAAAATATAATCTATGTCGATATACATTTATAAAATATAAGTTCAACTATTAACATGATATGGTGATATAATTAAACGCATGTCATACAATCAAAATTAGGTAATATACTAATATATATATATATATATATATTAATTAATAAAAAAATCATAATAAAAATAAAAATTATTTGGTTGTGCATTTCAGATCTATATATAAAAATATGGTTGTTTTGGTAAATTAAAACATATATATAACCAATCTAATATTTCACAACACTGATGGTATGTATTAGTCTCACATAATTAGCAATATAATTATGATATATATATAATATAATATTATCCAGAAATTATAAATCATGTAGTAGAGTAAATACATACCGAATACTAATGCCCTATAGCACACATTGTAATGATGAATTCTTCCTCCTTTGAAATCTTCTCGATTCAATAATCCTAGCATCGTAGACCTTTGGCTATTCAATAGTTATCGCCTTTTGAATTGATTTGACATGAATTTTTTGTAGCTCCTTATCGATGAGATTACCCAGCATTGATGGGGAAATAGTATAAGCAAATTCTTTTTGCATTAGGGTTATGGTTCCTTTTATAGTGGAAGAAATAGAAAGAAATACGGATCACATCTCGTAACATTTCTCATCAAATCTCAACCATCTATCTCCAAACCTCTCGGGCCTTTTTAGCCGCCTCTTCAAGCCCTTTGCTGCCAAAATGACATCATGATCATTTAGCCCATTCAAGCCTAAATTAATATTATTACTTAAATCTAATTTAATTGCCTGTCGATATCGCATATCGACCGATGTATTTGTAACAATTACAATATGTACAACAATATTTATTCCTCTATCAAATTCAAAATTTCATAATTAATATTTTATAAATATTAATCAATTTATTACATTAATTCTCTTCTTCAAACCTATATCACTTTGGACTTATGGAATTCGATAATGGTCAAAATTCCAATATCATCCACAATTAACTCTATAGTCCAAACACAAAGTCTTTGTTCAATAATAACAATTATTATTGTAACGTACGCGGATTTTCGTTGCCGAAAAACCGAATAGTTATGGGTTTTTAAAAAGAATTTAAGGAAAGAAAAGAGAAGAAGAGAGAAGATAGAAAATAGAGAGAAAAGAAAATAGAAAAGAGAACAGAAAATTTAGAAGAGAGAGAGGAAAGATAATAGAAAACTTTTAAAATAGAAGAAAAAGAGAATAGAACGGAAAAGAAAAATAGAAGAAAATAGGACGGAATAGAAAACAACAGAACAACATCAGAATCTCACAATTCGCAGCGGAACAACATATAATAATAAATGAATAATCTTTTAAACAAAGAACTATATCAGTTATTACATTACATTTCATTACATCATATCATCGGAGTGTACAACATCATACAACAACAAACAGTGCAGCGGAAAAAGAAATACTATATAAACTAGTAATACGCCATGCCATCCAGCTTGCCTCCTGCAACTCCTGAATATCCAGAATATCCTGATAAACCTAACTCTTGACTGCCCGTGTGGAAATTGGTGGGCACCCAGAGTTTAGGAAGGAAAACAATAAACTCCGAGTCAGTCATGTGACTGGTGTGAGAACTCAAAACAGTTTATTTATCTTTAAAATCAAAATAGAAGAATATTTTTAAATTCAATTCGCAATGCTTTTAAAAATGAGACTACCATAATGCCTCCCGCACACACACACATGCAAACGCAGAATCGGAGGAGATTTCTTCTTATGATAGTCAAAGATGCTTGATACGCATTTAAAATAACATTTGATATTATTACTAGTGCATAGTGTAGGAAATTATTTCGAAAGTAGAATATAAATCTTAGCCAACATACGACCATTATCGTATGCCTACTATAGCTATCATCCAAACAGTGTTGCGACACCATAAGTGAATGATAGGTCCTACAACTAATACCGTACAAGTTCCGTATTTGGAGAATGGATTTTTCCAATAAATGGTCAGGCAAAGGAACTTCCCATTGCCACATGGAAATGCCTCTGGCTGGACGCCCCGAGAACCACTGTCCTCTGCCAAACAAAGCCGGGAATTTCTTTTCCCAAGGAATATTACAAACCCTCAGATATGCCACCCCCGGTCCTTTGGGACCTTTAAACGAGAGCGCTCTCTAACCAACATCACACCCTAATAATAAGTGTTTCAACATGAGTAAGTATCTGGGCTCCATACCATGATACTACCCTTTTCCAGAAGGAATGGTCATACCCTAGGGAAGTTATCCCTGAAAATTTTGCCGCACAATTCCTGTTTCGACCATTACCGGGTTGTGAGGCTCGACGAATTCACGTCCACAAAAACATACTTTATACAAAAGCCATGCTTTGGGTCACAAATGATCAACACAATGATCACAAGGATAGACGATCAAATAAACGATCCTATCACAAATAATCAACACAATGATCATTTCAGCATCACTCAGCATGTCACATTACCAAACTGGGAATATATCGCTGATAACATTCAACTATATAACCTCTGAGCTCGTACGTCTCAGAGAAGGGTGTTAAGCTAAAAGAATAAATTCTCCGCCACCAACAGAAATATATTTGAAAGAAATCGGCTTTACATCTCAATTTGTAATGTCAGACATACAATCCATACAAGTCTGTTCCGGGCTCGAACAAAACCGAAGGCACTTCTTACGAAGCCCTTGAAATACGGGTATTCACAATCCCGATCGAATTTCCCATCACTTAAGGAATCTCTATACCAGGAGCTACCCAGTGCAGAGACAATCGATAGGTCATCCTATCGCTTTCACAAATACTCGGTCTTCAACACCGATCTTCAAATGCAATTCACAACGACGTATCACATATTCAGAATGGGTTATACGACCCCATGGTCCTTTCCCGGTTAACCCGAATAGTGAGCGCTTATTCAAAAATAAGTGTAGCATTCACATTCAAACAAATCATAATAAATACCCATTCAAAGGGAAATATTGATAGTCGGTTATTGAACTATCACTGGATATGCACACATCACCAGATTCCAAATAATTTTTCGAATTATTTATTTTCCAAAAATATCTTTACAAGATATATTATTTCAATACTTCAAAAATAAATCAATATTTATTTTCATACAAATTCCACTTTCATATATAAATTCCATAATGAATCTATATTTCAAAATATCCATGCATATACGATTTCAATTATTCATTTCAATTTATCTTCAAAAAGATAAATTCTAAATATTCACTTCATGTTGGAAAACATTTCCATACTTATTTATTCATAAGTAATTCACAAATCTTTTTATTTTCAACCTTGGAAAATATTTAATATACTTAAATCGAATTAAGTATATATTTCATTCTTTAAGGAAATCATTCACTTAAACATATTTATTTGGGCCAAAACGAATGTTGCGTAAAACATCGTTACGGCAACCCAAAATCACTAGTATAGGGATTCTAAATTAAAATAGATATATAAATCCCAATACTATTCAAACCATCTCCTTTCGAAAATCATTTACTATAACAACAGTGTTATAGTCCACCATTTCCTTTTATTTCTCGAAAACGTCTATTTCAACAATGAATGTTGAAATCTATGGTTTCGAATCTCAGCACCTTTTAAAACATCGTTAGATCGTTTTAATTCTGTTTAAAATATCACATTCTAAACAATTTCTTTAACACGTTATTCACTATTCAAAAACGTGAATATACTACGTTAACAAATTTCATCAATTCTATACACTTTATTTTAAAGGATTATTCACAGTCTAGAACGCGCCTATAACTCCATTAAATAAGTTACAACACTTCACTTACCAAAATAAGTTGTTTGTGAATTTATAAAACAACGTTCATAAATTCCATTTCTATTTATTTTATAAAAACTTCCTTTTTATAAATTCCTTTATTAACCTATTCCAGTTTATAACTAAATTATAAACTAAACGTTCATATTATAAGTTAATTACTTATAAAACGATTATTTTACAAAATCGTTCTTTTAGAGACTTTCCAATTTATAAATCTTATAACTTATAAGATCCATTTATTTAACCAATCTATTCTTCAAATAATTTCACCAAATTTATAAACCTTACTATTTATAAATTTCTTTTATAACTTCACAGTTTATAATTCCATAAATTTCATTCATTTATGAAATTCATTTCCACTTCATTCAAACACTTATAAAAACTCGTTTTATAATGTCAACATTTCAATTTATAAATATCCATTTATAAATCTCTTAATATAAATCAAATTATATTATTATTCTAAAACGTCTTTAATTTCCTTTATAATTTCACCATTTTGATTTATAAAATAATCAAATTTTATAAATCCTATATTTAAACTTTTATAATATATTCAAAAATCCCGATTTTACCCATTTTATAAAATCATTAACCCATATTTCTCAAAAATCAATCTTTAACTATATTTCTCAAAAATCATAATTTTTATAACATTAAAAAATTATAACGTTTATTTATTTAAAATGGATCAATTCCAAAAATATTTTATACTTCAAAAATCACTTTAAAAATCATTTTAAAATTCCAAAACTTGGTCCAATGATGCTATATACCAAATAGTCAATCACGACAACAACGATATCACATATCGTATATGATAATCAACGAATATCAAAATATCCATAATCAAATAAATACTGTTGAGGAATCCAGTTGGATCCCTCCAACCTGTTTTCCTGCATCCAAAAACATTAGCACAATACCAATTTCGCTCCAGTACGAAATTATCGCGGTATATGTTTTTATTAAACATTATCCGCTTAATAACGGCGCAATAGGGTCTCATCCGCTAAAAAAATACGGGGAATCAACAACTGCAATATATACATATGCCAATATATATATATTGATATTATATATAATACCAATTTCACTGTTTATGAAATATTCGCGGTATATGTTTTTATTAAATAACATCCGCTTACTAACGGCGTATAATGTCTATTTTAACAATCAATAGATATCAATCAACATTCAAACATGCATTCAAATATTTTAAATCTAACTATTTAAAATAAAATCGAAACTGATTCGATTGAGTGAGAAATTCTCACCTTGATTTTAATTTCCGTTTCAGCTTTTATTTCGAATAAAATTAAACGCACGTTTAATTTTACCCAAAATTCTCACTAACTCCAAACGACTCCAAGCCAACTCCATCGCGTAGTGCTCGTCCATACGATTCCAACGCAACTGAGTTTGCATTTTTTCGACCTCGTATGAAAAAGTTATGTATTGTTGAAGTTTGTACACGATTTATATAACAAATCAACAACATAAATATAAAATTTATAACCTAACTCAACTACAGGCCATAGGATCACACTCCAAGCCATCACAGCCGCATATACCATCTTCTCCTCTCACGCAAATGCTCCAGAACATGAATACGCATAAGAACCCATGACTTAGAAACTAGGGTTTGATCTTGCTCCTCGATCACACGACGAAACTTCATCACGTAGGCACCAAATCGAAGCCACCAACCTAAGCTACCCACGGCCAGAACCCCCCTAAGCTCGGCCCCACCATCTACATGGAAAGTCGTGCGCAGCCTAGCACTGTCGGCCCCCCCTAGACGCCACCACGTCGCTCCGTTTTACATCACAACCGTTGATCTCCAAGCTCTCGTTGCCCTCTACATCTTTCATGTTGAAAGTTTTAGCCAAAACTTGATGGATTGAGAGATCAAAGGGGGAAAGTGAGATCAATTTCTGGCCCTTCAACCTGATAGTGGCGGCTAGCAACATGAATTAGGGTTTAGTTATTTTTTTTATAAAATTATGAAGAGTGGTGGTGTATTTATAGAGAAAATCGAAACACTATTCATCCCGGAAATTCCGAACTCCGATTTAGGCGCCGAAACTGACGTACCTAGGGTTTATCCTGCGTTCCGGACACAATGGAACAGGTTTCGAAAGCTAATTCGGACATCTGTGCGAGTTATGGCTGTAAACGCTCAATTTGAATTAAACCGATTTAAGTCGATTTCTAGGCGTTTTAATTTGTACCGGACAAACGGTAAATCCAATCGACTTGAAATTTGAAACCTTACAATAATATCACATTACGGATCCGATGAAACTGGTTTCGTCGAAATCTGAGACTTTTTGAAAAATGGCTATTTTGACTCGCCAAATTAAAATTAAAAATAAAATCGATGCGTTTCGAGCTACCACGCTCAAACGATAACTCCGATTGACACGAAATTTGAAATCCGGTAATAACTAACTATTACGGATCCAATGGAACTGGTTTCGTTCAATTCTGAGACTGTTCAAAAATTGACTATTTTACAGTCGATTTAAATATTAAAATATTCAATTTTCACAAATTAACTTTTAATTCGATTTTAAAAGTTCTAAAATATCGTTCTAACTTCAAAATGATAAAATAAAATTTTACAAATCATTTTCAATCATATTTAACTCAATTTTCAATTATTTCCATAATTTAACGTATTAAATTATCGATTTAATTATCCAATTAAATCCAAAAATTCAAATAAAAATTTATTCGACTTCTAAATTTACTTTTTAATATTTATAATTAATTAAATATTCAAATTTTAATTTCTAAAAATCCTGGGTCGTTACAATCTTTCCCCCTTAAAAGAATTTCGTCCTCGAAATTAACAAGTAAGAAAAGTTATAGAATTTATTAATTTTCCCAAAATTCATAATTAAATTTCTTATAATACTTTACTAAGTTTTCAAATCATAATTAGTTATCTTTTCAAAAACAACTACTATTGTTTAACTTTCAATTCCAAATCAAAGTTTAAGTTTTCACAAATTTTTAAATTTTCTTAAATTTTTTCTAACGCCTTAAATTTTCGGAAAAATTCGCCATAGTCTCCTTTGCGCGGCTCGATCCGAAAAAAAATGACAGTATATATATCACAAATATACATCTCATCAAGTAATGAGGCATCCCGAAGGGAAAAAAGTGTAAAAGTACGATATTTAATCCGAGATATGTACCTTATATTTTATTAGCGAGCATATACGGCTAATATAGCGCGAAAGCGAGCTCCAAATGCGAAGCAAATGCGATCCGCACCTACTAAACACTCAACAAACAACATGAGAATCATGCATATAGACAATAATCTCAATATACAACATATAGCAACCTAATAACTTATATGTCAACATAGCACATGTAGTAAAACAACATATATTCAACCATCAACCAATTATCATTCATAACCAATAATATTCATTCATATTCTCATTCATATTCAATGAATTGGTTTTCACTCTAAATCATATTTGATTTATTTACATTGGATTTTATCAACATTCATTCTCAATTTTTAATTAGTTTGTATTCACTAATTAAATCCAATTCACGTTCAATTCTATTCAAATTTATTTACCTTTAATTTGAATTCACTTACATAGCTTTCAATTTCATTAACACTTAATGAATTATATACAATCACTAACAATCAATATCAACCAATGTATATTAATTTCAACCAAATTCTTTTGCTTACATTCATTCAATTTGGTCTTTAATTATTCAACTTCCAATAAAATTAGATTTTAATGAATTAACACTTTCATTCATTATCTCATATCAACTAAATTTACATTCAATTGATTTACATCCAATTCATTTAATTCAATTACAAAAGTTGAATTTCATCTATATAACTCAAGTTTATATTCATTTAATCCACTTGATTATTTACAACTCATATTCATATAATTTTACTTCTTATATATATAAGTTTATTTCACAATTGTAAATCACTTTAATTATAATTCAATTCTTATAATTCTTTTACTTATACAATTATTCTTTAATTTAGATTATTCAAACAACTAAACAATCAACTTACATACTTTAATAATTTTGACAAATTATTCTTTTATATATAAAAATATAATCAAGGTAAAATTATTTCATTTACCCAATTTAAAACAATTTATGACGAATTGTTCTATTCAAGTGTTTAGAAACCCCTTCGGCATAGTTGTACATACCGTGCTGACGAAGGTTCATATGCCACTCAACAAACCAATCATCACAATATAAAACAATTTTATATTCACTAACAAATACGCTCTCATAGCTATTATTACACTCAAACTCATTCTAGAGTACTACTGACTCTATCTCTAATGAGAAATACCCAACAGAACCATGGTTGTCGCTTAACCATAAGCTCTGATACCAGATGTAACGTACGCGGATTTTCGTTGCCGAAAAACCGAATAGTTATGGGTTTTTAAAAAGAATTTAAGGAAAGAAAAGAGAAGAAGAGAGAAGATAGAAAATAGAGAGAAAAGAAAATAGAAAAGAGAACAGAAAATTTAGAAGAGAGAGAGGAAAGATAATAGAAAACTTTTAAAATAGAAGAAAAAGAGAATAGAACGGAAAAGAAAAATAGAAGAAAATAGGACGGAATAGAAAACAACAGAACAACATCAGAATCTCACAATTCGCAGCGGAACAACATATAATAATAAATGAATAATCTTTTAAACAAAGAACTATATCAGTTATTACATTACATTTCATTACATCATATCATCAGAGTGTACAACATCATACAACAACAAACAGTGCAGCGGAAAAAGAAATATTATATAAACTAGTAATACGCCATGCCATCCAGCTTGCCTCCTGCAACTCCTGAATATCCAGAATATCCTGATAAACCTAACTCTTGACTGCCCGTGTGGAAATTGGTGGGCACCCAGAGTTTAGGAAGGAAAACAATAAACTCCGAGTCAGTCATGTGACTGGTGTGAGAACTCAAAACAGTTTATTTATCTTTAAAATCAAAATAGAAGAATATTTTTAAATTCAATTCGCAATGCTTTTAAAAATGAGACTACCATAAGGCCTCCTGCACACACACACATGCAAACGCAGAATCGGAGGAGATTTCTCCTTATGATAGTCAAAGATGCTTGATACGCATTTAAAATAACATTTGATATTATTACTAGTGCATAGTGTAGGAAATTATTTCGAAAGTAGAATATAAATCTTAGCCAACATACGACCATTATCGTATGCCTACTATAGCTATCATCCAAACAGTGTTGCGACACCATAAGTGAATGATAGGTCCTACAACTAATACCGTACAAGTTCCGTATTTGGAGAATGGATTTTTCCAATAAATGGTCAGGCCAAGGAACTTCCCATTGCCACATGGAAACGCCTCTGGCTGGACGCCCCGAGAACCACTGTCCTCTGCCAAACAAAGCCGGGAATTCCTTTTCCCAAGGAATATTACAAACCCTCAGATATGCCACCCCCGGTCCTTTGGGACCTTTAAACGAGAGCGCTCTCTAACCAACATCACACCCTAATAATAAGTGTTTCAACATGAGTAAGTATCTGGGCTCCATACCATGATACTACCCTTTTCCAGAAGGAATGGCCATACCCTAGGGAAGTTATCCCTGAAAACTTTGCCGCACAATTCCTGTTTCGACCATTACCGGGTTGTGAGGCTCGACGAATTCACGTCCACAAAAACATACTTTATACAAAAGCCATGCTTTGGGTCACAAATGATCAACACAATGATCACAAGGATAGACGATCAAATAAACGATCCTATCACAAATAATCAACACAATGATCATTTCAGCATGTCACATTACCAAACTGGGAATATATCGCTGATAACATTCAACTATATAACCTCTGAGCTCGTACGTCTCAGAGAAGGGTGTTAAGCTAAAAGAATAAATTCTCCGCCGCCAACAGAAATATATTTGAAAGAAATCGGCTTTACATCTCAATTTGTAATGTCAGACATACAATCCATACAAGTCTGTTCCGGGCTCGAACAAAACCGAAGGCACTTCTTACGAAGCCCTTGAAATATGGGTATTCACAATCCCGATCGAATTTCCCATCACTTAAGGAATCTCTATACCAGGAGCTACCCAGTGCAGAGACAATCGATAGGTCATCCTATCGCTTTCACAAATACTCGGTCTTCAACACCGATCTTCAAATGCAATTCACAACGACGTATCACATATTCGGAATGGGTTATACGACCCCATGGTCCTTTCCCGGTTAACCCGAATAGTGAGCGCTTATTCAAAAATAAGTGTAGCATTCACATTCAAACAAATCATAATAAATACCCATTCAAAGGGAAATATTGATAGTCGGTTATTGAACTATCACTGGATATGCACACATCACCAGATTCCAAATAATTTTCCGAATTATTTATTTTCCAAAAATATCTTTACAAGATATATTATTTCAATACTTCAAAAATAAATCAATATTTATTTTCATACAAATTCCACTTTCACATATAAATTCCATAATGAATCTATATTTCAAAATATCCATGCATATACGATTTCAATTATTCATTTCAATTTATCTTCAAAAAGATAAATTCTAAATATTCACTCCATGTTGGAAAACATTTCCATACTTATTTATTCATAAGTAATTCACAAATCTTTTTATTTTCAACCTTGGAAAATATTTAATATACTTAAATCGAATTAAGTATATATTTCATTCTTTAAGGAAATCATTCACTTAAACATATTTATTTGGGCCAAAACGAATGTTGCGTAAAACATCGTTACGGCAACCCAAAATCACTAGTATAGGGATTCTAAATTAAAATAGATATATAAATCCCAATACTATTCAAACCATCTCCTTTCGGAAATCATTTACTATAACAACAGTGTTATAGTCCACCATTTCCTTTTATTTCTCGAAAACGTCTATTTCAACAATGAATGTTGAAATCTATGGTTTCGAATCTCAACACCTTTTAAAACATCGTTAGATCGTTTTAATTCTGTTTAAAATATCACATTCTAAACAATTTCTTTAACACGTTATTCACTATTCAAAAACGTGAATATACTACGTTAACAAATTTCATCAATTCTATACACTTTATTTTAAAGGATTATTCACAGTCTAGAACGCGCCTATAACTCCATTAAATAAGTTACAACACTTCACTTACCAAAATAAGTTGTTTGTGAATTTATAAAACAACGTTCATAAATTCCATTTCTATTTATTTTATAAAAACTTCCTTTTTATAAATTCCTTTATTAACCTATTCCAGTTTATAACTAAATTATAAACTAAACGTTCATATTATAAGTTAATTACTTATAAAACGATTATTTTACAAAATCGTTCTTTTAGAGACTTTCCAATTTATAAATCTTATAACTTATAAGATCCATTTATTTAACCAATCTATTCTTCAAATAATTTCACCAAATTTATAAACCTTACTATTTATAAATTTCTTTTATAACTTCACAGTTTATAATTCCATAAATTTCATTCATTTATGAAATTCATTTCCACTTCATTCAAACACTTATAAAAACTCGTTTTATAATGTCAACATTTCAATTTATAAATATCCATTTATAAATCTCTTAATATAAATCAAATTATATTATTATTCTAAAACGTCTTTAATTTCCTTTATAATTTCACCATTTTGATTTATAAAATAATCAAATTTTATAAATCCTATATTTAAACTTTTATAATATATTCATAAATCCCGATTTTACCCATTTTATAAAATCATTAACCCATATTTCTCAAAAATCAATCTTTAACTATATTTCTCAAAAATCATAATTTTTATAACATTAAAAAATTATAACGTTTATTTATTTAAAATGGATCAATTCCAAAAATATTTTATACTTCAAAAATCACTTTAAAAATCATTTTAAAATTCCAAAACTTGGTCCAATGATGCTACATACCAAATAGTCAATCACGACAACAACGATATCACATATCGTATATGATAATCAACGAATATCAAAATATCCATAATCAAATAAATACTGTTGAGGAATCCAGTTGGATCCCTCCAACCTGTTTTCCTGCATCCAAAAACATTAGCACAATACCAATTTCGCTCCAGTACGAAATTATCGCGGTATATGTTTTTATTAAATATTATCCGCTTAATAACGGCGCAATAGGGTCTCATCCGCTAAAAAAATACGGGGAATCAACAACTGCAATATATACATATGCCAATATATATATATTGATATTATATATAATACCAATTTCACTGTTTATGAAATATTCGCGGTATATGTTTTTATTAAATAACATCCGCTTACTAACGGCGTATAATGTCTATTTTAACAATCAATAGATATCAATCAACATTCAAACATGCATTCAAATATTTTAAATCTAACTATTTAAAATAAAATCGAAACTGATTCGATTGAGTGAGAAATTCTCACCTTGATTTTAATTTCCGTTTCAGCTTTTATTTCGAATAAAATTAAACGCGCGTTTAATTTTACCCAAAATTCTCACTAACTCCAAACGACTCCAAACCAACTCCATCGCGTAGTGCTCGTCCATACGATTCCAATGCAACTGAGTTTGCATTTTTTCGACCTCGTATGAAAAAGTTATGTATTGTTGAAGTTTGTACACGATTTATATAACAAATCAACAACATAAATATAAAATTTATAACCTAACTCAACTACAGGCCATAGGATCACACTCTAAGCCATCACAGCCGCATATACCATCTTCTCCTCTCACGCAAATGCTCCAGAACATGAATACGCATAAGAACCCATGACTTAGAAACTAGGGTTTGATCTTGCTCCTCGATCACACGACGAAACTTCATCACGTAGGCACCAAATCGAAGCCACCAACCTAAGCTACCCACGGCCAGAACCCCACTAAGCTCGGCCCCACCATCTACATGGAAAGTCGTGCACAGCCTAGCACTGTCGGCCCCCCCTAGACGCCACCACGTCGCTTCGTTTTACATCACAACCGTTGATCTCCAAGCTCTCGTTGCCCTCTACATCTTTCATGTTGAAAGTTTTAGCCAAAACTTGATGGATTGAGAGATCAAAGGGGAAAAGTGAGATCAATTTCTGGCCCTTCAACCTGATAGTGGCAGCTAGCAACATGAATTAGGGTTTAGTTATTTTTTTTATAAAATTATGAAGAGTGGTGGTGTATTTATAGAGAAAATCGAAACACTATTCATCCCGGAAATTCCGAACTCCGATTTAGGTGCCGAAACTGACGTATCTAGGGTTTATCCCGCGTTCCGGACACAATGGAACAGGTTTCGAAAGCTAATTCGGACATCTGTGCGAGTTATGGCTGTAAACGCTCAATTTGAATTAAACCGATTTAAGTCAATTTCTAGGCGTTTTAATTTGTACCGGACAAACGGTAAATCCAATCGACTTGAAATTTGAAACCTTACAATAATATCACATTATGGATCCGATGAAACTGGTTTCGTCGAAATCCGAGACTTTTTGAAAAATGGCTATTTTGACTCGCCAAATTAAAATTAAAAATAAATCGATGCGTTTCGAGCTGCCACGCTCAAACGATAACTCCGATTGACACGAAATTTGAAATCCGGTAATAACTAACTATTACGGATCCAATGGAACTGGTTTCGTTCAATTCTGAGACTGTTCAAAAATTGACTATTTTACAGTCGATTTAAATATTAAAATATTCAATTTTCACAAATTAACTTTTAATTCGATTTTAAAAGTTCTAAAATATCGTTCTAACTTCAACATGATAAAATAAAATTTTACAAATCATTTTCAATCATATTTAACTCAATTTTCAATTATTTCCATAATTTAACGTATTAAATTATCGATTTAATTATCCAATTAAATCCAAAAATTCAAATAAAAATTTATTCGACTTCTAAATTCACTTTTTAATATTTAAAATTAATTAAATATTCAAATTTTAATTTCTAAAAATCCTGGGTTGTTACAATTATTAAGCGAAATCCTCTAGCCAGAGACTTTGAATTTGAGTTGACTTGATTTAACCATGATACTTACCCCATAAAACCGAGGAGACGAATCATGAATAGTGATCCACATCCAATACATCCATTCGCCCAACTATAGTCACTAGATGGATGCTACGCCATGATTTGACAATAATCAATGTGGAGCTTTTATATTAAAGATTGACTGTATTCTAAAGTCGAGAGAATAGTGTAAATCAGTTACTCAATATTTTCTATTTGACCTTAGTTATGTTAACTAACAGAAAACAATTGAATGTGTCGTTCTATAATTATCGAATAACTACCAGTACATAACCCCTAGGTGCCCCTTGCGGTCATGAGTAATACACTTCCCAACATTTAGAGAGCGTTATGTACTCTACTATCAATAGATCCATCGATATCCAATCTCAATGCGTCTTGACTAGAAACATTTAAAATGGTGTATATTTTCATTATGACAAGTTACTCATGGCTACAACTTTTAGACTGTACAATTTATGAATTTTCTACTAAATATACTTTTAACTAGATTAATTAATTAATTAATATAACACATTATATCAAGTACATAATAAAAAGAAACCACCGTTTATTTCGAACAAGATTGGTTGTTGAGTTAGATATATGTAACAAATTACATAATTGCTTCTAAGACATACAGCTAACTATATCAATCTCCTACTTGCACTTGGGGTTAATTATGGAATCTTATTTTAACTTCTCCCATCAGTTTTCTCAAAACCAATTGGGTCGAACCTTCAGTGAATGGGTATGCTATTATGTTTCAATTATCTACTCTATGAACTAACTCTCTCCAACGTTGATAAACTACATTTATCATATGAAACCATTTGAAGTATGTCTTCGACTTCTAATAAGCTCTAAGTCCTATTATGAACTATCTCGTGACGTTGTTATCATATAACAATGTTATGAGATTCTCAAGATTTGGAATTACCCTTGGCTTAATGATAAATTTGTGCGCTTATATTTATATATATTGTTATTGTGGCACTATCCAAGGCGACGTACTTAGCATTTTCATTGAATTAGCCATGGCCTTTCATTTGGAACATTTTTAATTTAAAATTTTTTAACTTGAATTTATTATTGACATATTATACTTAATATCACTTAATAAAGTTTGAGTCTGAACATTCCTTGATAAGGAGTTCACTAATCTATAAATAAATCTCTGGTATTTCATAAATGCATGAGAACACTCCAAACTATCATTTAGTGATATCAGTTTGGATTTGATATTTGCCTCATGTATTAAATATATAAAAAACCATGATATGGTGGAAAACATAACATGTATGGTAATCTCTATTGCTAACGCATAACGGATCCATCTTACATGTTCTGTATTAAACATTTTAATAAGGTGGCACTGTATTGTTTTGGGACATTCCTAATATCTTTTGTACTTACTATAAACGACATCATTCACAAATCCAACATTGCGTATCAAATAACTAAAACTGATTTTAACACAAATACGTTGTTAACAATCAATGGTGCATTGCTTACTTATGATTTAGAAATATCAATGCACCTTTTAACATTCTTTCTTATGAACACACGCTTCCTCTGTATTTTGACTAAAATTCAAACTATTTGGTATTTTTATCAAAATACTAATTCAATTTTGATACTTGTAAATTGATACTTTCATATCATTTCTTAGATCATATCCAAAAATCCAGAATCCCTATATCGCTCCACTGACTTCGAGACAAATTGGTTATTATGTATAAATAGTCTATTCTAAATCATTACTTAGAATTTTCTATTTTGGCACGTATATGCCAAAACACTAAGGCTTATCAAGCGATAATTTTGTGTGTAAATCCGAAATAACTTGATCATGCTGAATGATGAAACTACTACGCTAATTTAACAATTGAAATTTACAAGATTATTCTTATCAACATTGCTCATTTAATTCCAATTACATTAGTCTTTCTCATAAATACATAATTATGGCCGAAGAGTCACATCCCTTTAGTTATGACTATCAAAAACGTATGTTGATAATATACTTGGAACTCTTTTGGGTTTGCGCATCATACCATACTAATAAACCCAAAATTTTGGATACTTCATTTTCAAATATCTGAATTATTCAAATATTTGGATTCAAGATTAAATGTTAGTGAAATGATTTAACAAGCTTTTTAACCCTCTTTTAAATCATAAATAATGATGGTGAACTTGTTTTGGAAAAATACTTTCAAAAGTAAACAATTTGAAAAAATACCGCTAATGTGACCAAAATCGTTTTATCGATAAACAGCTTTTTACATATCAGAAGTTGTTCAAACTTTATTTGTATACACTTATTTGTTAGGAAATTAACAAAATTAAATATATTTTTTTACTATTTTTGGAAATAAAATTTCTAGATGATGTCATGAGTGATGTCATCAATGATGTTATGAAATTGAGATTAAATGGGAAGTCTTAACTCTTAAGAAGAAATAAAGGAGAAGTGAAGGATGGTAAGCCTTACATGACATGAAAGAGGGGCGAGAACAAGCTTATGCTTCACCATTTGAATCCTTTATGAGGAGAGGCATATCATAGATAATAAGTCACTAATTCACAAAAGCTTGGAATGTAGTATGAGAATAAATATAGTGGAAGTGCTTAAGCACTAATCCACTAATTCTTCTCTAACATTTTTAAATCTTAACCAAATCATCTCCAATATCTCCTAAAATTTATCTATGGGCCTAAAATATCATGGGAGACATGATTAGAAAGTAAAATGTGGGAGAAAGAGAGAGGAAGAGGGGGATCTGGGGGAGGGGCGTGAGCATTGCGAGGAGGAGAGGTGCGGCCTTGGTTTGAAAGTGCTAAAGGTTGGATTTTTAGGAGTTTGGTGATGGTTGGTAGTGCTCTTGAGTTTAGTTGTTCTTGTGCTTATGCATGGCTTGAATCTAAGTGAGTTATCTCACTATCTTATAAGTATATATTGTGTGTATATATGTTGTGTGCAAAGTATAAAGTTAAAGTGACATTAACTAAGTAAAGTTATAAACTTTGGACCCCTCTTTTTTTTGAAAGCAAACGATAACTTTATATTGTATAAAATTACTTCTACTTCCCTCTTAAACATATCACGTGACCTTAACTTGATGTTTAAGTGGTTGTTTTATTTGTGTATTAAATTGAAGTAAGTTTGAAAATGTTTGTAGCGAGAATAGTCGTTATGAGTGCACTTTGATATCTCTTAACTTTATCTTGTGTAAATTGGATATTGATCTTAACTTGTAATCCTTTAATTTGGTTGTTCCATACACATATTTTGGTGCATTTGATAGTAAATAAATGGTTTGGAAAGGTATAGAAATCGTGAACAAAAGTTGTGAAAGTTAGAACAAAATGTGGTTATAAATACACTTTGTAAATATAGCATGTTTTCAGGAATTTTTATAAATAAACTAAAAGATATTCTTAAGAGTTTCATTCCATGGTTTTTAAGTACCTTAAGGGTCATATTTACTATAAAAATTTCAAGTTTTAATCATTTGTTAATGTAATTAAACTAGTCACAAAGATCGTGCTTTCCAATGTTGTTTTTAACAAGGACTTTTAACAACATTTATAAATGTTGTAGTAAGTTGCTTATGGTTTTAAGTGTTCAAAATTATATTTAAATTTATTATTTTTATCTAATATTTTTCAAGATGTTTTCTAACACAGTTTGAAGTACTTTAATGTTGGTTTTAAGTTTAAATGTATTTTTAATAACTACATATATAACTCCAAAATAAAGAGGTATTGTAATATAAAACGTGTTTTTCATCAAATTGTAAATTAGTTATTTCCAAGTAATATTTTGCATAGATATTTAAAACCAATTTACTGTTATTTTTAAAGTTTTGAAAAATGTAATTGAATAGGCTTAACACTAAAATTCGAATAGGCAGACTTCTCTATTTGTGATAGTTAAGATTGATGTCGAGCAGGAACAAAGCAATAGAGCTCTAACCTACCGGTTTCCCTCTTGACCGATGAATAGTTAAATTGGAATGTAGCAAAACTTGTTAATCTTTTTGTTTAATTATTTTTTTGAAAAGTAATTAAGTTTTCTTAACGTTAAAAGCCGACGAAGCAGGCTTTTCTATTTTTGAGAGTTAAGATTGATATTGAGTTGGGACGGAGCAATAGAGCTCTAACCTGTAACGACCCGACTTCCTACGCCCAGGAAGACGTATCGTCTTTAAGAAAAGAAAGAGGTGAGAAAGTAGAAAAGATAGAGAAGAAAGAACAACAACATCAGAATCTCACAGCGGAACGAATAAAATATAATAATCATATAAATATTTACATACTATACAACATCAATCAGAGTTATACAGACAATACATTACATACTAGACAGTTATAAACACCTGTCTAGTTAACACAACTCAATATAATACACAATACATCACAGAGATACCACACAGCGGAACTATACATATATTTACAGCGCTGAAGCCTCCTGCTCCATTGCTCCTTCAGAATTTGTCAAAGCTAAACCTGAATCCCTTGGCTACCCGTAAAAATTTGGGTACCCGAGAGTTTATGAAAAACAAAAATAAACTTCGGGTCAGACATGGGTCTGGTATGAGTAACAGGTTTAAGTTGCTTAACTTTGAAAATCTTTTGAAAACAAAAGGTATCACGTAAGACTCCCCACAAATAAACATGGGAAAGTTTTTACCTTACGCTAACCAAAACATTTGATAGGAAATTCTATGATATTATAATAGGTCTAGGGTTTTCAAGTAAATAGAAAATAGCCGAAATTGTTACATGATTAAATTCCAGCTACTAGCCACAAAAGTGGGTAATACAATCAAAACCGTGGGCACTTATTGGATTGTGGATTCCATACAATGGCAGGGCTACTGGGGTACCGCCCGTCATAGTACGTGGCCTAGATCAACATACCGAGGATTACTCCCTTCATCCCCTGCAACACAAGGCCGGAACCATTCCTTACTGAACAGTCCCGAACAAGATACACCCCGCAGTTGTTTGCAACCAACTGCCCACACAGCCGAAAATAAAGGGACATCTAGACAGGGGAATATCCTTGTCCTGCTTGGGCATGACCCACCTAGCCTTGCTGCACCTCCCCTGTTTTAGCCATTCCCGGTTGATGAGGCTTGAGGCTACGATTACCTTTAGAGAACATAATTCTTAGAATGCTCATCGTCCGCCTAACGATGTGTTGAAAGCATTCAATCCATACAAGTTCGTTCCGGGTTCGAACGAAACCGAAGGCATTATCTCGTTACACTCATTTTGGAATCACCCTCAGAGTTAACGACGATAACCCTTGCATTCTGAAACTTCATCTTCACTTCAGATTCACGACCTATCGTTAATTTGGAATCAATGTGGTTTTCGGATATTCCTAATGCGGAAAACCGATCCCGGTCTCATCGAAATCCAAAACGTGTCTTTTAAGGCCAAGTTGTCTATTTAGTCTTAACAGTTTAATTCAATATAATTCAATATACACACAGATGGATAATTCATAATATCACAGTAGATAATCACAGATAATCTCATAAACAGATAATCAATATTATCATCTAAACAGATAACCAAATATTATCATATTTAAACCAAGCATCCATGACACATAGATATAATTCATGCCAGATCACAATCATCAAATGAAATATCAATATCATTCATCCATAAGCAATGATTTATAATCATACCATTTGTAATTAATTTAAAATAAATTAAATTAACCACTTCCATCTCTAATTAATTACATTAATTACTTCATCTATAAATCCTGCTTATTCAACCATTAATTAATTACAAATCAAATTAATTAATCATCCTCTAAATATCCATCTTGATTAAACACCTTTGCTTAATCATTTACTAGTTACAATAAGTAATTAGTCTTAAATTAATTTTACAAATTAATTATCCTAAATAATTCATAGTAATTAACATTTAATTCCTTCATTTATTAATTAAAAATAATTACTTACATTTATTCTTAATTAATTACAATAATTAATCACTTCATTATCTATTATTACTTAATTAAGCAATTCTTAATTATATCATTAATTACATTAATTAATGATCTCTAGTTTATTTTTAAATTAAATTCCTTTATTTAAGTTAAACACAATTATTAATCCCCTTGATTAATAACAATCCAGTAATTAACTACCCTTAATTACTTATTTAATAAATTAATTATTCCATAATTAATTATCTCCATAATTAATCCCCTGATTAATTACAAAAGTAATTACCCAAAATTACTTCACTTACAAATCCTCTTGTATTAATTACATTCAGTAATTATCATCCAATTACTTCCCTAAGTAACCCTGCTCCATTAATTACACCAAGTAATTACACTTATCAAATCATCAAATGATTTCTTAAATTAATTAAACTGAATTAATTAACTTAATTTAATCATAAAATCAAAATTAATTACAATAAGTAATTAATCTTCTAATTACTTTTATCAAGTAATTACTCTTAACAATTTACAATAGATTATCTAAATTAATTAATCTAATTAATTAATAAAATTAATCACATTAATTAATTAATAAATAATCCTTAGTTAATTATCTAATAACATTTCTTAATTTACTTCCTTATTAATCTCTAATTCTAAATCATTAATTTATAAATTTAATGATAAATCATTCCTTTATTTCCTTATTAATTAAGTCACTTATTACCTTAATTATCTCTAAGATAGTTCATTCCTTTATTAATGATGTTATTAATATTAAAGTGTGTTTAAAACATTATTTTTAAATTTAAGATTCAAATTACATTTTTGAATTTAAGATTCAAAAATGATTATTATTTAAACATTTACAAAATTTAAATTCAATTTAGAATCTTGTAATTACATTTATTACTTACATATGAAATTTTATATAAGGAAAAGCCTTTAAATTAAACTACTTAACTTCTAGTAAAAAAATTAGCTTTTAAATTACATTGTATTTATACTTTTTTTTTTCAATATTCAGATTTGAACTGATTAAGTTCTCAGATTTGAATACAAGAAGAACTTGAATCCATTAATTTAACTTTGATTTAAAATTTTGATTTAAACTTGCTTTTTAAAAAAATAACTTGACTTAAAACTAAATTTTCAAATCCAATCTATTTTAAAACCTTAAGATTCAAATGTTCATTCATACTTTAAATTTTTGAATTTAAATCACAGTTTAAATTCTGTTTTTAAACTTTAAACTAATTAAAAATTTGAAACCCTGTCAGGTTTTTAAACCTGAAAACCCCCCTTTAAACAGTTAAAACTTTATTTCATTTCAAATTTGAATTTAAAAATAAACTTAAATTCAAATTGCAATCTGAATTTAAACTTGAATTTATACTTAACTTTTATTTTAACTTAGTTCAACTTTGTTAATTTACAGTAAAGCTTCAGGAAAAAGATCAGGTTCTGGAACCTGTAACAACCATGTACTCTAGTCTCCCACCTTGCTTCGAGTCTCAACCCCAAAAACTTCGAGTAAAAATATGATTCAACCCGAGTAAATCTCGAGTTCAAAAATCCACAAACATTCCAACCTTCACCAGTTTCAAGACCTTCCACCAGGAAACAAAAGTACACGGTGCACATGCACCGTGACTTTGATCAACTCCGACCTCCCACCAGACCTCCATCTCATCGACAACCATCTCCAGATGACTTCACGATCATCCAAAACCATTTCAACATCCCGAATCAAAATCGAGTTAGTTGCTCAAACCTGGAAACGCGATCAGGCCTCCACCCAAACCTGGAACCTCACGCCGCACTTCAAACTCCGACCACCATATCATCAGAGACTCCGGTCAAAGCTTCATCAACACTTCAACGACCATTTCCCAAACCCCCATGGCACTCGATGCTCCAGTGACCTCCAAATGCACTTGTTTCTCCAGCACGGCTAAACTAGGTTTAGCAACAAAACTCAACCACCACAGTCGCCACCGTGGCCATGACCACCTCCTACTATTTTTCCCATCACCTCGGCAAACTTCGCCACCTCCTCGCACAACCCGACCACCTTTAATCCCATAGATCATCAGAGATTCCCAAAAACCCATAAACAGTACAACCCAGAATTGCACTTTCAATGCTTTATTAAAAATAGTGACTTTAATTTTAAAAATCAAGTTTTTATTTAGTGTTTTAGTTTATATGCCTGAACTAAGTAATTATGAATTTTGAGTTTCATCAAATCTTGAGTTTATACTGTCTTGCTATCTTTCCAGAGCAAAATTTTAAATTTTGTTTAGCTTAATAACATTTTAACATCACCTTTATAACCAAACAATCAAGTTACATCCTGATTCTGAGTCCTAACAATAAATAGTAAAGATTTTTAAACTAATCTGGGTTTTGAAATTTTAGCACAGAGATGATCCTCAGGCATTTACAAACACATATACATCATACATCCCAAAAATACACAGAGATATTCCCAAATATATTCACATGCAAACTTATTTCAGATATAATAAAGCAACCATATTTATATTTTAGTTTAACAGAAAATGTTACTCACCTAATTAAAGAAAGGAGCAGATCACAGTTTTGAACTTTAATAACTGGAAACTGTTTTGCTTTCCAAAATTCTTGCCTTGTTGAAGATGCTTCAGTTGGAATACTATTTTAGTTTGTATAGATGGGAATGTTTACCATTATTTCTTTGTTTCAGGTTTTAATGAACGAACTAAAAACAGTATGCATATATAAAGAAGTTTTACAGGGGTAGGTACTAACTGGGATAAGCATATGCTAGAACAATGATACTTTTTGTTTGTATCAGGCAATTGCTTTATTTCTGGAGGCTGAAAGATTTTTATACAAATTTCGAAATGACATGTTTGTATGCTAGAGATGAAAGCTTTAAATGTTAATGTACTTTTATGTTTACAGCAACCTTGTTTTTATGCTTAGATATTTTTGTTTATACTTTGCTTTGTATTAGCTTGTTTCACAATCTACTTTATATGTTAATTTTATTTACTCTTTAGCTTACATATCTATTTTACAGTTATCATTACTTGCCTGCATATCTTTTATTATTTTGTTTTATGCTTGATGTTTGTATTCTTTGCCTTGTATGTTTTCTTTACAGGCTGCAATTAGATTTATACAAAGCCTGGTACCAATCTCTATTATTTTGTTTCTTAACTTGATGTTTTGTACTTCTCTGAATCTTAATTCACAAGCTACTAACATTTTGTTTATGTTTTCATACTTGTCCTACAGGCTATCTTCATTCTTTAACTTTCCTGGCAACAAACATATTTATTTTGCTTTGCTTGTTCTTCCTTAGATACATAGACATTTATCTTACTTTGCATTTGTTTTAGACTTACCTTAGCATTCTTACTAGCCTGCACATTTTACTTTGCAGGTTACAAATTTGCATTGCCTTGATTCTTTGTTCTAAGCTATTTCATCTTTGTGTTTAGATATTTTGTTTATTTTGTTTCTCTTTTATTTTAACATAACTATAAAATACTAATTTTAATTATTATTTATTATTATACTTATGCTAAATATTTATAAGGTTTATTTTAAGTTAAAACATTTTAAAAGATTCTATTTTAAACTTTAAACCAAAGTTCTTCCAATTATACACACACACACACACACACACACACACACACACATATATATATATTCTACAATTTCTATTTATTTTAAATCTACTTTTAAAGATATTATATTATAAATAAATCTCATTATCAAAATAATTTATAAAAGAAATTATCACCATATAAATAAATTACTTATTTTATCAACTATATTTAAAACAAGAACAAAATAACCTTTGTTAAATTTAAATTTAAGTTAAAATCATTTAATCAAATTTTAACTTTATCTTTAGTATATTTTTAAGGCCAAATTATTATTTATTTATTTGTTATATTTTTGAATCAAATTTCAAATTACCAATACATTAGAATTTGAAAACAAATCCTTATTTTTTTAATTTTAAAAATAGATCTTTAGATTATATACAAATATATATATTTATTATTAGAAAACAACTTCTAGCTTTTAAAAGATGAATTATCAGTTAAATGTTTATTTTAAAGAAGATTATTAAATCAATTCAATATTATTAACAAATATTATCAAATCAATTTAATTTTTAATGCTGATTATTAAATTGATATTGCCCCAAATTTCTGGGATATCACATTCTTCCCCCCTTAAAAGAATTTCGTCCCCGAAATTTAAAACAAAGGTAATTTAATAATCTAGTTAAATATTTATTTTAAAACACAAGCATATATCAATCCATAAGCTAACAATCATAGCAACCAATTTATCCAAACAACCAAATCTAACTATCCAGACAAAATTCTAG
This sequence comes from Allium cepa, assembly GCA_030765085.1. NCBI lineage: Eukaryota > Viridiplantae > Streptophyta > Magnoliopsida > Asparagales > Amaryllidaceae > Allium > Allium cepa. The sequence continues at coordinate 435,378,864 of CM060944.1, forward strand.
ATAGAATTTTCTCGAGTTTCCCAGGTATAAATACCGGTATACTCGCCCTATAGAATCCAAACAAACCATACCACTAAGCTACAGAACTTCTACTCGTCTAGATTTACAAACAAGACAGGGTATCAGACTATAGACAAGTCTGAATCAACAACTAAAACTCCCTGACTGCTGATTCTACAACCAGAGATAGATCTTACACGTACTCCCTCAGAGATACGTGAAACACAATGAATCCTAGTTATCCAAACTGACAATTCAATCCCGCAGACCAAACACTTATACAAAATCAAATCTCCAATTTCGAAATCCAAATTCCTCCGTCTCTTATCCACAAAACTCCTCGGACGATCCTGGGCTGCCTACATCTTCCCTGATCAGCTCAACTCTTGCTGATGTCCTTAAACAAACTGAACCAAAGACAGTCCAACAAAATGATCTTTCCAAGATCGACCAAAAACTCAGAACACCAACTCTATTCCAAATCAGAAACAGAACTCACTTCTCTCATCCGGAGAAAATAAAACAGGTGCACTCCAATCTGGCCTCAGATTCTGAAAAGTTTCCTGTAGAACTCTCCAATCCAAACATTGCAATATCCAATTGCTTCCAAACTAAAATAGCTACCACCATGCTTCCACTGTGCAACTCTGACTGAACAGATGAAAATGCTGAAGTCGAACACAGACTGGACAGCATATTCCAAAAATAAAGTTCACATATCTAAAAGAAAACTCTGAAGTTTCTCCAAAGCCTGAGCTACTTTACCAAACTCAAAAACCATCCTATTACTAAGCTGAACCATCGGTATTACTTCTGGAATCCAGTTGATACCAAACTCAATCTCCAAATATTAGCAAAACCTTTGACTCCTTGAAGACATCCAGAAAATGTCTCTGAAACACAAGAGAACACTCAAATTATCGTAAGTCACTTTTGCGATCAATCCAGCCTAATTCCAAAATACTGCTCCCTCATTACCAAACATAACAGCTTACGCTTATATGGACAATCCATCGAAGAAATGGAACTACTCTACTACTTCTGAAATTACCTCAAGAAAAACTGCTATGCCAGATGACCTCCTAATCCAAAGCTCTTCGAGAAACTCGGACTCCAAAGCAAACAGGAATACCCAACTGAACACAGCGACAACATCGAACAGATACACTTCATTAACTTGTCCCAAAGAAACATCTTCGGAGACACCCAAAGTCACTATGTCTCATCACACAGCTACTATACCTTGATGTATCAAGATATCATGACTTACTTCTGTCCAACCGACAAATCCAAACTCTAGTTCAATCAAATTACACTTCAAAATGAACTCCGAACCTTAACAGGTTTCCTTCAGAGATCAATGAAATCCTTACACCACTCAAAACTCACTTGAGACGGTAATAGGTCTACAGTCTCGACAAATACACTTCCAACCTCAAACATGAAACTCCAACCATCGGTAGTCGTGTTACACACACCACCACCTATCTACTTTTATAGCTTATTGGAAAGCCTGAACGGGTAACCCAACAAATAGTTAGAAATATATATATATATATATATATATATATATATCAAAATTACAAATACGTTCTCTTAAGAAAGAAAACACTTAAGAGCCTAGGTATTCACTCAACCTAGCGCTGTGATACCACTGTAACGACCCGACTTCCTACGCCCAGGAAGACTTATCGTCTTTAAGAAAAGAAAGAGGTGAGAAAGTAGAAAAGATAGAGAAGAAAGAACAACAACATCAGAATCTCACAGCGGAACGAATAAAATATAATATTCATATAAATATTTACATACTATACAACATCAATCAGAGTTATACAGACAATACATTACATACTAGACAGTTATAAATACCTGTCTAGTTAACACAACTCAATATAATACACAATACATCACAGAGATACCACACAGCGGAACTATACATATATTTACAGCGCTGAAGCCTCCTGCTCCATTGCTCCTTCAGAATTCGTCAAAGCTAAACCTGAATCCCTTGACTACCCGTAAAAATTTGGGTACCCGAGAGTTTATGAAAAACAAAAATAAACTTCGGGTCAGACATGGGTCTGGTATGAGTAACAGGTTTAAGTTGCTTAACTTTGAAAATCTTTTGAAAACAAAAGGTATCACGTAAGACTCCCCACAAATAAACATAGGAAAGTTTTTACCTTACGCTAACCAAAACATTTGATAGGAAATTCTATGATATTATAATAGGTCTAGGGTTTTCAAGTAAATAGAAAATAGCCGAAATTGTTACATGATTAAATTCCAGCTACTAGCCACAAAAGTGGGTAATATAATCAAAACCGTGTGCACTTATTGGATTGTGGATTCCATACAATGGCAGGGCTACTGGGGTACCGCCCGTCACAGTACGTGGCATAGATCAACGTACGGAGGATTACTCCCTTCATACCCTGCAACACGAGGCCGGAACCAATCCTTACTGAACAGTCCCGAACAAGATACACCCCGCAGTTGTTTGCAACCAACTGCCCACACAGCCGAAAATAAAGGGACATCTAGACAGGGGAATATCCTTGTCCTGCTTGGGCATGACCCACCTAGCCTTGCTGCACCTCCCCTGTTTTAGCCATTCCCGGTTGATGAGGCTTGAGGCTACGATTACCTTTAGAGAACATAATTCTTAGAATGCTCATCGTCCGCCTGACGATGTGTTGAAAGCATTCAATCCATACAAGTTCGTTCCGGGTTCGAACGAAACCGAAGGCATTATCTCGTTACACTCAGTTTGGAATCACCCTCAGAGTTAACGACGATAACCCTTGCATTCTGAAACTTCATCTTCACTTCAGATTCACGACCTATCGTTAATTTGGAATCGATGTGGTTTTCGGATATTCCTAATGCGGAAAACCGATCCCGGTCTCATCGAAATCCAAAACGTATCTTTTAAGGCCAAGTTGTCTATTTAGTCTTAACAGTTTAATTCAATATAATTCAATATACACACAGATGGATAATTCATAATATCACAGTAGATAATCACAGATAATCTCATAAACAGATAATCAATATTATCATCTAAACAGATAACCAAATATTGTCATATTTAAACCAAGCATCCATGACACATAGATATAATTCATGCCAGATCACAATCATCAAATGAAATATCAATATCATTCATCCATAAGCAATGATTTATAATCATACCATTTGTAATTAATTTAAAATAAATTAAATTAACTACTTCCATATCTAATTAATTACATTAATTACTTCATCTATAAATCCTGCTTATTCAACCATTAATTAATTACAAATCAAATTAATTAATCATCCTCTAAATATCCATCTTGATTAAACACCTTTGCTTAATCATTTACTAGTTACAATAAGTAATTCGTCTTAAATTAATTTTACAAATTAATTATCCTAAATAATTCATAGTAATTAACATTTAATTCCTTCATTTATTAATTAAAAATAATTACTTACATTTATTCTTAATTAATTACAATAATTAATCACTTCATTATCTATTATTACTTAATTATGTTGAGTCACAAGTTTTATGAAAGTTTTGATTTCTGACAAATAGGGCGATCGACAAAACAAGGTCATTAGAGCTACATATGTTACTATAGATTATAAGTTGATTATTTGATATTGTAATAGTGATAAACTTGTTAAAATCTATCCTCAAATAATCATGCACCTCAATATAATCGATATATATACGTTTTAAAAGCATTGCACATTCATTGTGCAAATTAACAGGTACCGGTCGACCGGTTAATAATCATACGGTCGACCGTTTCTGTGTAAAATGCACAATGAACGTGCACACATGCACATAACGTATATATATTTTAAATTCCTGTCTACTGGTCACTTTTTAACCTGTCGACCGTTTTTGAACAGAAAGCAATTTTTCCAAAAGACACTTCTCTTCTCCAAAGGTTGCATCTCTTACCTTTCACCAAAGATCATATCTCTTAATGGCAAAGAGTTACAACCATTCTTATCTATATAAACTCATCCAATTCATTGATTAAAACAATAACGATTTCATATTCTTTTAATCTAATCTCTGATCTTAATTCTGCATTATAAAAGCTCTAAATTATTTATTGAATCTTTGAAACTATTTCATATCCTTTGATTCAATAATATACTTTCCTTAATCTTTTCAAAACATCATATCGCATACTTTGAGGATAAGATTATAGGAAGGGTGTACTGCTAGTGACAAATCCGTGTTTTCAAGAGCACAAGTTGTCAACAACAATTGTATTTGTTCTTTTGTTGAAGTCCTCTGTGTTGTAAGAGGCAAGTGTTGAAGTCCTCAGTGTATTAGAGGCGTGAAATCCCGTTCGGCTGTTCGGGTGTTGTAAACCTGTTCCTCCGGATGAAGCGAGGAAGTTAATAGTGAAAATCCAGATAGAAGTCTGGGACTGGACGTAGGACGGTGCTCCGAACCAGTATAAAAATCTCTGGTGTGATTTTTCTATTTTTTATTTACTATGCTATTATCATCTTTTTCCGCATTTGTATTGTAATCCATATTACACGATCCGTGTATACTATATTAGCACATATAATTGTATACACACCGCACTTTCAAATTAAACAATTCTTAATTATATCATTAATTACATTAATTAATGATCTCTAGTTTATTTTTAAATTAAATTCCTTTATTTAAGTTAAACACAATTATTAATCCCCTTGATTAATAACAATCCAGTAATTAACTACCCTTAATTACTTATTTAATAAATTAATTATTCCATAATTAATTATCTCCATAATTAATCCCCTGATTAATAACAAAATTAATTACCCAAAATTACTTCACTTACAAATCCTCTTGTATTAATTACATTCAGTAATTATCATCCAATTACTTCCCTAAGTAACCCTGCTCCATTAATTACACCAAGTAATTACACTTATCAAATCATCAAATGATTTCTTAAATTAATTAAACTGAATTAATTAACTTAATTTAATCATAACATCAAAATTAATTACAATAAGTAATTAATCTTCTAATTACTTTTATCAAGTAATTACTCTTAACAATTTACAATAGATTATCTAAATTAATTAATCTAATTAATTAATAAAATTAATCACATTAATTAATTAATAAATAATCCTTAGTTAATTATCTAATAACATTTCTTAATTTACTTCCTTATTAATCTCTAATTCTAAATCATTAATTTATAAATTTAATGATAAATCATTCCTTTATTTCCTTATTAATTAAGTCACTTATTACCTTAATTATCTCTAAGATAGTTCATTCCTTTATTAATGATGTTATTAATATTAAAGTGTGTTTAAAACATTATTTTTAAATTTAAGATTCAAATTACATTTTTGAATTTAAGATTCAAAAATGATTATTATTTAAACATTTACAAAATTTAAATTCAATTTAGAATCTTGTAATTACATTTATTACTTACATATGAAATTTTATATAAGGAAAAGCCTTTAAATTAAACTACTTAACTTCTAGTAAAAAAATAGCTTTTAAATTACATTGTATTTATACTTTTTTTTTCAATATTCAGATTTGAACTGATTAAGTTCTCAGATTTGAATACAAGAAGAACTTGAATCCAATAATTTAACTTTGATTTAAAATTTTGATTTAAACTTGCTTTTTAAAAAAAAACTTGACTTAAAACTAAATTTTCAAATCCAAATCTATTTTAAAACCTTAAGATTCAAATGTTCATTCATACTTTAAATTTTTGAATTTAAATCACGGTTTAAATTCTGTTTTTAAACTTTAAACTAATTAAAAATTTGAAACCCTGTCAGGTTTTTAAACCTGAAAACCCCCCCTTTAAACACTTAAAACTTTATTTCATGTCAAATTTGAATTTAAAAATAAACTTAAATTCAAATTGCAATCTGAATTTAAACTTGAATTTATACTTAACTTTTATTTTAACTTAGTTCAACTTTTTTAATTTACAGTAAAGCTTCAGGAAAAAGATCAAGTTCTGGAACCTGTAACAACCATGTACTCTAGTCTCCCACCTTGCTTCGAGTCTCAACCCCAAAAACTTCGAGTAAAAATATGATTCAACCCGAGTAAATCTCGAGTTCAAAAACCCACAAACATTCCAACCTTCACCAGTTTCAAGACCTTCCACCAGGAAACAAAAGTACACGGTGCACATGCACCGTGACTTTGATCAACTCCGACCTCCCACCAGACCTCCATCTCATCGGCAACCATCTCCAGATGACTTCACGATCATCCAAAACCATTTCAACATCCCGAATCAAAATCGAGTTAGTTGCTCAAACCTGGAAACGCGATCAGGCCTCCACCCAAACCTGGAACCTCACGCCGCACTTCAAACTCCGACCACCATATCATCAGAGACTCCGGTCAAAGCTTCATCAACACTTCAACGACCATTTCCCAAACCCCCATGGCACTCGATGCTCCAGTGACCTCCAAATGCACTTGTTTCTCCAGCACGGCTAAACTAGGTTTAGCAACAAAACTCAACCACCACAGTCGCCACCGTGGCCGTGACCACCTCCTACTATTTTTCCCATCACCTCGGCAAACTTCTCCACCTCCTCGCACAACCCGACCACCTTTAATCCCATAGATCATCAGAGATTCCCAAAAACCCATAAACAGTACAACCCAGAATTGCACTTTCAATGCTTTATTAAATATAGTGACTTTAATTTTAAAAATCAAGTTTTTATTTAGTGTTTTAGTTTATATGCCTGAACTAAGTAATTATGAATTTTGAGTTTCATCAAATCTTGAGTTTATACTGTCTTGCTATCTTTCCAGAGCAAAATTTTAAATTTTGTTTAGCTTAATAACATTTTAACATCACCTACTGATTCTGAGTCCTAACAATAAATAGTAAAGATTTTTAAACTAATCTGGGTTTTGAAATTTTAGCACAGAGATGATCCTCAGGCATTTACAAACACATATACATCATACATCCCAAAAATACACAGAGATATTCCCAAATATATTCACATGCAAACTTATTTCAGATATAATAAAGCAACCATATTTATATTTTAGTTTAACAGAAAATGTTACTCACCTGATTAAAGAAAGGAGCAGAGCACAGTTTTGAACTTTAATAACTGGAAACTGTTTTGCTTTCCAAAATTCTTGCCTTGTTGAAGATGCTTCAGTTGGAATACTATTTTAGTTTGTATAGATGGGAATGTTTACCATTATTTCTTTGTTTCAGGTTTTAATGAACGAACTAAAAACAGTATGCATATATAAAGAAGTTTTACAGGGGTAGGTACTAACTGGGATAAGCATATGCTAGAACAATGATACTTTTTGTTTGTATCAGGCAATTGCTTTATTTCTGGAGGCTGAAAGATTTTTATACAAATTTCGAAATGACATGTTTGTATGCTAGAGATGAAAGCTTTAAATGTTAATGTACTTTTATGTTTACAGCAACCTTGTTTTTATGCTTAGATATTTTTGTTTATACTTTGCTTTGTATTAGCTTGTTTCACAATCTACTTTATATGTTAATTTTATTTACTCTTTAGCTTACATATCTATTTTACAGTTATCATTACTTGCCTGCATATCTTTTATTATTTTGTTTTATGCTTGATGTTTATATTCTTTGCCTTGTATGTTTTCTTTACAGGCTCCAATTAGATTTATACAAAGCCTGGTACAAATCTCTATTATTTTGTTTCTTAACTTGATGTTTTGTACTTCTATGAATCTTAATTCACAAGCTACTAACATTTTGTTTATGTTTTCATACTTGTCCTACAGGCTATCTTCATTCTTTAACTTTCCTGGCAACAAACATATTTATTTTGCTTTGCTTGTTCTTCCTTAGATACATAGACATTTATCTTACTTTGCATTTGTTTTAGACTTACCTTAGCATTCTTACTAGCCTGCACATTTTACTTTGCAGGTTACAAATTTGCATTGCCTTGATTCTTTGTTCTAAGCTATTTCATCTTTGTGTTTAGATATTTTGTTTATTTTGTTTCTCTTTTATTTTAACATAACTATAAAATACTAATTTTAATTATTATTTATTATTATACTTATGCTAAATATTTATAAGGTTTATTTTAAGTTAAAACATTTTAAAAGATTCTATTTTAAACTTTAAACCAAAGTTCTTCCAATTATACACACACACACATATATATATATTCAACAATTTCTATTTATTTTAAATCTACTTTTAAAGATATTATATTATAAATAAATCTCATTATCAAAATAATTTATAAAAGAAATTATCACCATATAAATAAATTACGTATTTTATCAACTATATTTAAAACAAGAACAAAATAACCTTTGTTAAATTTAAATTTAAGTTAAAATCATTTAATCAAATTTTAACTTTATCTTTAGTATATTTTTAAGGCCAAATTATTATTTATTTATTTTCTATATTTTTGAATCAAATTTCAAATTACCAATACATTAGAATTTGAAAACAAATCCTTATTTTTTTAATTTTAAAAATAGATCTTTAGATTATATACAAATATATATTTATTATTAGAAAACAACTTACTAGCTTTTAAAAGATGAATTATCAGTTAAATGTTTATTTTAAAGAAGATTATTAAATCAATTCAATATTATTAACAAATATTATCAAATCAGTTTAATTTTTAATGCTGATTATTAAATTGATATTGCCCCAAATTTCCGGGATATCACATGGTTTTCCTTTTAGCGGAGGAATAGTTACGTTGAAAATGTTAGAAATAGGTTAATCATGGTGTTTGTTACTTGTTTATGGAAATTATTAATACTATACTTAACATTAAAAAAGATGCATAAACTTGTCTATTTGTGAGATTCAAGAATGAAGTGTCTAGGCAAGGCCTTAATGCGGCCAATGCTCTAACTTACATGGCTTTTACTCTTGAATGAGTAATGGATAAGTTGAAATGTCGAAAACGAGTTAAGTATATGGACATTGATTCTTATAAGCAATTGTTTTAACTAGATAATCGATTGTCGACTATCGAACTAAACCTATTATTTACTTAGATCTTTGAAATGAATGTTTTAAAGATGATATAAATATGGAATGATTTTGGGTTTTTATGAAAATGAGTTAATAAGATTCATTTTTAACCCCTTTTCATTTCACTTGTGAATGTAAATAAATCTTTAAAAGAACGTTTTAAAGATAAGTATAAGCGAAATTGTTTTGAATTGTAGTGATAATGTTTAAGTAACATTGGTCTTAACCCTTTTGAATGGATTTGTAAAAGTACTTAGATCTTTTAAATGGATATTTTAAAGGAAATTATATGTAAGGAATCTTTTGGAAAAAGATAGGAAAGGAAAAATTTTAAGTAAGAAATTTTGTTAATGTTTTGTGAATATACTTATACCATTTAAGATAAGTATATGGATATCTTTTGAAGTACTGAAAGGGTACAAATGAATAGTAGAAATTGATAAAAGATGTTTTATTAGATAAAAGAAATTTTACTAATAAAAGAGGTTTAAATTAATAAAAGATTAGTTAAACAAAAGGGGGATTAGAAGTTGCTTATGTGACTTGATCGTACTTTATGTGACTTGATCAAGCTTTGTACATTCACTCATTTATGCAAAACATTCAATTATATACTTAGCACTAAAAGATGATGAAGCAAGTTTATTTATCTATGGGAATTAAGATTGATGTTTATGTTGGGATATGAGTAATAGAGCTCTAACCTACTGGCTTCACTCTTGATCAAGAGATATCGTGAGATGAAAATATTAAAAACATGATAAGCATACAAGAATTGGTTGCGACCATTCCCATTATCATTGAATGACTAAATTCATCGATTCAGTTTTGAAGAGATCGGGATCAGTAAGTGTTTTACATATCGAAAACCACTTCAAGACTGAGATATGCATTCTTTCTGGAAGTGGATATATTCGAGATGCTGAATCCATGTGTGGTTTCAAGATCTGTTCGAGATGTGGGAATCCAATTTGAGATTTGTGATTTGTTCGAGTAATGAAGACTTGTGTGGAAAATGCCGAACGTATTCTCAATATCAGAAATGGCTAAAACAGAGTAGGATACACAATCTAAGGTTTTTCAGTTCTGCGAAGGAGTATGTCAACTCTATATTTGGAGTATGCTTGTCGATTATTTCTCTGGGAATTGATGATACTTGGTTCCACTTGGTTGTTTGGGCATGGGCTAGTTGTGCTTACCTAAAGGTATATTTTAGTTAGAGACATATGTCACTCGGAAGCACTTTCTGACCCTTGTGCAAGAGATTGGATCCGGCTCTACCAGAGAAATCTCGACAGAAAATCCAATATGGGAACTTTCCTTATCAGATTTGATTATACTCCTAACATTCCGTTGAATGTAACCAATGTAGCCGTTCCAGCTATTTTTTTGATTTATATTCTTCACCCTGGACATTATCTAATATATCACCTTATGTACCTAGTAGATGGTGGTTCTTTTGAGGGGATAACTGTTATGGAGTTCCATGTGGTCTCAAATGTACAATTTTATGCTAGCTATATATTTCTTGAGCTTCTCATACCAGACTTATGGCTGACACGTGACTTTTTTCCCCCTAAATTCCTCGTGTGCTCTTTCGAGTAGTTTGAGAAAAGCATGTTTTCGTTGGTGTTCTTAAGAGCTTGAAAAGACAATTTGGATGTTTCACCTACTATATTATTCCTATTTCCTCCGCATTACATTGCATATATCAGCATTTGTGAGGACAGGTTGTTATGACTATCCAAGCTGATGATAGTACATAGGTTTCGTAACGTCGAAATTTTTGTATCGGAGTAACCCTTTGTACTGTTCTTTTGATATTATATATTATCATTCTGCTACTAAGATTTTGATAGTATGTTCTTTACTTTCATATTCTATTTCTTTTTATTTTTCCCTAATAATTCATCATTCCAACACTTGGGTGCTCGACACATGAATACCGTGAATGTATCAGCATCAACAATCGGGGGTCGAAAGGGCAGGTCATTACACACATCATCGAGCAGATAATCTTAATGGTTTAATTAAATTACTGAGGATTATGTATATTTCACATTGGTAAGAAACTCATATTTTCTCTCGAGTATATGAGAATACTATGTAATGCGATGTGTTAGTTTAGGTTAGCTAAATTCATTTCACCTCATGTAATCAGTTTTACCTTTAGACCGTATCCAGTTTCCTTTTACTGCTAATAATTTCTCAAAGAAATTCCTTCACTATAAAGTTGGTATTTTTTAAAACAAATTGTTTCTCGGTGCAACGGAGTAAGCACTTATAAAAAAGTTATGAATTTCTTTGTATATAAAACTGATTTGGTTTCATTTTATAAAATGTACGTTCAAAACATAAATATGCCATTCAATGATAGTCCTTCCTAAAATTCTTTTGTAAAGAGTGATATAAGATCTCCCATGAACAATTATTACACGTAAACTTTCGAGTTGCACAACCTACCAACACCTTGACCTATGATATGTTGGTGTTTCTTATAAACTCCTATCTTATATGACTTTGTAATATATCATTTAGATGAAAAAATATTAACCTTGTGTACTATTCTTAAGTATATGACCTTATAGAGAGAAAATTCAACACTCACAGTTAATCCTACTTTGTCTAGCAAAGTTCGATTACTCTTTATCGAAACATCATTATGTATCACACGGAGGAGTGACTTTTTAGAGTGAATCTTTATTCATTTTTAGGTATGTTCAGAACTCTTTTCAATATACTCACCTATTCAATCAAATTGATCCATTTCTATCGCATGTTACATTATTTAATTTTGTTGTATATTCCATGGGCATACCATAGACTTATACATGTGTAACATATGTTCATGTTTGTGACGACTCATCGGTGAATAAAATGTAGTACGTGGAATCATTTTGGTATTAGCAAACTTACGATTGCATACATTTATATGCATCAATCTGAAGATTTAATCAAATTTTATAATGCTCATACTAAATGGGTGAATTGCCTTAGATTGTTTGAGATACAAACTGTAGGATCGATTTCACCCTAGAGGAGGGTGAATAGGGTGATACTGTTAATTGTAAAAATTATCGTGGAAGCTTATAAAATATTTCAACACAGATATATCAAAATAATAACAGCACGGATAATAGCAGAATAATAAATGCAGAAATAAAACGACATAGAATTTATCCAACTTCGGCAAAACCGTGCCTACGTGCTACCCCCAAGGTTTCTACTAGAAATTAAGTAGTCACACGCTTACATACGTAAACTCGCGACACCCGCTACTGACTAACCTAACTCTACGCTCAAAACCCTGCCACAACTCAGCCACTGAGTTGCGAATTCTCAAACTATGCCACGTAGTTTGTCCCCTAGTCACACGATTAGTAATTACAATGGTTTAAAGGATAAAATACAAAAAACAACAATTTAAAAAAAATTAAACACCAAAACCCTAATTATTCCTTCTTAATATAATCCAACACTAAAGAGAGAAAGGGGCCGGCCCAATATTATTCTCTTTATTTATTCGGTCCGCTCCTTTGTTTAACAATGGCCTCCTTCCTTCTTTCATTCGTTCCTCTTAGCTTTGAAATTAGGGCTTTGTAAAATATGATTGAAAATGATTTGTAAAATTTTATTATATCATGTTGAAGTTAGAATGATGTTTTAGAACTTTTAAAGTCGAATTAAAAGTTTATTTGTGAAAATTAAATATTTTAATATTTAATCGACTAGTGAAATTAGTCAATTTTCGAACAGTCTCAGAATTGGACGAAACTAGTTCCATTAGATCCGTAATAGTTTGTTATTATCGGATTTCAATTTTCGTAGTAATCGGAGTTATTGTTTGATCGTGGCAGCTTGAAACGCATCGAAATTGTTTTAATATTAATTTGGCGAGTTAAAATAGCCATTTTTCAAAAAGTCTCGGATTTCGACGAAACCAGTTTCATCGGATCCATAATGTGATATTATTGTAAGGTTTCAAATTTCGTGTCAATCGGATTTATCGTTTGTCCGGTGCAAGCTAAAACGCCTAGAAAATCGTTTAATCGGGTTAATTTCAAATCGAACGTTTATTGCCATATCTCGCACAGATGATCGAATTAGCTTTCGAAACCTGTTCCATTGCGTCTGGAACGCGGGATAAACCCTTGAAACGTCGGTCACCGTGCGTAAATCGGAGGTCGGAAAATCCCGGATGAATAGTGTCGTTCAAACTTCTATAAATAGGACCATTCCCTTCACAAAATGAAAAAAAAATATTAGGGTTTAAAACCCTAGCCGCCGGCTATACAACCAAAGGCCAGAAATGCTCCATTCTTCTCGCCTTAATTTCTTCAAATCTATGCATCGATTCGAGAAAGCATTAACTACAATGTTGTAGTGCTCGACAAGATCTTCAGATCCATACGGTCGAGATGGGGTTTAGCGTCGCGTGGAGGTGGGAATATGGCCGCGTTCGGCTACAGTTGCGCACGACTTTCGAGGCCATATAAAGGGCCGAGTGTCAGGTGGTGGTGGTTGAAGGTAGAGGGAGAGATGCTCTTCAAGATGGAGGTGCCTGATCGAATTATAAACGTTCGAGGAGGGGATGGTTTCAAACCCTATTTTGGAGCTATGGGTTCGGTAATATCGTGATGGCCTGGGGATATTTGCGTGAAAGAGGAAGGAGAAGGATGAAGGGGTACGCAAGGTCATGATGGGAAGATAGTGGATCCAAGGGCTGAGAATAGATGAAGGTTAAAATTATAAAGAAAAGTTGTAAATTGTTTATATAAAATTCGTGAAACTTGTAAAAATCATATCTTTTTCACACGAGGTTGAAAACGCGCGAAACTAGTTGCGTTGGAATCGTATGGACGAGCACTACGTTATGGAATTGGATTGGAGTCGTTTGGAGTTAGTGAAAATTTCGGGTAAAATTAAACTTCCGTTTAATTTTATTCGAAATAAATCGCTAAAACGAAATTGAAATCAAGGTGGGAACTTCTCACTCAATCGAATCGGTTTCAATTTTAATTTTAAATAGTTATATTTAAAATTCTTGAATGCATGTTTGAATGATGATTGTTATCTATTGATTGTTAAAATAGACATTATGCGCCGTTAGTAAGCGGATGTTATTTATTAAAAACATATACCGTGAATATTTCATAAACAGTGAAATTGGTATTATTTATGTACTTGGATTTGATTTCCCGCAGTATATAGCGGATGAGACCCTATTTTCGCCGTCTATTAAGCGGATAATATTTTAAATCCCATATACCGCGATAATTTCGTACTGGAACGGAATTGGTATTGTGCTAACATCTTTGGATGCAGGAAAACAGGTTGGAGGGATCCAACTGGATTCCTCAACAGTATTTATTTGATTATGGATATTTTGATATTCGTTGATTATCATATCGATATGTGATATCGTTGTTGTCGTGATTGACTATTTGGTATGTAGCATCATTGGACCACATTTTGGAATTTTAAAAGGATTTTAAAGTGATTTTTGCAAGTATACGTTTATAAAATATTTTTGGAATTGATCCATTTTAAATAAATAAACGTTATAAATTTTAATGTTATAAAAATTTTGATTTTTGAGAAAAATAGTTAAAAGTTGATTTTTGAAAATATGGGGTTAATGATTTTATAAAATAGTTAAGTTGCGATTAATTGAATTTATTATGAAAAGTTGAAATATAGGATTTATAAAATTTGATTATTTTATAAATCAAAAATGTTGAAATTATAAAGGACTTTAAAGACGTTTTGAAATAATAATATAAATTGATTTATATAAGAGATTTATAAATTGATATTTATAAATTAAAAATATTTGAATTATAAAACGAGTTTTTATAAGTGTTAGAATGAATTGTGAATAAAATTCGTAAATGAATGAAATTTATAGAATTATAAACAGTGAAGTTATAAATGGAATTTTATAAGCAGTAGGTTTATAAAATTTATGAAGTTATTAAAGAAATAGATTGGGTGAATAAATGAATCTTATGAGTTATAAGATTTATAATTTGGGAAGTTAAAGGAACGATTTTGTAAACAAATAAATTGTAAGTGTTTAACTTATAATGTGAACTTTTGGTTTATAATTGAGTTATAAATCGAATAGGTTAATAAAGGAGATTTATAAAGGAAGTAGTTATAAAACAAATAGAAATAGAATTTATAAACGTTGTCTTATAAATTCGCAACGACTTATTTTTGATAAGTTAATTGTTGTAACTTATTAATGGAGTTATATTCAAGTTTTAGACGGTGAATAATCCTTTAAAATGAAACGTATAGAAATGATGAAATTGTTAACGTAGTATATTCACGTTTTTGAATAGTGAATAATATGTTAAAGAAATTGTTTTGAATGTGATGTTTTAAATAGAATTAAAACGATCTAACGATGTTTTTTTAAATGTGTTAAGATTCGAAACCATAGATTTCAACATTCATTGTTGAAATAGACGTTTTCGAGAAATAGAAGGGAATGGTGGACTATAACACTGTTGTTATAGTAAATGATTTCCGAAAGGAAATGTTTTGTATAGTATTGGGATTTATATATCTATTTTAATTTTGAATCCCTATACTAGTGATTTTGGGTTGTCGTAACGATGTTTTACGCAACATTCGTTTTGGCCCAAATAAATATGTTTAAGAGAATGATTTCCTTAAAGAATGAAATATATACTTAATCTCGATTTAAGTATATTGAATATTTTCCAAGTGTTGAAAATAAATGGATTTGTGAATTATTTATTAAATAAGTATGGAAATGTTTTCCAATATAAAGTGAATATTTTGAGAATTTATCGTTTTGAAGATAAATTGAAAATGAATAATTGAAATCGTATATTCATAGATATTTTTGAATATAAATTGACTATGGAATTTATAAAAGAAAGTGGAATTCGTTTAAAAATAAATATTGATTTATTTTTGAAGTATGAAAATTATTTATCTTGTAAAGATATTTTTGGGAAATAAATAATTTGGAAAATTATTTGGAATCTGGTGATGTTGTGCATATCCATTGATAGTTCAATAACCGACTATCAATATTTACCTTTGAAAGGTATTTGTTGTGATTTGTTTGAATTTGAATGCCACACTTATTTTTGAATAAGCGCTCACTATTCGGGTTATCCGGGAAAGGATCTTTGGGTCGTATAACCCATTCCGAGTAGGTGATACGTCGTTATGGATTGCATTTAAAGACCGGTGTTGAAGACCGGATATTTGCGAGAGCGATAGGTTGACCTGTCGATTGACTCTGCACCGAGTTGCTCCGGTATAGAGTTCTCCATATGTGATGGGGAATCCGATCAGGATTGTGGATATCCGGATTGCAAGGACTTCTTTGTAAGTGCCTTTGGTTCTGTTCGAGCCCGGAACAGACTTGTATGGATTGTATGTCTGACATTAAAAATTGAGATATAAAGCTGATTTCTTTCAAATATATTTCTGTTGGTGGCGGAGGATTTATTCTCTTAGCTTAACACCCTTCTCTGAGACGTACGAGTTTAGAGGTTATGTAGTTGAAGGTTTTTAGCGATATATTCCCAATTTGGTAATGTGACATGCTGAGTGTTGCTGTGAAATGATCATTGTGTTGATCATTTGTGATAGGATCATTTGTTTGATCGTTTATCTTTGTGATCATTTCTATGATCATTTGTTGACTCAAAGCACAGCTTTTGTATAAAGTGTGGCTTTGTGGACGAGACTTCGTCGAGCTTCACACCCCGGAATGGTCAAAACAGGAAAGATGCAGGAAGGTTATGAGGGGTAGCTCCCTTTAGGATATGTGCATTTCCTTCTGGAAAAGGGTGGTATCATGGTATGGAGCCCAGATACTTACTCATGTTGAAACACTTATTATTTGGTGTGATGTTGATTACGAGCGCTCGGATAAAGGTCCCAAAGGACCGGGGGATGGCATACTCGTGTCAGTAGTTACCCAGTTAGGGGTAACCCGGCCTTGTGTTGGCAGAGATCCGGTTAGGTTCTCGGGGACGTCCTTCCAGAGGCGTTCTCATGTGGCAATGGGAAGTTCCTTGGCCTGACCATTCGTTGGAAATCCAAAGAAACAATACGATCTTGTACGGTTTTAGTTGTATAACCTGCCATGGAATGTGGCGGTAACCTGCTATTGAACATGGTAGCTATAGTAGGCATAAATGCGGAATGCCTATGCTGGCTAAGATTTATATTCTACTTTCGAAATGATTTTCCCTACACTATGCACTAATAATAATATCAAATGTTCTTTTTAATGCGTATCAAGCATCTTTGACTAGCATAAGGAGAAATCTCCTCCGATTCTGCGTTTGCATTGTGTGTGTGTGCAGGAGGCCTTATGGTAGTCTCATTTTTAAAAACATTGCGAATTGACTTTAAAAATATTCCTCTATTTTGATTTTAAAGACAAATAAACTGTTTTGAGTTCTCACACCAGTCACATGAGTGACTCGGAGTTTATTGTTTTCCTTCCTAAACTTTGGGTGCCCACCAATTTCCACACGGGTAGTCAAGAGTTAAGGTTTATCGGGATATTCTGGATATTTAGGAGTTGCTGGAGGCAAGCTGGATGGCATGGCGTATTACTAGTATATAGTATTTCTTTTCCACTGTTTGATGTTGTTTGTTGTTGTACACTCTGATGTAATGAAATGTAATGTGATGTAATGTAATAACTGATATAGTTCTTTGTTTAAAGATTATTCATTTATTTATTATATGTTGTTCCGTTGCGATTGTGAGATTCTGATATTGTTATGCTGTTTTCTTTCCGTTCTATTTTCTTTTCTCTATATTTTCTATCCTCTTATCTCTCCTTCTACCTTTTTCTTTTTCTTAAAACCCTAACTATTCGGTTTTTCGGCAACGAAAAATCGCGTACGTTACATTTGGTATCAGAGCATATGGTTAAGCGACAACAATGGTTCTGTTGGGTATTACTCATTAGAGATAGAGTCAGTAGTACTCTAGAATGAGTTGAGTGTAATAATAGCTATGAGAGCGTATTTGTTAGTGAATATAAAATTGTTTTGTATTGTGTTGACTTATCGGTTGATTGTTTATAGATTCCGGTCAATGTAGTCTAGCTAACTATCGTAGATAGTGGTTTCTAAACTCTTAAACAAGATAAACCGACACGATATTGTTTTAAATTGGGTAAATGAAATAATTTTACCTTGATTATATTTTATATATAAAGAAATAATTTTTCAGAATTATTAAAGGGTATATAAGTTGATTGTTTGGTTGTTAGAATAATCTAAATTGAAGAATAATTGTATAAGTAAAATGAATTATAAGAATTGAATTATAATTAAAGTGATTTACAATTGTGAAATAAACTTATATATATAAGAAGTGAAACTATATGAATATATTTATGAATATGAGTTGTAAATAAAAAATGAATTTAAAGTTAAATGGAAATTTACTTTAGAATTAGAATTTGAATTGATTTATAAGTGGGAATTTAAGTTATGTAAAACCAAGTGATGTTTATAAAATGAAGTATAACTTAAGAGATGTTGAATGAAGTTGATATTGGTATCAAAGTAAATTAATAAAGTTAAGTGATAAATGTGAACTAAAGTTATATAAATGAAATTCAACTTTTGTAATTGAATTGAATGAATGGATTGAATATTAATCAATTAAATGTGAATAATTGATATGGAATAATGAATGTAAGTGTTAATTCATTAAAATCTAATGTTATTGGAAGTTGAAAGATTGAATGAAAATCAATTTAATTAAACCAATTGAAAGTAATGGTGTTAAACCAAATTGAATGAATATAAGCAAAGGAATTTGGTTGTAATTAATATACATTGGTTGTTATATGATTGTTAGTTGATTGTATATAATTCATTAAGTGTTAATGAAATTGAATTAGCGAAATTGGAAGCTAAAGTAATTGAAATTCAATTGGAAGTTAAATGAATCTTAAATAGAATTGAATTTGATTTGGAAGTAAACCAACTTGAATAAGAATTAGTGAACATAAACTAATTGAAAATGAATGTTAGTAAAAACATCCACTGTTAATGAATCGAATGTGATTAAATTGAAAACCCATTTCATTTAATATTAATGAGAGTATGAATGAACATTTATTGGTTATGGATGTTAGTTGAATGTTAGTTGAATGCTAGTTGGTTGATGGTTGAATATATGTTGCTTTTACTGCATTTGCTATGTTGGCATATATAGTTATTATGTTGCTATATGTTGTATATCGATACTATTGTCTATATACATGTTCTCATCTATTTGTTGAGTGTTTAGTAGGTGCGGATCGCGTTTGCTTCGCATTTGGAGCTCGCTTTCGCGCTATATTAGCCGTATATGCTTGCTAATAAAATATAAGGTACATATCTCGGATTACATACCGTACTTTTACACTTTTTTCCCTACGGGATGCCTTATTACTTGATGATATGTATATTTGTGATATATATACTGTCATTTTTTTTTCGGATCGAGCAGCGCAAAGGAGACTATGGCGAATTTTTCCGAAAATTTAAGGCGTTAGAAAAAATTTGAGAAAATTGGAAAATTTGCGAAAACTATAACTTTGATTTTGGAATTGAAAGTTAAACAATAGTAGTTGTTTTTGAAAAGAAAACTAAGTATGATTTGAAAACTTAGTAAAGTTATTGTAAGAAGTTTGACTATGGATTTTGGGAAAGTTAATAGATTTTGTAACTTTTCTGACTTGGTAATTTCGAGGACGAAATTCTTTTAAGGGGGGAAGTATGTAACGACCCAGAATTTTAATTAATTAAAATTTGTATATTTAATTAATTTTAAATATTAATAAGTGAAATTTATAAGTCGAATAAATTTTATTTCGAATAATTGGATTTAATTAAATAATTAAATCGATAATTTAATATGTGAAAATACAGAAATAATTGAAAATTGGGTAAAATATGATTGAAAATGATTTGTAAAATTTTATTATATCATATTGAAGTTAGAATGATGCTTTAGAACTTTTAAAATCGAATTAAAAGTTTATTTGGGAAAATTGAATATTTTAATATTTAATCGACTAGTGAAATTAGTCAATTTTCAAACAGTATCAGAATTGGACGAAACTAGTTCCATTGGATTTGTAATAGTTTGTTATTATCGGATTTCAATTTTCGTAGCAATCAGAGTTATCGTTTGATCGTGGCAGCTCAAAACGGATCGAAATTGTTTTAATATTAATTTGGCGAGTTAAAATAGCCATTTTTCAAAAAGTCTCGGATTTCGACGAAACTAGTTTCATCGGATCCGTAATGTGATATTATTGTAAGGTTTCAAATTTCGTGTCAATCGGATTTATCGTTTGTCCGGTGCAAGCTAAAACGCCTAGAAAATCGTTTAATCGGTTTAATTTCAAATCGAACGTTTATTGCCATATCTTGCACAGATGATCGAATTAGCTTTCGAAACCTGTTCCATTACGTCCGGAACGCGGGATAAACCCTAGAAACGTCGGTCACCACACGTAAATCGGAGTTCGGAAAATCCGGGATGAATAGTGTCGTTCAAACTTCTATAAATAGGCCCATTCTCTTCACAAAATAAAAAAAATTAGGGTTTAAAACCCTAGCCGCCGGCTATGCAACCAAAGGCCAGAAATGCTCCATTCTTCTCGCCTTAATTTCTTCAAATCTATGCATCGATTCGAGAAAGCATTAACTACAATGTTGTAGTGCTCGACAAGATCTTCAGATCCATACGGTCGAGATGGGGTTTAGCGTCGCGTGGAGGTGGGAATATGGCCGCGTTCGGCTACAGTTGCGCATGACTTTCAAGGCCATATAGAGGGCCGAGTGTCAGGTGGTGGTGGTCGAAGGTAGAGGGAGAGATGCTTTTCAAGATGGAGGTGCCTGATCGAATTATAAACGTTCGAGGAGGGGATGGTTTCAAACCCTAGTTTGGAGCTATGGGTTCGGTTGTATCGTGATGGCCTGGGGATATTTGCGTGAAAGAGGAAGGAGAAGGATGAAGGGTTACGCACGGTCATGATGGGAAGATAGTGGATCCAAGGGCTGAGAGTAGATGAAGCTTAAAATTATAAAGAAAAGTTGTAAATTGTTTATATAAAATTCGTGAAACTTGTAAAAATCATATCTTTTTCATACGAGGTCAAAAACGCGCGAAACCAGTTGCGTTGGAATCGTATAGACGAGCACTACGCTATGGATTTGGATTGGAGTCGTTTGGAGTTAGTGAAAATTTCGGGTAAAATTAAACGTCCGTTTAGTTTTATTCGAAATAAATCGCTAAAACGAAATTGAAATCAAGGTGAGAACTTCTCACTCAATCGAATCGGTTTCAATTTTAATTTTAAATAGTTATATTTAAAATTCTTGAATGCATGTTTGAATGATGATTGTTATCTATTGATTGTTAAAATAGACATTATGCGCCGTTAGTAAGCGGATGTTATTTATTAAAAACATATACCGCGAATATTTCATAAACAGTGAAATTGGTATTATTTATGTAATTGGATTTGATTTCCCACAGTATATAGCGGATGAGACCCTATTTGCGCCGTCTATTAAGCGGATAATATTTTAAATCCCATATACCGCGATAATTTCGTACTGGAACGGAATTGGTATTGTGCTAACATCTTTGGATGCAGGAAAACAGGTTGGAGGGATCCAACTGGATTCCTCAACGGTATTTATTTGATTATGGATATTTTGATATTCATTGATTAGCATATCGATATATGATATCGTTGTTGTCGTGATTGACTATTTGGTATGTAGCATCATTGGACCAAATTTTGGAATTTTAAAAGGATTTTAAAGTGATTTTTGAAAGTATACGTTTATAAAATATTTTTGGAATTGATCCATTTTAAATAAATAAACGTTATAAATTTTAATGTTATAAAAATTTTGATTTTTGAGAAAAATAGTTAAAAGTTGATTTTTGAAAATATGGGGTTAATGATTTTATAAAATAGTTAAATTGCGATTAATTGAATTTATTATGAAAAGTTGAAATATAGGATTTATAAAATTTGATTATTTTATAAATCAAAAATGGTGAAATAATAAAGGACTTTAAAGACGTTTTGAAATAATAATATAAATTGATTTATATAAGAGATTTATAAATTGATATTTATAAATTAAAAATATTTGAATTATAAAACGAGTTTTTATAAGTGTTAGAATGAATTATGAATAAAATTCGTAAATGAATGAAATTTATAGAATTATAAACAGTGAAGTTATAAATGGAATTTTATAAGCAGTAGGTTTATAAAATTGATAAAGTTATTAAACAAATAGATTGGGTAAATAAATGAATCTTATGAGTTATAAGATTTATAATTTGGGAAGTTAAAGGAACGATTTTGTAAACAAATAAATTATAAGTGTTTAACTTATAATGTGAACTTTTGGTTTATAATTGAGTTATAAATCGAATAGGTTAATAAAGGAGATTTATAAAGGAAGTAGTTATAAAACAAATAGAAATAGAATTTATAAACGTTGTCTTATAAATTCGCAACGACTTATTTTGATAAGTTAATTGTTGTAACTTATTAATGGAGTTATATTCACGTTTTAGACAGTGAATAATCCTTTAAAATGAAACGTACAGAAATGATGAAATTGTTAACGTAGTATATTCACGTTTTTGAATAGTGAATAATATGTTAAAGAAATTGTTTTGAATGTGATGTTTTAAATAGAATTAAAACGATCTAACGATGTTTTTTTAAATGTGTTAAGATTCGAAACCATAGATTTCAACATTCATTGTTGAAATAGACGTTTTCGAGAAATAGAAGGGAATGGTGGACTATAACACTGTTGTTATAGTAAATGATTTTCGAAAGGAAATGTTTTGTATAGTATTGGGATTTATATATCTATTTTAATTTCGAAACCCTATACTAGTGATTTTGGGTTGTCGTAACGATGTTTTACGCAACATTCGTTTTGGCCCAAATAAATACGTTTAAGAGAATGATTTCCTTAAAGAATGAAATATATACTTAATCTCGATTTAAGTATATTGAATATTTTCCAAGTGTTGAAAATAAATGGATTTGTGAATTATTTATTAAATAAGTATGGAAATGTTTTCCAATATAAAGTGAATATTTTGAGAATTTATCTTTTTGAAGATAAATTGAAAATGAATAATTGAAATCGTATATTCATAGATATTTTGGAATATAAATTGACTATGGAATTTATAAAAGAAAGTGGAATTCGTTTAAAAATAAATATTGATTTATTTTTGAAGTATGAAAATTATTTATCTTGTAAAGATATTTTTGGAAAATAAATAATTTGGAAAATTATTTGGAATCTGGTGATGTTGTGCATATCCATTGATAGTTCAATAACCGACTATCAATATTTACCTTTGAAAGGTATTTGTTGTGATTTGTTTGAATTTGAATGCCACACTTATTTTTGAATAAGCGCTCACTATTCGGGTTATCCAGGAAAGGACCTTTGGGTCGTATAACCCATTCCGAGTAGGTGATACGTCGTTATGGATTGCATTTGAAGACCGGTGTTGAAGACCGGATATATGCGAGAGCGATAGGTTGACCTGTCGATTAATTCTGCACCGAGTTGTTCTGGTATAGAGTTCTCCATATGTGATGGGGAATCCGATCAGGATTGTAGATATCCGGATTGCAAGGACTTCTTTGTAAGTTCCTTCGGTTCTGTTCGAGCCCGGAACAGACTTGTATGGATTGTATGTCTGACATTACAAATTGAGATATAAAGCTGATTTCTTTCAAACATATTTCTGTTGGTGGCGGAGGATTTATTCTCTTAGCTTAACACCCTTCTCTGAGACGTACGAGCTCATAGGTTATGTAGTTGAAGGTTTTTAGCGATATATTCCCAATTTGGTAATGTGACATGCTGAGTGTTGCTGTGAAATGATCATTGTGTTGATCATTTGTGATAGGATCATTTGTTTGATCGTTTATCTTTGTGATCATTTCTATGATCATTTGTTGACCCAAAGCACAGCTTTTGTATAAAGCGTGGCTTTGAGAACGAGACTTCGTCGAGCCTCACACCCCGGAATGGTCAAAACAGGAAAGATGCAGTAAGGTTATGAGGGGTAGCTCCCTTTAGGGTATGTGCATTTCCTTCTGGAAAAGGGTGGTATCATGGTATGGAGCCCAGATACTTACTCATGTTGAAACACTTATTATTTGGTGTGATGTTGATTACGAGCGCTCGGATAAAGGTCGCAAAGGACCAAGGGATGGCATACTCGTGTCAGTAGTTACCCAGTTAGGGGTAACCCGGCCTTGTGTTGGCAGAGATCTGGTTAGGTTCTCGGGGATGTCCTTCTAGAGGCGTTCTCATGCGGCAATGGGAAGTTCCTTGGCCTGACCATTCGTTGGAAATCCAAAGAAACAATACGATCTTGTACGGTTTTAGTTGTATAACCTGCCATGGAATGTGGCAGTAACCTGCTATTGAACATGGTAGCTATAGTAGGCATAAGTGCGGAATGCCTATGCTGGCTAAGATTTATATTCTACTTTCGAAATGATTTTCCCTACACTATGCACTAATAATAATATCAAATGTTCTTTTTAATGCATATCAAGCATCTTTGACTATCATAAGGAGAATTCTCCTCCGGTTCTGCGTTTGCATTGTGTGTGTGTGCGGGAGGCCTTATGGTAGTCTCATTTTTAAAAACATTGCGAATTGACTTTAAAAGTATTCCTCTATTTTGATTTTAAAGATAAATAAACTGTTTTGAGTTCTCACACCAGTCACATGACTGACTCAGAGTTTATTGTTTTCCTTCCTAAACTTTGGGTGCCCACTAATTTCCACACGGGTAATCAAGAGTTAAGGTTTATCAGAATATTCTGGATATTCAGGAGTTGTTGGAGGCAAGCTGGATGGCATGGCGTATTACTAGTATATAGTATTTCTTTTCCGCTGTTTGATGTTGTTTGTTGTTGTACACTCTGATGTAATGAAATGTAATGTGATGTAATGTAATAACTGATATAGTTCTTTGTTTAAAGATTATTCATTTATTTATTATATGTTGTTCCACTGCGATTGTGAGATTCTGATATTGCTATGCTATTTTCTTTCCTTTCTATTTTCTTTTCTCTCTATTTTCTATCCTCTTATCTCTCCTTCTACCTTTTTCTTTTTCTTAAAACCCTAACTATTCGGTTTTTCGGCAACGAAAAATCGCGTACGTTTCATCGAAGGTCCGTCATTCACTTAATATATATTATTTATTTCATATACCATAACTAGTTTACAACAGTTTGTTCATTGATCAAATATCTTAAACTCAAAGAAATAAATTTTATAGAAATTAATTTTCTATTTGAAAATACATTTTAGAATAGAAATACTATTTCTCATTCTAATATTTTGTATCAATTGTTATTATTACAGTTCTCATTTCTGACGTTTCTTTATAAAGTAGAAGTGACTATTCACTCTGTTCATCCCAATTGTACCTAAAATCACATCTACTCTTGTACATTCGTTTTTCCTTCTATATGGTCGAACCATTCTAAAATTCTCTTACTTTAACATCATAACGAACTCTTTACAAAGGTGTGCTTGATCATCCTTAACATTTAAGGACATCAAATATGTTGTACTTTGCGTAAACTGATCAAACAGACATATCAGTGATCGAGTTCTTAGATTTATATTTGGAGCTGTCAATGGATACCCGAAAAATCAAAAATCTGTCCGCATCCGTATCAGAAAAGCGGATAATATCCGATATTCGAAAAAACGGATGCGGATGCGGATGCAGATGCGGATACGAAGACATCCGCATCCAAAAATTATCCGTCCGATCTTTGTCAAGATTATAGTATAATTTATATGTATTTTAGTATAATGAAAGATATTTGTTTATTGTTTTATTAAGTTAGTAGTTTATATTATATGGACTTAATACTTATTAACTGCTCAAAGCTATTTATTCTCGCTGTATTTGTTTATATTTAAGACTTTTATAATCAATTGGATTGAAAAAATATTTGTTGAACTTAAAATTTATATTTATATTTTTTGATTTATCAGTAGATAGCGGATAGGTTATCCGATATCCTTCTGTATCTGCAGATGCAAATATCTGATATCCAAGATGCAGATATGACACTATCCGCATCCGAAAGTATCTGTTACAGACCTATTTATATTGTAGTTTTACGATTGTATTACTTTTAACACATTGTGATCTTTATCATAATTAATAAAACTGAATACTAAATCTTGCACTGATGTGTATTTGCTTATTTTGGGTGAACCAATTTCATACAAATATTGTACATCACAAATAGTGAAAACTCACCATATTACATTTATATGTGATAGTATGGATCATATATCCATAGTCTCGTATTGCTTTTGAGTTAGAACTCATAGAATATAATCCATGGTTTCGACCAAATAAAAATGTTAGCGACCAAATTACAAATGTGATAAGTAGTTGTAAAATTAGGTACTTACATGGGTATTGAAAACATTAATAGTAAGTATGTATATATATATATATATATATTATATTTCTATTTATCATTCTTCAATTCAGTTTATTTATGTATCTCAATTGATAAACATTTACCAATCGTATTAAATGCACAAATTTATCAATGTAGATTATAATAACATTATATAGCATATGTTCTTAGAAAGGTTAAATGTTATTGTTTCATTTTTCTAATAACTCTCCCACTAGTCCTTATGTTTCACTAAACCATAAGTCGAAATATAAAAGTCTTTTGACTTCACTAGTGGGTATTAGGACTCGTCCGCCTTGGAATTCTAACCTTGAGTCTGCTTAACAAATCATATCTCCATGGATAATGATAACTCCTTATCGATTGTATCATATATAACCCTACACCCTTTGGTATCTTGTCCTATTTTTCTTCAACCTTGAGTTTGCTCAACAAATTGAAACGAAATTATTCAGTCATTCCTACCATATCGTGACGATCTAAGTATAGTATATGTACCTTCAGTTTACTCAACAAATACATATAAGTATCTTACCTCGTCTATTCATTATATTAATAATACTACACATAACATCCCAAGCTTGAGCCTGCTCAACAACTAAGGAGTATGTAAGTGATTTATTAATATATATATATATATATATATATATATATATATATATAGTGGAGGAAAACATTATATTAAAGATTCATAATCTTTAATGTTTAATTTTGAGTGATATCAACTTACGGAATAATATAATTCTTATGAATTATTCTCATGATTCAAGTGTCGAACACATCTGAAATCACAGTATACATAAATTTACATATGTATTTATTCCTAAAGTCTATTTTGGGTTTCTTATATGTTCCCCCTTTAGTTTATACATTCATATTATATAAGTTTTTTTTTGCAAAGCCAGCGGGGTTAAGGTCAATTACCTTCATTTATAACATGCAATAAAGTATTACAGGCATAATATAGAATTACAAGAGGAACATGAGAAATGAAAGACTAAAAATAAATAAAACACAAAAATTATAGAAACTAGCTTTAGCCCAAACTAGAAAGCTAAGTAAAGGCAAGCAATTCACTGCAGAATCCAAGCAGATTTGAGCTATACTCCAAGCCAAAACTCAATTAAGTCCATTTGCCTATTATTGCTTGATCAAATAGGTAAGCTGATAGGGATAACATCTCATGAATTCCCCTTCCTGTCTCGTAATACAACTGCATTCTATTCTTTCTTTTTTGATCGAAAATTATGATATTTCTCTCCTCCCATACAATAGTGACCATGATCTTTAGCATTATTAGGAGTTCATATGTATGTTGTTCCTTCCATTTTGTCGCTTTATAAATTCTTATCCATTCAATCTTATTGTTCCTGCTTGTCGAGCCATATCCACATCTTTGTCTAATTTTGTTCCATATAAAACTTGCATATATGTAGTTGAAATATAAATTATGTACACCATCTTCAGCAGAGAGGCAGAATTTGCAAGTATTCATGACATTTATTCCTCTGTATGAAAGATTACGTAATGTATGCAATGCATTTTTAAACACTTCCCACGACATGAAATTGTACAGTTCATCTGCATACTTGTTCCAAATTCTTGTATGCTATGAAAAGTAGCTACTGTTCATCTCTCCCACTAAGTATAAACTGTTTTAGTGGAGTGGTCTTTGTGCTTGTTTATCACTTATATTCTTCAGTTTGCATTAATATATGGCTAGCCATTGTATTTATCCCATATAGCATTGATAAGAAGGATTGCTTGTGTGATTCAAGTTTATTCTTCCATCAACTATATATCTTGTTGATCTTGCATTTGAGGTGATCCCAGCTTGCGTCATATTGTCATATGATAGTATTTTCTGAAGGATCAAGCCAAGAGTTATCCATGAGTTATCCAGAATTTGGAAGTACTATAAGTGGCATGTTGTAACTTTGCATGTGGTTGCATTATGTCACGTACTTTCAACATTGTCTTTTATACCAAGCTATGTGATTGATTAATTTCTGTTATCCATATTTCTTTTCCTTTCAAAATTGTTTCTATTGGCCCACTGCACCCAAAGAGAATCAGTATTGTTTATAAGGTTGTGGAAGTGTTTAGACAAGGCAACATAATTCCATAATTTCATATTGAAAATCCTCAAACCTCCTTCTTTCTTTGGTTTCTTCAACTTCTTGTATGCAATAGGTGATAACTTTCTTGTATGAATTGAGACAGACCACAAAAATTTAATTATTGCAGTTCTTACCATTGACTACAGTTATGAAGGACGGAGGAATGTTCTTCCCTACTATACAATCATTAAAAGTATATCTGCTTTTATAATTACAAGTCTCCCTAGTTAAGAAATATGCCTATTTTCCCATCGATTCATGACTGCAATTATCTTCTCATATAAAGGAACACATTGGACAAGAGTTATTCTTTTTGTTGCTAAGGGAATCCCAAGATAATCCAATATGTGGAGAAATCATCATACCCATCTAGTCTGGGAGATTCACTATGTGGAGAAACCTAATTTGAAGGAGGAAATGAGGCAGATGCGCTCACCTAAAGACCTAATGAAGATTTTAGACCAATGAGCATCAAAGCAGCAAAGTGAAAGAATAATGTTGATGTCGATATGACCACTAAATTGAACACCGCTCATGAAAACATTGAAAGAAGACATCATGATAAAAACAGGAAGTGCAGAAGAAGATCGATGTAATGCATAAGTTTGCAGATATTGAGCAATAAAAGTTGGATATTGAACGGGACCAGCAAGAACAAATGATTATGGTTAAAGATTTGATGGAAATATAGGAAATTCAAATGCAATATTAGATGGAGTGCAGAAGATAAGTAATTATATCTAAGTTGTTGTTTCTTTTAATCTTAGCATCATATAAGTTGTATTATTTTCAGTGTACTTTGAGTTTATGTAAATCTAGTTGTATTTGGTTATTAGCTAATGTTCATCTATTTTTGTTTCCATTCATATAAAGTCTATAACGAAGCTAAATAAGATTTTGAAGAAAATGCATTACACTTGGTAGGTTAACTAAAATTATGAATACAAGACAAATGCATTCACATATACAAATTAGACGTAAAATGGAACTAATAATCTCCAAAGTAGTTCCAAATATGATTCATACGATCCTTTTGTAGCCGGTTGTGAAGTTGTACGTATCGGAATGAAAGATGACGTTCCACGTGAATGTTAAAAGCTTTTTCGTTTATAAGAATGTCATTCCGAAATATTTTTGCCATTTGCACTGTACCATCATATTCGTAGTGATGGTGTTCTTCATCCATATCTCTTTCGTCTTCAATAATCGTATGATGCATAATAATACATGCAAATATGATTGTGGATAGTTTTTCTTGAGACCACAATCAAAAAGAATTATTAGTCATTGCAATTTTTGAATTGAAGAATGTCAAAAGTTCTTTCCACGTCTTTTCTCTCTTTCTCTTGCATTGCAGCAAACTTTGATCCTACTGGGTTTGGACCCATTACCATAATGGTGCTTCATTTTGGACAAATCCCATCGCCAATATAATACCCACGAACATAAGTGTTTTTCCCAAGAGTAAATATCACTAGAGTTACTCGGCAAATGTAAGACCATTGAATAAGCGTGACATCTCAATAACATTAAAGTTGGTCCTAGGTTCAGGCATTCCCAAGATACCATGTCATATCCATAAATCATACCAAGCAACAGCTTTTAAGATAATAGGTTCTCTTCTTCTTTACTATTGTAAGCTCGATATGATTTGGAGGCAGCTCTTTCATTTCCAATGCATACAATCAAGACTTCCTAGTATGCTAGGCCATTCACTGCTCTCGTGCATTTCTCTAATCTGTACCACATCTTCCTCATTTAGAGATCTAAAGTACTCAGTGCCGAAATTATCAACAATAGCTTGGTAGACTTTGTCAAGGGTTTCTATTGCAGTACTTTCTACAATTTGATATGCATCGTTCAATGCATTTGTGAGGGTGGCATATGCTAACATCCTTATTACGGTGGACATTTTTTGTTCAACGTTAAGACGCGGTGTTTTTGTAGCATTTGGTTTTTGAATAAAATATTTATTGTTGTTTTGAACACTTGCTAAAATTCTCATAAATAGTTCTCTTCTCATTATGTACCTTCTCCTAAACATATCTAGTCCATAAGTGCAATTTGGATTGAAGTAGTCTTGCATGTGACTTTTATGAAAGAAAAATTGATAATGGTTTGCATGTTTTCGACCAATCATCGATCCATCGTTTTTTCTGGATATGGAACCATAAGCTTCATAGCATACGTCAACTATTTCTTACATCTCCTTGGCTTTCTCTCGTAGGATATCTTCTTCCTCAGAATTACTATCGAACGCCATAACACATTTGAGTAAAGATGAAATGTTCTGAGAACTCATTGTAGTATTTAAGTTTATGCTCTGGGAGAAAGAAGATTATAATGTGATATGTACAATGGATTAAAGTCCTTATATAAGTGAAATGATATGTTTGGTCATCTGAGGTATAGCAAGTGGCAGACAATAAATTCACAGTATTATCATCTTGACTTAACAAGTAGCAGACAACATTAATTCGGAGCATGGTCATCTCAACTTTAGCAAGTGGTAGACAAAGACTTTAGAATGTTGTCATATCAACTTTAACAGCTGGAAGACGGCATTAATTGAGATCGTAGTCATCTAAATTGTAGCAAGTGACAGACAAAGACTTCAAAGTGTTGTCATATCAACTTTAACAAGTGGCAGATAGTATTAATGGATAGTGTGGTCATCTAAACTATAGTAAGTGATGGACAAAAACTTCAGAGTGTTGCCATATCAACTTTGACAAGTGGCAGACAACATTAATGGAGAGCATGGTCATCTAAACTATAGCAACTAGAAAAGAAAGACTTCAGGGTGTTGTCATATCAACTTTAACAAGTGGCAGACATCATTAATAGAGAGTGTGGTCGTTCGGAATTATTATTTTGAAGTGAAAATTTTAAAAGTTGTGATGAAACAAACACACGTATTTTTGATTCTCCATAAGTTCACGGATGTTTGCCACATGGTCGTTCAAATCACGCTTGATTCGATTGACATAGATTATGAACTGTAAATTTAAGTGTAAAATTTATACTACAAATTTACAAAAACTTCACTGGCAAATGAAAGTTGGACTCCAAAAGATTATTTGTACTTATCAAATCATAAATAGAAACCGATATAGACAAATGGAAGAGAAGTTAAATCAAGATTTTTGGATTACACTATATGAAGCATTTTACGATCAACCTGATTGTAGATTAATTCGAAGGATTTTGAAAACTTTAAGTACTTATGTCATGATATTTGAAACTTTAAGTACGTATGTCACGATATAAGAAACTTGAAGTACTTATGTCATGAGTGGAGGAAGAAGACATATTTCAGTTAACAGGAGCCATGTTTGATTCAAGATATTTGCGGAAGTATCGAACTTAATTTTTGGACATGATGCATATGATCTTTGGGTTGGATATATTCGACCATTTGATTGATGGTTGGGTTAGCTATTTATATTAAGTAAGTTCTATGTATTTTCAATAAGTTCTATGTGATTTCGAATTCAATAAAGGTAATTAAGTTATTTATATTAAGTTCTATGTACGTTCAATATCTACTAAGTACTTCAAATAATAAACTAATGAATACATAATTCAAACGATATAGACATCACTAAATACTTAAGATAATCTGATAATTGAAATGATAAAAACAATACAACCTAATAATTGAAATGATACAAACAAGAAAATAAACAATGAAATACATCTAAACAAACATATAAACTAATTAAAAAATCGTCTTCGACCACACGATGCTTGCATTGAACCAAGTGTTCTCTAAAGCATTTCAATTTATTCTTGAAGTTCAGTTGCATACACAACTGCACGATGAGGTAAAGGATCATCAAGCCATTTCCAAGATTCATAATCATTTGGAAGATTATAGAACCTATAGTAACATCTACCGATGTTAGTTCTGTTTCTTACAACAAAATACAAGACAAAAACTCCATAGTTACAGTATACAAGTCTAGAGTCCGCCTTTTGATCTGCCTGAGGTACTGGTGGCATGTTTCATTTCTTCTTTGCCTTCTATCAATTTTGCTATAACACTCCGAACTTTGTCTTCTACCATCCTCTAACAGCCTCTACTCTTGCAAAATACTCTCATACTCCCTTACATCCTCATAGCGACTTTCCTCCATTTCAACATACCAGTAGGTTGGTTGTTTGGGGGAAGACATATCCGATAGCTTATCATGTTTAAAGGGATCTTCATACGAGTATGATGAGGACAAA
Source organism: Allium cepa (assembly GCA_030765085.1). Lineage (NCBI taxonomy): Eukaryota > Viridiplantae > Streptophyta > Magnoliopsida > Asparagales > Amaryllidaceae > Allium > Allium cepa. The sequence continues at coordinate 435,411,803 of CM060944.1, forward strand.
GAAGCATGATTGTGATCCACCATTTTTTTGTATTACTGATATGATATTTGTGAAGAGAATTATGGCAATCAGTCCAATATAAATAGAACTGAGGCCATCTTTCTTCACTAGTCAAGTAGTGCGACGTCAAAAGTAGTGCGAAGTTAAAAGCAATGCGACATTAAAATCAGTGCAGCATTAAAAGCAGTGCAAGCATTAAAACCAGTGGGTACAGTGTTCGATATGACGGGACACTGCTCCACTTTGTCTTTGTTAAGTATGCTGAAATTTGAATAAAGATGTGCAATGTGAATAAAGCTATATAACGTGACATAACATTGGTAACATAAGTGTTATAGTACAATACATAAGTATAACAGTACAATCAAAGAATAGTAACATAAATGTATTAGTACAGAAATCAATCATCCTAAGTCAACAGCACCATCGCCATCTATGTCTTCCTCATCGTCCACTACATCATCAAAATCAGTAAGACTATTATGATCAAACTGGAATGTAGCTAGCTGAGCCTGCAAATCTTCAATCTTTGCCTACATCGCCTATTGAGCCTTTTGATTGAGCATCTAAGTATGAATGAGTGGCATATGACGAATAGAGTCAATATATCATCTATGCTCGTCTAACCTTCCTACATACTATAATTACATATAGTATATAATTATAAGTTTGCTTAACTAATATTGTACAATGAATTATTAATACATTGAATTACCTCAAAAGGCGGGTAAAGTTCAACAGTAGGATACCAGCAATCTCATGATCCTATGGCTAAACTTTTGGCTGCTCGGTAAGAGTATCGCTGATATCGAATGCTCTATAATAAGCGTTAAGATCGATGTCCATAGGCCGCTGAGAGTACTGGAATGGAGTGGGATCAAAAAGAATGGAGGTTCCTAAACACTACATGTAGCTGTATGTAGACCTATATGATCGGAGTTCGCTCCTCGAGCATAGTCAGGTAACATGTAACGTCGAGGACCAACTCTAACCCAGTACCTGTCAAAAATCCACATCGATAATGAAAAATGAAAAAGCATCTATCTATATTGTCGGCCTCAATCCCTATATATAATGCGATCCAATGGTCCAATGTCTGCCAAATATGTCTTCATAAGATAAGGATCTCCAAGGATACTTAGCTCTCTAGTAGTCTCGAAGGAGCATCTCTCCCCTAATACCAAGTAGGAAGGAACGCCGAAGGGGGTAAAATAATCCTCCATGAACATAAGTGATACACAATAGAAAGAGGATGACCATCATACATATTGGCCACTTGTGTCATGGAGATCCAATATGAAGCTTATGGTGCAAGTAAAAGATTAGCCGTGCACCACAAATCAATCTGAGTACAGGCCTCCATCAAGTCACACCTAACCCCCCAAGGCGAACTAGAAACTAACCGAGCACACTTCCAACGTCTCATGCGTGGAAAATATGTCTCTGGTGCATGATTAGCTAGCTCAACAATACAGGGATGCTTGTTTGACGTGTACTCATAGTACTAGCACAACAAAATATACCAGAATCCAAACATCTGCCTAACCTTCTAGAGAGCATATGAATCACGAGCGGTGTACAAATATCCAAATATAGAGGAAACTCTGGAACAACCCGCATATTTTACGATTGAATATTTAAATATTTTATTATAATATTTTATTGTTAGTCGGATTTTAGTCTGAAAAGTTACTTTTTGCATACGGTTGAATTAGGACTCGAAACCACTTCCATTGGGTCCAAAACACCGTTTGCGATCTTTTTTAGTATAAACTTTGATATGTTTGGAGTTAGTATAATTTTGCCACTTTTTCACTTTGGGTTTTGGGTTTGGTTTAGCCCATTTGCCTAAACTGTTAACTCTAGCTCAACCCCCCTTCCCTTCATAACTTCACTTTCATTTCCTAACACTCAAGCTTCATCAAAAATGAAGGAAGGAATGGGAAATTAAAACTCCAAGCTCAAGTTCATTTGCAAATTCAACATCCAACTCCAAATTCAAAGAGAAGCCATTGATTCTTCCTTTGCTTTTAAGCTTCTTCTTCAAAGATTTGGTGTAAAGGTGAGATTTTTATCTCACATATTTGTCTATAACTATCTTTAATTGTTGGGTATGAATTCCTAACACTTTTACATATGCATTTGCTATTGATTTGGATTGAATCGGTGAAAATCCCAATTTTTAGTGTTTTGGATTCATATCTTTAAAAATCCAATCTTTGATGTTTGAACACATTTTTGGTGATGCATCGAGTAGCCAATACGAACGGGTAGCCGATAGGCGTAATCACCTAGCGTTCGTGGTCGATCGGTTGTAAATTGAGAGAGTTTTTGCATTTCAGCTCCTTAGGACGTTCGGCCTGCATACAAATCCCTCGGCCTGCAGTTAGCTCGCGCGTAGTAGGTCGCGTGCAGTTAGGTCGCTCGTAGTTGGGCCATGCCATGCTTTGGTCGCGCCATGCTAGGTCGTCCCCATTGAGTGGCTCAGCCTTCTTCACCCCTTAGGTCGCACCATCGTTAGGTCGCTCGGCTTTGTACCCTTTAGGTCGTTTTGTCCCTAGGTCGCTCGACCAAATATATGTTAGGTCGCTGGGCTAGGTCGCGTTTCTTAGGTCGCGCCATGCTAGGTCGCTCCTTGTATAACTCCACCACCTAGGCCGCATGCGTACTCCTTAGGCCGCTACCTCCTTAGGTTGCGTACTCCTTAGGTCACGTACCCCTTAAGTCGCGCAACCTTGGCCGCATCCATTAAGTCGTTCCACCCTATAGCTCAACCATGTTAGGTCGTTTGCACTGTTAAGTCGCACCATCCTTAGGTCGCTCTCCCCTGCACTTATGTCGCTACCTCTTAGGTCGCTCATCTACTAGGTCGCGCCGTGTCGTGTGGAAAGGGTATTTCCACTTTGATGAATTTGGATTCATATTTTTTGGATTTTATTCACGTCTTCGTATGTGAATTTTTGTGATTGATCGTTTCTACGATCATTTTTGTGATTTGTCATTTTAAAAATATACAAACTTTTACCTCACTCGAACGAGAAATCTAATTAAACGGCTTCGTAAAACAAGTGGTATGAAACGCTTGTGTTTACTTCGTCGGTTAATTCTTGGACTTGTTCGATTGAATCTCTTGTGACAATTTTCGAGTGGAGATCTACAATTTGTTCGTAAATATTTAAGTTAAGCTAGTGGTTATGGGACATGAAGCTAAGCTTATATACTTACTAGCTTACTGTAATTTACACTTCTTGATGATCGTTGATGATCATTTTTGTGATTTAGACTAGCAAATGTGCGATGCCTCTTTGCCTACGAGGGAGAAAAAACCCCGTTTCTGTGGAGCTTCGGCTCAATTTGGTGGGGTAGCGACCCATGGTCTTCGGGCCGTTTTGTGGAGCTTCTGGTCAAAATTAATGGTTAGTAGCCATGGAATAGCGTTCCATTTAGTGATACACGTGTTGGTGAGTTTTCATGCTCCCGTTTTGTGATAGGCCTTCCCCTTTTTTTGTGATTTCTGGATTTCCATTGATTATTTCTAGAATTTGTGTTCTCACCAATTTTCATGCTTTACATTGATAAGTTTTATCAATATTTTTGCATTGGTGTATTTGTGTGTCATTAACTTTTGTGATTGGCATTGATATTATTGTCAATATTTATGGTTTGGTGAATATAAATAGAGAGTATGACATTCTTTTTTATCTTTGAGAAGATTCTCATGATATTGATTAACCTCTTGTTGATTTTCAATTACATACTTATTACAGTATGGCTTTATGGTTATTATATATTTATGTCATATCTCCTATTCTACATCATTTTATCTGATATTTATAGCTAGACTGATCCGTTTATTATTTTCTTATTAAATAATACTCGGGTCAGACCGAGATGTTACAGGTGCTACTGCTTGACTTCACATCTGGGATTATCACCCTGACTTTTGGCTAACTACTTAGATTAGTGGTTTTTGTTGTATACATTTGAGATATAGACTCATAGATGTATACATATTCTTTTGTCTATCACTTGTAGCTATTCTTTTGTGATATTGTGGATCTTGTTTGACCACTACTCTAATGTACACTTTCATGTGTTAAATATTCATATCTATTTCCGCCTTTGTGATATGGATGTCTGTGACTGATTTGTGTTATGTTTACTTCTATATTTGTTTCCGAAGAATATATATAGCCACTGTGCAGCAGCTTTGAGTTTGTATCGTTATGTCGGATTTCCCTCCTTAAACTGATGCATGTTTTACTATTTGACATATTGGTGCTCGCACAAAGCAATTACACGGATGGTCGCTCCTCAACAACCTTATTCTCCGCGTCAGTTGGCGGCATTACCCCGTAGTGTTCTTGGCTAGCGTGGGTATAGAGGTGGGGCGTCACAGCTTGGTATCAGATTCAATCTTCGGAACAATGTAGAATAATCTAGCAAGGAATCATCGTCCTAAGTCCATCTTAGGAGTCGTGCTTTAGGATTTAATTCGAGTCTTCGTACTGATTCATCCTATTTTCTCTATGATTCCTTGTTTATCTATCAAGATTGCTTGATATTCATTTGGTGAATAACCTTATCCTTCTTCTTTCTTTCTTTCAAAAGGAAGAGAAATGGTTAGACCTGGCCGTCCCAGCGCCAGTCAATCTCGTGCTACTCCCCAAGATGGAGTATTTATGTCTGCCCAGCAGCTTCTTGATCTAGTAAGGAATGCTCAAGCAGCCTGATCTAATCCGTAGTCTACTCACCCTAGGTCTGGATTTTCACATTTGTGCAGCGATTATACCAATTTGGGTGGAAAGCCATTCAAGGGTTCTGAGACTATTATTGAAGTCCACGCTTGGCTGAGATCGTGCGATCGAATTTTTTCTCGCATGAATCTTATTGATCTTCACCGTGTTCAGGTGGCCTCTAGTATGCTCCAAGAAAGAGCATTAGATTGGTATGAGCTTTTGATTTCTGAAATAAATGAAGCGGATCTTACTTGGGAGAAATTCCGGGAATGTTTCGAATTAAAATTTGTGCCAGAAGCTGAGAAGGTGACTTTGGCTCGCCGTTTTATTGACCTTGTTCAAGGTGAATCCTCTATGACAGACTTTGTCGCATCGTTCGAGTCACTTTCTAAATATGGGGTTGAGTACTTAAACACCCCATTGAAGAAGAACCAAAGGTTTTTTTATGGCTTGAATAAAAATCTCAAGAAGCCGTTACTTCTAAAATTAGAAGTTTCTTTTGATCAACTTGTTATCGCTCTTCGGCTTGAAGAGGTAGATAAAGAAAGTGACGTTGAAGTTATGGGTGCCAAACCGAACTTCAACAGCAAGAAAAGGCTTAATAAGTTCAAAGGTTCTTATCCCAACAATAAGAAAGGGAAGCAAGCCTCTCCGGCAGCTAAGACTTCTACCTCTAGTAGTGGGCAATGCTACAACTGTGGTTCTAAGGACCATTATGCGAACAAGTGTTCAAAGCCTCATGCTTGTCGCTATTGCAAAAGCCCGGATCATTATTTATCTTCTTGTCGCAAACTTCAAAATAGGAAGGAGGGAAAGCTTAATGTTGCTAAAGCCTCTGGCAACACATCTCGTGGTAAAGGTATTTCTCATTCTATCCTTGATGGGATTATTTTATTTCATGATCATCTATTCGAGTTCTTTTTGATACGGGTGCGTCCCACTCTTTTATTTCAAAAGAACTTGTTGATACTTTTTCTTTGGATGTTTTGTGTTCAATGACTTCTTTGAGAATTGCGAATCCGGTTGGTGGATCCGCAACAATCAGTTTATTGTGTAAAGATATCGAGATTATTTTGTGTGATTTTTCTTTCCGAGCTGATTTGCATGTTATGCGCTACTTAGGCTTTGGAATGATTTTGGGAATGGATTGGCTTAACCGCTATGAAGCCTAAATCCTATGTCTTGAACGGTCTATTCATCTTCGACATCCTCAATCTGTTATGCGGATTTCTATTGATCTTAAAGATTTGGATTCCAGCTTGGTTGCATCTTTATATTCTTTAGATCCTCATGATGACGATAATGATGATGAGGAAGATATTATTTCTCTTATTTACGTTGTTCGTGAATTTTCCGACATATTTTAGCCCATTTTAGGATTACCCCTAAGCGAGCAATCGAGTTCAAAATTAATCTCATCCCTGGAGCTCAGCCTGTCACTCGTCCTCATTATCGCACGTCCAATAAAGAAAATGAGGAGATGCGCAAACAATTATCCGGATTGGAGACGAAGCAGTTTATTCTCCCTAGCTCCTCGCCTTGGGGAGCTTCGACTATTTTTGTGAAGAAATCCGATGGTACACTTAGGCTTTGCATTGACTACCGCAAGCTTAATGATCTTACTATTAAGAATAAATATCCTTTACCTCGTATTGATGATCTATTCGATTAACTTAGTGGTGCTAGAGTCGTTTCACAATTAGACTTAGCTACGGGTTTTCATCAGCTTCGTATTGCAGAGGATAGTATTCCTTTGACATCGTTCCGTACTCGTTATGGATCTTATGAATGGCTTGTTATGCCATTTGGTTTAACGAATGCTCTGGCTTATTTCGTTGACCTTATGAATAGAGTTTTCAAAGACTTCCTCGATCGGTTTGTCCTCGTCTTTATTGATTATATTCTTGTGTATTCAAAAACCGAGGAGGAGCATGAAAAGCATCTTCGAATTGTGTTGGAAACTCTTAGGAGCAATCAATTGAAAGCAAAAATTTCTAAATGCCACTTTTGGCAATCTTGCGTGAAGTTTCTCGGTCATATTATTTCCGAATCCGGAATTTCCATGGATCCTTCAAAGATTGAAGCGATTCAAAATTGAAAGAGACCGGAGAGTGCGACGGAAATTCGTAGTTTCCTTGGTTTGGCAGATTATTACCGCCGTTTCACAAAGGACTTTTCCAAAATTTCCGTGCCTCTTACTAGCTTGACAAAGAAGGGAGTTAAATATATTTGGTCGGACAAATGTGAAGCTTCTTTTCAGAAATTAAAAGAACTCCTTTCTGATGCTCCTATTCTTATGATTCCCGAGGGAAATCAAGATTTTATTGTTTATACCGATGCTAGTCCGTTGGTTTGGGAGCCGTTCTTATGCAAAGGGAACGTGTTATTGCTTATGCTTCTAGGCAATTGAAGCCAGCCGAGACTAGATATGCCACTCATGATTTAGAGCTCGCGGCTATTGTTTTTGCCCTTCGTATTTGGCGTCATTATCTTTTGGGACAAAAGTTTATTCTTTACACCGATCATAAATCTTTGAAGTATATATTTTCTCAAAAGGAACTTAATTTGTGTCAATAACGTTGGCTCGAATTTCTTGCAGCTTATGATCTTGATATTCTTTATACCCTCGGAAAGGGAAATCGTTTTGTCGATGCACTTAGTCGTAAGCAACAAGCGGTTGTTTCTATGATGATATTCGAATAGAATGATCTCGGAATTCTATCCACTTGTGAGATTCGAGATCGTGTTTTCGATTTACGTTCATCTCTTGTTTTATGTAGCCTTGAGGCTCATCCTTCTCTTCTAGACCGCATTCTTGAAGCTCAAAAGCTAGATCCCGAATTGGCTCTTCTTGGCCAAAATGTTAGGGATAAAATTGATATTGAAGGTTTGAAAGACTTTGATATTGATTCTCGTGGCGGTATTTGAAAATTTGGTAGACTTATCGTGCCAAATATTAGTAATCTTCGTAAAGACATTTTAGAAGATTCACATCGTTCTAAATTTACCATTCATCCCGGTAGTAGTAAAATGTACGCGGACATTAAGCGACTTTATTATTGGAAGGGAATGAAATCTGATATTGCTAACTTTGTTAAGTGTTGCATGACTTGCCAACTTGTCAAGGCTGAACATCAAAGGCCCGGTGGGTTATTGCAACCTTTAGAAATTCCAATTTGGAAGTGGGACCAAATTTCCATGGATTTTATAGACGGCCTTCCCCGTTCTCATTCGGGTCATGATAGCTTATGGGTGATAGTCGACAGACTTACTAAATCCGCCCATTTTATTCCCATTCGGTCCAATCGAACCGTGACTCTTTTGGCCAAACTTTTTATCAAATAAATTGTTAAATTGCATGGAGTCCCTATTTCTATTGTTAGTGATCGTGATCCATTGTTTACTAGTGGATTTTGGAAGAGTCTTCAAAAGTCTTTGGGAAAGAAGCTTAATTTTAGCACCGCTTATCATCCCCAGTTCGATAGACAAACTGAGCGTGTGAATCAAACTCTTGAAGATCTTCTTCGTGCATGTGTTCTTGATTTTGGTGGAAGTTGGGAAGATCATATTTCTCTTGTTGAGTTTTCCTATAATAATAGCTTCCAATCTAGTATTGGTATGGCACCTTTCGAGGCACTCTATGGAAGGCCATGCCGATCTCCTTCTTGTTGGCTTGAGGCCGGTGAGAAGCTGGTTTTAGCTCCAGATTTTATTCGTGATTCCACAGAGAAGATTGACCTTATTCGTCATAGGATGAAAGAGGCCCAGAGTAGGCAAAGATCCTATGCCGATAACCGAAGAAGGAAATTAGAATTTTCTGTGGGAGATCTTGTGTTTAATCGTGTTTCACCTATGAAGGGAGTTGTACGTTTCAGTCGATCGAGAAAATTAGCGCCTCGATATATTGGTCTGTTTCATGTCACCGAACGTATTGGTTCCGTGGCTTATCGCCTTTTATTGCCGGCTCAGTTTTCTTCTATTCATGACGTGTTTCACGTTTCTCAATTACGGAAGTGCCTTCGAGATTCTGATTCTATTCTTGAGCCCGGTGTTGTGGATGAAATTGAAGTTTAACCTAATTTAACTTATGAAAACATCTTATTCGTATTATTGCTTCGGAGATCAAGCGCCTTCGAAATAAAGATGTTCCGCTTGTTAAAGTCCAATGATCCTCAAATCCTACGGATTGCTCTTGGAAATCTAGAGAGTTCATTGAGCGAACACATCCGGACTTACTTTCCCGTGCTGTTTGAGGTGAATTTCTTATTTCAAATTTCTTTTGTGTTGATATGCTTTCATGGTTGTTACCTTATATTTTCTTCATAAATATTGCGAGGACGCAATTTCTTTAAGGAGGGGAGTCTGTAACAACCCGCATATTTTACGATCGAATATTTAACTATTTTATTATAATATTTTATCGTTAGTCGGATCTTTGAGGTGAATTTCTTATTTCAAATTTCTATTGTGTTGATATGCTTTCATGGTTGTTACCTTATATTTTCTTCTTAAATATTGCGAGGGCGCAATTTCTTTAAGGAGGGGGGTCTGTAACAACCCGCATATTTTACGATTGAATATTTAAATATTATATTATAATATTTTATCGTTAGTCGGATTTTAGTCCGAAAAGTAACTTTTTTCATACGGTCGAATTAGGACTTGGAACCACTTCCATTGGGTCCAAAACACCGTTTGCGATCTTTTTGAGTATAAACTTCGATATGTTTGGAGTTAGTGTAATTTTGCCACTTTTTCACTTTGGGTTTTGGGTTTGGTTTAGCCCATTTGCCTAAACTATTAACTCTAGCTCAACTCCCCCTTCCCTTCATAACTTCACTTTCATTTCCTAACACTCAAGCTTCATTAAAAATGGAGGAAGGAATGGGAAATTAAAACTCCAAGCTCAAGTTCATTTGCAAATTCAACATCCAACTCCAAATTCAAAGAGAAGTCATTGATTCTTCCTTTGCTCTTAAGCTTCTTCTTCATAGATTTTGTGTAAAGATGAGATTTTTATCTCACATCTTTGTCTATAACTATCTTTGATTGTTGGGTATGAATTCCTAACATTTTTACATATGCATTTGCTATTGATTTGGATTGAATCGGTGAAAATCCCAATTTCTAGTGTTTTGGGTTCATATCTTTAAAAATCCAATCTTTGATGTTTGAACACGTTTTTGGTGATGCATAGAGTAGCCAATACGACCGGATAGCCAATATGCGTAATCCCCTAGCGTTCGTGGTCGATCGGTTGCAAATTGAGAGAGTTTTTGCATTTCAGCTCCTTAGGTCGTTTGGCCTGCATACAAATCCCTCGGCCTACAGTTAGCTCGCACGTAGTAGGTCGCGTGCAGTTAGGTCGCTCGTAGTTGGGCCACGCCATGCTTTGGTCGCGCCATGCTAGGTCGTCCCCATTGAGTCGCTCGGCCTTCTTTACCCCTTAGGTCGCACTATCATTAGGTCGCTCGGCTTTGTACCCCTTAGGTCGTTTTGTCCCTAGGTCGCTCGACCAAATATATGTTAGGTCGCTGGGATAGGTCGCGTTTCTTAGGTCGCGCCGTGCTAGGTCGCTCCTTGTATAACTCTTCCCACCTAGGCCACATGCGTACTCCTTAGGCCGCTACCTCCTTAGGTCGTGTACTCCTTAGGTCGCGTACTCCTTAGGTCGTGCAACCTTGGCCACATCCATTAGGTCGTTCCACCCTATAGCTCAACCATGTTAGGTTGTTTGCACTGTTGAGCCGCACCTTCCTTAGGTCGCTCGCCCCTGCACTTATGCCGCTACCTCTTAGGTCGCTCATCTACTAGGTCGCGTCGTGTCGTGTGGCAAGGGTATTTCCACTTTGATGAATTTGGAATCATATTCTTTGGATTTTATTCATGTCTTCGTATGTGAATTTTTGTGATTGATCATTTCTACGATCATTTTTGTGATTTTTCATTTTAAAAATATACAAACCTTTACCTCACTCGAACGAGAAATCTAATTAAACGACTTCGTAAAACAAGTGGTATGAAATGCTTGCGTTTACTTCGTCGATTAATTCTTGGATTTGTTCGATTGAATCTCTTGTGACAATTCTCGAGTGGAGATCTACAATTTGTTCGTAAATATTTAAGTTAAGCTAGTGGTTATGGGACATGAAGCTAAGCTTATATACTTGCTAGCTTACTGTAATTGACACTTCTTGATGATCATTGATGATCATTTTTGTGATTTAGACTAGCAAATGTGCGATGTCTCTTTGTCTACGGGGGAGACTAAACCCCGTTTCTATGGAGCTTCGGCTCAATTCGGTGGGGTAGCGACCCATGGTCTTCGGCCGTTTTGTGGAGCTTCGGCTCAAAATTAATGGTTAGAAACCATGGAATAGCATTCCATTTAGTGATACACGTGTTGGTGAGTTTTCATACTCCCGTTTTGTGATAGGCCTTCCCCCCTTTTTTTGTGATTTCTGGATTTCCATTGATGATTTCTGGAATTTGTGTTTTCACCAATTTTCATGATTTACATTGATAAGTTTTATCAATATTTATGCGTTGGTTAATTTGTGTGTCATTAAATTTTGTGATTGGCATTGATATTATTGTCAATATTTATGGTTTGGTGAACATAAATAGAGAGTATGACATTCTTTTTGATCTTTGAGAAGATTCTCGTGATATTGATTAATCTCTTGTTGATTTTCAGTTACATACTTATTACAGTATGGCTTTATGGTTATTATATATTTATGTCATATCTCTTATTCTATATCATTTTATCTGATATTTATAGCTAGACCGATCTGTTTATTATTTTCTTATTAAATAATACTCGGGTCAGACCGAGATGTTACAGGTGCTTCTGCTTGACTTCACATCTGGGATTATCACCCTGACTTTTGGCTAACTACTTAGGCTAGTGGTTTTTGTTGTATACATTTGAGATGTAGACTCATAGATGTATCCATATTCTTTTGTCTAGCACTTGTAGCTATTCTTTTATGATATTGTGGATCTTGTTTGATCACTACTCTGATGTACACTTTCATGTGTTATATATTCATATCTATTTCCGCCTTTGTGATATGGATGTCTATGACTGATTTGTGTTATGTTTACTTCTATATTTGTTTCCGAAGAATATATATAGCCACTGTGCAGTAGCTTTGAGTTTGTGTCGGTAGGTCGGATTTCCCTCCTTAAACTGATGCATGTTGTACTATCTGACATATCGGTGCTCGCACAAAGCAATTACATGGATGGTCGCTCCTCAACAGCCTTATTCTCCACGCCAGTTGATGGCATTACCCCGTAGTGTCCTTGGCTAGCGTGGGTATAGAGGTGGGGCGTCACAACCTCAATCTACAGTATGAAACTGATCTAGATCGTTTACCACTACAAGATAACCTAATCTAATGGTACTCTTTTGGTTTGAAAAGAAGGTCGAATCAAATAAGCATATGAGAAATGCTTTAAATACAGCGCCACTCATAGCATCGGTGCCCATTTGTGCTGTAATATACTTCTTTAGATATGTTAGGGGGACAGCGTTAGAAGAAACATGAACCTGCTCAAACTGTGGTAGATATATAGTGAAAAAATCAGGGGTTCTCATACGTATGATCAAAAGAAAATGGCATCTTGTCTAGGTCTCTTATCTTAATCTTAGTCAGCATATAAAAATTGGCACGGGTAATGCCCAACTCAAAATCTGAAAAATGAAAAGCGTGTGTCATAGGCCACCACCTCTCTACTAAGGCTGATATGAGTGGACAACCAAATGACTGAAGAGGTCGAATCTATAAGAAAAAAACAAAAGGACTAGCCTGCAGCCTATCTAATATATTTGGATGAAGCCTACCATACTATTGTGTTATACTCTTTGCCCAACTACCCCGATAGCTAACATAGTGGGACTAAAAATAAACAATTGTTTGGTATTATTGTACTAATTAAATAAGTAAAACTGATTAATATACTTTATAATATCTTAGATTTATATAATAAACTTCATTTCATGGTTAATATACGGTGAATATAACATCATGTATTAAATGTTATGTAATATTCAAAATTGTACCTTGATCGTATCCACGGCTGTTAACATACGATAAGTGTATCCTCCGGGTAGACCTTGTAGAATCCGTAGGTTATCAACTGTCAACTCAAGAGCAGGAGAAATGTATAGTGGACCTATAATGACCATAATTTTGACTAATATTATTTAGAATATTTAATTCATAAATGAAATGGATTAATTTAGAAAGTTAAGGGATTGAGATTTGTTAATTTAGAAGGAGTCGTGCCTTGATGATTGAATTAACAAAAGAGAATAAAAAAAATTGGTAAGTAGAAGGAATATGGTAAGGGTAAAATAGAAATAACCTTTGTCCTTATACCCTAAAACCTTCTACTCCTCATTCTTTATTCATTTTAAAATTCATAAAAAAAACTAAAACCCTATTTAGCTTGGCCAACCACCATTAAGAGGATTCAAAAAGAAGATAACTAGGAATCAAGTAGAAAGCTTGAAGAAATTAATCAAAGAATAAGTCTCAACCTTCTTAACACCAAGCCAAGATAATAATTAATTTACATCTCGCTTTTGACATTGATTTCAATTTCAAGATAGATTCAAAATAATTATGCAAGTTACATCCCATGTTGTGTTTTTTAAATGGATATATATATATATATATATGCTTCTTGATGATTTATATTGTTTCATATAGATTTTATGATAATTTTACCATGGAAAACCTATTAAATGGCATCCATATGATTTGCATTTTTGATATATGGTCAAGAAAATTATTTTAGAAGTGGGTTCCAAGTTTCATGAATTTCTAAGTGATTGTGGATTTATTATGAATTTTCTACAAAAGCAAATAATTAATGTTGGGTTTAAATTATTTAAGGCAATTATATAATGATTTCGGGTCTGAAATTTATATATGTTAGAAATATACTAAAAGTGCATTATTGTGATTTTTAGGTAATTTTTCTAAGTATTTTACTATGGTTATAAAATTATTTAAACTAAGGGACTTAAATGTTTTACATGTTTTATCAAAGAGAAGAGCCTATTTTCTTAAAATGCTTTTAATTGTAAATTTTGAATTCGGTTGCCATTTTAGACAAGATTTTGACAGAGTATGGACATCCAATCATAATTTGACAAATTGGGAAAGTTAGGTAAAAAGGAATTACTTCGAAAGGCAATAAACTAGTTTTCTTTCGAATTACAACTTCGCTACTACCATAGCATGCATCCGTCACCATACACAGTTAGACCTTTCGCACCTATTCGAAACTAATGCATATGATATCAAGCAATTGGTATGTAGTGTATTGAAGAAATGCAGAAGGAATGATGATGTCGAAGGCATGCTTCCAAAGGGGTTAAAGCCACTCTAATTAACTTTCGAATCAATCAACTTACTTTTTTTTAAAAAGGGGCTTTCGAACAAGTTGCCGCTTGCCTTTGTATTTAGAAAAGAGCTTTCGAATGAGTTGCTGCTTGCATTTGTTTTAAAAGATGTTTTTGAAAGGATAACCACTTTTGAACCTATGCGACACACATATTACCGCATTCATGCCTTTTGAATTAGTTAAGGTTGCATTTATAGCCTTAAACAATGTATTCGAAATGGTGCTTTTGCCATTTAACTTTGAAGCCGCCTTCTCAATTCTTTCGAAAGGGTTGTATCACGCTTTCAAATGGTTTTGAAGGCAATAGTTTCGAAAGGGTGAGTTTTGAAACTAACCTTTTCCTTTTACCTAGGATGAATGCTTTCGAAAGTGCTTTTGCCTCTGTTTTTTATGACCCATTAGTTATATTAAAGGTTAAACCCAATGGTTTCAAAAGGAATAATTTTAAATACTTTCGAAGCTATGTTTCCAAAAACACTTACTTGAACCCAATGCTTTCAAAGGTACGTTTTAACTGTTTCGAAGGGAAGGATTCCAATGCTTCGAAAGGTATACTTTGAGTGTTTCAAAGGTATTATTTTTAAGTGTTTCAAGATGTTTGTATTAATGATTCTAAAGAAGATGTCTAAGGTATTAATTAGTGATTTCGAAAGGTTTATTTCCAATACATTCAAAAGGTATGTTCAGGCCTTATAGCCCAAAGTTTTCTAAGTTAAAAAAAGGTTTTAGCTTATTTTGAAGGGATAGTCCTATTGATTAGATTTCATCAACATTGTTTTGTGTAAAGCATATATCATGGCATAAGTATTTTGAGTAAAGCAAAGAGTATGATTTCCTTGTTTTAAAAAGATATGATTTCAAAGGTAAATCATTTGTAAAGATTGTTTACAAGGAACTGAAATTTGAATAGGGTAGTTAGCCCTAAGTATATGACTCAGATATCAGAAGACTAAATGGGATTTGTATAGGGTCGCGTCCTACACTATAGCTATTAGCCCCAAGCTAAAATAAGTCCAAAATTCCATTGCGTAGGGTTTTTTCACAGATAAGACTAAAATTATGTTACACATAGACGGGAATATACAGAAAAGATAGATTATTGGTGAGCCTGCAAAACCAATAGGATCAGCTGATCCAAGGAGAAGTTGTCTAAGGACAAGGTTGTTTAGTATCTAGTAGAAGTTAAAATATTTATTACGTGTAGTAGGCCCAAGTCAGCCAGTGGTTAATAGTCAGCATGATAAAACTAGATTGTTCGAAGAGACAATACATTGATTATCTAATTTATATGCATATGTTATTGCTATTATTATTATAGTCCGTTTGCATGTTTCTAATTTACAAAAGAAATGATTTTAGAAAGATATTATTAAAGGGAAACCATATCGCTAAGCGACGTGGTCTCACTTAGTATCGAAAATGAGGATGTAATAGAATTATTCACACCAGGCTTTATGTCAGGCTCGAAGTTTATGTTTTTCCCTTAAACTCTTGGTTGCTCAAAATAAAATTTGAGTAGATTGAGAGTTAAAGACTAGTAGGTTGGACGAATAAGCTTCCGAAGACATGCAGGAAGCAAAGCTAGCTATATAGGAGCTATTTAGCATTATTTCGGCTGCGATATATTTATGACCGATATGTCTATCTAGTACTCTGATCATCCAAGGGTCATCTTCATATGTCGCTCTTGGCGTAATTTATAATAATAATTTTTTATCAAAACCTAGGAATCATTTTGGGATTATGTAATTGAATATGAAATATTAATTTGAAATGTAATCATAAAAGTTGTTTTTGAAATTTGTGTTGATTTTATTTCATATTCATGTGCTTATGCAATTATGGATACTATTAACATTGATGTATTTTGTCACCGGAAGTTAATACTATAGATGACTGCAGCATCTACAGCGCTTAGCTTGAGGCCTCAAAGCAGGGGACGTTACAACTTGGTATCGGAGCATAAGTTTATGAAAACTTAAAAGAAATTTTAAACTTAAGATAATTTTGAAAATATAATCTGAAGGAATTAGAGAAAAGATTAGGGTATGGGATAACGCTATATTAACGTACTCGTATTTGTTATATATAAGTATACGTTTTATCTCTATTTCTCCCATTTATTTTAGGTTATTCTTCTCTGTCTTACAGGGATTCGAATGTAGATTTTATGGAAGTAAGATGTGGATGCTAGAAATCTAAGATTTAACAATGGTAGAGGAAGCTCCATAACCAATGGAAACGCCAGACTAAACACTAGAAAGAATCCGGTTTGGGAACAAACTGCTGATATGGGTGCTGGAGCACCGCAAGTTGATATGGGAGATATGTATCAGTTCTTAGTCAACATGATGCTAGATGGAGCTACGACGGGATTAGTTGAAGGAAATCACGAAGCTTCGATGGTCAATAACTATGCGGTATTGAGTAGAGACTATGCAAGGCTTGGAGGAAAGCCGTTTATCGAGACTAAGGATGCAATTGAGGTGGAGAATTGATCGCTTCATTGCAAAAGGATTTTTGATAATTTAGGACTCGATGATGAGCAAAAAAGGAGATTGCCATCCTGAAAGTTCCAAGGAGCTACACCGTATTGGTGGAACAGTGTTATCGTAGGAGTAAATGAAGTGACTTCGGTGGAAGTCAAAATGAGGTTTGAGGAAAGATTTATGTCGGAGATCGCCAAGTCAACTCTAGTAAGGAAGTTCATTGAGTTGGTGCAGTGAGATATGACAATGATGGAGTATGCTACCAGATATAAGGAGCTATCGAGATACAGATATGCTACGTTTGATACGGTTATCAAAAGGAATGAGAAGTTCATCCGTGGATTGAGACCCAAGCTTGCTAAAGCAACTTTTTCACATATTACGGATCCATGCGATGTAGTTGTTGAAATGGCTTTGAGGCATAAGGAGATGGTTGCTCTCTTTAATGATAATAAAGAAGTGAAACCCAAGATGGGCATAACCAGAAGATAAAGTTTTTCCATAAGAAAGGCACTCAAAAAGGAGGATCAGCCAAGAAAGGGAAGGCCAATGTTATCCGCTACAAGTGTGACAAGAAGGGACACTATGCTTCGAAAGTCGGACAAGCAATGCAAAGAAGGCTGCTAGCAAGAAAGGAGTAAAATGCTTCAATTGTCATTAGATTGGACAGTATAAGAACCAATGCAATGCTAGCCAAGGATGGAAAGGGCAAATTGTTTGCATTAAACCAGCTACCTCAAGACCAATGGCAGAGGAGAAAGAAAAAGCTACGTTGGAATGTACGATTTTGATTCGTGGTGTGTTAGTTAGAGTTCTATTTGATACCGGTGCATCGTATTCTTTTATATCATATTATTTGGTAAATAAGCATAACCTAGAAACTTCACACCTTGTTACTTCCTTAAGGTTTACGAATTTGATCGGTGGGTGTGCGACTCTTGGGATGAGATGTGACCACTTAGAATTTGAATTGTTAGGTCATATATTTTCTTGTAGTTTGCATGTATTAGATTTTGTAGGGTTCATAATTATTTTAGGTATGGATTGGTTAAGTAAGTACGATGCTAGGATATTTTGCTGTGATAGGAAAATATCACCTAGACACCCTGATTGTAGTGATCGGATTATATACTCCATAGAAAACCGTAGTTTTGAGGTTAATACTTTGTTGGGTGTTATGAAGACAGAAGACAAGTTGAATCAAGTTTCCGTTGTTAGAGAATTTGTATATGTCTTTGAGCCTGTATTAGGACTACCGCCGAAACAAGCTATTGAATTTCTTATAGATTTAGTACTAGGAACTGAACCTATGAGTAGGCCTCCAAGTAGAATGATATCTACCGAGATGAAGAAGCCAAAGGTGAAGTTGGTGGATTTAGAAGTAAAGAACTTCAGTAGACCTAGCAATTCACCCTAGGAAGCAACTATAGTGTTTACGAAAAAATTGGATGGATCATTGAGGCTGTTTATCGAATATCGTATGTTGAATGAGAAGTAGATAAAGAATCGATATTCGTTACCTAGGATTGGCAATTTTTTTGATCAGTTGAGTGGATCCAAAGTATTTTCTTAGTTGGAATCGACGATAGGATTCCATCAACTTAGAGTAGCAGAGGGTAGTATTCCTTGACGACGTTTAGGACCAGATTTGATCACACGAACGGCTAGTGATGTCATTTGGACTAACTAATGCATCAGCATTCTTCGTGGACTTGATGAACAGAATCCTATGAGAGCATCAGGACAGGTTCGTGTTTGTATTCATAGATGACATTTTGATATACTCTAAGGATGAAAGAGAGCATGAAGTTTATTTTAGAGTTGTACTTGAGACGTTAAAAAGCATCAGTTGAAGGCGAAGTTTGCGAAATGTCACTTTTGGTAGAAGGAAGTGAAATTTCTCGGTTATGTATTCTCAGAGAAAGGGTTGGTAGTATATCCGGCTAAGATCGAGGCAGTGAATAGTTGGAAGAGACTTGATTCGGTGACCGAGATATAGAGTTTTCTTGGATTAGCCAGTTATTATCGAAGATTCATTAAGGATTTTTCACGGATAGTCGCACCGATGACCAACCTAACTCGGAAATATCTGAAGTTGGTCTGGATTGATAAGTGTGAGGAGGCATTCCAGAAAATGAAACATATATGGACTAATGCACCCATTTTAGTTGTTTTAGAGGGGAATCAGGACTTGGTGGTGTACACAGATGCATGTGGAACAGGGTTAGGAGCTGTGTTAATGCAAAGAGTTGTGTATGCTTCTTGATAGCTTAGACTGCATGCAGTTAGATATCAAACTCATGATTTGGAATTAGCTATGGTAATTTTCACATTGAAGATATGGAGATATTATCTGTAGGGAGAAAGATTCTAATTGTTTACGGATAATAAGTCACCGAGATGTTTATTCTCTCTAAAGTTTTGAACATGAGATAGCAGATGTGATTAGAGTTCTAGGCTGCTTACAACTTCAGTATTGAGTACACTCCAAGAAAAGGGAATAAGGTTACAGATGCTTTTAGCAGAAAATATCAGAATGCAGTATTGGCAACGATAGCTGAGTGGAAAATTTTAGAAGCATTGACTACATGCAGTGTACGATGGAGATCAAAGAGTAGTTCTAGTCAAGAAACTGTTATGTTGTCGTGTTTAGAAGTTGGATCGAGAATGATCGAAAGGATTGCTTCTAAAAATGAGATGGATTCATTATTAGCTGAACGGATTATAAATTTAAGGAATGGAATAGAGAGCGATGACGTGAAATATTTCAGTCTTGACCAGGATGGGTGGTTGAGGAAGAAAGGAAGACTATGTGTTCTGAATATGGGAAACATTAGGAAGGAAGTTCTTAGAGAATGCCATCATTCGAAGTTCACTATTCATTCAGGAGGAACTAAGGTATATCAAGATATAAAAAGGAGTTTCTTCTGGGAATGTATGAAGAGAGATGTAGGATTATGGGTGAGGCAGTGTTCAAATTGTCAACAGGTAAAAGCTGAGCATCAGAGATCGAATGGGTCACTTTAGCCTTTGGATGTTCCAGTCTAGAAACGGGATTCTAACTCAATGGATTTCATATATGGGTTGCCAAGGTCGAATAGAGGAAATGAGAGTACATGGGTTATAGTGGACAGATTGACTAAGAGTGCATACTTTATACTCGTTAAGTGGACTAGGACAGCACCAGATTTAGCTAAGTTATTTATGAGGAATACTGTTAGATTGCATGGAATTCCTAGTTGTATAGTAAGTGATACAGATTCCTTATTTACTAGCGAGCTCTGAAAGAATTTGCATGAGATTTCAAATGCCAAGTTCAGGATAATATCACTTATCATTCGTGGACAGATGGGAAAACAGAGAGAGTTAACAAAGCCTTAGAGGATTTGTTAAGAGCTTGCATGCTAGATTTTGGAAGATCATGGGAAGAGCACTTAATTTATTCGAGTTTTCATATAATAACATTTATAAGACTAGTATAGGGATGGAACTGTCTGAAGCTTTGTATGGAAGGCCATGCAAATCTTCCATTTGTTGGTTAGAAACCGGGGATAGACTAAATCTTGGACCGGATTCGGTTAAAGAAGCTACAGAAAAGATTGAGTTAGTTCGAGCTAGGATAAAGGAAGCTTGGTCTAGGCAAAAGAATTATGCTGATAAAAGATGGAAAGACTTAGATTTTTCAGTTGGAGATCATGTTTTCATTAAGGTGTCACCGATGAAAAGTGTAATCTGATTTGGAAAATCAGGAAAATTGGCACCAAGATTTTTTGGACAATTTCCTATTATAGAAAGGCTCGGGACACTCGTGTATAGAGTAGAGTTACTGAATAATTTGGCAGGAGTCCACAATGTTTTCCATCTTTCTCATCTAAAGAAGTGTATTCGAGATCCAAAGACTATTATTACACTGACTGTGTTAGATGATCTAGTAGTGGAACAGATATGACTATAGTTAGAAAATCAGTTCGTATAGTTGCAAGAGACGAGAAAAGACTAAGGAACAAGACAGTCATATTAGTCAAAGTCCAGTGGAGTGACGACAAGAGAGACAGTACTTGGGAAACCGAGAGTAGGATTAGAGGTGCTTATAAAACTTGTTTCATGGCATGTTTTACCATTATGTTGATTGTTGTATGTACCTTATCGTAATTTTGAGGGCAAAATTCTTTAAGGATTAGAGTCTGTAATGACCCTAATTTTGACTAACATTATTTAGATTATTTAATTGGGTAAATTAAATAAAGTAATGTAGAAAGTAAAGGATTGAGATTTGTTAATTTTGAAGGAGCCAGGGCTTGATGAATGAAGCAGTAAAAGAGAATAAAAATAAGTAAGTATGAGGAATATGATAAGGGTAAAATAGGAACATCCTTTACTTTTACACCCTAAACCCTTCTATTCCTCATTCCTTATTCATTTTAACATTCACAAAAAAAACTAAAACCCTATTGACCTCATTCGCCACCATTAAGAGGAATAAAAAAGAAGATAAGTTAGGAATCAAGTAGAAAGCTTAAAGAAGTTAATCAAAGGGCTCTCAACCTCCTTAACACCAAGCCAAAGTGAATAATTAACTTACATCTCACTTTTGACATTAATTTCGGTTTCAAGTTAGATCCGAATTAATTTTTCAAGTTACATGTCATGTTGTGTTTGTTTAAATGGATATATATGCTTCTTGAATATTTATATTGTTTCATATAGATTTTATGATAAATTTAGATTGGAAAACCCATTAAATTACAACCATATGATTTGCATTTTTGATATATGGTCAAAAACAGTATTTTAGAAATGGGTTCCAAGTTTCATAATTTTCAAACTGATTGTGGATTTATTATGAATTTTCTATAAGAGAAAATGGTTAATTTTGAGTTTAAATTACTTAAGGCAATTATGTAATGATTTCGGGTCTGAAATTTATATATGTTCGAAAATAGATAAAAAGTGAATTATTGTGATTTTGGCGGAATTTTCCTATGTATTTTATTACGGTTATAATGTTATTTAAGTCTAATTTAACTGTTTTATATGTTTTATCAATGAGAAGTGCTTATTTGCTTAAAATGTTTTTAAATGTAAAATTTTAATTCGGCAGCCTTTTTAGAAAAAAATTGATAAAGAATGGGCAATCAATCATATTTTGACAAATTGGGCTAGTTAGGTAAAAATGAATTACTTTTAAAGGCAATAAACCAGTTTTGTTTCGAATTACAACTTCGCCACTTCCTTAACTTGCTTCCGTCACCATCCCTGGTTAAACCTTTCACTCCTAATCAAAATGAGTGCACATGACATAAAGTAATTAGTATGAGTGTATTAGAGAAAGGTGGAAGGAATGATGATGTCAAGGGCATGCTTTCGAAGTGGTTGAAGCCACTCTAATTAGCTTTCGGATCAACCAACTTACTTTTGTTTAAAAAGGGGCTTTCAAACAAGTTTTCGCTTTCCTTTGTGTTTAGAAAAGAGCTTTCGAAAGATTTTCCACTTTCTTATATTTGGAAAGAAACTTTCGAAAGGATAACCGCTTTTGGACCTATTCGATACCCATGCTGCCGCATTCATACATTTTGAATTAGTTAAGGCCGCTTTTATAGCCTTAAAACAATGTACTCGAAAGGGGTGCTTTCACCTTTTAACTTTGAAGCCGCCTTTTCAATTCTTTCGAAAGGGTCGTATAGCCACTTTCAAATGGTTACGAAGGCAATGGTTTTGAATGGATAGGTTTCGAAACTACCCTCTTTCTTTTACTAGGGATTAATGCTTTCGAAAATTGCTTTCACCACTGTTTTTATGACCCTTTAGTTATATTAAAGGTTAAACAGAATGGTTTTGAAAGGAATGATTTTAAATGGTTTCGAAGCTATGTATCCACAAACTCATACTTGAACTCAATGCTTTTAAAAGGTATGTTTTAAGTTTTTCGAAAGGAAGGTTCCAACACTTTGAAAATGTATACTTTGATTATTCCGAAAGGTATGTTTTTAAGTGTTTCGAAGGGTTTTGTTTTAATGATTGTGAAAGAGGATGTCTCAGGTTTTAACTAATGATTTCAAAAGGCCTATTTCTAATATATTCGAAAGGTATGTTTAGGCCTTATAGCCTAAAGTTTTCTAAGTGAGAAAGAGGCTTTAACTTGTTTATTATTTTGAAGGGATATTCCCATTGATTAGATTCACACTGTTTTGTGGAAAGCATATATCATGGCATTGAGTAAAGTAAAGAGTATGATTTCCTTGTTTTAAAAAGATATGATTTTAAGGGTAAATCATTTGTAAAGATTGTTTGCAAGGAAATGAAATCTGAATAGGGTAGTTAATCCTAAGTATATGACTCAAATATTAGAAGACCAATTGGACTGGTATGGGGTCACGCCCTATACTTTAGCAATTAGGCCCTAACTAAATAAGTTCAAAATCCCAATGCGTAGGGATTTGTCCCAGATATGACCAAAATGATGTTACATACAGAAGGGAATTTAAAGAGAGAAAATAGGTTATGGGTGAGTCCGCAAAACCATTAGGATTAGTCGACCCTATGAGAAGTTGGTTAAGGACAGGTCATCCAATATAGTATCTAACAAAAGTTAGAATATTTATTACGTCTAGTAGGCCCGAGTCAGCCAATGGTTAATAGTCAGCATGCCAAAATTATATTGTTCAGACAGACATCCATTGATTACCTAATTTATATGCATATATGTTATTGCTATTTTTTTTATAATTAGTTTGATTGTAGGTTTTTTATTTACAAAAATATGATTTTAAAAGGATATTATTGAGGGGAAACCTGTTCCACGAAGTGGCGTGGTCTTACTTAGTCAGAACAACGTTGTAATAGAATTATTCACACCAGGCTTTATGCCAGACTCGAATTTTATGTTTTCCCATTAAACTCTCGGGTGCTCAAAATTAAATTTGAGTAGATTGAGAGTTAAGGACTTTTCAGTTTTAGTAGGTTGAATGAATAAACTTCCGAAGACGTGCAGGAGGCAAAGCTAGCTATGTAGGAGCTATTTAGTATTATTTCCGATGTTATATATTTTTGACTGATATGTATGTCTAGTACTCTGATCATTTAAGAGGGCATCTTCATATGTCATTCTTGGCGTAATTGGTAATAATTATATTTGACCAAAACTTGGGAATCATTTTGGGATTATGTAATTGAATATGAAATATTAATTTGAAAGGTAATCTGAAAAGTTGTTTTTGAAATTTGTATTTATTTTATTTCATATTAATGTACTTTTGGTATTATTGATACCTTTAACATTAGCATATTTTGTCACCTGAAGTTAATACTTTAGATGACTGCAGCACCTGTAGCGCTTAGCTTTCGGCTTTAAAGTAGGGGATGTTATAGGACCCGCAAGCTCCTTCTGTCTACTATTGAACAGAAAATTCAACAATTTTGGTGATGCGTGGCGACATATGGAGATCTAAAAAAGTTAAAATAAGACGTTTAAATAGGGAATTGTGAGGTAAATGGGGTTCGGCGTGGATTATATAGGTGCCCAACACTGGGCATTGATTTAGTCGGCTCCCTGCCGTTAGGCTGCCTCCTTAAGCCGTTGGAGATGCTCTTAGTCTCTGATTACTTTCTTTTTTATCGCCATTTTCTTTCTATACTCTCAAATAGTTCATTATTTTCTAACAAAATATGATTTTTTTTTCTATTTATTACTGCGCTTATTCATCGTTGGTGTTTTTTATTTATTTTTTCATTTCATTTTGCATACTGTCATGGCCTTTTGCATTCTTTATATTAGTGCTTGATATATATTTTTTTATACTTTGCATCAAAGTTTGACGGTTTGAGATATAAAGTGTTATTTATTCATTCTAGTTTCTGAAAAAATGAATATCTTTGTTATTGTCCTCTATGCCATTTTATGCTAGAGCACATTACGCTCAAGTATCTTTTGGGCTGTTAAATTGGTCATAAGTAGATACAAGGTGGATGCTATGAAGAAAATGATTCATTTCACTTTGAATCATGTTTGTGGATTGAGGGAATGAGCTGCACACCCAAATAACCCAAGATTAACCACAAATCACTTTTAAAAAATAAGAATATAATGGTGAAGTCTTCGCTGCTATAATTAAAACTTAATTATAACGGCGAAATCTTCGCCGTTATAATTTATATTTCAAGGTTAAATATTATAATGGCAAAAATTTGCCGTTATAATATTTCCTAACTCTTTTTTGTTATAAAAACAAGTCCTATGTTTAGTTCACTAGTCACAGAATCGCTCCAAACCAGTTACGGGGAAGTGAACAAGCCATACCTGTTTGCATAACGGCTAGTTTTTCAAGTGAACAAGTCACTGTTGGTAATGCTCTAAGACCATTACCAATAATCCGATCTGTTCACTTCACTCTACCTGTCTCACTTGCTTTTCAATTGAATGCACGAGCTGCACATCCAGGTAATTGCAAAACTAGCCATGGACCAGTAAAGTTAAATAATTGGTATGATTTATAATGGTGAAGATTTTGCCTTTATTTATTTATAATGGCGAATTCTTCAATGGTTTAAGTTTATAACGGCGGAAGCTTCACCGTTATAAACTTATGTCCTAAACTTATGCCGCTACAACTTATAACGACAAAGCTTTCTCCATTATAAGTTAACATGGTAAAGACTTCACCGTTATAAAATTGTAATGGTGAAGTCTTCACCATTATAAAAACCAGCCACTATTTGATGAAATAGACATGAAACTGGTTTGAACTAGCCATGGAAAAGTGAACTAGCCACGAAGTTTGTTTGAACTAGCCACAGAAAAGTGAATAAGCTACACTTGGTTGCTCCGTGTCTAGTTTTTCAACTGAATAAGTCATTATAGGTTGTGCCCTAACAACTTGGAAAAACTTACAATACATGTTTGAATCTAAAGATAGGTATGCTAATGAAGCTTTGAAAATGGTGTTAAGTAGGTAATCATAAGTTTGCTTCAAATTCCAAATCATTCCACATGAAAAGGTAATATTAAGTAGAACCGCTAAAATCATTATGATATTCTACTTATATTGAAAACTATATCACATGAGTAGAAGAGTGGAAATAAAGAAGTTTATTTCAGTGAATTATGATGCTATAAGAGAATAGTGAAATGCTAAAATGAATACATGATGATTTCCTCTATACAAATGTCAAATGAGCTTCATTAGCACTTAATGTGAATCTTCATGAGTAACTTGGGAAAGTCATGAAAACAAATGATCATAAATAGACATAAATGGGTTTGTTAACTAACGTGTTACTATAGTTTCATAAACTTGTATTACTTAGAGTTGGACCTGACAACCTAAGTTCGAGTCTCATTATAGGTGTTACAATAATAAAGTAATAAACAAACTTTGTACTGATATATTAAATGCATGACCTCAGAATCAAAATATTTCATTATTTTGGATTCATGCATATTTATATCTTCAATTTAACACTTTACTTGATAGGTGGAGCCTTGGTGCAACGGTTGGGTCACCCATATGATGATTTGGACGTGCATGTTCAAGTTCGGAAATAGCCTCTTCGTAATGTGAGGGAAAGGCTACGTACATTATCGACCCCCTAGAGCCCGCTATCGTGCAAGAGCCTCGTGCACTAGGTTCTACCTTATAGTCACATTGTACTTGGAAAATTTTATTTCATTCCACTATTTCTATTAGTTGATTGGGATGTCCAGCTCCACGGAGCGAATTATCAAAGCAGATGAGTTTATAGTCTAATAACTTAGATCAATAGGAAATGAAGAAGCGATCCCTCGTATACACTATTTTGCATTAATACTAACACATTTAAATATCGAAACACGTCTGAAATAATATATATCCCATCTTAACACAAGACGGTATGCATGAGTTTAAAGAATTTGTAGTATCAAATGGATAGGATACACATGCACACATGTACCAAAATTTGTGTACAACTGGACTCGAACCAAAACATCATATATCTACAACATGCACGCGCCTTATTTATTTATTTATTTATTTATTTTTTCTTTTCTTTTTTCGGCTCTTCTTCTAGACGAATGCCCTCTCACATCTCTTTTTTTCTCACTTTTCCCTCTCCTGTGCATGAAACAAACACACATCCTTTTTTCTTGGCCCCTTTTCTCTATTTTTACTTTCATTGAATTTTGGAGAAAACGAAATGAAAATCCACACACATGCACATAACGCCGCTCCAACTAGCCTCAATGACTCTAACAGGATTGGACTATCGCGACCCCATCATGAGCCACGCCACCTCCTAATGTTCTCATCGGCACCCAACTTCATAACTTCCTATTTCTTCCCATGCATAAAGAATGTGAATAGCTTCTATTCTTCCTTTCCGGTTGTTTCCCCATGGTTCCGCCACCTTATGCCATCAACGATCAAACAGAGGCCGTCATTGC
Organism: Allium cepa; assembly: GCA_030765085.1. Lineage (NCBI taxonomy): Eukaryota > Viridiplantae > Streptophyta > Magnoliopsida > Asparagales > Amaryllidaceae > Allium > Allium cepa. Next base: position 435,438,871 of record CM060944.1, read on the forward strand.
ACTCAGCTACGCAATATGATTATATTGGAACCTTGTGTTCCAACCCTAGCGGCACCTATTTATGATACGGGTGGGGATATGCTGCAACTGTTTTAAGTCATTTTCAAACTCTACAGTGTCCAATGACAAGGAGAAAACTAATCGATTTATTTACCCCACTTCTCTTTACATGTTACCTTTTGGTTGTATATCCAAATTTATTGGATTTTACAATGATTTAAGTATTTGAAATATTAAAATATTGAAGCAGATATTGAAAAGACCAGAACCGAATTGTATTGATGCAAATTCATACATGTACATTGATACATGCTGCTGTATTTATAATGTCTAATAGGCTAATGGGCTTTAATTGTTACATACTCGAACCACTTATATTTTATAAAGTAATATAATTACACTCAATAGCTCCTCAAACCGATCTAGGTTTCCTCCCCAAGGTTTGCGATTTATTATCTTTTTATTGCTTTCTTCAATCTTTCGTTTATGATTTGATGAAATTTGGCTCTCACTTCCTTTGATCTTCAACTCACTCTTTGACCTGATGAAGTTTTTAGCAAAGAGTAGTTTGGTAAGTATGTCGGCATGCTTGTAAGTAGCAGGTATATGGTTCATTTGTAAGTTTCCTTTCATAATTTGCTCTTGAACGAAGTATAAATCAATGTCTGTATGTTTTGTTCTTAAGTGAAGGATTGGATTTTCTAAAAGTGAAACTGTAGTTTGATTATCACACCATACGAATGGTTTGATGTTTTTGCTTGCTTTTAATTTATTTAGTAGAGATTGAATCCAAACAACTTTAGCAATAGCACTTTTATACTTCTATACTCTGGTTTTGTACTTAACTTAGAAACTACAGATTATTTCTTTGAACGACATGAAATTGGATTATCCCTAATGTAGATGCAATATCCTATGATAGATCTTCTACAATCGGGATCTATAGCTAAATCAACATCCACATTTCCTATTATGTTGAGAGCTTTACATGCTTTAAGACTTAGTTTATGATTTGCAGCTCCTATTAGATATCTTAATATTCTTTTAATTGTTTTCCAATTCTCATCCATGGGATCCTGCATAAATTGCCACACTTTGTTAACAATGAAACAAATTTCTGACCAAGTTATGGTTACATATTACAATGCACCAACAATGCTTCTATATTGTCTATCATTAAGTATTGGTTTACCCTTGTTATTTGATAGATGTTGTGTAACGACCCGTAGATTTTAATAGTTTTAAATGGCTTTATTTAACGTAATTAATTGAAACTTTTGAGAAATTTTATATAATAATATTTTGAGGTAAAAATTTAATATTTGGATTGCGTCCAATTAAACATAGAAGATTTTAAATTTTCAATTTATTTTATCAAAGTTTATTCCATTGTGAAATTCTATCTAATTCAAGCTAGCTAATAAATTGCTTTAATAAATATTACAGAATCAATTTCTTTAATAAATATTGCAGAATCAATGCACAAGTGTTATCAATTTCATTTTTATGGTGGTACGTTCCTTTACGTTTCCTACCGGTTAAATTATAAATAATTTGCTTTGATGGGTCAGCTAAATCAAAGCAACGTGACCGTTGCTATTTATTTCTTTTATTAATTGCTACAATTATTTTCACCAAATCAAGGGTTGATCGTTACTTGGCTTTCAAATTTTGGACTCTGCATTCAAAAAGAAACATATAATATAATAAGTACTTCATATTTATTTTCAGTACGTTTCACAAAATTTTCTCTATCCGTTCTTTTCTATTAAATATATACTAGCAGCTGTTATCAATCCATCGTTTCAATTTATTATATAGTCTGTTACTCTGCCTTTTCAGATTTGAACGTGCAACTGGTGGCAATAAAAGTTGCTTTAATTATCCACTGAATTATCGTGACCATCCCACTACTCTATATTTATTCCTGTACGTCTTATCTTCGCTTAAATTTCTCTGTCCATTCCTTTTTCCATTTTAATATCTTTGCCTTTCCATACTCACGTGCTTTCCAATCAAGCAATAAATTGTTTAAATATCCACCATATCAACTTGACCGTCGTTATTGCATCACACCAGTATATAATTCAAATCTATCATTATTCTACCGTTTCTTCTTTAATAAATTATATGTAACAGTATATCATAAATGGACAGCTCATTCTCCACCCATTCATTTCTCCTATTCAATTAATAATGGAATATAAAGTTATATATTTGGTATACAATTCAAACAACCGTTAGCATTCATACCTCCTAAATTCTAGCGATTGACCCCTCTATTTCCATGGTTTCAATTTTAGTTGCTGGATTACCCATTCCTACCGTTCAACTTTATTAAATATTTATAACGTGTAGTCTCTGAGCCTATTTAGCTTCATTTTTTCTTCCTCTCTGTTGCTTCTTGAAAAAAAAAAAGATTTTTCCCATTACAATGCTAAAACACATATGATGGAAAAATGAAAAAGGACCAGTTCTCCTTGCTATAGCTTCGTCAAGCCTCCGCCACCACAGCTCAAACCACCTGTCAAGAGCCACAACCCACTCCATGCCTCCTCCCCTCGTCATCCATATTTTTATAAACGATATGCGTATCATATTGCAATACATGTTTCGTTTTTAAATGTTTACATATAACATGAATATGTACTAGTACTATATATAGTCTATTTTCTTTAATGGATATGTTATACAAGCTGTGTTTTCTTTTATCTAATGGATTTCGAAACTTATAATAAATATTATTGCATTAGTTGTTGTTTTCAACTTCCTGCAACACTTTATTTTTTATTATAAATTTTAGCTTGCTGCAATTCTCTTTTCATTTATATTATTGTATTCTATTATCTAATATATACATTTTATCTAGTTATATATATTATACTATAAGGTGTATATATATAAGTTTTCATAACCCTTTATAATATGTAGCTATGTATATAAGATTGGACCTGTTATATATGAAAGCATTGGTTATAGCAATTAAAAATATGCAAAGGAATTTATGGTGATATTTATTTATGAATAGAACAAGATACGTACCACCATCTGTATCTTTGTCTCTCTCCCCATGCTTTTTTATTATTATATATATATTTTCTTTTTTTTCCTCTTTTCACTCCTTTCATTTTATAGCTTTTAAATAAATTGACAAACGCTTTGGAAGTATTTAAACGCAGTACACGACAAATTTAATAAGCAGTGGTGTTTTACGTCATTTATAGCCAAAAAAAATTTGATAAGTTCATACATTTCTAAACTGAAAATAATAAATATATGATGCGATGGAATTTGAATTTTCATGCGCCGTGCCGTGAGCTGATCTTAAATTTAAAAGAGGTATGATATATCAATCGCTTACAAATAAGACGAAGTTAACGTCCTAAATTAACTTTTAGCAAATTGAACGTTACTGTCGTTATTAAGAAACCAACGTATTGTGTCATTTGATTATTTGGGTACTAATAATACGTTATTTTATTCATTCCATCAATTCATTTCACACCACGTTATTTTAAATAAATTGCTACTCTTCTGCTAATATTTATCTAAAAATTTAATAAAAATGATCCGATGGTGTATTAGCCTTCAGGACTAATCCCTGAATTCCAAACGTTGGATCCACTTTGCGTTCTGTTTTTTTCTCTTTTTCCATAAAACATATATAAAGTATAAAGTTTATATTTGTTTTCTGATGTTAGTTTAAATGTAAAAATTGATTTTTAAATAGTATATCTATATATATATATAAGCTACTTTTGTTATTCGTATATAAATGGTATTGTATGTGCATTTTTATGAAATAGCGCCCAATGTATATTATTTTATAAAAGAATTCATTTGTTATGTCAACTAAATATATGTTACATGTGGTTTATATAAATATATTATAACTGATGTTGACTTCTTTCATTATACTCTTTCTTACAGCTAAAATATGTCAGTATTGTAACCTAGCACATGATTAATATTAGTCTGTTTATATAAGTATTTATTTCAAATTTCATATTGTATATATGCTTGATTCTAATTTATGTGTTTTAAATAAAAAAACAATGATTTTGGACAATATAAATACATATATATATTTAATTTAATTTAATATGTGTTGAATTTAGAATATGACTTTATAGATATTGTTATATATGGTTATATATATATATATGAGTCCACTCATACCATTATCTTCGCCGATCCCGTTCTGACTTGTTCCATCAATTCTTGTTATCGGCTTTGATCGTTGAATTCGTGCCGATTTTGCGTTGCTTCGATTCATAATTCAAATTTCAGTGTCTGTAGCAGTATGCATATCCGTGTCATCTTTTGTATTCTCTAGGCTCGAGAGGTGAGTAATCACTCATGATTAACATTCTTTTATTCATTAAATTTGATTTCAATTGAAACGACAATTGAAATATGCTGTTGTAGTTATTTAAATTTGTTATATATGCTATTATCTGTAACTGTTCACCTGCGGGATATGACACCATATCCTGTTGTTTATATTATATTGGTATTGATGATATATGCCTGTTATTTTATTGTATTTTCTGTTATCACTCTGCAAGTTCCCTGTAGTTTAGAAATCACTATGGGTTGAAATGATACATACCCGAACAGACTTTAGAATAGGAGAAAATCATTATGGGTTGAAATGATAAACCCAAGCAATTTTCATTTAATTGAATTTGGGATTACTGGTTGAAATGATATCCACCCGTATATATTTAGTATACGGATTGAAATGATAAATATCCGTAGCACTCTACTATATGATATGAAATATATACAGACGCCGTTGGTCCATATAAATATTTTGAAAAAAAATTCTATAATTTTGGAAAGAAATATATGGTTTAATAAATTTGAGTCTTAAGATATTATATAAATGAAAATTGTATATATAGATTTAGTAGTAATATTTGATTTAAATTAGATTGATTTAATGCATATAATATGGTTTAGTATTTATGTAAATCTATATTTCAAATAGATTCTCTTGTAATAAATTGAATAATTAAGATTGGGAGATAAATTTGGGTTTATAAAAATGGTATTTAAATAAGGATTTATTTAATCAAATCGATTTGAAATTTTTGAATGGGAAATTTAAAGGGTATGATTTTGTAACTGGATTTTTGATTTAAGTGATTTAATGAATATTTCACGTTTAAATAAATTAAAGAAAATATTGAGTAAAATGTAATTTAAGGTTACTTAAATGATATTGAATCTAATAAAGGAGTATTTAAAGACTAAATAATAATGAGGTTAAATCGAGATCTATATAAAACTGTTATATAGAACATTTAAATATTAAAGCCTTGAACTATATTGGAATTTAAATGGTTTATGTTGAGATTCGGATCTGTATTTGAAATCAAAGTAGTTGAATTTGTTGTTTTGCAACTAAATTGAATTAAAATGAAAATTTAGGTTGAACTAAATTTGAATTTATTATTTAAAAAACTAAATTGAATGAAAATTTATATGAAACGTTGAATACTTAAAGTTTTGAAATATATGGAAATATAAAGGGGTATTTGTGATTATAAATCCGAATTTGAGATCGATAAAATTTAAGTGGTTATTTTAGAAATTGAGTTGAATTTAAATTGATAAATTGAGATTGAATTTAATTTGAATGGGAAGGTCGGGTTGATGTTGGAACGATTTGTTAAGTTAAGGAAATTGAAAATACTTTACTGTATAAATTTTTTAATATATATAAATACTATTTTGGAAAATATAGAGATATTTGAAGTGAAAATGAGATTTGGTTTTGAGGTATAAATTAAGCTGAAATGACCACGGTGTTATAGTGTATATTTCTACCTTGTAGAAAGTTCCATGACCCTTAGAGGATGGTTATCCCAAACATCCTTTAAGTTATTCGTATTTCAGTTGATATTTCACTTGAGTTGGATTTATTGATATAAGAATGTTAATCCTGACTCGAGTGTTTTGTGGTTTGATTTACGCTCGGGTCAGACTGAGTGATACAGCATTTGAGACTCACCTTTGGAGTTCGGAGCTTTATTTGGAAATCCAACTATCGATTCAGATTCTAGCCTTTCCAGTTGATTGGTTCAGAGAAGTCATCTGTTGCATTGGAGGCTTCACTACATTTGAACTATTCGGTTGTATTTTTCTAACTCTGATGTATATAGTAGCTTCATGAACTACTATTCTTTATCTATTCCGCTGCATTATATTACTCTGTGATCTGTGATTGACTTATTTACTGTATATTTTAAGTTTTTCCAAATTTTAATTAACAATTCGGTATTTTGAATTTTCAAGTCGGATATGTATGGTTTTATTGTCGATTTGAATGGTCCAAAATAGCGGGTCGTTATAGTTGGTATCAGAGCTTTGGCTCTAGGAAAAACTTAGCATATATGGTAAATTTATTTACACAATCACTTTCGCTCGAGTTGAATCTCTTCCTTTGACTCGGTTTCCTTTGAATTTTGGAATGTCCCTCGGTTTCGAAATTCATTCTGTCTCTCCCTATTTATATTCGTTTGATTCCAGAGTATCCCATAACTCCACTGAATGATTTGTAAAGGGGGTGAAAACTCCTTTTCAATTGGCATTGACTAACCGAAGATTTCTGTATCCTTAGTTTACGATGCTGCTATATCTTGTTATGTTGAATTATATATCTCTGGCAATCGAATGTCGAATTGCCTCAGAATTCTACACCAGTTTAATTTGGGAATCATGGTTGACCGGTAAAGGTCGCCCGCGATTTATAGAAGTATATCCATCTTCTATTTTGTAATTTAATTATCTCATCTTCGATCGAGTCTATCTTCGAATCAGGATTCTATTGATTGGAGTTCCTCTAAATTAAATCGCTATCTTTGTTTTGAAATCCATTCTTGAATCATCCTTTGAAAATCGGGTTTTGTTTGTATTTTTGAAATTGTTTATACCGAAATTTTATTTTGATAACTATGATTTTTTTATATATATAAAAGTGAAAATGTTTTCGATAAGGATTATATACCTATATATATAAAGCAAATAAGAAATGCTATTCTATATAAAAAAGTTTTGAAAGGATTTGAAATTTTGAAAAATTATAAGAAATTGGTTTATATAAAAATGATTTATAACTGTAGAGTTAAATTTGAAATTCGAGAATTGAATTTCGGTACTTTGAAATTGGTTTTAAGATTTTGGAAAATATATAAAAATAATACGATTTAAAAGTATTTTTCCGAATAAGAAATGTTTCAAATGAGTTCAAATGAATTCCAATAATTTTGAAGAAATTTCAAAGAAGTTTTCAAGAAAATGGAAGTCCAGAACTCACTTATGTTGCTGAAAAATAATTTCGGTGATGAGTGCACGCATCATCGACATTGATTCTCGAGTTTAGAGTGGGGGAGAGACCACTTTAATAGCTTCGCTATACAAGTGATTTTGTAAAACCGTTTTGATTTCAAATTATGAAGTATAATTTGATATTTTAGAAAGATATAAGTATATATTTGAAACAATTTAAAATGAGACCGGTATTCAGTCCTCGAGTTTCGGATTTAATAATTGATTTATTGATTTATTGTTGATTTTCAACTCTTGAATTGAAATTTTGATTTCCCTGCTATTTTGAATGTTCGAACACTTCCAAATCGAGATTAAATTTTCAAAGCTAAGAAATTTTGAAGAGTATAGAATGTTTGATAAAGAATATAAATTTAGTTTTGAAAAAAAAATAGTTTTGAATAATGGTTTTCAGAAAGGTAAATTGGATATTTCAAATAGAAATAGATAGTTTAAAAGTTTTAAAGGGATAATTATAAATTTGGAAACCATTTTAAGTATAATTGATTTTGAGAAAATATTTGGTTTTGAAAATTAAATTGAAATTAAAAACCAGTGCTTGTATGGTGATTTTGGAAATGAATTTGTTTGACTTGAATTATTTAATTTGGAAACTGGGATAATTTTCTAAACCTATTATTTTTGGAACTTTGAAATTTAGATATTTAATTTGGAAGAAAATTTGGTGAAATCATATATGATTTTAAAACTGAATTGATATTGAAATGATTTGAAATTGAGAACCTTAGATTACTAAGCACTTGATTTGGGAGTGGTCAAACTTATATAAAATGAATTGTATAAGTATGAAGTTGATTTGAAATCTATTGATTTGGAAGGTACTCAATTTGGAAAGAGATTTTATATAATCGAAGTCTATATAAGTATGATTTGATCTACTATTGATTTGGAAAGTATTCGATTTAGGAAAAATGGAATCCTGTATATATGGACTTTATATAAGTACGATATTTGAAAGTGATTTTAAAAGGTACTATATGATATATATTTTCGAAGTAAAGATATAGAATGTGCCTTCCGCTTGATATCCGCTTTGTGGCCACATCGTGGATTCATTCTATCGATATTATTCTCTCTGATTTTTGGTTTTCCGGATGTAATACTCGAGTGTTCCCACCGTGGCGTAACCCATGGTTTTTTTCTCTCGCGACTGCATAGCGCAATTGCTTGGCTGAGTCTGGCCTAGGGGTACGGATTGTTTCCTGGGGGGATCCAGGCGTAACCATTGTGTATCCTGCAATCTGTGTAGGTAGCGAGTAGTAGCGAAACTGCCTGGCTGAGACAACCTAGGGGTACGGATTGTTTCCTGGGGGACCTAGGCGTAACCATTGTATATCCTGCACTCTACTAGTCATCATGGCGTAACTCGCAGGGCTGAGAAAGCTTACGGATACGGATTGTTTCCTGGGGGATGCAGGCGTAACCATTGTGTATCTGCGAATCATGGTCGGACAAAGGTTTTAGTTTGGTTGTTTTGTTTGGATTGTACTTTCCATATCTATTTTAAAGGTTTTACAAGTATTTTCATTGGGTGTTGAAACAAGTCTACTAAGTACTTGAAGAATTCTAACTTTGTGCCTGATCAGCGCATGGCCAGAGTCTGCAAGAACGAGGATAAACTTGTTGAAACATCGAGTTATAAAAATATTTTCGAAAGGAAAATTTATTTCGATATAATAGTATTTTATTATAAAAGTATTATTATAAAGGTGTTTATTATAAAAGTATTTTCCCCAACAAAGAAATATTGAATTAATATTTGAAACTTAAATTCTTATGGTTCTAGATTAATTATTCTTGCCCGATACTATTCCTTGCATCTACCTTATCTGATCAGTTTAGTTATTCACCTTAATTCTGTTTTCCAAATCTACCTTCCTTCCTTGTTGGATATATCCTTTAAAAATATTGTTTAATTATATACTACATGGTTTAATAGAAATTTTAGTGTTATAAATATTTTAGAAGTTATTTATCTAAAATAAAACATATTTTTTTTAAAAAATGATTTGTGATCTAATAATAATATTTGGAAGGTATCTTGAAACAAAATAAAAATTTATGAATTTTGGATTTAATATTTCAATAGCTTCTTTGTAAATATAAGTAATAATGTAAGTAATTGTTTTCAAAGGAGTTTGAAAAGTATTAAAGAAAATTGAATTTCAAATGAAGTTATCAAATAAATATTTCAAATAGAATTTATATAGTTTTAAATTAGTTGTTCATCTTGTCTTTCAATCTATTTTATTTCTGGTTGTTCTATTCTCCTACCTCCTACCTTTTCGAGGACGAAAAGTTTTGAGTGGGGGAGAGTGTAACGACCCGTAGATTTTAATAGTTTTAAATGGTTTTATTTAATGTAATTAATTGAAACTTTTGAGAAATTTTATATAATAATATTTTGAGATAAAAATTTAATATTTGGATTGCGTCCAATTAAAAATAGAAGATTTTAAATTTTCAATTTATTTTATCAAAGTTTATTCCATTGTGAAATTCTATTTAATTCAAGCTAGCTAATAAATTGCTTTAATAAATATTACAGAATCAATTTCTTTAATAAATATTATAGAATCAATGCACAGATGTTATCAATTTCATTTTTATGGTTGTACGTTCCTTTACGTTTCCTATCGGTTAAATTATAAATAATTTGCTTTGATGGGTCAGCTAAATCAAAGCAACGTGACCGTTGCTATTTATTTCTTTTATTAATTGCTACAATTATTTTCACCAAATCAAGGGTTGACCGTTACTTGGCTTTCAAATTTTGGACTCTGCATTCAAAAAGAAACGTATAATATAATAAGTACTTCATATTTATTTTCAGTACGTTTCACAAAATTTTCTCTGTCCATTCTTTTCTATTAAATATATACTTGCAGCTGTTATCAATCCATCTTTTCAATTTATTATATAGTCCGTTACTCTGCCTTTTCAGATTTGAACATGCAGCTGGTGGCATTAAAAGTTACTTTAATTATCCACTGAATTATCGTGACCATCCCACTACTCTATATTTATTCCTGTACGTCTTATCTACGCTTAAATTTCTCTGCCCATTCCTTTTTTCATTTCAAAATCCTTGCCTTTCCACACTCACGTGCTTTCCAATCAAGCAATAAATTGTTTAAATATCCACCATATCAACTTGACCGTTGTTATTGCATCACACCAGCATATAATTCAAATCTATCATTATTCTATCGTTTCTTCTTTAATAAATTATATGTAACAGTATATCATAAATGGATAGCTCATTCTCCACCCATTCATTTCTCCTATTCAATTAATAATGGAATATAAAGTTATATATTTGGTATACAATTCAAACGACCGTTACCATTCATTGCTCATAAATTCTAGCGATTGACCCCTCTATTTCATGGTTCCAATTTTAGTTGCTGGATTACCCATTCCTACCGTTCAACTATATTAAATATTTATAACGTGTAGTCTCTGAGCCTATTTAGCTTCATTTTTTCTTCCTCTCTGTTGCTTCTGGAAAAAAAAAGAGATTTTTCCCATTACAATGCTAAAACACATATGATGGAAAAATGAAAAAGGACCAGTTCTCCTTCCTATAGCTTCGTCAAGCCTCCGCCACCACAGCTCGAACCACCTGCCAAGAGCCACAACCCACTCCATGCCTCCTCCCCTCGTCATCCATATTTTTATAAACGGTATGCGTATCATATTGCAATATATGTTTCGTTTTTAAATGTTTACATATAGCATGAATATGTACTAGTACTATATATAGTCTATTTTGTTTAATGGATATGTTGTAAAAGCTGTGTTTTCTTTTGTCTAATGGATTTTGAAACTTATAATAAATATTATTGCATTTGTTGTTGTTTTCAACTTCCTGCAACACTTTTTTTTTATTATAAATTTTAGCTTGTTGCAATTCTCTTTTCATCTATATTATTCTATTCTATTATCTAATATATACATTTTATCTAGTTATATATATTACACTATAAGGTGTATATATATAAGTTTTCATAACCCTTTATAATACGTAGCTATGTATATAAGATTGGACCTGTTATATATGAAAGCATTGGTTATAGAAATTAAAAATATGCAAAGGAATTTATGGTGATATTTACTTATGAATAGAACAAGATACGTACCACCACATGTATCTTCGTCTCTCTCGCCATGTTTTTTTATTAATATATATATATATATATATATATATATATATATATATATATATATATATATATATATTCTTTTTTTTCCTCTTTTCACTCGTTTCATTTTATAGCTTTTAAATAAATTGACAAACGCTTTGGAAGTATTTAAACGCAGTACACGACAAATTTAATAAGCAGTGGTGTTTTATGTCATTTATAGCCAAAAAAAATTGATAAGTTCATACATTTCTAAACTGAAAATAATAAATATATGATGCGATGGAATTTGAATTTTCATACGCCGTTCCATGAGCTGATCTTAAATTTAAAAGAGGTATGATATATCAATCGCTTAGAAATAAGACGAAGTTAACGTCCTAAATTAACTTTTAGCAAATTGAACGTTACTGTCGTTATTAAGAAACCAACGTATTGTGTCATTTGATTATTTGGGTACTAATAATACGTTACTTTATTCATTCCATCAATTCATTTCACACCACGTTATTTTAAATAAATTGCTACTATTCTGCTGAAATTTATCTAAAAATTTAATAAAAATGATCCAACGGTGTGTTAGCCTTCAGGACTAATCCCTGAATTCCAAACGTTGGATCCACTTTGCGTTCTATTTTTTTTCTCTTTTTCCATAAAACATATATAAAGTATAAAGTTTATATTTGATTTCTGATGTTAGTTGAAATGTAAATGTTGATTTTTAAATAGTATATATATATAAGCTATTTTTGTTGTTCGTATATAAATGGTATTGTGTGTGCATTTTTATGAAATAGCGCCCAATGTATATTATTTTATAAAAGAATTCAGTTGTTATGTCAACTAAATATATGTTACATTTGGTTTATATAAATATAGTATAACTGATGTTGACTTCTTTCATTATACTCTTTCTTACAACTAAAATATGTCAGTATTGTAACCTAGCATATGATTAATATTAGTCTGTTTATATAAGTATTTATTTCAAATTTCATATTGTATATATGCTTGATTCTAATTTATGTGTTTTAAATAAAAAAAACAATGATTTTGGAAAATATAAATACATATATATTTAATTTAATTTAATATGTATTGAATTTAGAATATGACTTTATATATATAGTTATATATATATATGAGTCCTCTCATACCATTATCTTCGCCGATCCCGTTCTGACTTGTTCCATCAATTCTTGTTATCAGCTTTGATCGTTAAATTCGTGCCGATTTTGCTTTGCTTCGATTCATAATTCAAATTTCAGTGTCTGTAGTAGTATGCATATCCGTGTCATCTTCTGTATTCTCTAGGCTCGAGAGGTGAGTAATCACTCACGATTAACATTCTTTTATTCATTAAATTTGATTTCAATTGAAACGACAATTTAAATATGCTGCTGTAGTTAATTAAATTTGTTATATATGCTATTATCTGTAACTGTTCACCTGCGGAAAATGACCCCATATCCTATTGTTTATATTATATTGGTATTGATGATATATGCCTGTTATTTTCTTGTATTTTCTGTTATCACTCTGCAAGTTCCCTTTAGTTTAGAAATCACTATGGGTTGAAATGATACATACCTGAACATACTTTAGAATAGAAGAAAATCGTTAAGGGTTGAAATGATAAACCCAAGCAATTTTCATTTAATTGAATTTGGAATTACGGGTCGAAATGATATCCACCCATATATATTTAGTATACGGATTGAAATGATAAATATCCATAGCACTTGACTATGTGATAGGAAATATATACAGACGTCGTTGGTCCATATAAATATTTTGAAAAAAATTTCTATAATTTTGGAAAGAAATATACGGTTTAATAAATTTGATTCTTAAGATATTATATAAATGAAAATTGTATATATAGATTTAGTAGTAATATTTGATTTAAATTAGATTGATTTAATGCATATAATATGGTTAAGTATTTATGTAAATCTATATTTCAAATAGATTCTCTTGTAATAAATTGAATAATTAAGATTGGAAGATAAATTTGGGTTTATAAAAATGGTATTTAAATAAGGATTTATTTAATTAAATCGATTTGAAATTTTTGAATGGGAAATTTAAAGGGTATGATTTTATAACTGGATTTTTGATTTAAGTGATTTAATGAATATTTCACGTTTAAATAAATTAAAGAAAAGATTAAGTAAAATGTAATTTAAGGTTACTTAAATGATATTGAACCTAATAAGGGAGTATTTCAAGACTAAATAATAATGAGGTTAAATCGAGATCTATATGAAACTGTTATATATAACATTTAAATATTAAAGCCTTGAACTATATTGGAATTTAAATGGTTTATGTTGAGATTCGGATCTGTATTTGAAATCAACGTAGTTGAATTTGTTATTTAGCAACTAAATTGAATTAAAATGTAAATTTAGGTTGAACTAAATTTGAATTTGTTATTTAGAAAACTAAATTGAATGAAAATTTATATGAAACATTGAATACTTAAAGTTTTGAAATATATGGAAATATAAAGGGGTATTTGTGATTATAAATCCGAATTTGAGATCGATAAAATTTAAGTGGTTATTTTAGAAATTGAGTTGAATTTAAATTGATAAATTGAGATTGAATTTAATTTGAATGGGAAGCTCGGGTTGATGTTCGAACGATTTGTTAAGTTGAGGAAATTGAAACTAATTTACTGTATAAATTATTTAATATATATAAATACTATTTTGGGAAATATGGAGATATTTGAAGTGAAAATGAGATTTGGTTTTGAGGTATAAATTAAGCGAAATGACCACGGTGTTATAGTGTATATTTCTACCTTGTAGAAAGTTCCATGGACCCTTAGAGGATGGTTATCCCAAACACCCTTTAAGTTATTCGTATTTCAGTTGATATTTCACTTGAGTTGGATTTATTGATATAAGAATGTTAATCATGACTCGAGTGTTTGTGGTTTGCTTTACGCTCGGGTCAGACTGAGTGATACAGCATTTGAGACTCACCTTTGGAGTTTGGAGCTTCATTTGGAAATCCAACTATCGATTCAGATTCCAGCTTTTCCAGTTGATTGGTTCAGAGAAGTCATCTTTTGCATTGGAGACTTCACTGCGTTTGAACTATTCGGTTGTATTTTTCTAACTCTGATGTATATAGTAGCTTCATGAACTACTATTCTTTATCTATTTCGCTGCATTATATTACTCTGTGATCTGTGATTGATTTATTTACTGTATATTTTAAGGTTTGCCAAATTTTAATTAACAATTCGGTATTTTGAATTATTCAAGTCGGATATGTATGGTTTTATTGTCGATTTGAATGGTCCAAAATAGCGGGTCGTTACATGTTGACTAGTTACCATAGGTGTAGGCAGAGAGTTGACACATCCCTTTTTGCTTTGATCAGAAGTTATGTAATGATTTTTTCTAGCATAAGAAAATTTTTGAATTTGATTTTCTTTTGACTTCAATTCTGTATTGTAATTTAAATTTTCCATTTTTTTAATAACGGAAAAAAACAATTGTAAAAGGCATTATTACAACTGATAAAAAAGTTGTAAATTTTTTTATTAGAATAGGCAAAAAAAGTTGTAAAAAACTTTATTACAACTAGCAAAAGCAGTTGTAAAAGATATTATTACAACGGTCCCTTATAATGGTCCAAATCAGTTGTAAACTAATTTGACCCCATTACAACTTTGCATATTAAGACCGACACCTAATAGTTGTAATATGCATATTACAACTACCATTGCCAGTTGCAAAATGGGTAGTTTTTATGGAACTATAAAACTAGTCTTAAATATTACCCAATCATTGATATTGAATTCTCCTAAGGTCCTTTTTTATGATAACCTGGATTTTTAGGCATCTGAAAATTGGTAATTAACAGATTTTTACTATTGAAAATATTGATGTATAAGTTGAACCAATAAAATTTTGATAATTAATAATTTCTAGATATAAATATTAATTTGATAATCTCCAGATATAAATATTTAATTTGGCAAATTTTATCTTTTCAAAGCTAATTAAAATGATTTTCTAATCATAATATATAATATATAGGTAGATATATTGAATTGGAATTTATGCTTTGAAATTAATATAATAATTTTCAAGAGTTATTTAAAGTTGAATTCTATATTTTTAACAATAAAGTAGTATGTGTATATATATATATATAGATTAACTTAAAAAGTATTTTTGCTTGAAATAAGATTTGATAAGGGTATTTATGCTTTATTTTAAAATTTGCTTTGAAATAAAGATAGTTTGTATATATATATATATATATATATATATATATATATATATATATAAGGATGTGAAAACTAATGAATAAAAACATATTCATTTATAAATATAAAAGCCAATTGATATATAATACAAAAAATTGTATAAAAACATATTAATACATGATAATTACAAATGCAAACTAATTGTATATGCATAATACAAGTGTAAGAAATTTATGTCATGCAAATGAAAAATGTGAGATAATTTTAACAAGTGTCATAATTTTTATCTTTCTTTTCATTTTTAATAAAATATAAAACAAAGTTATATAAACATCTCCATTTTCTATCTTGTTTCTTTTCTATCTTTCCAAATTCAAAACATAGAAAACCAAAGCATGTAAACTAAAACCAGAATACAAAATCTAAGGAAACGGCGAACATCCTATTTAGAATTCAACCTAAGGAAACTAAGGCAAGTTTCAACTCGGTTTTAAAAAAAATTCAGTTCAAATTCAAGTACAAAGCAGATCAGATCAAAGATCAAAGCATCTCCAATTTTCAAGTTCAAACAATTTCCCGTTTCAAAACCCTTCCAGGCTTTCTCCGTTCTTAAGTTAAATAGGTGAGTATACAATTTTATTTAAAGTTTAAATCTGTTTAAAAACTAGATGCATGCAATAATTACTTAAAAGTAAAATATGATAAGTGTTTGCATTATTTTTTAGACAGGAATGCATGTATATATGTATGTGGATGTTTGTGTGCATGTCTGGAACAAACATGTTTGCTCAGTTCTTAGATTTACATGTTTCAAATAAGTTCAAAATCAAATTGCCGTTTCCCTAACTTCTTTAGGATTTGATATGTATATAAAAATTGTTTGTAATAGCAAGATATTTGATTCAAAAATAATTTCAAGTAAGATTTGAAAGTAGTTTTTCACTGAAAGGAAAAAGTCAGTAAAATCTCAAACATATCAAAAATTTAACTTCAATCATTTAATAATTCATGTATATGATTTGATTTATCTTTGAAAGCTATGATTTTTAAAAGTGAAATCATGATTTTTAAGCTTTTAAATCGAGAGAAATCATGGGATGAACGGAAAAGGGATTTTAAGCGATTTCTGATGGTCGGTGGGGTTAGGGTGGTCGAGGTCATTGCTGAAGAAGGCTGGGGGGTCGGGGGTCACGACAAAAATAGTCGAAGGAATTCTCGTCCACCGTGGTAGACGGACAAAGTCAAAGTAGGGTTTAAGCCCAGGAATTGGTCGAGGGTTGAAATTGGGCGGCTGTGTCGTTGTTAAGGCATCAGAGTTGATCGCGGGTGGGGGAAATGGAGCATCGGTATTCGGTGAGGCTGTGGACGTGGTAGCAAGATCTCCGATGGTCGGAATCGGCATGTCGAAACATTTCTTGGCGACGTGATTCGTTCCAGGTTGGGTTCGTTGAGCTCGAATTTGATTTCATATTCTATTCTTCGATCTGGTGGTCGAAATTGATGGGGAAGGTCATAGGCGGCTCGTCGGCAGTGGTAAGAGTGGTCAGAGCATCATCATTGATTCGTGCACTTGCACAAGGTTTCTGGTGTGTCAACGTTTGTATTAGAGAGGGTGAGGAGGATTGTCTCGGGGTTGGTCTCAGGGAAGGAAGGATTGTCTCGGATTTAATTACGAGTATGTGAGTGATATACTTGTACATTTTTTAAAATTTAATCAAAAATTTAAAAAAAAAGGAGAAATGGTGACCGGGTTTGGGTGTGGGAATGCTCGGGTTTTACTTGAGTAAATGATTGGGATTTACAAGTTTTTGAAGTTAAATGAAAATCAGGTTTTAAACTAATTTCTTAAAACTATTTCTTTAAAATAATAATTGTTTCTCAAATGATTGGTTAATTAAAGTTGTGTAATTTATTTTTATTTTTATTAATTAAGTTAATTCTTAAGTTGTTTTAAAACTTAATTAATCATGTAATTAAGTGGTTAATTAAAGAAGGTATAGTGTTTTTAATTATTAATTAAACTTAAAAAAATTTAGTTAATCTATAGATAAATGATAATTTAATTCCAAGGTTTGTTAAATAAGATTTTAAATGATAATTAAGTAATAAATTAAGATAAATGAATTATCTTAAATTAATTTAAGGTTTGGGGAATTAAGATAACTAAAGAGAAATTAATTATTTAATTGATTAATAATTAAAGATTTGTTAATGAAAGTAATTAAATATTAATTATTAATTAATTAATTAATAATTAAAGGTAATTAATTAATAACTAAAGGATAATAAATTAATGTCATTAATCAATGTAATTAGTTAAGATTAATTAATTAATGTAATTAAGTAAGGATAACTAATTAATATAAGTAATTAAGGGATAGTTAATTAATGAAGGTAATTAAGGATGGTTAATTAATTAGGGTAATAACAAATCATTTGTAATTAATTAATGTTAATTGAGCTGGGTTAAATAATTAATTCATAAATAATTAATTTAATTGGTTAAATTAAATTAATTATAATTATGTGATTAATTAATCTTGCTTATGGATAATTGAATTGAATTGAATGATTAGATTAATATCTAGTCTGATAACTTGTAATGCAATGTGATATGATATGATGGGTTGAACTGTGATATTGTGGGTTATCCATCGATACTGAACTGCTATGTGAATATGATACCCTGTATTTAAAATTGATTTGTATCCACTTAAACAACTGGGATTAAAGATGACATTGAATTCGAAGAGACCGGGGTCGGGCATCAGCAATACCCGAAACCACTTCGATTAGTAATCTAAATTCTTTATAAAATTGATATGTGGAATCAATAGGCTGGAATGGAATAAATTAAGCAACATGGCCATTTTAACTGAATAACAAGTTATTAGATATTATTGTAATAATGGTTGACTATAACAAGATAAGAACTCGTAGTGAGGTACGAGTTACCCTGGTTGTAATTATGTCTTATAACTTAGTAATTCAAATTATATAGGTTTACTCATGCTGGTTTCCAGCCTGACCCGGGTGTTACTTTATTGTAATGCTCGGGTCAGATCGAGTATTACAGATTTTTCAGCTTAGGACATTCTGAAGCTCAGGAGAACGAGATGGATGGCAGGAACGTATGGAGTATATTCCGCTATGTGTTTGAGAGTTTGTATTGATAATAGTCTGGGACAAGTTGTTTCAACTGTCCAGTCTTATTGTACTCTGATATATTAAATGTATTGACAGATTCAGCTTTCCTTTGTGTAAATGCTATTGTTTGATATTATATTTTGATCCACTGCGAATGTGAGATTCTATGTTTCATTTATGTTTCTTCTTCTACCTCTTTTCTTATTTTCCCTAATAATTTGGGATTTTCGGCGTTCGGATTCTTGGCACTTCTCCATGCGAATGTACTAATGTTGAATTATCGAGGTCGAAAATTTTGGGTCGTTACATTTGGGTATCAGAGCTGAAGGTTAAGCGAGAACCTCGGCTCTGATGGGTTTACTCATAAGGATAGGGTCAGAAGTACCCTAGAATGAGTTGAGTGTAATATATATAAGAGAGCGTACTTGTTATTTTCTTATATAAACTTTTTTAAATGGTTTTAAAAAAATAAATGATTTTATATAAGTTTATATTTTGATATATAAAGAAATAATTTTTCTAATTGCTATATATTAAGATAATTGTTTGTTGGCTATAGAAATTGAATTAGATCATAAGAATTTAAGTGGAAATATATTTATTCGAATAATACGAATTAAATGAATAAGATAACCTAGAAATGGATTCAAACTGAATTTAAAATCCTAGAAAATTTTCCAAAGGATTGAAATAAGTTACCTTGATATGATTTTCCAGCAAATGATTATGGAATATAAGGTGTATATGATTCTAGATATGATAACTATTATAAACGGGCATTGTATCATAATAATGGGATGTTTATTTTTTCTAACAAAAAACAATGATAAAGGAAAATGGAATGTTTTAAGGAAGTAACAATTTAAGTAAGTATGACTTGTAAATTGGGAGGATTTAAATTGTGAAGTTCTAAAATTTAAATCCAGAAAATTTAAATTGTTTTAAATTGTTAAAAGGTAAAATAAATAATATTTTAAATGAAGGAGTCTTGTTTTAAACAAGAGTTGTTTTGAAAATTTTAAAGAAACTTGTTCGAATTAAAACCAAGAATGGTCTAAAATTAAAGAATGACTTGGTGTGCAAAGGAAATAAATATGTATATATGTGGGATATACATAATATCAAAGATGATTTGAAAGAAACTCTAAGTGTTGAAGTTTTGAATTTTTCCTTGGAATGTGATGTGAAAAATCCAAAGTGAAATAAGTTTTGAATGTATAAGTGGGAAGATTTTTAATAAGAAGTTTAAAATTTTGAAATGGTAATTCAAATTGGGTAATAAATTGGATTTTGAAGATTAAATTGTTTAAAAAGTTTTTGAACTCTTACTTGAACCTTGAAACGAGTTAAGTGAAGGTAATTTAAAATGAATATTTGAAATTTGGGCTCAGAATCAAATTGTTCAAAAACCTTGATTGTTAAAATAAAGATGAAGGTTAATTTGATTTAAGTAATTAAATCAACATTTTGAAAATTAAACTTGAATTTATATAATTCGAGATGGTTTAAAGTTGAGATTAAAATTAGAATTAGTTCAAATTGAATTTAATTTGAATTAATTGGAAGTGAGATTGAAGTTGAATAAGTTTAAATTCGAATGGGAATTGATTTGAATTTGCGAAAGGAATAAAATATTATTTTATTTGAATTGAAATTGAATCAATTTAAATGGAAGTGGAAATTTAAATTGAAATGATAAATTGGGAAATTGAATCAGTTTGACTCTGAAAATATTTTTGGAATAAATTGTTTTAATATAAACTGTTTAAATCTATTTTTCCTAGCTATTTACTATACAACCTTTCTTTTAAACCTAATCTATCTTACTTATTTTACAACTATTTTGAAACTAATTGATATTTTACATCTGTTTTATAAACTAATTTCTGTTTTACAACTATTTTGCAACCATCTAACTATTCTACAACTATTTAACTACTTTACAACTATTTATAACTACTTAAATATTTTACAGATATTTTACAACTAATTATTATTATACAACCACATAACCATTTTAAACTTTTTCAAGCTATTATCAAAATTCAAGTTGGTCAGAGTGCAAGCCTTTTAGAATTGAAATGATAACTCAAATAGGAATTGAGCAATTATGAATAGAAATCTAAATGAATTCGAAGTAAAAGAAAATTGATTTATCTGATAATCAATGAAGGTAAATACGTAGGATGAACGTGCATTATTCTATTCGCATAATGATTTGATCCAGATTCAAGCATAAATTTTCGAGATAGTATATCGATCCGAGTTGGGATTTTTCATTCGATTTTTCGACGGTGAAACTTGGATATGGATTTTTGAAATTCTGAAAATTCTCTATCATAGTTATGGCTATGCAAGGAGAATGATGGTATCTGATCAAGAAACCAGATCTGAGTCCGCACTAGGAAGTCGGGTGGACGATACTAGTTCGGAATGAAATTTGTGATCAAGTGAGCGATCAGATTTGATATTTCGTATGAATGGTATATGTACATCATACGTGCTTAAATAAAATAGATATTGGAGATTTTGAAAGAAAATTAAAAATGATTTCGAAATGGAAAGTATATTTTGTAAAATATATGATAATTAAAAGCGGAAGCTTTGGTATCACTATAATTGAAACTCGTTTTATAAAGAGTAGCAATGAGGCAAATAATCGTATTTATATGTTAATTTGGCATAAGTAAAGTTAGATACATACATATATATATATATATATATATTATATGATAACTACCTATGTTGAACCTAAAACCAGAAGAAAAGATTTTTCAAAAATATTTGAAGTATAAAAGGGGAATCTATATAAGTGATTCCAAGATTATATATATATATATATCTGTGTGTGTGTGTGTGTCTATATATATAAAAAGGTTTTTATGAGAATGATTTTGGAAAAAGGTTTTGGAACCTATGGATGTTGAAAGGCTTTTGATTTTTTTGGGTAAAATCAATTTTGGGAATTTGGAAAGCCAAGTTTGAAACTATCGATTTGAGATATCAATTTTGTGTAAAGGAGATTTTTATGTGAATCATAAAGGGTATGATTTGAAGATACTATATGTGTATAGGATAAAATATTTTGAGATTGACTTTGGGGAAAAAGGCGCTCCCATGGAATGAACTTCATAGGAGATCCACGGGGTGGTCCTGCCTTGAGCCCTAAGGGGGGGCTCTAAATTTGATCCTGGGAGGAAGTCCGGACAAACTGAAGTTCCTGAAGTCATGTGGCCGGAACGTATGGAGTATATTCCGTTGTGTGTTCGAGAGTTTGTATTGATAGTAGACTAGGACAAGTTGTTTCAACTGTCCAGTCTTGTTATACTCTGATATATTAAATGTATTGACAGATACAGCTTTCCTTTGTGTAAATGCTATTGTTTGATATTATATTTTGATCCGCTGCGAATGTGAGATTCTGTGTTTTGTTTCTATTTCTTCTTCTACCTCTTTTCTTCTTTTCCCTAACAATCTGGGATTTTCGATGTTTGGATTCTCAACACTACACCAAGTGAACGTACTAGTGTCGAATTATCGAGGTCGAAAATTCCAGGTCGTTACATTTTTTATATGTTTGACATTTTATTTTTTCTCATGCTAGTAGTGGGTTATGTTTTAATAAACTTAGCGCTACATCTCTTTATAACAGTTCTTGCTCTACTGCCTGTACTTTTGCTCATTGGGGTATGTATGAAAGGAGGGTAAGGGTTTTCTACCATAAACAATTTCATACGGTGTTGTATTGAGAAGATCCTTCCATGATGGTTATACCAATATTCTGTTAAAGCTAACCACCTCGCCCACTCCTTGGGTTTATGGCTGTAAAAACATATCGAGTAGCATTCAAGGGTTTTGTTGAGTATTTCAATTTGCCCATCACTTTGAGGACGGTAGGTTGTACTTAATTTTAACCTACCCCTTGAAATTTGAGTAATTCTTGCTAAAAGAGACTAGAAAAAATAGCATCTTTATAACCTACTATTATTGGCAATTCCATTGTACTTAAATATGTTGTAAAAAATGCTTTAGCTACTTGAGGTGTAGTAAAAGGATGAGATAACAGAATGAAATGTGCATACTTAGAAAGTCAATCTACTACTACTAGAAAATTACTGAACAACGGTGACGTTTTGGAAGTTGGGTTATAAAATCCATGCTTATGTCTTCCTAGATTTGTTCTGGTATTGGTTAAGGCTATAACAGCCCTAGTGTATTCACATTTTCATTTTTGATCATTTGGCATGTGTCACAATTAGCTACATATTTTTGGACATCTTCTTCAATGCCACTCCAGCGAAAAAATCTTCTTATTCTGTGCGATGTTTTTTATAATCCTGAATAGCCACACAACAAGGAAGAACTAAATTCTTCCAAAAGTACCAACTTGATATTTTTTGTAGTGAGCTATAGGAATTCTATGCTTGTAGAAGAAAAGACAATTTTTCTTATGGTATTTAGCATGTGTACCCTGGTTTTCCTTAATTTTCTTTTGAAATTCTCTATAGTATGGATCAACAGCTACTAATTGTTGTACTTCTTGCAACTAGAGGCTTTCCACTATGAAATAGGTGAGAGATGTAGCACTTGTTCTTCAGCCAGTTCTAAACTTCTAGAGAGGAAATCTGCCATAATTTTTCCCTTTGTTGGCTTAAATTTTACTGAATAATCAAAACCTTAAATCTTGTTTAACCACTTGTGTCGTGCTATGTGTAAGTCTCTGATTAAGTAATTATTTTAAGCTTTTGTAGTCTTTTTTGATAGTGAATTTTCTTCCTAACAAGTATTGTGTCCATATCTTTGTTACAAGAATAAGAGCAAGCAATTCCTTTTCATAGATTGATAATGAGACAGTCCTTCCCTATAAAGCTTGAATCAGGTAAGAAATTGGTTTCCCTTTTTGCAGTAGCGCAACTCCTATAGCATGACCTGATGCGTCACACTCATTGGCAAACTCTTGTGTGAAATGTGGTATGATTAAGATTAGAGGGTGTGATAATATTTGAGAGTTTAAGATGCTTGGTTTGCCTGGTCATTCCAAAGGAAAGCATTCTTCTTGTTCAAATTGGTAAGTTTGAGCAATTCCCCATAACTTTTGTGAATTTACTATATTAGCCTGACTAGTCCTAGAAACCCTCTCAGTGATTTCAAATATTTAGGAGTTGGCCAATCATTGATTGCTTTAGTTTTCTCTAGATTCACTGAAAATCTATTGTGAGAAATTATGTGCCCTAAGTATTCAACTTATTGTTGAGCAACTTAACACTTAGATAGCTTGACAGCCAAGCTATTAACTTCCATGACCTGCATTTTTAAAATCAAGTGATATATATGTTCTTCTAAGTTAGTACTATAGATAAAAATGTCATCAAAAAATATAAGAAGAAACTTCTTGAGATATTTTTTGAAGATCGTATTCATTAATGCTTGTAGGGTTGAAAGGGCATTTATAAGTGTGACGACCCAAAATTTTTGAGTATTTGAAATGAGAATATTTAATTAATTTTAAATATTCACAGGTTAATTATTAACTTTAATTTCAAATATCAGTATTTATTTGATAATTAATTGTTGAATTTAATTATTGGAATTGGGTAAAATATTGAATCTGGAGTTTTAAGCCTGTTGAAAATAATTTGAAGGCTTATAAAATTTATATTGATAATACTGAAATAATAGAAGTGTTAAAATTGAATTTAACACTAATCTGTTTAGTTTTAAAATATATCATTTAAATTGAATTTAAAAATAGCCTTCCGAGGCACAGTCTCGGAAATTGACGAAACCAGTTCCATTGGGTCCGTAATAGTGTTATATTACCGGATTTAAATTTTCATAGAGATTGGAGTTGTTGTGTGAGCATACGATATATTAACGCGTTGGAATTAAAATCTATAATTTAATATTTTAAATCAATTTATAAAGCTAACTTCCACATACGATTGAATTAGCTTCCGAAACACGTTCCATTGTGTTCGGAATACGGGTAAAGCCTTATAAACGCCTATCGGCGGGTCTGATTTGGAATTCGAGATTTCGAGTTATGTTATACGAAATATTTTGAAAATTTAATAATATTAAATATATAAAAATCAATATACAGCTACCCTATAACGTACATCATCCACCCTATCTTCTAATCGCGCAGAGATATTTTCCCTTTTATCGTTTTAATCACGCTTCCCTCTTTAATAATTTCAGCCGAGCTTTCTTCTAAAACATTCGTTTAAATTATAATAATGGCCGACTCGAGTATTGCCTCCGGTGTTTTCCCCCTTTTCTTTTTTCCTGTTTGAAGCCCTTTCGAATCAAGTCGCGCCTTCCCTTTGTTTCCATTCCAATCGAAGCAGTTCGATTCTTTAAAAAAAATCACGAAGGAAATAAAAGCTACAGATAATGGCCGAGCAATTCAATTATCAGTGAAAGCTTTAATTTTTGATTCGAATTCGATGAGCAGAGGGGGCGCTCACGCTTGGTACAGTGGTCGAGTGTGACCTCAGCAGATGGTCATAGGGCTTCGTTGCGAAGCGATAAGCAGGATGCGTGCTCGATGGGCTTCCCGACGCGTGATGCTTTGGAGGGCGAGGGTTTGGGATTCGCGCTTGCAGTTAGTGTTTCGATGTCTTGGTGGATAATGGAGGACCACGAGGCCATCTTCTCTAGTGCGATTAGGGTTTTAAAGGAGGAGCTTCCAGGTGATACTGAGCTCGATTTCGTCCCTGCCCACCTATTTCGAACCAGGGTATGGAAACTGTTGTAGCTTTTGGGCAAGCTGGAAGTTTTTTTTTAGTAAGCTGTTCTGTCGCGAGCTCGAAGATATCGTGAGGTATATCTAATTTATTCATCTCAAAATTTACATATATCTATATAATATATGTATAGGAAGGAAATCATGTATATATACAGAATATATACATAATCCAGTCTTTGAAATATACAGTAAGTATTAGGTAACTTGTTTTTAATTTTAATCCGAGATAAACATTCATAGATTAAGAAATATATATACATATTTTAATTTACTGGTCGATTTAATTTTATATATGTATACAGCAAAATATGAAATAGTATATATATACAGATAAGATTTAGAAGGTAAAAATTTTAAACAGTAATGTATATATGTGTTTTCTGAAACTAATTTGTTAAACGAAAATTAGTTTAAATAAAATTGTTGTTAATTTAATTTAATTTATCAACTGGAAATTTATTTATTCGATTGTTCAAATATTAATAAAATCATATAATGTGTATTCAAGGTCTGGAATCGTGAAGAAAACAACTGGCTTGGGTTGAATTGCAAAATAAAAAGCAAAGGTGAGTTAATCTCACTCAGTTAAATTTAAATTTAAATGATTAAATTTAAAAAATTGTTGAATGATTGAATTGATTGATGTGCCATTGTATGATATATTTTGAAATTGATGCATTATATTGTGCTAACGTCTGTGGATGCATCGAAAACAGGTTGGAGGGATCCAACTGGACCCCTCAACTTTTATTTAAATTATTTAATATTATCTGTTCTGGTTATTTGATATTCTATGGTGAATTATGGGAAAGTATTGAATGCTATGGCTTGGTCGATATAATTGGGTATAATGAATTACTAAAAATATAAATTTGATTTTTGAAATGAAAATAAAAGAAGTGAAATTACAAGTAAAATAATTATAGAATAAATTTAAGAATGACTTGGAAAGAAATAAAGTGACTTTAAAATTTTAATAAATAAAACTAGAGAATAGAAAGGAAATTAATGAATTTTAAAATGTAGTATTATTAATTAAAAATAACAAACATTTATTTAGAATTTAAGATTTGGATTATTGAAAGAGTAAATAAGAAAAATAATAATAATAAAGTCCATAACTACTGAATTTGGAAATGAACTGATGAGTAAAAGAATTTATTTCAAGTAAAATAAATTGGAAATCAATTTGGAGAAATTGATTTAAGTGATTGAAGTTAGAATTTTTCTCTGGATAACCAAGTACATGTTTTTAAAAGTAAATTTTTAAAATATAAATTAAATGTTTTAAAGTTGTTTTAAAAAGCAAGTTTTGTAAAATCTATTATTTCTAATATTTAAAGTCTAAAGTAAGTATTTTCTTTAATTTATTTAAGCAGTAATTATTAAGAAGTAACTTAGTAATTTGTTTTAAAAAAAAGTAGAAATCTATTTTTATATTTTATTAAGTAACCTTATTTTCAAATATTCATATAGTATGTATTTTTAACAAATTATTAAAGTAATTTTAACTTGAACGTTTTAAAGCATATTTTTCAAAGTAAAGTGTTTTTAAATTATTTTAAAAATCTAGATTTGTGCTTGGTGATTCCAGTGGAAATAGAAATACTTGGTATTTATTCTGAAAAAGGTAGATAGTTTTGAAAACTGCTTTCAAAGGAATTTGAAAAGTGAAAATATATCTTGTGAAGATATTTTTCCAATAAATAAATAATTTGGGGAAATTATTTATTGTTTGATGGATGTTTGTGAATAAAAATTGATAGTTGAATCACCGACTATCAATATTGGCCAAATGCGTTGATCGTTTCGAAGAGACCGGGATCGAGATTTATTTCTCGAAAACCACTTCGATCTGGTTTGTACGTTTCGTGTAAACGATTTTGGATTCGAAGATGGAGCAGTGAAGTGCAAGGGCTAGTCGCTACTAATCCTGATGATATTTCCAAAATGGATGTAGCAGGAATAGTGCCTTCGGTTCCGTTCGAACCCGGGACGGACTTGTATGGATGAATGCTTGCGAAACATCATCAGGTGGGCGATGGGCATTCTAAGGGATATATTCTAAAAAGGTAACTCTTAGCGTCAAGCCTCATCAAATGGGAATGACTGAAAATCAGGGGTTATGCAGCAAGGCTAGGTGGGTAGCACCCAAGCAGGGTGAGGTCATTCCAGTCTAGATGTCCCTTTTTATTTCGGCTTAGTGGGCGGTTGCTGATCCCAACCGTGGGGTGATCTCGCTCGGGATTATCCAGTAAGGGGTAGTCCCGGCCTTGTGTTGCAGGGGAGCAGGCGTACTCCTCGGTACGGTGATCTAGGCCACGTACTGTGACAGGTGGTACCCTAGTGCCTAGTCATTAGTTGCAAATCCATTCTCCCTACGAGCCTTGTACGAGTTTTGTTTGTATTACCCACTCTGTGGCTAGTAGCTGGAATTTAATAGATGTAACAATTTCGGCTATATTATAAGTATTTGTATATAGACCTTATTATAATATCAGAGGATTTCTATAAAAATTGATTTAGCTATCGTAAGGTAAAAACCCGACATGTTTATTTGTGGCGTGGTCTTACGAGATGCCTTTGTTTTTCAAAGGATTTTTGAAACTTTGATAATCAATTGGGTGTGATTTTCTCACGCTGGTATTCCAGACTGACTCGGGTATTATTTAACCGTAATGCTCGGGTCTGACCGAGTATTATAGGATACAGGATATGATGCTGTGGAGCTCAGGAGACGAGCTGGATGACGATACGTACTTCCGTACTTGTTTATATATATATATATATATATATATATTTTCCACTGTATTGAGTTGTTGTGTATCCATTTGTATGATATTGATGTTGAGCTGTGATTGTTGTACTCTGATGATGTAATATATAAACCGATATATTTGATTTGAGTAAAGATCATTTATTATCTATTATATTTTATTCCGCTGCGATGGTTAGATTCTGTTCTTGTTTTATATTTTCTTCTCGTGCCACTTCTTCTTTAATCCAAATGGTTCGTATTTCTGTACAACTTGAGTTGATTTAGGTAGAATAGTGTTAACTCAAGGGGTACGGATTTGCGGGTCGTTGCACTTGGTATCAGAGCTTAGGTTGGTGATAACCTTGGCTCTGGTGGGAATTACTCATTTAAATTAGAGTTCGAAGTACTCTACAATGAGTTTGAGTGTATTAATAGATATGAGCGCGTATTTGTTAGTGAATATAAATTATTTTAATATTGTGTTGATTGATTTATTGAGTGGCATATGAACCTTCGTCGACACAGTCTGCGCAACTGTATTGAAGGGGTTTCTAAACACTTGAATAGAACGATTGACACGGTATTGTTTTAAATGTGGGTAAATGAAATAATTTTACCCAAAAACATATTTTGATATAAAGAATAGTTTTGAAAACTATTTAGCTAATATATGGTTGCTTGGATGGTAGAAATGACGATATTAAAGTATTATCATTGTTAAGTGAAAAAATTTAACTAGAAATTGTAAATATAATCAAAGATTGAGAAGAAAAATTCAATTATGAAGTGAAATTTATAAATATGGATTATAAATGTAATTTATAAAATTGAAATACAGTCAAATGAGAATTTTTATAAGCATAAAGTGTACAAATGAACTATAGTTAGAATTTAATTTAAGCAGGCTTTGGAAATTTAAAATCCCGGAGACTTTGGAAGTGTTTGTCGAAATGTTTTAAAGATAAATGACCACATTATTGTTTTGAAGATATTTCTGAATGGAAATCGGTTTTAAATGGATTTTGAAAGTGATATAGCATTGAAATCACTTGGATTATTGGAAAATAATTCTGATGATGACGGCCGCATCATCAGTATTCATTTTCAAATTTCTAAGCGACAGATTGCTGCCAAAATTTGATTTGTTCAGAGAAGCTATTTGTTTTTGAAAATTTCAAAGGAAACTTGTTGAGGGTAAAACCAAGATTGGTTTGACTTTTGAGAAATGTGATTTGAGATGTTGAAGATTTCAAAATGATTTGAAACCAAAGCCGGGAGCTTAAAAATCCTGATGAGATCAGTTGTAAGCTTATAAATTGAGATGTCTTTTTTAATCGGGAAGGGAATATAAGCTTTAAATGTTGGAATTTAAATTTAAAAGAGAAAAGATAAAGATGAAATTTACTTGGATGGGGAAATAAAAATTTGACTGGATTGAAATTAATTGGATAGGCTGAAAATAATATCCAGTGTATTCGAATTAAGTTGAAGTCGGATTGAGTTGAATAAATCCTAGTTAAAGTAAAACTTAATTGGAATGAGAATTCAATTGTTAATGAATGGAATTAAATTCGTACCTGAACGAATGGAAAATAAGTTGAATAAGAATTGGAATTGAAATAAATAAATAAGAATAACTTATAAAAGAATCAGAATTAGAAATCCATGGAATAAAATATTCTTGGGTTATAAATAAGCATAAGGCTTGAGTTAAAATAAAAGAAGAATATATTCAAGCCTATGATGAATGGAATTGTGTAAATAATAAGTTGTGGCTTATAAATTTTGGTAAAGTGGGATAGAAATCCAAAATAAATATTGTTGGATGAATTGAAAAAAAAATGAAGATCAAAACTTGAATTATAAAATAAATTGAACTTAAGGAAAATTAAATGAAGTGATATTTGAAATTTGAAAATCAAATATTGAACTATAAATAGGAGAGAACTAATTTTATAATAAATCAGTTAATAAAATGTGTAAATGGGAACGTAATGTTGTTTAATTGAAGCTGAATTGTGAATGTATGGTGAAGTTTGGAAATAAAACTCAAGTTATAAATAAGATTCGACTTAAATTGTTAGTGAATGATAAATTGAAATGGATAATGGATCCAGAACTTGAGTTATAAATTAAAATTTGACTTGCAGTGTTAACAGATTATATATAATTGGAAATGTATCGAATAAAAATGGAATTGGATTGAAATAGTAATGGTTTTTCCAATAAAATCCAAATAAATGGAAATAAATTGGATATGGCCTTGTAATCAATTGAGTAAGTTGAGTATTAAAGAGAAAAAATTTACTTGTAAAATGAAAATGAGCTTAAGTATATAATTTGAAATAAATTGTAGTAAATTGACTTAAGCTGAATAGATGGAGGAGAGTTGAATTTAATTCAACTTAAACTAAGTTCAATGATATTGGGTTGGGTTTAAATCAAGTGGAAATAAATTGGATCGAAATAGAATTTGGTAAGTTATCGATAATATTAAATGGAATGAAGTTCTTAATTAAATAATTGTAAACCATTTAAAATGTTAAAGAATTGAAATAACTTGGAGACAATATGAACAATTGAATGTTTTCAAGTTAATAGAATGGTTTTAAATGAATACGGATAAGAAATGAATCGTAAATGAATAGATCATGAATAAAATTGAAATGGTTATTGAATGAAATAGCTTGGATTGTTTTCGAGCTAAATAAAATAGTTTGGAATAAACAAATTTGGAATGAAATGTAAATGAATGGATTGTGAATGAAATTCAAACAGAATGTGTCGAGCTAGATCAAATGATTTTGAATGGAATCCGTTTGAACAATGAACTAGTTTGATTAATAAAATGAAATGCAAGTGAATGGATTCAAATTTAAAATGCGATGAAAATGAGAATATATGGATTGTGAATAAATATAAAAATGGAATAGAATTAAGTATAAATTGAGTTGAAATCCATTTAAATTGGTTATAAAATATAAATACTTATCTATTCACATAGATCTCGTCAAACTGCATAGAATAAATTGTCATTGGATGTAAATGGAAACAATTAAATTCAATGTTGGAATATTTAAATTGCCTATGAAAAGTGTTTAATGTGCATTTCTTTTAGAATTCATGTGTTTAACTATTGCAAGTAAGTGAAATGTTAATAAACTTCATATATATGGTACTTACATGTTTAAATTGAGTAAGTACAGGTACCTGGAAGCCGTGTGGCTGGATTTGGGTTGCATTAACTGCTAAATAAATAAGCTGTTTGCTTAAAAATGCTAAATAAGGTACACCTACGCAATAAAAATAGGAAATATGAACTGTTTTTGGTTTTTCCGACCGTGTGGGTCGATGTATATATATTTATATCTTTTGTCAAATTGCAAAAGCTCCTCCGTACAAAGGGGACTCTGCCAAAAAATTTCAGAAATTTTGGGAGTTAGAAAATTTTGGAAAATTTTGTTAATGACAAAACGGTCTAAAACTGGAAAATTGAAATAAGTTAGTAAATGGAACTAATTAAAGTAACGACATGAATTAGTAATAAATGACAAATTAAATTAATATATGCAGAGTTAAAGGTAAATTGAATTCGTATGGAATGTGAAAACTAAATTGAATAGAAATAGATATGAACTTAAATGGTGAAGTGAAAATAAATAAAGGAGCATATAAAAAAATGCTTATACTAAACTTAAGAAAGGAATGGTGAATTCTTGGTTGGAAACTGATATTACAAATATATTCTTAAGTTAATATCTGAATGAATAAATGCTTACATTTTGTAAGAAAGTTGATATGATGATTTGGGAATATTGTGATTGGATATTAGTACTAAGCAGGATATGCAGGTAATATAAAGGAAAAAGAGAATTGGATTGATTTCAAAGATAAAAATTTGAAATGCTCGACAAAAAGGTATGTATTTAAATTTGGTGTGAATTTGATTGGGAATTTGGATTGAGCCACTTGGCCTTTTGATTTCTTTTTGGATTCGGGAGGTCGTAGAGCCATTTTGTAGTTGTACCGAGCTAGCCGCGCAATGGAGACGCTGGCAAATTTTTTTGGAAATTTAGGGTGTTAGAAAATTTTTGAGAAAATTTGAAAACTTAAAATCTTAGTTTTGAATTATGATTTGTATGATTAAGCAAGTAATAATATTTGGAAACTATGCGAGAGTTGAGAAGTTAATAAGAATAATAATGGGTCTTTTATAAGAAGATAGTTGGTAAGGTGCTCAATTGTTAAAAACTGTTTGGTTTTGGGGAATAAGTAAGCGGGCATTGGACCATTCTTCTTAATTAGTAATTTCGGGGACGAATTTCTTTTAAGGGGGGAGGAATGTGACGACCCGAAATTTTTGAGTATTTGAAATGAGAATATTTAATTAATTTTAAATATTCAAAGGTTAATTATTAACTTTAATTTCAAATATCAGTATTTATTGATAATTAATTGTTGAATTTAATTATCGGAATTGGGTAAAATATTGAATCTGGAGTTTTAAGCCTGTTGAAAGTAATTTGAAGGCTTATAAAATTTATATTGATAATACTGAAATAATAGAAGTGTTAAAATTGAATTTAACACTAATCTGTTTAGTTTTAAAATATATCATTTCAATTGAATTTAAAAATAGCCTTCCGAGGAACAGTCTCGGAAATTGACGAAACCAGTTCCGTTGGGTCCGTAATAGTGTTATATTATCGGATTTAAATTTTCGTAGAGATTGGAGTTGTTGTGTGAGTATACGATATATTAACGCGTTGGAATTAAAATCTATAATTTAATATTTTAAATCAATTTATAAAGCTAACTTCCACATACGATTGAATTAGCTTCCGAAACACGTTCCACTGTGTTCGGAATACGGGTAAAGCCTTATAAACGCCTTTCGGCGGGTCTGATTTGGAATTCGAGATTTCGAGTTATGTTATACGAGATATTTTGAAAATTTAATAATATTAAATATATAAAAATCAATATACAGCTACCCTATATCGTACATCAGCCACCCTATCTTCTGATCGCGCAAAGATATTTTCCCTTTTATCGTCTTAATCACTTCCCTCTTTAATAATTTCAGCCGAGCTTTCTTCTAAAACATTCGTTTAAATTATAATAATGGCCGACTCGAGTATTGCCTCCGGTGTTTTCCCCCTTTTCTTTTTTCCTGTTTGAAGCCCTTTCGAATCAAGTCGCGCCTTCCCTTTGTTTCCATTCCAATCGAAGCAGTTCGTTTCTTTAAAAAAAAATTCACGAAGGAAATAAAAGCTACAGATAATGGCCGAGCAATTCAATTATCAGCGAAAGCTTTAATTTTCGATTCGAATTCGATGAGCAGAGGAGGGGGGCGCTCGCGCTTGGTACAGTGGTCGAGTGTGACCTCGGCAGATGGTCATAGGGCTTCGTTGCAAAGCGATAAGCAGGATGCGTGCTCGATGGGCTTTCCGACGCGTGATGCTTTGGAGGGCGAGGGTTTGGGATTCGCGCTTGCAGTTAGTGTTTCGATATCTTGGTGGATAATGGAGGACCGCGAGGCCATCTTCTCTAATGCGATTAGGGTTTTAAAGGAGGAGCTTCCAGGTGATACTGAGCTCGATTTCGTCCCTGCCCACCTATTTCGAACCAGGGTATGGAAACTGTTGTAGCTTTTGGGCAAGCTGGAAGTTTTTTTTTAGTAAGCTGTTCTGTCGCGAGCTCGAAGATATCGTGAGGTATATCTAATTTATTCATCTCAAAATTTACATATATCTATATAAGATATGTATAGGAAGGAAATCATGTATATATACAGAATATATACATAATCCAGTCTTTGAAATATACAGTAAGTATTAGGTAACTTGTTTTTAATGTTAATCCGAGATAAACATTCATAGATTAAGAAATATATATACATATTTTAATTTACTAGTCGATTTAATTTTATATATGTATACAGCAAAATATGAAATAGTATATATATACAGATAAGATTTAGAAGGTAAAAAATTTAAACAGTAATGTATATATGTGTTTTCTGAAACTAATTTGTTAAATGAAAATTAGTTTAAATAAAATTATTGTTAATTTAATTTAATTTATCAACTGGAAATTTATTTATTCGATTGTTCAAATATTAATAAAATCATATAATGTGTATTCAAGGTCTGGAATCGTGAAGAAAACAACTGGCTTGGGTTGAATTGCAAAATAAAAAGCAAAGGTGAGTTAATCTCACTCAGTTAAATTTAAATTTAAATGATTAAATTTAAAAAATTGTTGAATGATTGAATTGATTGATGTGCCATTGTATGATATATTTTGAAATTGATGCATTATATTGTGCTAACGTCTGTGGATGCAGGGAAAACAGGTTGGAGGGATCCAACTGGACCCCTCAACTTTTATTTAAATTATTTAATATTATTTGTTCTAGTTATTTGATATTCTATGGTGAATTATGGGAAAGTATTGAATGCTATGGCTTGGTCGATATAATTGGGTATAATGAATTACTAAAAATATAAATTTGATTTTTGAAATGAAAATAAAAGAAGTGAAATTACAAGTAAAATAATTATAGAATAAATTTAAGAATGACTTGGAAAGAAATTAGGTGACTTTAAAATTTTAATAAATAAAACTAGAGAATAGAAAGGAAATTAATGAATTTTAAAATGTAGTATTATTAACTAAAAAGAACAAACATTTATTTAGAATTTAAGATTTGGATTATTGAAAGAGTAAAGAAGAAAAATAATAATAATAAAGTCCATAACTACTGAATTTGGAAATGAACTGATAAGTAAAAGAATTTATTTCAAGTAAAATAAATTGGAAATCAATTTGGAGAAATTGATTTAAGTGATTGAAGTTAGAATTTTTCTCTGGATAACCAAGTACATGTTTTTAAAAGTAAATTTTTAAAATATAAATTAAATGTTTTAAAGTTGTTTTAAAAAGAAAGTTTTGTAAAATCTATTATTTCTAATATTTAAAGTCTAAAGTAAGTATTTTCTTTAATTTATTTAAGCAGTAATTATTAAGAAGTAACTTAGTAATTTGTTTTTTAAAAAAGTAGAAATCTATTTTTATATTTTATTAAGTAACCTTATTTTCAAATATTCATATAGTATGTATTTTTGACAAATTATTAAAGTAATTTTAACTTGAACGTTTTAAAGCATATTTTTAAAAGTAAAGTATTTTTAAATTATTTTAAAAATCTAGATTTGTGCTTGGTGATTCCAGTGGAAATAGAAATACTTGGAATTTATTCTGAGAAAGGCAGATAGTTTTGAAAACTGCTTTCAAAGGAATTTGAAAAGAGAAAATATATGTTGTGAAGATATTTTTGCAATAAATAAATAATTTGGAGAAATTATTTATTGTTTGATGGATGGTTGTGAATAAAAATTGATAGTTAAATCACCGACTATCAATATTGGCCAAATGCGTTGATCGTTTCGAAGAGACCGGAATCGAGATTTATTTCTCGAAAACCACTTCAATCCGGTTTGTACGTTTCGTGTAAACAATTTTGGATTCGAAGATGGAGCAGTGAAGTGCAAGGGCTAGTCGCTACTAATCCTGAGGATATTTCCAAAATGGATGTAGTAGGAATAGTGCCTTCGGTTCCGTTCGAAACCGGGACGGACTTGTATGGATGAATGCTTGCGAAACATCGTCAGGTGGGCGATGGGCATTCTAAGGGATATATTCTAAAAAGGTAACGCTTAGCCTCAAGCCTCATCAAATGGGAATGACTGAAAATCAGGGGTTATGCAGCAAGGCTAGGTGGGTAGCACCCAAGCAGGGTGAGGTCATTCCAGTCTAGATGTCCCTTTTTATTTCGGCTTAGTGGGCGTTTGCTGATCCCAACCGCGGAGTGATCTCACTCGGGATTATCCAATAAGGGGTAGTCCCAGCCTTGTGTTGTAGGGGAGCGGGCGTACTCCTCGGTACGGTGATCTAGGCCCCGTACAGTGACAGGTGGTACCCCAGTGCCTAGTCATTAGATGGAAATCCATTCTCCCTACGAGCCTTGTACGAGTTTTGTTTGTATTACCCACTCTGTGGCTAGTAGCTGGAATTTAATAGATGTAACAATTTCGGCTATTTTATAAGTATTTGTATATAGACCCTATTATAATATCAGAGGATTTCTATAAAAATTGATTTAGCTATCGTAAGGTAAAAACCCGACATGTTTATTTGTGGCGTGGTCTTACGAGATGCCTTTGTTTTTCAAAGGATTTTTGAAACTTTAATAATAAATTGGGTGTGATTTTCTCATGCTGGTATTCCAGACTGACTCGGGTATTATTTAACTATAATGCTCGGGTCAGACCGAGTATTATAGGATACAGGATATGATGCTTTGGAGCTCAGGAGACGAGCTGGATGACGATACGTACTTTCGTACTTGTTTATATATATATATATATATATATATATATATATATATATATATATGTTCCACTGTATTGAGTTGTTGTGTATCCATTTGTATGATATTGATGTTGAGCTGTGATTGTTGTACTCTGATGATGTAATATATAAACCGATATATTTGATTTGAGTAAAGACCATTTATTATCTATTATATTTTATTCCGCTGTGATGGTTAGATTCTGTTGTTGTTTTCTATTTTCTTCTCCTACCTCTTCTTCTTTAACCCAAATGGTTCGTATTTCTGTACAACTTGAGTTGATTTAGGTAGAATAGTGTTTACTCAAGGGGTACAGATTTGCTGGTCGTTACAGTAAGCCCAAAGGGCATGACAACAAATTCATAATGGCCTTCACATGTTCTAAAGGTAGTTTTATGAGTGTCTTGCTCTTGCATTCTGATTTGATGGTAGCCTGACATCAAATCTAATTTTGTGAAGTACTTAGATCCATGTAGTTCATCAAATAGAACATCTATTAGTAGGCTTGGAGATTTTTTCCTTTTGAGTAAATTTTTTCAAACGTCTGTAATCAACACATAATCTACTACTACCATAATGTTTTTTAACCATTACTACTTAGGAGGAATAAGGGCTGTGACTTGGCCTTATGACACCAGATGATAAAATTTCTTTTATTAGTCTTCCAATCTCATTTTTCAAGTGATATAAGTGTCTATAAGGTCTGAGCAAAATGGGTTTTGAATTGGGTAGTAAGGTTATTCGATGGTCTATTTGTCTTTGAGGTGGTAATGTTGTTGATTTGGTAAATTCTTTTAGGAATTGTTGAACGATTTGGTTGATGACTGGTGGTAAATGATTTGTTTTAACCGAGGTATGAGGGGCTTGTTGAGAGTGAATGGCGTATATGTGCAACATAAAGCTAAGGCTATGGCTGATAATGGTTTTGGAAATAGAGTTTTCGTTGACAACTTTAGGGGCTGTTGGCTTGAGACCTTGCCAAATTCTTAGTTCACCATTATAGTTGAATTTGAGTTGTAGTGTCTTGAAGTTTAGTGTCATTCGTCTAGTTTACTAAGCCAGTGAACTCAATCGTTGTTTGACACCCTTCAAGAGGAAACAGACGTAGATCATTTGGCATGAGTTCTCCTTGACATTGAAATGGTATATCCGTTTATATACCTTTTCCTTTCATGTGTTGACCATAGCTATCATCATTTGAAATTATTGGTTTTTGCTCATGGGTAAGTTTAATTTATGGACCAATTTGTCATTGATGATGTGACGACGCGGAATTTTTAACAATTTAAATTGGAATATTCAATTGATTGCAAATATTTAAAAAGTTAATTTTAAATTGAATTCAAATATTTTATTAATAGCAATTGAGTTATTAAATTTAATGAACCGAAATTGGGTAAAATGTTGAATCTCGAGTTTTAAGCCTGTTAAAAATAATTTAAAGGCTTGCAAAATTTATACTGATAATATTGAAGATAGTAAAAGTGTTAAAATTGAATTTAGGAGTATTTTGTTCCATTTTGAAAATTTATCGTTCAAACTAAATTTAAAAATAGCCGTCCGAGGCACAATCTCGGAATTTGACGAAACCAGATCCACTTAGATCCGTAATAGTTAGTTTTTATCGGATTTCAATTTTTGTAGCAATCGGAGTTATCGTTTGACCTTGGCAGCTCAAAACGCTTAGAACTATTTTAATCGATTTAATTTAAAATTGATCGTTTACATCTGTAACTCGCGCATATGATCGAATTAGCTTTCCAAACACGTTCCATTGGGTTTGGAACGTGGGTAAAACCTTAAAATCGCCTAGCGGCATTCCTTAAGAGGAGTTCAAAATTTCAAATGGCGATTAACGAGACGTTTTGAAGTTTTATAATATAATAAAATTTAAAGTCAAATAGCAAAGATATTTTTATTAACAGGAACGCGTACTCAAGAAGCTATTCCCCCAAAACTGATATTTATTTTCATCTTCCTCTCTATCTTTCAACAGAAATCGAACTCGAATATAAAAAAACATGGCGACGCGGTCTTAATCGAGCTCGAACTCGAGGGGGAAGAGGCGCAATCGCGTGAGGAAAAGGGGGGCCGAGGGAAATTTTGCGTGCTCGTTTTCGAGCCACCACGAATCGCAGCACGAATTGATGGAGGTGGGATGTCGCGCAGAGGATATGGCAGCAGTTCTTGGAGGTAGGGCATGGAGTTCTCCGAAGAGCTCGAGGTCGGGGTCGTTAGGGATTTGGAGTCGCGATGGTATATTCGCGTGAAGAGGGAGCTGCTTAGGTTTTCGCGAGCATGTGGCGACCGATAGTCAAGATATTGGGTGCGTTCGAATTGGGGTAGCGGGTGCTGCCGCTTCAAGTTTGTGTAGAGGTGTTGGCTTTGGGGGTCGCCTTCGTGAAGCTGCAGTCGAAGGATGATGGTAGGGCTTGACCGAAGCTAGAAGTAGGATATTGGTCGACTGTGTTTCGTGTGTCGATCGTGTGAGAGGGTAACTTGCTATCTGCATTCTCGATTTGTTTTAATTTATTCACTTAATTTAAAATGGATACTTATAAAATTTTATAACGTCTCATATGAGGTTCAAATGGATGGCGATAGTTGGGTTGGTTCGTAGCCGTGAGACCCACGCGTTGGAATTATTATTGGATTGGATTGCAAGCATCAAAAATAAAGGTGAGTTGATCTCACTTATTTGGGTTAATTTAAAATTTAAATGGTTAAATTTAAAAATTGGTTGAATGATTGAATTGTTTTGATGCGCTACATTATATATAGTAGTATATGGAATTTATGGAGTGATTGATATTCTGTGATAGATATTACTGGTAATTGGAATATTGGATGTAGTGGTTTACTTGAATATTTCGGTGCCTTGAGTTATCGAAATATATAAACTTGGATTTTTGAAAGAAATATAAGGGTAAAAATTTAAAGTGAAATAATTATAGAATAAAAAAATAAGAATGAATTGGAAAGAATTAAAAGTGATATTTTAAAACTGGAGTTAAATTGTAAAATAGGGATTTAAAACAAGTTCTAAATCAAAGTATACTCTAACAAATAAAGTTTTTAAAAACTAAGTGTTTTAACAACGTGATTGTTAAATGCTTTGTAAATTGATTTTAATTTAAAAATAAATTTTGTTTTAAATTCCTTTAAGCTTCTATTATAAAATGAGTAATTAATTTATTTAATGAAGTAAATAAAAGATAGTAAATTACTGGTTGATATAAATCAAGAGTGATTAATATTTATGATTTGATTAATGATTAATTATTTAATGTAGTTAATTTAGATTAGGATAAGTTGAAATATAATTGGAAATCATTAATTTATATAATTAATGATGTGATTAAAGGATTGATTAATTAAGATTAATTAATCAATAATAAGTGACTTATGAGGAATTAATTAATGTAAGTAATTAAGGATTAATGTAATTATAATTATTTAATTCATGAAGTAAATAAAGATTACTTATTGATTTGGATGGAAAAATTGATATCGTGAAATCAATTAAAGTTAATTACTTGAATGTAATTGAAGGATAATTAATCCAGGATGATTAATTAAGATGAATAATGAAGGGATGATTGATTAATTGATTTGAAATTAATTAATGTTAAATGAAGAAATCTAAGTGGTTGAGGTTAGTAATTTAATCAGGATTAATTAAATTAAATTTATATGTGATTAAGCTTTGCTTATGGATGATTGAATGATGTTGAATGCTTTGAATGAGTTGATATCTCTGATATGAAATGTTGTGTATTTCATTTGGATAACTTGGGTTAGGACGACATGAGTTTCGAAGAGACCGGAGTCAGGTATTGAGAAATACCCGAAACCACTTCGAATTTTTATAGATTGATATGGGAAATCAATAGGCTGAAATGAAATGATTTAAGTGAATTGGACTATTTAATCTAAAGTTTTGGTACTTGGATATTGATGTGTGAAATTAGAGAAAACTATAACAAAGTGTGAATTTGTAAGTCGATTCGAGTTACCCCGGGTTTTATATAAGTTGTTTGCTTGGATATTCCATGTTAGTTGGGTTTACTCGCGTTGGTTTCTAGCCTGACCCGGGTGTTACTTTGGTGTAATGCTCGGGTCAGACCGAGTATTATAGATTTTCAGGTAAGGATGTTCTGGAGCTCAGGAGTCGAGCTGGATGGCAAGAACGTATGGAGTGCTTCTGCTGTATAATATTGTTGTGTATTCGTGACATGATAATTTTGTATATTCAATGCCTGTATATATGTGTAACTCTGATATATTAAAATGTAATCGTCAGATATAATATTTATTATTATATTTTATCCGCTGCGAATGTGAGATGTTGATGTTTCTGTTCTTCTTCCTCTTCTTCTATCTTTTTCTTCTTTTCATAACTATTCAGAATTTTCAGGTTCGAAAATTTCGGGTCGTTACAGATGAAGTTATGAGTAGACCCCGAGTCTATAAGTACATAATTGGAGCTCCTGTTAACTGGCCATCCCTTCTAAAGGAAATATTAGATGATAACCCACATAAAGCTTGTAATGATATAACAAGTAGACTAGTATCTAATGGTTCACTTAATTCAAGTTCTTGTTTCTCTTTTGAATCCATATTGTCATTTTTGTTTCTAATGAAGCCTTCCATAATAAATACTTTTTTGCTTTTTCTCTTTACATGTATAACATAAATTTTCATCTCTTCTTGCAGCTATGTCATTGGAGGCGAATTTGGTCAAGGGTGTGGGTTTTATGGGGTTTCTCATTTATTGTTTAAGGTTGGATGATTGGGTAGGTGTGGCTGGGAGCACAATGGAAGTAATGTTTTGTCTAGAAAATTTTCTCTTTGTAAGTTATTGGTAGTGTAATTGCTTCTCTGAAAAAATTTGTGTTTGCTGCAATAATTTCTTAGTTTATTTCCTCTCTCAAGCCACCTATGAATTTGTCTATGATATAACTGGGGGGTAATTTGTCTAGAAAGCCTACAAGCTATTCAAATTGAGTTAAATAAACTTTGACAGTGGTTCCTTGCTTCAGATTGTCTAGCATAATAAAAGGTCTACTCATTTAAGAGCCACCAAATCTTGCTATAATTTCTTCTGAAAAGACAATCCATATTTTATGGTTATCTACATTTGCGGTATACTAAGAGTACTATTGTAAAGCCTCCTCTCTAAGGTAGAAAGCACTAATCTGACCCCATTCTGCTATTGGCTTTTCTTGATACTGAAGTATTTGTTCTAATTATTTTAGCCATGTACAATATGATAATCACCGATATAAGTGGGAAAATCAAGTTTGATTAGTATATAGTGGCAAGATTTTCTTGGATAGAGTGGCCTTGGATCTGATATAGTGATGGTTTACATGTAATTCTAAAGATTGGTGGTCTATGGTTGGTAAAGGCTGGTGTATAAGTTGTGGATTGTGGTTGATATAGTGGAGTGTTGATGGTGTATGAACTATTCTGGTTTGGTCTCATTGGTGGGTGGTTAACATTTTGCTGAGCTTGATGGTGAGTATGATTTGTTGGTTCATCTGAAGTGGTGCTTTGTGTAGCCTGGTGGAGTGTTTGTAGGTGATCATCATTTTGGTTGGTGGAGTTATTTGGTTGTTGTGAAGGGTGGCTATATTTGATGGGGTGGGATGCATGTTCAAGTTTGTGAAATTAGTATTTGATAAAACTTGATTAAATTTTTGCATCATAGTATATAACACCTCTTTTATAAAGATTATCTCAGAAGTAACATTGCTGAGATCTTGCTTAACTTCAATCATTTCCCCATGTTAAGTTTCTATTGCAATTTCTTGTTTTTTTTTTCAAATCTCTACTGTTTGCCATGTTTCATGCAGATCCAGTGTTTCCTCGTTATAAGAATTGATCTGATCCATGGCTCTTGAATCTGATACCATTTGTGATGACTATTAGTAACCATATTTTTTTAAATTACATAAAAATCTAAAATAATTACTTAAACACTCACCTGTGGTCCTTAGCTCTTTTCCTTGCCCTTCCTGGATCCACTTCTAGCGTATTAAATATTTTAATAGAAGTTCTTCTCCTCGAAAAAATATTCCTTTTATGGTCCAGCCTCAGGCAATGAACCCAGATGGAGAAAATCTAAATGTGAAAAATAGCTAGGCCTAGGATCTTATTTATAGTGTCACTTGTGGATCTCAAACAGGTTGAAATTGAAAATTAAATCTAGCGCAACCACGTTAGTGGCTCGATGGGAACCGTTAGATGGAAGTACAGACGCACCATATGAGACAAAATCAACAAAAATGTCATTTCTTCACCTGGACGAGAGCTCGTCCAAATGCTATGGTGGGTCGACCTAGGTGTCGACCTTTGCACGAGTTAGGTCGGCCTAGAAGTTGACCTAGATAATGGGAGGTTCGACACTAGGGTCGAGCTGACCATATATTATTATTATTATTATTTCTACGTTTCTTGTTTCTAGCGTATCTCCTTCGTTTTTGCTCGGATTTTGACGTTCTATATATGAAAATTGAATAGAAAATTACCACGGACACAATGTTGCAACTCACATAGCTCAATTCTGATAATTTCATAAATTTATTTTATTATTTAATTAATTAATTACTATATC
Organism: Allium cepa; assembly: GCA_030765085.1. Classification (NCBI taxonomy): domain Eukaryota; kingdom Viridiplantae; phylum Streptophyta; class Magnoliopsida; order Asparagales; family Amaryllidaceae; genus Allium; species Allium cepa. The sequence continues at coordinate 435,482,297 of CM060944.1, forward strand.
TTAAATTTCGGGTTATTACATGACTTGTTGGGTTTTTCTTCTTGAATTTTGGTCGCAAGGTTTGAAGATAATGATGGTTGCAAATATAGGGTGATTAACCATGTAAATGAAAAAATATAGAACAAACTGAAGAAGAAGAAGAAGAACAGTGAGAATAAGAAAAACGTGAGAGAAAGAAGAAAATTTACAAGAACTGCAAATCTTTCATTTTAAAATATATATGCTTTTTAAAAAATTCGTACATGGTGTATGTGTGTAGCCTTTTCAAATTTGTCTCGGAAGCAAAAAAGAAAATAACCAACTTCATTTATTATGGGGTAGCTCTCATGGACCATATTTTCTTCTTATTCCTCCACTAATTTCTATTAAGAGATCGCTCCATTTCTTGTTCTAGCTATCTCTATCCTATTGCTTGGAATTCTAGGTGCATAGCTCGGGCTGGATATAAAGGTTCCTTTATTATTTCATCTTCTCTTCTTGCTTCAGGTAATAGCTCTTTTATTTCTTTATGCAACACTCATGCACATGTATCGTGCACACTTTTCTCCTCTGTCTGGTGTCTTCTGTGCTTCACCATGATCATTTCTTTAGCTTTTTGCCTCATCCTCCTCTATTTTCCCTAGTTACCAACGACCTGTGATAACTCAAGTGTTTCTTTCAGCCATGGGGTGTAACAGTCCCACTAAAATGAAAAGTAGAATAATATGCTTATATAACTAAGATTACCTCAAAGTTGTAGGAAGGATTACTAAAGTAAGTGTTGTTATTCTAGTATACTAAAACAGATAGTACGGTACAATAAAGTTGTCGTACAAGTTTATAAATCAGATTTCCACTACGCTGGAATTATGTATTAGATAATTTTTGCAACTATAAGTTACGTTGTAAATAAGTATAACAACAAGTTGTAGTTTTGTTAAAAAACAGCACAACGTTGAAACTGGAAAGATTAAGAATAGAGTAGAATCTGACCAGTTAACGTAGGAATTTTCGTCTGAAGCTTGTCGTACTAATTTCCTTAAGAATTTTTATTCAAAAAATCTCCCAAATACAACAGACGTAATCTGCACGATATTGTAATGAGTATGTCAACTCTGTGATATATTATTCAGAGTAGCAGAAAAGAAGAGAAGAAGCAGAAGAAACTAGAACTGGAATAGAATAAGAATGTGATCAGGATTCATTTCTATTTATAATTTCGGTCGCATCCCTTCAAACAGTCGCGTTCGTTGACGGATCGCACCCGCTGCCTTTTGAACGCTGCTGTTCGTTAACGGGTCGCACCCGCCTGCTCCTGGTATCTGTTCGGGCACGCCTACTCAGTCGGGCCGCGCCCGCTTCTGTTCACCCATGCTTCTTCAGTCAGGTCGCACCCGCTCGTGTCTAACGGTTCGTGCCCACTTCAGAAGTCGCACCTCCTCAGTTAATCCGCGTCCGCTTATGAACAGTCGCGTCTGTTCGTATAGCCTGCAACTGTTAAAAAACTCGGCCTGGTTTTGCAGTAAAATTAGGATCATATTAGACCCAAACCCGAGCCCGAGCCCGGCCCGGTTCGATCGGTCAGACGGCCGGCGGTGGCGGCGGCGCGCGCGTGTGTGATGGTGATGCATGATCTCCCTCCTCACAACGAAGCATACATTTGGGTGCCCCTAGGCCCCAACCCCTTTATTGCAAAGCCATATATAAACTAGTATAGCTTTAACAATTTTGGCAATTTGTGACTTATGTATGTTTCATTCATTTTGCTATTAGGAATTCCAACAATCCCCACATGAATGATAATATACATATCCCCCACACAAAGCGAAATATCACAGAGTACATATGGAATAATGCTTCATCATGGATAAGTAGATATTTCACTTTGAACTTTCCCCAGTTAAAACTTATCGGATCTACTTGGCTAATCGGTGAATTATTTTATCTTGAACTGTCAGCCTTTATCGTATATCCAGACAATAAGCTTTACAAAACATTGATTCTCTTCTCATCCAATGTCTTAGTTGTGTTCATTTTGGTCCTGAACAATTTTTGGTTGTGCGAATGTTTATAGAAAATATAAGCCTTTAATATTCTCATAGAGCCGACCCAGCTCACACTAACATAGGTGATCGCAACCATTAAGAGTATCCTACATATACCCCACTTGTTATTTCCAAGATATGGTCATCATTAAAAAACATAGTTTTAACCTTTAAATACTTATGTAGACATGCATTTATATTGTGCACATAGGAATGGAGTTGGAGTATGTCCACGCAAATGCATTACGTCTTGAGTTACTCAGAACTGGTTTGCCTATTTATCCTAGTACGTGGGATCTCCAGTCGCTATGATAGGTTTCTGTATAAGATAACTCTTGGTGGTTGAGGCTTTTAAACCCATTCCCCTCGATGCGCAGTCAATTTTCTCTCTTGATAAACCTTTAGTAAATGGATCTGCTAGGTTATCATTGTTCTCACATAATCTATGGAAATAGTTCCATTTGAGAGTAACTGCCTAACTGTGTTATGGAGTCGATGAATGTGTCGTGACTTTTCATTATACACAAAGTTGTGTGCTCTGCTTAGCGCAGCTTGGTTATCACAATGTATGCATATGGCCGGTACAGGTTTAGGCCAAAACGGAATATCTTCTAAAAAGTGACGGAGTCATTCTGCTTCTTTGCCTGCTTTATCTATAGCGATGAACTCTGATTCCATAGTGGATCGAGCTATGCATGTTTGTTTAGTAGATTTCCATGACACTACTGCCCCTGCTAAGGTAAATACATAACCGCTTGTTGATTTGGATTCCTCTGAATCAGCAGTCTAGTTTGCATCACTATATCCTTCTAAGACGGCAGGATATTTTTTATAATGTAAGGAATAATTTGTGCTATTTTTCAAATATCCAAGTACTCTCATTAGTGCTTTCCAGTGTTCCTTTCCTGGATTGCTTGTATACCTGCTCAGTCGACTTACATTCATAAGCTATATCTGGTCTTGGGCAATTCATGAGATACATGAGACATCATATTACACGAGAGTATTCCAATTGCATTACACTCTCATTAGTGTTTTTATGTAGTACTTTTGATGGATTAAAAGGTGTTTTCACTCCTTTAATTCCATAATCCTGGAATTTTTCAATCACTTTTTCTACATAGTGTGACTGAGATAATTCAATTCCATTAGGTGTTTTTATTATTTTGTTTTCCAAAATAATGTCTGCAACTCCTAAGTCTTTCATATCGAAATTTTTAATTAACATTTTCTTTATGGTCTCTATTACTTGGACCAAATATTAACATATCGTCTACATATAAACAAATCATCACATATGATTGTCCAATTTGTTTATAATAAACACACTTATCGCATTCATTTATATGAAAACCATTGCTTACCATGACACTATCAAATTTCGCGTGCCATTATTTTGGAGCTTGTTTTAGTCCGTATAATGATTTTACTAATCTATAGACTTTGTTTTCATTTCCTTTGGAAACAAAACCTTCAGGTTGCTCCATGTAGATCTCCTCATCGAGATCTCCATTGAAGAATGCTGTCTTTACATCCATTTGATGAATTTCTAGATCATAGATCGATGCAATTGCTATTATCATTCTTATAGAGGTTATTCGTGTTACTGGCGAATATGTATCAAAGAAGTCTGCTCCTTCTTTTTGACGATATCCTTTGGCTACTAATCTGGCTTTATACTTGTCGATAGAGCCATCTACTTTCATTTTATTCTTGAAAATCTATTTACAGCCAACAGGTTTTATTCCAGGTGGAATATCAATAATTTCCCAAGTTTTATTTAGGCTTGTCAACAGATACTTTCGGATACGGATAGTACCACATCCCCATCCGCATCCAAATTGATTTTTGGATATCGGATATCCGCATCCGCGGATACGGACGAATATCGAATAATTATCCTATCTGCCAACGATTGATAAATCAAGAAATATAAATACAAATTTTAAGTTTCACATACATTTTTTCCATCCAATCGATTATAAAAGTGTTAAATATAAACAAATATGGCAATAATAAATAGTTTTGAGCAGTTAATAAGCATTAAGTGCATATAATATAAACTACTAACTTAATAAAACAGTAAGTAAATATCTTTCATTATACTAAAATACACATAATTTATACTATAATCTTGACAAAGACCGAACGAATAATTTTCGGATGAAGATGTCTTTGTATCCGCATCCGCATCCATTTTTTTGGATATCTGATATTATTCGCTTTTCGAATACGGATGCGGACGGATTTTGGATTTTTTGGGTATCCATTGACAACCCTAGTTTTATTACTTAGAATTGAATCAATCTCACTTTGGATTGCTTCTTTCCAATATGAAGATTCAGAGGATGACATTGCTTCCTTGTACGTTTGAGGTTCGTGTTCTAACACGTAAGTGAAAAAATCCGAACCAAATGTCTTGGAAGTCTTAGCCCTTACGCTTCTTCTTGGTTCAACTTCCTCAATCTCATGATGAGTTTCATCTTCATGTGAATTGCTTGATTCTTCTCTTGTCCTTTTAGGGACATTATTCCCTTCATTCCCTTTGTGCGGAAACACCTCTTCAAAGAATGAGGCATCTCTAGATTTCATGATTGTATTTACATGAATATCAGCTATATCAGACTTGAATACCAAAAAACTATAGGCACTACTATTTTGGGTGGCCCTAAGTAGTAACAATCTACTGTTTTTGGTCCAAGCTTGACTTTCTTGGGAGGCGGGACTGGAACTTTTGCCAAGCACCCCCACACTTTGAGGTATTTAAAACTTGGTTTTTGTCCTTTCCATAACTCATATGGAATTGTTCCTGTTTTATTGTGAGGGATTTTGTTTAATATGTGATTAGACATATTTAAGGCTTCCTCCCCACAAGTTCGTCGGTAGACCAGAGGTTAAAAGCATGGCATTAATCATGTCTTTTAACGTTATGTTTTTCCTCTCGGCTACACCATTTTGTTGTGGTGAATATGCAGCTGTTGTTTGATGAATTATACCATTTTCGACACAGAATTATTCAAATGGTGGTTCATATTCTCCACCTCGATCAGATCTTAGTATCTTGATCTTTTTATTTAACTGATTTTCTATCTCAGCCTTGTACTTTATAAATGATGTAATTGCTTCATCTTTACTATTCAAAAGATATACATAGCAATATCACGTATAATCATCAATAAAAGTGATAAAGTACTTTTTTCCACCTCTTGTAGGTAATGATTTAAAATCACAAAAATCTGTATGAACCAAACCTAGTGGTTCGGTGCTTCTATCAACAGATTGAAATGGTTTTTTAACCATTTTTGCTTCTACACATGTCTCACATTTGTAATTCTTATCTACTTGGAATTTCAAAATTAATCCCAAGTTTGATAATATTTTCATTTTTCAGAAATTTATGTGTCCCAATCTATCATGCCATAGTAAAATTTCATGCTCAAGCAAGTAAGAAACTTCAATTTTATTAATAGCACAATCATAATACATAGTTTTATTGCGGATAACGGCTACATTTTCCTTAAATAGACCATCACATAAATAACCCCTTCCGATATACATTCCAGTTTTGGACAGAACCATCTTGTCTGACTCGAACACCATTCTGAATCATTTCTTTGATAGTACTGCACCAGAGATGAGATTCTTGTGTATGTCTGGAACGTGGAGCACGTCATTCAACTTGGCAGTTTTTCCAGAAGTAAACTTAAAGATTACTGTGCCACTGCCTTCGATCATGGATACTGCAGATTACCCATATAGAGTTTTTCTTCGTGATCGAATTACTGGTATGTAGAAAACATGGATTTGTCAGAGCAGACATGACGAATAGCGCCTGTGTCCACCCACCATTGGTTAGGATTCTGAATCATATTGCATTCAAATACAACTGCCGAGAAGTTGGACTCGTCTACTTCCATGTTGTCTACTATATTTGTCTCTTTGTTGCGGTACTTTTTGATTCTGCAATCCCTAGCGTCATGTCCAACTTTTCCACAAACCCAACACTCGCCATTAAACTTTTTGGTTCGTTTGTTGTCTTTTGGTTTGTTGTCTGAAGCTTTCCTTTTCTTCTGGAAATTCTTCTTTTTGTTTTTGGTCTTTGAACCTTCAGTCACAAATGCCTCCTTACTTTTTTTTGTAACTCCATGGTTATCTGCCTCAATTTTCAGTCGAACTATGAGATCCTGTAAAGAGATTTCCTTCTTCTTATTCTTTAGATAATTGCGATAATCTCTCCATGACGGTGGCAGTTTTTCCGTGATGGCTTCAACCAAAAACGATTCTCCAACCTTATGACCTACCGCTTCGAGTTCGTGAATGATGATTTGCAGTTCATGTAGTTGAGCAGTCACCGGTTTGGAGTCAACCATCTTGTAGTCCATGAATTTGTCTACAATGAATTTCTTAAGACTGATATTCTACGTCTTATACTTCATGGCAAGTGCATTCCAGAGTGCTTTGGATGACTTTAGAGGCTGATATACTTTGTATAGCATCTTGTCGAGACAATTCAAAATATAGTTTCTGCATAGAAAATCGGAATGCTTCCACATATCAACATCTGATTCCTTGCCTGCTACAGGAATCGGTTCCTCCTCGAGATACCGTTGCAGACCGAGTGTGGTGAGATAAAATAACTTTTGACTCTGCCATGTTAGAAAATCGTCACCATCTCCTTTAAAAGGATCGGGCATGTTGTGTATAGTAGCCTTTGTTGAGAGCTCTACTGTTGCCATCTCAATTTTAGCAAAAAAACAGTAAATTTATAAATCAGATTTCCACTACACTGGAATTTAAACTTAAGTGTTAAGTTAAAATTTTAAGTTAAGTAAATAAAATGAAACATAAGTTATATTTGAAAATTTAAACTTAAGTGTTAAGCTAAAAATTTAATTATAAAGAATTGAAATGGAATGTTGAATTATATAAGTAAATCGTTTTGAACAGATAGTACAGTACAATAAACTCGGTGCATAAGTTTATAAATCAGATTTCCACTACGTTGAAATTCTGTATTAGATAATTTTTGCAACTATAACTTACGTTGTAAATAAGTACAACAACAACGTTGTAGTTTTGTTAAAAAACAGCACAACGTTGAAACTGGAAAGATTAAGAATAGAGTAGAATCTGACCAGAGTTTTCGTCTGAAGCTTGTCGTAACAATTTCCTTAAGAATTTTTATTCAAAATTCTCCCAAGATACAACAGACGTAATCTGCACGATATTGTAATGAGTATGTCAACTCTGTGATATATTATTCAAAGCAGCAGAAAAGAAGAGAAGAAGCAGAAGAAATTAGAACTGGAATAGAATAAGAATGTGATCAGGATTCTCTTCTATTTATAATTTCGTCTGCATCCCTTCAAACAGTCGCGTCCGCTTGACGGGTCGCGCCCGCTGCCTTTTGAACGCTGCTGTTCGTTAACGGATGGCACCCGCCTGCTCCTGGTATCTGTTCGGCCGCGCCTCCTCAGTCGAGCCGCACCCGCTTCTGTTCGCCCGTGCTTCTTCAGCCAGGTCGCACCCGCTCATGTCTAACGGTTTGTGCCCGATTTAGAAGTCGCACCTCCTCAGTTAATACGCGTCCGCTTATGAACAGTCGCGTCTGTTCGTATAGCTGCAACTGTTAAAAAACCCGGTCCAGTTTTGCAGTAAAATTAGGATCATATTAGACCCAAAACCGAGCCCGGCTCGGTTCGGTCGAACGGACGGCGGCGGCACGCGCGTGTGTGGTGGTGATGCATGATCTTCCTCCTCACAACGAAGCATACATTTGGGTGCCCCTAGGCCCCAACCCCTTCATTGCAAAGGCATATATAAACTAGTATGGCATTAACAATTTTGGTGATCTGGGACTTATGTATGTTTCATTCATTTTGCTATTAGGAATTCCAACAGTAAGGAGTATGTTAATTTTGAATAGATTAATTGTTTAAATAAAGTCCAAAATCTCCAGAATGAGTTTGTCGTTCACAAATTTGTACCTGATGTAGAAGCTAAGTCACCTAGCAAATGTCCAGTGGCCGCTTAAAGAAGAAGGTCGTGAGGTCGAGTGGATATGCTTAGAGAAAAAGGTCATGAGGTCGAGTGGATGTGCTTAGAGAAGAACGTCACGATAAGTGGTGCTCGTAAAAGCAAAGATCTGAGCCCGGCGCCGTCTTGAGAAGCAAGTCGTGGAGCCGTCATTGGTGATGTGAGTCAAACCCTAGATAGAGATGAAATTAAAATAAACTGCGGCCTGAACTTTAATAGTGAGGGGATAGGATTAAAAATGAAAATATATTTAAAATTATGGAATGTCCGATTATGTTTTATTTACATATTTACGGATGTTTTTTAACCTTTTTTGCGTTGCAAGTTTAGTCTTACAACCGTCCAATGATGTGAACAAATTAAATAACAACTAAGAGATTTAACTGAAAATGTTTAAGGAGACATGTATGGAGCGAACAAATTAAGTAACACTGAAGAGATTTAAGGAGACATATTAAAGACATGTATATTTTTTGTTTGGCTTCACACACTTTGGTTTTGCAAGTCTACAGTAGACAAACCTTTCTAAAGGTCGGTTTGAAAAAAAAATATTTATTTTTTAACACATTTTTAAATTATTCTCATACTTTTTTTACCGTTAGAAATTTGTAGCATTTAAAATTGTTAGAAATTGTAAAATATAAAATATTGTAAAGTCACTTATTTGGTGTAGTGAATGAACAAATATCTCCATATACAAAGTTCCAATATAAATAACACATCTGAACGCACGAAGTCCAACAATTGATATGGTCGGTAAAGGAGTTCTAGGACTGGTCGTACGACGGACATGTCCATACTAATATAAAATCGATTATGCGGTTATATTGTCTGCTGCATTTACTATTATCACTCTTCTTATATACATCAGTCCACATTCGATGCCAACGACGCAGCTTTACAAGCGATGTTATAAAGCAAAAGATAAAAAATAGCTACAGCAGTTTGAAGGTTCAAAACACACATAATTAATAACATAATATATATTTTGAAAAACACCTATTGGGGTCAAATCAGAGATACATAGCATGTGAATGTTATTCTGGCACATGGTTGTCGACGGTAATTCGCCACAAGCAATCGTCAAATTGCCATAAAGCACCGTCATGTTACAGAATATAAATCAAAATAAATTTAACAACATGCTTCTACCAAATACTGCTTCTTTTCTTCTTTCATTTGGTAAAATGGTAAAACAAATATAAAAATATATTTAATAAGTTATAATACCGTCCAGAAACATTATTTGTTTTTACTGGAGTACCCATAAGATATAATATCTCACATAGGAAGCTCATTAGACTAGGATGTCGTTTTATTCTTTCTTTTCTGCCGCATTCCCAACTTTAGAGGGTGGTAAGGGTTTGATTCAAAGCAATCGACCACAAACCCAACTCCAACCCAAAGCTAAGTTTATATTTTTTCTTAGCGGTCTTTCATTTAACATGCTAAGAAAACATATAATTTTAGCTGGCTAAAAGAAAGCCGGTTAAAAAGAAACTTTTCGGATTGCTTTGAAAACCTTTCGGATTGCCAAAACAATTCAAAAGGCCACAATCGTTGGGGTCGGTTGCTTTCCAATGGCGACAGGGTTGGAAATGCTCTTAGAGCTCTAATTTCTTGTTTTGATTGCCTGTACTAATTCATATGTCATTATGTAAGACACTTGCCCTATTCATATCCATTAACCCGTAACTCATTACAACAATTCGTTACCGTGTATTGTAGCCAACTGAAGTGAAATTTTCACTGTACCTTCTTCTTCCTAGAAATCTCACCCCACCCATTTCCATGTGATAAGTTGACATGTAATCCAAAATGGAAAAATACAATAAAATAACACAGACATAAACGGCGATTTCCAATTATCTCTCTTTTAATTAAGCTAAGCCGATGAAAGCTTGTATTTGATAAGCATGTATGATTTGAACGGAAACATGAATTGCTACATTTTGCACAACTAAAAAGATATCAAGATACATTGAATCAAAGTTAGATATTACATTCAACCTTACAGAATACATAATTAATTTATACAAAGTTCATATGAACAACATATATACAAACACTCATCAAATATAAACCCAAAATAAATGAACTATATTAAGCAGAGAAGAAACAATCAGATGCAGCCAAACCCAAAGCACTTTTGGGTTCAAAAGCCATCTTTACATCAATGGCCATCCACTTGAGATCAGAAATTTCTGCTCCGATTTGCTTCCCATATACAATTATTTCATCATCGCACTTGATCAAAGTAGTGTCTCTTTGTAATAGCATTTTCTTCCTCTTCTCGAAATCTTCCACAAATAACAAAGCTATATCTGCCATTATTCTCTGTTTTAAAACCTTATAATCGATTCAGTGATGTGTTTATAGATAATGAAGATATATGTTTACGTATATATATGGTTTTGTTTCACGTGTAGCACTAGTATAATTTCTATAATGTTATGATGAAGTAGGGTGCTATTTTGGATAGGATATGTTTGTTTTGTATTACTGTGCATTGAACTTTCTTTTTTGCACACTGTAGCTGTACTTTCAAGTTGAACATACCATGGGCTTTGAGTGGTATCATGTTTGCTATTTTTTCATATGGGTGGGAAGAGAACAAAGCAGATAAAAACACTATGGTCATATGGACAGGGACATGTAGTGCTATTTGGAGGCAACTATCTTGCTACTAAGTCGCATGTTGCCCACCTCATCCATCCATAGAAATAAAAATACAACCACCGAATTAGCTGCTCCACGACCATAGTATGTCAGTCCGCTATGCCCCATTCAGTATTCATCCTTTTTCTAAACTAATAATACTGTTCTTATTAATTTACTTCCACGTTAGTTTACAAATTTACCTCTGTAGTATAACTATTTACCGACTCTCAACTATTCATAAATTTTATCGACATGACAAACTAGACGATTTTATGTTTTCACTAATATATATTGTATTATTATTTAATCTGTCATTGTAATAATTTTTAGCATTGATTTCAGAGCTTATGTTAAAGTATTAGGTAACAAGGTTTCCAGTCAAGTCGGTTCTGTTTCAAGTTAGGTAAGACAAACAATGCATGTATTACTATGTTTCTTTTGTTGGTATTTCAAGTGAGGACGATTCATGATAGATTTGAGAAGATCTTGATGACGTTTTTCATAATCCATGTCTCACATGACACCGAACGGATTCGGGTTGAATTGAAGTCTTTTCTGATCTGTTCGATTCAGGTTTACATGTTTTGATTATAATTGTATCTATACACACACATACCATTTTATCATGATTATCAAGTTGCAATTGATTTATCTCAAACTATAACATTTTCTTTGTTGCAAGCTGACATTTTTTATTTATTTTATAAGTTGATACTTTTAACTCTAATTTAACATATTACTTATATTTGGAAAATTAATACTTACTTATATTGCGCTTTTTCTATATTGTAATAACATTTTTCAAAGTTCGATGTGTGTATATATATATATATATATTATAACATTCAATTGTTCTGGAAGAAGTTTCTCCTACAAAGAGGAGAACACATATTCCAACAATTTTAGTAATACTTTAAGATATATGAGCATTTTATTACTAAAATCATTTAATGGCAATCAATGGTGATGTTAATTAGCGAGTGACGATCGGGTGTACACGAGCAATCCTATGCAAAATATACATATGGGTCGTAACAACTCGTAATTCAATCGATTAGAAATTTGAATATTTATTTATTCGAGTGATGAATTATATAAACCTAATGCACGTCTTTTTGAATATAAAAAATGAAGTGCAACGTCATTTTCAAGTATTTTAATATTAATGAGTACAGAAAAGTATACTCGATAATGTGATCAGAAATCATTTTATCGATATATGACTTTAAACTCGTTAAAAGTATTTGAAATCTTTTGAACATGTTTTAAAATAAATGCATGGTTGATAAGGATGGTTGCCATTGGATTAAAATATGACCAAATCAAATTAGGCCATAAGGATTGGTTCAATCAAGTTATGTCATAAGGATGGCCGCTGCTGGACTGAAATATGGTCGAATCAAGTTAGGCCATAAGGATAATTGCTATTGGACCAAAGGACGGTCAAATCAAATTAGACCATAGTTGATAACGAGGGTTGCTATTGGAATAAAGAGTGGTCGAAGTAGGTTAGGCTGTAGGGGGTTAGGAAAGACCAAAGTACCCTCCTCGGGAACATCTATAAATAGTCAAGCCATGAAAATGAAAGAAAATTATAAGCTAAGTTATTTTCTTAATATTTCTTCCCTTTTTAAACCACTTTTTACACATCCAAAGAAGCATGGCCCTTTTGCTTGAAGAAAAAGAACCTAAGTAGAGCTGGAAGAGGAGAATGAGAACATATTAGAAGGAGGTGGTCTTTGCTTTGCCGTTGGACTTGCTAGCAAGGTTCCAGGGGCTTAGGAGGCTTGATCTAAGGATTGACTAGAGGATAAGTGAGATTCTCAACATTTTATATTGATAAATATTATCTATATGCAATTTATTGTGGTAATATTAACCTTAACTAATGAATGTTCTAATTTTTGACCACCTTACTTTTAAAAGTATACAAAAAAATTATATGTTATAACTTCAATTATATCATCTTCTAACCATGTGTTACTGGTCTATGTCTTGTATTTGCATGTTTTTTGGATTTGTACATACAAATCTAAGTAAGAGTTTAAAGTTAGAAAGCGAAAAAGTCGTTATGGATGCACTTTAAAATACTTGTATTATAAATCATTTCAAAGTGATGGCAAGTTAGTATATTTTAGAAAATTATTATATGAATGTATTCTTGACTCGAATTAGTTTACTTTACAATAAAGAATTTGTTTATAAAATATTTAAAGTTATAAAAAGAAACTAGCAAAAGATAGAATAATATAAAACTTATTTAAGCCCTTTTTATAACAATTGTTTTAATCTTCTTATATGTAATTTTAAGTGTATTATCTTTGCAATTCAATTTGTATACATACTTATACTATTAATAAGAGTACTTTAAGGTAGTTTTAAGTATGAAAAGAATTTGGAAAAATGATCGATAATTTAAATAAAAGATATGTATGTTTTGGTAACAAAAGTTTTAATAGCAATTTTTCTTTTAAAAAAAATGGTTTATAACTTGAGATAATATTTATGACCAACTAATAAACTTCTCTATCTGATGAGTGTCTTAGAATAGTACCGTCTAGGCTTGGGTTGGATAACCAGTATTCTCCACTCCTTGGCTATTGATTTCGCCCGTTAGATAGAGTAAATCAAAAGGACTAACCTTTGTATTTGAATATCATTTATAAGTATTTGAAAAGTAAGTAAAACGTCATATGGATACATTAAAGTGATTATATATGTTAAAATTTTAAGATATACTAGATAGTTGATTTTTCAACTATTGAACATGACCTTTAACTTAGAAAATATATAAAAGAGATGCGAAATTTATTCGATATGGATATCCTCTCGACGAGGCTCTACCGTACATATAAACTCGTCTTTCTTCTTAAGGGAAAAGGCTAAGAATATCCTCTCGGTGAGGCTCTACCTTTTAGGTCTTCCGTTTATTTCTAAAAGAACCGGAATTGAGTCAATTGGAAATTCACCATACGATAATTTTGAAGAGTCCAGAGCCGGATAAGCATACGTAAGTATACTTAACCGAACCCACTTCAAAACTTGAAAACACGTTAAATCGAATGAAGATGCTTTCATAGAGATGTGGAGAAGATTCTATTTAGGATGTTAGACCTGTTATGCTGCCTGTCTGAAAGGTTATTTCAAAGGAGAGGATAAGCTTGACATCCTTAAGATTTGTTCGGTGCTAGACCTTTATACTTCCTATCTTGAAGATAGAGAAAGGGAAGGGTTAGCTTTCATATGTTTTCTTAAAAAGATGATTCGAATGCAGACGTCGACTCAAGAAATGACAAAAACTAGGACATAGGGGAGGCCGAGCTATGCAGATTGCTACCATTAGGGTATGTCATTATCTTTTATAGAGCAGATTTTGGTTGTAAGCGCATAGATATGATATATTTGGCATTACGTATGATAGATGTGGGATGGCTCGATAACATCCAATAGTGACCTAAATTATGTGGGCTCTCAGGTATATCTACTCTAGAGATATACTACGCATTCGGTAGGGAGGACCCTAGCATTTTCATGTTGGAAAGAGTTCACCAAGTATTATTGGCTCTTCCTCAGAAATCCATTTATCGAATGTAGCTATTATGAACTTAGATGTATACCTGAATATTGTTGTGATGTGAGATGCAAGCATAACAACAATTTTATATATTTATTTTCACATAATAAATTCTATTTATATATCTCCCTTATTTACTTAAAAAAAATGGTTTTAGTTCTTGTGAGGGGAAAACTCGTTCCGTTCTACGATGTGGTCTCGTAATATATTGTTATGTGTTTATGCATATATCTTGAGTTTTTCATATCAGACCCTGTTTGAATCAAATTTTATTTGTCCTCAAACTCTTGGGTACTCGTTTGAGTAGGATGAGAAAGACATGTTATGTTTTTGGCATTTTGGAGCTGGCGGATTGTGAGCAAGAGACTTCTAAAGTTATCAGCTATTTTATTTTCCACTACACTATTAGTATATATGCAAGGATAAGCTGTTATAATTTTTTAGGCCAAAAGTAAGTACATGTATGTAACTCTTATAAACCTTGCATTTTGAGAGTAACCAAATGTAATACTTTTTGTTTATATTATATATGATTGTTTCATTATGAGATACTAGTGTTTTATTCTTTCTTCTCATCCTTTATTTTCTTATGCCCTGACAATATGATTTTTTGATGCTTAAATGATCGGCACATGAATACTGCGGATCATCTTTAGAAGCCATAAAGTTAGGTCATCACAATTGGTATCAGAGCATAGGTTGAGCAAACACCGTAGCCTAATTAGGGTAAACTCATTATAGATAGGGTACGCGAAGCCCTAAAATGAGTTAAAGAGTGCGTATTTGAAATTTTTATATAAAAAATATATATCCTCTACATAGTTCCTTTTAAATGATCAATTATTAAAAATATTTCCTTTGAAGATAATCCAATCATGTATTCTAAAGACGTCTTACTATATTCAGGCAGTAGAGAATGAGTACTTGAGGAGGGCGAGGCAGGGGAAGAGGATCAAAAACTCTGTATAGTACAACTACAAATTGTGGTACAAGGAATGATGCTGAGGCAAACGGATTTTTCAATAATGATGTTGAAAGGAAATTGTACGAGGTCAACCATCGATGAACTTCACTTCTGTATGCCTAGATTTCACTGTCTTTGGTGGAAAACCATTCAATAGCAAGAACTCTGTCCTCAAAGTTCGAACATGGCTTCGTACACGGGAGAGAATTTTATGGAGCTCTAGTTAGTGGTTAATCAGAAGCGCCTATTAGCCTCATAACAATTGTAAAAGGCCATAATGGATTAGTAGGACTCGGTTACTACTGTTACTACCGAGGAGGAGTTTTCATGGTATGAATTCAAAGAAAAGTTTAAGGGCTAGTTTATTCTGGAAGCTGGGAAGACTCGGCTCTTTAGAGAATTCCATGATCTTAAGCAAGTGGATGTGATGGTAGCTCGGTATGAACATAAGTTCAATGCTATGTCATGTTTTAGACTTGGGCTTATCGACACCCCAGTGAAGAGAAATGAAATGTTTATTAATAGGATGAGATCAGAATTTCATATAGAAATGACGAACCATATCCAAGGGACATTCACAAATCTCATTAATATGGGTCTAAGATTTGAAACCTTGGCATTGAAAGTACAAGCCATTGTACGAGGTGCAGGCAGCAAGCCAAAGTCAATAATAACAAAAGGAAGTTTCAACTACAAGGAAAGAGTACTGGGGTAGGAAATCCGAAGTTGGGGCACCAAAGAGGAAGATCGATTTTTTTAATAAGAAAACTTGTCAACATCTCAAAGCTAAGTTGTTAACAAGAAATGCTGTTAACATTTCAAAATAAAAAATTTAGAAGTGACCAATGTCTTCGAAACCCCTTTTGAACGAGTTGAGTAGAATGGATTGCTTGTGGAGGATAACCTTATGAAAATGTTAATTATAGTTAAGAAATCCAATCAACTCAATCAAATGAAGATCAAGGAAAGAACATCTCCTTCATGTCCCCTTTAGAGAAAGTAGAAAGGGCTTCTTTAATGTGGGAAGTAAGATATTGATGATTTATCTCTTTCGATTGTATCGAAAGGATCATCCTACCCCTAAAAGAAGAATTTGCTTTCGATAGCATCGTTTTTGCTATTTTTGGAAAGAACTGCTTCGAAAGGGTTATAAGTACTTCTTTCGAAGATATCCATCCTGCTAGCATGACTTAGTATTCATGCATTGAGTCCCTTTCGAAACGTCCCTTTCGATCAAGTCAAAAGAGTGATAATTCCTTCAAAGCGGACTCGATGTATGATATACAAGTTCTATATTCAATATGCAATGGGAATAACATCTTGACCAATATAAGTTCCATGAACTTATTAACATTAAAACACTATCATCATTTGAATTTAATATTTAATACCATGATACACGATGATAGTATGATTCGAATTTTCATTGTCTAAGTTGATCCCCTTGCACTGCATAAGATATATAAGAGTTAAGAAATAAACAAGCATCATCTGCAATTGGTCATTAGTCAAGCTAATGGTCGAAATGATCTTGCTCATGATCAAAATCTATATATAACCTATGTGCTTCTTCCTTTTTGCATTTATACAAATTGAGTTACAAGAATGAGAGTTTTCCTAAATTGATTTAGGGTTACAATATGAATTGAAAGAGAATTTAGAGTTCCCAAAATTCGGTCCCCAAACTCGTAACCCTAGGGTCATATTTATAGATGCTGGTTGACCCCCTTTTGCATCCATTATTTCACTTCAGTCGAAGGGCCTTCCTTCTACCTTTTGTGCACATCCTTTCAACGTGGTTGAAAGGCCCTCATTCATTCTTCTATGTGCCTTCTGTTGTTGCGGTGGAAAGATATTGCTTTTAACCTTTCTCGTCCATTCTTACGCCTCCACTTTTTCATATCAGACCTGACCCAGTCGAAAGGATTACCTTAACAACCATGCACTATCGTTAAAGTTTGAGCATCTCTTTTACTTTGCTATTTTACTAGACTGCTTTTGATTTCAATGAAAGGGCATAGGAGTGCTCTCCATTTTGAGTTGATATGCTATTATAAGTGAGAGACGAGTTGGGCTTTCACATAGATTCGAAAGGAATGGTAAATGATGACTGGATCTTAACAAAAGGATGTTGGGCTTTCATGTAGAGTTTTCATCATGCCTTCGAAGGGTTCCATCCGTTTTGAAAGGCTTGCCCTTGATTTCAAAAGGTGTGTATTGGAATCACTTCTTCAAGCAATAGATTTACAACGGTGAAACCCATTATTTTGAAGGAACCGATTTGTGTGTGAGTCTTTCGTTCAATATCTTCAAAAGGTGTTTCGACTCTATATTTGTCTCTCTTATATATGTGGATCCATCTGAGTCGAAAGATCTAGATGAGGCGAAAGGATAACTTTGCTTTCTTTTCCACCTTTCCAAAAGCTTTTGTTTCGCTTATCTTTTGTATGGGCACCTCGCGCTTACGACTCTTTCGAAAGCTATCTCAATACCTTTGAAACGCTGCTTTTGAACTTCAGCGAATCCTATATCTTTAATTTTTGAAGAGCCTAGCACTTTTTAATGAGCCTTATTTTTTACCTTTATTTTTAAGCGAATTTTTATGGTTAACATTTTTCCTCCCTTGTATGAAAGAAGCATTTGTTCTATAGGACAAAAATTTAAAAACAACTCCATTCCTAATGACCTCATTTCCTTGTAAAATTCAAAGTAAATAACATTCTCCATTATTAGATCAACACTTACGTAAAAATATGTTGAGTGATTTGTTAGCCATATAATTGGAGGTGATATTAGTATAGTAGAGTTCCCAACCTCTAATTTTGAAAGTAAATTGTTGTCCATCATCTAGAGTTAAGAAAATCACAATTTTAAATGATTGGGAACCAATAACTCTTATTTTACAATAATGGAAGTCCCACCATCCCACTTTTGTAGTTGTAAAAGAAGTTCATAAATTGAATTCTTATTATATTAATAGAAAATCATGCGTACATCAATTGAAATCCTAGAGTTTTCTACCGGTGATAAAAAAATGTTTGGTAATAAAAAGCCATGAGCTGTCCTCTAGAAATAAGTCATAGAAAACCATGAATCCTTATTTAGGGATAAGTAATAGGTATTTAGAAACCCCTACCGACTGACATATAGATATTGATAAATATTGTTCAAAAGTTAATAGTAATAAACTAGCTACCCTGATTCAGGTATAAATAAAACAAACTCAAAGTTTTAATCGAAGACCCGAAGTCCATTGAGATCTCCATACTAGCTGCCTTGGAACCCATATTCAGGCATTAAAAGGTGAAATCTAAAAATCTATGAAAAAAGACCCCCAGTTTATGTATTAGGAAGACCAATGATCAAAAACCCAGATTCGGGTATTAAAAAATGAAGTTCAGAAGTCAATACTAAGAGATTTGAAACTCAGAATCGAGTTTTTGTAAATGATAATCGAAAATCCATAATAATGATCTCCATAATAAAAATCTAGAGCCTAGATTCGGGCATTAATGAGTGAAGTCCAGGGAATAGTAGTAATAGCTCTAATACGCATATTCAAGTATGATGAAAACCATAGATTATTAGTAAAGACCGAAACCCTGACTCGGGTATTAATAAGCGAAACCCCGAATTTAATGATGAATGACCTGAAACCTAAATTCGGGTATAAATAAGTGAAGGTCAAAAATTATTCTTTAATAATCAAACGGAGGCTGTAGATTCTTATTTAGGTCTTCTGTTCTGTACCGCTTCCATGGATTTTGGCTCTGTTGACATATGTCATCCTTTAGGTCATGTATATTGTCATCATTTGATTTTCCTGTTCCTAGGCATGGACATCTTAGTCTATCGTTTGATATGCCGCTTCTCTGGTTTGGAAGTCTTAGTCCGTTATTTCATATGTCGCTTCTCGGGCTCGGACATCTTAGTCCATTGTTTGATATGTCGGTTCTCAGGCCCGAACGTCTTAGTCCATTGTTTGATATGTCGCTTCTCGAGCTCGGACGTTTTATTCCACTGTTTGATATGCCGCTTCTCGATCTCGGATGTCTTAGTCCGTTATTGTCTGGTGTGCTTGGTTTTCACATCCACGTGCAAGACCTAAGGACTTACCCAACCTCCCTCCAAGAGGCGTTCCAGCTAGACTTTATAGGCGGGACTGAAGTCATGTTCGGTTCCTTGGTCAGGCCATAGCATGGCGGGACCAAGGGCTTACTCCATCCTCCCTCCAGTAGGCACCTTGACTTGGCCATAGCACGGCGTGATGAAGTGCTTGTTCGGTGCCTCAGCCATGCCATAGCATGGAGGGACCAAGGGCTTACTCTATCCTCCCTCTAGGAGGTACCTTGATATGGCCATAGGATGGCGCGATCAAGGGCTTGTCGATGCTTTAACCTAGCCATAGCGGCGTGGATAAAGGCTTACTCTAACCTCCCTCTAAGAAGCGCTTTGACTTGGCCAACTCGGCGTAGACAAAGGCTTTGACTGTTTAAGGTAATGTTCAAGTGCAAGGAAAATTCTACTCTCAACCATGTAGACTTTTCTTTAAGGAAGAGGTGCTTTATTCATTCATTGTAAGAAAATATGGTCGCAACTGTTCCGCATTCCACATTTTAGGAACCATATTGTCGTTCGGTCGACATAACATGTAAGCACCAAGGGGAATTACTTTGCATAAAATTAAGGGACCTTCCCAATTTGGTCGTCGCGGTCCATCTGTAGGATATCTTGTGTTTTCCATCACTCTTCAGAGTACTAAGTCCCCCTTTTGAAATGATCTTGTCTTCACTTTTGAATTGTAGTATTTGAGATTCTTTTCTCATATTCTACAGTTCAGATAGCTACCTCATCCCTTAATTCATATATTACTCTCTCTTCAATTCCTGGTTTGGATTCAATGCATATGTGATTCTTCGATGTGAAGGTATCTCCATTTCAATTGGTAGCATCACTTCACACCCATATGTTAGAGAATAAGGGGTATGCTCTGTTGCAGCTTTAGTGGATGCTCGATAAGCCTAGAGTACAAGTGCTAATTCTTCTACCCAATTCCCTTTGGCCTTATTAATTTGCTTTTTCAAGATAGTCTTAATAGTCTTATTTGCAGCTTCAATGGCTCCACTAGCCTTTGGATGTGCCATGGAAGAAAAGCTTTTAATAATCCCATTCTTATGGAAAAACCGAGAAAATTCTTCACTCTAAAATTGTGTTCCATTATCAGATAATATTATAAGGGATTATGAATCTGGTAATAATGTTATTAATGACGAACCTAAGCACTTTCCCAAAAGTGATTTTAGGGAGTGGTTCTGCCTCTACCTACTTAGTAAAGTAGTCTATGATGACTACATCATATCTTACTCCTTCTTTGAAAATTGGCCATGGCCCGATTAAGTTGACTCCCCATATATGTATGGCCATGGACTTGAAATCGGAGTCAATTGACTTGGTGGTAATCAAGGAACCTTTGAGTATTTCTGGTATCTTTCACATTTTGTTTACATATTCAACAGCTTGACTTGCCATTCGTGGCCAATGAAAACCTTGTCTTATTATCTTTTTTGCCAACTCTTCTCGTTGGAACGGTCTCCACAAAATCCTTCATGCGCTTCCACCAACAATTATATCCCTTCTTCTAGACTTACATATCTTAAGTAAGGTAAGGCATATCTTTTGTTGTAAAGAACTCCATCCATCATTGTGAATGTTGGAGCTTTTCGTTGGATATTCCTAGCTTCCAGTTTGTTAGATGGTAATATCACTTTGGAAGATAATATGCGACATCCAAGCGTCACTATATAGTCATCTATCCTTAGATGATCATCCTCTCATTTGGGACTTCTTCACCAATCTCCCTTTTTTCTCTTTCTTGTGCCATGGCATGGGATCTGGTTAGAACTAAAAACTCCTTCCCATGTTCGGGCTTTCCTTCTTCAATACTTGGATTTGCTTGGTACCTTACTTGTACAATTTGGTTTCTGGGGCTCCTCTTGAACTAGCCAACTTTGCTAGCGAATCTGCCAGAGAGTTTTCTCCCCTTGGAACTTGATGTATAGAAAAATCTTCAAACAAGGTGAGCATTTCAGTACTTTCTTTACATATAAAGATAGTTTGGCATCTTTAGTCTAATATAATTTCTTTATATGGTTTACCATTAATTTAGAATCACTAAAGAGTTGAATTTATGGGATTTTGAGCTCCAATGCTAGAGTCAAACTTGCCACCATTGATCCATATTCGACTACATTATTATTTGCGGGAAACCCAAACTTCGTTGTGTAGTGTAGGCAGTGTCTGCTTGGTGTTATTATGACGTATCCCGCTCCAGCTCCCTGCTCGTTTGATGCGCCATCCACAAATAACTACCAAATGGGTTTTTTATCCTTTTCTTTTTTCGATTGATCTTTAATGAAGTCTATACACCTATTAATAAATTCCCCCAATGCTTATCCTTTGATAGCTGCCCGTGGTTGAAATTCAATGTCAATACGGGCTAAGTTCAATTCCCTACTTTACTAGCCTACCCAAAGTTTCAGGCTTACTAAAGACTTGTTTGAGTGGAAAGTTAGTCAATATTATGATTTGATGAGCTTGGAAGTATGCTCTAAGTTTTCGTGCGGTAAGTATCAAGCAAAGATGATTTTTCTATTACCGTGTACCGGACCTTTGCATCTTTTAACCGCCTGCTCACATAACAAATAGGGAGTCCAGTTCCACTTTCCCCTCTGGTCAAAACTGAACTAACTGCATGTTCCGAAACGACCATGTATATTTAAAAGACTTCACCGTTCTCAAGACTTGATAACATTGATGGTGTTTCCAAATGATTTTTCAACTCTTGAAAGGCTTTCTTACAGTCTTCTCCCCATTCAAAGTTTTTTTTTTCTTCTTGATCACTTTGAAAAAGGGAATGCACTTATCAGTCGCCTCGAAAATTAACCTACTTAGGGTGGCTACCCTAACGTTTAAACTCATTACATTTGCTAGTTTTGGGCTCAGCCATGGCCTTCATGTGGAGTTTTCATCATGCATTCAAAGGGTTCCATCCGTTTCGAAAGGCTTGCTCTTACTTTCGAAAGATGTGCATTGGAATCACTTCTTCATGTAGTAGATTTACAACGACGAAACCCATTATTTTGAGGAAATTGGTTTCTGAGTGTGAGTCTTTCATTCTCGAAAGGTGTTTTGACCCCATACTTGCCTCTCTTATATATGTGGATCCATCTACATCAAAAGGTTTGGATGAGGCGGAAAGGTAACTTTGCTTTCTTTTCCACCTTTCCAAAAGCTTTTATTTCGCTTGTCTTTTATAGGGGCACCTGGCGCTTGCGACTCCTTAGAAAGCTATCTCAATATCTTCGAAACGCTGCTTTTGAACTTTAGTGAAACCCGTGTCTTCAATTCTTGAAGAGCCTAGCACTTTTTATAAGCCTTCTTTAATACCTTTATTCTTAAGTGAATTCTAATGGTTAACATATTTCAACATCATTTTCCACAAGTGCCGATAGAAGGGCCATTTTACAAATAAATGTCCAAATGCTGGACAATTGACGTGTTACAACTGTAATCAACCAGGCCACATGATTAAGAAGTGTCCAATGCTAAATAGATTTCCATAATGTAAGGCTTATACCATTGAAACTGCACCTTCTACTTTTACTGCATATAAAGGAAAGCAAGTATTGCAAGGACTTCTATCTATTTACAAAATGTCAGTAAGAGTATTATTTGACACCAGTGTGCCCCACAGCTTTAATTTTAACAACCTTATAGTTAGGGATATGCCCTAGGAGCAATTATGTAATTTGTTACATATATCTAAATCGTTGACCAATGTTGTTCGAAATAAAAGGTATTTTATTTTTATACTATACTTAATAAATGTATTATATTAATTAATCAATATAATTAAATGTGTATTTAATAGAAAATCCATAAATGGTAAATTTTGTTATAGTGTTATAAAGTGTTGTAACCGTGAGTAACTTATCATAATGAATATAAATATACCATTTTGAATGTTCCTAGTCAAGATGCAGCGAGACTGGATATTGATGTATCCATTAAGACTAGAGTACATAACAATCTCCAAATGTTGGGAAGTGTATTACTCATGACTACTGGGGGCACCTAGAGGTTACGTGCTGATAATTACTGGGTAACTATGGAACGACTCACTCGATAGATTTCTGTTGGATAGTATAGCTTATGTCAAACAAAAAATATCGATGTGACTGACTTACACAGTTCTCTCGACTTGAAAATACCATGGATTTTCAATATGAATGCTACTTTTTGATTATATTTAATTCATGGGTTGGCATCCATAAAGTGACTATAATTGGTTCAAGTGGAAGTATTGGAAGTGAAGCACTATTCAATAGAGGATTCATCTTCTCAGTTATATAGGGTTAGTATCACGGTCAATTCAAGTCAACTCAAAGTCAAAGTCTTTGACTAGAGAATTTCGGTTAATAATAATTGTTATTATTGAAACCAAGAACTTTGTGTTTGGATTATAGAGTTAAATATGGATGATGTTGGAATTTTGACCATTACCAAGATCCATAAGTCAAAAGTGATATAGCTTTGATGAATAGATTTGGCGTAAATAAATACCACAACAGGGTAACATTTATTAAACTAAAATTAGATTTTACAAATAGAGTAAGCGATAAATTTTGCAATAATGTCACACCACCTGCTAAGTGATGTGTGAAATTAAAATTCGAATAGCCAGATATTAATTGCTCATCGAATTTGCACCTAAGAGATACATAACCGAAATGATAAATTCTCTTTAGACTAAATGATTTAATTAGTTTATAATTATAAATTAATCAAATTAATTAATATTTATGAAATATTAATAATGAAATTTGAATACGATTAGAGGAACGGATATTATTGTATGCATTTATAATAGATATAAATATATCGATCAATATAAGATATTGATAAGAAATTAAATTGGATTTAACTAAAAATATTTACTTGGGTTTAAGTGAGCTATTAGCCCATGATATTAGGGACTATTTTGGCTGGAAATAGGGGATATATGGGGCAATAAAATATAAGGTAAAGGGGTGTGATGGGTGGTTAAGATTTGGTGAGAAAAGGTAAGTGATCTGATCCGCTTTTCTCTCTTATTCAACCACTACAAAAGGAACCCTAACCCTGACTTAATTTGATTTTTTTTTTCTACCTCCTCTGTTATCTCATGGCTGAAATCCATCTCTATATATACTCTATGAAAACCCAAATCAAATCAAAGGCTATTTGATAACAAAAGAGTTTGTAATTCTAGACTAGCAATCTGACGAATCTAGTAATTTTCAAAGGAAAAGGATTCATCTTTTCAACGGACTTGAGGGCATCTGTTCTAGGTAGCCATTTATTTACACAATAGGCAGATAATTATGGTGTAATAATTCATTGCTTATGTACACACATATATATATTATTATTGTTGTTGTTGTTGTTGTTGTTGTTATTGTTGTTGTTGTTGTTGCTATTGCTTAGTTAGTTAGGTGAGATTTCTATAGCTAATGTTGTTGTCACAATAATGATTGGCTATGTGCATGAATTTAATGTACTCATATATACTCAGGTGTTTTATTAATAATCCAATGATCCATGCTAAACAAAAGTATTTTATTTTAGTATTATATTAATTAATACACAAATGTATTAATATGTAAATCAATCCATCTACACAATTTATATCAAGGCATACACACATACACGCACACTATATAAAATTGATATAATGTTTTTCTATTATATTTTTATATCAATTACGAATTTTGACGGTCGAAAATAATTTTTTTGTCATTATTAGATATATTTTTATCGTATTTAATCATTGTAAGATTTAATAAATTCATATAAAATAAATTAAATTTCTAAAATTCAATTTTTTATTTTTTTTCAAAATTATATCTCCATCTCAGAAGCTTACAAAAAATATTTCAGATTTTTCTGTTTGTGTTTATATTTTTAACAATTGAATTAAAAACTGACCGTTTAGTATATAATTAAGTAAAAATAAAAATTTAATCCAAAAATATATAAAAAATACAACCCTTAAATTATCATTTTTGATTTTTGAAAAATTTAAAATTGGATATTTTATTGTATACTTATTATATATTATTTAATGAATGAGAAACTGATTAATTAATTCGTAATATATATATATTAAAATCATAACAAATTCGGATCTGTTATGATTTTGAATTGGAAAATAAGAAATTATATTTATTTATTTATTTAAATTTGTATATAATTTATCATAATACATACTTACATTTATTATTATTATATATATGTATTTATTTATACAATTATTTAATATTTTAATTCATATTGATATATATAAATTAATAAAATAATTTATTTTTATAAATATATAATTTTATATGTAGAAATATATGTTTAATTATTATTTATAATATAATATATATAAATATATATATATGTGTGTGTGTTTGTGTATGTATGTATGTATATATCTATAATATTTTATATAATAAACATATATATATATGTGTGTGCATATATATATATATATAGTTACGTAGATTTTATAACTATAAGTATATGCACATATTTAGACAATGTACAATACATATAGATTGATCTAAATTGTTCGCTGCGATGTAAATCCCAGCGTTTATATATTGGTGCATTATGCCAAGCACAGAACACCATGTTACACATGCAGGCACATACACATATGTATGCTTATATATATAAATTGAATACAAAACAAACAAATTTCAAACAACAATTTATAAATTTAAATGAAATATCTAATTTTATTTAAATTAAATTAAGAAATATTCTAAATGAATTAAACTTCATAGGTCTAGTAAAGATCCAATAGGGTAAATAAATTTAAATTTCACACATACCTTTCACTATGGATTGACCCAGTTCCAACAATGGTATCAAAATCAAATAGCTTATGCTGTCTAAATTAGCCATATTCGGGTTAACTATTAAGCTTTCAGCACAAAGGTCGTCTCTAATAGAAGGCGCAAATTTGAGTTGGGCCTTAGGCTATTTTTAAAAAATTTCTGAAAATTAAAATCCAGGATTTTAAATTTAAATGTTAAATTTAAAATAAGATATAAATATATTATAATAGTTATAATACAATAAAATTTCAAAATGTTTGAAAATAAATATTAATTTCAAAATACTAAAATTTATTAATAAGATTAATAAAATTAATTAATTAATGTATACATGTGTTACATATTATGATATATGTTATGTTGTTTTAACATGTTTAAAATAACATATGTATGCATGTATGTACATGATTTGATTTTTGAAATAAATATAATTTAATTAAAATTAAATAAATAAATAAATAAATTCAAGGCTACTTAAATAAATTAACTAAAGGTTAATTAAATAAATAAATAAAATGTTAACTAATCATATAAATTAATTAAAGGTTAATTTATTAAGTAAATTAATTAATGGTTAATTAATTAAAAGAATATACACACATAGAAGATATATGTGTAATACTATAAAGGTTATAGTATGTACTAAATATTTAATATAAAATTTATATTAAAATAATATAAAATAAATTAAAATCTTAATCAGTTAAGATTTAATTAATATAATATTGTACATAAGACTATAATATAAGCAGTATGAAATATAAAAGTTATATAATAATAAAACTTATATAATATGAATGTATAAACTAAATGTGGAACATTAAGGAAACCCTAAACAAACTTAAGTGATAAATACATATGTATTGTACATATACTGTGATTTCATATGTGTCCGACACTTGAACCACGAGGGAATTTCATAAGTAATACATTATTCCATAAATCGATATCACTCAATATAATACATTAAAGATTATGAACCTTCAATATAATGTGGTCCTCTACTATATAAATATATATACTAATAAATTACTTGCATACTCCTTAGTTGTTGAGCAAACTCAAACTAGGGATGTTATGTGTAGTATTATTAATATATTTAATAGATGAGGAAAGATAACTATATGTATTTATTGAACAAACTCAAGGTACATATATTATACTTAGGCTGTTGCAATATGGTAGGTACGAGGGAATAATCTCCTTCAATATGTTGAGCAAACTCTAGATCGAAATGAGAGTAGGACAAGAAACCATGGGTTAGGAGTTGTATGTAATACAAATAATAAGGAGTTATCCATCATCCTTGGAGATATGATTTGTTGAGCAAACTCAAGGTCAGAATTCCAAGACGGACGAGTCCTAACACCGGCTAGTGAAGTTAAAACACTTCTATGTTTCACTTAGGGTCTGGTGAAACATAAAAGACTAGCAGGGGCCTTATTAGAAAAATGAAATGATAAAATTTAACCTTTCTAATATTGTAAGAACATATGCTATATAATGTTAAAAATAATCAACGTTGATAAATTTTTGCATTTAACACGGTTGATAGTTTTTCAATTAAGATATACAATTTAACTGAATTAAAAATTAACAAATAGAAATATAAAATATACATGCTAATAAAAGACTATTTAATGTGAATGTTTCCATACCCATGCAAGTGCGTAATTTTACAACTACATAATACATTCGTAGTTTGGTCGCTTACATATTTATTTGGTCTAGACCATGTATTGCATTTTATGAATTTCGAATTCTAAAAGCAATATGAGACTGTGGATATGATTCGTATACTATCGCATATAAATGTTATATGGGTAATAGTCATAGTTTGTAATGTACGATACTTCGATGAAGTTAGTTCATTTGAAAATAAACCAATAAACACTACTGTGAGATAGAGTTTCAATTTGATTGATTACATAAAGGATCGTACTATGTTAACTATAACACTAGACCAAAACTACATGATAGATTTAAGAACTCGATGGTTGAAATGTCAGTTTGATCAGTTTAAACATATTTGATGTCCTTAAAGAGTAAGGGTCATCGAATATATTTTGTAAATAGCTCATTACAGGCTTTCTTTTGAATGGTTTGACCAATTTAAAGGAAAACAAATGTATAAGGGTATATGTAATTTAAGGTACAATTAGGATAAAGAAAGTGAATAGTCACTTCTACTTCATAAAGAAACAAACAAAACGAGAATTGTAATAGTATTGATTGATACTTAACATTGGAATAAGAAATATGATTTCTATTCCAAAATGTATTTACATATAGAAAATTGTTTTCTATGAGATTTTTTTCTTCGAGTTCAAGATATTTGATCAAACAACTCTCCATTGTAAACTAGTTGCAGCATATGAAATGAATAAACTATATTAAGTGAATGATGGATCTCCAAATTTAGTATGCTATTATGGTAATGGTGGAAATGGTAAGAGAATGTCATATATCATTTATTGATTGCATCAAATTACGAAAATTATTTTCGTAAAACATGCCAACAATTATTTGTGAAATAATGACTATTTTTTGGTATCAACTGAAAGACAGACAAAGTAATATTTCAATATGAATATTATGAATATTCGTTATAAAATAAAACTATAATGTAGTATTTGTTTTCATAACAAAAATGATGCATTGAAAAATATAGAAATATCTAATAGTATTTACAGTTATTTTGGAATTATAGACCTTGCTGTAGTTTTAAGAAATAGTTTTATTATATGATTAGGAATCATATGATATTGGTTAATTATATCTCAAGCGATTAAAATCTATGCACCATTTAGTGAGAGTATCATAAGACCTAATGAACTCTTTGGATTGATACATATAGATGTATGCAATCGTAAGTCTATTAATACCAAAACAGTTTCACGTACTTTGTCCTATTCACCGATGAATTATCACCAACATGGACACGCATATTTGATATATATGTAGTATGTCTAAGATAGACTCATAGAGTATAAAACAAAAGTAAATAATATAACATGCAATAGAAATGATTCAATTTGATTAAATGGGTGAATATATTGAAAAGAGTTTCAAATGTACTTGAAAATGAATGAAGATTAAATCTTAAAAAGCCATTCCTTCATGAGATACATAATGATGTATCGATAAGGTGTGAGTGAAGTTGAGTAAATTTCTTTTTATAAAGTCATATACTTAAGAGTAGTACACAAGGTTAATATTAGTTCATATAAATAATAGTTTACAAAATCATACAAGATAATGGTTTATAAGAAACCCTAACATATCCTAGGCCAAAAAGTTGGCAGGTTGTGTGAGTCGAAAGTCTGCATGTAATAATTATTTGTGAAAGATCTTGTATGAATCTCCTCAAAGGAATTTTGGGAAGGACTGTCATTCAACGACACATTTATATTTTGAGCATAATTTTTGCAAACTATAAGACTAAATCAACTTAATAGAAAAGGTAATTCATAAAATGTTTATGAATATCTTTTCCCATACAATAAGAAACAATTATTGTTTCAAGAAATACCAACTTCATCGTGAAGGAATTTCTTTGAGAAATTATTGGTAGTAAATGGGAATTAGGTACGATCCAAGGGTAAACTTCATTACTATAAGGTGAAATGAAATCAACTAACCTAAATGAACACAACACATTAGAATGTCTAATAAGTATTCTTGCACATTGAAGAGAAAACCATAAGTTTCTTATCGATTTCAAAAATATAGATAATCTTTGGTTGTTTAATTAAACCACTAAGAGCGGTATCTCTATAATATGATATGATACACAGATCCGAAATAAATTCCAAGTATATTATCAGAATATGGTTTTGGTAGTTGTATCCAATGGGATATGATCCTTTTGCCATAAATCTATCTTTATGAGAAAGACAAATATTGTTAGAATATAATAAGCCACATTGATAAGAATATTACCATAAATTTCAATTGTTGAAATTAACATAGTAGATTCACCATTTGATGTGCTTAAGTTCACTCGGATTTACTCATAAAATTATTGCTTTGTAAGACTTTGTGATTAGCATATATGCGATGAAATGAAAAATTCTAAATAATGATTTAGAATACACTATTTGCACATAACAACCAAAGTGCCTCGAAGTCAGTGGGAGCACTATTTGGATTTGTAAGTGTTTGGATATGATTAAAGAACAGATATGAAAGTATTGTTCGATAAGTATCAAAATTGAACAAGTGTTTTGATAGAAATATCAAATAGTTTGATTGTCAATCAAAAAGAAGACGAAGCATGTGCTCATATGAAAAACATTAGAAAGGTACACTGATATTTCTAAACTATAATAAACAATACGTTATTGATTTTAACAATGTACTTGTGTCAAAATCAACTTTAGTTGTTTTAACACTCAACGTTGGATTCTAAATGATATCTTTTATAGCAAGTATAAAAGGTATTGGTAATATCCCAAATTGCTATGCAAAGACATCTTATTAAAATTATTTAACACAGAACATGTGAAATGAGTTCCTTATGTATTGACAATATGAATTAACATACATGTTATGTAGTCTACGACATCGTGATTTGTTCATGTATATGATGTATTAAGCAAAATATTAAATCCTATATCGTTGAATGATAGTTTGGAATGTTCTTGTGTATTTCTGAAATACTATAGAATTGTTTACAGAAATAACGAACCACCTATGAAGAAGTGTACTCAAACTTCATAAGTGATATTGATATAATATGTCAATGATAAATTCAAGTTAAGAATATTCAAATTAGAAATGTTCCAAATAAAACACTATGTCTTATTCAATGAAAAGGCTAAGTGCATTGCCTAAAATAGAGCTACAATAAAAGAAAAATGTATAAAAATATATATGCACAAATTTATAACTGAGCGAGAGTGATTCCAAATGTTGGGAATCCCAAAACAAATTGTTATATGATATCAATGTCACCATATAGTTCGTAGCAAAACTTAAAGCTCACTGGAAGTCGAGAGACATACTTTGAATCATTCCACATGATAAAGGAGTTTATTAACATCAGAGATAGTTTATTAATAGAATAGATAATCAAAACATAATAGCATACCCATTTACCGAGGGACTGACTTGATCAGTTTACATGAAATCGATTGGAGAAGTTTGAATGAGATTTCATAATTGACTTCAAGTGTAGGTGGAAGATTGATAGAGTTAGGGGTACGCCTTAAGAGCAATAATGCAATTTGTTACATATATCTAACTTGTTGACCAATATTGTTCGAAATAAAAGGTATTTTCATTCTGTAATATACTTGATATAATGTGTTATATTAATCAGTCAATTTAATTAAAAGTATATTTAATAGAAAATTCATAAATGTTTTAATCTGTGACAGTAGTTACAAAACGTTATAACCGTAATTTATCATAATGAATATAAATATATCATTTTACATGTTCCTAGTTAAGATGCATTGAGACAAGATATCGAGATATCCATTGAGACTAGAGCACTCAACACTCTCAAAACGTTGGACGGTGTATTACTCATGACCGTAGGAGGGCACCTAGATGTTACATACTAATAGTTATTGGATAACTATGGAATGACTCACTTGATAATTTTCTGTTGATTAATATAACTAACGTCAAACAGAAAATATCATTGTGTATGATTTGCATAGTTCTCTCAACTCGAGAATACCGTGGATCTTCAATATAACGTCCATAGAGTGACTATAGTTGGGTCGAGTGGAAGTATTGGAAATAAAGCTCTATTCAAAAATGGATTCATCTCCTTAGTTAAATGGAGTTAGTATCACGGTCAGTTCAATTCAACTCAAAGTTAAATTCTCTGGCCAGAGCATTTTGGTTAATAATAATTTTTATCATTGAACCGAGGACTTTATGCTTGAACTATAGAGTTGAATAAGGACGATGTTGGAATTTTGACGATTACCAAAATCCATAAGTCAAAAGTGATATTGTTTTGACGAAGATAATTGGCGTAAATAAATGTCACAACCGAAACTAAGTAAGACATAAATTTGGGCATAATGTCACACCATCTGTTAGGTGATGTGTGAACATTAACATTCGAATAGTACGATGTTAACTGCCGACCAAATTTACACCCTTGAATTACACTACCGAAATAATGAATTCTCTTTTAGACCAAACAATTTAATTAGTTCATGATTGTTATAAATTAATTAATACTTATGAAATATTAATTATGAAATTTGAATATGATTTGTGGAACAAATATTGTTGTTTATATTTATGAAATATGAAAAAAAAAATCGGATCTCTTAACTCCTAACAACAGATGTCTACCAAGAGTTAGTCAACAAGATAGCAACTTCCTTAACATAGATGTTACTAACTCTGAAATTAAAGAGGCTATTTTCTATTAATTCTACTTCGTGTGGAAGACCGGATGGTTTCAATGCCTATTTCTACACTTCATGCTGGGACATTGTAGAGAATGATAGTTATAAGGCCATACACAACTTTGTCAACAAATGTAAGAAGTTAAGGGCTATTAATGCTACAAACTACGCCCAAATCCCCAAGGTTTAGTGTGCAGACCAAGTGTATGAGTTTAGGCCCATTTCATGCTACAACACTGTTTACAAAAGCATCACCGAAATTATTTCTTCAAGGATTAAAGAAATGCTGCCAAACTTGATTTCTTTTAACCAAGCAGCCTTCCAACCTTCTATGAGCATTATTGACAACGTGCTGATGTCACATGAACTGCTTAAAGGCTATAATAAAAATCAAACTTCTCCTAGAGCAATGCTAAAAGTTGACATCTCTAAAGCATTTGATTCCCTTCATTGAGAATCAGTGGCTAGGATTATGTCCTAAATGAACTTCCCAAAACAAATTGTTGCTTGGATTTATGCATGCATTTCTACGGCTAGCTTCTCTATCAATGTTAATCACTCTAATGTTGGCTACTTTCAAAGTAAACATGGAATTAGGCATGGTGATCCTTTGTCTGCTTATATTTTTGTTATTGTCATAGAGGTTTAACTCAAATTTTTAACAAACTGGTTGCCAATGGTCAATACAAACTCACCCCAAATGCAAGAACCCCCAAATAACTTCTTTAATGTATGTCGATAACCTTCTAGTTTTCACCAAACAAGATCTGACTTCTATCTCTACCATTCTTGCCGGTCTTGATTCTTTTTACTCAATCACTAACCCAAAAACTAACACTTCAAAATCTAATATTATGTGTTTCTGAATCCCAACTTCAAAGCATTATCTCCATAACTTCACTATAGCCTAGAAATGACTCTACCAAGTACTTGAGGCTTCCTTTAGCCACAACAAGAATAAGTAGAACATAATGCATGCCTCTATATGAAAGGATTCCTATAAAGACTGAAGAGCTGGACTAATAGGATATCTAGTCAAGCTGGAAGGCTCACACTTTTAAATCAATGTTTTCTCAATGATAGTGTACTGGTCTAGAACCTTCATACTCCTTAACAAACTGATCATGATGATAAGAAGTGCTTTGAATAAATTCTTTTGGCATGGCACCATTCACACAACTAAAATAACTCCTTGTTCTTTTAGCAAACTAGAGCTGCCAAGATCTAAAGGAAGTTTAGGAATTAAAAGCTTGGTTTTTTTGGAACAAGGCTACCTTTGCTAGACACATTGATGATCTGCTTAACAACAAGAACAATATCTGGGTTAAATGGTCTAAAGCACATATGCTACCAAATAAAAATTTCTAGAGTATATCTGTGCCACAAAACTACAGTTGGACATGGAGAAGCTTATTGAATTTGAGGTCTTTCATTCTCCCCTTAGTCAACCATGACATTGCATTTGGCGGTAATGTCAGTTTTTGGGAAGACCTACGGATAAAAAGTGGTCCGATTTTGAGTAATTTTTTAAGCCCTAGTTAAATACATCAAATAGGCATTGCCAATCATGCTAAATCCTTCAAATATATATAACATGATAGAATTCATCTCCCATACATAAGTAACTAGATGGTTAGGCAGGTGTAGGTTCATTTCAGGGTCCTCACTACCCTTTTGCTGCTGCTGACTGTATTAAATGGACCAACAAAAGCATCTCAATCAACGTTAAAAGTGTGTACAACAAGCTTGCCAGGCATAATGAAGAACTTGAATTAAGTTGGCATAAAAGAATTTGTTTGAATCACAATACTGAAAGTGAGAACCTTATTTTGTGGAAAATTTTCAGAAATTCTCTCCTTACCAAAGAAAAACTCCATCATCGAGGCATTAACCTTGATGTTACTTGTGTTTTCTACCATGTTCACCTTGAAGACTGCTCACATCTATTTTTCAAATGCTTATATATTTTTGAGCTTTTGGAAAGAAATTATGATCGGACTTGGAAGAAAAAATGTGACAAGTTTTAGTGAAGAGGAATGGTATCTGATTCATAAAATAACTAGGTGAAGAGACATGGCTTCCTTCACCCTTCTCATCACCTTGAAAGTGTTTGTGAGAGTAATATTGTACGAAAGAAATGAGATAGTTCATCAAGGAAAAAAGGAAACCTACATTGTAGTTGAGGCACTATCTGATGCATGAGATAAGAAATGGATTTAAATGCTCTATGCTTGCATTTGATCCTAGGATTTTGGCTGCCGTTGCATTGATGTGTTTCCTTTCTGTTTCCATATGTGTTGTCCTCTGTTTGATTGTTATGCCAGTGCTCTCTATTTTCTTTTTTCCTTGTTTTCTAAAACTATGGCCTCTCAAAGCTTGTTTTGAGTTTGGCTTCTGTTGTATTTTACTCTTGGCATTTCAATAAACTGGTATGGGCCCTATTAACCCCGCTGGTTTTGCCAAAAATAAAAATTATTATAAATGTATCAATCGATATAAGATATCG
This sequence comes from Allium cepa, assembly GCA_030765085.1. Taxonomy (NCBI): domain Eukaryota; kingdom Viridiplantae; phylum Streptophyta; class Magnoliopsida; order Asparagales; family Amaryllidaceae; genus Allium; species Allium cepa. The sequence continues at coordinate 435,517,364 of CM060944.1, forward strand.
ATAAGAAATTAAATTTGATTTAATTAAAAATATTTACTTGGGCCTAAATAGGTTATTGGCCCATGATACTAAGGACTAATTTCGCCCGCAAATAAGGGATATAAGGGGCGGAAAAATATAGGGTAAAGAGGTGTGATGGGTGGTTAAGATTTGGTGAGAAAAGGTAAGTGACCTGATCCACTCTCTCTGGTTCAACCACTACCCTAACCCTAACTTAACCTGATTTTTTTCTACCTCCTCTATCATCTCATGGTCAAAATTCATTTATATATACTACATGAAAACCCAAAAAAATCTATTTAAACCAAGGTCATTTGATCGCAAAAGGGTCTACGATTCAAAACTAGCAATCCGACAGATCAAGGAATTTCCAAAGGGAGAGGATTCATCTTTTCAACATGGACTTTAGGGCATCTGCTATAGGTAACCATTAGTTCACATAATAGATAGATAATAATGATATAATAATTCATTGCTCGTGGAGACCTATGTATATATAGGTTATTATTGATTGGTTAGTTGAGAATTATATATGTAATGTCGTTGTCACAATAATGATTGGCTATGTGCATAATTTAATGTACTCATATATTATTAATAATCTATTCATCTATGCTAAATAAAAATATTTTATTTTAATATTATATTAATCAATACACATATATATTTATATGTAAATCAATAAAATTATATAATTTATATGAAAGCATATATATGCATATAATTAATCTAATATTTTTCTAATATATTTTTATATCAATTATGAATTTTAACAGCTGGAAATAATTTTTTGTTATTATTATTTTTTTTTTATCATTATTTAATCACTGTAAGTTTTGATAAATTCATATAAAATAAATATAAAAATTTTAATTTTATATTTATAATTAGTTCATAATCCCAAAAGCTTTCGGGGAAAACTGCATATTTTTTTGTGTATTTTTATATTTCTAAAAATTTAATTAAAAATTGGTTGTTTAGTATTTAATTAAAAAATATATTTTTTATTCTAAATTTTTTTTGCAACCCTTAAAATATCATGTTTTATTTTCAAAAAATTTAAATTTTGATATTTTGTTATAAAACTATTTTATATTATTTAATTAATGACAAACTGATTAATTAATTCATAATATATATATATTAAAATTATAAAATATTCAAATCTGTAATGATTTCGAACTGGAAAATAAAGATAATAATATATATATTTAAATTTTTATATAATTTATTATAATGCTAACTTACATTTATCGATATATATATATATATATGTATGTATGTATGTATGTATTTGTATAATTATTTTATATTTTAATTCATAAGTGTATATATAAATTAGTAAAATAAATTATTTTTATAAGTATATAATTTTATATGTATATATATGTTTAATTGTTCTTTATAATATAATATATATATATATGATGTATATATATAATATTTTATAAAATATATATATATGCATATATATAATTACTTGGATTTTATAATTATAAGTATATGCACATATTTGGACAACATACAATACATATAGAATGAACTAATGTGTCGATTGCGACATAAATTCCAACATCTAGATACAGATATATTGTACCTTGCACAGATAACCATGTTACACATGCACACACATATACATATGTATATAATACATATGTATACTTATATATATAGTGAAAACAAAATGAACAAATTTCAAACAACAAGTTATAAATTTAAATGAACTATCTGGTTTTGTTTAAATTAAATTTAGAAATGCTTTAAATAAATTAGACTTCGTAGGCCCAACGAAGAGCCAATAGGGTAAAAAAATTGAAATTCACTTATAAATTTCACTATGGGCTGGCCCAGTTCCAACAATAGGGGGTTCGACCAATATTAGTATGATGTGTCTAAGAGTGCTTATTACTTATTGTAATCGCCTTTTGTATGCAACATGTGCATTCTTGGTTTTTGTAGGTTTCGAAGTATTATTAGGAATGGATTGGTTGATGGAAAACAAAGTGATTTTCGATTGTGTTAAGAAATCAATTTTGTTGAAAGATAGTATAGGGAATAGTGTAAAAATATTATGTGAAGGGTCTTGCAAGTTGATGTTTAATCTTTTGTATTCACTCGATGTGGCCAAGAAATGTAGAATCAATACTAGTCATTCAATATTACTTAGCCGTATTTGATGAGGTGAAGGGCTTACCCACTCATCGTAAAGTAAAATTTTGAATTGATTTGGTTCCCAATACTAATCCTGCGGTACAATCTGTTTAAACAATGGCTCTGAAGGAGAAGAAAGAGTTAGAAATGTAGATATTTGATTGGTTATGAAAAGGCTTGATCCGATGTAGTACCTTAAATTAGGGATCACTCTTTGTCATTGTTACAAATGTGGATGGTTCCTTAAGACTGTGTGGATAACGAGAGTTAAATAAGTGGATTATTAAGAACAAGTATTATTTTTCCAGGATAGATGTCTTGATCGACCAGCTGTGACACCCCACCTCTGTACCCACGCTAGCCAAGGACACTACGGGGTAATGCCGTCAACTAGCGCGGAGAATAAGGCTGTTGAGGAGCGACCATCCGTGTAATTGCTTTGTGCGAGTACCGATATGCCAAATAAAAATATAACTTGCATTTCAAGAGGGAATCCGACATACCGATGCAAACTCAAAGCTACTACACAGTGGCTATAATATCTTCGGAAACAAATATAGAATTAAGCATAACATAATTCAGTCACAAAAGTTCATATCTCAAAGGCGGAAGCAGATATGAATGTTACACATGAAAGTGTATATCAGAGTAGTAGTCAAACATGATCCACAATATCACAAAAGAATAATTACAAGTTCTACACAAAAGAATAAGTTTACATCAATGAGTTTATATCTCAAATGTATACAACCAAAAACTACTAATCTAAGTAGTTAGCCAAAAGTCAGGATAATAATCCCAGATGAGAAGTCAAGCAGAAGCCCTGAAACATCTCGGTCTGACCCGAGTATTATTTAATAAGAAAATAATAAACGGATCAGTCTAACTATAAATATCAGATAAAATGATATAGAATAAGAGATATGACAAAAACATATGATAACCATAAAGTCATACTATGATAAGTATGTAATTGAAAATCAACCAGATTTTAATCGGTATCACAAGAATCTTCTCAAAGATCAAAAGAATGTCATACTCTTTAGTTTTATTCACCAAGTCACAAATATCGACATCATATCGATGCCAATCATAAAAGCTGGTGGATCACAAATTCTAGAAATCATCAATAGAAATCCACAAATCACAAAAAGGGGGAGGCCTATCACAAAATGGGAGCATGAAAACTCACCAACACGTGTATCACAAACGGGACGCTATCCCATGGTCACTAACCATAGAGCCGGTGCAACGACGTAGTACAATATCAGTACGCCCGAGGAACCTGAAACTCGAATAATTCGGAACAACGACGTAGTACAACGGTACGCCCAATGATCCTGATAAGTTGGTACAACAACGTAGTACAAAGGTATGTCCGATGGACCAAACTCCATAAAAGAATATGGGTCGCTAGCCCACAAAAATTGAGTCGAAACTCTAAATAATACATAGGTCGTTAGCCTATAAAAGAAATGAGACGAAACTCAATAAAATGAGGTACCGTCCCCTACGTGGACAAAGAAACATAGCATATCGCTAGTCTAAATCACAAAATGATCATCATCGATCATCAAGAAATGTCAATTACATTAAGCTAGTAAATATATGAGCTTAGCCTCATGTCCCGTAACCACTAGCTTAATTTAAATATTTACGAACAAACTGTAAGTCTCCACTCGAAAATTGTCACAAGAAATTCAATCGAACAAGTCCAAGAATTAACCGACGAAGTAAATGTAAGCGTTTCATACCACTTGTTTTACTAAACCGTTTAATTAGATTTCTCATACGAGTGAGGTAAAGGTTTGTATATACTAATAGATTAGAAAACGGTTTAAGAAACAAGCTTTGTAATAAAATAGTGTTGAAATCATTTTAATGGAAGAGTTTTGATGTTTACTACTAGTATAGAAAACCTTTATATTTTTAAAGTGGCAAATCACAAAAATGATTGTAGAAACAATCAATCGCTAAAATTCACATACGAAGACGTGAATCAATTCCAAAGAAATCGATATCAAATCCATCAAAATGGATATTTCCAAAAATCCCTAAGAAAATGTCATCAAAGTCGATAATAGATGATAACAACAAAAGGGAATCAATACGAATCGATAAAATTGGAATTCTTAAACAAAATAGGCAAGCAGGCAAAACACAACAGATTCAGACGTCTGAAATAGGTGGTTCAGACGTCTAAATCTGGAAAACTAGAAGTTTTCCAGAACGTAATTCAGACGTCTGAACCAAATGTTTCAGACGTCTGAAATAGGTGTTTTTAGCCTATTTCCTTTCTGTTTGAAATCGAGCCAATTCAGACGTCTGAAATTCCAAATTCAGACGTCTGAAACTGGAATTCAGAGCATTTCCTGAAACTCGACCAAAAATGGCCAAATGAATATTGGAAGCGATCAGACGAGCAAATGACGACTAAGGATTTATGCCACGCGACAACCCAGCCTTAACGGCTCTTCGATACGCCTCAAATATCAATGTCCAAATATCCATAATGGATTTTCATAGATTTTGATATCAAAACACTAAAAATTGGGATATACACCAAATCAATCCAAACCAAAATCAATTGCACAAGAATAAGTGTTAGGAATTCATACCTAACAATCAAAGATAATTATAGACTAAGATGTGAGATAAAAATCTCACCTTTAAACCCAAAACTATAAAGAAGAAGCTATAGAGCTATGGCAAGGACAATCACTCTTCAATTCCAACCCAAAGAGCTTGAATCTAAGCTTAAAAGAGAAACATTTCCTAAACTAGGTTTAGGAATTTCTGAAATTGGTAAGAGAATGAGTTGGAGAAGAAGAAGAGGAGGCTTACCAAAGCTTCTTCTATAAATTTGGAGCTAGAACTTGATTTGCAAATGGAAACTAGGGCTTGGGATTTTAATTCCTTTTCTTTTCCCCCATTATTCTCTTTAGAACTGAAAAGATAAGGAAGAGGGAATGAATGTAGAGAAGTGGTTCAGTTTGGGGTATTAAGTTGGCTAGTGGACTGAACCCAAACCCAAAGTGAAAAAGGTCAAATTTTTAGCTAGCTCCAAACATATCAATGTTTATACTCAAAAAGGTTGCAAACGACATTTTAAACTCAATGGAAGGAGTGTCGAGTCCCAATTCGAATGTTTGCTAAATGTAGGTTTTCGGACTAAAATCCGACGAACGATGAAATATTTAAATAAAATATTTAAATATATAATCGATAAATATGCGGGTTGTTACAGACCAACTTCTCACCGCTCGCATATTTTCTCAAATGGATCTGGCCTTATGGTTTCATCAATTAAGGATAGAATAGCAGACTGTACCCTTAACTGCCTTTCGGACTACTAATTATTTTTGTAAGTGGTTAGTTATGCCATTTGGGCTAACTAATGACCAACCTATCTCGTGGACCTAACGAATAGAGTATTAGAGATGTGTTGAATAAGTTGGTTTTGATTTTTATTGATGACATTCTAGTCTATTCCAAGGAAGAAGAAGAGCACAAACAACATCTCAAAATCATGCTTGATAAATTAAAAAAGTATGTGTTGAAGGTCAAGTTCTCAAAATGTTATTTCTAGTGGTTGAAAGTTAGATTTTTGGGACATGTCTCGGGAAACGGTATATCTATCGATCAAAAAAAAGTTATGGCGGTCCAAGATCTAAAGTGGCTCAAAACCATTACCGAAATTCAAAGCTTCTTAGGATTGGCAAGGTATTATCGGAGGTTTATTCAGGACATCTAAAAGATTGCATCATAGTATTGATAAGCAAAGATGTTAAATTCATCTGGTCCTCACAGTATGAAGATGCATTCATAGATTAAAGAGGAGGTTAACAATCACTTCCATTTTAACTATCCCAGATGGAAGCAAAAGTTCAACCGTCTATACTGATGCTTGCTGCAAGGGACTTGGTGCAGTTCTTATGCAACGTGGGAAGGTTATAGCATATGTTAGTTAACAACTTAAAATGCATGAGCAAAATTATGCGATGCATGACATAGAGCTGTTGGTTGTTGTATTTGCACTTAAGATGTAAATGCACCACTTATTCGATGAAAATTTCAAGTTATTCAAGAACCACACGTCCTTAAAGTATTTTTGTTTACCCAGAAAGACTTAAACATTAGACAGTGGCTGGAATTCTTGCCTCTCATGATCTTGATATTTTATATACTTAGGGAAAAGAAAACGTCGTAACCAATGCACTAAGTAGAAGGCATGAAGTTGTGAAAATTACATAGGTTAAACTGATTCTTATGGATCGGACTGCAAGAAAACAACAAGTAAATGTTTCGATTTGCACAGATTACAAAAGCTGAAAAAGAAAAGGTTGCACCAAAAAGATGGCCTGGTTTCAAGATTTATCACCATGGGATATTACGAGTGAACATAAGATTATGTGTTCCTAATATCGATGGGATCAGGCAAGAAGTGCTAGCTGAGTGTCATCGTTCGAAACTCTCCATTCATCGGTAGGTTACAAAGATGTATCAAAACATGAAGTTAGGTTTTCTAGTAGGAAGGCATGAGGAGGGATATTTCTATTTATGTAAGTAGATGTGCAAACTTCCAACAAATCAAAAGCAACCATCAGAAGACATCTGGACTACTTAAACCACTAGAGGTTCCAAAGTGGAAGTGGGAGCAGATGTCAATGGACTTCGTTGATTGTCTACCTAGGTCGAGGCGAGGAAATGAAGCAGTTTGGGTTATTTTCGATCGACTAACCAAGAGTTTGCATTTCATTCTAATGAAGTCGATTAGAATTGCTTCAAATTTAGCAGTTTTATATGTGAAGGAGATAGTTCGACATCAAAAAATTATTAGAAGCATTATAAGTGATAGAGATGCGATATTTACATATAAATTCTGAAAAGGGTTACAAACTGAGCAGGGATGAATTTGAGTTTAAATACAGCATATTATCCATAAACTTATGGGCAGACAGAGAGAATAAATTGTATATAGAAGGAGTTATTATGAGTCTGTATTCTAGGTTTTAGAGCTTTTTGGGTAGAGCATCTCCATTTTGGAGGTTCTTAATAATAATAAACATCATTAGCAATGTCTTGAAATTTTGACTTAGTTTAAAGTTTTAAATTTGAGTTTCAAATAAAATATCTAGTTTTACTTGATAAATAAATATTTAATTCAAATTAGGATCTAAGATATTTATTTAAAATTATAATATCTACCATCTGAATTTGTAAAATATAATTGAATGAATATATATATATATATATATTAAAATAAATATGTATAGCAAAAAAATTACTTTTTTGACTATTGAGAGCAAACTTAAAATTATATATATATATATGATGGGTTTAAAAATTTATATTACTTATAATATGAAAATAAAATATATACATATATTTAAAATATAGTCTGCCTATAAAGAAATTAAATTTCCATTGGTAATTTGATTACACAAACATACACAAATAAAATAAGTTTAAAGTTCGTTTATATTTTAATATATATATATATATTGACATTAACAAAATTATTGATTTTGTTAATTACTATGAACAATTAAATAAATAAATATAAAATAAGATTTAAAATTATTTTATGTTTAAATATAGGAATTAAATAAATTTACATGTATTTAAAAAAATATTTTGGTCTTTAAAAAAATTAGTTTTAAATTAACTACCATAAGAAATTATATTTATTATATATATAAATATAGAAAAGTTGTAATTAAATCATTTGTTTTGTAATTTAATTATTTAATTAATAAAGTATAATTCATAAAAACATTAAAAATATATTTTGTGCATTTAATATTATTTTCTACAATTTAACATATTATTATAACATAAAAACAATTTAGACGTAAATATGCTAATATTAAAGTGTTGTAAATATTCAATATGCACACAAGTTACTTATTAAACAATTAAAACTGCAACTAATTAATGATGGAAATGATATGTACAAAATATTGATATATAAACATATAATTAACTGATGGCTGTAGAATACAATAGCCTATGATTTTTGTTTGATGATAATAAACATATATATATATATATTTGTTTAAATGTATTTGTTATTGTACTACTTTATTTTTCCACATAATTAAATAAATATTTGTTGAATAAAATAAATAACTCAGAATTCATATTTAAACAAATATTTTATTAAAACAAATATTTTATTACAAATTCAAATAATACAAATTTGAGCTCCCACTACATTTACACATATTCAATTACAACTACATTTACAACGCAACTTTCACTTTACATTTTTACATACATATTTCACCTACTACATATTCACTTATTGGTCGTATTTTTTCTTCAACTCTATTCCAGCCTGTACACAGCATCTGAACTATCTGAAAAATAAACACTAACGCAGTAATTGAAAATGAAAATATTTTGTAGTGCATAATCAAATGTGTTTGAAAATATCATTTTCCTCGGTAATTTGGGTTGTTCATCGTCATTTTTGTTAATTCATCTTACATGAACAACTTGTGACATGCACAACGTATCACTGTACATGCCGCAAGGTCATACATACCGACATACACTAGCTTGTTAAAATGCAGGGATAGGTGAGCATAAGGTCAAATCCAAGCAAAAACTGGATTCAACTCAAGTGAAAATGTAAAAACACAGTTTCAGACTATCATAACACATGTGTACAAACCATCATAAACACAGCCTCAACCAAATAGTCAAGAACATAGGCCAAAAATCAGTGCAGATGACCAAATACCAAAGAACACCAGAAAAGTACACTGAAGTGCAACCAGACTCAACCAATGTACAACATGCATTCAGGCACAAGAGTAACTTGAAGCAAAACATACAACAAAGTGGTGTACTGGACATCTATATAATGGACCAGAATCAAATCAAGTAAGAGCCTACATATACATGTATACGTGTACACACATGTTTCGAGAACCAAGTGCAGACTCCAAATGACTCCAAGTTCAATGTTTTAAACACCATGTTCAAAGAAGTTCAAGAGAATGCATGAAGACTCCAAATGAAACCAGATTGCTATTTTTTTAAGGCAAGTACAAGAAAATGCAGCCGTGGGTCATACATTTGAACAAGTCAAGAGAATTTAATCAGAAGTCAGCAGAAACATATTCTGGAGGGAGTATACAAATTCGTAGAAGGTATCACAATAAACAAGTCAGAGAGTCAAGTTTATCTCAAACTTTAAGCAACCGATGAACAAGTCATAGGAGAAAATAACGGAACCGACTCAACATCATTCAAGCACATTCGAATTCATGGAGCAACGTGTATCAACTAATGAACAAGTAAGAATCATCACATATATTCGATCAAAAATCAACACAAGTTCCAAAATCATGAAAATTCAATATCAAATATACAAAATAAAAATATAGGGTTTTCATCCCTATAAATAAACCCATCTCATCATCGGCACAAAGCATCGAGTTCGATTTGAAGAAAATCAACAGAGAAATAAAGTAAAAAATCACACACTGATATTATTCCATTCGAACTCGACCTTGATGCGGCCATAAAGCAAATCGAAATAAAAAGATCGAAGAAGCAGCAAGTGAATTGAGGAATGAAAGGCAATCAATTTGAACTCCAAGCGGCGGCTTCAAGTAAATCAACGAAATCCTAATTTTTGAAAAGGGATAAAAGAATCGACCGAAGATTTTACAAAAGGGGAAGACAGTGTTCACTTTAATTACTTAATATTTGGGCCAGTTTATTTCTACTGGGCATAAAAATATAAATAGGGTTTTGTTTGTTTTTTATTTGTATCTTTCTCTTTTTAAACATTGCAAACTCTAGATTAACTAGGTTACGAACTACGATTTTGTGGTTCGAGAATTCGCAACCCAGTGGCTGAGTTGTGGCAGGGTTTTGAGCTTAGAGTTAGGTTAATCAAGTTTGCAGGTATCGCAAGTTTACATGTATTTTTAAGTGTCTAATTACATAATTTCTAGTAGAAACCTTAGAGGCAACACGTAGGCAGGTTTTTGCCGAAGCTGGATGAAACTGTGTTTGATCTTTTCTGCATTGCTTTCTATTTTTGTTTTTGTTTTTATTTCTGTATTAATTATTAGTATCACCCTATTCACCCCCCCCCCTCTAGGGTGAAAACGATTCTACAATGACGTATTAAGAATGCATACCTTTTAGAAGACCGGGCCTTAGAATCACACGCTGACCTAAACAATTTTTTTGGATCTCTCATATTTTCACCCAAGGTTGCAAGTGAATTATGTGAAAACATCGGATCGTATTACATTTAATTTAATAGAGGTGAATGAAGTTAGAATGTGGAGCGAAGGAGAAGGCATTTTTGACCAAGCTTAATGGAGATGACAAGCACAAAGTGTAAAAGAAAAGTGAAGGTTTTAAGTTGAATTTATAATGTGGTTTTGAAAAATTATCTCCATATTTCTCTCAAATCCATTCAAACTTCAAAAACCCCTCCTTCTACTCTTATTAGGTTGGCCACACACCAAGTCCTATATGGACTAAACACCTTTTAACAACCTAGCAATTTATATAATTTAAATATAAATCCATATCTTGTATTGATACAAACATATATAAATTTTATATATGCACCCAATAAGTTACAAATAGCACCTTGATAATTCTAGATGCCGCTCTATTTTACTAAACACTCCTCATACAATAAATACAATAATAATTATATTCACAAATATTAATTAATTTATACCTATTATATATCAATTAAGTCAACGGTGTTCTGGAGAATGAATAAATTAGGTTGTGTGGCTTATGGATGTGAAATTAACCGCCGATTAAAATTCAAACAATTCAAATAACAACATTCACATATCACCATAGCTAGTGGTATGACAGCTTCACTTAATTCATTGCTTACAAATCTTTTCGGTCAATTTCATAAATTTAAAGTGGTACCTTTTAGTAATGATTATTTACACCAATTTTTTTTGTCAACACTATACCACATTAGGACTTTTGATTTTGGAAATAATTCCAAAATCATCCACATTCAACTCGGTCAATTCATAAAATAAGTCCTTGGTTCAAGAATAACATTTATTATTAACCATGTTACTTTGGCTAGAGATTTTGACTTTGATTTAACTATAGTTGACCGTGATAGTAACCTCATACAACCAAGGAGACGGAATGTCTATAGAATAGTATTTCACTTTTAATGCTTCAACTCAAAACCAACTACAGTCACTCGATGGTCACCGTGTCACGATTTAACTATAATCAAAGTAAAGTGTCCACATTAAAGTTCAACAACATTCTCAAGTCAATAGAACTATGCAACATCATCACTCGAAATTTTTAGTTTGACCTGTAGTTGTTAACCAATATGAAACTCTCAGAAGAGTTATTCCATAGTTATCTAATAATTATCAGTACACAGCCCCTTGTTTCACTCAATCGCCATAAGTAATACATTTCCCAACATTTGGAGAGCATTACATACTCTGGTCTCAATTGATGTATCAATATCCTTTCTTGAAACATTTTAACCAGGAGCCTTTAAAATAATATGTTATATAATATTATGATAAATTTCTCAAGGTTATAAGTCTTCATCATTATTATCACTTATCATATCATATAATGATTTTTCAATTAAATATAGTTAAATTAGTTATTCAATTAATACATCATAATATAATAAGTATATATATAAAAAAATATCTTTTATTTTGAACAAGATTTTATTATAGAATTAATAATTTACAATAAATAACAGAATTTCCCTTAGGGCTTACCCCTATCTCTCTCAATCTCTCACTTGCTTTTAAGGTCAATTATGAAATCTTAACTCTCTCTTTGATTAGTTTGCTCAAGTTGATCGAACTAGTCACTTCGTGGATGGATCTGCTATGTGCTTTTAGTGTCTATTTTTTCAATCACAAATTGTTTATTACTGACAAACTCCCTTATCAAGTGGAACTTTCGAAGAATGTGCCTGGACTTCTTATGAGCTTTTGGTTCTTTTGCAATCTGCATCACGACATTGTTCACATTACAATGTTATGGGTTTCTCAATTTTTCGGAATATTCCAAGCTCAGCCATGAACTTGCGCATCTAGACCATATCTTTTGCTGCTTCACTAAGGACGATGTATTCTTCCTCTATAGTTAAATAGGCTATTGTCTCTTGCTTGGAACTTTTCCAACTAACCGCTCCATCTGTTAATGTAAATACATAAGCAGATACCAATTTATTGTCATCGATATAACTCTGGAAGTTGGAATTTGAGTAGCAATTTAGTGTTTATTAAATATGTAAGAATACTTTTCATTATCATCTAATGATTTTCTCCAAGATTAGACTAATATCAACTTAAGCATCCTAATGCATAAGCTACATCTGGTCTAGCACATAGCATAGCATGCATGATGGAACCAATTGTGGATGCCTATGGTATCCTTTTTATATGATCTTTCTCCTCATCAATATAAGAATCGTCCTTCTTAGAAAGGACGATTCCAGATTGCATTAGAAAATTTACATGCTTGGAATTCTCCATACTGAAACTTTTCGGTATTCAATCCATATACAGGGATTAGGACAATGTTAGCTATCTTTTGAATCTGTCTCTGTACATCCTTATACCAAGTATATAGGTTTCTTTTCCCAAATCCTTTGTAGAGAAGTTGTTGAACAACCATGTTTTCACTAATTGGAAAATGCAATGTCAGGCAAATTAGGAGAAAACATACAAGAGCAAGAACATTATATCATTTACTATTCTTTCCATTATATACATACTTCCTGTTATCCTGCCTTTTGGCAAGGCCGTGACACCAAGGAATTGACTGGAGATCAAGGACAGTCCGTCCTGAAGATCGGCTATACACAGGTTTGCTATGGATACAGTAAAATTTTGTCCAAGCCGAGATTAAGCTACAATTGATTTGGCATGACAGGTAAAGCTATATTAGTGAACATTCCAAATTTCAAGTCAATTGGAGTTCGTATGCTCAAGGTATTGATTGATCAAGATGCAGAAGGAAGCCTCATTTCGTATCCAGCATGATTCAACCTCATTCGTATCCATCAAAATCAGGCTAATTTATATCCATGGGAAATTGTCACTTCATGTCGATCTCATGTTTACACGCTTCGTATCGATCCAACCATTCACATATTTTGTATCGATCGGCTATTGATCGATACGAAGAACATATATTGGATCAGTACGAATGTCGTCCCTTTCGATAGATTTGAAGCGGCCACTGAATGATTGATACGAAATAAGACAAGTTACATCGATATGAAATCAACATCAATAATCGATAGGAAAGAGGCTGGATAACATCGATATGAAGCAGCCTTTAGATCATCGATACGAAAAGTGTTCCCTGGATCGATACGAGGAGTAATTCCAGGTCGATACGAACAAAGCACGATTCAAATGGAAGAAATAGTCACTCGGCATGAAAAGTGGATCGATCCTGAAATATAGTGCCACGTCACCTTTATTGATAGGAACATCATCGATACAAACAGAAAGCGATACGAATGGATCATACGAGCACATCATCCTTTTGCAAAATCAAACTTGGATCGATCATAACTCATAATCTACAAGTCCAAATGCTACCAAATTTTCACAGGAGCTTGTGTGCCACCTCTACTTTGTCCTCGATCAGTCTCAGGCCAAATGGAGATGTTTTTGATCGATACGAAATGTACACATATCGATCAGGGATCGATCCCAATCTACCTTAGATCGATCACGTTGGCCCGCCCACGTGTGAGAAGGAGTCCTCTGAGATCTGGATGAGATATTTGCTTCCTATGCCTATAAATAGTGACTCTGGACCTCCAGAAAATAGACTTTTGGCTTCTCTATGCTAATACTCTGCCGAAATCATTACTACACTTCAGTTGTACCGTTGTAATCCCTTGTAATCAACAAGTTGTTTAATAAACATCAATCATTTCATAGTGAACGTAGGCAATACACCGAACCATTCTAAATTTGTGTGTTTCTGCATTTTTTCTTATTTTTTGACTGGTGTGTTTGTTAGATATGCCATTCATACATTTACCTTCTTTATTTTATCTCTTCAAATACATCTGAAGAGTGTTGTGTCTAATTTTGATACAAACAATTCCTCTATACTCTGTTGAAAAATAAACTATTTGATTACTTTATCAAAGGATTTATTCCAACTTCTTAAAGCTTATTTAAGACCATAATTGATCTCAACAATTTTCATACCTTTCCCTCTCTCTCACAGACATCAAAACTCTCAGGATGCAACTTGTGAACGGTCTCTTGTAAATCATCATTTAGAAATGACGTTTTCATGTCTATTTGCCATTGTTTAACGACAAATTTTCTATCGAGCTAGAAAATTACTGATAAATTTTGAATTAATTTTAACCATAAGGGTACGGTGTACGATTGTAGCACTTATGCGAGTACGGGTCGATCCGTAGGGAATTGTTGATTTTAAATCTCTGTTCAATCAAATTAACCAAGATTTGAGTTGTTTAAACTAACTATTAAAAATTGCAAAAAATTAACAACTATAAACGTGAATGAAAACTATGAAAATAATTGACAATTTAGAAATAATTCCACTATTTAGATCATATGGTTCAACAAAACATGAAATTATAATCTCTTTTTTCTGGTCATTAGTGAATTTAAATGATGTGTTTATCATAAGTATGGTTTATTTGTGCTATTAATTAGCTCAATATAGGCCATCAAACTATAACACACCCCTTAAATCACTTACTAACTCTCATGAAAATGACAATAAAGTTGAAGATGAAATCAATTTTAAGTATGACCTGCTAACTATTAATTAGAAACATAGACCATTAAATTTTAATTTCAACATTCACTTCATTACCATCATCATATGTAGATGAAGATGTAATTGTTGTTTGTGATTGTTTAAGCATAGCCTATTTTGTGTCAACAATATAGGCTATCAAATTCAAAACAAAAACAACAAGTTAAACCACTTCATCCATTGTCATTAAGCACGAAAAGAGAGCTATAATTATCAAAATATTGAAGCTACATGATTAGAGGCTTCATTACCTCTAAATTGAAGGGATTAGCCTCTCATTTTTGTTATCATATCAACACTTTTAGCTTGCAACATGAAATAAAATAAGAGGAAAAAGAGAGCAAAATGAAAAGAAAAGCTAATTATAAAAAAGTAAACGCTAATATACTTGCATGAATAATTGAAACTACACTACTAGCATGAAAGGAAATAAACGAGAAAAGGGAAGAACATGTATTGAAATTGCATAAAAAATTACATAAAAGAAGAAATGTCTAAGTAACCATGAAAAGAAAGAGAGCTTTCATATTATTTTTTATCTATCTAAGTGAAGAGAGCCTAAAGAAGAGACTACAGGAGATGAGGGTTACATGAAACATAAGATGTATTTATACATGTATGAAACCTAATTCATATTTTTGGAGAATGCCCAAATTGCCCTTGAGGTAATGTGGCCACCAAGTAATCATTAGAATGTATTAATCTCCATTTAAATGTACATGAAGCTTTAATGGCCTTTTAGCATGTGCATTAGCTCCTAGTCGAAAATCAAGGTAAGTGGGTGGGGTCCTCCATGCTATGGCTTTGAATTATTTCTATCTCCATTATTCCTTTGTATTCGCTCTCGTGCATGTATATATCTTTGTGAAGCCACTTGTATATGAAGCCAAATTCCTACAAAATAATATAAAAATTTCCTATTAAATTTTCTCAAATTAATATATGCACAAAATGACAATTTTGCCTCTATATGAAGATGAATATGTGACAATTTGAAAATAATTTGAATGCACATCAGCCATATATCTTAGTTCATTGAACATGGCAATGCAAACGTTATCTATATGGATGTAAGCATGGCTGCGGATGAATATGTCTCATTATAATCAAAGTCTTGATTCTACCGAAAACCTTTCATAACTTGCATTGCCTTATAGGTCACTGCCTTTACATCTTCATGTGGTTTTTTCTTAAAAATCCATTTGCAGCCGATGGATTTTATCTCTTCGAGTACATTATACAAAGTCCATGCTTTGTTGTCGTACATATAATCTATTTTGTATTTCATTGCTTCATGCCAAAATCTAAAGTCTTTACTTTGTTGTGTTTGTTGGAATGAGAGAGGGTGTCGTCTTTCAAGCTATGTTATGAAAAGTGCGCTTAAGCATCGCTTAAGCATCGCTTAAGTACTAAATGCATGGACAATGCTTAATTTTTTGGAAAAGCAAATTGATTAAGTGATGAGCGCTTAAGCGCGTACAATTGGCGCTTATACGTGCTTTTCTTAAATTTAACCAATGCTTAAGCAAGACTTAGCAAAAAAATTATTATTTTTTAAATGAAAGGAATTGGGATTATAACAAAAAAACCACATTCCCAACAAAATTTTCTCATTTTCAATAATATGGATCGATGGATTGTATGTATTAAGATATGATTATTTTATTTAACAAATATGAACAGTTTGTACTCAACTCGAGTATGCTAACTTTTAATAAGTAGTGAAAGTCAAATCAAAATTTTGAAATCTATGATTTATAAGTCAACTTCAAAGTTAAACTTTAATTCTTTGTGATGAATTTGTGCGTATACATATTGTGCACTCATACACATACAATTTACTTAATATATTCTCTTTATAATAGATTTATATAGGTACAAATAAAGTATGCTAAAAAAATTAAGCGATACTTAAGCAGCGCTTAAGCGACATTAAGTGAAGCGAGACTTCTATCGTCTTGCCTCGCATAGCGCTTATTATAACATAGCTTCGAAGACAACAACCACTTTCTCGTCATCTTAGAAAAAACCATAGTATCCTTATGGTGCATGAAATTCCCAATTTGACCTTCTAATAGGTTGTATGTTTCGTATAATGGTGAATTTGTTTCTTCAACCAATTTAGCCTCTATGTTAGATACTTTGATCTCATTCAAATCTACATCTTCACACTTAAATTATTTTGATAGAAATTCCTTTTCTAAAAGGACAGTGTATCGAAAAACAATGACTTTAAGCTACTTAGTGTTATAGCAAATATATCCTACATAATTCTTGAGATATCCTATAAATTTACACAGAGCTGATCTTGCCTCGATTTCATTGGGGCCAACGTCCTTAGTGTAAGATGAACAAACCCCACCTTCAA
Source organism: Allium cepa (assembly GCA_030765085.1). Classification (NCBI taxonomy): domain Eukaryota; kingdom Viridiplantae; phylum Streptophyta; class Magnoliopsida; order Asparagales; family Amaryllidaceae; genus Allium; species Allium cepa. The sequence continues at coordinate 435,534,702 of CM060944.1, forward strand.
ATACTTAAGGAGAGATTTCTTCCTATGCCACATCTCATATAGCATCATAGGAAAAAATTAGTTAGCTTCAAATTCAACATACATGTTATAGTTTCTAACACACATCCCCAATTAGAAAGAGGTAACTAAGCTTTAGTCAACATGGAAAAACCATATCTAATTGGCTCAATTCATTTTTTCCAAAACACCATTATATTGTGCAGCATAGGATGGGGAAATCTAAGAGATAATCTCAGTATCTTTTAAGTCCCATTGAACATCCTATCCGACATACTCACCTCCTCGATCAGATAATAGTATTTTTATTTACGGTTCATTTGATTTTCTAGTTCGTTCTGATACTCTATGAATTTCTCACAGACATCGAATTTTTCCATCATAAGCTATACGATCCTAGTCTTATGAAATCATCATTAAATTACAAAATAAGTTCAATTATCCTTCGTTACTATAGGCATTCGGCCATATAAATCACTATGTACGAGACCCAAGAGTTTATCAACTCTTTCATTGCTCCTATTGAATGACGCTTGGTCACTTTTCCTTTGAGATATGACTCATTAGTGTCAGATGATTCATAATCAAACGATAGTGGAAAACCTTCGGTTGTCAGTTTGTGCAATCTTTTCTCACTAAAATGACTTAGCCTACAGCGCCATAAGTAACTATTATTAATGTCAACAAAAAATTAATTAACATCACAAATATTTTCAAAATTAAGTACATAAGTTCCATTATCCAAAATAATATTGCAAATATTATTTCCATCAAGCAGGATATTCATAATATTTTCTTTATGATGAAACACATACCCTGTCTTGGATAATCTAGAAACATAAATTATTCCACAAATAAATTTATGCACATAATAACGATTATTCAATACTAAATCAAATCCACTAGGCAAACTCACGTGATATTCTATAACCATAATGGCATCCACTATAAATCCATCATAACTTGAAACCTTATTTCACCCTTTGCCACATGATGTCTGCTACTAAGTCCCTATAACAAATTATAGATATGAGTCACGGACCCAGTATCCAAACTTTAAGGTAATTTATTGACTGCAAAACAAGTTTGAAATATAAATACCTCTAGGAGTGGTGGAGTCTGACTCTTTCTTCTCTTTTTCCATCTTCAAGTAGTCCAAATAATTACCCTTCCAATGCCCCTTTTTGTGACAATGGTGACATTAACTTTTGTAAGTAGGAGAAACTTTTTATGTTTCTTATAACCATGCTTTTGTTTCTTCGAACATTTCAAAGATGTTGCCTTTCCCTTTACAGCTAACACCATGTTTGATCCATGAATGATCCTTTAACTGACCTTAATATATTACGTAGCTCAGTGAAGCTTATGCTCTACCGATCCATATTGTGGTTCAATATGAATGGCTTAAACTATAGAGTCAGCAAGCCTAGGATCAAAACCCACTTGTAGTTCTTTGCTTATTTTAACATCTAGTTCTGAAAAGTCCATCAGTATAGTCTTTCATTTGCAAAATGAAATCCTCAACACAACCTCCCTTACTCATCTTCATATTAAAAAACACCTTAATATTCTCATACCTTGCAAAACAAGGTTGCTCCCCAAAAAAGCCTTAAGCCTTTTGAATATTTTGTGGATAGGTATATTTTCATGTTGCCTTTGCATGGCTTGTCTAGTATAGGCAACATGAAAACTTGAGCAATTTCGCAATTAGTTATCCAGGTGTTACAAGATTTGACTGTCGCGGGTTGGCCTTTTTAGTGGGTTTTTCTCTTAAAGTTTCGATTGTAGGCGGCATAAGCCCTTATGCGTTAGTGTAATTTTAATTTCTCTTAGCTAATCACTATAATCAGGTCCAGTGAGCTTATCACTTTTTGAAAATAATCTTATGTTGGTCATTATGCTTTTGAAATTTAATTTAAGTAGATTAGAACAATTTAAACATGATAGATATTCTTATATTAGATAGATAATATGTATATGATTTCATTTATCTACTAAGGTCCCACTAGTTTTTTATGTTTGCAAAACCGTAACAAAAACATAGAAATCATTCGACTTATCTTATGAACGTTAGGACTCACTTACTTTGGGATCGTGATCTTAAGTTTGCTCAACTAATCATAGGTTTGCAAGTGATGGATAAAATTTATCGACTGTAATATGTACAACTCTTAACCCATATCATTTGTGATAACCCATATTTTGAGCATATGATAATTGGATAAGTAACTGGTTTATCCAATTGAACGGATAAAAATTCTGATAATAAAAGATATCTAGATATGTAAATAAATTTGAAAATATAAAGAAATTGAACTTTAAATATCTGGATAAATATTTAATTGATAATCTCCTAATATAATTATTGATGTTTGACAATATTAGTTCAATAATCTTCTTTATAATTATTTTATTGGGCAAAATTTATCTTTTCAAAATTAATAAAAATGATTTTCTAATCATAATATATAATATATAGGTATATATATTGAATTGGAAGTTATTTTTTTAATAATTTTCAAAAGGTATTTGAAGTTGAATTTTATATTTTTAACACTTAGAATAGTATCTATATTTATTTATTTATTATTAGAGTATTATAGCTTAAAGATTCAAAATAGGATTTAATGAAGGATCGTACTTTTTCTAAAATATATGTTGTATGTATATATATAGATATTAAACATAAAAATATAAATAAATAAGTTTATACTGTTTAATTGAGTTATATACATACAAATAAAAGAAAGTGAAAAGATAAAGATATATAACTAAATTTAAATTATTGTAAAAACACATAAAAACATGGATTCACAAATGTAAACAAATTCTCTTTGTATAATTACAAATGTAAGCCTAAAATCTAGCTAATGACAAGTGTAATTAATTTTCTCTTCAATTGAACAAGTGTCATGTTTGTATTATTTTTTCTTTTTATTTTAAAAAATTATGAATAAAGAAGAAAAATAAGTTACAAATACATCTACTTCCATTTTCTTCATAATTTTAAAAATACAGAGAAATAAATAAATCAAACAACAATACTTTCAAGTTTCAAGTACAACATGAAACAATTTAAGTAAAATCCATCTTAGTTTAAAACAAGATTTGATCATCTCAAAACTTTCAAAGTAAAACTGGAAGCAAACAAGTTCAAGGATCATCAAGTCCAATTTACAGACTTTCAAACTGCTCTGTTCAAACAAAAGAGGTGAGTAAACACTTAGAACCTATCATATCTTAATTGGCATATGTTGAATCTTTGAAGTATGATATGAATTCTATTATACATGTTGAAGGAAAAAAAATGATTTTTGTATACATATGTGTGTTAGTATATGTGATCATGGGAAAATTGTTCGGAAGGGTTCTAGATCACCGGGGTGATCGGGTTAAGGCATACTAGGGTTTAAGTTATGGTTTGGGTTGTGTGTGATTTCAAGGTAATTACGGCGTCGATGTTGTTTCAAGTTGGGTTGGAGCTACGGGAAAGGGAACAGGGAACTTTGGCAGAGGTCCAGGTACGTGGTCGTAGCCTTCGGTCGACGGAGATGGGAGATTGAGGTTGATTAATGATCGGAGTTTCGGACTGTAGGTGTTCGAATTCATCCATTTTGTTCTGTGATGTGGATCGAGTTTTTGGGTAATCGATAGGGTCGAGATGATTGTCAGCGACTTGCAGATGTTGGTGTGGTCGATCGGATTGATGTTGAACTTACATGCACGTGCACAAGTTATCAGGTATCAGGTTTGTTGTAAGTTTTGGAAGCTTCGAGGAAGACGTGGATTTTCTCGTATTCGCACTCGAGTTTCGAAGGAAGACTGGGTTGTTCGCGTGGTCATCAGTGAGAAGTGTGGGTTTGGATCGAGTTTTTAACTCGGGTAGAAGTATGTTTTGTATCGATTTTGCGTAATGATTGACTCGGAGTTGTTTCAGGGTTGGCTCGGGTCCGTTTCATATATAAAGGAACTAAGCTTTAAGTAATTAAGAGAGAGATCGGAAGAGATGGGTTTTGGCTCGAGTTTTATTCATGATGACTGCACTTGGGCCCAGACATTTTATTAAATGCTTTAAAACAAGTTTTAAAAGCAATGCAAAGCAAAATTTAAATAAAGGTTTCAAAGCAAGTTTTAAAATTTAAAATGAATCTAGTTTAACTATTTCTTAAATATAATTCTTTATAACAAATGTTTTTTTATATATATTTGATTAAAAGATAAAGTGTTTAAAATTTATGTGATAATTAAGTAATTATTAAGATAAATGGATAATCTTGAATTTAATTAAGATTTCGGGAAATTATAGATCAATTAAATTAATGAAGTAATTAATAAAAGAAGATCAATTAATTAATGATGAGGGATTAATTTATTTATTATTGAGAGTTACCTATTAATTAATTAGAGATCAATTAATTAATAAATAGAGATTAATTGATTAGTAATTAGAGATTAATCAATGTAAGTAATTATAAATTAATTACTTGTATAATAATTACTTAATGTAAGTAATTAAAGGATAAATTTGTTAAGGATTAATTAATTTAACTTGTAGTTAAAGGTTAAATTGATTAATTAAAGGTTAATCAAATAAGGATAATTAACCAATGGATAATTACTTAATGGAAGTAATTATAGATAATTAATGGGTAATTAAAGGACGGTTAAATTAATGGGTTGTAATTAATTATTGATTTAGTGAGCAGGATTAAAAATAAAGTGATTGAAGAAATTAATTTAATTTATTTAAATTAATTAGAAATGGTGTGAGCAATTAGTCTTGCTTATGAATGATTGAATGATATGGTATGCATTGGATTATTTGATATTTCTAATAAGTGATTTGTGATGATATGTGATATGTTATGTTTGGGTTGAACTGTGATAATATGGTTTGTCTATCTAGATGAATGGCAATGTGAGTTTGTAATATTGGATATAAATGGAATTGTTAAAAACTTAAACAGCTTTGATTTAAGATGATATTGTATTCGAAGAGACTGGGGTTGGGTATCAGTACATACCCGAAACCACTTTGATTTGTAATCTACAATAATTCTTTATGGATTTGACTTTGGAATAAATAGGCTGAAATGGAATTAAAATGTAAGATTGGTCATTTAATCTAAGTAAATATTTAGATATGATTGTAAGCTGTGTATTGACTATGGAAAGTTAAGAACTCGTAGTAAGGTACAAGATACTCGGGTTCTAAATAGTTTTATGCGTTGATATTTCTTGTTAGATGGGTTTACTCACACTAGTTTCCAGCCTGACCTGAGTGTTACTTTGATATAATGCTCGGGTCAGACCTACTATTACAGATTTTCAGGAAAGGACGTTCTGGAGCTCAGAAGACGAGCTGGATGGCAGGAACGTATGGAGTGTATTCCGCTTGATATGTTGTAGTTTATCTGGGACATGTTGATTTTAACTGTCTAGTGTTTTGTGTAAATGTTGTAACTCTGATGCATTAATGTAAATTAACTGATACAGTTTTCCTTTGTATAACTGTTATTTTATTTGATATTATATTTTGATCTGCTGTGAATGTGAGATTCTTTGTTTCATTATTGTTTCTTCTTCTTTCTTTTTTCTTGTTCTCCTAACTATGTGGAATTTTCGAGATTGAAAATTCTGGGTCACTACATTTGGTATCAGAGCCGAAGGTTAAGTGAGAACCTTGGCTCTGGTGGGTTTACTCATTAAGGATAAGGTCAGTGGTACCTTAGAATGAGTTGAGTGTGTGTGTATGTGTGTGTGTATGAGAGCGTACTTGTTATTTTCTTATATAAAGATTTTAAAATTGGTTTTATAAGAAAAAATTTCCAATTATAAATATATTAAAGAAATTGGTTGTTGATTATTGGAATTAAATAAAATAATGAGAATTAAGTGGTTATAGTAATACAACAAAATTTTAATTGAATAAAGATAAGTTTGAAATGGATCGAAGCTGAAATTAAAATCCTGAATTCGCAGAAGTTTTTTCAGAATTAAAAAAATGAATTGGTATTCAGATATGATAATCTTGGTTATTATCATAAATGGTCGATGTGTTCAATAATGTAATGTGTGTTAACGATTAAGAAAAATGAAATGTTTAAGGAAATAAACATTTAGGTGAGTATGACTTATAAATTGAAATTGAAAAAGGGTTTAAATGGTGAAGTTTTAAATCTAAGTCCAGAAAATTTGGAACTTGTTTCAAAGTGCTAAAATAAATAATAAATAGTATTATTTGAATGAAAGGGTCTTGTTTCAAACAAGAGTTGTTTGAAAAATTTAAAGAAATCTGTTTGAATTAAAACCAAAGGTGGTTTAAAAATTTAAGGTATAACTTGGTGTGTAAAGGAAATAAATATGTATGTATGTGGGATATACATAATATTAGAACTGATTTGAAATAAACTCTAAGGTTGATTTTTGAATTTTTCCTTAGAATGTGATGTGAAGATCCAAAGTGAAACATGTTTTTAAACTTAAGTGGGAAGATTATTAATATGAAGTTTAAAATTTGAAATGGGAATTCAAATGGGGTAGACTTGTCTGGATTAAATTGAAGTGAATTTACTTTTGGGGAAATTAAATAGTTTAGAACAAACAACCTGAATTGGAAATTTCAAGATGAAATTGAGATTTAACTTGGGAAGTTGAATGATGGAATTGAACTGAGAGTTTATGTGATCTTAAAATGGGTTTGAGATCTGGAAATTGGAAACGGATGGATGTTTTAAAATAATTGGATAATATTATCCTATTGTTATTAACAATCTTTAAACTGTGAATTGGATTTGTTTAAATGAATGAAGAAATGGAGTGTGGTAATATATGCATTATTGAGATAAAAGGGAAATTAAACTTTAATTTGAAATTAAGGGTATGAAATTACTTTGAACTTAAGATTTGAATGTTAAGAATTGAATTTGTAAATTAAAATTGTTTAAGAATCGGTTTCAAAGTTGGAAAATATAATTTGGGTAATAAATTGAATTGTAAAGATAAAATTATTTTGAACTCTTATTTGAACTTTGAAATAAGTTAAGTAAAGATAATTTAAATTTGAATTTTGAAATTTTGACTTAAAATTAAATTGTTTAAAGATTTAGATTGTTGATTTAAAAATAATAATTTGATTTAAGGGATTAAATCAACATTTAAAATTTAACTCGAATTTATACAATTTGAGATGGTTTAAAGTTGAGATTTGAATTGAATTAGTTCAAATTGAATTTGATTTGAATTAATTGGAATTGTGATTGAAGATGTATAAGTTTAAAAATTCAAATGGAAAATTTGATTTGGATTAATTTGAAATGAAATTGAAGTTGAATGAGTTCAAATTCAAATGGGAATTGGGGTTAATTCAAGCTGGAATTGAAATGAACTGAAATTGGTTCAATTTGAAATTTATTTGAATTAATTGAAATTGTGATTAAAGTTGAATAAGTAATTTCAAATGGAATTTGATTTGGATCTAGAAAAGAAATTGAGGATAATTCAACTTGAATTGGGATTGGATCGGTTTAATGAAATGGGAAATTGAATGGAAATGGAGATTGGAAAGTTGAACAGTTTGGCTCTGGACTATTTTCTAAATAAATTATTTTAATGTAAGCTTTCTTAAATATATTTTTCCAAGCTGTTTACTATATATAACCTTTCTTTTTAAAGCCAGACTATCTTATACTTATTTTACAATTATTTTCGGAACTATTTAACTATTTTACAACTGTTTTATAAACTAATTACTGTTTTTCAACTGTTTTATAACTACTTACTATTTTAAAATTATTTTGCAATTATCTAACTATTTTAAAACCATTTGGCTATTTTATAATTACTTAACTATTTTACAGCTATTTCACAATTAATAATTATTTTTCAACTACTTATCTAACTTTTCAAGCTATATTTTAAATTTAAGCTGGACAGAGTTCAAACTGTTTATGATCTATTACCAATTGAGATAAAAATTGAAGTGATAATCAAAATGAGGATTGAAGCAACCGTGAATAAGTGAATAGAATCATAAATGATTGTGAATAGAAAGAGAATTGATTTAGCTGATAATCAACGAAGATAGATACATAGGATGTACGTATATTATTCTATTCGCATAGTGATTGATCCAGATTCGAGCATAGAATTTCGAGATAGTATATCGATCCGAGTTAGGATTTTTCACTCGATTTTCGACGGCGAACCTGCATATGTGTGATATCCAGGAATTTCCAGGAGTTTAAAATGCTGATAATCTCTTAATTTAAATTATTTGAATTGATAAATTGTTATTTTCAAAGATAATTAATCAAGTAATATTTTAATTATGGTTATAAATTGGTTTTATATTAAGATTAATTATTTTTGTTGTGTAAATAAATTCTAAATTGGTATACTGTTTTCAAAATTTATAAGTATGTTTAAAATGTATTTAAATCTGTGTATTTTAAATTGATTTCAAAATAGGATATATTATTTGTTAATAATAATAAGCTTATTTAAAAATTGATATTCATTTATTTAAAGTGATTTTGGATTTGGTTTTCAAATTTGACTTTAATTTGAATACAAATTTGAATTCAAAGAAATACATACATCTTAAATAAAATAATATATATAGTTTGGTTTTAAATTATATAGATAATGTTTTTAATTAAAAATAAGATTTGTTTATTTTGTTTTTATAGAAATTTATATGTGGAGATTTGGATTTGTATTTATTTAATAAAAATGAATACATGGCTTTTGAAATAGCACTTTTTAAAATAAGTTTGAAATGTTATATATAATTTTATTTAAGTTATAATTGATTTTTATTTCATGTTCTTTTCAAAGATTGTACATATATAAATTTAGCATACTTGTGTAAATGTATAAATGTATTTGTTTATTTGATTTTAATTAGAAAAGCATTTTTTTTAAGAAGCACATTAGTAATTAGGAAAAATAATTTTAAAATGCTTTTAAATTTCTTTAGAATTAGAATAAAACTTAATATTGACAAGTGTTTAATTCTAAAACACTTTGTTAACAAGTGTTGCAACCATTTGTGTAAACAAAAGACAAGTGTCCTTTTTCTTTTTAAATTTTCTTTTAAATTTATAAAATCTGAAATTTTTCCTATAAAAATCCTCTTTATAAATTTTTTTCAATTCTTTGTTCATTTCTAAGATAAGAACTAAAACCATCAATGAAACTCTTACTCATCCCAAAACCAGAAAATACTCAAATAAATCCTGAAAACATTTACTCTCTGTTTATCAAAAGCCTGTAATTCCTCAAAACTTCCAATGCATGCAAGCTCTCAATTGAAATCTGCAATGACCATGTCTGCAGTTTATTCTAAAAACAAAATCCTCAAACTGAAATTCTGAAACGTTCCCATGTTTAAATCAAAACCTGAAACATTTATCTTTGTTTACAAATCAAGCATGTAACCATCTTTCAAGTACATGCAAGAAAATCTGGTCAAAACAAAAAGTTTTCAAAGTAATCAAAGTATTCTTAGCAATTCCAGTTCCAGAGGCCAAGTTTCAAAGCATTTCAAAGTTTTAAGAGAAGCATAGCCAGTTTTTCAAAATGCAAATTTGTTGAAGCAATTTCCAGTTCTATCACCAACAACAATCTCTGCACTTCATTAAATATAAAGGTGAGTAAACATTTTTATTAAAACTTAATTAGTTAATTAGATGTTGCTATAGGTTTTTGATGATGTTTGTTTTACATATGAGTTTATATTTGTGTAGATAAATCTGCAAGTTGTGTTGTAAGGTTTAAAAATGTGCATGCTGCTTTTGTTCTCTGCATCTCCTAAAAAAAAATGAGTGAGTAAAACAACAACTTAAAGGCTTAAGTGATTACTGATCTGTTGCTTGTTTAATTTCTGTAATAATTAATGCTTGCATATTTATATGTTGATGATTGATCTGTGAATATGGATGTTGAGCATGCATGCTAGATTAAACTGCTACTCTCTGTTATTTTTGTACAGAGATTAAAATGAACCAAAAGACCAAACTCCTTATCAAATCACTTTGAAGTTTTGATTCTAAACAAGTTGATTTGGTTTAAACATCATCTAGTTTTAAATGACAAGTTCAAGTTTTTTTTTTAAAACTTGGAAATTTACTGAAACCAAGATAGTACAGTAAATCTATGATATAGGATAAAATCAAATGTTATATTTTATTAATTGAAGCTTGTATCTTAGGTCAGTTAATAGAATTAGGATTTTTGAAGCAAGTATCTCAATTTTTAAAATTATGGTGAGGATGGAATTGGGGGTTTCCTGAAATTTTGAATTCTGCAAATTCTATTGATTCTGTGCAACTGGATTTCTCGAGGTTGTAGATGGAGCTAGGAGAAGTTTAGGGGAGTATCGTAAAAATGGTTAGAGAATTTTTAAATCACCGAGAAGTTTGAATTTTCTCAAATTAAATTTTAAACCTAGTTTAGGAAGCTTACTGTAAATCAATCACTGCATCGTCTATACTGCATCGAGCTGTATGATTTTTGGGGAGGAGCATGCTTGGTGGATCAGCGAGTTATTGGTGGAGTTCTGGCAGCTCTAGTTGATCGGAGGCAACGTTCGAGGGGAGGGTTTTCTGATGGTGTTTGAGTTTGTTCAACTTGATGTGCTTAATTTTGATTCGAGGCCTGAGTTGTTGTTATGTGGGTCGTAGGTGGATGTAGGGCGTTTGGGTGACATGTGGGTGGGTTCGACGTAGGCCAGGGGTGGCCCCGGCACCGGTGCAGGTGCACGTTGGAGCTGTTGGGTCAGGTGTTTTGGGTTTTGTTTTAGTTAGTGTTTCTGGAGTTAGCTCGGGAAGGAGGGGAGAAGACTCAGGGAAGGGCTCGAGCATTTTAGGTAGTGGCTCGGGTTTATACCCGTGTTGATCTGTGCATGGTTTTGCAGTGTTTAACTGTTGAGTTTAACAGTTTTAAAAATTTAAATTTAAACAGTTTTATTTTTTTTATTTTTTTTAAAAAAGGGCAGATTGTTTCAAAAGGAAATTGCACTCTTACACGAATCCAAATATATATACGGGTTGAACCCAAATTTACGTTCAATTTGATATTTAATCTAAAAATAAAATAAGTTTTAAACTTTAAGAAAATTTTAAGTTAAATTTAAAGTTCATGTTTTTGAAAATTGAATTGTTTTATAAATAAACTTGTGTAATGTTTTAAATATCTTAAAGTTAAAATCTTAATATTATTTCAAATCTTATTTTGGAATATAAAGAGAATTTAAGTAAATGTTTTATTTAAATTGATTAATGGAAATGATTTATAAATTTACAATTAAAGTTTAAGATAATTTATTAACTTGAATTAGGAATTGTTAACTAATAATTAAAGAGAGTAATTAATGATTTCTTTGTTATTTAATTTAATTTATGAATTAAGTTAAATAAAGATTTTAAGATTTATTTAAGATAATATTTTATCTTAAATAATAATTAAGTATTTATAATTTGTAATTAGTTAGTTAATTAAGGAATTTTAAGTTAATTTATTTAATTATTATTTAAAAGTGGGTTAATTAAGTAATTAATTAAGTATAATTATTTATTTAATTAACTATTAATTAAGATGATGATTTAATTAATGACAAATGATTAATTAAATTGTAATTACTTATTAACTAAGTAATTAAGAGTTAATTAAAATAGTAATTAATTAATAAAGGTTTTATTAAGTTTTAATTGGGTTTTCTTAATTAATAATTAAAGAATTATTAAAATATAATGCTAGTTAATTAAGAATTAATTAACTATTTTTATTTAAGGTTAATTAATTGTAATTAAGAATTAATTAATTTTAATTATGGATTAATTAATTTGTAATTAAGATTGTTAATTAATAATTAAGTTTATTAATTAATGATTAAGAGTTAATTAATTAGTTAATTAAATTTAATTAATTAATTATAAAAGAAATTAGTGATTAATTACTTTTGATTAAAGAATTGATTAATAATTCAGGTTTATTAATTAATAGTTGGAGATAATTAATCTGATAATTGAAGATTAATTTGGGTTAATGAGTAATTAGGGATGAATTACTCAATGTTGTTTTATGAGATGAGTGAAATCAAGTAGGTTAATTAATTTGTTAATTAATTAAATATGGTCACTTGATAAATGGTTAAGTATGTTTACTTAATAAAGTTTTGATAAGGTTAATTACTTAAGATAAGTAATTGATTAATTACAGAGGTAATTGAGTTAGGTAAATTACTGATTGGAAAGTAATTTTAAATGGGTAATTACATGTTAAAGTAATTAAAGGTTTATTACTTGGGTAATAAATCAAAGGATTTATAAAGTAATTAAGAATAATTAATTACTGTATTTAAGTTGATTAATTAAAAGCAATTAATCTAAGCATGATTAATTATTTAAGGTTCATTAATTGATATGATTAATGAAAATAATTAAGGATTAATTACTTGATTAAGAGATAATTAATCAAGGTTGATTAATTAGAATGATGATTAATTAATTGGTTTAATTAATGTTTTATTGTGATGAAGTAATTAATTTAATTAATTTTAAATTAATTAAGAGATGAAGTAATTAATTTAATTCACTTTAAATTAATTAAAGTTTAGAGATAGTTAATTTAATTCATTTTAAATTAATTATATTGTGGTATGAGTGAATCATTTCTTATGAATGATTGGATGACATTGATTGTACTGAATGCTTTGTAATCTCAGTAATGAGGTAAGTATGTTTGTGTGATATGAATGCTTGGTTGCATTGTGATGATTACATAGATTATCAATTGGGATGTTGATATATGGATTATCTATTATGATATTGATAATGTGGATTACCTGTTATTTGATAATGTTGATTATCAATTGTGATTTGTGAATTATCTATTCTATGTGTATATAGATAGTTGAATTTAATTGTTTTAAAACCTTTAAAACAACTTGGACTTAAAAGACACGCTTTGGATTTCGATGAGACCGGGATCGGGTTTCCATATTTGGATATCCGAAAACCACATCGATTCCAAATAACGTTAGGTCGTGAGTCAAAGTGGAGCTTTGCGAAGACTCGAGGTGTAAGGGCTATACGTCAGTATAACTCTGTGGGTGATTCCGTAATGAGTTGACGGAATAGACCTTATAGATTCGAGATGGTGGTTTAGAGTGCAAGGGTTATGTCGTTAACTCTGAGGGTGATTCCAAAATGAGTGTAACGAGATAATGCCTTCGGTTTCGTTCGAACCCGGAACGAACTTGTATGGATTGAATGCTTTCAAAACATCGTCAGGTGGACGATGAGCATTCTAAGTGATATGTCCTATAAAGGTAATCGTAACCTCAAGCCTCATCAACCGGGAATGGCTAAAACAGGGGAGGTGCAGCAAAGCTTCGTGGGCAGCCCCCACTGGAGAGTAAGATTTACCCCTGTCTAGAGGTCCCTTTTTATTTCGGCTATGTGGACGGTTGAATAGCTACAACCGTCAGGGTTGTCTTATTCGAAACTGTTCAGTAAGGAACGGGTCCAGCTTTGTGTTGCAGGGGAGTTACGGTGGCTCCTCGGTACGGTGATCTAGGCCACGTACTGTGACGGGCGGTACCCCAGTAGCCCTGCCATTGTATGGAATCCAAAATCCAATAAGTGCCAACGGTTTTGATTGTATTACCCACTTTTGTGGCTAGTAGCTGGAATTTAATCATGTAACAATTTCGGCTATTTCTTATTTATTTGAAAACCCTAGACACTATTATAATATCATTGAATTTCCTATCAAATGTTATGGTTAGCGTAAGGTAAAAACTTTTCCATGTTTATGTGTGGGAAGTCTTACGTGATACCTTTCTTTTCAAAAGGTTTTTAAAAGTTAAGCAACTTTAACCGTTTATTCACACCAGACCCATGTCTGACCCGGAGTTTATTCTGTTTTTCTTAAACTCTTGGGTACTCAAATTTTTACGAGTAGCCAAGGGATTCAGGTTAGGATTTTAAGTTGGCTTGACGAATTCTGGAGGAGCAATGGAGCAGGAGGCTTCTGCGTATAGCTATAGAGTATTCCGCTGTGTGTTCTCTGAGATGTTGTTTGGAGTTGTATAACTAGACAGGTGTCTATAACTGTCTAGTATGAGTTGATTATGCTGTGTATCTCTGATGTATATGATACTATGTAATGTATTATGTGATTAATATAATTTATTCGTTCCGCTGTTCAGATTCTAATGTTGTTTCTTTCTTCTTCTCTATCTTTTCTCTTTTCTATACCTTTCTTTCTTAAAGATGATGCGATTTTCTGGTGGTAGAAAGTCGGGTCGTCTCAATATGGATTTTTGATTAGTTCTGGAAATTCTCTATCGTAGTTATGACTATGCAAGGAGAATGACGGTTTCTGATCAAGAAACCAGATCTGAGTCCACACTAGGAAGTCGGGTGGACGATACTAGTTCGGAAGAGAAATTGTGTGATCGAGTGAGAGATCAGATTGATATAGTGTACGGCTTATATGTGTACATCATATGGGTTTGAAAGAAATTGATATTGAAAATTTGTGGATAAGAACTGCAAAATGGTTTTTGAAATAAAAAGTATATTTTGTTAAATATATGATGAAAGTAATATGGTTGATAACTTTATAAAGAGTAATCAAATTTGAATATTTGATTTGGAATAAACAAAGTTATGTATATATAATTGATAACTTCCCTTGTTGAATCTATTGCCAGAAGAAAAGGGTTTTTGAAAGTATTTGAAGTATAAAAAGGGAATATATACAAGTATGAAGTGATTCAAAGATTTTCAAAGTTATATATATCTATATATATATATATATATATGAAGGATTTTATGAGAATGATTTTGGAAAAAGGTTTTTGGAACCTTTGGATTTGGAATGGCTTTTGATTTTTGGAAAAAATCAATTTTGGAAATTTAGAAAGCCTAGTTGAGAATTATCGATTTTGGGATAATCGATTTTGAGAAAGGAGATTTATATGATATTCATACTAGGTGTATGATTTGGAAGATACTATATGTGTATAGTATAAAAGTGTTTTGAAAATGGCACTGGAGAAAAAGGCGCTCCCTTGAAATGTACTTCTGAAGAGTACCATAGGTTGCTACTGCCTTAAGCCTCAAAGGGGGGAGGCTTTAACGTGGATCCTGTGAGAAAGTTCGGACAAACTGAAGTTTCTGAAGATTATTAGGTAGCGGAAGTTGAGGGCGCTGATGCCTACAAAGGCATTATGTTATGCTGTGACGACAGTGTAACTTGATGTCGCTGCGATCTACTATGGACCATAGCGAAAATCGTGTGGAGGTGAGTGTCAACGGTCTACGCTTAATTTTGCCGAGAAGGCAATGTAACATTGGTAGACTACGATCTATGGTCGAGTGGAGTGGAGAAGTTTCATTTTTTGGCAGCGGAATTCGAGTGCACTGATGCCTAAAGTTATATGGGTTTTTGCTGTGATAGCAACGTAACTCCAGATGTAGTTGCGATATGTACCGGGTTCCATGGCATAATCGAGGGGAGTGGAATGCCTATAGTTATCCATGGATTTTGTCGGGATGGCAACGAAACCATCGGGTTAACTGCGACCATGGATGGGGGTGATGATTTCTAGAGCATTCTCACAAAGATGTTTTGTCTATTTTCAAAAATGTTTTCTATATTTTCAACAAAATATTTTCCAAGTACTTTCACTGGGTGTTGAAAACGGGTTTGCCAATTACTTATAGATTTATCAGTCCTACGCCTAATCAACGTATGACCGAATTTTTGTGAGAACGAGGATGGACTTGTTGAATATAAAAAGTATTTTTATAAAACTAATTTAGTTGTATTATATAGATTTTTTAAAGTGTTATAAAAATTATTAAAAAGTAATTTATCTGATTTTAAGTATTGAATAAATTCTGGCTTCGTTTCTTTTCGGGTACGAAAAGATTCTAAGGAGGGAGGAATGTGATAACCCGTATTTTGGACATCTGATAATTGGATAAGTAACTGGTTTATCCAATTGAACAGATAAAAATTCTAACAATAAAAGATATCTAGATATGTAAATGAATTTGAAAATATAAAGAAATTGAATTTTAAATATATGGATAAATATTTAATTGATAATCTCCTAATATAATTATTGAAGTTTGACAATATTAGTTTAAAAATCTTCTTTATAATTATTTTATTGGGCAAAATTCATCTTTTCAAAATTAATAAAAATGATTTTCTAATCATAATATAATATATATATATATATATATTGAATTGGAAGTTATGTTTTTAATAATTTTCAACAGGTATTTGAATTTGAATTTTATATTTTTAACATTTGGAATAGTATCTATATTTATTTATTTTTTATTAATGTATTATAGCTTAAAGATTTAAAATAGGATTTAATGAAGGATCATCTTTTTCTAAAATATATATTGTATGTATATATATAGATGATAGACATAAAAATATAAATAAATAAGTTTATATTGTTTAATTGAGTTATATACGTATAAATAAAAGAAAGTGAAAAGATAAAGATATATAACTAAATTTAAATTATTATAAAAATACATAAAAACACATAAAAACATGGATTCACAAATGTAAACAAATTCTCTTTGTGTAATTACAAATGTAAGCCTAAAATTTAGCTAATGACAAGTGTAATTAATTTTCTCTTCAATTTAACAAGTGTCATGTTTGTATTATTTTTTCTTTTTATTTTAAAAATTTATGAATAAAGAAGAAAAACAAGTTACAAATACATCTACTTCCATTTTCTTCATAATTTAAAAAAACAGAGAAAGAAGTAAATCAAACAACAATACTTTCAAGTTTCAAGTACAACTTGAAACAATTTAAGTAAAATCCATCTCAGTTTAAAACAAGATTTGAACATCTCAAAACTTTCAAAGTAAAACTGGAATCAAACAAGTTCAAGGATCATCAAGTCCAGTTTACAGATTTTCAAACTGCTCTGTTCAAACAAAAGAGGTGAGTAAACACTTAGAACCTGACATATCTTAATTGGCATGTGATGAATCTTTGAAGTATGATATGAATTTTGTTATGCATGTTGAAGAAAAAAAAAATTATTTTTGTACACATATGTGTGTTAGTATCTGTGTGCATAACTAGAAGCAAGCAAAAACATTCCTCTGTTCAAATATTACAGATATTAAACCTGATTTAAAAATTCAAATCATCAAACTAGATGATTTTTAGACTTTGACCTCTGATGTGATAACCCGAATTTTGGAAGTATCTGTAATTGGTAATTAATTGGGTTAATTAATAGAAATACTGAATTATAGATTGAACAAATGAATCTGATAATAAATATTTATATCTGGATAAATATTTATTTGATCATATCTTAATATAATCACTTAAATTTGACAAATTATTCTTTTAAAACAAATAATAATGATTGTTTGTATATATAGATTTAAATAGATTTTAAATAGATTATTATTTAAAAATTGAAATTTTTGTTTGTTTATATATATATATATACATACACATGTATATGTGTAACGATCGCGATTTTTCGTTGCCGAAAAATCGAACCGTTAGGGTTTTAGAAGAAGAAAGAGGTAGAAGAAGAAAGAAAAGAAAGAGAAGAGAAAAACAGAAAAAAAAAAAAAAAAAAAAAAAAAAACAAGTAACAGAACGAGAAATAATATCAGAATCTCACAGTCGCAGCGGAACAACATATAATAGATAAATGAATATTCATTAAAACAAAAGAACTATACATTTTTATACATTACATCACATTACATTACATCAATCAGAGTGTACAACAACAACAGCGGAAAAAGAAAAGATATATATACAATAGATAATAGACTACGCTATCTGGCTCGCCTCCAGATCTGCACAGCAACTCCCGAATCCAGAATAACCTGATAACCTAACTCTAGACTGCCCGTGTGGAAAATAGTGGGCACCCAGAGTTTAGGAAAGGAACAATAAACTCCAGGTCAGTCATGGGACTGGTGTGAGAACTCAAAACAGTTTATCTTTAAACAAGCAACAACAGAATTTAAATTTAACTTTCGAAATTCGAAATGCTTTTTGGAAAATGAAACTACCATAAGGCCTCCCGCCACACACACAATGCAAACGCAGAATTGGAGGAGATTTCCCCTTATGATAGTCAAAGATGCTTACTACGCGAAAATCAAATCATTTTTGATATTATTACTAGTGCATAGTGTAGAAAACAATTTCGAAAGTAGAATATAAATCCTAGCCAACATAGACATTCCGAACTATGCCTACTATAGCTACCATCCAAACAGTGGTGACCACCATAAGTGAATGGCAGGTAATACAACTAAAACCGTACAAGGCGCGTATTGGAGGAATGGATTTCCAACAAATGGTCAGGCTAAGGAACTTCCTACTGCCACATGGGATCGCCTCTGGCGGGACGTCCCGAGAACTAACGTTACGGTTAGATCTCTGCCAACACAAGGCCGGGTTACCTCTGTAACTAGGTAACTACTACACGAATATGCCATCCCCCGGTCCTTTGGGACCTTTATCCGAGCGCTCGATACCAACAACACCACACAGAAATAGATATAGTGTTTCCACATGAGTAAATATCTGGGCTCCATACCATGATACCACCCTTTTCCAGAAGGAAATGACATACCCTAAAGGGCGCGACCCTCATAACCTTGCCGCATATTCCTGTTTCGACCATTTCCGGGGAGTGAGGTCCTGACGAAGTCTCGTCCACAAAGCTACGCTTTGTGCAACAAAGCCATGCTTTGGGTCCACAGATGACCAAAGCAATAATCACAAAGATAAATGATCAAACAAATGATCATATCCAAACGATCAACCAATGATCATCACACAGCAGCACTCAGCATGCCACATTACCAGATTGGGAAATATCGCTGATAACCTTCAACTACATAACCTCTGAGCTCGTACGTCTCAGAGAAGGGTGTTAAGCTAAGAGAATAAATTCTCCGCCACCAACAGAAATGTATTTGAAAGAAATCTGCTCTATCTCTCAAAATGTAATGTCAGACATGTAACCATACAAGTCTGTTCCGGGTTCGAACAGAACCGAAGGCACTTCCAAGGAAGCCCTTGCAATCCGGGTATTCACAATTCCGATAAAATTTCCCATCACAAAGGAAATCTCCATATCGTAGCTAACAATGCGGAGACAATCGATAGGTCATCCTATCGTTTTCACAAATACCCGGTCTTCAACACCGGTCTTCAAATGCAATCCAAACGACGTATCGCATATTCGGAATGGGATATATGACACAAAGGTCCTCTCCCGGCTAAACCGAATAGCGAGCGCTTATTTTAAAAATAAGTGTGCATTCAATTTCAAACAATCACAACAATTACCATCCAAGGGTAAATACTGATAGTCGGTTATTTAACTATCAATAAAGATGCGCCACATCATCAGATTCCAAATAATTTTTCCAAAATTATTAAGTCCCAAAATATCTTTACAAGATATATATACACAATCTCCAAATAATTTCCCAATTTATTTGCTTTACCAAAACACCTTCACAATAAAATTTTCCACACTTTACCCATTTGAAAACCCATTTCAAATTAAACACCTTAACCATTTGAAAACAAATTTCAAATTACATTAACCATTTGCAAACCAATTTCAAATAACCTTAACCATTTGAAAACTAATTTCAAATCACCTTAACCATATATACCTTTTGAAAACAAATTTCAAATCACCAAATAAATCTTTACCGATTTATTTTTTTAACTTACGTTTCAAATTCGTAAAATTATATCCCATACTTCAAAATAAATCAACATTTATTTTTAAACAAATTTCCCTTCCTATTTATAAATTCCAAAGTGAATTTCCAATTTCCCAAATATCTACACATACACGATTTCAAATCAATTTCCATCTATTCACTTCGATTTACCTTTAAAAGGTGAATTTTCAAAATGTTCCATTTCATATTAGAAAATCATCTCTAAACTTATTTAATAATAAGTAATTCACACTTTAATTTATTTTCAACAATTTTGAAAATATTCAACATACTTAAGTTACCGTTAAGTATTTTATTCCATTCTCTTTGAGAAAACATTCTTTTATTCACATTTATTTGGGTTAAAAACGAATGTTGCGAAAAACATCGTTACGACAACCCAAAAACACTAGTATATGGATTTGAAATTAAAAATAGATATATAAATCCAATACTATACAAATTATCCCCTTCTGTTTCTCGAAAACGTCTATTTCAACAATCAATGTTGAAATCTATGTTTTCAATACTCAATACATTTTCAAACACCTTTAATTCGTTTTAAATTCCATTTAAAACATTCCTTTCCTAAAAACAAACCCATTTTATTTAATAATCTATTCAATATTCAAAATAGTGAATATAGCCCACTTAACAAATTCCCATATTTCAATTTATCAAATTCGATGGATTTCAAATTTATAAACATAGTTTATAAATTCCACTTCTATTATAAACCCCAATTTTATAAATCCCTTTATTAATCCGATGCAATTTACATAACCCAATTTCATACCCAAAAGCCATATTGTAAGTTAAATACTTATAATATTATTTATTTACCAAATCGTTCCTTTGAACTTCACCAATTTAAAATCTTATCACTTACAAGATTTCTTTATGGTTTATAATAATTTCAACTAATGAAATCTTCATTTATTAACAATTTCTACAAAATTCCCCTTTTTAATGCCCAAATCCATTTCTATAAGTTAATAACTTATAAACTTAAAATTTTCCAATAACCGTTCGTTTTATAAATTTCACATTTATTAATCTATAAATCCTAGTGAAATTCATGTTATACATCAACTTAACACTTTATAAATTTATCCTATAACTTCAATAATTTTTATTTAAAAACATCCATTTATAAAATCCTTTATATAAACCATTAATAATAATAACTTCCCAAAAACCAAATTTAACTATTTTATAAAAACCTATTATTGTTAAAAATTTCTTTTAAGTTATATTTTATAAAAATATAAATTTTAAAACATAAAATTTTATCCATCTATTTATTTTAAAATTTAATCAATTCAAAATTTTAATAAACCATATTCTTTGAAAAATCGATTTAAAACCCCTTTTAAATTCAAAACCGTTATTTTTAATTTTAAAAATTGAATCCGATGATGCAACAGCATCAGATGGTCAATCACGGGGATAAGTGTCATATATCAATATGATTATCAACAATCAACATAATATTTATAAACAAATAAATATGTGAGGAATCCAGTTGGATCCCTCCAACCTGTTACCCTGCAACCACAGACGTTAGCACAATACCAATTCCACTTCGAGGTGGAATATCGCGGTATATGGGATTTTATAAATATCCGCTTAATAGGCGGCGCAATAGGGTCTCATCCGCTATACGAGGCGGGAAATCAAATCCAATATATACATATGCCAATATATATATATTGCTATATATAATATATATCCTATTATATCTACTACCACAATCAATCAACAATTATCAATCAATATTAACTATTTAAAATTTTAAACCAAACAGTTTGATTGAGTGAGGAGTTCTCACCTTGGTTTCGGCGAGCGTTCGAAATTCAAATTAAACCGGACGGTGTCCGATTTAACCTAAATTTCTACTTGCCCGGAATGGATCCGGATCTGCACCATCGCGTAGTGCTCGACTCTGCGATTCCAACGCTTCCAAAATCATCGAAATCTGAGGTCGTATGAATTCGTTATGATTTTTACAAAGTTTGAATTAAATTGAAAACAAATTCTTTTCAAATTAAATAGCTTCACCAAAACGACACGGCCCAAGGCCCGCTTCGTCCTCCTTCAACAATCACGCGCGCCCTCAGGTAATAATCGAACCCATGCTCATCTCCTAGGGCACGAAATCGCCGCATCACCGAAGCCTTCGAGCTCGATCGGAGCTTGCCACCTCAGTCGCCTCCACCATCTCCACCCTCGCCCACGAACACAAGCAGCTCGGTGGCCCCAAGGCTCGGCAAAACGCACGTAAGCCCCATACGAACGCGGCCCTCCTGCCTCTCCTCTGGTCGACGATAGTCGATCTCAACCGTTGGATCTCACGAGCTCGGAGAGATCTACCTTTCTTCCGTTGGAAGTTTTCGAAATGAAAGCAAGGATTGAGAGATTTGGGAAGAAGAATGTAAATCGATTTCGGCCATTGACATATGCCCTAGCGGCGGCCGGTAAAATAAGCTAGGGTTAGAGATGATAATGAATATATAAATTAGTTTTAATATTATTTAATGAATATAATTTCTCGATTTAACAGTTTATGCAAACGACCTCAAATTCTCACGTTCCGACAGGCTATCCTGAGGTTTTTCCGCGTTCCGGACACAATGGAACAGGTTTCGTAAGCTAATTCGATCGTATGTGTGAGATATGGAATTAAACGATCAATTTAAATTAAAACCGATTTAAACGATTTCTAGGCGTTTTGGCTTGTACCGGACAAACGATATATCCGATTGACTTGAAATTTGAAATCTTGCAATAATATCATATTACGGATCCGATGAAACTGGTTTCGTCGAAATCCGAGACCGTTTGAAAAATGGCTATTTTTCAGTCGATAATTAAATATTAAAATATTCAATTTTTACAAATTAACTCCAAATTCAATTTTACAAGTTCTAAAATATTTCTATAACTTTAATATGATAAAATAAAATTTTCCAAATCATTTTCAATCATATTTAACCCAATATCTAATTATTTGTGGAATTTCACTATTAATTAATCGATTTAAATGACCAATTAAATCCAATATTCAAGAAATAACTTATTTAACTTAAAATTTTCACTTATAAACATTTAAAATTAATTAAATACTCAAATTTAAATTACTAAAAATTCTGGGTCGTTACAATCTTCCCCCCTTAAAAGAATTTCGTCCTCGAAATTGCAAGTTAAGGAGAATGATCCTAAACCGTTTATTATTTTTCCAAAGCTAATCAGTTTTATCAACTTTTTCAAACAAATCTTTTTATTAAGGATTTACTATCATTTCAATTAGCTTTCCAACTTCAATTTTAGGTTTCAAACAACTTTGTTTGCTTAACAATTCAAATTTAAATTTAAATTCAAATTTTCAACTTTCAAAATTTCTCAAAATTTTTCTAACTCCCTAAATTTTCGAAAAATTTCGCCAGCGTCTCCTTTGCGCGGCTCGATCGGTACGACTACAAAATGGCACCACGGCCCCTCAGAATCAAAAAGAAAAGAGAAAGCCAAGTGGCTGGAGAAGGAAATCATCAAATCTCATACTAAAATTGAAATACGTACCTTTTTGTCGAGCAATTCAATTTTTTAACTTTAAAATCAAAATCCCAATTCCTTTATACACCTGTATATCCTGCTAATAGTAGTACACAATTCCAACTTCAACATTCAAATCATTTTGCCAATTCAATTACAAAACCTTTCAACATATGCTTCTTATACATTTTTAGTTTGCTATTGAAGTTGCATATTCTTTCTCATTCATTTCCCATTAGTTTACATTCACTAATTAAATTCACATTGGTTCACTTTCAAATCAACTCGAATTCAATTCTATTCAAATTTATTTACTTCACTTTCAATTTGAATTCAATTACATAGTTTTCAAATGCGCTAATTCAATTTCATTAACACTTAATGAATTTACATACAATCAACCAACAAGCAAATAACGACCAATGTACATTCAATACAACCAAATTTATTTATTTTACTTACATTCAATTTGGTTCAACTGTTTTAATTTCAATTGGTTTAACATTCACTTGATTTTCATTCTACTATTCAACTATTTTCAAATGAATTTACACTTGCATGCATCATTTCATATCAACTTATTCATATTCTATTGATTAACATTCAATCCATGCTTTAATTCAATTGCTAGTTCTTTTTACAAATAAAATTGAATTTCATTTATATAACTTAAGTTCACATCTTTAACAATTTCATTTACTCACTTTATTCACTTACTTTGATATTAACATCAATTCTTTCAACATTACTTAACTTGCATTCCATTTCAACTTTATTTACATCATTTAATTCACCTGATTATTTAACTTTGATACAAATATCAATTTTTATTCAACTTTGCTTAAGTTATTCCATTTAAACATCATTTGTTAATTAAACTTAAGTTTTACTTATCAATTCAATTCGGATTTTAAATTCCAAAGTAAATCCCATTTAACTTTTACTTAAGTCAAATTCATATCAATATTCAAATTCATATTCCATTTTACTTAACTTAATTGTTTAACCACTTCAACAACTGGTTTCACTTACATTTTCCCATTCTATAAGTTATAAAACTTATTATTCAACTTCTAACTTATATTATAAGTTCAAAACCTTTTTCACTTATATTTATCAACTTCAAGTTGAATTTTAATTTTCAAATTTGTTTATTACAACAAAACTTCAATTTTTAAATTCATTTTTGTAGCAAATCCATCACATAGAAACTCGAAAATGATACTGATGATGCTGCAGTCATCACCCTTATTATTTCCCAGTGACAATAGTGAAATCAATGCTAATTATTCTTTCAAAAAGTTTTCTTTTATTATTCATAAGTCACTTTTATAAACCTTTTACTTATATAATTTTTACTTCTTATATACATACATGATTATCTTACAATTGTAAATCATCATTAATTATTATTTCATCTTATGATTCATTGGTTTATACCATTATTCTTTTACAATAGTTGCTTTTATTAGCTTATTCAAACAACTTTTAATTATTTTATATATATATATATCATTTACAACAACCAAGCAATCAATTATATACACACTTCAATAATTCTTGAAAAATTATTTTCTTTATATACAAAATATAATCAAGGTAAAATTATTTCATTTACCCAATTTAAAACAATATTGTGTCGAATTGTTCTATTCAAGTGTTTAGAAACCCCTTCGATTCAGTTTTCGAGGCTGCGCCGACGAAGGTTCATATACCACTCAACAAACCAATCATCACAATATAAAACAATTTTATACTCACTAACAAATACGCACTCATATCTATTATTACACTCACACTCATTCTAGAGTACTGCTGACTCTATCTCTAATGAGTAACACCCAACAGAGCAGGTTGTCGCTTAACCATATGCTCTGATACCAAATGTAAAGATCGCGATTTTTCGTTGCCGAAAAATCGAACCGTTAGGGTTTTAGAAGAAGAAAGAGGTAGAAGAAGAAAGAAAAGAAAGAGAAGAGAAAAACAGAAAAAAAAAAAAAAAAAAAAAAAAAAACAAGTAACAGAACGAGAAATAATATCAGAATCTCACAGTCGCAGCGGAACAACATATAATAGATAAATGAATATTCATTAAAACAAAAGAACTATACATTTTTATACATTACATCACATTACATTACATCAATCAGAGTGTACAACAACAACAGCGGAAAAAGAAAAGATATATATACAATAGATAATAGACTACGCTATCTGGCTCGCCTCCAGATCTGCACAGCAACTCCCGAATCCAGAATAACCTGATAACCTAACTCTAGACTGCCCGTGTGGAAAATAGTGGGCACCCAGAGTTTAGGAAAGGAACAATAAACTCCAGGTCAGTCATGGGACTGGTGTGAGAACTCAAAACAGTTTATCTTTAAACAAGCAACAACAGAATTTAAATTTAACTTTCGAAATTCGAAATGCTTTTTGGAAAATGAAACTACCATAAGGCCTCCCGCCACACACACAATGCAAACGCAGAATTGGAGGAGATTTCCCCTTATGATAGTCAAAGATGCTTACTACGCGAAAATCAAATCATTTTTGATATTATTACTAGTGCATAGTGTAGAAAACAATTTCGAAAGTAGAATATAAATCCTAGCCAACATAGACATTCCGAACTATGCCTACTATAGCTACCATCCAAACAGTGGTGACCACCATAAGTGAATGGCAGGTAATACAACTAAAACCGTACAAGGCGCGTATTGGAGGAATGGATTTCCAACAAATGGTCAGGCTAAGGAACTTCCTACTGCCACATGGGATCGCCTCTGGCGGGACGTCCCGAGAACTAACGTTACGGTTAGATCTCTGCCAACACAAGGCCGGGTTACCTCTGTAACTAGGTAACTACTACACGAATATGCCATCCCCCGGTCCTTTGGGACCTTTATCCGAGCGCTCGATACCAACAACACCACACAGAAATAGATATAGTGTTTCCACATGAGTAAATATCTGGGCTCCATACCATGATACCACCCTTTTCCAGAAGGAAATGACATACCCTAAAGGGCGCGACCCTCATAACCTTGCCGCATATTCCTGTTTCGACCATTTCCGGGGAGTGAGGTCCTGACGAAGTCTCGTCCACAAAGCTACGCTTTGTGCAACAAAGCCATGCTTTGGGTCCACAGATGACCAAAGCAATAATCACAAAGATAAATGATCAAACAAATGATCATATCCAAACGATCAACCAATGATCATCACACAGCAGCACTCAGCATGCCACATTACCAGATTGGGAAATATCGCTGATAACCTTCAACTACATAACCTCTGAGCTCGTACGTCTCAGAGAAGGGTGTTAAGCTAAGAGAATAAATTCTCCGCCACCAACAGAAATGTATTTGAAAGAAATCTGCTCTATCTCTCAAAATGTAATGTCAGACATGTAACCATACAAGTCTGTTCCGGGTTCGAACAGAACCGAAGGCACTTCCAAGGAAGCCCTTGCAATCCGGGTATTCACAATTCCGATAAAATTTCCCATCACAAAGGAAATCTCCATATCGTAGCTAACAATGCGGAGACAATCGATAGGTCATCCTATCGTTTTCACAAATACCCGGTCTTCAACACCGGTCTTCAAATGCAATCCAAACGACGTATCGCATATTCGGAATGGGATATATGACACAAAGGTCCTCTCCCGGCTAAACCGAATAGCGAGCGCTTATTTTAAAAATAAGTGTGCATTCAATTTCAAACAATCACAACAATTACCATCCAAGGGTAAATACTGATAGTCGGTTATTTAACTATCAATAAAGATGCGCCACATCATCAGATTCCAAATAATTTTTCCAAAATTATTAAGTCCCAAAATATCTTTACAAGATATATATACACAATCTCCAAATAATTTCCCAATTTATTTGCTTTACCAAAACACCTTCACAATAAAATTTTCCACACTTTACCCATTTGAAAACCCATTTCAAATTAAACACCTTAACCATTTGAAAACAAATTTCAAATTACATTAACCATTTGCAAACCAATTTCAAATAACCTTAACCATTTGAAAACTAATTTCAAATCACCTTAACCATATATACCTTTTGAAAACAAATTTCAAATCACCAAATAAATCTTTACCGATTTATTTTTTTAACTTACGTTTCAAATTCGTAAAATTATATCCCATACTTCAAAATAAATCAACATTTATTTTTAAACAAATTTCCCTTCCTATTTATAAATTCCAAAGTGAATTTCCAATTTCCCAAATATCTACACATACACGATTTCAAATCAATTTCCATCTATTCACTTCGATTTACCTTTAAAAGGTGAATTTTCAAAATGTTCCATTTCATATTAGAAAATCATCTCTAAACTTATTTAATAATAAGTAATTCACACTTTAATTTATTTTCAACAATTTTGAAAATATTCAACATACTTAAGTTACCGTTAAGTATTTTATTCCATTCTCTTTGAGAAAACATTCTTTTATTCACATTTATTTGGGTTAAAAACGAATGTTGCGAAAAACATCGTTACGACAACCCAAAAACACTAGTATATGGATTTGAAATTAAAAATAGATATATAAATCCAATACTATACAAATTATCCCCTTCTGTTTCTCGAAAACGTCTATTTCAACAATCAATGTTGAAATCTATGTTTTCAATACTCAATACATTTTCAAACACCTTTAATTCGTTTTAAATTCCATTTAAAACATTCCTTTCCTAAAAACAAACCCATTTTATTTAATAATCTATTCAATATTCAAAATAGTGAATATAGCCCACTTAACAAATTCCCATATTTCAATTTATCAAATTCGATGGATTTCAAATTTATAAACATAGTTTATAAATTCCACTTCTATTATAAACCCCAATTTTATAAATCCCTTTATTAATCCGATGCAATTTACATAACCCAATTTCATACCCAAAAGCCATATTGTAAGTTAAATACTTATAATATTATTTATTTACCAAATCGTTCCTTTGAACTTCACCAATTTAAAATCTTATCACTTACAAGATTTCTTTATGGTTTATAATAATTTCAACTAATGAAATCTTCATTTATTAACAATTTCTACAAAATTCCCCTTTTTAATGCCCAAATCCATTTCTATAAGTTAATAACTTATAAACTTAAAATTTTCCAATAACCGTTCGTTTTATAAATTTCACATTTATTAATCTATAAATCCTAGTGAAATTCATGTTATACATCAACTTAACACTTTATAAATTTATCCTATAACTTCAATAATTTTTATTTAAAAACATCCATTTATAAAATCCTTTATATAAACCATTAATAATAATAACTTCCCAAAAACCAAATTTAACTATTTTATAAAAACCTATTATTGTTAAAAATTTCTTTTAAGTTATATTTTATAAAAATATAAATTTTAAAACATAAAATTTTATCCATCTATTTATTTTAAAATTTAATCAATTCAAAATTTTAATAAACCATATTCTTTGAAAAATCGATTTAAAACCCCTTTTAAATTCAAAACCGTTATTTTTAATTTTAAAAATTGAATCCGATGATGCAACAGCATCAGATGGTCAATCACGGGGATAAGTGTCATATATCAATATGATTATCAACAATCAACATAATATTTATAAACAAATAAATATGTGAGGAATCCAGTTGGATCCCTCCAACCTGTTACCCTGCAACCACAGACGTTAGCACAATACCAATTCCACTTCGAGGTGGAATATCGCGGTATATGGGATTTTATAAATATCCGCTTAATAGGCGGCGCAATAGGGTCTCATCCGCTATACGAGGCGGGAAATCAAATCCAATATATACATATGCCAATATATATATATTGCTATATATAATATATATCCTATTATATCTACTACCACAATCAATCAACAATTATCAATCAATATTAACTATTTAAAATTTTAAACCAAACAGTTTGATTGAGTGAGGAGTTCTCACCTTGGTTTCGGCGAGCGTTCGAAATTCAAATTAAACCGGACGGTGTCCGATTTAACCTAAATTTCTACTTGCCCGGAATGGATCCGGATCTGCACCATCGCGTAGTGCTCGACTCTGCGATTCCAACGCTTCCAAAATCATCGAAATCTGAGGTCGTATGAATTCGTTATGATTTTTACAAAGTTTGAATTAAATTGAAAACAAATTCTTTTCAAATTAAATAGCTTCACCAAAACGACACGGCCCAAGGCCCGCTTCGTCCTCCTTCAACAATCACGCGCGCCCTCAGGTAATAATCGAACCCATGCTCATCTCCTAGGGCACGAAATCGCCGCATCACCGAAGCCTTCGAGCTCGATCGGAGCTTGCCACCTCAGTCGCCTCCACCATCTCCACCCTCGCCCACGAACACAAGCAGCTCGGTGGCCCCAAGGCTCGGCAAAACGCACGTAAGCCCCATACGAACGCGGCCCTCCTGCCTCTCCTCTGGTCGACGATAGTCGATCTCAACCGTTGGATCTCACGAGCTCGGAGAGATCTACCTTTCTTCCGTTGGAAGTTTTCGAAATGAAAGCAAGGATTGAGAGATTTGGGAAGAAGAATGTAAATCGATTTCGGCCATTGACATATGCCCTAGCGGCGGCCGGTAAAATAAGCTAGGGTTAGAGATGATAATGAATATATAAATTAGTTTTAATATTATTTAATGAATATAATTTCTCGATTTAACAGTTTATGCAAACGACCTCAAATTCTCACGTTCCGACAGGCTATCCTGAGGTTTTTCCGCGTTCCGGACACAATGGAACAGGTTTCGTAAGCTAATTCGATCGTATGTGTGAGATATGGAATTAAACGATCAATTTAAATTAAAACCGATTTAAACGATTTCTAGGCGTTTTGGCTTGTACCGGACAAACGATATATCCGATTGACTTGAAATTTGAAATCTTGCAATAATATCATATTACGGATCCGATGAAACTGGTTTCGTCGAAATCCGAGACCGTTTGAAAAATGGCTATTTTTCAGTCGATAATTAAATATTAAAATATTCAATTTTTACAAATTAACTCCAAATTCAATTTTACAAGTTCTAAAATATTTCTATAACTTTAATATGATAAAATAAAATTTTCCAAATCATTTTCAATCATATTTAACCCAATATCTAATTATTTGTGGAATTTCACTATTAATTAATCGATTTAAATGACCAATTAAATCCAATATTCAAGAAATAACTTATTTAACTTAAAATTTTCACTTATAAACATTTAAAATTAATTAAATACTCAAATTTAAATTACTAAAAATTCTGGGTCGTTACAATATGTATATTTGAGTTGATATTTAAGTTGGATTTTTAAATTGAATTTGGGTTTAAACTTGAAATTACAAACTCTACATTTTAATACCTATATATTGTACAAGTTGTATACGTATAAAGATATTAAAGATAAGAATATAAAATTATAAAATTATGCATATTTAAAGAAAAGTTCATAAACATAAATACATATTAGCATAAATACATATAAAACATGTGAGGTATTTGAATATAAGTTTGAACACTTGTAAAATATCTCATTTTTGCATATTAACACTTGTAAGAAAATGATTATTTACATTGACAAATGTAATCTTAGTTTAACAAATGGCATTTTTAGGTAACATGTAATAAATAGAAAAAAAGCAGACTATTTTCTTCATGTTGCAAATCTAAAACCATCAAAAACCAAAGAAAACAGAAAATACAAAACACATCCTCACAAAGAAATCACAAACCAGATCAATTCAACTCAAACAAAATCAAAACTTGTAAACAAAATAAAATCAAAGCAAAGATCAGGTTCAGATTCATTTCAAACCTGGAAAATCAAAGTAATAGAATCATTTCCAGTTTCAAGAGCTTTTAAATTTATAACTCGATCGAGTTAAAGAAGAGAGAATGCGGTTCCAATTCCAGATCATTTCATAAGGTATTCAAACTTGAAATCTTAAAGCAAGAAAAACAAAGATAAAATCCAGATTTCAATTTCAAAAGCCTGAAAGCAGGCCAGGATCAAGCTTTTGGCTTCAAGATCAAAACAGATCCAGATCAAAATAGTTCCAGGCTCTGTTCAATTTATAAGGTTGGTAAAATTTGGAAATCTGATATATTTTAAAACTAGCAAGTCATGATCTTATAAGTAGTGATCTAAATTACACTGTGCATGTTGTTTAAAAGTGATTTTAAGTATATATATATATCTCTGTGCGTGTGTGTTAATAATTATACATGGCTGAAACATGAAATGTAAACCTCTGTTCAAACTGAAATGGTGAGTAAACCAAAGTTTTAACAGTTTAAAACCAATATATGTGGTAAATATTGAAGTAAGTTGTGATGTATGTTTGGATATATGTTGCATGTTTGTTTTAGCTGAATGGATACATGTATACATAGAAAATTGTGTGTATGTCTGAAACACCTGAACATATTCCCTGTTCATTTCCAGGCTTAAATATACAAATAAAATTCAAATTTGCAACCTTTCCTAATCATTTCCAGGCTTAAATATACAAATAAAATTTGTTTATAACAACAGGGTTTGAATATAAAAATTATTTCCAGATTTTTTTGAAGGGTAGCCTTATTATTAGGAAGGAAGAACGGTTAATTTAAAATCATATCAAATTCTCGATCATGATAATTGTTAGATTTAGGAGTATAATTTGACTTATCATCGAAAACTAGGAATTTTAAAGCAAAATTTAAGATTTTTAGTTCACTAAATCATTAGAAATTGTAGGGTGAACGGAATTGACATTTTTGCCAATTCTCGGTGATCGATGGCGATCTTTGGGTCGGGATCACCACTGAGGGTAGCCTGGAGGATATAGATTTAAGGAAAAATGGTTAAAAAAATTCTGATGTTCGAAGCGGTGTAATTTCGTCGAACTAGGGTTCGACTTGCAATTTGGGTTGGCCGGGTTTTGATGATTGTCGCGACGTCGACGAGATATTTCAGGAGATCACGATGGTGGATCATGGCTGGAGGTTGAGGAGGAGCTTCGGTGTAATCGACGTGAACTCTGGTGGTAGGATCGTCGGTGGCGAGAGGATTTGATTATCTGTAATGGTTCCAGTTTCAATTGAGTGTCTTGTTTTCAATCTTTGGTTGAATTCGTCGAATTGGATGGTCGGGTAGGTAAGGGAGATGGTCGTCGACTTGATGAAGTTAGCGGCGTCGATCGATGGTGGCCGGAGCGGATGTGCACGTGCATATGCTCGGTTGTGTTGCTGTCGTTAGCTGTGGAAGATAGGGCGACTTGATGTCGTGTTCGTGCATTTTGATATGCGACTCGAAGTAGGGGAGTTTGGAAATGACTTGAGACTGGCTCGAGTTTTTAGTAGGTTTGACTCGGGTTTTGACCTGAGGGGATTCCCTATTTTAATCTTAAGCAAAATTTTGGAAAGAAATGAAGTTTTAAAATTTTTAACAAGGTAAATAGAGTTTTTTGTTATGGGCATTTTATAATAGGAACAGTTTGTTTCAAAGTAAAGGAAATCAAGTTTAAAGGTAAAGGTATGTTCAACAAATTTTTTTCCAAGTTAAATATTATTCAAGGTTCCAAAGTAAAGTATTTAAATCAAGTTTAAGTTAATAAAATGATTTGATTTCAAAGGATTGTAATTAAGTTATGTGATTCGTTTAACTTAAACTTGTTAAGTTAAATTCTGTAGTTATTTTAAATCTTAATTTAGAAATGTAATTAAGTGTCGATTAGAAGAATAAAATGATTTTAAATCATATGTTAATGATAATTTAGCAAGTTAGTAAGATAAATGTGTTATCTTAAAATTTATTAGGGATTAATTTATTAATAATTAAAGATAAATTAGCAAATAATTAAGGATTAATTAACTAGTAACTAAGAGTAAATTAATTAAGTTTTATTAATTGATCATTAAGGTTTATTAATTAATAATTAAGGGATAATTAATTACAAATGAGGCTAATTGAGGTTAACTAATGAAAGTGATTAATTTAATAATTACTTCTTAAATATAGTTAATTAAAAGAATGATTAATTACTAGAAGTGATTAAGGATCATTAATAAATGTCATTAATTAATTAAAGAGTAATTAATGTGAATGGTTAAGAATAATTAATCTACGAGATTTACTAAAGATTAATTACTTAATGCAATTAAAGAATAATTGATCAAAGAGTATTAATTAAGATGGATGAATATTGTATGATAAATTAATTGGTTTGTAATTAATTAATAAGCAGGATTTAAAAGTAATTAAAGTAATTGATTTAATTCAATTGTGGTTAATTAAATTAATTAGTGATGGTATGGTTGATTAATCTATGAATGGTTGGATGATATTGTGTTCCATAGATCAGTTGATATCTCTGGTATGTGATGTGTGATGCTATGTGGTATAATATATTGCGTTATAACAGTGACATCCTGTATTTAAAGTTGAATTGTATTTCATTTGAATAACTTGGATTAAGATGACATGGGATTCGAAGAGACCGGAGTCGGGTGTTTGTAAATACCTGAAACCACATCGATTAGAAATATGCAATAATTCTTTATATGTTATATCAATAGGCTGGAATGGAATAATGTGGACCCTTGAAACTAAGTAAAGATACTTAGGGATTGATTTGTGAAATTGGTATTGACTATAACAGGTAATGAACTCGTAGTGAAGTACGAGTTACCTGGGTTTCCTTTTAAATTTGAACGTAGTATTTCAAATTATATGAGCTTACTCACGCTGGTTTCCAACCTGACCCAGGTGTTACTTTGATGTAATGCTCGGGTCAGACCGAGTATTACAGATTTTTAGGTTAGTACGTTCTGAAGCTTAGAAGGCGAGCTGGATGGCAGGAACGTATGGAGTGTTTCTGCTGTGATATATTTCCGTTTATCTGAGACATGTTGATTTTTATATGTCCAGTGTTTGTGTATGTGTGTAACTCTGATGTATTAAAAAGTGACATACACAGTATTCTTTTGTAAACTGTTATTATTTGATATTATATTTTATCCGCTGCGAATGTGAGAATCTGTGTTTTGTTCTGTTTTATCTTCTATCTCTTTTCTTCTTTTTCCCTAACTATCTAGAATTTTCGGGATCGAAAATTCTGGGTCGTTATAGTTGGTATCAGAGCGAAGGTTAAGCGAGATCCTTGGCTTTGGTGGGTTTACTCATCAAGAATAGGGTTAGTGTTACCCTAGGATGAGTTGATTGTGTGTGTGTCTATATATATATATATATATATATATATATATATATATATATGAGAGCGTACTTGTTATTTTTATTATATAAAGATTTAAAGAAAATGGTTTTAATGAATGAATTTTTATAAAAGCTTTTATTATATATATAAAGCAATAATTGGTTATTAAATAAGTAATTAAGGAATGTAGATATACATATCCAAATAAGGATTGGATAAAATGAACTATACAAAAAAGATCAATTAAATTTGGTTTCAAACCAGAAAATAGAATGGTTATTGTGTTTAAATGGGATGATTGTTTTCTAATAAACAAATAAATGTCTTAAGGAAGTAACCATTAAATGAGAATAACTTGTAAGTTAGAAAGGATGTAAGTTGAGAAGTTTTGACTTCTAAGTCTAGAAACATTTGAAATTATTTTCAAATGTTAAGAGGAATAATAAATATTATTCTGAATATTTCAAAGGTGATCTTATTTAAAATAAGTGTCGAAAGCCTTAAAGAAAATTGTTTTGGATTAAAAACCAAAAGTGGTTTAAAAGTTTAAGGTGTAACTTGGAGTGCAAAGGAAATAATCTGGTATATATAAGGGATATACATAATATCAAAGATAATTTGAAATAAACTCTAAATGTTGAGTTTAAAATTTGGAATGAGATGTGATACCCAAGGTGATAAGTTTTTGAACTTCTAAGATTATTAATGTGAAGTTTAAAATTTAAAATGGGAATTCAAATTGGGTAAGGTTGGCTGGATTTAGTAATTTGAATTTAACTTTGGGAAAGTTAAATAAGTCAACAAGCAACCTGAATTGGAAATTCCAAGATGAAATTGGGATTTAACTTGGAAAGTTAAATGGTTAATTTGAATTGGGAATTTGTGTGATCTCAAAATGGGTTTGATATCTAGAAATTGGAAATGGATGGATGTTTTAAATAATTTGAATGATATCATCATGTTGTTATTAATAATCTTTAAGCTGAAATTGGATTTGTTTAAATGAATAAAGAAATAGGGTATTGTAACAACCCTGTATTTTCTGATTATTGTAATTGTATATTTTAATTATTTTAATTTAAATTCCTAATTTAAAAACTTTATTTTATTTACTAAAATTAATATATTTTGTTAATTTAAATATAAATGTTGATTTTAATGTGGATTAGAATTTTCAAACATGCATAAATTGAATATTTCCAGAAAATGTTGATTTTGGTCAAAATAGTCAAACTTTGACTTTTAACTTAAAATTTTAAAAGTTTGAAATTTTAAATTTTATCTTTTATTATGAAAATAGATTTAATAACTTGAACATTGCTTTTTGTTTCGTGGAAAACGGAGTTAAACTGCAAAAGATATGTACATTTCAATTTTGAGTGTAAATTGTTTATTTTGCAATTTTGTTATTTTAAATTGTATAAATTTTATTTTTCTTTGTCATATTTTATTTTAATATGTTTTAATATGTTATATTATGTATATTTTGACTTTTAAATATTTTTGAAATGATAATAGAATTTTTCTAAAATTTACTATGATGATTTCCTATTTTTAAAAGGCTGTTTTCCTTTTTCTGCTATTTTCTTCATCTAAACTATATTTAAATTAAAATTTATTTATTTATTTTTGTGATTTCCTTTTTATTTTGTGTTCTTATCTTTATTTATAAATATTTTTAAGTACATAAAAAATTTTCCCAAGTTCATTGCACTTATTTTTCATATTTTCAAGACTAGTTGCAAATTTTGCTGTTTTATTTATTTAAACTATATATAATTAATAATTAATTAATTTATTTTTGTTTATTTACTATATTTTCGTATTTTAACTGAATTTATATATGTTTTTCAGTTATATAAAAATTTAAAAAGAAATAATGAATATATGAAGAGTTTGAGATCTTTTGTATGCTTAGTCCTTTTGCATTCCGACCTTTCACTTTCCAAACTCCATTCATCAATGCTTTGGCAGTACCCTACTCCATCTTTCAGCCACATTCCTCACTCTTTCTCACGAAAATTTTATCATCTTTCTTGAGAAAAAAACTCATGGCCATTTGTTTTACAAAAATTTGGTAAATTCTATCATCTTTCTTCTTGTTTTTATGATTTTCCTATTGATTTTTGCATTGATCCTTCTTGTGTTTTGCTAGGCCTATCCTCTACCACCACCACTACCATCCTCTCCACCATCATCTCCAGCAGCTCATAAGCCTCTCCTCTGACCAAGACAGTAGCCATGACCATCCGTTGATGTTGCACCACAAAATTTGCACAAAAGTCCACCAAACTAGCCTAGCCAAACCCTTAAGGCCACAGCCTTCATTTTTAACCTAAACCACCTACATGGCCGCCGCCACCAGTCCCTCCACCACCTCTGGCCGCCACTCCATCCACCACCTGACCATCCCCTTGCATGACCAAGCCCAAGACATGGTAGGCCGAACCTATAGTTGCACCAAAAATCCACTTAATTGCCTTGACTTTTGTATTTCTCATGTCACAACTTCCACTCCTTCATATCCAAGTTAGGCCGAGCCATATGAACCCATATTGACCCAAACCTGAGCCATGTTGGCATCTAGGCTGAGCCTAGTATGATGAGAGCAAGCCCATTTGATCATGTGACAAGCTTATGTTGTCGTGTGCAAGTCTTTTGCTTCTAAGGTTTGGTCATCTCTTTTGTTTTGCAACTGTTCTACAAACTAAAGTTGTTGATTATATTTGTATGTCGATATCTATGTTTGTGCTTATGTATGTTATATTTTGTGTTGTTTACAAGGGTCTCCATCAATTCAAATCAAATCGTGCTTGTCGTGCCTTTGGAATCGCTCTTGTGTGTGTTGTTTGTCTCTAGCTTCGTAAAAGGTGAGTCTTTCTCACTCTGACATTTATACTTATGAAATAGTGAATTGATGACAAGTGTTTAGTAATATAAATATTTATGCAAGTTAATGATGATCATATGATATGTTATGCCATGTTATTACCATGTTAAAACTATTAATTATCACCTGACATATGATATATGACATTATATTGTGACACTGGCATTGTTTATATTGTTTATGCATATATTCACACTGCAAGTTCCCTGTTAGAATAGAATCACTATGGGTTGAAATGATACATACCCAAACAGACTTTAGATTAGGGAAAAATCGTTATGGGCTGAAATGATAGGCCTGAGCGATTTTTATTGTATTTTATTTGACTTGGGATTGCGGGTTTGAAATGATAGAACCCGGGTTTTCTTTGTAAACTGCGGATTGAAATGATATATATCCGTATCACTTGACCTAGGTTAGAAAATTATATACAGACCCCGTGGTATATTTTTAAATGATATTTATTAAAATATGTATTTTTAAAAGTATGAAATTTTGATTTAAAAATATATATTTTATGGTTTTAAGAAAATTAAATATTAAGTCTTGAAATTGTGAATTTGAGTTCGTAAATTTGAAGTAATTGAGATTTTAGACTTTAAATTTTATTTTAAAATGTAAATAAATAATGGAAATTAAATTTAAAGTTTTGAAATTTTATTTGAAGTAAAATTTTAAGTTTTATTTAATTTATATGTTAATAAACAGTGAATTTTGACTTAATAAATGAATGGAGTTTTTAAATTGAATATTTGATCTAAAAATTTTGTTGTGTTAAATCATATGTTAAAATGATTTTAAATGTGAAATTTTGAAGTCTAGAAATATGATTTTTGAGTTATAATAAAATTTGGAGTTTTATTATTTTTTTGAAAAGCAAAAATGAATTTGACAACATTTTTAAATGCTATTGTTTTGAATCTAACAATGTTTGAAATAACTAAATATCTATTACGACATTTTATAAATGCCGTTATTCTTGAACTAAACCATTTTTGGAAGCTATAAGCTACGATAGCACTTTATAAATGCTGTCGTTGCTATAATTTGACAATGTTTGAAATGTTATAGTTTTAACACTGTTTGAGTTATATTTTAAAGTGTTAAATGATTTAAATTTTGGAAATTGATTAATTGTGAAATTTAAGAAGTTTTGAATATATTTTAATATTTAAATTTGAAATTTTAAGGAATTTAAATTTGAATTTGAATTTAAGTAAGGTTTACTTGGTTATGTGTTAAATGGAATGAAATGTAATGAGATAAATGAATTTTGAATGGAATTTTTAATGTATTTTGTAATGATACTTGAAATGACAAATGAATGACTTATTCGATTTAAAAATGATATTTAAATTTGAGTATTTGAATTTGAATTCAAATAATGATTTGATAATAAGGTTTGGAAATGATTTGATCTTTATTTTGATAAAGAATATGAATTAGAATGATATGTACTTTTGATAAATGA
Organism: Allium cepa; assembly: GCA_030765085.1. NCBI lineage: Eukaryota > Viridiplantae > Streptophyta > Magnoliopsida > Asparagales > Amaryllidaceae > Allium > Allium cepa. Next base: position 435,573,604 of record CM060944.1, read on the forward strand.
ATATTTGAAGTTTATATTGGTATGAAAGGATATTTAGTTTAATTGTAAATTGAGTTTATTTAAATAGTATTGGATTTATGAAATGAATATTTCAAAACTAAGTAATAATGAAACTAGATTTGAGATATATGAAATTATAAAATTTAGTTTTGAAATGAGGGATATTAAAGCTTTGAAATTTATTAAAAATTGAATAGTTTAATTTGTGGATCAAATCTATATTTGAAAATGATATGATTTGAAATGGTTATTGGGAAATTTAATTGAAACTGATGGTTTGAATTGAATTAAGTTGGAAATTGAAAATTTGGGATTAATTGAATGAATTGTAAAATGTAAAGAATTAAATGAATATCCGATGATTTCAAATGTATGATTTTGAAATGTTATGATTTTCAAAGTGTAATTGTTTCAAGTATTTTTGGTTTCGAAAGAGTTATACTTTGAAAATATTATGATTTTGAAATGAATATATGTTTGAAATGTTTTTGGTTTTGAAGTATAAACTATTTTGATTGAATAAATAGTTTTGAAATAAAAATGGTTTTGGTTTCGAAGTATAAACTATTTTGAAAGAAATATAGTTTGAAATGAAATGATTTGATCTTTTTAAAGTATAAACTATTTTGAAATGACCACGGCGTTATAATAACGTTTGGTTGTTAAAGAGACCGGGATCGGAAGTTGTCATACTCTCTGCCAACTCCGAAAACAACTTTAACAACTGTGTACGCGGTGGAGATTCCATAATGAAGTAGGATCGTGGCGACGTTCTTGAGGTATATTACGTGGACCCAACTCCCGTGAGTTGGCATAAGGTGGCTAAAACAGAAGCGATCTCGGGCCAAAGGAGGTAGCACCTCTGGTCGGACACATTCCTTCGATACTATACTCTTACTGGTGATTGATTAGATGGCCATCTTCCGATTTTGATTGGGAGTGTGTTCCGAGGTGGGCGTATGTGGCTGCTGCGTTACCACCAGCCCGTGTGCGTAATTGGTATATCTACCCTGGCATTGCCTTGTGTGCCGTGTCACCTACCATACCGAGCCTTTACTACGAGTTTGTTTTTCTCCCGTAGCCCGTGTGGTATCCTCTGACAGTCACCCGGAGTGGAGATGGCATGATATTGGATGGACTACTGGGACTATTATGTGTGAAGGGTGATATGGGTAGCCCGGAACGCTATTTAAAAGTATGTTTATTTTACTGTAGACACTATTATAATAGCGCAATATTACTACATAGTAAATAGTTTAACGGATCCTTAAAGGATGGGCGATCCCAAGCATCCTTTAAGTTACTGATGCATTTTTGTTACTGTTCACTTGAGTTGATTTACAGTTCATAAGTATTTATGTCCTGACTCGAGTGTTTTGTTTTTTGCTTTATGCTCGAGTCAGATTGAGTGAGTTAGCATTCAAGATTCACCTTCGGAGTTGGAGCTTTCCTTGAAGATCCAGCCATCCATTTTGCTTTCTGTATCCAGTGATTTCAGTGATGTATTCTGATTTGTACCTGATGTATCTTGTTACTTTTTGTTGTATCATGTTTAACACTGATGTATCCTATTTTTATATAGTAGCTTCATGAACTACTATTTCTTTTAAATTCCGCTGCATTATTAAATACTCTGTATCTGTGATCTGTGATTATGTATTTACTGTATATTCTGAGATTTGCCAAATTTTATTTACAACGCGGTATTTTGAGCAATTCAAGTCCGACATGTGCGGATGCGAATGGTTGAAAATATCGGGTCGTTACAGTTGGTATCAGAGCTTTGGTAGCTCTAGGCAAAACTCAATATATAGGGTAAATGTATTTACAGAATCACTTTCATTCGAGTTAAACCTCTTCCTTTTGACTCGATTCTTTTGAATTTTGGAACGTTCCCTGCGGTTCCAAAATCCATTCTTATTCCCTAATATTCATCTTCATTTGATTTCGGAGTATCCCATAACTCCACTTCGAATGATCTTTATAGTGAATTGGCGGCCTCACCAGTATTCTAATTTTCTTGTAAAAGGGGTGAAACTCCTTTACAATTAGCATCGATTCACCAGAGATTTATATTTATCATCGGTTTAGATGCTAGTATCTCCTATTATCCCAAACTCTACATCTTGAGATCGAATGTCGATTTACCCAAGAAATCCACATCGGTCTTATTCTTTAAGTCACGGTTGACCGGGTTAAGCTTGCCCGCGATTTATATAAGCTTATCCATCTTTCTATTCTGTTATTTAATTATCTCATCTTTGTTTCCAACTTATCTTCAAATTATTCTTGAAGTGTATTTGTAAACTAATATTTAAAATGTTTTATATATTGTGTTGTTTGAGTTGTTGATGTTGATTTGGGTTTCTAATCGATTCGTCTGATCAACGCTATCGATAAGATTTTCAAAACACTTGAACAGAGCAAACTGACACAATATGTTTTTAAAATTTAGTAATGAAATAAATTTTGTGAAATAAATTTTGTAACTATATTATAAATATTTATCTGGATTTTATTTGAATTGGTTGTTAAGAAATAATATTTGATTTTATATATCATTTTCTATTGTTTCATATATCTAATTGAACTATAAAACATGGTTATAAATTTATTTGGAAATTTAAAATAAATGTAAAACAAGAATTTGAGAATTTAATTTCCGATGTATTTCAAACTTTGTGTTTAAAGTTTTAAAGGATATATTATTTAAAGTATTTTCGAATAGAAATTTGTTTCCAAAGAATTTTAAATTTAAATTTAGTGCTCTTCTCTTTGTCGCTGGAAAATAATTTCGATGATGACTGCAGCATCATCGACATTCATTTTCAAGTTTCGAAGTGAAGAGACCATTCTGTAGTCTTGCTACAGTTTTGTTTTGGAAAAATTTAATTGATTTTAATTTCTAAAATAAGACTGGATTTATAACATATGCTGATGTATGATTTAAATTTGAATGGATATATATATATATATATAGTATATGAGCATTTATTTATCTCTAAATAGTTTGGAATTTATCAGAAATTTAATTCCTAAATTTTATCTTCAAAGATAATTTCTAAGTATAATCTCAAGATTTGGATAAATATTCAAGCTTGAAATAATTTAATTAGAAAGTTTTATTTGTATAATACACAATTTCATTCCAATATAACTTACCTTAGTTTTCAAAAGTTGAATATGTAATTGGATAATATACAATATAAAAAAAAGATTTTATAAATAAAATTTGAGTGGTTATTATAAATGTTATATACTTAAATTTAAGTTATAAAAGGATTAGCAGAGGTAAATAAAGAAAAAGGGTAATGGAATAATTTACAATATAAAATGATGATAAAGGAACTAAGAATAAATTTAAGGCAGTTGCAATGAGTGTGAGTATATTTAACATAGGTGATAAAATATATTGAGAGGAATAAATTTAATTTTAATTAGTAGTGAAGAAGAATTAAATTTTATTTGGCACATTCTGAGTATAATAAAAGATTTTTTTTTTCATGCTTGTGTTCTTGATTCTGGAGGATGTTGGAAAGATCATCTCCACCTTGTTAAACTTACCTATAGCAACAGTTATCAGGTATAATTTTAATCTTCTTGTCATCTTGTCTTAATACTATTTCATTCAATCTTTTTCTGCGCTTTCCCGTACCTCATTCCTTTTCGGGGACGAAAAGTTTTGAGTGGGGGAGAGTGTAACAACCCTGTATTTTCTGATTATTGTAATTGTATATTTTAATTATTTTAATTTAAATTCCTAATTTAAAAACTTTATTTTATTTACTAAAATTAATATATTTTTTTAATTTAAATATAAATGTTGATTTTAATGTGGATTAGAATTTTCAAACATGCATAAATTGAATATTTCCAAAAAATGTTGATTTTGGTCAAAATAGTCAAACTTTGACTTTTAACTTAAAAATTTAAAAGTTTGAAATTTTAAATTTTATCTTTTATTATGAAAATAGATTTAATAACTTGAACATTGCTTTTTGTTTCGTGGAAAACGGAGTTAAACTGCAAAAGATATGTACATTTCAATTTTGAGTATAAATTGTTTATTTTGCAATTTTGTTATTTTAAATTGTATAAATTTTATTTTTCTTTGCCATATTTTATTTTAATATGTTTTAATAGGTTATATTATGTATATTTTGACTTTTAAATATTTTTGAAATGATAATAGAATTTTTCTAAAATTTACTATGATGATTTCCTATTTTTAAAAGGCTGTTTTCCTTTTTCTGCTATTTTCTTCATCTAAACTATATTTAAATTAAAATTTATTTATTTATTTTTGTGATTTCCTTTTTATTTTGTGTTCTTATCTTTATTTATAAATATTTTTAAGTACATAAAAAAATTTCCCAAGTTCATTGCACTTATTTTTCATATTTTCAAGACTAGTTGCAAATTTTGCTGTTTTATTTAATTAAACTATATATAATTAATAATTTATTTATTTATTTTTGTTTATTTACTATATTTTAGTATTTTAACTTAATTTATATATGTTTTTTAGTTATATAAAAATTTAAAAATAAATAATGAATATATGAAGAGTTTGAGATCTTTTGTATGCTTAGTCCTTTTGCATTCCGACCTTTCACTTTCCAAACTCCATTCATCAATGCTTTGGCCGTACCCTACTCCATCTTTCAGCCACATTCCTTACTCTTTCTCACGAAAATTTTATCATCTTTCTTGAGAAAAAAACTCATGGCCATTTGTTTTACAAAAATTTGGTAAATTCTATCATCTTTCTTCTTGTTTTTATGATTTTCCTATTGATTTTTGCATTGATCCTTCTTGTGTTTTGCTAGGCCTAGCCTCTACCACCACCACTACCATCCTCTCCACCATCATCTCCAGCAGCTCATAAGCCTCTCCTCTGACCAAGACAGTAGCCATGACCATCCGTTGATGTTGCACCACAAAATTTGCACAAAAGTCCACCAAACTAGCCTAGCCAAACCCTTAAGGCCATAGCCTTCATTTTTAACCTAAACCACCTCCATGGCCGCCACCACCAGTCCCTCCACCACCTCTGGCCGCCACTCCATCCACCACCTGACCATCCCCTTGCATGATCAAGCCCAAGCCATGGTAGGCCGAACCTATAGTTGCACCAAAAATCCACTTAATTGCCTTGACTTTTGTATTTCTCATGTCACAACTTCCACTCCTTCATATCCAAGTTAGGCCGAGCCATATGAAACCATATTGACCCAAACCTGAGCCACGTTGGCATCTAGGCTGAGCCTAGTATGATGAGAGCAAGCCCATTTTCTTTGAATAAGTACGTAGGACGTGCGTATATTATTCTATTCGCGTAGTGATTTGATCCGGATTCGAGTATATAATTTCGAGATAGTTTATCGATTCGAGTTGGGATTTTTCACTCAATTTTCGACGGCGAATCTAGATATGGATTGTTGATTGGTTCTAGATATTCTCTATCATAGTTATGGCTATGCAAGGAGAATGACGGTTTTTGATCAAGAAACCAGATCTGAGTCCGCCCTAGGAAGTCGGGTGGACGGTACTAGTTCGAAAATGAAATTGTGTGATCGAGTGAGCGATCAGATTGATATAGCGCACGAATGATATGTGTACATCATATGAGTTTGAATGAATTGATATTGGAAATTTGTTGATAAGAACTGTAAAATGTTTTTGAAACGAAGAGTATGTTTTGTGAAATAAAGATGAAGTAAAATGGAAATTGGAAATTTCTATGATTAAAGGTTCACTTTATGAACAAAAGTAATGAGAAATCAAATTTGAATATTTAATTTGGAATAAACAAAGTTATGTATCTTTGTTATATATATGATAAAACTTCCTTTGTTGAATCTTTTACCCGAAGAAAAGGGTTTTGAAAGTTTGTGAAGTATAAAAAGGGAATTTATACAAGTTTGAAGTGATCCAAAGATTTTTTTAAAGTTATATATTTATATATATATATATATATGTATATACATATATGAAGGACCTTATGAAAATGATTTTGAGGAAAGGTTTTTGGAACCTATGGATTTTGGAAAGGCTTTTGATTTTAGGGTAAAATCAATATTGGAATTTGGAAAGCCTATTTGAGAATTATCGATTTTGGAATAATCGATTTTGAGAAAAAGAGATTTATATGGAATTCATACTAGATGTATGATTTGAAAGATACTATATGTGTATAGTATAAAGTGTTTTGAAATGGCTCTGGAGAAAAAGGCGCTCCCTTGTAATGAACTTCTCAGGAGTACCATAGGTTGGTACTGCCTTGAGCCTCTAAGGGGGAGGTTCTAAAGATGATCCTGTGAGGAGTCCGGACAAAACTAGTTCCTGAGGATTATGAGTAGTGTGTAGCGAACGTCGAGGACGTTGATGCCTATAGAGGCATTTGAGTTATGCTGTGACGACAGTTTAACTCAATGTCACTGCGATCTACTGCAGACCATAGCAAAAGTCGGGTATGCTGCTGAGAGCCAACAGTCTACGTTTGATTTTATATCGGCAGACTGTGATCTATGGTGACATAGCGAAAGTCGTGTGTGCTGCTGAGAGTCAATAGTCTACGTTTGATTTTATATCGGTAGAATGCGACCTATGTGGGAGTGGAGAAGTTTCATTTTTGGCAGCGAAAATCGAGGGCGCTAATGCCTACAGTTACATGGACTTTTGCTGTGGTGACAACGTAACCCTGGAATGTAACTACGACCTGCCATGGGTTCCATGGCATAATCGAGGAGCGCGGAGTGCCTACAGTTACATAGACTTTTGCTGCGATGGCAACGTAACCCAGGATGTAACTGCGACCATGGATGGAGGTGATGATTTCCAGAGCATTCTCACCAAACATATTTCCTCTATTTTCAAAGATGTTTTCGATATTTTTCAATAAAATTATTTTCCATATATTTTCACTAGGTGTTGAAAATGGGTCTGTTAAAGTACTTATAGATTTTCAGTCTTACGCCTAATCAACGTATGACCGAACTTCTGTAAGAACGAGGATGGACTTGTTGAGACATCGAGTTATAAAAGTATTTATATAAAACTATTACTGTATACTATATAGGTTTTAAAGTGTTTTAAAAATGATCAAAGAATGATTTATCTGATTTTAAGCATTTTATTTATTCTGGTTTTGTTTCTTTTCGAGGACGAAAAGATTCAAATGGAGGAGGAATTTGGTAACCCGTATTTTGAAAGTATCTGTAATTGGTAATTAATTGGGTTAATTAATAGAAATATTGAATTATAGATTGAACAAATGAATCTGATAATAAATATTTATATCTGGATAAATATTTATTTGATCATATCTTAATATAATCATTTAAATTTGGCAAATTATTATTTTAAAACAAATAATAATGATTGTTTATATATATATATATATATATATATATATAAAATAGATTATTATTTACAAATTGAAAATTGTGTTTGTTTAAATATTTATATATATATATATATATATTTGAGTTGATTTTTAAGTTGGATTTTTAAATTGAATTTGGGTTTAAGCTGGAAATTACAAACTCTACATTTTAATACCTATATATTGTACAAGTTGTATATGTATAAAGATATTAAAGATAAGAATATAAAAATATAAAATTATGCATATTTAAAGAAAAGTTCATAAACATAAATACATATTAGTATAAATACATATAAAACATGTGGGTATTTGAATATAAGTTTGAACACTTGTAAAATATCTCATTTTTGTATATTAACTCTTGTAAGAAAATGATTATTTACATTGACAAATGTAAGCTTAGTCTTACAAATGGCATTTTTAGGTAACATGTAATAAAAAGAAAAAGAAAAACAGACTATTTTCTTCATGTTGCAAATCTGAAACCATCAAAAACCAAAGAAAATAGAAAATACAAAACACATCCTCACAAAGTAATCGCAAACCAGACCAATTCAACTCAAACAAAATCAAAACTTGAAAACAAAATAAAATCAAAGCAAAGATCAGGTTCAGGTTCAGATTCATTTCAAACCTGGAAAATCAAAGTAACAGAATCATTTCCAGTTTCAAGAGCTTTCAAATTTTCAACTTGATCAAGTTAAAGAAGAGAGAATGCAGTTTCAATTCCAGATCATTTCATAAGGTATTCAAACCTGGAATCTTAAAACAAGCAAAACAAAGATAAAATCCAGATTTCAATTTCAAAAGCCTGAAAGCAAGTCAGGATCAAGCTTTCGGCTTCAAGATCAAAACAGATCCAGATCAAAACAGTTCCAGGCTCTGTTCAATTTATAAGGTGAGTAAAATTTGGAAATTTGATATATTTTAAAACTAGCATGTGATGATCTTATAAGTAGTGATCTAAATTACACTGTGCATGTTGTTTAAAAGTGATTTTAAGTATATGTGTGTGTGTGTGTGTGTGTGTGTGTGTTAATAATTATACATGACTGAAACATGAAATGTAAACCTCTGCTCAAACTGAAACAGTGTGTAAACCAAAGTTTTAATAGTTTAAAACCAATACATGTGGTAAATGTTGAAGTAAGTTGTGATGTATGTTTGGATATATGTTGCATGTTTATTTTAGCTGAATGGATGTATATATGTATACATAGAAAATTGTGTGTATGTCTGAAACACCTGAACATCTTCCTTGTTCTTCATCAACAGGCTTCCAATGAAAAAAAATTCAAATTTGCAACCTTTCCTAATCATTTCCAAGCTTAAATATACAAATGAAATTTGTTTATAACAACAGGGTTTGAATATAATATTATTTCCAATTTTTATTGAAGGGTAGCCTTATTATTAAGAAGGAAGAACAGTTAATTTAAAATCATATCAAATTCTCGATCATGATAGTTGTTAGATTCAGGAGTATAATTTGACTTGTCGTAGAAAACTAGGATTTTTAAAGCAAAATTCAAGATTTTTAGTTCAAGAAATCATGTGAAATTGTGGGATGAACGGAATTGACATTTTTGCCAATTCCCGGTGATCGACGGCGGTCTTTGGGTCAGGATCACCACTAAGGGTAGCTTGGAGGATACAGATTTAAGGAAAAATGGTTTAAAAAAATACCGATGTACGAAGCGGTGTAATTTCGTCGAACTAGGGTTCGACTTGCAGTTTGGGTTGGCCGGGTTTTGATGATTGCCGCGACGTCGATGAGATATTTCAGGAGATCGCGATGGGGGGATCATGGCTGGAGGTTGAGGAGGAGCTTCGGTGTAGTCGACGTGAACTCTGGTGGTAGGATCGTCGATGGCGAGAGGACTTTGTTGATCTGTAATGGTTCCAATTTCGATTGAGTGTCTTGTTTTCGATCTATGGTTGAATTCGTCAAATTGGATGGTCAGGTGGGTTAGGGAGATGGACGTCGACTTGATGAAGTTAGCGGCGTCGATCGAAGGTGGCCGGAGTGGATATGCACATGCACGTGCCCGGTTGTGTTGCTGTTGTTAGTTGTGGGAGTTTGGGGAAGATAGGGACAACTCGGTGTCGTGCTCGTGCATTTTGATGTGCGACTCGAAGTAGGAGAGTTTGGCAATGACTTGAGACTGGCTCGAGTTTTTGTGGTTTGACTCGGGTTTTGGCCTGAGGGGATTCCCTGTTTTAATCATAAGCAAAATTTTGTAAAGAAATCAAGTTTTAAAATTTTTAAACAAGGTAAATAGAGTATTTTCATTATAGGCATTTTATAATAGGAACGATTTGTTTCAAACTAAAGGAAATCAAGTTTAAAGGTAAAGGTATGTTCAACAATTTTTTTTTCAAGTTAAATATTATTCAAGGTTCCAAAGTAAAGGATTTAAATCAAGTTTAAGTGTTGATTAAAAGAATAAACTGATTTTCAATCATATGTTAATGATAATTTAGCAAGTTAATAAGATAAATGTGTTATTTAAAATTTATTAGGGATTAATTTATTAATAATTAAAGATAAATTTGCAAATAGTTAAGGATTAATTAACTAGTAACTAAGAGTTAATTAATTAAGTTTTATTAATTGATAATTAAGGTTTATTAATAAATAATTAAGGGATAATTAATTACAAATGAGGCTAATTAAGGTTAATTAATGAAAGTGAATAATTTAATGATTACTTCTTAAATATAGTTAATTAAAAGAATGATTAATTACTAAAAGTGATTAAGGATCATTAATAAATGTTATTAATTAATTAAAGATTAATTAATGTGAATAGTTAAGAATAATTAATCTATGAGATTTGCTAAAGATTAATTACTTAATGCAATTAAAGAATAATTAATCAAGGAGTATTAATTAAGATGGATGATTATTGTATGATAAATTAATTGGTTTATAATTAATTAATAAGTAGGATATAAAAGTAATTAAAGTAATTGATTTAATTCAGTTGTGGTTAATTAAATTAATTAGTGATGGTATGGTTGATTAATCTTGCTTATGAATGATTGGATGATATTGTGTGCCATAGATTAGTTGATATCTTTGGTATGTGATGTGTGATGCTATGTGGTATAATATATTGGGTTAAAACAGTGACATCCTGTATTTAAAGTTTGAATTGTATTTCATTTGAATAACTTGGATTAAGATGATATGGGATTCGAAGAGACCAGAGTCGGGTATTTGTAAATACCTGAAACCACATCGATTAGAAATATGCAATACTTCTTTATATGTGATATCAATAGGCTGGAATGGAATAATGTGGACCTTTGAAACTAAGTAAAGATACTTAGGGATTGATTTGTGAAATTGGTATTGACTATAACAGGTAATGAACTCGTAGTGAAGTACGAGTTACCCGGGTTTCCTTTTAAATTTGAACGTAGTACTTCAAATTATATGAGTTTACTCACGTTGGTTTTCAGCCTGACTCGGGTGTTACTTTGATGTAATGCTCGGGTCAGACCGAGTATTACAGATTTTCAGGTTAGTACGTTCTGAAGCACAGAAGGCGAGCTGGATGGCAGGAACGTATGGAGTGTTTCTGCTGTGATATATTTCTGTTTATCTAAGACATGTTGATTTTTATATGTCCAGTGTTTGCGTATGTGTGTAACTCTGATGTATTAAAAAGTGACATATACAGTATTCTTTTGTACACTGTTATTATTTGATATTATATTTTATCCGCTGCGAATGTGAGAATCTGTGTTTTGTTATGTTTCTTCTTCTATCTCTTTTCTTCTTTTTCCCTAACTATCTAGAATTTTCGGGATCGAAAATTCCGGGTCGTTACATCTGAATAAATTATGTTTGTATAGGGTAATACCATTTTTGAAAATATAACTTAAGTAAAAATAGTTTGTAAGTATCCAGGAAAATAGAAATTGCAGTAACATCATTTCAAATCTGGAAAATTCACGTTTTTAATTTCGAGTTGGTTTATATCAATAGATTCGTGTGTAAAAACTTTGATTTTTAAAATAGAAAACAGGATTTTTAGCTTTGATTTGAGAAAAATTTCTCGGGTTGAATGGTAAGGGAGTGTTCGTCAAATTTAGGCAATCACGATGCATTGGGGTGTCGGGGTTAAGGCTGGTGATGGTTCGTTGATTAGTGATCATAGGAAAATTGTTCGGAAGGGTTCTAGATCAATGGTGTGATCGGGCTAAGGCGAACTAGGGTTTAAGTTATGGTTTGGGTTGTGTGTGATTTCAAGGTAATTACGGTGCCGATGTTGTTTCGAGTTAGGTCGGAGCTATGGGAAAGGGAACGGGGAACTTTGGCAGAGGTCCAGGTACGTCGCCGTAGCCTCCGGTGGACGGAGATGGGAGATTAAGGTTGATTGATGATCGGAGTTTGCGTAAAGATTGACTTGGAGTTGTTTCAGGGTTGGCTCGAGTCTGTTTCATAGATAAAGGAACAAATCTTTAAGTAATTAAGAGGGAGTCGAAAGGGATGGGTTCTGGCTCGAGTTTTATTCGTGATGACTGGACTTGGGCCCAGACATTTTATTAAATGTTTTAAAAAAGTTTTAAAAGCAATGCAAAGCAAAATTTTAAACAAAGGTTTCCAAGCAAGTTTTAAAATTTAAAATGAATGTAGTTTAACTATTTCTTAAATCTAATTCTTTATATAACAAATGTTATTTTTATATTTGATTAAAAGATAAAGTGTTTAAAATTTTTGTGATAATTAAGTAATTATTAAGATAAATGGATTATCTTGAATTTAATTAAGATTTTGGGAAATTACAGATTAAGTAAATTAATGAAGTAATTAATAAAAGAACATCAATTAATTAATGATGAGGGATTAATTTATTTATAATTTAGAGTTACCCATTAATTAATTCGAGATCAATTGATTAATAAATACAGATTAATCGATTAGTAAGTAGAGATTAATCAATGTAAGTAATTATAGAATAATACTTAATATAAGTAATTAAAGGATAAATTTGTTGAGGATTAATTAATTTAACTTGTAATTAAAGGTTAAATTGATTAATAATTAAAGGTTAATCAAATGAGGATAATTAACCAATGGATAATTACTTAATGGAAGTAATTATAGATAATTAATGGGTAATTAAAGGATGATTAATTAATGGGTTATAATTAATTAATGATTTAGTGAGCAAGATTAAAAATAAAGTGATTGAAGAAATTAATTTAATTTATTTAAACTAATTAGAAATGGTATGACCAATTAATCTTGCTTATGAATGATTGAATGATATGGTATGCATTGGATTATTTGATATTTCTAATAAGTGATTTGTGATGATATGTGACATGTTATGTTTGGGTTGAACTGTGATAATATGGTTTGTCTATCTGGATGAATGGCAATGTGAGTATGTAATTCTGGATATGAATGGAATTGTTAAAAACTTAAATAACTTTGCTTTAAGATGATATTGTATTCGAAGAGACCGGGGTCGGGTATCAGTACATACCCGAAACCACTTCGATTTGTAATCTACAATAATTCTTTATGGATTTGACTTTGGAATAAATAGGCTGGAATGGAATTAAAATGTAAGCTTGGTCATTTAATCTATGTAATAATACTTAGATATGATTGTGAGGTGTGTATTGACTATGGAAAGTTAAGAACTCGTAGTAAGGTACGAGATACCCAGGTTTTAAATAGTTTTATGCATTGGTACTTCTTGTTAGATGGGTTTACTCACGCTGGTTTCCAGCCTGACCCGGGTGTTACTTTGATGTAATGCTCGGGTCAGACCGAGTATTATAGATTTTCAGGAAAGGACGTTCTAGAGCTCAGGAGGCGAGCTGGATGGCAAAACGTATGGAGTGTATTCCGTTGTGATATATTGTAGTTTATTTGGGACATGTTGATTTTAATTGTCCAGTGTTTTTATAAATGTTGTAAATCTGATGTATTAATGTAAATTTACTGATACAGTTTTCCTTTGTATAACTGTTATTTTATTTGATATTATATTTTGATCCGCTGTGAATGTGAGATTCTGTGTTTCATTTCTGTTTCTTTTCCTATCTCTTTTCTTCTTCTCCTAATTATATGGAATTTTTGGGATCGAAAATTCCAAGTCGTTACATTATTTGTCCTAATCTTATCTCTACCTTGAATTTTCTCAACAAATTGGAAAAGATCATTCATTTGTACCTGCCATTTCACGGTAGCCTAAATATAATACATGTACCTTTAGTTTTGCTCAACAAATATATGCATGCATCCTACCTCATCTAGTTAATATATTAATAGTAGTACACATGACTTCCCTAGCATGGGTTTGCTCAATAACTAAAGAGTATGCCCATAATCTATTAATATATAAATGGTAGAGGAAAACATTATATGTTATAGATTCATAGTCTTTAATATATACGTTTGGTTGAGCGATATCTATTTAGAAAATAAGGTATTTCTTTTTAAATACCTTTGTGATTTAAGTGCCAGACTCATCTGACAATAGTAGAAGTACAATACCTATGTATTTACTATTTAAATATAAGTTGTGTTTATTTAATTCCATTTATATTATACAAGCTTATTTTATTAATAATTGTTTATAATTTTACTAACCTATATAATATTTTATGTGCATCATTAATTAAATTATATTTAATCAATTTATTTTATTAATTTAATTAGCAAATTAACTAATTTATTTGTAAAAATTCAAAAGTTACTTTCTTCAACCTTAATAATTTAAGTAGAACATTAACTATAACATTTATGGTATCATATACATATATTATTGTTAATAGACATTTAACTAATTTATATAATAAATATTTTACTTAATTATGAAATTTAAATTAATTTTTTTAATAAATTCGAAAATTTGATTTATACTTTACTTTATACAATTTAAGATACATACATAGATTTATAAATATTTATATGTGTGTGTGTTTATTTAATTGATTAACTTTTGATTTATTTATTTAATTAGTCCAATCGATTAAACATTTAAAAAATTCAAAAATTGTTAATTTACATTTAAAAAATTTTGAAAATAATTTCATAACTTTTATAAAATCTATATTGTATTTTAAATTTAACTTTTAAATTCAAAATATATATTTCAAATTTTCTGACTGAATTTTGAAAATTAGCTCAAGGCCTAAACTAGTGTGGGCCTTTACATTACAAATAAGCCAACTTGCTCCATAGTGGGGCTAGGCCAGTTGACAGGGAGGGAAGAATACTTGATTATCCAACCCTAAGCCTAGACACTACTATTCTAGACACCCATCTAATATGCAGTTTTTATTATTGCTTTAAAGCTGCAAATTTAGACTGCATATATTGTTGGGGCTCTGATACCATTGATCTAACTGGGCCAGTCCATAGTGGGTGAAATAGATAAATATTAAAAAAAATCCTATATTGTATTATATTGGGCATTGAATTCTAAAAGGTTGTATTATATCCAATCTAAATATTTAAATAAAATCTTACATTATTTATTTTTTATGATTTATTTAACTGATATATTCAATTAACATACACACACACACACACACACACACACACACACATATATATATATGTATGTATATATATGGTTTATTAGTATATTGTTATGTATTTATATGTGTATAACATGCATGTGCAACAAAGCATAGGGTGTACATGGTCAACGTTATACATAAGTAGATACCTGGATTTATATCTAATGTATATATTAATTGCCATGAAATAAATAATTTGGTATCAATACACGCACACATGCACTTATAAAATCCACACATATAAATATATATATAAATACTTAATAATAATTTAGTTTATAATATATATATAGACTTAAACTAAGTTTAAACTTTAAGTTTAAATTATAAAAGAAATATCTTGTTTGACTTAGTAGACAAATATTTAGTTCAAATCTATATATAAGATATTTAGTTAAAATTAAAATCTCTATTATTTCAATTAGTAAAATAATATATAAATACACACAGATATATATGTATTAAAAATAATATGTATGGATGGGGATATTAATTTTTTCATTGCCAAGAGAAAATTTAAAATTATATATATGTAGGATTAAAAAAATTATATTGGGTCTAATTTCAAAATAAAATGTATACATATATTTTAAAGTAGAGTTCAACCTTTAAAAAAAGCCATGAACAATTTAAATATATACATAATAAGATTTAAAATTAATTTGTCTTTAATATAGAAATTATAAAAAAATATGCGCATGAATTTTTTATATTGCAATGAACAATAACTATATATATAATAAGATTGAAAATCCTTTTATATTTTAATATAGATGATAATATATATATATAATATAGAGTTTGGACTTAGCAATTTTTTTAAATTTTTTAATTAATTTCAGTTAAAAATCATATTTTAATATATATTTATATTACTATATTAACTACAATGAATTTGTGTCCAAATCATTTGTTTTTTATTTACTTATTTAATTAATAATTTATTAGAAAACTTTATAAATATGTTTTATGCATTTAAAATTATTTTCTACATTTTAACATAAATCATAACATAAAAACAATTGTAAACATAAATATGCTAACAATAAAGTGATGTTAACATACAATTTGCACACAAGTTACTTATTAAAAAATTAAAATTAGAACTAATTAATTATGGCAATGATACACATACATACATACATACATACATACATACATATATATGGTGATATATAAACATGTAATTGTCTGATGATATTTTTAGAAATGCATACGGTTAAAAAGACCTAGCCATAGGATCACTCGTTAACACAAACCAACTCTTGGATATCTCAGATATTCGTCCAACATTGTAAGTGAACGACATGCAAACACTGGATCCATCTATATTTAATTGAATGCTAGTGAATGGATTTAGGAGATGAGGTGCGAAGGAAAAGTTAATTTCGTCCAAGATTAATGAAGAGCACAAACAAAAAATGTAAAAAAGAAAAGGAGGCTTCAAGTTGAATTTATAGTGTGGCTTATGAAAAATATCTCCATATTTCTCTCAAAGCAATACAAACTTCAAAAATCTCTCCTTTCTCATCTACTAGGCTGGCCATACACTAGTCCTATTTAGACTAAAATACCTTTTAACCCCTTATTACTTTTGTATGTATACCCTCAAAAATCCAATTGAAATATACATCGATATTGTATATCGATACGTACATACATGACTTTTGTATGCACACCTAATAAATTACTAATAACACCTTCACTCCATATTACTAACACACTCAATATAATAAATGCAATAATAATTAATTATAATTATTATAAATCACTTAAATCAACGGTGTTTTGGAGACTGAATAAATTAGGTTGTGTGAATCATAGGCGTGAAATTAGCCAGGGATTAATATTCAAACTTCAAAATACTAATATTCGCACATCACCTTATATAGAGGTGTGACAGTTTGACTTAATTAATCACTTATAGGTCTTTTGGTCAATTTTACAAATTTAAGCGTTCCCTTTTGGTAATGATTATTTAAACTGATTCTCTTTATCAATATTGTATCATATTATGACTTATGGAATTTGGTTTTGATTAAAATTCCAATATCATCCACATTCAAATCAGTTAGTCCATAAAAAAGCACATGGTTCAACAATAAAATTTAGTACCAACCGTACTACTCTGGCCAGAGATTTGACTTTGAGATGACTATAGTTTATCGTGATACTAACCCCATACAACTGAGAAGAAAAATTTTCCATCGAATAGTGTTTCACTTCCAATGCATCGATGCAAATCCGATTATAGTTGCTCGATGGTAAATATGCCATGATTTGACTATATTAAAAGTGGAGTATCCACATTGAAGTTCAACGGTATTCTCAAGTTGAGATGACTGTGTAAAATCATCACTTGAGATTTCCTATTTGACCTAGTTGTTGGTAACTAATGAAAAACACTTGGACGAGTCATTCTGTGGTATCCAATAACTATTGGTACATAATAGCTTGGTGCCCGAACCAGCCATAAGTACTTGGTTGTCCAATATTTAGAGATCATTACAGTAACATTCCTCATTTTGAGACCAAAACATAGAACTCCGGGGTGCTGTGGTCGCTTTTGAATTATCTTTTGCAATAGAGGTAAGATTATTTATATTAAACAGCATTAAGTAAACAAAGTAGATATTAACTAAAAGTATGAAATGCATCATTGCAATTTATCTTTAAAGATTTTGTTTCCAACATTCATACCCATACAGAGGTAAAAAAATATAGTAAAACATAAATAACAGAGTGCCTACATATAAAAATGTTGACCATCGAAATCAAAATAACAAATAATACTCATAAGCCATATGCTTTGTCTTCGGTACCTTTTTCTGCCCGCCCAAAAGTGACTTACGTAAACCCATGAAATCAGCCTACTTAACTAAGTGTCTATGATTTTGTAGGGAAAACAATGACAAAAACAAGGTTCAGACATAAAGTTTGGAATGAGTAACATGTTACCCTAAACACAAAACATAGTGAGACCAGGCCATCAAAACATGGAATGTGTTATCCCCTCACTATAACTAAACATTCATTCAAAACAAAAAAGTACAAAAACAAGGTCAATGTTGTATTAATTAGACTAAATGTCCATCTCATGTGATGTTCCATTAGTTATCATGAATTTCCAAACCACGACCTGAAATACTCCATTTTAGGTTGCTACTAAAGCTTTATGCCTTCTACAGTAGATGAAAGGTTTTAATTTTAGCATTTGGGTACCACTAAAGCTTTATGCCTTTGCTGATTTCTTAATTTTGTTGAATACATTATCGTTTCTGGTTGTCACTAAGGACTTACGCATTCGCTTCGTATTTCGACTGCCACACCCTGCCTCATGCCTACTTCGTTTTCATTTTCAGTGTTGACTTCAAGTCTTACACCTACGCTTTCATATTTCCACTGCCGCTCTAGGCCTTACACCAACTTTTCGTTCGGTTCCTTAACTGCCACTCCCAACCTTATGTCTGCCATTATTCCTTTACTTGCTAAAAAAGGCCTTATCCTAATTGGTTTCAACTTCCAGATGCCACTTTAGGCCTTATTCCAACACTTCCGACTACGGTTTCCATTTCAAGATTTACACCAACACTTTCATTTTCAGTTTCCACATTAGGCCCTATAACTATATTTTTTCTTCCGTCTACCATTTCCAGCCTCATGCCTACTTCGTTCTCAATTGCGATAGCAGGCCTTACACCCACAT
This sequence comes from Allium cepa, assembly GCA_030765085.1. Classification (NCBI taxonomy): domain Eukaryota; kingdom Viridiplantae; phylum Streptophyta; class Magnoliopsida; order Asparagales; family Amaryllidaceae; genus Allium; species Allium cepa. The sequence goes on from CM060944.1 coordinate 435,592,254, forward strand.
TTTTGACCTTACTACTTCCACTTCAACCATTACGTCATCCACCGAACAAAACTAACCTACCAAAACAATCATACATTGGGCTTCTCTCTTAACTATTCATTAAGAAAATTTATCACATTACAATTAATGTTTCAGTACTAGTTTCAGTCACCTTAAGCCTTAACATAAATTCTCTTGTGGAAGATGCTTAGTTCCAACTTCAGTTATCCCATCGAGAGCTAAACATCCCTTGGTAATCACTACCATCAGTCTCTCCTAAGAAAGATTGATTCATTTTTCTTTGGTTAATTATTATACTTAAATCTATACATTTCTGAAATCACCTCCTTTGTTAAAAATTCAAACATAGCTTCGGGAATCGCCTCCTCTGCCTAAAGTTCATCCTTAACCCTTATCACTTGTAACACCATGTAAATTAATTAAAACTTAATTAATTAATTATGAGAAAAAGGAAAATTTAAATGATGGAAAGGAGTGAATATTCATAGGACATATGATTGCTCCTTATGTTTGGGTGAATCAAGTGATACCAGAAAAACTCCAGTTGAAAATCTAAACTAACAAGAAATAATTACAACCATTAGAATAAACAAATTAGTAAGGAAATTGGAAAGTTGGCCGGTGGCCCAATTACTCTTTTAAGCTCAAAATAACTACCTTCTTCTATTCCATTCATTCTACGTTCGTAACATAAAAAAAATCTTGAGCTCTTTAATGGTGCTTGCGGCCTAAACAAGAAGAAGAAAAAAGGGAAGATTAAAGCTAAAGGAACTAGAGACTCCATCAACTAAAAGTTAAGTGAGTAATATATTCATTAATCCTCTCTTCCTTGTATTCCTCACAATTGTATGATGACTTTGGCCATTCCTTTTATTTTTCTGGTTTAAGTGATACAGGGGGATTTAATACGAGAATATGAATATCAGTTAGAAAACTATTTTGATCGATACAAAATTATCTTTGAGAACATAGATTGTTATAAATTAATTAAGACTTGTAAAAATGGGTAGATTAATTGGTTTTGAGGAGTGCTATACATTATTACCTCAACTATAAAAGATCAAGAAATCAATTGGGCAGTTTCTATAAGAAATTAAGTCTTGCCGAAAGGTTATGATAGGAAACCGATAGGTAAATAGGTTATGACTGAGAGGTTATTTAATTAAAAAATTTATTTAGTTATTGAGTGGTAGACCAAATATGCATTATATGCTTAATGTGTTAGTAAGGTACATAAACTATGGTAATAGACCAAGTCAAATGAACCAAAAGTCAACACATGTAAAGCCAATGTCAGACGTTTAGGGGGCAGTTCCCAACGTGTATCGAAGGGCCAGTGTCGAAGGAGGTGGGTTCGAATGAAAAATAAGTACATAAAAGTCTTAAGAGTAAAGAATTAAGTAGGAAATCAGGTTTTATAAATTAAGGGTACTAACCGAGGGAGAAAGACAGTTGAAAGGTAAAAGGGAACCATGGGAAGAGGGAGGGATCTCGAAAACTTAAAGATTAGATTTCATAAGTCACCAAAGATAGACTAAGACATACTTCCCTAGACACAAATGAGAGCGGTGAATGCCAAGAGTGGCGCACTCTCAAAAGATTATGTTAAATCTGAACTAAGTAACTTTCATAGAAAGTAAGATAAGGTTTAAGGTAGCCGAGATCAGAACACGAGACATTGATAAAAATATGACAGTCTATATTAATAATTGAAAGACGATAGTTGAAATGTTATCTTAATAAATAGCTAAGTGAAAAGCCTAAAAGTGAATGGTTAGGTCATAGGTTCGGTAGTTGGCATAAGACCTTTATGGAAGTCAAGCAACCGAAAGTGAAGGAGTAAGGCATGTGTGACATTTGCAACTTAAAGTGAAGGAGTAAGGCTTATGTGGATCTGTAATCGAAAAAATGGTCGAAAGGCCTAGATGGGATGTCGTTTAGACACAAGATTCTTGTATAAGGTGTAAGTGGTAACCAAGGGAACGGCGTAAGACACGAGGCCAGGAGTGGCTATCTTGGCATTAAAGCAAAGTAGGAGGAAGGCTTGAGTGTCATTTGAAATATGAAAACATTGGTGTAAGGCCTTCATGGCAATCATAATATGAAAGCGAAGGAGTAAGGTCAGTATGGCAACCAAAACCAAAACTATTGACATAAGGCTATAATGGTAGCCAAATAATATTGTAACTATATATAGTGTAGCAGGCATAAGGCCTTGGTGGTCGCCTAACATTAAGACTTTAAAGATATATATCTATCACAAAAGTTTGTGAATCCTTAAGGGTGGCCGAGGGCTACGTATTTTGGTTTTATCAAAGTAGTGTTATATTTTTAGGTGCTATACTGAAGAATTGTCTTATAAAGATCCGTATTTTACATATCGAATAATCATAAAATATTAATTTTAAATTCACATAACATCGTAAGATTCTATAACTTTGGGAAATGCCTGTTAATGATATTTCCTATATTTATGATCATTTCAAACGATTATACCTCTGAAAACTTGTAATGGCTATAACTTTTAATAGAAGGCGAATTAGCATCCAAGACTATTTCTGTTGGAAAGATACGATGGTTTCTCTTTCTGTAGAGTGGTCGTATTAGCAATTTGGACATTCTAACTAGAAGATATGGATGTCTAAAGATTGTAGTTTTTTGGAGCAGCTTAGTGAGTAATTAGTGAGTTTGGAGGAAATCCACTCATCTATTACGGGTTTGGAGACTATATAGGGCTAAATTATCATTACCAATTCACTTTTATCACTTCTCAAATAGATCTAAGACTCTATTAACCCATTCTTCATCCAAATCTTCTTTCTTTTGTATTCCAAATCTAGTCTAAACAATAGATTAAGGGTAGATTAGCTAGGAGATTCAAAACCACATTTTTGAAGAAGAAAACTTAGATTTTGGAGGTTTTGGTGAGTGATCTATCATCTCTCACCTTACTATATATGTAACTAAAGGTTTTGGCCTATTTTAGATTAGTTTTAAAGTTAAATTTATTTTTTGGGACTGTTTTAAGGTGAAACCTGAAGTAAAAATGAATTTAATATAATATTATTTTTCTAATCGTGTTAATTTGATGTTTGATTGCGTTAATGTGTGTTAGGTTGTGATAGAGACATACTATAGGATGATTTGCGATGAATTAATGTATGTTTACATGTTTGAATGTTGTTTGGTGTATGTGTGGTGTTTGCTTGCATGCTTGTGTGGTTGAAACTCTCATCGGAGCGACTTAGAGTTAGGAAACGTGAAATTGAGCTTCGACGGATTGACTCGAGGTTGTTCAGAGTTGTATTGTTGCATATGGAATTTATAATGGTCAAAGAATGGCGCATAGTAGTGAAATCAGTGAAAAATTAGGGATTTTATATACTACAAGTTTTGGTCTGGCATCGTCGTTCCGATAGGAGCATAGTGCTGCGGTAGAGAAGACTGGACATCATTTGTTGTCTAATGATATCATGGATGACTGGACATCATTTTCTGTTTGTTGATGGCTTGGAAGACCAGACACCATTTGTTGTCTGATAATGGCAAGAAAGACTGGATATCATTTGTTCTCCAGTAGTGCCATTGGAGACCGAACAACATTTTTTCTCCCGTGATGTTATTGGAGGTCGGATAAGGATACCTATCCGATGGCATTAGGCCAGGGTATCGAATAAGGAAGGGTGCTTGAGGTTGCATTGTGGAATGTTGGGGCGACTTTAGGTCGGTTGCATAGCTGGACGGTACAGAGGTGAGAGGTTTGGGAACTTCGAGTTTGGAGAGATGGTACTTTGGGGTTCCACGTGACTTGCACCAGGATTTTTATGGGTGACTTGGGGATAAGATGGATGACCCCAAATGACTAAGGATGGCCTTGGATTGTGTGCACCAATAGAACGTGATGACTTCGAGACCATAGTATGTTGGCTTTATGACTTACGATGAGTGTCAAAAGGAATTCCGAAGATGACAACTTAATAATGGGAGCCGTGATGGAAACCCACAAGGGAAAGTTCAATGATGGGGGCTTGCGAGTAAGATTTGCGACTGTGTCCTGGTGTGGAAATAGTCATGATGGGATAGCAATTGTGTTCCATTATGTAGACGCGTGCTAAGGGATCGTTGATAACTAGAAGGCTTTTAGTGTGCTCGGTAAGAAGGGGTATGTGCGGACGTCCACCTAGATTTGCGATCGTGTGTAGATCTTGTGATAGTGGATTACCCTGGGCTTTTGCGATTGTGACCCTGGTTCCTAGCCTTTTGGAGTAGCATATATTCGAGCGCCAATGAAGCTGGGATTCTGATTGAGTCCCTGGTTTGCGATTTTTCCATGCAAGTTACCATATATCCAATGCACACGTGTGATGGTGAGGATTGTTTAACGGATGCTATATTTGCATTGGTTGTATACCACTCTAAGGTGTCTGTGATGGCCCGTTTTCTCGTTCCCTTTAAATCACAATAAAGCACACATGTCCGACTCAATTTGCACGAAAATACAGAACATCAGGGGTATAAAGAAAATAAGACAAGACAGAATCTCACACGAATGAAATAATATATAATATTGAACAAATATCTTTACAGCGGAAAACTTTTAAATACATATATCTGAGTCTAACCTAAATTTAGCTTGGACAGTTATAAACACATGTCCTTACAATTTCTGACAAGCATCAAACAAAAACAAACAGACAAAAGCGGATAATAGTAAATGTCCGTACGTATATAAATATCTCCAGCTCTCCTCTGAACTAAACCTGAAACTACTCGGATCTGACCCGAGTACTGAAAATACCCAGATCAGGCTTGATAAACTAGCATGAGAAAAACTCAATAATAAATGACAGTGTCATATATTTGAAAAAGAAAGAGCATCTCATAAGACCACGCCTACACATAAACACGGATGGGTTTTTACCTTATGATAACTTAAAACACCTTTATATATCAAAACATATGATATTATCCTAGTGACATTTTCTTTGGAAACATTTGCAAATAAACTTATTAATCTTAGCCGAAATTGTTACCATTATTAAATTCCACCATACTAGGCTCTACAAACAATACCGTAGGTTCTTATTGGAGGATGGATTTCCATATAAATGCCCAGGTGAAGGGACTACCTTTCGGCAGTACATCTCTAGAGGAAAGTACCTACAACCATCACAAAGGAACCACTACCAACACAAGACCGGTCTATCTCTGTAACTAGATAGTACCGAACATGTCATCCCTCGGTCGTTACCGACCTTTAAACCCGGCGCCCGAGCATACAAACCACATTAATTTACATCCCGAACATCATAGCATGAAGAAATATATCTAGAAGGGGATGAATATAACTTAATTGGGAATGACCGGCTTAGCCATGCCGCATCTAACCCTGTTTCGGTCATTTTCGTTTGATGAGGCTTGAGGCAATGATTACCTTTTCACATAGCACATATTACATCTATGAATGCCACATTGCCATTTCCTTTGACTACTAATTGCCTTCCACCAAAATACAACCCTTAAGCTCGTACATCTCAAGGAGTGTGTTAAGCTAAGAGAAGTTGCCTTCTCCGCCACCACTAATGTACGTTTGTAAAAACCAATGCATGTAATCTTTAGAAATGCAATGTCGGACAAACATCCATAAAAGTTGTGCAGGAACAGGACAAAATGAAGGTGTTCTCCTACTACCACTAGTAGCAAGTAGTCCTTGCAATCCAAAAAATCTCCAGAACGAGGAGACCACTACTATAAGTAAATATGTAATGGGAGCTATCCAGAGCATGTTCAACAAGCAGTCTTCACGCTATGAAGATCCACGGTCTTCAATAATCATAATCTTCAACATTTCTTCACATTCGAACGTATACATTGGTTCGAAGTGGTTTTCGGATAGCAGTCGCCTAAATCTGACCCCGGTTCCTTCGAAGCCAATTATCGATTTAAAAGATGTTAAGTTCATATGTGGATATCAATCATCAATCAATTACTCCATTTTTTATAAAATATCTTTCTTAGATATATTCTTTTCAATTTATTCCACTTTCTTAAAGTATATGGAATCATTAACCTCATTTATCAAAGAGTTTGGTTTATTTAAACCTTTCTTAAATCCTGGAATAATTCCAAATCATTTTCTCTTTTACTTAGGAAAACTTTTCCAAACCATTCTTTTAATCTTAATCAAAGATTTCTTATATTCAAGTTATAACTTTTAACTTACAGAAAATATTCCCAAATCATTTATCAAATCTTAATCAAAGATTTTCTTCTTAACTTCAAATCATATTTTTGCAAATCAAATATTTTCATAATAGAGTACTACTTCCACTTTAAATATGGTAAATTTCACCTCCAGGGACTAATGGCATGTAATCCTACATCATGAATATCTTCGTCTTCAACGATCTTTGTCTTCAATATTTTTTATTTCGAAAATTAGTTGAAGGGTTTTTCGAATGATTTCAAAATCTCTTATTTTGTCTTAGAGTAATTCTAAGCAATTCATTCTTTTTCTTCGGATAATATTTCAATTTCTCTTACTTAACTCTTGATCCAAATTCCTTAACTTTCAAGCAGGTCAAAAACAATGTTATTTAAGACATCATTTACGATAAACCCTAAAATCAATCTTAGCAAACATTATCGAGTAAGTAGGATCATAGAAATCATTCTAATTTTACGCAACACCAATTTCCGTATTCAACAAGTGATATGGGCGGAATAACGGTGAAATCACCTTTTAAATTCCAGGAATGGGATGAGTTCCCTCTTCGAATTTCAATACCAAGTACAAGAAGATTGTCTCTATGCAATCCAAGTCATAGTTTGTTCATTTTGGAGATTGCTTAAATTTTGGATAATACTAATTTTCTTTTATTTCAGAAACTTAGTAGAATCTTTTTATTTTAGAGCATCCGAGCTTTCCTTTCGATCTATTCCACCCTTCGCCTAAGAAAAGAAAACATAGGCAAGGTAAGTTCAGGGCATTGGTTACTCCATCCCTAACCTTAATTAAACACCTTGTTTTATCTTCCCACATCTCTCAAGCGGGACAAACGTACTAATCGTTTCCACACACTCAGCTTATTATTACATTCAATATTTTTCACTTTTTATTTAAGTGGTATAAACAATTCCTCTTAACCATTTATTCAAACTCCTATTAAAAGTTCTAAATCGTCTTTAAATGACTTAATTATTCTTTTAAAATCATTCACAAAATATATAGGAAAAAGTTGTTTAGTTTAAAACTACGTTTCAAAAGCTATATTATTCAAAACGACTTTTATATCATTTAAATATCCATCTTTTCAACTTAAATCACTTTACAAAACATTTAAAATATTTTCAGAATTTATTTCATATTTTAAAACATTTAAAATATCAATTTTAAACTTTGGTCACTTTACTACAAAAAGCGCGATTTTCTGGAAAATTGTTTTGGACATATTTAAAATGTACAAGATGAAATCTTGATTTTCTTCCTTTATTTCTTTAAACATATTTAAATGTTTATAAAACATTTCTAACTCATTTTAAAACTATTTTCAAAAGGTTTAAGCATTCCATATACACCATTTCATTTTCAAAAAGAAAGTCATTTCCTTTGTGCTTATCGACATGTATTAACGTGACTTGCTAAAACAATTTAACAATCATATCAAATAATCAATACTTGATGATCACAGAATATATAAGCATTCATAGAAATCATAACACATCATCAAACATGTATATATATAAATAGAGATGCTAAATAGAGTTTCTCACCATTAACCAAAGCAATTAACTTTCTACCAACATTCAAACCAATCCATGCTTCACTAACTACTTCCTACTTCACTTAAACATTAGTAAACAATACCCTTTCCTTCCAATATCTTAGTTAGGGCTTTAGATGGAGGTTGGCCGAAAGGATAGAGAAGAAGCGGTAGAGGTTTGACCTTGAATTTTTCAAAATAGATCCGAAAAATGGGTCATATTCTCTCTTGTTTTTGACTCTTTTACTCTTAAAATTCGAAAAATTTGTTAACTGAAAAGTCACTGCAAATTATTTTTCATTAAATTTTACAAAAAAAATCTCTTGATTTTGATTAGTTTTGAGGAATATATAATAGAATAAAAAAGAGGTATTGTCGGATTGACAAAATAAAGCCCGAAAATGCACTTCAAAGAATTGAATTTCAAGTATAGCAAACCTCAAGACTGGAAAATGTGATCAACGTAAGTTGTAATCACTATAATTTTGTATGGTTTAAAAAAATAATTTCTTAATTTGGATCTGTTATGATCAAGTTATGATAAAAACAAAATGGACTATTCTCTGGCTTAAAAATTGGGCTAGAGAATGCACTGGAAAGAAGTGTATTTTTGACATAGTTAACTTTAGAATGAGACAAAGTGGTCAATGTGAAAGTTGTAGCCACTTAAAAAATACATAATTTGATGAAAATAATTTTGTATTGCGGTTCTTTTTGAAGAATTTATGGCCGGAGAAGAAAAGGTAAAATATGGAGAAAAAATGAGTTTGATTTGAAGAGAATGAACATCGATATTTTTTGAATATTTTGTAAATATTTTGACATTATTTCTTTCTATTTTTTTATGGCTTGGAAGCCATTAAAAAGAAGAGGAAGAATATGAAGAAGCTAGAGAAAAGAAGAAGAAGAAATGTGAATGAAAGTGAGAAGGAGGTGGGTATTTATATAAAAAGAAAGAAGTGGTAAATTTATCAAAATAACCTCTTCCCAAATTACCAAACTAACATTACTTCAACCTAAAGAAATCTCCACTTTTTCAATACTTAACATCATCTTTCACATCCTTACTTTTGTCTTAGTCACTTAAAGATTAAGTAAAGAATATCGTAATTATGTTGGCTTTGATTTGATATGATTTGATATTTACTTTTTCTTACTTTTGTTAATACTTACCTACTTTTACTAATGATTTCTAGAATTTTTCTAATATTATTTAGTAAAAGTAAACATGTTTAGTTATTAAAATGTATAATATATGTTAAAACATGTTAACAAAGGTGCGATAACGTTGCGGCAACTTATTTTGAACAAAACGTTGATTTTCGACAAAATATTTTACGGTCACATTTTGACGTTTTTGTTAAACTATTTATTTATGCAAACCAAACTTCAAATTGATTTGTTATTATATTTAGATAATTAAAACAAGTATATTTGAATTATAAAATAATATCCAAATCTATTTGTAAAAATACGACATCGATTTATCAATATGCGGCGAAATTTGTGAACTTTTATAAAATAAGTTTTATATATTTATCGAACATTATAATTTAAATTAATATTATTATTAAATTAGTTTGATATCGATTATATATATATATTTAAAAGGAATTATTTATCCTTTAAACAAATTTCATGAATATTTATCTTCTTTATTGGAATTCGACTTTTGTCAATTTTACAATGGAAATTCAAAATCTTTATTCAATATCAAAAAATAAGTTTATCATTCTTATTTATCATATAAAACTTGATTGTTTAAGTTTGAAAATTCTTCATTCGAATATTTAAATAAATTAAATATTCTATTTTCAAAGTGTTAAATCACGGATCGTTATAGTGTCACACAATGTAGGTATTTTTCACCGTATACCTAAACACTAGACATTGTATTTCGACTATAGTACACCTATATGGTTGTGATACTAGATTAGCATATATCGACTATTATGTGTTATCTCCTTAGCTGTAGGGACATGTTAAGTTTAGTTCTTTACACCCTATGCCCATATTTACTACATAAGATTTTTGCAGTATTTTGAGATGATGTATCGCTCATAATTATGTGTTATCTCCTTAGCTGTAGGGACATGTTAAGTTTAGTTCTTTACACCCTATGCCCATATTTACTACATAAGATTTTTGCAGTATTTTGAGATGATGTATCGCTCACACCAGACTGTTGTCTGACCCGAGATTTTATGCTTAGCTTCTTATTATCTCGGCTACTCTTAAATGATTATATTATAGATAAGTGGTCTGGATAGTGCATGGAGTTGTATGAAGTACAAGGAGGAGGCTATGCTTTCATATATCTATACTTTGGAGCTTACCATCACTTGTATTCCGTTATGCAGTACTTTGGAGCTATGTCAGTACTTGTATTTTAATAGAATGTTATAGTGTTTACTTTGGAGATTTAGGATGTATAAACGTTTTGTTTCGGCTTTTTTATAGTCTGTTACCCGGATGTATTTTGATGTCCTTATTTATGGTTTATTTGATTATATCATTGTCTCATCTATTTTACATTTATGTTATTATATTATATTTTGTCTATGCACTATTAGATGTTTTATAGGTTTTGAGCTTAGATTTTTATTACTTTACACCCTTGGCACCGTCCTGCATTGGCGGGATACCTCCACAATGCTCTATAGAGGTATATTGGGCACCGGAGGTATAGGACAGTCATCCCATTTGGTATCAGGCTTAGGTTATGTAGAGAACCTAAGTTAATACTCGGATCCATTAGAAATAAGGACGGAACTGCCGCCTTAGAATGGATCAAGTGGTATATGAGAGAGTGTACTTGTTATATTTTGGTTTTCAACTGCATAGTATTATATATATAGCATATAAGTCGCATTGCATTCATAGACAGCATTTATTTCTTTTAGAGAGACTGATTATTCTTATTATAGCTTGTAAGAATGAGCGGGCTAACGAGGAATGCTATTAGGAACTCCATTTCTAGTGTTGAGGAGGTGGTGGGATCAGGAATTGCTAAGACTGACTTGTAGAACATGTTCAATGAGATGATGTGAAACATGGTTTAGAGTGCCTGCTCCTATTATAACTGATGGTGGTGGTGCTCCAGCGCAAGCATCATGGGCTGACTTTGCCAAATTGAGAAAGGATTATTCTACTGTGGGAGGCGAACGGTTCCTCAGAATGGAATCAGCCATCAAAGTGCAGGATAGGTTGGATACATGCGAATGCATCTTTGAGGATTTGAAGTTAGAGGATGCGATGAAGACGAATCTGGCCTCTATACAGCTTTAGGGAAGGGCTATAGGGTGATGGAATGCCATCAAGATTACTACTTCGGAGAAGTAGATTATTTTGGAGCAATTTAATGTGAGGTCTGAAGAGAAGTATATATCGGCTACTCAGAAGTCGGTGCACTTCTGACAGTTTGTAGACTTGAGACAGGAGGATGTGTCTATGTCAGAGTACATAGCCGAATTCGCCATGCTGCCCCAAAAGTTGTTGACTTAAGACAGGGGGATATGTCTATGTCGGAGTACGCGGCTGAATTCAACATGCTGTCGGAGTATGGTCTACCTTTTATCAATATTCCACTTATGACGAATGGAAAATTTGTCATAGACATTGATGATTTTATTGGAATGAAGCTAGTAAGACATATTGACAAGACCTTCGAGAGGCTAGTGGAGATGACTCTTCGACATGAGAGTCTGTATCCTTAGCCCAAATCGGTTTTTTCTCCTAAGGATGAGTCAAAGTCGCAAGCTGATGGGGGTAGCAAGAGGAAGTGGGACAACAATAAGAAGGAGAAGCAGTTTCAGAAGAGTGGTCAGAAGAAGTGTGAATGACAGCCTACTTGCTATAATTATGGGGAGAAGGGCCATCTCGTTAGAGAATGCATTGTAGAAGGTAAGAAGTGCTACAACTGCAATAAGCCAGGGCACACTAAGAAGAATTGTCCAGAACCGCCAAGGAATCAGTAGGTTGTATCTACTTACACTTTGGATGCCGTTCCAGCTTTGTCGAGTACTCCACCGGCAAAGGAGAAGGGGAAGAGTGTCATTATTCAGGATATACTCTCTATTTCTAGTACACTTATACATGTTTTATTCAATGCGGAGGCTTCATATTCCTTCATATCTAACGATTTGGTAGATATATTAGGATTGAAACCTGAGATATTTAACCAACCTTTGTGAATCAAAAATCCTATTAGAAGATCGACTGGCCTTTGCATAGTTTGTCAAGACTTAGCCGTAATGATTCATGGACGTTTATTTTCTTGTGATTGCTTTTTTTGGGTTTTATAGGGTTCGGTATTATTCTGAGAATGGGCTGGCTATAAAAGTACGAAGTGGTGGTGGACTGCGAGAGGCCATTTGTGACAATAGGGATGGATGATGGGTGTAGGTTGGAGATAGGCTGCCTATTAGGTGATGAGTTGATGGTTAGCTTTTTGTACTCGCTCGAGATCCCACATGACGAGTTGTCATCTATGTCTATAGCGAGGAAGTATCTAAACATATTCGAGGAGTTGACGAAATTACAACCATATAGGGAGATAGAATTCCATATAGACTTGATGGCGGATGCCAGACTGATTGTTATGCCATTGAGGCGTATGGCACCAAAAAAGCAGAGGGAAATAAAGGGGTAAGTGAATGACCTATTGCGACAAGGGTTCATTCGACAGAGTAGATCAGAGTGGGGAGCACTTGTAGTGTTTACCATTATGGTGGACGGCTCTTTGAGATTGTGCATAGATTACCATGAGTTGAACAAAGTGACAAAGAAGATCGAGTATCTACTCCTGCATATTTGATGACTTGTTCGATCAACTTCCTAGTGCTAGGGTGTCTTCTCAGTTTGAGCTTGCAATGGGGTTTCATAAACTAAGAACGGCGAAGGAGGGTGTGTCGATTACATCATTTTGTACATTGTCTGAATTCTATGAGTGGTTGCTTATGTCGTTTGGGTTTTAACCAACACACCAATATATTTTGTTGATCTAATGAACCGTGTTTTCAGGGACTAACTAAGTAAGTTTATACTTGTGTTCGTGGATGATATCCTTGTTCATTTAAGGATGGAGGAAGAACACAAGGAGTATTTGTGGATTGTGCTCGAGGTGTTAAGGAAGCACCATAAAGGCGAAGTTTCAAAGTGTCACTTCTGGAGGAGGGAAGTGCGATTTTTAGGTTAAGTTGTTTTCGAGCAGATTATTGTTGTAGATCCTACGAAGGTGGCAGCAGTACATGATTGGGATCGACCTAAGACCACTACATATGTGAGAAGTTTCCTTGGCTTAGCAGAATACTATAGATGTTTTATCAAGGACTTCTCTAAGGTAGCAGCGCCGTTATCCAACTTGATGAAGAAGAATCTGACTTTTATTTAGGATGCAAGGTGCGAGCATGCATTCTTGATTCTGAAGAAGAGGATGGTGATTGCACTAGTGTTAGTCATTCTGAGCAGGAATAAGGAGTAGAAATTATACGCAACGCCTATGGTACTTGACTTGGCGCGTTGTTGATGTAGAGGGGAAAGGTTGTCGCCTACACTAGTCCATAGTTGAAACCACACAAGAGGAAGTATTTGACTCGCTATTTGAAGTTATCTGTAATAGTATTCTCTTTAAAGATATGGAGGCATTATTTGCTTGGATAGAGGTTTGAGTTGTATATGCACCACAAGTCATTGGAGTATCTATTCTCCTGAAGGACCTTAACCTTCAGCATCAAAGACAGTTAGACTTCCTAGCTTCCAATGATTTTGACATTTCCTATAAGCCAGGCAAGGGAAGTGCAGTCGCTGATTCATTGAGTAGAAGACATATTAAATTGGAAGCAATGTTCCTAAAGGGGAAGCAGTTTGAATTTATCTCTAGCTATGATTTTAGACCTCGATGTGAGCTAGAGTCAGAAGTGTTGGCTAGCCTGATGATCAGACCTACCTTGATTGAGTGGATCAGTAATAGTCAAAGGAAAGATGCTAGACTAGCAGAGATCTTAGTGAAGATAGAGGAAGGGCAGAGTTTGAAGAGATGAAGCGGTACGGGCTCGACCGTGATGGTTGGATCCTTAAGGATGGGAGATTGTTTGTTCCTAGTGTCGATTAGCTAAGGGACGAGGTGCTACATAAGTATCATTATTCGATACTGACTATATATCCTAGTGGTTATAAAATGTATAGTGATATAAGGCAGGCATTTTACTGGAAAGGGATGCAAAAAGATGTTGGGGTATTGATCTTGAAGTGCATGAGCTGTCAGTTGATAGTGGTAGGGAAGAAGAAGCCAAGTGGTTTGCTGCAACCGCTCAAGATTCCTAAGTGGAAATGGGAATAAGTTGTGATGGGTTTCATCGATGGATTACTGAGCACCAGAGAAGGGTACGATAACATCTGGGTCATAGTCAATATATTGACGAAGAGTGCTAGATTCATACTCGTAAAGTTAAGTAAAATGTTCGGCTGAGTTGTATGTGAAGTGGGCTATGCAATTTCGTAGAGTGCCAAAGAGCATTATGAGCGAACGACATCCTTTGTTCACAAATGGGTTTTGGAAGAGCTTACAAGAGGCGTTGTGGATGAAGCTACATCGCAGTACAACTTATCACCCACAAACTGATGGGTGGACCGAGAGGGTGAATAATATCTTGGAAGAAGTCTTACGAGTTTGCAATCTTGATTTCAGTGGCTTGTAGAATGATCGTTCACACTTAGTACAGTTCGCATACAACAACAGTTATCAGTCCAGCATCGGTATTACACCATTGGAGGCGTTATATGACTAGTCATGCAACGCTCCTTTATGTTGGCGGAAAACGGGCGAGAAACAAATACTTAAGCCAGATATGATTAGATAGACTTTGGAGAAAATCAAGAATATTCAACAATGAATGAAAGCTGCTCAGGATAGACAGAAAAGCTACGCCGATACGAGAAGATGTGACTTAGATTTTTCCATCGATGATACGTGATGTCAAGATCTCTTTGTTAATGAATGTTATTCGATTCGGTACTAAAGGGAAGTTGATGTCGAGATTCATTTGTCCTTTTTTGATACTTGAGAGGATGGGGAATATAGCATATAGATTCAACGTACCTCAAAAGATTGAAGGTGTGCACAACGTGTTCCACCTCTCTGACTTGCAGCATTTATGCACGAACCAGGCAAAATAGTTCAATTGGATTGGCTTGATGACGTCGAGATTGAACCAGAAGCTTCGAGACCTCGTAGGCCTGTTCGAATCTTCGGATGTGATACGAAGCAGCTTAGGAAGAAGACGATAGGGCCTGTAAAGGTTCAGTGGGGTGAGAGCGAAGGCGGTTGTACTTGGAAAACTGAGGAGAGCATGAGGACCGCTTATCCATAGCTCTTTACTTGGCGAGACTTCTGTTTATCATAATTACTTCCACCTTCGATATCATATAGGGTGGTTTAGTATCCTCCATGCCAAGGTGGGAGTAGACATCATTGCCTGCTTCCATGTGCATGTTTGACGTTTGATATGTTTGCTCGTGGATGTTAGGCATGCAGGGTAGCCATGTTTGATTTTACCTTGGTTGTGTTAGTGATTTCGAAGGTGAAATTCCTAAAGGGGGAGAGTGTAACGATCCATATTGGATGATTATAAAATATTATTTTGAAATTCATATGAGGTCGTACGACTCAATAACTTTAAGAAATGCCTATTAGTAACAATTCCTATATTTGGGATTTTTCCAGACGATTTTGCGACTAGCAACTTGTAACGGCTATAAATTTTGATAGAAGCCAAATTAGCTTCCAAGACCACTTCTATTGGAAAGATATAATGGTTTTCCTTTCCGTACAGTAGTCATATTAACGATTTAGACTCTCTGGCATGGAGATAAAGTTGTTTGAAGACTGGCGGTTTTTGGAGCAGCTTAGTGGGTAATTAGTGAGTTTGGAGGCAAGCCCACTAATCCATTTCGGGTTTGGAGGCTATATTAGGCTGAACCGTCATCCCTAAATTTAGTTTTACCACTTCTAAATAGATCCAAGTCTCCATCAATTCATTTTCCATCCAAAATCTTATCCTTTCTCCTCCAAATCAAGTCTAAATCATATATTAAGGGTAGAATAGCAAGGCGATTCACTAGAGATCTTCAAATCTACATTTTTGGGGAAGAAAACTTGGGACTTGCATGTTAATTTTCGTCTTTGCTTCGATTTGCATGCAAAACTTGGATTTTGGATGATTCAGTGAGTGATTTATCATCACCCACCTTATTATATATATATATATACATATACATATATATCCATCTATAGGTTTTAGCCTATTTTTAACTCGTTTGTAAAGTAAACTTCATGTTTTAGGACTGTTTTAAAGTGGAACCTGAAGGTAAAATGGAGTTAAATGTTTTAAAGTGTTCTAATTATGTTAGTTTGGTGTATGATTGCCTTGATGTGTGTTAGGCTATGTTAGAGACATATTGTAGAATAATTTGCCATGAATT
Source organism: Allium cepa (assembly GCA_030765085.1). NCBI lineage: Eukaryota > Viridiplantae > Streptophyta > Magnoliopsida > Asparagales > Amaryllidaceae > Allium > Allium cepa. Next base: position 435,608,498 of record CM060944.1, read on the forward strand.
GTTGTATGTTTGCATGTGGGAATGTTGTTTAGTGCATGTGCGGTGTTTTCTTATATGCTTGTATGGTTGAAAACGCTCATCGGAGCGACTTAGAGTTCGGGACTATAAAATTAGGCTTCAACGGGTCAACTCGAGATTGTTGCAAGTTGTATCATTGCATGAAGCATAACGATGAAATTGGTGTCAAATTGGAGATACTATAGGTTTTGTTTTGGCACGGTCTGTCTGGTGGAAGCATGGTCTGGTGGTGATGAAGACCGAATAACATTTATTGTTCGAGGTCATGAAGGATCGGACAGCATATGACTTGAAAGACCGGACACCATTTGTTGTCCGGTGGTGGCAAGAAAGACCAGACATTATTTGTTGTCCAGTGGTGCCATTGGAAATCAAATAGCATTTGCTATCAGGTGATGTTATAAGAGGTCAGACAAGGATTCGTGTTCAGTAGCGCTAGGCCTGGGTACCGAAAAAGGAAGAGTGTTCAAGATTGCATCGTGGCATGTTGGGGCGACTTCAGGTCGGTTTCATGGTTAGACCAGACAAATATTGGAGGTTGGGCAATTTCAAGTTTGGAGAGACGGTGCTTTAAGGTTCCCTATGATTTTCTTCGAGGCTTTTGTAGGTGACATGGGGATAAGGTGAACAACCCAAACAACTTAGGATGCCTTTGGATTTTGTGCAACAAAGAGGAAGATATGGTGTAATGCCTTGACGTGATGACTTCGGGACCATATTACGATGGCTCTCCGACTTACGATGGGTGTCTAGATGTATCCAAAGAAGGCCGCTTTACAATGGGAGTCGTGATGGTGATCCATAAGGGCAAGTTCAATGATAGGGCCTTGCAAGTAGGATTTATGACTGTGTCCTACCGTGGAAATAGCCATGATGGAATAACGATTGAATTCCATTGTGGAGACGTGTGTAAAGGGATTGTTGATAACTCGAAGACTTATACTGTGCTCGTAAGAAGGGGTATGTGGGGATGCCCACTTGGATTTTGACGCAGCGGATAATTCGAAATAAACTTCAATCGATGAAATGTAGCAATCGGTGAGTTGAAGATACCAAATGCCCAAGTTCGTTGATCCAAAGATACCGAACTCTAGCTATCTCAAACACGTTGATAGCGCACTATACCGTGTTTCAAGATCTACGATTCTTCGCACGTTGATCTAGCGCACTAGATTCCGTGAATCGGCTTCTACGATCGTTGAATCGAGCGCACTCGATTAACCGAAAGAGGAGATAGGAGATTACACTCAACTACCAATTGGAATGAAAGCACAAAGCTAACAAAAGGAAATTTTATTCAATATTCAACCCCCCAAAAATTTACAACACACCCGCTATTTATAGGCATTACAACTCAACACAACATACAACACTCAACTCCTAGGTCGGCACCGACTCAACAAACACGACTCATCTCGGCCGACTCAACATAAGTCGCTGCCGACTCAACAAGGCACGACTTATAGACACAGCAGTTAATACGACTCAACACATTACATACAGGTCCGACTCAAAGGTAACCGACTCATCAAATCCAGCGACTTAACAACCCTGCCAATACAACTCCTCCGACTCAAGAACAAGACGACTCACGACTCATACAATACCGACTCATATACACATGACTCAACTCAACACGACCGACTCAAGATCCACAGCTTATCTCCTTGCCGACTCATCTTAGGTCGTAGCCCATTAGCTCGGTTCCGACTCAGCCCTCTTCACCAGCTCGCACCTTTCCCACTCCGGCTTCCTTAGGTCGGTCATTTTTCCTTCAGCCTCATTAGGTCGCAGTCTTTTTCCTCTTGGATTGTTAAGTCGCGGACGACTCATGTTGAGTCGTAGACGACTCAAGTTAAGTCGTGGACGACTTACTTCTAAAGTTGCCTCCATTCGACCTATGCTATCTCCCCCTTGTAATCTCTTAAGTCGGTAACGACTCATCCAACTCGAACTCCTCCAGGCTTTGTTAAACCGGAACCGACTCATGCGTCCTCCATCTCGTGACCGACTTATCAAGCATGCACGTTTTAAGCTTGTGTACGACTCACGAGTTAAATCCAAAGCTCCTTGACTCGTGCACGATTTAATATGGTTTAACTTCTGAATTCCTATATGCCTTGCTGCATCATCCTCCCCTGGTTGAGAAAAATTCGACCTCGAATTTGTAAATTCTTCCTCAACAATCTCACCCCCATGATATGGAATTAAATGTTTGACGTTAAAAACATCAGAAGTATAAACATCATCTGGTAACTTTAATCGATAAGCATTCTCATTGATTTTCTTCAACACTTCAACTGGACCAATTTTTCGCGCCTTCAACTTGTTATAAGCACCCACCGGAAAACGATCCTTTGTCAATACGGCATAAACCAAATCACCTTCCTTAAATTCAACATTTCGACGTTTCAAATCGGCAAACTTCTTATATTTCTCATTCGATTTCTCCAATCGTTCCTGAACGGTTCTATGACATTCAGTCAGCTCATCAACAAAATCAGTAGCTCGTTTAACTGTTCTCTTTGACTGTGGTACAACTGCTAAATCCAATGGCCCCCTGGGTAAATTTGAATAAACAATCTGAAACGGACTGAATCCTGTGCTTCGATTTACTGCATGATTATGAGCAAATTCTGCCTGGCATAGTTTCATGTCCCAACTTCTCAAATTATCCTGTACAAGACATCGCAACAAATTTCCCAATGACCTGTTAACAACTTCTGTCTGCCCATCGGTTTGTGGATGATAAGCACTGCTAAACTTCAGTTTCGTTCCCACCATCTTCCACAAACTCAACCAAAAGTGACTCAGAAAACGAGTATCTCGGTCAGAAACAATAGATTCTGGTAAACCATGAAGTCGATAAATCTCCTTGAAAAATAGCTGTGCGACTCGAACTGCATCTGCTGTCTTCTTGCAAGCAACAAAATGTGCCATCTTTGAAAACCTGTCCACCACAACAAATATCGAATCATTTCCCCTTTGAGTTCTCGGCAAACCCAAAACGAAATCCATGCTGATATCAACCCATGGCTTAGATGGTACTGGTAACGGCATATACAACCCTGCATTCGTTGCTGTCCCCTTTGAAACCTGGCAAATATGACATCGCTCCACGAACCTCTCAACCTCTTTCCTCATCGACGGCCAAAAGTAAGACTGTGAAATCAACTGCAAAGTACGATCACGGCCCACATGTCCTTCCTCGTGCAATTCCTTCACAATTTTCATCCTCAAACTACAATCCGGAATACATAAACGATTTCCTTTAAACAGAAAACCATCAACCAACATAAATTCATCCGCACTTCCATCCTTCACTTTCTCAACATATTTCACAAAGTAAGGATCCTTTTCAATCATCTCTGGTAGTAATTCAAACCCCGTTACTTCAACCTTCATTGTCGTTAGTAAATGACTCCTCCTACTCAAAGCATCAGCTACTCGATTTGTCACCCCTGATTTGTGCTTAACGACAAAAGTAAACTGCTGCAGATAAGTAATCCATGATGCATGTCTCGCAGAAATTTTATCTTGCCCCTGTAAATGTTTCAAAGCTTCGTGATCAGTGTACAGAACAAATTCCTTCTGAAATAAGTAATGTCTCCAATGCTTAACAGCCTGAACAACAGCATAAAATTCAACGTCATATGTACTGTATCTCATCTTTGCCCCTGACAATTTTTCGCTGAAATAAGCAACTGGCTTCCCATTCTGACTCAGAACTCCTCCAATACCCACCTTCGAAGCATCAGTGTGTAATTCAAACAATAACTGAAAATTTGGTAAAACAAGAATTGGTGCAGACGTCAACAATTCCTTAATCTTCTCAAATGCAACCCCCGCTTCCTCTGACCACACAAACTGCTTCCCCTTCATGCAATCAGTAACTGGAGCCATCACGCTACTGAAGTGTGGTATGAACCTTCGGTAGAATGACGCTAGCCCATGAAAACTTCTCACTTCTGTAATTGTCTTTGGTTGTGGCCAATTCCTGACTGCTTCAACTTTGCTTTGGTCAACTTGAATACCTTTCCCTGAAACAACATAACCCAGGAATAAAACACTAGGTGTCATAAACACACATTTCTTTGTAGCAGCATAAAATTGTTCTTCACGAAGAATAAGCAACACTTCCCTCAAATGTAGAACATGTTCCTCCGTACTCCTGCTATAAATCAAAATATCATCGAAATAAACCACGACGAACTTTCCAATGAGTGGTCTAAAAATTTGATTCATCACCCGCATGAATGTACTAGGTGCATTAGACAAACCAAATGGCATAACCAACCATTCGTACAACCCCTCTCTAGTTTTGAAAGCTGTCTTCCATTCGTCTCCAGGTCTGATACGAATTTGATGATAACCACTCTTCAAATCAATCTTTGAAAATATAGTTGCCCCACTCAACTGATCCAACAAATCATCCAACCTTGGCATAGGAAATCTGTAACGTACAGTGATCTTATTCAAAGCTCTACTATCAGTGCACATCCTCCAAGTTCCGTCCTTCTTGGGTACCAACAATGCTGGCACAGCACATGGACTCAAACTTTCCTGAATACGACCCTGTTCAAGCAACTCTTCCACCTGCCTTCTCAATTCCTCATGTTCCTTCGGACTCATACGATAATGTGGTCGATGTGGTAACACTGCCCCCGGAACAAGATCAATCTGATGCTGAATGTCTCTAAGTGGTGGTAACTCCTTTGGCAACTCCTCTGGAAAGACATCTTCAAACTCTTCCAAAACTGGCTTTGCTTCTTCGGGAATCTCAACTTCTTCACTACTCTCTCTCCCAATCAACAAAAACACTTCCGGTTCTTCCTCCACTTCTTTAACAAACTCCTTCAAAGTCAACAGAGTTTTCAATTCTTCAATCTCCTCCAGTTTGTTCTCCTTCTGCTGTTGCTTCTTAGGAACCAAAGTGATTTTAGTACCCTCGAACATGAAACTGTAACTGTTGGCACGACCGTCATGCTGAACTGCTCTATCAAACTGCCATGGTCTGCCCAACAATAAGTGACAAACATCCATATCTACGACATCACACCAGATTTCATCTTTGTACTTCTTCCCAATCGAAAAATTAACACAAGCCCTTCGACACACTTTTACTTCACCTCCCTTCCTTAACCATGCTAGCTTATATGGTTTAGGATGCTTCTCGGTCTTCAAGTTCAACTTTCTCACTGCTTCTGTAGAAATAATATTATCACAACTTCCTGCATCAATAACAAACTTGCAGACCTTTCCCAGAATAGTACATGTCGATTGGAAAATATTGCTTCTCAGCCAACTACAATCCTCCTCTTGCTTTGGTGTCAAACAACTTCTCCTCATCATAAGATTACATCCTTCATCTCCCGACACTTCTTCTTCCTCCTCAACATAAGGTACATTTGAATACTCTGCCTCCTCACCATCATCTGCCTCAACCTCTGCAACCATGGTTCTCTTCTTCGGCTTCGGACATTCATTGCTTTTGTGACCCAACTCCTGACAATTATAACATTTGAAAACACTACTAGCCTTCGCTTTCTCTGCCTCCTTCACCACTGGCTTTGTAACAGGTTTAGGAACACTAGAACTTCCGCCAACACCCCTTGCTTGATTATTGGAATTAGTAAACACACCACCTCCACGCCTTCCTTGTTTCTCCCAAGCTAACGCTTTCTGATGTGCCTCTGCTACTGATCTAGGATCAAACATATTAACCATATCTTGGATCTGCATTCTCAAGCCCCCAATGAATCTAGCAGTTAGCTGTTCTTCTGTTTCCATGATATCATTCCTGGCAATGAGTTGGTAAAATTCATCAGCATAATCACTAACAGACTTTGTCCCCTGCCTCAGATTCTGCAACCTTTGGTACATAAGTGACTGGTAGTTGTAAGGTAAGAAAGTAGATCTCATCAACTTTTTCATCTTCTCCCAAGATTCTATCTTTGACTTCCCCATTCGTTCTCGAGTAAGTTTAGTTTGCTGCCACCATGCCAATGCTCTTCCCCTCAGCCTTGTAGCAACTAACTTCACCCTTCTATTCTCCGGCACCTCCTTGAAATCAAAGATTTCCTCCACATTAGACAACCAATCTAAAAACTCCTCAGCAACCATTCCGCCTTTAAATTCTGGAATTTCCATTTTCATACCCGACTCCCAACGACGATCATCCTCCACATCACGGTAAGAATTTCGAATTTGGTCTCGATCTCTATAAGGAATACTTGCTCTATCACCCTCTTCAACAAAATCAAAGGTACGCCTACATCGATCTCGACTAACATCATCCCTTCTCTCATGCATGCTTCTTTGACTATGTCTCTCTTCATCTCTATATACTTCATGGTCAAATTCTCGATGACTTCTTCTTTCTTCATGTGCATAGTCATGATGATCTCTTCGTGATGAAATTGATGTTTCTCTTCTATCTCTACAAGAATGTGGTGATACCCTCCTCGCTTCCGTAACCAATGGCGAAACTCGGTTTCCTCCATGGTTCGAGTTTGGTGATCTCCTCCTTTGATTCAAATCATTCATCAATCTCTCCAATTTACCAATGCCTTCATCAAATTTCTCATTAATACGTTGTTCCATAAGCTCGGCTTCTTCTCTACGATACAAAGCTTCAACGTTTTGATGACGATTAGCTCTCCTTGGTGGCATGGTTAAAATTTTCACAAACTTCAACAAATTGAACACAATACTTCAAAATTTCACACGATAAGGCAATCTAGGCTCAACTGTCTCGGCAATGCTTGTCTCGGCCTTGACTCTTCACAACTTTGCTTGGCTCGGTCAAGACTTGCCTCGGCTCACTCCAAAACCTTCAAAACTTTGGCGCGCAAATCACCAATTCAAAATCCAAACAAAATCCAACTCCTCGATCCAAAATGAAATGGATCAAACTCTCCAAACTTGATGCAACTTCAATATGAACACGATGAACTCCTTCCAACTTCAAAAACTTCAAAAACTTGGCTCCAAGAATCAAACTTAGCTATGATTGGCTAAGTATGGCTCTGATACCAAAAACTGACGCAGCGGATAATTCGAAATAAACTTCAATCGATGAAATGTAGCAATCGGTGAGTTGAAGATACCAAATGCCCAAGTTCGTTGATCCAAAGATACCGAACTCTAGCTATCTCAAACACGTTGATAGCGCACTATACCGTGTTTCAAGATCTACGATTCTTCGCACGTTGATCTAGCGCACTAGATTCCGTGAATCGGCTTCTACGATCGTTGAATCGAGCGCACTCGATTAACCGAAAGAGGAGATAGGAGATTACACTCAACTACCAATTGGAATGAAAGCACAAAGCTAACAAAAGGAAATTTTATTCAATATTCAACCCCCCAAAAATTTACAACACACCCGCTATTTATAGGCATTACAACTCAACACAACATACAACACTCAACTCCTAGGTCGGCACCGACTCAACAAACACGACTCATCTCGGCCGACTCAACATAAGTCGCTGCCGACTCAACAAGGCACGACTTATAGACACAGCAGTTAATACGACTCAACACATTACATACAGGTCCGACTCAAAGGTAACCGACTCATCAAATCCAGCGACTTAACAACCCTGCCAATACAACTCCTCCGACTCAAGAACAAGACGACTCACGACTCATACAATACCGACTCATATACACATGACTCAACTCAACACGACCGACTCAAGATCCACAGCTTATCTCCTTGCCGACTCATCTTAGGTCGTAGCCCATTAGCTCGGTTCCGACTCAGCCCTCTTCACCAGCTCGCACCTTTCCCACTCCGGCTTCCTTAGGTCGGTCATTTTTCCTTCAGCCTCATTAGGTCGCAGTCTTTTTCCTCTTGGATTGTTAAGTCGCGGACGACTCATGTTGAGTCGTAGACGACTCAAGTTAAGTCGTGGACGACTTACTTCTAAAGTTGCCTCCATTCGACCTATGCTATCTCCCCCTTGTAATCTCTTAAGTCGGTAACGACTCATCCAACTCGAACTCCTCCAGGCTTTGTTAAACCGGAACCGACTCATGCGTCCTCCATCTCGTGACCGACTTATCAAGCATGCACGTTTTAAGCTTGTGTACGACTCACGAGTTAAATCCAAAGCTCCTTGACTCGTGCACGATTTAATATGGTTTAACTTCTGAATTCCTATATGCCTTGCTGCATCAGATTTGTAATTGTATCCAGATCTTTCTATAGTAGATTACCCTAATCTTTAGCGATTATGAGGCTGGTTCCTAGAATTTCAAAGTGGCCTAGATTTGAGCTCCAATGAAGTTGAGATTTCGATTGAGTCCTTGGTTTACGATTGTGCCATATGAGTTATCGTAAATCCAACGCAAACGAGTGATGGTGAGGATTGTTTGATGGAAGCTATGTTTTCCATAGTTGTATATCTCTCTAGGGCGTCACACGATGTAGGTATTATCAACCATATACCTAGAAACTGGACATTGTACTTTGGCTGTAGTACACTTATATGGTTATAATAGCAGATTAGCATATATCGATTGTTATGTGCTAACTTTTGGATGCAGGGACTGGGCATGTATGGTTTTTCATACCCTATGCCCCTATTTACTATATACAATTTTTATAGTATTATAAGATAATGTATCGCTCATACCAGACTGTTGCCTGACCCAAGGTATTATGCTTTGCTTTTTATTACCTTGAGTACTCTTAGATGAGTAGATTAGGGATAATAGGTCTATATAGCGCATGATGCTGTACGGAGTACAGATCGGAGGCTACGCTTTCATGCATTTGTACTTTGGAGCTTACTATAGCTTATATTCTATGTGCAGTACTGTAAAGCTATGTTAGTACTCGTATTTTGAGAAACGCTTATAGAGTTTATTTTGGAGATTTGGGATGTATAAAATCATTATTTCAGTTTTTTTATAGTCTGTGAACCTGATGCACACTTATGTCTTTATTTATGGTTCATTTGATAATATCACCATCTCGTCTTTTTTACATCTATGTTATTACATTATATTTTGTGTGTGTGGTGTGGGATGTTCTACAAGTTCGATGCTTGAATTTTTATTACTTTACACCATTGGCTACCATCCTACATCTGCATGTACCTCTATAATGCATTATAAAGCAATATTAGTACCGAAGGTGTAGGGTGGTCATCACCTGTCTTCAGTTAATATGTCATAGTATTGCGTTGATACTTATTAAATAACTAAAAGTCTAAGTTTATTATTTAATTGGATAGTTTATTTCTTTGGAAAGTGAAGGAAATCCCATCCAGTTTATCGACGGTGTGGTCTCACTGTTTTGCCTGGTTGGGGTAATATATTAGTCACACCAAATTTTATTTCTGAATTGTAGCTTTATCTTATTTTCCCTATAAAATAATGGGTATTATTCGAGTAGGCTCGGTTTATAGGCCTAGACAAGTAGTTTTTGTAATAACCCAGAGTTTAATCGCTGAATAAATGTATATAAATATACTTAAAAATAAATAAATGGATTTTTATTGGACAAATAAAGTTATTACAAATATTTATTGATGATGATAAAATTGTTTTCAAATTTAGTTTACTTATATATGTAGTTTAAAAAATAGAAAATGTAACCGAAAATTATTTTTTGAAATCTTGATTTTTCATTGGTTAAAAGTTGTTGTAAACACATACATACATATTACAAGTAAAATGAATACATGTGTGTGTGTGTGTGTGTATATATATATGCACGTATATATTTTCTCCCTTAAAGTATATAAATATATAAGATAAAAGAAGATTTTATTAATAAAAAGTGTGTATATATATATATTAACATATAAAAATATTTACAAGAACTTAAATAAAATAATATAAAACTTATGATTTTATTAAAGTTTATTATTACAAGAAGTATCCTGACACTCTACTGGTTATTAATTTTAAACCAACTTTCTTACTAAAGTAAATTATTTTTAAACCAGAGGATCTTGTCTATGCTATTAAGTAGCCAAATGAATTAAAGAAGTTGTAATAAAACGTTGGCATGTTTTATTGGAAGTAAGTCGACTTGTACTTATCACAAGTACCGCACTAAGGGAACATCATGAATACAAGGGAGTTAATTTCGATAAGCAGGTCGTGATAATCTAAGCATATGGGACGTATGTTCATATGTAAATCTTTACATCTTGAAAGTGGAATGATCCACTATAAACAACTTGGCCTTTTAAATTATCGAATGTTGGTTTAGAGAGGCAGTGATCGGATAGCAGTTGTTATCCAAAAAACCACTTCGAACCAATGTAAGCATTCAAATTAAAAATATTGAAGTCAAGATCCAAGATGAATGCTTTGAAGTGCAAGGGCTATTTGCTACTAACCCCATGGGTGATTCCAAAATGGACGTAGTGGAAGTAGTGCCTTCGGTTCACTCTTCTCCTGAATGACTTATATAGATAAGTGCTGACATCGTGTCAACATCCAAAAGGAATGTTAGCATTCCAAGTGGCAGTGCTATAGTAAAGGCAAACATAGCCTCAGTCCTTATCAAGCAGGAATGACTAAAACAGGGGATATGTAGCAAAGCTAAGTGGGTCGCTCGCATTAGGGTAAGATCACCCCTATCTAGAGTTCCTACTATCAACTCATGCATGCTTCGGTACGGTTGCTGATACTAACCAAAGGGTGATCATATTCGATACTATCCGGCAAGGGGTGGGTAGGTCTTGTGTTGGCAGGGGATCCCGGCGAGGTCCTTGGTGTTATTTTATATAGAGATGGACCGAGATGGGTGGTACCCAGGTATCCCAGTCATTGTATGGAATCCATTTTCTAATAAGTGCAGTACATATTTATTTGTACTACATTGAAATGTGAGATGCAAGCATTTTAACTATTTTCTACTTTACTTGAAAACCCTAGACATTATCATTGTATCACTAGATTTCTATATAAAGTGTTTTGACTATCGTAAGGTAAAAATCCATTCAAGTTTTGTGTTGCGTTGTCTTATGAGATGCCTTTGATTTTAAAGGGGTTTTAAAATTAATAATTAAGTTGCTTTGAGTTTACTCACACCAGAACCATGTCTAACCCGAAGTTTTTTTTTCTCCCTAAAACTCTTGGGTACTTAAATTTTTATGAGTAGCCAAGTGATCTAGGTTTCTTACGATTGAAAACCTGAGGAGCTAGAGCAGGTGGCTTCACCATTAGCTAGTTATTATCTTATTTCATTGTGTTTATGTATGATCTAGGTATTTTGTATGGGCAGGCAGTTATAGCTGTCCAGTTGAAGGTTGTAATGTAATGACTGATGTATTATTATGGAAATGATTATGTATAACTTTATGTTATCTATTATATATTGATCTGTTGCGTTATAAGATTCTATTGTTATGTAGTTTCTTTTTATCTTTTTTTTTTTTACCATTAATAGCTCGTCTTTCGGAGTAAGAAAGGTGGTTTGTTACACTTTTGGGATGGTCGAATTATTCAAGTCGAAGATAGAGTAGAAGGCTTGAGTGCTATATTTATGTTATTTTCTTCCATGATATCTAGTGTTCATGTATACATCTTCAAATGTGGTGCATGACACTAATTGCCGCATGGGCATGACTTTAGGATGTAAATTTTGTTGAACTAAATTTGTAATGATATGCTTTATTCTACTTATATTTTCTCTATTTACTTAAGACTGTATAATATAACCGATCTTATCTTCGTCATCGAAAAATGATTTCAAGGTGAATACAGCATATTGGGGTTCCATCTTCAATTTTCATAAAGAGGGATGTTTCATCTAGTACAGAGCATAGGGTAAGGGACACTTAAGTTAAACATAGTTAAGTGCCAATAGATAGTAAACATAAACACCTTAAAGAGGGTACACACTAGTATATGACATACTTGTACTTTCTATAGAGATATAGATAAGTTTAATAGAGTCATTCTATTGCTAAATCACTTTCTTTCTTCCATTTTTGATGACGATTTTCTTAGCAGAAATAGATCTGAGGAGTGGAAGAGCTAGGGTTATACTTGTTAATGCCAGAAGAGAGAATGGTAGTACTGACCGTCGAATGCAAAGGAAGAGAAGTGCCTCCGGCAGTAGTAAACAAGGTAGTCCCGCTTATATAGGGAATGGATATGAATGTTTTGTTCTGACAGTTCATGGTGCAGATGATGCAGGAGGCCATACCAAAAGTAGTTGAGCCGATACCAGTAGCTAGAGTGGTTTCTCCAAGTTAGTTCAAGGCTATTGATGTGCACGTAAATTATGCATATTTTTACCACCATATTTAATCTAATTAAATTAAATAAACAATCACATTGGGTATTTTCACATGTTTAAACCAAAATTCAAATTGTTTCAAAATGTTACATATTCGTCTTCATATAGGGGCAAAATGGTCATTTTTTTGCATATATTAAGTTGAGAAAATTTAACTGAAAATTTCTATATTATTTTGTAAGAGAATTGGATGGAAATTACAAGTGGTTTCGTGAAGATATGCATGTACAAAAGGAAACAAAGCAAATAAAGATGAAAATAATTCAAACTCATGAACATGCAGTACCCCACCTACCCACTTACGTTGATTCTCAATTAGAAGCCAATCCACATGCTAATGGCTATTACACTTTCATGTACACTTAATGGGTGATTATTGAAGCTAATGATAACTTGTCCACACATTTCGTACAAGGGCATTCCCTAAAAAATGGATTATGGTTTCATACGTGTATAAATACCCTTATGCCTCATGTAATATCTCTTCCTCTTAGTTAGTTTGGAGTTAAATTCAAAATAAAACACAAGATCTCTTTCTCTTTTCCATGGTTAGTTAGCCATATTTTTATTTCATGTAATTTTCTTTTTTTATGCAATATTAATTAGTATTTTATTTTACTTATATGCACTCTTTCTTTCATGCTAGTAGTGTAGATTTGTTTATTTATGCAAGTAGTGTAAGATTTTCTTTTATGCAATTAGATTAGTTCTCTTTTTCGTTAGCTTTCATTTTTCTTTCTTTTTAGTTTCATGTTGATATGATAACACAAATGAAAGGTTGATCCCTTTAATTTAGGGGTAATGAAGCCTCTAATTATGTAGCTCAACATTGTGATAATTTTGATCTCTTTTGTGCTTAAATGAATGTTGATGCGATTTATTGTTTCATGTTGAATTTGATAGTCCACGTTGTTCATAACAAATAGGCTATATTTAAACAATCATAAACAATAATTACCTCTGCATCTACATATGATGATGGTAATGAAGTGAATGTCGAAATCAAATTTGATGGTCTATATTTCTAATTCATAATTAATAGGTCATACTTAAAATAGATTTTATTTTCAACTTTGTTGTCATTTTCATATGAGTTTTAAGTGGTTTAAGGGGTGTGTTATAGTTTGATGGCTTATGTTAAGCTAATTAATAACACAAATATGTCATATTTATGATAAACACATCAATTAAACTAACTAATGACTAAAAAAGAGAGATATTAATTTCATAATTTGTTGAATTATATTATCTCTATTTAACTCTCATATTTTTGTCACTTTCTTTTTGTCATTTTTCTACATATTTAGCTTCACACTTTTAACTTTGGTTAATTTGATTGAATAGAGATTTAAAATCAACAATTTCTTACGGATCGATCCGTAATCACTACGTACTACAATAATACGCCGTGTGATTGCGGCATAAATTTAATTCAAAATTTATCGACGGTTTTCTAACTCGATAAAAATTCCAACGTTAAACAAGTTTTTGACGCCGTTGTCGGAGAATAGTTTTGATTTTATTTTCCATTTTTCAAATTATTTTGTTTGATTTTGTGTGTTTGTTTGCATAGAAAATAACTTTTTTTGTGTGTGTTTGTGTGATTGTTGTTTGCATTTGTTTTTGTGTTTGTTTGCATTTGTTATCTTTTCATTTTGCATTTGCATTGCTATTTTTTCAAAAGAAATTAAAAAAATAATACAATTTCAAAATAAAATATTTTATTTCGTTATTTATTTATTTTTATTTTTTTCAAGTTGCATTTTCTTATTCATTCAAAAAAATTGCTTGCATTACTTGTTTCAGGTTTTCATTGCATTGGTTGCTTCATTTTGTTCTCAGTGTACATTGCATCTTCTGTTACACTGCGTTTCTGTTTGTTTTCAAGTCATTTCAAGACATACTACAATTCACCATCTTCTTCTATCAAGCATTCACTTAATCACTCCACCACATCATTTAGCAACATTCTCCCTCCAACACAAACAACTGCACCCACCTGCTCTCAACAAATTTCCTACAGGCCCAGCCAATTCTTGCACATTCCACTCATTGTCTCCAAATACCCCAAGACTGTCACCTGACACACTGAACCACTCAAACAACCACATCCTCCTCTACATACCAGATTTTAACATCACACTCCTCTCTGTGCACATCATTTCTGCACACCATATCTACATACTCACAGTCACCATTCAAATTTTCCATCCTACCACTTCATCATATACATCCACCAAACATACAAGCTCCTCGACATCACAACCTCCTCTGCTCCACCATAACCACAGCTTTACATCAACAACCATTACCACTGAAACACCCTCCCTTCACTGTGCATTGCCTTGCATCCAAACCATAAACCTGACCATCACCACTTATTCAGACATCCTTCACAACTTACCATCAACAATCAAAACTCAACAACAGCCAGGCACTCTACAAATTTCCACACAATTCACTCAAACTCCTCCAAGTCATCACATACACGTTGAAACTGCACAGCACATTCATTCAATTTCACATCACAATACAACATCATTCACCTACATTAGTCTCTAACCATCATCCACCTTACCACACATCAACACCCACAAAACTGCAACATCACGCTTCATCGTATAAAAACTCCTCCTGCCTACATACAGCAACTCCACTGCCATAAACACACCTCCATTTTAACAAACCTCACCACTCTCTGATTCAACTGCTACTTCACTTCAACCAGTCCTACTACCCCCACCTTCAACACTGCATATAGCAGTGCTTCATCAATCCAACAAACTCCTTCCTCCCCTTACTGCCTATTCATCTCCCCTCCAAACTTACGGCACATCAAAACGGAAAATCACTTCACAACCTCTGCAGCGCCCCTTTTCTACCAGACTACCATCATCCCACATCGCAACTTCATCCAAAAAGAAAAGGAAAAAAAAACTGCTATCAAAATACACTTGAACGCAACTCCAACTCGCATCCTTCTTTGACTTCGCAACCCAACCATACGTTTAACACTGCTAACGAATCGCCCTCCTTCCCTAAACCAATCGCCTGACTCCAAAATCACCACAAGCGACAGTTGAGCTCCAACCTTCAACGCGAAAATTCCCATGTCTATTCGCCGAACCCCCACGCCAACAGCTTAGCACTCCGCCTTCGACCCAAATTCTCCTCAGCAAAATTGCCACAAACCACCTCGCAAATACAACCTGCAATTTCGATCCTTTTCTTCTGAAACTTAGCATTTTGTTTATTGCGATTTCGAATTTTTGGAATCAGTTTGAAATTTGGAATTGAACGAGAGTGTTGTGTTTTTGTTTATTAATAAGAATCGAACGAGATTGTTTTAGGCGTGTTTGGGCCGGGATAGTTCATGTATTTCCTTGTGAGTTGGTTTAAAACCAAAAAAACAAAACAAAAAAAAAATTATATTAATGTTACAGAATAAAGAGAACGGAGGCAATTAGGGAGAGAACAATTCTATTGAATGAGAGAGATATATCTTTACAATACAATCAAGCTCCATATTTATAGACTACTTATGCAGTGCAGATTACAATAATGCCCTTTCATATTTAGCATATTCATCCCTATTATTAATGTATATTACAACACTCCCCCTTGAATATGCGTATGTAAAGATGATAAGAGTAATTGCCTCATTAAAAACCTTGTTATGAAAAACCCAGTGGGAAAAAATCATAAATAAGGAAAAGAGTACAACATGATTTCATCTTTAAGTAACATATATTTTATAATGTTACTATGAGGGTTGATTCTTCTGGATCAAGATAATGCCTCATTAAAACCTTACTAATAAAAACCCAATGGGAAAAAATATTAGTGAAGGAAAAAGAGTACATTATAGCGTATTTCATACGCTCCCCCTGGATTATAACGCATTATTCAATTAGTTTGTTGATGCAGCCGACGCATACCAATTTTGTACACCATCTTCTGAAATGTTGATTTTGGAAGCGCCTTTGTGAATAAGTCCGCTGGATTTTCTTGGGATCGGATTTGTTTCACTTCTATCTTATTATCCTTTTGTAGCTCATGTGTGAAGAAAAATTTAGGAGAAATGTGTTTCGTCCTATCACCCTTAATGTAACCCGCTTGAATTTGAGCTACACAAGCTGCATTGTCTTCATAAATAATGGTTGACCTTTCCGTTACTGATGGAAGTTGGCAGCTTTTTCGAATATGCTTAATCAGTGATCTTAGCCAAATACATTCTTTACTTGCTTCATGTAGTGCTAGTATTTCAGAGTGATTGGATGATGTTGCTACCAATGTTTGTTATGTAGATCGCCATGAAATTGCTGCATTGCTGTTATTAAATACATATCCAGTTTGTGATCTTGCTTTATGTGGGTCAGAAAGATAACTTGCATCAGCATAGCCAACTAGATTTGGATTAATGCCTGTGTTAGAGTAAAATAAACCCAAATTTGTCGTTCCACGAAGATATCTCATGATATGTTTTATACCATTCCAGTGTCTTTTTGTTGGTTCTGAACTGTATCTTGCTAGAAGATTTACTGAAAATGCAATATCTGGTCTTGTGCATTGGGCCAAATATAATAATGCACCAATGGCACTAAGATATGGCACTTCCGGGCCAAGCACATTCTCATCTTCTTCTTTTGGGCGGTAAGGGTCCTTTTTAATATCTAAAGATCTAACAACCATTTGCGTACTAAGTGGATATGCTTTATCCATTTGAAAACGCTTTAGAATTTTCTCAATGTAGTTTGATTGATGGATTAATATGCCATTAGTACTATGCTCAATCTGTAGACCAAGACAGTGCTTAGTTTTGCCAAGATCTTTAATTTCAAATTCCTTCTTTAAGTAATTTATTGTTTCATCAATCTCTTCTGGAGTTCCAATCAAATTTATGTCATCAACATAAACTGCTAAGATAGCAAATCCTTTTACCGATTTCTTTATAAAGACACATGGACAAATGAGATTGTTTTCGTATCCTTCTTTTACCAAATATTTACTAAGACGGTTATACCACATTCTTCCAGATTGTTTCAATCCATATAGTGATCGTCTTAGTCTTAATGAGTACATGGACTTTGATTTTGCTTCAGGCAATTTATATCCATCTGGAATTTTTATGTAAATGTTGGTATCTAATTCACCATAAAGATAAGCTGTCACAACATCCGTTAATCTTATATCGAGTTTTTCAGAAACTACAAGGCTTATCAAATATCGGAATGTTATGACATCCATGACAGGGGAGTAAGTTTCCTTAAAGTCAAAACCCGGTCTCTGCAAGAAACCTTGTGCGACAAGTCGTGCCTTGTACCTCACGACTTCATTTTTATCATTTCGTTTTCTAACGAATACCCATTTATAACCTACTGGTTTAACATTTTCTGGTGTTTTTTCTATTGGTCCAAATACACCATGTTTTTGAAGTGAATCTAGTTCCACTTGGATAGCATCTTTCCATTTTGGCCAATCGTGTCTTTTTCGACATTCATTTATGCTATTTGGCTCATTATCATCATTCTCATTATTCTCATTATGGTCATGACCTTCAATTATTTCAGTAGCTACTGCGAATGAGAATACATCATCAATTATTATTTTACTTCGATCCCATATTTCTCCGTAGTTCGTATAAAATATTGAGATCTCATTATTATTAGGTACCATTTTATCGTTGGAATCTTCTTTTATCTCTTCTGGGATAATGTTTCCTTCCGCGCTTCTAGGAGAATTGGGATTTTCATTTGAGTGATCTTTTTGATCATTTATAACCTCTTCAGGAGGTTCCTTAATTGATGATTTTTCATTAGACTTTCTTTTTCTAGGCGCTAAGTCTTTTGAACCAATTGGCCTTCCACGTTTTTGTCTTGCTTTAGATTCATTTGCTGCTATATTTATTTTTGATCCTTCAGGGACATCAATTTTTGCTGGTGCATTTGCTGCTGGAATGTGAGATTTAGTTATTTTTGCGGTGTCACTAAATGCATCCGGCAGTTGATTTGCAATATTTTGAATATGCAAAATTCTTTGTACCTCATATTGGCATTGTTTGATACGCGGATCCAAATAAGACATAAATGGATTATTCCATAATATTTCACACCGTTCTACTGGAACGGTCTTTCCTCCCCCTATGAAAAATTCTTTGTACCTCATATTGGCATTGTTTGGTACATGGATCCAAATAAGACATAGATGGATTATTTCATGATATTTCACGCCGTTCTACTGGAACGGTCTTTCCTCCCCCTAACGGCGGGAAGATTGTCTCATCAAATTTACAGTCTGAAAATCTTGCAGTGAAGACATCACCTGTAAGAGGTTCAAGGTAACGAATTATGAATGAATAATCAAATCCCACATAAATTCCCAACCAGTTGAAATTGTACTTGAGATTGTACCAAAGAATCAATGTCTTTGTATTTGTGAGCTTCTGGCTCATGTTTATAGAGTGAGATTCAACTGTGCCAATTTTTGTAAAATATAAACCAGTTGAAATTGTACCAAATTTTTCTAGGATAAGCTTCTGGCTTTCAATTCTAGAAATAACACAAAGATATTCTTTGTTGTTTTCATTTATAGTTTCAATATGGTATCCATTCATTCTTATATCTTTGAAACTCAGCAAATTTCTTTTAGAGTTGCTTGAGTATAATGCATTCTGAATAAAGATATGCGTACCATTTGGTAATATTATATGGGCTCTTCCGGACCCGTCAATTATATTAGCAGATCCAGCTATAGTGGAGACTTTAGCTGAGAAATTTTTAGATAGTTCAGAGAAAAACTTCTGCTTTTTCAAAATTGTATGAGTAGTTGCACTATCTAGTAAGCATATATCATCACCCAAATGGCGTTCCATACCTTAAGAATTAAAGACAATGATTAGTCAATCATTAAAAATTTGTATGCATAAATAAATGTAATGTAAACAAACAAAGTAATATGATTAAAATAGGCTATTGATTAAAAACAACATCCACATTACACATTACTAGTACTGCAAAGGGAAATACAATTAAATGAACACAAACTTCAAACTGATTTATTGATGCAAGCTAATGAAATAAAATGAAAGTCACATAACAAACTTCAAGACATTTCTAATTGATCAACTCGGTCATATCATTGATCATTTCACTTAGATTTTCATCATTAATGAAATTTCCATTGTCATCTTCGAAGAAATCATCTAACTTCAGGTTAGTGTTTTCAGGTAACTTTTCGGCATTATTTGCCTCAATATTCTTCGAGCGATGATATTCTTCAACTGTTTTCTTTGATGATCTACATGTACGTGACCAGTGACCAGATCGTCCACATCTATAACAAACTTCCTCATAATGCCTTTTATTTTCTGAAGCTGAATCATTGTTCTTTATAGGCTCAATTTTCTTTTGTTGCTTTTTAAAGTTGGTGGTTTTGTTACCTTTAAAACCACCATAACCACCTCTGCTAGAGTTATATCCACGTCCACGACCATGTCCTCTACCTCGACCTCGACCCCTACCTCTTCCAGAGTGGGCAAGATTAGCATTAACTTCAGGTAATGCAGTTGAACCAGTTGGTCTTGAGGAATGGTTTTTTATAAGCAATTCATTATTTTGTTCAGCAATTAGTAAGCATTTTATGAGTTCAGAATATTTTGTAAAATGACGCTCTCGATATTGCTGCTGCAGGAGTATATTCGAGGCATGAAATGTTGAGAAAGTCTTTTCAAGCATTTGTGCGTCATCCACCTTTTCTCCACATAATTTCAATTTAGAAGTGATTCTAAACATTGCAGAATTATATTCTCTTACGGACTTAAAGTCCTGAAACCTCAGGTTCAACCACTCTTGCCTAGTGTTTGGAAGTATGACCGTCTTCTGGTGGTCATAACGCTACTTCAGGGAGTTCCATAAGTGGAGAGGGTCTTTTTCAGTCAAATATTCTGTTTTTAGATCGTCATGGATATGACGTCTTAAAAATATTAGAGCCTTTGCTTTGTCCTGCTGGGACATAGTATTGCCATTTTTAATGGCATTTTCTAAGCATTGAGATTGCAAATGAATCTCAGCATCCAGTATCCATGATAAGTAGTTGTCTCCAGATATATCCAAAGCTTTAAATTCAAGCTTGGCGATGTTTGTCATTTTGTGAACTGTTCATAAAATAAATTGCATAAGGTGAATATATTCGCCACAACGACATTCACAATTTATCTGTTTCCAGCTAAAAAGAAAAAAAAATGGAAAGTCTTCATTCATGGTATCAAATAACTATACCAAAAAATAAATTGTATCAACAAAACCAAACATTTGGATTTTGCAACTTTCATGTATTTATCAAATAAGAATGGAAAGTCGGCTTTTGCGTATATTCCATTCTAAACTTTTGAATTTTATTTGGCAATAGATCCGCAAAGGGAAAATAAAATAAAATAATAATATTGAATTTAGAAGCCAAAGAATAAAAATAAGAGTGATACAAGAAAAGACATGAAAAATATAGAAGCGAACCCCAAACTAGCATGTGCTGACTTGATAGCTTTATCAAAAAAAAATATGATATTGACAATTACCCTTTTGGAGAGAGGAAAAGTAACGAGTTTATAAAGAAATGCAAGAACAATTCCTTTACTTGCTGAGAAGTTGGAAAGTTTGAAGGTGAACATGTTGAGGTCAATAATTAATTCGCATTCCTTCGTGCTGATAACGTGTTACAGAATAAAGAGAATGGAGGCAATTAGGGAGAGAACAATTCTATTGAATGAGAGAGATATATCTTTACAATACAATCAAGCTCCAAATTTATAGACTACTTATGCAGTGCAGATTACAATAATGCCCTTTCATATTTAGCATATTCATCCCTATTATTAATGTATATTACAACAATTAAGTTTTATTTGGTTTTGTTTTTGTTTAGTTTTGTTTTGCTTTATCCTAAGAAGACAAGAAGACAAGTTTCAATTTGTTTGTTTTAATTTCACTTGTTTGTTTTGATTGGATTTCTTCTTAATATATATGTGTGTGTATCTTGTATATATTTTGTTTTTATTTCAGGTTGCCAAAGCAGAATTTCAAAAGAAGAAGAATGACTGTCAAAAATAAATTGCTTGCTTATAAAAAATTTGCTGTTTTAAAATAATTGCTCAATAATTCTGAATGCTCTAGTATTGTGTTCTTATCTACTGTTTTTATTTGATTTGCATTGTTGATTGTTTGCATTTTAAAAAAAAAATCAAAATCAAAATCAAATAAAAAAATCCATCCGTAGTTGCATTGTTAATACACGTTTAATTATTTATTTACATTTCATCTTAGAATTTTAATTAATAATAACGGTTGGACATCGATAACACTTAATTGTATATTAATAATTTTCTTCTTTGAACAATTTAATTTCTTGTTGTCTAGGGTACGGTGGAGTAATAAACATTTATACATGTTACGATGATTCGTAAATATTATAGTGGTTGTTCCTCTAAAGATCCTTAAACCTTCGGCTGCATTGCTGCGGTGATTCGTGGTGCACCAATAAATCATATTCGTTACCTGACTAAGAATTATCTTGTTTTTTTTGTTGACGATGCCAGCCAGTTTTATAGTGGCCCGTCCACTTTTTATTACGAACGTAATAAAAACTTGAAATACATGAGTAAGGTAAAAGCACGTTAACTACTAAGAAAAAGGAAAATACAGCACATGATTGTAACTAACATGCCACAGCTGCTATAAATTTCACCTAGGCTAGGCCTCCTCAGGAGAGGAAGAAGCACCATCGTCCGCTAACATCTGGGAAGATATCATAAGGACATTCCCAAAAAGACAAGCAAAGAGGCGGAAAAGGATAGCAAGACAAGGGTTATAATCCACAGAGTCAGAAGGTATATAAAAGATCGATCCCAGCTAGAATTAGCTAGAATGACAGAATTCGACCTTACAAGCTGACTGTCTATATCGAGAACTAAGGAATCACCAGAAGGTCTGTAATGAAGGCATCTAAGATCCAGATGATCGTCGGAGACAAATCTAAAAAAAGAATCATCCAAGGGGTTAAATCTGATATCATATTTGAGATCAACCCAACATCTCTCGGACTCAACTCAAACAATAGGCAAACGCGGCGAAACAGGACCTGGAGCAGCTATAGGAATAGCTGAAACATCACAAGGGACCATAGTGGCGGTAGGGGAGGCAGGACTAGCAACAGAACATGGATGCGGGCCCAGGACAGTAAAAGGAACTGCTGGAGGAGAGGCACACAGAGAGTCAGAGGAAGTAACCTTAGGAACCCAATTCCTGAGCGGGAAGCGAGGCAGAGGGATCTTAGGAGCAGCCGCGGAGACATTAGAATGCATGCAAGCGATAACCAGGTGGCCAAAGGAGTGACAGGACGTACAAATATCTGGAACCCAACCGTAACGAACACGGACTTCCACTACATGCCCAACAGTAAGCTAAACACGAATAGAGGAAGGCAAAGGCTTAAAGAGGGAAATCTCTATTAGAGCCTTAGCATACACCAATTTTCACGCGCAACTGTATTAGAGTCAAAACATTTCAATTTTTCTACGTTACAAGCTAACCAATTCAAACCAAGTAAAGGTTGTAGAGCAGAGGGAATTTGCGAAAAGTAAACCCAAATGGGGATAGAAAGAACTTGTTCACGAGCTCTAGCCACTGTTGGAGACCAAGGAGTAATAATAAAAGATCTCCCATCAAAAAAGAAGGCTCAGCCTCAAGAACAAGCCGACGTTTCTCGGAGGAGGAAAACTTAAGGAAATACATGGAGTCAACCAGCTTAACATGTAAATCACCACGAAGCTTCCAAGCCCTTCGACAAACTGAAGTCGCATCAAGAAGGCGGTGATTTGGTTCCAAAACAAAACCAACCAAATATTCTGACCATTAGTCCAAACCGGCTTGCATTACAATTGGAGGGGGGATCATCACTCCATTTTCCTCAATGATTTCAAATTCAATCCGTTTGTAATCACCCGCATTACGGGGCAGTAAAGTGAAAAGTGAAGACCATGATTTGGAGGAAGCCATGGTAGGAGCAGTAGGACAAAGATTATGAACCGAAGGACCGGATTGTTCCACAACATTGGGAATACCAACAGTAGCAATAAAGTTTGAAACACCAGAACACTTATCACTGTGATTGGGAACAAAATTCTCAATGGCATTAACACAAACACCATAGGAGCATCGTACAAAGCCAGAATTAAGAGCCGTTTTTTTACGCTTATCACGTCCAGACAGACCAACCTCCACACCAACATCATCAGAGACATCATTCACAATACTCGAATCAAGCGCATCATATACAGAACCAGAATTCCCCAAATCACATTTCGATTTCTCAATAAAGCCCGCCTTAACTTCGCAAGCATTGAGAGAAAAGGGCTGCATACCGGTCACATTCGAAGGCATTACTCCAAACTCCGTTAGACATACAGCACCAGGCAAAGAATTCGAAACCACCAGACTCGAGCTAGTGCAAACTACAGCAGCATGGATTGAAGGTTTGATTGCAAGAAGAGGAGGAAAATCAGTGACAGAATGAAGGAGAGGCAAGGGACAAAGGAGCGCAGATGGCAGGTCATTAAAAATGCATCCAGATCTGGTAGATGAGGGAGAAAAGGGGAGCGAAACTAACAAAGGAAGAGGAGGAGATTCAGGCACTGGAAGGGGAAGGCGCAGAGGGAAGGAGGGGCAGAAATGCGAGGGTGGAGCGTAGAAGGGAAGTCAATGGGATGAAAAACAAGTCGCTATTAATTTACTGACGCTTTGAATTGGAGTTAAAATGAATGAAGGATTACCTTGTTCATTTGAGACAGAGTGTGATTACACAATTTTGGGTTAACTTAAGATAAATCATTTGTAATTAATGCATTGCATTTAGTTGTATTAGTTCATGCATATTTAAAAAAAAGTTTCAAAATTCAAAACTAAAAAAAATTGTAAAATTTCGTTTCCTTTCCTTTGAAAATTTTCAAAATCAAAAATCCAAAAAGTCCAAAAAAAAACTTACTTGTTTTTTAGTCAGAAATCCCAAAAAAAAAAAAATCTTTTCGAAAACAAAAAAAAATTGAAAAATCAAAAACCAAAACAAAAATCAATTTTCCTTATGAATAAACTCATTTTGTAAATATTTTTCCTTTATAAAAAATGAAAACCTTCTTGAAAATGTCCTAGTTTCCATATTCACATGAATTTTATGATAGTTGTGAAAATCAATATAATCCATATAATTTCACTTCAAATTCTTACAGATTTTTCAATAACAACTATTATTTAAATGATTCAAATTTTGAACCACAAAATTTTCAAAATGATGACTAACCTTCAAATCTTAAAAATAACATTTCGTCTTTACTTGAAATCTCTACACAATAAAATCAATTGATAAATGAGTTGTGTAATTCATATTTGTGCGATAACTCAAATCAAGGATTTCAAAATAATCAAAATTTGAATTCACTTCAAAATTCAAATGTTTTTGATTATAACCCATGCCAATTAAATTTCAAACTCCAAAATGAATTTCAAACTCAAAATGAAAATGGAAACAACCTTTCAAATGAATTTGGCAATTGAAATAATCTTAACCACATTACGATTGGAAATCTTTGTTCTCAACAATTTCAAAGCAAAAATCCTCATGTTAATAACTATAAATTGGATTTTGTTGAGAAAATGGATGGAATTTACAATGATCATACAGATTTGTTGATTGAAACATATATAAAACAATGTGATAAACAAAATTAAATCCCAATGTGTGACGAGTCAAGTGATAATCCACCTTGTACCCAAATTGACAATTTTCAAATAACAACTTTTGAAATTGAAAACGAAAATCTTAACGAAGTTGTTAAAAATTTGGTAATTGACTTAGATCTAAATTCTTTCGAGGATGAGAAACTTGATTTAAGATTTGATCTTCCTTTTTCCGATTTTGAAATTTTGAACACAACAACTTTGGATTTTGAACTTGAGATACGCAATGAAGTTGTTGATAATCCAACAAATGAAGACAAATTTAACGAACATGATTTCTTTGGACTTTAGGAAACGAGTTTTCAAATTCTGATGGGGAAGAGTTACATCACCATTTTGATTTTAAAATAAATAATTTTGAAAAAGTTTTCAATGAAGAGCTTGAATCTCAATTTGGTGAAAATAAACATGAACTTTAACCAATTGTTTTATCGGCCCCAAAATCATCAACAACAAAACAACTCGTATGATTTTTAATAAAATGACATTCGTTTTTTCAAATCAACGTCCAAGTTCGTAATCATTTATGGTTTGGTTTTCTAAGCTTAAGTTGTGCCTCGCATACTTAACGAGATAAATGACTCGGTCTTTGGAAGACCGTTTCATTTATTTTTTGACGATATACTTTCTGATCTCATGTAAATATCGTTAATTTTCATTTAAATAAAGTTCATGTTTTTATTTTTATTTTTCTCCTTCCACTTCGGTTGACTGTGGGGACATAGTCAAAATCAAGTTTGGTGGGGAGTCTCATCTTCTTTTTGGTTTATCATGATTAATTTTTCATTTATCTTCCAAAACTCAAAAAAATCAAAAAATCAAAATCAAAAATTTTAAAAAAAAAGATTTTTTTTTAGGATTTTGATTTATTTTTAAAGAAACACTATAGGATAAATATATGGTTTTGGTTTATTAAAGTGAAATTTTTGAAAATTTATTCGTCTTAACAAAAATAAAAATGAAGCTTGATTACACATAATAATGGTTTAACTAGTATATAGGAAAATTCACACGTGTTAATTATGAAGTACATCCTAATTGAAAATCTTTGTTTAAAAATTGATTGATTTAAAGTAAAGATATAACATTTTTTTGTCTTCTAAGTTAAATGGTGCTAAGATGATAGTGTGAAACTCTCTCTTCTAAAAAACAAAAAATATTTCTTGTATATATGTATATTTTTCAATAAACACCTAGAGTCATGTGTTTACACTTGCGTGTTCACTCGTCATGCTTTGTACCCTTCTCACGTAAGCCCGAAAGGCGGTGCACGATCGGTATATCTGGCCTCAGTTTATCTGAGTTAGGTGTATGTATATAAAAAAAATCTTTTATTAATAATGCCTATAGTCGATATGTGTTCACACTTGTGTGTTCAATCACCACGCTCTATATTCCCCTTACATAAGTCTGCAAGGCAGTGCATGGGTAATATATCTGGCTTCGGTTTACCTCAGTTAGGAATATGTAAATATTTTTAATATCAATAAAATTTTAGAATGAGAGAGAGTAAGCAAATGAAATCCAAGCACTATTTTAACTTATTTGATTTGACGTATTAATGAAAAAATAAAAATACCGCTTTGATAAACTTTGATAATCAACTAAGGATCAATTTCATGGTTACACTTTGTTATCAACTAAAACAATGAGTTAAACTATTGTCTATTTATTATAACTTGATTTTTATTGGAAATTTTAAAGAGTAAATGACTTAAATTTTCAAGATGATGACCAAAACTTATATTTAACTTATTTGTGTCTATTTAAAAGTAAATCTTTCATTTGTAAATATTTCCAAAAACTCGCATTTATCTCTTTGTAAATAAATCTTGCCTTTTGTAAATATTTTCATACTACATTTGGATTTTGCGGGTAGTATCCGCTGAAAACCCTCACGAGACAACACTCGTCCTACTGGGGACACCCAGAGTTTTAACGGCTTGTTGCATACACTCAATACAATTGTGCTCCCTACAAAAACGGATTTATCATAGTTTTAGTTTATTCAAGGACAAATAAAAAGATAAATGTGGGGTATTTTATGTGCACGTAAATGTACGTATTTTTACCACCATATTTAATCTGATTAAATTAAATAAACAATCATGTTGAGTATTTTTACATGTTTAAACCAACATTCAAATTAGTTTCAAAACGTCACATATTCATCTTCAAATAGGGGGAAAATGGTCATTTTTGTGCATGTATTAAGTTGAGAAAATTTAATTGGAAATTTATATATTGTTTTGTAGGAGAATTGGATGGTAATTACAAGTGTTTTCGTGAAGATATGCATGCACAAAAAGAAACAAAGCAAATGATGATGACAATAATTCAAACTCATGAGCATGGAGGACCCCACCGACCCACTTACCTTGATTCTCAATTAGTAGCTAATCCATATGCTAATGGCCATTACACTTTCATGCACACTTAATGGATGATTATTGAAGCTAAAGATAACTTGGCCACCGTACTTCCTACAAGGGCATTTTGGGCATTCCCCAAAAGATGGATTAGGGTTTCATGCATGTAT
Organism: Allium cepa; assembly: GCA_030765085.1. Taxonomy (NCBI): domain Eukaryota; kingdom Viridiplantae; phylum Streptophyta; class Magnoliopsida; order Asparagales; family Amaryllidaceae; genus Allium; species Allium cepa. The sequence goes on from CM060944.1 coordinate 435,636,111, forward strand.
AATTACCCTTATGCTTCATGTAACCTCTCTTCCTCTTAGTTAGTTTGGAGTTAGATTCAAAATAAAACACAAGCTCTCTTTCTCTTTTCCACTGCTACTTAGCCATTTTTTATTTCATGTAATTTTCCTTTTTTTTATGCAATATTAATTAGTGTTTTATTTTACTTACATGCTCCCTTTCTTTCATATTAGTAGTGTAGATTTTCCTTTATGCAATTAGATTAGTTTTTTTTTCATTAGCTTTCATTTTCCTTTCTTTTTAGTTTCATGTTGCATGCTACAAGTGATGATATGATAACACAAATGAGAGGCCAATCCCTTCAATTTAGGGTTAATGAAGCCTCTAATCATGTAGCTTCAACATTATGATAATTTTAATCTCTTTTGTACTTAAACGAATATTGATGTGATTTATTGTTTCATGTTGAATTTGATACTCTATGTTGTTCATAACAAATAGGCTATGCTTAACCAATCATAAACAATAATTACCTCTTCATCTACATATGATGATGGAAATGAAGTGAATGTGGAAATCAAAATTTGATGGTCTATATTTCTAATTCATAATTAATAGGTCATACTTAAAATAGATTTTATTTTCAACTCTGTTGTCATTTTTCATATGAGTTTATAAGTGGTTTAAGGGTGTGTTATAGTTTGATGGCTTATGTTGAGCTAATTAATAGCACAAATAAGCCATACTTATGATAAACACATCAATTAAACTAACTAATGACAAAAAAAGACATCATAATTTCATAATTTGTTGAATTATAGAATCTAGAGAGTGCAATTATCTCTAAATTGTCATTCAAATCTCATATTTTTATCACTTTCTTTTTGTCATTTTTCTACATTTTTAGCTTTCCACTTTTCAACTTTGGTTAATTTGATTGAATAAAGATTTAAAATCGATCGACCCATACTCACTAAGTACTATGATAGTACGTCGTGCGCTTGTTGTATAAATTTAATTCAAAATTTATTGGTGGCTTTCTAACTCGATAGAAATTCCGTCGTAAACAAGTTTTTGAGTTATAGGAACCTTAGGGGAAAATGTTTACTGGAAATAGCAAGTAGTAAAAGTATGGAATTAGCTGAAGGTGTGCGAGCGCATCATCAAAGATTTAAGGTTGAACAATGATCAGAAGGGATGGATGGCTTTGAGACAACTACATAAAGACTCTTTAGACTAGTGGGAAATAGTGACACCTGAGATTATAAGGAGGATATTACTTGAGAGTGGTTTGGAAAGGGATTTAACGCCTAGTTTGTTTATGAGTCTCAAAGGAGTATGTTGCTGAGGGAGTTTATCGATCTCCGACAAAGGTATCTTTCCTTGGAAGAGTATATTCAGAAATTTAACGCATTAGTTAAGCATGACCAAGTTGGTTAACACCCCACTAAAGAAAAATGAGAAGTTTGTTAGAGAGTTAAAGCATGGTCTAAATCATAAGGTGATGGCACATAAGGCGGTAGATTTTGAATTTGTTGTGGACATGGCGAGGGAGCACGACAGTATGTACCAAGACCAAAGGAGGGTGGATGTGCGGTTGAACGGAGAACAGAAGAAGAGGTTTAACCTATATCCAAAAGGGAAGAATGCGCAACAACAGCACGGAAAGTACAACAACCCACAGCTAAATGGGTCCGAATTTTGGACAAAATCAAAAACCCAAGTTCATTAGGGCATGGATCATTAGTGTTAGTAACCTGCAATAAACATAACTACATCATAGAGCTAACCACCAACTCATAGCAGAGTAGTAAAATATAATAGAACATATAAACCGATTAAGGCTACTACATTGGAACCAATATCATCCTTTGGGTATCTAGTTGCTTTTTTAGTGTTGAGCATGAATGAGAAGTCACGTCCATCTACCATTCCCGACTTATACCAGCGTCTTGTCCCTCTAAATCTATTCGGTGGGTTGTAGTGAGGAGGGAGGTCGGAACAATGTTATGTCAATTGGTAAATTACATACTTTTATTCACAACACTAATTTGTGCTGATTGCTTTCCATTCAAGTGTATATCTCTCATTTATGAGTTAGAAGTTTTAACCCCATATGTACATATGACATAACTAACCTACTCCGAGGTATAAGTATACAGAAGCATGTGTGTGTATGGATGAGCAACGTTGTATTCCCCAAAAAAGAAAACTCTCATAACGTAATCGTCGGTCAACCAGCCCTAACTACGAAGGCTGATGACTGTTAGATATAGCTTTATAGTTTAAGCTAGCCATACAACTAGCGCATCTTGAAGCAACTCATCTAAGAGTTAACTAGCACACCTCCAACCAAATAGACAAACAACCAAAATTTGGGGAAATGCATATCCCATACTGTTTTAAGTAAACTTCTTAACGGGGAAGAAGTAGATTCCATCGGCCATTTAATATCTTCCACCCTACTGTAAACCCCTTGACCACCCTAACGGTACTCCAACCATTGAATATTTCAACTCAAGGCGAACCACTAGAATATTTTCCAACCTATACACGCATATATATTCTTTCCATGAGTCCTCTATTTGGAGATGTCTGACAAATGTAGTACGTATACACATCTGCTAGTAGTCTTTTGCGGAGGGCAAACTTCTCTTGTGTAACTCTGTTGACCTCGCATCCCAACCCATAATAAATCAAGTCATTTATAATTAACCGAAATCTTGGGCTAGGTCCACTACCCATCGCAAACTTATTATTAAGGCCTTATGATTTCACTTGTGGAAATTATTACACCTTCTAAGTTCATTTGATTTTTATTCATTTATTTAATTTTTTATGAAAATTCCTTATACACTTACTATCTTTGAATTTCTATTCTCATTAATATTATTAAATGTTCTTTATAAATGATCTTTTATATTCAAATTGGACAAATATAAATGAATTTTAATTATACATTCCAACTTTAAATAATCATGTATATTTTACTTTCTTCATGCATCTTTCATTTTGGTCATAGAAATTAAATCTACCAAATGGCTTAGTACCTATGTCTATTCGATTTTTGTAACTTCCCATTAACTTCTTAATTTCTTTCAGTATTCATATTTTAGTGTTTAATTTGTAATTAGTATGGCAATCGATGCGTATTAATTTATTCATTAAACTTATACTTATGTATTTTATTGGTAAGTAGATTATTTACAATTAATATTTATATTTATATACTTTTTCTTCATTAGAAATTAATGAATATACACTTATGTGTAAATTATAATTTCTACATTTTAATACATTAGAACTATATCTTTTCCAAAGGAAAATATTGCTATAGCAAAGCTTCCATAAACTACCAAGATTGTGTTGTGTTTGTAATTACAAAGAATGTACTCTTTTTATCTTTATTAGGATAGATATTGCAAACTATGGAGAATTACCTACTTTGCACATCTCTTTCACCCAGATGTGTGGATATTCCTTGTCATTTCAAACACACACTCTTTCGTATATAACTATGATACTTCACGGTTTACGGAATTTCACATGATAATAAATACACTAAATTGCATATTCTATAATTCTAATGGATTAAGATATAGGAAGTTCAAATCCTAACTCAAATTATAACCTCATAAATAAGCTGCTAGCATTTTAACCCAAAAAACAGAATCTGGAAATAACTACTAATCTTATCAATAACATTTTTCACCAATTTCAAGAATAAAATGCATGAGTGCTCTCCTCTAATGATAGAGGATCGCTTATTTTTCAAAAAAAGAATTCGCCAATTTCAAGGTTATTTCTCCAAAAATTCTAGATCTAAATATATATACTGATTTCATCAATTAATTCAAATTGCTGTACATGTAGGGAAGGTTTAAAAGTAGATTCATTCATTAAGCCTATAATTGCAAGGTTTTCACATGGGCATAATAAAAAAATAAGAGTTCAACGATACAAAATTAGTATTATGTAAATCATGTAGTTTTCCACTCACCATATGACTTTCAAATCTCTGGATCCTAATTTCATTCCTCTTGTTTGACTCATTTTCTTTTTCAAACAAAACACATATACATACCGATTAGAATTTGTGATCTGATAGGAGATTTGAGTTTAAGTGGAATATACATTATAATCTAAGTTTACCTTTTATCTGCAAAGTCAATTCACCACTTCTTATCTGCTCTTTTATTTTATACCCTTCTCTACTACATATATAGTATCTAATATTTTTAAAATTTCTAGAAATGGCAGAGAATGAGAAATGGCAGAGCTTCGCTTCTCAGTTTAATAAATACGAGAAGAGAAATGAAGGGCTATGCTAGTATTTATAAGTGATAAAATTTACTTTATCCATTAGATTGAAATATATTAAATCTGGATCATTAGGCCGATTTTTAAACTAGGGCTGACCATATCTAATTGGTGGACCGATCATACGAAGTGGTTGACCGCTAGCGGTCGACAATGGAACCTGATCGCTTCTTATTTATTTGTCGCTTTATTTTCTTTATTTAACTTTATCTTGTCAATATTTATTATTAACATTACTTTACCATTAACTTATAAATATTTATTTCCTTAATCCACAATTGATGGTTATTAGATATTTATTTTCTTAATCCGTTTTGAACTATTTTCGATCTAAAATCTTCAAACATCAATAAGCTCTAGGGTTTTAACTCATATCGTGAAGCTTTGTATATAAAAGTTACTATGGAAATTGCTACGAACACAATGGTGCAAATTACGTAGTCAAATTCCGACGTTTTTTCAAGCCCCATTTTTGAGCTTAGATGATTATTTATTCATTTTTTTAACTAATTATTATTTATTTTACACGGTGTTACATTCTCCTCCCTTAGAAGAATTTTGTCCCCAACATTCCTTAAGGAACTGAATCATGTAAAATAACGCATAACCAATCAAAACTATCTAGCGTACAACCAATATTGCAACCAATCATGTACAAATGCATGATGTATTACAACACATATGAATGTAAGCCGAATAATACAAAATTTCCAACTCCTATATGAATGCATTCTTCAAAAACATTTTGAAAATATGATAGAAATATCATATATACTGTCAGTTCTATAGGTATGCAAGTTTTCAAAAACCAAAACTTTTATTTTCGCACAATAATTTCCACAATTCTACGAAATATATAGGAAATAAAAAAACATTTTATTATTCTCAATATGTTCGCCGCATTTGCAAGAAAAAAGGAGATGTTATTTTAGAAATCACTTTTATATATTCATCGAAACATTTAAAACTTCTTAATGACAGTATGAATTATCTCTGGATTTTAATAGGGGATTTTAACACTGTTTTACACAAATTCAATGGGGGGTAATCCGATTCCATTTAAAAAGCTTGAATAATAAACAATTTTATTTTGCAAACTAGGTTGGTTGAACCCATTTTTTTTGGAAACAAATTCACATGGAAATCGAGGAAATATAGAAATATCCGCTGTAAACGAGATAGAATTTTAATAAATTAGAATTTTATAAAATATTTTCCAAACTTTAACTATAATACTCTCCCTCAAGCTGCTAGTGACCACACCTCAATAAAAAAATTGTTATAAAAAACATCTCAAATAAGAAAAAATTTCCATTTAGGTTTGTAAATTGATGGGTATATGAAAATTATTATAAGAAAACAGTCAAGACTAGTCTTGCTATTCGTATTCAAGGCTCCGTCCAATTCAATTTTAGCAAGATGTTACTAAAGACAAAAGAAAATCTAAAAAACTGAACAAAACCAATTCTAAAACTGAAATCAAACAAATTAGAGAAGATAGTGAATGCTTGAAAAATAGTATTGATGAAGATAGCTCAAACATAGTTAAAGTAAACAAATTCTTTTAGACTCAAAGCAAATTAATCGATGCTCTTTATGTTTAAGCAACCAATATGGAGCAGAAAGCTAGAGTGGACTAGCTTTCAAATGGGGATGATTCTACCAAAAATTTTATGCAAAAAATGTCCATTAGAAAATATAAAAAAAATATAGGAAAGTTACTAAATTTAAATGGGTGTGTTAAAATGATGCTTCACAAATTGAATTAGAAGAAATCAGCTATTTCACTAGTCTATGTAATGCAGACTCATATCCAAATAACTTTCTAGTATAAGTGCCAAATTTATATTGCACTCTAACAGTCAGGAAATTATTCTTTCTCCTATGAGTTTAGGGTAAATCAAAGGAATTGTTTTTAATGCTAATAATGATAAAATCCCTAGGTCTAAATGGATTTAGGGCTATATTTTATAAACTTCATTGGGATGATATAAAGTATAATGTATTTGAGGTTGTAAATGAGTTTTTTACAAAAAGGATAATTCTTAAAAATATAAACCATACTTTAATTACTCTTATTTCAAAACCAAAATTCCCAAAGGCTTAGGAGATTACAAGCCAATTTCTTGTTATAATTTTAGTTATAAAATCATAGCAATTATACTTTGTAATAAAATAAAAATATTTTCGAAATACTTAATCTTCGAAAACCAAAGTGCCCTTACTCTATGGAGATTAATTGCTGAAAACACTTTGTTAGCTCATGAATAGATTAGAAATTTCAATCAAGGCAGCAAAAATAAAACGTGCATCAAAATTGACTAGCACAAGCTTCTGATAAAATTAATAGGCTCTTTATTTCGTATATGTTGGAACAATTGGGAATTAATGATAAATTTTATAGACTCGTTAGAGAATGTATTAATAAAGTGACTTACTCTGCAGTTATAAATGGTTCTACAAGTGGTTTTATACATAGCAATAGATGAATAAGATAAGGAGACCCTCCTTCTCCTTACTTATTCACTATTTCTATGGAACTTCTTTCAATACAAATGGAATTAGAACAAATTAATGGAAATTTAGAAACCATTAATGGGGTTAAACTAGTTAAAACTCATTTTCCTTTTGCTGATGACTTTCTTATTTTCCTAATACAGATGTACAAACTGCTTATACTATGGTCAAAATACCTGGGAAAGTTAAAGAGTATGCTGGACATCAAAGTAAAAGAAAATTTTATTCTAGCAAAACATGTACTAGAAAATCAAATATTCTAGATATCCTAAAATTTAAAGAAGGGGCACTACCTATAAAATATTTAGGTCTCCCCCTCAACAGTAAACGGATTAAGGATAGAAACTGCTCTTGGCTATATGAAATGATTTAAAGCAGATTAAATAGTTGGTCTATTATCCCTGGTTGGTAGATTGGAATTAACATACACAATCATTACTATTATTATCATTTATTGGATGCAAGCTCACAAAATTCCAGCAAATACAATTGAAAAAATAGAAAAAATATATGCAAACTTCATATGGAGAGGAAAACATTATAAAGTATCTTGGGACACTATATGCAAATCAAAAGAAATTAGGTGGATAGGGTTGAAGAAATTAAGGACTTAAACACAGTCTACAATCTCAGATTATTATGTAAATTTTTGGAAGGTCCATCTCTATGGACAAAGTGGATGAATGAAAAATATGTTAAAAACAAAAACTTGGACAACGCTAATGGAAACACATTACTCCAACACTTGGAAAAACATTGTTAATTGCAGAGAAATAGGTATTAAAATTATTGAACGGCAATTTAAAGAGGGGAATCAAATAGTCTTCGGTTTGACCAATGGATCCATGGAAACTCACCTGTAAAGTTATTAGATTGGTTTAATATCTATCAATTTGGAAACGCAAATGCAACAGTAGACTGCATGATTCAAGATCATAAATGGAATACTTAGCAAAGGCCAGAAGCATCAATACTTAAAAAAAGCCATGATAAAATCATAATCAACCCAAGTTTGGAAAAAGATAATGGATGTGGCAATTAAGCTCAAAAGATAAATTTTCTTTTAGAAAAACTTGGGAATTCATAAAAGAAGCAGAATTAGAGGTAAATTAGTTTTTTATCATCTGGTATATGTCTAATTATCAAAAGATGGCACATTGTGCATACTTTGCACTTCTGAACAAACTTCCAACCAGAGACAGATGTAAAAAATGGAACTCCGATAGTGAAATATTATGTCTACTTTGTAAAACAGAATCTGAAGACAGTGAGAATCTATTCTTTGATTGTATCTACTCGTGATACGTATGATCAGTTGCAAAAGCAAAACTCAAAATTAGTCAATTTCAAGTTCTACGAGACATTAGAAGCAACATTCACTTCATTTAGAGCAAGTATAAATTGCAATCAAAAAAGTTCAACTTTGCCTGTATTTTTCTCACAACAGTAGTATATCACTTATGGAAAGAAAGAAATGCAAGGTTACAAAATAACAAGGAAACATATTTACTACAAATCTGGAAATAAATTGATTCAGAAAGCCGGATCATTCAAAAAAAAATCAAACATAGAAGCAAAGCACATGAAAGATCTTGAACAAGTAGTAGATCCGTGGGAGCTTGATAATTACAAAGATCGCATAGAAGCATACTTACAAAGCAGGAAACACTCTGATGATATTTATCAAGGAAGATCCTTTAAAGACAGGAAAGGCTGCTACGGGGTTGCATCAAGAGGCAGCCATCTACAACCCTATATCAGATATAACACCTGCAAATGAAAATAGAAAGTTAATCAGAAGCCACAACTAGTAAAATCGCATAATAAGCTTTTGTTTTGGGGAAGATGCTCACTTGATATGGAGAAGGACTACCGCTCTTAATCTTCGCAGCCTTCCGAGCACCAACAACTGCATCATAATGTAGATCTAAGTGTATTGGACATTATCTCAAGCGAGAATGATATTTTCTACAGAAGTAAACTCAATAACAAGATATATCACTTATCTTGTTGGCCAAAAGGGGAAAATAACAACGGGTACGGTGCTAATTTAGCTCGGATCCGTAGTAAATTAAAGCATCAAACCTCTGCAGAAAATACCATTAGTAAGCATGTACTGGAGGAAGCTTGGAAGCAGTGGAAACCGCCTTGAAGCTTGGTATAATTGCGATGTGAAGAGATTCGACAATCGTCGGCTTTCAGCCATTTTTGATGTTTTTAAGCTTTTGTATGTGAAGTAGTAAATGATAGAAATGGGTAGGGTTTCGTAAACCCTAAAGTTTATTTGTATTGGGTATCATTACCCATTATATGTGGGCCATGGGCCTTGTAAAATGTTTTGTCGACTTTCAAAAAAAATCTCCAAACTCTTTATTTTCATTTATTATCCATAATATATGACACTCAATTAATTCATATCAATTTATTTACGAAAATTTTACAAATCAATATCCATCTCTAATAATATGTTCATAACATCATATTAAATCTCAGAGCATTTAGATTAAAACAAGCGTAAGAACTAGATACGGTCGTGAAAGATTTATAAAAGAAAAGGGATTTGAAAGAATATATTAATCACTTATATTCTTAGTTGATTGACTTTTCTTGTTCTCTTGGCTTTGATCTTCTTCTCCACTTCTTTTCTTATTCGGGCCGCAGCCACCATGGAGAGCTCAAGCTTTTATGTTTGGTTTAAAGTGAGGAATGAGGTGTATAGGACTGACAAAACAATTTATATTGTTCACCCTTAGGGGCCATCGGCCTATCATTCTCCTTCTTTATTTAATTCATTCAAGTTAAGCTTTACTGAACGCTACCTTTAATAAGTAAACGTGCTCCCAACCACTTATTTCATTATATTATTTAATTTCATAATATAACCACTTAAACCTTTATTTTCATAATTGATTTGTTAATTAATTAATTATTAATTTATGGGATATTACGGTTACGTACTATGCTCTCAACAGGTGTATCGATATGTTTTCTCAAAACACCTTAATCAAGAATATTTAAAATAATATATTACTTAATGCCACGACAAATTTCTCATGATTACAGCTCTTTGTAACCATTGTCTCTTAACATGTTATTTAAGGATTTTTCTATCAAATATGCCTAAATTAATTATTGAACTAATATATCATAATAACAAGTATATATAGAAAAATAAACATTTTTTATTACGAATGAGATTTATCATAGAGTTAATAATTTATTATAAATCATAAAATTCCCCTAAGTCATACTCCAACTATCCTAAGAAGTTTGTAATATTGTGTAGGTTAAGTGTGTCTTTGTGCATTAGTAGATTTGTTAAACATTTATTGTTGTTTTTTGAGTTATTTTACATGTTAATATCTGATGCTACTGTATTTATTATCTTACCGTTTGTATGCATCCAGATTGGCAAATGCGGTGAAAATTTTGGGTGTACAAACAGAGTGTTACAGCGCGGACAACTGAAAAGTTAAATTGGCAATTTACATACCGAACCACATACGATAATGAATATACGTTCTTATATTACTTAATGCACTTTTTAGTGACAAAATTCAAATTAAAAAGTGTATTGGTTTAATGGAAAATCTTACTAAAAATTATTATATTGCGATCTAACGCATGTTGTATGAACTAGGGATCTTGTCGATCACTTGTCAAGGATTTTGAGATAACATGAACTTACCTAACCTCTGGTTTGGAGTGCAGTTCGACACCAAGCATCGCGGAACATTAGTTTAAGTGTTTGCAATTTTAAAAGTTCTCAGTTATTTAAAAATGGAATATAGATATGAGAGAAACATCGTTTGGAAAATATTACCCATCCAACTTTTATTAAGACATTATCTAATATTATGCATATTTTAGTACCTAACATGATTTGATATTTACTCTTTTATTAATGTACTAATTCACATTGTGCGAATATAAATGAAAATTTATTGACCGCAATTGATATTTTTAATCATCCTTTTTCTTGTATTTATATTAACATTGCTACTGAAAAAATTGTGTTTGATCAACATTTCAATTTATTTTCTAGAGCTTATTAATTCTAAACGTGCATGATAAATATTTGGTATCCGTCCGTATTCGTAAATATAAATATCTAATATTGGAAAATGATCGAAAGATGCATATATGCCATCAACTACACGAGGGTGAGGTCGCTATGATCTGGCAAGTGATTTCCAGTTATTAGAGTGCTTGTTAGTAGGCCTGTCAATGGTACGAGTTTCGGTCTGAGCCCAGCCCGAACCTGCTCTATTTATGCGGGTACGAGTTTTGCCTTTTATTACCCAAGCCCAATTCAATCCCGATCTGGATCGGGTACGATTTTATCAAAACCCGATCTGGTTAGGGCTCAACCCGATTATTAGTTTTTCATCGTATCAAAACATGAGTATGTATGTTATTTATTTACTATTTTGTTTGTTTACATGTAGATGTTTTTGCATGCTTTTGTTATGAGATTAACTATATCACCATCCAATTTATATGTTAACATTGTTTGTATACAAATTTCACCAAAGTTACAGTTTTAAAATATGGTTTTAACATAAATATTCTGAGTTAGGTATAAGCTTATTACCTAACGGGCTTAAAAAGCCCGACGGACCGGACTCAAATATTGGGTTGAAATACCCTGCGGGTTCGGACCAGTCTCGAGTTTTGATTATTGTAATTGGACTAAGGTCCGGGTTTATAATAACCGTACCGAACCCTACCCATTGACAGGCCTACTTGTTAGGGTGCGTTATCAGTTGTTAACTCGCCTTTTTACAAGGCTATGGGCAGGCGGGTTTAACTTAATCGACTGCACGTTCGTCAAGACTGATGCACGATGGATTCAGTCGACTGGATGGATGGATGACGCAACGCATTCGAAAGATGGAAATTGGATTGGAAAGAGATGGATCGACTATGATTTGGGTCAAGGAAATGTGGTTCGGTGCGGAAGTTAGAAGCCATTCGGCATTGGAGTGAGAAGTGGTCCACTAGGCAGTGGACTAAGGTCGTTCGGCACAAACATCGCTCGGCACAAGCCCCGCTCGGCATTTGGGTCGTCCGGCACACGTTGGTGGTTCGGCATTCCAGGAGTACTCGGCATCTAGAAGCGCTCGGCATTTAGAAGCGCTCGGCATTAGAAGATCGTTCGGCATGATGAGCGCTCGGCATTGGAGAGAGCATTCGACACTGGATGCGTCGTTCGGCATGGCTACCTCGCTCGGCCTACGAGTACGTTCGGCATAGTTGCTTCGCTCGGCCTACGAGTACGTTCGGCATAGTTGCCTCAATCGGCCTACGAGTACATTCGGAATAGTTGCCTCGTTCGGCCTACGAGTACGTTCGGCATAGTTGCCTCGTTCGGCCTACGAGTACGTTCGGCATAGTTGCCTCGTTCGGCATACGAGTATGCTCGGCATTGGATGGGTCATTCGGCATCAGGATGGTTCGGCATTGGTTGCCGCTCGGCATAAAAGAGTCGCACCTCCATACCTCGGTACCTCCATACCTCGGTACCTCGATACCTCCATTCCTCGATACCTCGCACCTCACTCGGCATCATACTGTTAGGCACAAGAAGATCGTTCGGCATATTTTGGTCGGCACGTAGAGTTACTCCATTTGGGACAAGGTATTCAGCTACCAGGCCCACCAGGGAAGTCCAATCCATCTTCATCTATAAATAGAGGGGCAGGGGCACAGTGAAAGGGATCTTCTCCTTCTTCTCTTCGGCACTCCAACTTTTTATCTTTCTAAGGCTACGGCTAGTCTACCGGTTTGTAGATGTGATTGATCATTACATGCTTTAAAAGGAAACTTCTGTAGTGGATGTAGGCCGGAGTTAGCCGAACCACTATAAAATCTGTTGTTCTTTACTGCTTTCATTTTAATTTTAACTGTTCTTCATATTATTACTCTCTACATAAACTCTATCTGTTATCTGAGACTGCTAGTTGGTGCTTTCATCTATATTTGGGTGTTAGTGACTAATTTTGACGCTAACACTTTGGTTCTCCCATAGAGAATTGAACCCAGGAATTTTGGAGTTAGAAACTTGGATTCTAAGGAGCAATGGCTAGACCATAGGCAAGGAAGCAAGTGATAGAAAGGGGTAATAAGGAGGGAAGTCAAGAGGCTTCCTCTGGAAATAGAGCAGATGGGGCATCCGTCTACATCACCAGAGAGGAAATGGAAGCCATGATGAAAAGACAAGAGGAGATGATGCAGGCTCTTCTCAGACAATTTACGCAAGCAGGAAATGCAGGAGCTCAGATCCATGGAGCCAGATCAGAAGCGCTCAACCAGCAAGCGGAGGGAATGGTTCAACAGGGGGCAACCCCCAATCAGCAAACAACTAACAACCCGGATGGACCTAGGCTCGGGGGCGCACCACTAGATAATGCCGAACCAGTTCATGGAGGGGTTCCATCCAACACCACGCAACGGGATGCTGGCAGGAATGCAAGAGCAAGAGATGAAGAGTATGTACCAGAATTCCCTCGGGAACTCAAGGGGCAACCATTGACATACAATGCTGGATTAGCCGAGATTATCAGACGAACCATGCGCGGAGGTTTGACCAATAGAGATCTGGAGGGAGTAAACAAGAGTCCGTTCACTCGTGAAATCAGGATAGCTCAGAATCCGCCAGATTTCAAGCTATCTAACATGGAAATGTACAATGGCAAGGCCGATCCAACAGATCACTTGATGAGATATACAAGGCGTACGGAGGTGCTGGAGGCATCGGAAGAAGTTATGGTTCAATGTTTCCCTTTATTCTTAATGGACATAGCCGCTATGTGGTTCAGGCAGCTGGAAGAAGGATCTATCGGGACATGGGCAGAGTTGGTGGACAGGTTTCTGAAGCAGTTTCGGGTACATATCAAAAGGCCAAAGAATGTAATGGCGCTGACATCGATAAAACAGAGAACTGACGAATCACTCAGAACTTTCTTAACTCGGTTCAATGCAGAGGTTGCTTCGGTGGATCGACCGGATCCATCGATGGTTTTAATGACGGCAGTGTCAGGGGTTAGAGAAAATTTAGAATTCAAAGTGTCGCTAATACAGGACCCTCCGATGGATCTCAGGGAATTCTTTCACGAAGCTGAGAAATTCCTTTGGTATGAAGATGCATGCTCAGATATGAAGTTAAAGCAGGTGAACGCGGTTGAGGGTAGAGGGCCATCCAGCGGAGGCTTGGAAAAAGGAAAAAGGAAGCTGGATGACGAATTAGGAAAGGCTAAGAAGCGGTGGAGGGAGCAAAAATTCTCCACCTACACAGGATTGAACGAGACGCTGGAACGGATTTATTTGGAGACTCGAGATCGCCTTCCCTATCGAAGGACGGCTAGGAGAGAACCCTCCGAACGTGAGAGGGCGTCAGGAAAGCAATGCCTCTTCCACAATTTGGACGGGCATGATACCAACAGCTGCAGGCACTTAAAGGACATAATTGAGGAGCATGTAAGGAATGGACAGTTACAACAATACGTCGAAGCTCGGGATGCAGCGGCGGGGCAGGAGCAATCACCGTCTACCTCACATAGTGATGGTGCGAGGCAGAGGAATGATGGTCGATTGATCATCAACTGATTGGGATATTATGAAATAAGTAGCAAACTATGGGAAACGGCCAAGTCACTTACTCATGTATGGGACGGAGATAGCCCCTAGCCATGCTCTGAGATGATGACAAACCGCGACGCTCTAGTTTATGAAATCCGCTTTCCCTTTTTTGGCTTGGATATTTGCTTTTTCCTGGTTTGGTTCGAACTTTTGGTTTTGTTTGTTTCTTGGTTTGAACTTTTATTTGGATGATTGCTTTCTGGTTCGGATATCGGTTTGGATTTCTGATATGGATTTTTTGTTTTCTGGTTTGATCTGAATTTTGGATTTACTTTTGATTGGATTTTTGTCTGTTTTTGGTAAACGGTCGTCGGGTATGGATTGTGCCCAACAAGGGATAAGTCTCTACGCCCAAACGCGGCGAATCGACTTATTCAGTTCGTCGAGTATGGACTATGCTCGGCAAGGGTCCGGAGAGACCAGGATTCGGCCTAGGACTTAGGCCCCAAATTATCGGTTACTATTTCAGGTCGTCGAGTATGGACTGTGCTCGGCAAGGGTTCGGAGAGACCAGGGTTCGGCCTAGGACTTGGGCCCTGTATTATTAGTTATTATTTCAAGTCGTCGGGTATGGACTATACTCGAGAAGGGTCCGGAGTGACCAAGATTCGGCTTAGGACTTAAGCCATGACATTACTCAACGTCTAGAGATACTAGACCACGGTCATCATGTGGAAATTGCACTTGGCAAGAACCTGGAGAGGTTACGGATTCGGATATTGACCCGGAGAGGTCATGGATTCGGTTACTGGTTATTGGATAAGGTTGGATTAAGACTTGGTTATCGAATCCGAATGGATATGGAATTCGCTATGGACTTTGGATATCAGATTCAGAATTATTCAAAACACACCTTCTAACGGCAAGGCATGTTTTGGGGGGAAAGTGTTAACTCGCCTTTTTACAAGGCTACGGGCAGGCGGGTTTAACTTAATCGACTGCACGTTCGTCAAGACTGATGCATGATGGATTCAGTCGACTGGATGGATGGATGACGCAACGCATTCGAAAGATGGAAATTGGATTGGAAAGAGATGGATCGACTATGATTTGGGTTAAGGAAATGTGGTTCGGTGTGGAAGTTAGAAGCCGTTCGACATTGGAGTGAGAAGTGGTTCACTCGGCAGTGGGCTAAGGTCGTTCGGCACAAACATCGCTCGGCACAAGCCCCGCTCGGCATTTGGGTCGTTAGGCACACGTTGGTGGTTCGGCATTTCAGGAGTACTCGGCATTCAGGAGCGCTCGGCATTTAGAAGCGTTCAGCATTAGAAGATCGTTCGACATGATGAGCGCTCAGCATTGGAGAGAGCATTCGGCACTGGATGGGTTGTTCGGCATGGCTACCTCGCTCGGCCTACGAGTACGTTCGGCATAGTTGCCTTGCTCGGCCTATGAGTACGTTCGGCATAGTTGTCTCACTCGACCTACGAGTATGTTCGGCATAGTTGTCTCGTTCGACCTACGAGTACGTTCGATATAGTTGCCTCGTTCGGCCTACGAGTACGTTCGGCATAGTTTTCTCGTTCGGCATATGAGTATGCTCGGTATTGGATGGGTCGTTCGGCATCTGGATGGTTCGGCATTAGTTGTCGCTCGGCATAAAAGAGTCGCACCTCCATACCTCGGTACCTCCATACCTCGGTACCTCGCACCTCGCTCGGCATCATACTGTTAGGCACAAGAAGATCGTTCGGCATATTTGGGTCGGCACGTAGAGTTACTCCATTTGGGCCGAGGTATTCAGCTACCAGGCCTACCAGAGAAGTCCAATCTATCTTCATCTATAAATAGAGGGGCAATGACACAGTGAAAGGGATCTTCTCCTTCTTCTCTTCGGCTCTCCAACTTTTTATCTTTCTAAGGCTACGGCTAGTCTACCGGTTTGTAACTGTAATTGATCATTACATCAATAAAAATGAAACTTCTGGAGTGGACGTAGGCCGGAATCAGCCGAACCACTATAAAATATGTTGTTCTTTACTGCTTTCATTTTAATTTTAACTGTTCTTCATATTACTACTCTCTATATAAACTCTATCTGTTATCTGAGACTGCTAGTTGGTGCTTTCATCTATATTTGGGTGTTAGTGACCAATTTTGACGCTAACATCACTACTTGGTTGTCATCATTCAGGTTGCCTAAAGTCCCAATGGCAACAAGATCAAACAGACTAAGTGTAAGCGCTGAATTTGATCCTTCATATCTCTATGTCTGGTCCTTGTTTTAAAAATATAAGGTAGCGTTTGGTTTATTGATTTTTGTTTTGGGTTTTCGTCCATACAAAAGTGCATACGATGTATTTATATCGTCAAAAATGATCAATTTAGAAAATGAAGTTAACATGCAAAACAGAAAACAACCTTATTTAATTTTCCGCGTTTTGAAAAATAACACAGGTATGTGAAACAATTCATTCTTCCATCGTCCCTCAATCCCCTTCGTCCTCTTATCCGTCTTTCTTTCATCACTTCCGTCATCACTCCATTCTTTTCATATTTGAAATACATATTGAAAACCAAAAACACAAAATTCATTTTTAAACCAAACACTACCTAAATTTTGTGCGGAAACGGTTGTTGAATAATAGAATTTATGGACCTACTTGATTTGATTACAATGTTAAAGACGGGTTGGATCTCAAGAAAACATCGGAATATGTAACGTAGAAAAAGAAATTATAATAATCTTCACCGACTTTTATTCATATTATTTTGACAGCCAATACACATACTTTCTAGAAATCATGGAATCCTATAGGTTATGCATTTTAGAATACCGATACACCTGAATTAGTCCATATGCATCCTTATCACATTATTCGCAATTTTTCTCAAGTCAACCATGCATCCAAAAAAAGGCGTTTTGAACGAAACAAGGAGAAAATTCGATAAAGGAGAAATGCATTTTTATACTGCAAAAGTGGCGGCTAAAAATGAATGATTGTTTATATATGTTGTATTATTGATTATTCTATAAAAAAATTGAATTAAGTTTAGTACGTGATATTAAATTATAATCTACAAATAAAAGATAAAGAAAAAACCATGCATTACAAAGAAAATAACAATAGATTTCTTTAAAAGAAAGATAGATATGAAGATAATTGTAGATCTCGTTTAGTTCGATCTAAATTGCTGGACAAATAATTTAACATTCTTCTAATCAGAACGAACTGGAAGATAACATGTTGGTCAATAACTAAGATTGATAGCTCATACTCTTCATGATTGTCAAGCGATGATCGAATTTTGATAAATGTTCAATAATTTGTTTAAATACATTGAAACTCGGATCATTGTCTCTCTGAGTAGAGGGTCTCGCTTGCTTGCTGTGTGCGAGACAATGAAGCGGCATCGAAGGTCCAACGAAGAGTATATCCGATGGGACTAGAAAACGGCTCATTTTTATTCAATTAAGAACATTGAAATATAGTTGGGTGTCGAAGTATGTTAGAGGTGATGGAGAAAATATAAATTAGAAATATAGCTGAATATCGAAAACACATTTTTCATACTTTATTGGATCGTCGTACGTCTCGTCATGCTGTTTGAATTTGGAGGTAGCATGGTTTTTGAAATGGCGAATTCGTTAAATGGTTGTCTGCACCATCTTCATTTCCTTGAATGCCGTTTTGTTCAGCCGATCAAATACCCTATGGTGTTTGTAATAGATTGTTTCTTAGCAACCAAGCATGCTTCATATTATCCCATTCATTTTATTTTTCTTTATTGAAGTAAAATCCTTTTTGTTTTCAGTATGGTTAATGGTTAAAGTAATGTCTAAATGCTTGTTGAACTCATCCACAACATCTTCGTGCCATATACCAATTTGTCTAGAACCAGTACTTACTAGCGATGAGCATGTATCTATGAAAATCAAAGTTCGTTCAGCATTCCAATCAACTACGTATTTGATAGAAAATTCAATGGCGATGTTCAACATTCTGAAATTAAAAAAAATGAAGAAGAAAAAACATGTGATGTAAAAATGTAAAGTAAACAAAGTTGTAAAAGCTCGAATTGAGCTTCAAAAGCACTTTAAAATGCTTGGAAAGTTTGGTCTGGCCAATTAATAAAACGCAATTTGAAAAAGAAAAATCGAGTGAGATGGCGTACTTACTACTATACCTTTTGCGAATTAAGAAAAATAACTTATTATTAGTGTACAAAACTACCTTGTTAGTTTAGATAAGTGAATTTTCGCTGAATTACTATAAGTTAGTGTTTAGTGTGACACAAGGTTTTTGGTTTCTGCTTTCACCGTGTATTTGAAAAGTGGTTTTAATATATAAAATTAAAAATGATCTTCTTTTTGTTTTTGTCTTTCGAAAATATTAAAAACCATACTCTGATTGACAATTTCCTCACTTTCAATTAAGCTGATAAAAGCTAGTATTGGAAAGCCACTTATGATTTCAACGGAAATTTTGAAGGCCAAAGCTTTGTACAAGGAAGAAAGAAACACTAACTTAGTCAGATGCGACATTCAATCCTCTGATTGACTTACATGATACAAATTACATGATTAATTTTCACAAAATTTATGTAAACAAATATATATATACAAACATTTACCAAAACACAAACTTGATTAAGCAGAGAAAAAACCATGAGATGCAGCCAAACCCAAAGCACTTTTGGGTTCAAAAACCCTATTTACATCAATCTCCTTCCTCTTCAGATTGGACATTCCTGCTCCGATTTGCTTCCCGTATACATATATTTCATCACCACGCTTTATCAAAGCAGTATCATTTTGTAATAGCGTTTTCTTCCTCTTCTCGAAATCTTCCACCACCAGCAAAGCTATATCTGCCATTGTTCTCTGTTTTAAAATCTTATATATTTGACTCAGTGATGTGTTTATGGATAACGAAGATATATGTTTATATATATGTATGTATACATGTATAGCAATTGCATTATTTTTATATTATGAAGTCGGTGCTGTTTTGGATAAGATTTGTTTGTTTGTTAATTACTGTTATTATTTTTAATGTGCACTGAACTAAGTCATAAACGTCATCACTGTACGCTGTTGGAGTTGTAGGTTGATACTTTGGGCTATGATTGGTTTAAACTAATATAGTGGTTTAATTATAAACGTCATTACCGAATTTCATAGGTTTGTGCGGTACTTGGTAACTTGGAATTAACGAATATGCTTTCTTTTAAGTGGAAAGATAACGAACAAGATTGATGTCGTGTAAAACACTGTTTATTTAGGATCAGTTAGATGGCAATTTAGATGCAACTGTTTTGCTTTCAAAATGCCAAAGTTGTTAGCGTTTTGTGGCCTAATGAATGTGATTTTCTCTTCTTCTTTTCTTTTTTCAATGGTTGGTCATATGCGTTGTTACTAATTTTATTTTTAGGTTTGAAACTAGCCACGTGATATTGCCGGCTAGATACTCAGCATACACAAGCATAGAGAATGCATTTTATGTTCTGTGTTTTCGGCATGCATCTCCAAGTCAAATAACGTAGAAAGAAAAAGTTGGAGAATCCTAGTTATCCCCGTTGTTTAGCAAAAAATGGTTCTTAAGGATAGTTTAACACTAGAAGGGTTGAATGATGTTTTTAAAAAATTTGTGAATCCTTTTGAATTCTTTTAAGATTATAGTTTAAACAATGCAATTAACAATCACAGATTCAAACGAAGATAAATATAAATGCAATAAAAGTAAAAAGAAAAATACACACCAAGATTTTATATTGGTTCGAAGTTTTTCTACATCCAGTCCTTTACAGTTCCTTATACATATTTCTTTTCAAATAGCAAAAGCAAATATAATATTGATTTCAAGACAACAAGACACACCCTTCAAACTTGACCTCTGGGTAGAGTCACTTGATTTACATGGACCACAAGCACACTCATTATATTTTCGAGCTACTAAGCGCATCCAATTGATTTACACAGGCTACAATCACACCCACAAGTATAACAGTATGATTTGATAGAATTTTACAGACTAAGTAAATGATCCTATAACCTTTTGAATAGCATTTTGATCTTGTTTGAGTGAAAGAGATGAGAGTAATCAATAGAGAATCAACTCAATGGAGTTTGAATTTGATTCTGAATGAATTTGAGAATATTTTGAGTGGATTTTCTTTTAGAATTCAAGAAAGTAAAAGAAGAGAGAAAATATGAGAAAGTAGTTAACAAAAATCCGTTGCTTTAACCTCCTATTTATAGAGAAACAGCAATCATGTCCATTCACGAAGAGTTATGACGAAAAGACACTTTCATTCAAAATTTGAATTTTGAAAATTACGGTCACTATGTCGATATATAGCAAATGGATATGTCGACAAATCCTTCACAAATTGAAAAACACTTCATAAAAATTATTTTGAAAATATTAAGGTTTATGAAATATTTTGATACTTTGTAAAATCATCTAAAAATGGTTTATACATATTTTAATCATATCAAAACTTGAGAAAACTTTATAGAAATATATTTAAATATATAAAGATTTAAATATGAATTTCTTTTGAAAATAATAAATATAAAGTAAAAGTGCATATATTTGAAATTAAAGTAATAACAAATATTATAATAAACTTATAAATATTTAAAAATCTTTAGAAAATAAAATTATAACAAAGTATAATATTCAAATTATATTAAATATAATAAAACCAAAAATAGAAATAATTTGAAGGATATTTCGAAAACAAGAATTCTTTTAAAACCATTTTTAAGATATTTGAAAATCATATGAAAAAGAGAAATAGAGAGAGAAAAATCAAAGAAGTGCAATCAGGATTTTAACAAAAATCCTAAGATTCTATAACTTATCTGGGATACCTTGAGTTCTTCAATACTCATGATTATTCGATCTTTAACTCTTAAATCTCTATATCTACCTCTTGAATCTTCTCTTGATATTGTACAGTCTTCTTAATTAATATCTGTTTAATATCATTCTCTATATACTAATATAATGTCATGTGGTTGTTATCATCAAAATCAATGCCTAAGGTACTAACAATCTCTCCCTTTTCGATGATGAAAACTATGTATATAAAATATGTTATAAACCCCCCTGAGTTACAAAACCCTCCCTTAATCTATGCCTAGATTCCTAGATTTTATATATTTTTTCCCCTTTATTATCCACAAAAATCTAACTAAAATTTCCCCCTATATAAGGTACTACAGAATATATATTACTGAGATATAAAAGTAACTAGAATAAACAATAAAAAGTGATAAGAATAATAAGTGATAATAATGATAGGCGATGACATAAATAACATATATTAATCACAACAAACCAAGACATATATTTGAACTAAAGTGACACGAAATAATTTCAAGTAGTCAAATTAATTCACACTCATTAGTTCAAACAAACAAATTCAATTCAATTAACAAGTCTTACACACAAATCTAAAGTTAATCTAGATCACACAACAAACCAAATCAGACAAGTCAATCAAATCCTAACAAATTATACTAAACGTGCTAATCCTAGGACTAATGTTTCTTCTTGATAATTGAAGACTTGGGGATGGGACAGAAGGGATATTATGTAATGACCCAGAATTTCGGTCATTCGAAATTGAAATATTTAATTGATTTTAAATATTCATAAGTAAATTTTATAAGTTAAATAACTTATATTTGAAATATAAGGATTTAATTGGATAATTAAATTGTGTTAATTTAATATTTGAAATTGCGGAAATAATTAGAATTTGGATTTAATGTGGATAAAAATGATTTATAAAGTTGATATAAATTCTATTTGAATTAGAATGATGTTAGCAAACTTTTAAAATTGAATTAAAATTTAATTTATAGAAATTGAATATTTTAATATTTAATTAACGTGTAAAAATAGTCATTTTTCACACAGTCTCAGATTTCGACAAAACCAGTTTCATTGGATCCATAATATTATATTATATTTCAAATTTCGCGTCAATCGCAATTTGTCCGTGGCAAGCTAAAATGCGTAGAAATTCGTTTAAGTGAATTTTAAATTTAAATAGTTGATTCGAAAACATATCTTCCAAATACGATCGGATTGGCTCTCGATACATATTCCATTATGTTTGGAATAGGGATAAAATTTTATAAACGCCAGGCAGCACGCTTTGTTTCGAGTTCGAATTTTTTTTGGGTGAATAGTGTTTTGGAATTTTCTATAAAAGGACGCAACATTTTCTATTTCGCCCAAAACCCTAGCTAATTAGGTTACAGCCGCCACCTTATAAATCAATGGCCAAATATGTTCAATTCTTATCCCCTCAAAATCTCTCGATCCATCAACTATTTCTAAAATCTTTCAACTATAACATTGTAGATCTAGGTGATACTTCAAATCCATACGGGTAGGTCAACGAATCATCGACCATAGGGGGGAAATTCGCCGCGTTCATCCGTTCTTTACGCACGTTTTTCAAGGCCAATATGGTGCCGAGCTCGTCCAAATTCATGCTGAAGGTGGAGCAAGGGTTGGTCGTTCGAGTGGTTATGGCCGATCGTCTTCAAACGTTGAGGGGTTGTCGCGATAATTCAAGGAAGAGGGCGACGTATTGGATACTTCGGCCTGGGCATTTGCGTGATGAAGAAGAAGGATTTTCACGGTCTGGATTTGATCAAGTTGAAATCTACGGCCTTGGTTTGTTTAAGGTTTAAAATAAAAATAAATTTGTATATTAAATTATAATAGTTCGTATGAACTTTAAAAAGCTATAACTTCTTCATACGAGGTCCGTTTTTGGCGAAACGAATTACGTTGGGCCCGTATTGACGAGTACTACATTTAAGAGCTGGTTTGGAGTTGATTAAAGCCAGTCAAATTTTAGGTAAAATTAAACGCTCGTTTAATTTTACTCGGCATAAAACACTACAACTGCTATTGGAATCAATGTGAGTACAACTTACTCTTTCTGACTCACTGATATTTTTATATAAGTAAGAAATAAATTTATTTATGATTATTGATGATAGTTTGGATGATGTATGATATTATATATATATATATATATATATATATATTGGTATTTGGATATATTCCTGCCTGTTGGAGCAGATGAGGTCCTATACATTTCCATGTATGAGCGGATGATCGTTTTGTACGCATGTCTGCCTTGAAGCGGACATTGTACATATATTTTTAATATGTACATTTGTTGCAAGTGACAGGTTGGAGAGATCCAACTGGATTCCTCACCAGTATTGGTTTTGTTTACAGATATTGTTATATATGTTGTTATCAAATGATATATGATGTTTTGGATGTCAGGATTTATGTGATTGATGTATTTAGTGTTATTGCAGCATTGGGCCTATTTTTGGAATTTTAAAATTGTTAAAGTAATGGTTTCCAAATTTAAAAGGATTTTCAAGTGATTTTGAAATTAGATGTTTTATAAATTTTAAAGTGTTAAAGGAATGAATTTATTTTAAATAAATAGATATTATAATTTTTATGTTATAAAAATTATGATTTTTGGAAAATATAATCAGAACGTGATTTTTGAAATACGGTGTTAATGATTTGGTAAATAGTTTAAATTGAATATTTTATAAATCAAAATAGTGGGATTATAAAGGAGTTTTATAAGAGTTAAAATGGAGTTATAAATCGATTTTAAAAGTAATAATATTTATAATTTGTGAAGTTATAAAAAAGAATGGATTTTGTAAAATAATTAATTTATAAGTAATTAACTTATAATTTGGATTTTTGGCGAATTGGTAAATAAAGGGATTTTACAAGTGGAAGTTTTTATAAAATAGAAATGGAATTTATAGACATTGTTTTATAAATCCGAAACCAAACGATTTTGATAAGTTAAATGTAGAAGTTTATTAAAGGAGATATATCCATGATTTTGGACAGTGGATTATCATTTAAATTAAATATGTAGAAGCAATGAATTTGGTTAGAGAATTACATTCACGATTTTGAACAGTGAATAATCTTTTAAATTTAAATAAATGTTTTGAAAGTGACATTTTTAAATGAAGTTAAATGATTTGAAGATTTTTTAAAATGTGTTAAGTATTGAATACATAGATTTCAACATCCATTGTTGAAATGGACATTTTCGAGAAGTAAGGAAACGATGGACTATAACACTGTTGTTATAGTAAATGATTTTCGAAAGGAAATGTTTGGTATAGTATATGGGATTCATATATCTATCTAATTTTCGAACCCATATACTAGTGATTTTGGGTTATCGTAACGATGTTTTACGCAACATTCTTTTTGACCCAAATAAATGTGTTTAAAGAGAATATTTTCCTTAAAAAATAAAATATATACTTAATCCTTATTTAAGTATATGTAATATTTTCTAAGTGTAATATTTTCTAAGTGTTGAAAATAAATTGAATTATGAATTATGTATTATCAAATAAGCATATGGAAATGTTTTCAAATATAGAAGTTGAAATGGTTTTGAGAATATATCTTTTTAAAGATAATCTAAAGTGAATATTTGGCAAGTGATTTAATCAATAAAAGATTAATTAAAAGGGCCTAGTGATTGCTTATGATGCTAAATATTTGTTTGCTTGCTTTGGTAGTTAAATAACTGACTATCAAATTTGGTCATTTTAGTTCCTCAACTTGATGTGGGAACTATTTAGTCGTACACTTAATACGTAGCCTTCAGTGTAGGCTTGATTATCGTTTGTGTTGAGGATGTTGATTCGTATAGTGTGAAGTATTAGTCCAATATATCGAGTTTCCTTCTTGGCCCGAAGGATAGCAAATTGAAAGTTGGAGATGTGATAAGTATATGAGATTTAGTTTCTGTGTGAGGTTGAGAAACTCTTTTGCATTGTTGGTGTGAAGAGACCGGGACCGGTTTATCCGAAAACCACTTCGGGCCAACATTTATGCATTCGATTGTGTAGGTTGGTTATTGATGATATTGATATTCAGGATTTTCATAGTGGGGGACTGCTTGTTGATCGTTGGGGGTTAAAATCACAATATACATCCAGTAGTAGTAGTCTCTTCGTTATGAAATATCCAATGCAAGGACTATTCACTTCTAATTGTAGGGATTTCCCGATAGGATGTGGTAGGAAAGTAGCTTCGGTTTATCCTGTTCCTGGACAACTTGTATGGATGTTTGTCTGACATTGCATTTCTATGGATTACATACATTGGTTTTAAAAAACGTACATCAGTGGTGGCGGAGAAGGCAACTTCTCTTAGCTTAACACCCTCCTTGAGACATATGAGCTTAAGGGTTGTATTTTTGTGGAAGGCAATTAGTAGTCAACGGAAATGGCCGTGTGGAAGATATGTGAAAGGTAATCATTACATCATGCCTCATTAACCGAAAATGACCAAAACAGGGTTAGATGCGGCAAGACTAAGTGGGTCGCTCCCATTAGGATATGATCATCCTCGTCCAGATCTATCTTTACACGCTATGATGTCGTGTATCTGATTATTGTGGCTTGTATGCTTCGAGGGCCCACGAAAATGGTCGGTAACGATCGGAGGATGACATATTTGGTACTATCTAGTTAAGAGGTAGGTCGGTCTTGTGTTGGTAGAGGAACTTTGTGATGGTTTTTCGAGACATCCATCTAGAGGTGTACCCATCGGAAGATAGTCCCTTCACCTGGTCATTTGTATGAAAATCCAAACTCCACTACGCGCCTTCCATTTTGATTGTATTACACATTTTGGGCTATATGCTGGAATTTAATCAATGTAACAGTTTCAGCTATGATTAATATTATTTGTATATACTAGACACTAGTATAATATAAGATGATTTGATATGAAATGTTTAGTTATCGTAAGGTAAAAACATGTCCGTGTTTATGTGTGGGCGTATCTTACGAGATACTTTTGTTTTGATAAAAGAAAAGTTTGGTGATTTAATAAATTCGGTTGAGTGTGTTTCTCACGCTGGTTTACCAGACTGATCCGGACGTTCTTCCCTTTCAATGATCGGGTCAGACCGAGTATATTTACAGGTTCATGTTTGGTGCTTTTGGAGCTTCAGCAGGAGAGCTGAAGATCTTCATTTTCGTATACACGCATCTATTTTGATTATCCGCTGTGCTTAGTTGTTGTATGTTATCAGCAATTGTGAGGACATGTTATTATAACTGTCCAGGCTGATTATTATTCATTGATTATTGAACTCTGATTGATGTATGTATATACAGTTTCTACTTGTAAAGATCGTTGATATGTTATATGTTTTCCACTGCGATGTGAGATTCTAAATTGTTCTGTCTGGTTCTTTCTTCTCTCTTTCTTCTATTCTCTTCTTCTCTCTTCTTTTCTTTCTCCCGACTTTCCGTCAGTCTGTGCTTTTTGGGTCGGACATGTGTGGTTTATTGTCGACTCAAAGGGTATGGATTTGCGGGTCGTCACATAATGAAGGCAGAAATTCCCATTTTGTTCAATGAGATTTCCACCTCGATCGAAACAAACTTCTCCAACACAATGGACTTCATATTCATTCATTTATTCTTCCTCTTTTTTCTCTTCTTCTTCCTCTTCCACTCTTGCATTGTAGGATTAGGACTATCCCCTTCAACCACTATTAGATTTGTAGGATTATCCAATAGATACTTCTGCAAATTTCTAAGAATTCTGCTTTGTTTCACTTGTTCTTCGAGGAGACGAAGTTGAACCACATTTATTTCAGTAACCATTTGCAGAACACTCTTCATTTCGTCCTCCAATTTAGTTACTTTGACCATAGTGATGTTTTGGAGAGACCCATGTGTAGGAGATGGGAAAAAATGTTGAAAATTTTCAATATGTGGGTCACATATGTAAAATAAATGTGTCGTGCTATTTTGGTATAAAGCCTAATTGAAGTGATCAAATTATGAATTAAAGTAAAAAGGCCTATAGGTATAATTTTCGTGGTATTAATATATAGATACTGGAGCAATTCTATTTTGTTGAAATGCCAAATTAGAAAATGCCAATATTATAAATAAGAGGTTATGGTCCCCAAATTACATAAGCTCCGGTTATTCTTCTAATCTCTTCAATGAAAATAATTCAGATCTAGGGTTTATGTCAATTTGGAGGATTAGATTAAACTCTTATATTTTAGATCTATCTCTTCCTCCTAATCAGTTTATGAAAGGAGCAACTGTGAATTCAGATCTAATATATGGTTTAGGGTTTTTGTCAATATGGAACCAAACCAAATTTACTTTTCCAACAGAAACTATGAATTCAGATATGGCTCACGCTAACCCGTTTACTTTCCTCTATTTCTTTTCAATTAATATGGATCACCTATTCAGATCTAGGGTTTCATAATTAATCGGTCTTAAAGTATATTGAAACCTTGATAAGTGGTATCAGAGCCACCTTCACTGATTTCATTGGTTTTTAATTATGTGTAAGTTTGAATTGAACTTTTTTTTAAAAGTCCTGTAATAATCTTACTTAAGTTTCAGATCTGCTTAATCTATGCATCAAAGTCTTTTTATTGATGATTTTGGATTCGGTTTATATTAATTTTTTGTTGTAAATTGAAAGGCTGATTTATGAAATTATTTTGGTGTAGAAAGATTGATAGATCTAAATGATCTATATGTTATTTATGAAATAGGATAAAATTTGAAATCATTAAATTATGGGAAATAAACTAACTTCCTCTAAATTTTCAAAAAATAATAATTTATATTGGTTAAAGAACTCACATGTTTATTATTGTATATTTTATAAATAAGTTGTGAATTTTAAGGTGACGAATGTTTTGGATCTGATATGTACAGTCATTTTTTTAATGTTTATAAATGTTATAAACAGATATATATAATTTAGAACCATTTATGCAAGAAATGTAAATCTGGTTCTATGGTTAATTTTACCTTAACTTTTGATTAAGTAATTTGGATATTTATATAGGGTATTTAGGTTATTTCGGAAATTTTGGTTAACTAGAAATAAAGTATGCTCATTTAATGTGTTTGTATTTATTTTATTATTAAGATAAATTTTAACATGACACAAATTTAAATTTTTAACACATAACGGGTCAATTGCATTTATTTTATCATAATTGCATTAAATGTGGTCATTATGGTAATTAATTAATTAATTACCATAAATGCAGTAAATGTAGTAAATGCGTCAGTTGCAATAAATTTAATGATGCAGCATGTTTGTATTTGAAATAAGAAAAGACGTATGGTTTATTGTTTGATGCATTTATGTTTAATAGTTACATATTATATTTTATATGTTTGAACCATGCTTCTTGAAAACATGTTTCACTTTCATGCTTTGGTTAGCATAAAATAAAAGGAGCGTCGGTTTCCATATTTTACCAAAATACATGGCTACTGACCTTAACTAAGTATTCAAATAATAAACTAAAGATAAAGTGACATAGCAGCATACTACATAGCTATATTATGGTTCAGATGTACATTATAGCTACTACAAGTTATTTAGTATGACAGTTACTATGTCATTTATGTATAATTTTATATGCCATTTAATCTTGGCGTTCATCTGTGATATTTTTTATGAGATTTATTTATGATATCTTGTTCATACTTATTTAGGAAATGTCATGAATATAACTACATACTTAAAGTAAAAGACTACAACAACTATGATTAAAACAAGTTATGTCACAGTTATAATTTTGAGATTTTCAAGCGTCATATGGACTTAAAATGCTTTTGGGAGTATTTTATAGCACTTGAAATATTGTATATACACTAAGAAATAAATTCAAATATATTTTTGGTGTCTATTTGCAAATTAATTATAAATATCCTATATTCCAAGTGAGCTAATTGAAATAACATGTCACTAAAGTGATCTCTCTTACTTTAGTTGTTCACGAAAATGTTTGATATTTGTGTTTATTTATTCATGCGGATGTTAGCCAGCCTAAAGAAAGACTAATATTTGACCGAATAACTTACACATGTGTGGTGATAAATATGTGATAATTATAAGGTTTTATAAGTGAATAACTAATCGGCCCAATGGAAGATTGTTATTTGACTTGAATTTATTATCGGTGTTTGATCACTACAACAAGAGTACCACTTACAGTTAATATTACTGTCCAAATACTTGATATTAATATTGTGCTAGGTATCTTGAGAAGAGAGTTACCAATTATTTTAATTTATAGTGGATGATATTTGGATATGGGCATATACGGTCAATCCCTAATTTTTGTTCAATTTTCAACTAATTTGACTAAAGTCAATTTTAATACTATCAACTTGTTTGGGACTAAATCAAAGGATTATTAAGAAAACACGTTGTTTGTTCTTAACTTTATGAGTCTAGCTCCTGCAATTAGGAGGGTCACACCCACTCATTTTATGGTTGAATGCTCCTATAATGTCATGAAGACCCTTCAAAGGTGACACAATTCAAAAGGAAAGAGTCAAAAGATCATAAAGTAAAATATTTCAGAAGGTTTCAAGGATGTGGTACCCGTAGGGATAACCAATTTTAAGGAGTTCTTTATTGAGAATGAAAAGTGTTTTTTTACAATGGTAAGGAGAAGCAAGCATGCTTTATATTGGTTGATTCCATAAAGTCAAAATAAAGGAAACATAAATAAGCACTATATGGAAAATATTGCTTCAAAAGTTAAAGGCACTCAAGTTATTGTTATTTTTTTGTACTCTCTTTATTCACAGTATATCCATTTTAAGATTATTATTAATTCTCTAAGAATAAAATGACCTTTATTGAGCTCTTTTCACATTGTGGTAAGAAAAAGAGAGATTGAAGCATGGTAAGATAGAAAGTACTTATTTATCGTACACTGTACATAAATGTATAAATAAGGATAAAGAAGTCGCTAAGGATCTAAAAGAAAAGGAATAATATATAAATATATTTATAGTTGTTTCTTTAATACGATATACAGATATATAAAGTAAAGTTTACTAGATATTTTTAAGATGTTATTGAATTTCAGTAATATTGTTTGGATTTATATGATATTTTTGCTATGCTGTCATTTGGATAGATTTTGGTTTTCTATTTCTAATATGAACAAATTGGGTTATTATTTTCATTTTGAAATAATAAGATTGATTTATGAATAAATTCAAACATTGTTGGAATTAAAGCTCTTAATGTTTAAAATATAGCTTATATATATATATATATATATATATATATATATATATATACTTATGCTAAATACCTTTTATAATGAAGTCTCAAAATTTGATTCAGTGATTAATATAATTATATGTTTCAGCTTACAAAATAATTGTAGATTGAGGCACTAAAGATAGCAAGTACTTTAGTAGTATTCTAAGCGACTTAAAAGCTACAAGTTTTGTAAACCTACACTAAGAAAAAATTATAAGATGGGAAATGATACAATTTTTTAAGGATGCTGAGTTTGGAGGGAGAAATAAAGTACGGATCATTACTTTTAAAAGAATCATTATCTTCTATTCAACTACAGTTACTTTTTCGGATAATGCATATGATTTGTTTCCTTTCATTAAATAGAAGTAAATTAAGAACCATAATAAGACAATGTTAAACAAAATTTCAAAGTATGTATCATTGTTTTTAAGAAGAATCGTTATCTTTGATTCAACTACAGTTACTTCTTCGAATAATATATTGGATTTGTTTCCTTTTAATAAGTAGATTAAGAACCATAATAAGACAATGTCAAACTATATTTTCTTCAAATTAAGGTTATTGTTTCAAGAAAAACAAACTCAACAACTTCAAAGTGCATGGTCACTAAGGAAATCCACTTGAAAAGAAGAAATACTATTCCGATGGCTATATAGTATTTTTTTCATAAAGATAAATATTGGATTGGTGAAGATGATTCTTTGAGCTTGCATCAATCCATATAAGGTACTAATTTGAAATATGGATTTAAGGTATGAATATATAGTCCAAATCTATAAGGATAATAAAGTTTGAGATCTTTCCCACCACCTTAAGGTACAAGATCACTGGTTATGAATAATTATTCAAAACAAAAATGGATCAAGTGAGTAATGTGGAAAGGTATAAGGCTCATTACAGTAAAGACTATACTCAAAAAGGAAAAAATGTTTTATTTCTAAAGAGACTTTCTCTTTGGCTTTACTAATAGACTCTTTAGAATTATTTTGAAACTTGTTGTAGATTATGATTTTAAGCAATATCGAAGGGATATTAAAGTCGTGTTACACAATGGAGACATTGATGAAACAACAAGGAAAATCACTTATTGATTACCCTTTTGTATTAGGGATTCAAATACACCATTATCATTCATGGATTGCTATTTGGATTATCACAAAAGGGCTAGGTAGATAAGGCTTTAAAAAAGAAAACGAAAAAGAAAAAGAAAAGGAGGGGTTTGGTATGCAAACTGCAAATCAATTCTCTTTTGCCAAAATAGACAAATGTTGTCTTATATATTAATATAAGAACATCCTTGAAGCTAAAGAAATGCAAAAGATTTATGATGCATTTACGGTGTGGAGTCTAATGCATGCTAAAGCTTATACACAGATGGATATTGCGTGTATTATTTGAAAGATATCTTATTGACATTGAAAGTGGATCAATTGTTAGTAACCAAAATGGTTATGAGATATCTTTAAGAAACAAATGATTATATGCTCAAGACGGATTGGTTGGAGATCATAAGGGATTATAGTCTGAATATTTTGGATGCCAAGAGTACAAAAGATCCACTTCAGATAACAATAATATTGTTGTTGTTATTGTATATTTTTTTGGATGAAGCTACATAAGGAAAGCTGTCGTACATATACTTTTAACCTTCTTTGCTATTTTCCATTATCGGGCATCCAACGATGGAAAATAATTGTATAATTTTGTCATAGACTAATGGACTATTGAATAAAAAAATTGGAAGATCGTTAGAGTGATATTGTAACATTAAACAACATATTATTTTCCAGTAAGGGGAGAGTGCAAAATAGATTGTAGTTCATAGAGCATACTGTGATAAACTCCACTACGGCGGATCCGCTTACAAAAGGATTATCACCCAAGGACTTGCATGAGCATCTTGCTCAATTGGTGTAACTTTTATGTAAGAATATTTTATTTCAGGGGAGTTTGTATTTGGTACTGTCATATGACATATTGCTCAATACTTTGGTTACAGGTATATATCAAGTTCTTTTTCTGATCAGAAATAATGTAATGAAGTTTTGTTTGCACTCTACGTTGTTCAAATATTGAATGTTTTGATCTCACTAAAGTATGACCAGTTGGAAATAGACATGTATAGATCAGGTCTCATGTAATTTTCATGCTACGCATCCTTGATTGATCTATGTCATTTGATTGTGTTGGTATATGTGACCATTGATTGGTTTAGTTACACTGAAGGTAGAAAGCCACTTTGATCTTTTGTTAGCATAGTTAATGGACGAAATTGTTTTAGAAACAATTTATGTTATAAATAGCAAATTTTGAAGCTCATAAAGTTAAACGCATTTATAAGGTTATTACATATATGGCTCAGGGGAAGATTGTTGGAAAATTTCAATATGTGGGCCACATAAGTAAAACAAACGTGCCGTGCTATTTTGATGTAAAGCCTAATTAAAGTGATCAAATTATGAATTAAAGTTAAAAGGCTTACAGGTATAATTGTCATGGTATTAATGTGTAGATACTGGGGCAATTGTATTTTGTTGAAGGGCTAAATTAGTAAAAGCCTGCATTATAAATAAGAGGTTATGGTCTCCAAATTACTAAGCTCCGGTTATTCTTCTAATCTCTTCTATGGAAGTAATCCAGATCTAGAGTTTATGTCAATCTGGAAGAGTAGATCCAACTCTTATCTTTTAGATCTATCTTTTTCTCTTAATCAGTTGATGAAAGCAGCAACTATGAATTCAGATCTAATATAAAGTCTAGGGTTTGTGTCAACATGGAAAACCAAACCAAAATTACTTTTCCAACAGCAACTATGAATTCAGATATGGCCTCCGCTAACCCGTTTATTTTCCTCTATTTCTTTTAAAAAATCAATACGGATCACCAATTCAGACCTAGGGTTTCATGATTAATTGGTCTTAAAGTATATTGAAATCCTAACAGAAAAAATGAATTTTCATCCCTTGGACATTTAAAATTAGAGAAGGCCATGAGATTATTTTATTTCAGAAGATAGAACTGTGAAAAGACCAAAAAAAATGAAGAAGTCAAATTTTGTTGGTTATATAACCCTAGTCTGAATTTTGAATTTAAGACAGAAATTTGAATTCTGAATTTAACTACATATATCAACATATCCATTCCATGTATGTCGACATATCTAGTGTAAATTTGATGATTTGTTTTTCTTTTTAATTTATGATTTATATGTTGTTATTTTTATGTTTGTGATAGTAACAAATTCCTAACTCTCTTCTTAGCTTAGTAAATGATGTTTGATTCAATGGTTTTGTTAATATATCGGCTATTTGATTTTCAGTATTTATAAATTCTAGTGAGATTATTTTTTTTGTTTATGTTATCTCTAGGAAAGTGATGGCGTACATCTATATGTTTAGTTTTAGCATGATGAGTTGGATTTTTAGATAAATTGATCGCACTATTATTATCACAGTATATTAGTGATTTTCTAAAGTTTAAACTAAAATATTTTAACGCTTGTTGCATATAAATAACTTGTGAACATGCTAATGCTGCTGAAATATATCCTGCTTCTGTTGTGGATAGAGATAAGAATTTTGTTTTTTGTTAAATTAGGAAACTAGAGAGTGTCCTAAAAAATGACAAGTTCCACTTGTACTTTTTCTGTCAGGTTTGCAACTAGCATAATCAACATTACTATATGAGATTAATTCAAAGGAATCCTCTTTTGGATAAAAGAGTCCATAATTAATGTGTTAGTTATGTATCTTAATATATATTTTATAGATTTTAGATGAGTTTCCTTAGGTTGAGATTGATATCTTGCACAGTTACATACACTACGCATTGTATCAAGTCTACTAGCGGTTATATTGAATATTGATCCAATCATTCCTCTATATAATTTTTGATCTACATCTTTTGAATTTTCCTCCGTATTTAATTTTCCATTTGTTGCATGTGAGTTGGATTACCACTGGTATTTGACATTCCAAATTTCTTAACTAAATTTTTAGCACATTTTTCTTGACTTATAAAAGTACCATTACTAAATTGTTTTATTTGTAATCCTAAAAAGTAATTTAGTTCTTACATATGACTCATTTCAAATTCCTTAGTCGTTAAATCTAAAAATTCTTTGATTAATTTCTCGTTAGTTGACCTAAAAATAATATCATCTATATATATTTGTATTAGTTGTATATCATTATTATTTCTTTTAATAAAAAGAGTATCATCTACTTTGCCTAGTCAAAATTAAATTGTAATAAATATGATTAAAGTCTATCATACCAAGCTCTAAGAGCCTGCTTTAGACCATATTAAGCTTTCTTTAATTTATAAACGTGGTTGGGGAATTTTTCATCTCAAAAATTGAGGTTTGTTCTACATAAACATTATCTTTAATAAAACCATTTAAAAGTGCACTTTTAACATCCATTTGAAATAATTTAAATTTATTATGATTTGCAAAAGCGAGTAAGATTTTCATTGCTTCTAATTTAGCTATGGGTGCAAAAGTTTTATCAAAATCAATACCTTCTTCTAGAAAATAACCTTGAGCGACGAAACAAGCTTTATTTCTTACAACTTCTCCTTGTTCATTCATTTTATTTCTATATACTCATTTAGTTTCTATTACAGATTTATCCTCGGGTCTTGGGACTAATTCCCAAACATCATTTATTGTGAATTAATTCAGTTCTTCTTGCATAACAAAATCCTTGAATCATTTGTTGATGCTTCCTTTGGAATTTTAGTTTCACATGTTGAAATGAAAGCAATGTTACACAGTTTATTTAATCGATTTCTTGTTTTAACAACGGATTTTATATTTCTTAGAATGTTTTCTATAGGATGATCCTTTAATATTTTGGTTCTTTTATTTGGATATATATTTTCAGTACCATTATCATTTTCATTTTTAACAATTTCATTATTAGTAGTTTCATTTGTAATATCAATATTTTCTTCTTTATCAATACTTATATTATTAATTTTAAAATTTTCTTCAAATGAAACATGTAATGTCTCTTCAATAATATTAGTTCTAGTATTAAAAACTCTTTAAGCTTTACTTCTGTTTGAATATCCAATAAAAAATTCTCTATCTGATTTAGCATCAAATTTGTCTAAATTTTCTTTAGTATTCAACATAAAAGATTTACTACCAAAAATTCTAAAGTACGATAGTTTAGGTTTTTTATTATAAAATAACAGGTAATTAGGCATAAGGAAGAAGTGTCGAAAAAATTTACACTCAGGGACAACAAGTTTGCTTTTTAGTCTGAATGACACTTTTTAGTGTAAACTGAAAATGATAGCTACAACTATCATTCTGTGATTTACACTAAAAAGTGTCTTTCAGCCTAAAAACAAACTTCTTGTCCCTGAAACTAAATTTTTCTCTAACTTTTTCCTTGAGCCTAAGAACCCCATAAAATAATTCGTATGGTGTTTTCTTAATTGAAGGTCTTATCAAAACTCTATTTAAAATATAACATGTTTTAGCAACTGCTTCAGCCCCAAAAAAATTAGGTGAATTACTATCATTTAACATAGTTTAGTGCATTCTTGAATCATTCTATTTTTACATTCTACTACTCCATTTTGTTGAGATGTTCTTGAAAAAGAAAAATTATGAGTAATTCCTTTCTTATTACAAAAATTTTCAAAATTTTCATTTTCGAATTCTCCTCTATGATCACTTCGAACTATTTTAATTTTAATACATAGTTGATTTTGAGTTCTTTTAACAAAGATTTTAAACATTTCAAAAGCATAACTTTTAAGTTTTAAGAAAATTGTCCAAGTAAACCTAGAAAAACCATCTACAATTACAAATATATATCTAATATGATTTATAGATTCTATTCGTGAGGGATCGATCAGATCTAAATGAAGAAATTCAAGGGGTTGAGAAGTAGAGATCATATCCTTTGACTTAAAAGAACTTTTTCTAAGTTTACCTAATTGGCACACATCACAAAGATTATTAACATCAAAAATCATTTTCGAAAACCCATAACCAAATCAGTTTTGACAATTTTAGAAAGGTGATTGAAATTCAAATGACCAAATCTTTTGTGCCAAATCCAAGGGTCGCTTGATTCGGCCAAAAGAAACAAATTATCATTTGATACTTTCATATTTAATATGCAAATGTTTCTTTTCGTGATGCCTTCAAAGATAATGTTTGACTCGTTATCTTCAATATGACATTTATTCTTTTCAAATTTAATTTTGAAGCCCTTATCATACAATTGACTAATACCCAACAGATTATGTTATAAATTCCTAACTAATAAAACATTAAAAATAGTAGGACCTTTAGAATTACTGATATTGCCGATGTCAATCACATATCCTTTAGAGTTGTCTTAAAAATTGACTGATCCACCATCTTTGTAAATGATATCTTTCAGGATCTTCGGAATACCAGTCATATGCCTTGAGCACCCAATATCCAGTATCCATTTGTCCTTTTTAATTTGTAGAGTTTGATCACCAGGTGTTTGTTCATCAAAAGCCATGTAACATGTTTGAGCCTGCAAATTATACCTTTTCAAAAGATCAAATGACTTTTCATAATGAATGAATGCAAATTCATGAAATAATGCCATGTTTATTTTGTCAGATTGCTTTTCAGAAATAGTGTTAGAAATAATATCAATATCACTTTCCATTAAAGTTTTTCAAAAATCAAAATTATGTATACTTTGAAAACCAATGCTCTGATACCAAACGTTGTTTAGTGGAAGATGGATCTTAAAGCTAATTTAACACTAGAGGGGGTGGACAGTGTTTTTATAATTTTTGCGAATCTTTATGAATTCTTTTAAGACTATAGTTTAAACAATGCAATTAACAATCACAAGTTCAAACACGGATAAATATAATTGCAGTAAAAGTAAAAAGGAAAGAACACATCAAGATTTTATATTGGTTCTGAGTTACCCCACATCCAGTCCTGTACAATTCCTTTATAGATTTCTTTGAAATAGCAAAAGCAAATGCACTCTCGATTTCAAAGCAACAAGACACACCCTCTAGACTTTCCGACATCTGGGTAGAGTTACTTAATTTACGCGAGCCACAAGCACATCCACCATATTTATGAACTACTAAGCACATCCAATTGATTTACACAGGCTACAATCACACCTATAAGTATAACAATATAATTTGATAGAGTTCTACAAACTCAAATTGTTGATCTTGATCACAAATGATCCTATAACATCTTGAATAGCACTTTGATCTTGTTTGACTGGAATATATGAGAGAAATCAAAGAGTAATCAATAGTAAATCAAACCAATGGAGTTTGAATTTGATTCTGATTGAATTTGATAATATTTTGAGTATATTTTCTTTTAGAATTCAAGAGAGTGGAAGAAGAGAAAATATGAAAAAGTAGTTAACAAAAATTCGTTCGTTTAACCCCTGTTTATAGAGAAACAACAGTTATGTCCATTTGCTAAGAGATACTATGAAAAGATAATTCCATTCAAATTTTGAATTTTGAAAATTACGGTCACTATGTCGACATATAAAAATTGGATATGTCGACATATCCTTTACAAAATTGAAAAACACTTTATAAATAGTATTTTGAAAGTATTAAGGTTTGTGAAATATTTTGATACTTCGTAAAATCGTCTAAACATAGTTTATACGTATTTTAATCATATCAAAACTTGAGAAAACTTTATAGAAATATATTTAAATATATAAAGGATTTAAATATGAATTTCTTTTGAAAATAATAAATATAAAGTAAAACTGAACATATAAATTAAAGTAATAACAAATATTATAACAAATTTATAAATATTTAGAAATCTTTAAAATCTAAAATTATAATATTCAAAGTCTATTAAATATAATAAAATCAAAAGATAGAAATAATTTGAAGGCTATTTTTAAAAATTATTTCGAAAACAAGAATTCTTTTAAAACCATTTTTAAGATATTTGAAAATCATTTGAAAAGGAGAAATAAAGAGAGAATGATCAAAGGAATGCTATCATGTTTTAAACCAAAATTCTAAGACTCTATAACTTATCCGGGATATCTTGAGTTCTTCAATACTCACGAGTTTTCAATCTCTAACTTTTGAATCTCTATATCTGCCTCTTGGATCTTCTCTTGATACGATACCGTACGGTCTTCTTAATCAATGCATGTCTAATATCCTACACTATATACCAATACAACTTGATAAAAACATTAGTACCTATATTTTAGATAATGTCATATAGTTGTTATCATCAAAACCAATACCTGATGTACTAACAATCCCAACGAATCAAGAAATGATTAAGATAGTTGATGATATTTTCTAAAAGGAGGAAAGCAAGGAAAAATCATTTTCAATATCTAATATGTTAAACCATTTTTTGAATCCACCGTTTTTCATTCATTCAGCCTCTTACATGCATTTTAATGTATACGGTTGAAAACGCAAAACATAAAACTCATTTTAAAACCAAACATCACCTTGCTTTCTTACTTTCCAATCTTGTATTTTTCATTCTTCAGCGTTCCAAGCTGTTATTTTATTCACTTCACCAATTCTTACCATTTTAAACTGAACAAATCCACCACTATGTTTGAAAGCATAAAAGCAACCATCAAATCAATGGAAAAAAAAGAACTACTTCTTTTAATAAAAACATTAAACAAATCTAAAGATTGTAGATGTCATGGATTGAAGCGGACATGCACAACTTAATTTGCTTTTAGGATTTGATCGATCAACTGAGTTTTTCTGAGTATGTTAAAAAAAATGCGTCAAACAAATGAAATGGAATAATGCTTGCCGTTGTATGTAAAAAAATCAATAAAAAGACTGTCGTTTTATTGTCAAAGTGCTTGGCACTTCGTCCATTTTGAATAAAACGTATTCATTTTGACATAAAACGGCTATTTGTTTGTTTTATTGACCAGTGCAGCAAACTAGTTGAGCAGCCACAGTTCACTTTTTGTGACTACTTCAAGTAGCTGAACAAGCCATATATAAGTGTTTCGTAACCTATCTAGTGGCACAAACTGAAGTGAACAAAGCACTATTGAAAGCGCTCTAATGAAACGTTTATCAGCTGTAATGGTAAAAATAGCCTGCCAGCCCATTCTCTATTGGTAAACAGAACACCCATCCTGTACTACCATGACAGTATTTTAGATTTTAGAACTGTACTAATGAAAAAGTGATATGGTTAACACAAAATTAATATATAAAGATTTTGTTTTTCTTAGTAAGGCGAGAAGAGAGAACATCCAGATGTTAATAGAGCCGGCTATAATTTTATATGATTAGAAACATATACACAATAATACTAATATCCACAATCATATTTAAGAAAACAAACTTTACATATGAATTTCCCATTTGCTGTTTATGCAAGAGAACACAAAATAAGTAACGAACCATATACATCTATGTACAATCAAAGCTATGTTTATATTAAGAAAGTGGAGATCACATAGACAGACAATTTCAAACTGATTCATCTTCATTTTCGGTATCAAGCTCCAGGCCTTCTGCAGCTAAAAGTTGTGCAATCACTTTATTTTTCTCATCTTCTGCTTTTTTCTTTCGCATCAAATCCCTTTTCTTCAAAACAAGAGTGTGTCGTTTTAATGTGGCCGAGAAATACTCTTTTGACGCTTGCTTCTCTTTGGCTAATATCCTTCTTTCTTCCTCTGGGTCAACCTGAAACATGCTCAGAATATTGCCATGGGGGCTTACTGGTATAATATGTTTTATATTATAAACTTTGGCAAGTTAAGATAGGAGGGTATATAATGACGATATAACAGGTATTTTTGTAATTTATACCTTTGAACGTGAAAGGCGGCGTGCACGAAGATTCATTTCACGCTGTTGTTGTTCGGCCCAAGCTGCAATTGCCATATCACCTCGCTGATCGAATGCTTTCC
The DNA here is from genome assembly GCA_030765085.1 of Allium cepa. NCBI lineage: Eukaryota > Viridiplantae > Streptophyta > Magnoliopsida > Asparagales > Amaryllidaceae > Allium > Allium cepa. Next base: position 435,676,595 of record CM060944.1, read on the forward strand.
TCTTTTTCATTAACCATTCCATCCATGCTTGAGATGCCTACATAAGCCATTAATACGAGGTCAACAATTCTGACCATTGAACAAAGAACCACTGAATTTACAGTAGGTGGTCTAATAATGAATGGTTTAATAGGTATAATCTAAGTAAGGCTACAATTGGGCAACTGAGTAGTGATCAATTTCTCAATTAATTTCCATTCCCCAAGCAATGTATAAATGTATATAACTGCCTGGTTAAACAATAGTGGTTTGCTTGGACCTGGCATGATACAAGACTATTGCTATTAACTTGTATCAACCCTGTTTAGCAAATAAGCTACAAGCATTAGGAAATATGGTTTTGAAGAGGTCCTGTATACGACAATGGTTTTTTTTTTTTTTTTTTTTTATATACTGCAATCAACTTCTTAATTTTTAGTACCAGCTTGCACGTTCCAATTCTACAATAGCTGTGAAGCATGTTTCTAATTAACACGAACATTTTAAATTAAATCAATCATGTGCAGAAAATATGCATTGTTAAAGCATTATAACATTACTAACTCAACTTCATCAACTGAAAGGACCAATTTGTAATCATAAAGGAATTTCAAACAATATAACTTTTTGCATGTACGTCGCTAATTTTCTCCCTGAATGAATTATGTTCTGCCATAAAGGCAAAGCTTATTTGATTATTGTTGAAAAAAGGTTATATTGCTTCAAACATTAGAATAAGTAGCGACTTACTATAATCAAAGATACACGCAATACAGGCAGACATAGAGACTTGATGGTAAGGATATACACACCACACATGAAACAGATTTCATACGTTACAAGATAGAGCATGTCACAAAAACAAAACCACATGTCACATACCTTCATTGGATTAACTCGGTTATCTCTATCATAGTTTTGTCGTTTTTCATCATCCATAAGTAGCTCATATGCTGCTTGAATTTTAATGAATCTGGCTTCTGCTGTTTCACCTTCCTCAAGAGTCCCTCTACCATCATAAACTACATTAAAATGACATATAAGGTAAACACATTGGACAAATAAAAGACGAGCATATGGGAAAAAAAGGTTAGGAAGATAGGGACTACATAAACATCAACAAGATAGTCTGTGCAGGAAAAAAAAATGCCCCATACTTATGTTAGAATGTTTGTAATGAAGAACACATTTATGCTGAAGGAAAAGAATTGATTGGACAATCATAAGATCAATCGTTCTAACTTGGTTGGGTTCAGAAATTATTCTACACTTGGTTGGTCGGGTTCGGAAATAATTCTACCCGTAGACAGGGCTTAACATACTTTATCAAATATCAAGTTATCATGCAGTAACTTGCAAAAGAGAAGAGATAAGATGAAGATTCTTATTACTTTATCTTAAATTCTCAGCTCCAAAGCACAAATTGTGGCATTGTTATGAGTTCTTGATTAAGTGCTTCCAAACTAAAAACCTAATATTACAAGTAAAAACATTGTGCACTGTTATATTTCTAGTGCACTAAAACAGATAGCACGCTACAATAAACTCGTCGCACAAGTTTATTAATTAGAATTCCACTACGCTGAAATTCTGTATTAGATAGACGTAACAATAAGTTACGTTGTAAATAAATTACAACAACAACGTTATACTATTGTAAGAAATAGTATAACTTATAAACGGGAAAGATTACCGGGAATCTAACCAGTATATAAAGGAAATTCCGTCTGATGCTTGTCGTAACAATTTCCTTAAGAATTTTATTTCAAAACTCTCCCAAGATACAACAGACGTAATCTGCACGAGATTGTAATGAGTATGTCAACTCTGTGATATATATGGAATATAGAGCAGTGGAGCAAAGAAGCAGAAGAAATTAGATTGGAATAGAATGAGAATGTGATCAGTATTCTCTCCTATTTATAATTTCGTCTGCATCCCTTCGAACAGTCGCGTCCGCTTGACGGGTCGCACCCGTTGCCTTTTGGTCGCTGCTGTTCGTCAACGGGTCGCACCCGCTCGCTACTGGCTTGCACCCATTCGCACCGCCTGGTACTGTTTCGCCTGCACTGCTTCAGTCAGGTCGCACCCGTTTGCGTTTGGCCGCACCTGTTTGCTTCTAACGGGCCGCACCCGCTACTGTTCGCCTCTAACGGGTCGCGCCTCTTCAGTTATTCGCGTCCGCTCATGAACAGTCGCATCTGCTCAGGCAAAAAACCCTGCGTCTGTTCACCCGCCCGCTTCTCTTTAAATTCCAGGCCCAGCCTAGTTTCAGACGAAGCCCAAAACCGTTAAACAATGGCCTAGTAAAAAGAATGATCATTTTAGACCCAAACCCAAACCCGGGCCGGTTCGGTCGGACGGCGGCGGCGACGCGCGCGCGCGTGTGGTGGTGATGCATGATCTCCCTCCTCACAACGAAGCATACATTTGGGAGCCTCAGGCCCCCAACCTCCTCATGAGAAAGCTATATTTAAATCAATATAGCTCTCGCAATTTGGAGATGTGGGACTTGTATCTTTCATTCACTTTGCTCTTTAGGAATTCCAACAATCCCCCACATGAATGATAATATACATATCCCCCACACAAAGCGAAATATCACAGAGTACATATGGAATAATGCTTTATCGTGGATAAGTAGATATTTCACTTTGAACTTTCCCTAGTTAAAACTTATCGGATTTTACTTGGCTAATCGGTGAATTATTTCATCTTGAACCGTCGGCCTTTATTGTATATCCAGACAATAAGCTTTACGAAGCATTGATTCCCTTCTCATCCAATCTCTTGGTTGTGTTCATTTTGGTCCTGAACAGTTTTTGGTTCTGCGAGTGTTTTTAGAGAATAAAAGCCTTTTAATATTCTCATAGAGCCGACCCAGCTCACACTAACATAGGTGATCGCAACCATTAAGAGTATCCTACCTATACCCCACTTGTTATTTCCAAGATATGGTCATCATTAAAAAACATAGTTTTAACCTTTAAAACTTCTGTAGGCATGCATTATATTTTGCACCATAGGAATGGAGTAGGACCAAGTCCAGACAAATGCATTACTTCTTGAGTTACTCATAACCGGTTTGCCTATTGATCCTAGTCCGTGGGATCTCCAGTCGCTAGGATAGGTTTCCGTATAAGGTAACTCTTGTTGGTTTAGGCTTTTAAACCCATTCCCCTCGATGCGCAGTCAATTTTCTCTCTTGATAAACCTTTAGTAAATGGATCCGCTAGGTTATCATTTGTTCTCACATAATCTATAGAAATAGTTCCATTTGAGAGTAACTGTCTAACTGTATTATGGCGTCGACGAATATATCGTGACTTTCCATTATACACAAAGTTTTGCGCTCTGCTTAGCGCTGCTTGGTTATCACAGTGTATGCATATGGCCGGTACAGGTTTAGGCCAAAACGGAATATCTTTTAAAAAGTGACGAAGCCATTCTGCTTCTTCGCCTGCTTTATCTAATGCAATGAACTCTGATTCCATAGTGGATCGAGCTATGCATGTTTGTTTAGTAGATTTCCATGACACCGCTGCCCCTGCTAGGGTAAAGACATAACCAGTCGTTGATTTTGATTCCTCTGAATCTGCAATCCAGTTTGCATCACTATATCATTCTAAGACGGCAGGATATTTTCCATAATGTAAGGAATAGTTAGTGGTATTTTTTAAATATCCAAGCACTCTCATTAGTGCTTTCCAGTGTTCCTTCCCTGGATTGCTTGTATACCTGCTCAATCGACTTACTGCATAAGCTATATCTGGTCTGGTGCAATTCATCAGATACATTAAGCATCCTATTACACGAGAGTATTCCAGTTGCATTACACTCTCATCAGTGTTTTTATGCAGTACTTCCGATGGATTAAAGGGTGTATTTACTCCTTTAATTCCAAAGTTTTGAAATCTTTCAATCACTTTTTCTACATAATGTGATTGAGATAACTCAATTCTATTAGATGTTCTTATTATTTTTATTCCCAAAATAATATCTGCAACACCCAAGTCTTTCATGTCGAAATTGTTGATCAACATTTTCTTTATGGTCTCAATTACCTGAGTATTTGGACCGAATATTAGCATATCGTCCACATATAGACAAATCATCACATATGATTGCCCAACCTGTTTGTAATAAACACATTTATCACATTCATTTATACGAAAACCATTTTTCATCATGACACTATCAAATTTTGCGTGTCATTGCTTTGGAGCTTGTTTTAGTCCGTATAATGATTTGACTAATCTACAGACTTTGTTTTCATTTCCTTTGGAAATAAATCCCTCAGGTTGCTCCATGTAAATCTCCTCATCGAGATTTCCATTTAAGAATGCTGTTTTTACATCCATTTGATGAATCTCTAGATTATAAATGGATGCAATTGCTATTAACATTCTTATAGAGGTTATTCGTGTAACCGGTGAATAGGTATCAAAGAAGTCTACTCCTTCTTTTTGACGATATCCTTTGGCTACTAATCTGGCTTTATACTTGTCGATAGAGCCATCTGCTTTCATTTTCTTCTTGAAAATCCATTTGCAGCCAATTGGTTTTATTCCTGGTGGAATATCAACAATTTCCCAAGTTTTATTACTTAGAATTGAATCAATCTCACTTTGGATTGCTTCTTTCCAACATGAAGATTCAGAAGATGACATTGCTTCCTTGTACGTTTGAGGTTCGTGTTCTAACATATAAGTTAAAAAATCCGAACCAAATGTTTTGGAAGTTCTTGCCCTTACGCTTCTTCTTGGTTCAACCTTCTCGTTGTCCTGATGAATTTCATCTTCACATGTCTCATCTCTGTTATCTCTTGTCCTTTTTGGGACAGGATTTCCATCGTTTCTTTTATGTGGAAACACATCTTCAAAGAACGAGGCATCTCTTGATTCCATTATTGTATTTACATGAATATCATTTATATCAGACTTGAATACCAAAAATCTATAGGCACTACTATTTTGGGCTGGCCCAAGATAATAACAGTCTACTGTTTTTGGTCCAAGTTTGACTCTCTTGGGAGGCGGAACTGGAACTTTTGTCAAACACCCCCACACTTTGAGGTATTTAAAGCTTGGTTTGTGTCCTTTCCATATCTCATATGGAATTTTCCCGTTTTATAGTGAGGAACTTTGTTTAATATGTGATTAAACATATTTAAGGCTTCCCCCCACAAGTTCGTCGGCAGACCAGAAGTTAAAAGCATGGCAGTAATCATGTCTTTTAACGTTCTGTTCTTCCTCTCGGCTACACCATTTTGTTGTGGTGAATATGGAGCTGTTGTTTGATGAATTATACCATTTTCGGCACAGAACTGTTCAAATGGTGATTCATATTCTCCACCTCGATCAGATCTCAATATCTTGATCTTTTTATTTAACTGATTTTCTACCTCAGCCTTGTATTTTATAAACGCGGTTATTGCTTCATCCTTACTATTTAAAAGATATACATAGCAATATCGCGTATAATCGTCAATAAAAGTAATAAAATACTTTTTCCCACCTCTTGTAGGTAATGATTTAAAATCACATAAATCTGTATGTACCAAACCTAATGGTTCGGTGCTTCTGTCAACAGATTTAAATGGTTGTTTGACCATTTTTGCTTCTACACATGTCTCACATTTGTAGTTCTTATCTACTTGGAAATTTGGAATCAATCCCAAGTTTGATAATTTCTTCATTTTTCGGAAGTTTATGTGTCTTAATCTATCGTGCCATGGTAAAATTTCGTGCTCAAGCAAGTAAGAGACTTCAAATTTATTATTAGCACAATCAGAATAGATAGATTTATTGCCGGTAACGGCTACATTTGCCTTAAATAGGCCATCACATAAATATCCCCTTCCGATATACATTCCAGCTTTGGACAGAACCATCTTGTCTGACTCAAACACCATCTTGAATCCCTTCTTTGATAGGACTGTACCAGAGATGAGATTCTTGCGTATGTCTGGAACGTGAAGCACGTCATTCAATTTGACAGTTTTTCCAGAAGTGAACTTGAGGATAACTGTGCCACTTCCTTCGATCATGGAGACTGCAGAATTACCCATGTAGAGTCTTTCTTTCTGATCGAATTTCTGGTATGTTGAAAACATGGATTTTTCAGAGCAAACATGACGAGTAGCTCCTGTGTCAACCCACCATTGGTTAGGGTTCTGAATCAAATTGCATTCAGAAATAACCGCTGAAAAGTTGGACTTATCCATTTTCATGTTGTCAACTGTTAACATCTCTGTTTTAGTGTAAAACAGTAAAATTCTTAAGATGTTATATTTCTAGTGTACTAAAACAGCTAGCACGCTACAATAAACTCGTCGCACAAGTTTATTAATTAGAATTCCACTACGCTGGAATTCTGTATTAGATAGACGTAACAATAAGTTACGTTGTAAATAAATTACAACAACAACGTTATACTATTGTAAGAAATAGTATAACTTATAAACGGGAAAGATTACCGTGAATCTAACCAGTATATAAAGGAAATTCCGTCTGAGGCTTGTCGTAACAATTTCCTTAAGAATTTTATTTCAAAACTCTCCCAAGATACAACAGACGTAATCTGCACGAGATTGTAATGAGTATGTCAACTCTGTGATATATATGGAATATAGAGCAGTGGAGCAAAGAAGCAGAAGAAATTAGATTGGAATAGAATGAGAATGTGATCAGTATTCTCTCCTATTTATAATTTCGTCCGCATCCCTTCGAACAGTCGCGTCCGCTTGACGGGTCGCACCCGTTGCCTTTTGGTCGCTGCTGTTCGTCAACGGGTCGCACCCGCTCGCTACTGGCTTGCACCCATTCGCACCGCCTGGTACTGTTTCGCCTGCACTGCTTCAGTCAGGTCGCACCCGTTCGCGTTTGGCCGCACATGTTTGCTTCTAACGGGCCGCACCCGCTATTGTTCGCCTCTAACGGGTCGCGCCTCTTCAGTTATTCGCGTCCGCTCATGAACAGTCGCATCTGCTCAGGCAAAAAACCCTGCGTCTGTTCACCCGCCCGCTTCTCTTTAAATTCCAGGCCCAGCCCAGTTTCAGACGAAGCCCAAAACCGTTAAACAATGGCCTAGTAAAAAGAATGGTCATTTTAGACCCAAACCCGGCCCGGCCGGCCGGACGGCGGCGGCGCGTGGTGGTGATGCATGATCTCCCTTCTCACAACGAAGCATACATTTGGGAGCCCCAGGCCCCAACCTCCTCATGAGAAAGCTATATTTAAACCAATATAGCTCTCACAATTTGGAGATGTGGGACTTGTATCTTTCATTCACTTTGCTCTTTAGGAATTCCAACATGCACAGCCGCAAATTAAAGCTAAAAGGATGAGCAAAGGTGACGATTTAGAAAATTCCATAAAATAAATTTTATAAAAATATTCTTGGCCCCAAAAATAGTACAAATACATGTAAAAGTAAGAACACTCATTTTTGGTTAATTAATAAACTTTGTGCTTGAGCAAAACACGTATTTTACCGATGAACATCGGTGGACACCTTCAAAAATTAAAGAAGAAAAAATATTTTTAAATAGCGGAAAATGTAACAGGAGACGATCAGAAGCTAAAAAAATATACAAAAGCACAGAAAAAAAAATTAGTGTACAAGTGCACAATATTTTGTCCCAAACCATAAAATAAATTTTCAATATCCAACATATTTTAGCCTGCCCTCGATTGTTCTTCATCCTAAAAGACGGTCACCTTTCTTCTTCATCGACGACTATCCTACCTCTCACTGTCATATTCCCTGACCATCGACATCAATCTGGCACCGACTATCTCCCAACGCCATCGACCCTAAGCTACTCTCCTTCATCATCTCCCTCTCTTTTTCCTTTGCTCTGACCCTTGACCTCCAACATCACCTCCTGTGCTTACCCTGGATCCTGCTTATGCTATTAAGGACAGAGCATAATGCAAGTGTTGAAGTTTAAACTTTAAGATGCCAATAAATGACGCTGCAAAAAAGGCGAAGCGCTGTAATACCATTAGAAATTAGGGTGCCAAAGTTCAAAATTAAAGCTTAATTAGAGCTTAGCATAGCTTAGACAGAGCCTTTGACAGCTTAGGTCACTGACTCCACCTTAGATCTTCCTAGCTCGCCAGACTGATGCAGATAATTCTCCGTCCTCTGACCATCTTATCTTCTCTATTTTTGATTTTCCTCTCTTTCTGAAATGTTATAGGGCTCTGAAACATTTAACAAGTCATTCTGCAACCTGAGTTCAGCCATCGTAGAACTCTCCATTTGTGTCACCTTCTCCTTTTGATGACTGAAACCTTCAATCCATACAACCTATAGTCGTTGATGACCTACTATGCTATTGTATGCTAATGCTGATTTCGAGGCAGTGGCCACATTTGATGGTAAAGTAATTATAAGTTAAAAACATTGACTTGGGAGGGAAACATCATTTGATGTAATATTGCTTGATTCTTATTTTTGACAGAAAATATTAAAATAAAGTTTATTGAAGGTTTGTATGGAAGTGCATGTACGTTTTCACTGTCCTAATATCATATCACTACTGTTGGAGATTGGTTTTGGCAAATATTGAAGTGTATTTTGAGATGTGGTTGTGTGAGTGATACAGTGAGGAGAGGGTAAGGATATTTAGCAGTATACAGCTGAGTGAGTTGATGTGCATATACGAGCCCATAAAATCCCACGTAGTTGCTATAAAAGTGTATGTGCACAGGTAGACCATTTGGCGTAGCTAGATAGAGTATGAGGTGACTGTTTTGTGGCAGACGTGGATTATCCTATGTCAGTAATGAAGTTGTCGAAAGTTAACTTTTTTACGAGATTGCGTGTCCAAGAGTGGTAAATGTAGATATCTCGAGTTCATCTTTTTATCAAGAGACTACATATCTGGGAAAGGTTTTTGCTTTATTTACAGGATTTTACCGTTGGGTGCATACGATCTTTGGTCGGACATACCTGGACACTTTAGGTCAAATACATTTTCGAATCACTTTCTTTCAATGTGAATCTTACCTTCTTTCCTATGCATTTCTTAGGGCTTTTGGCCAGGTGAAGTGGAGATAGGAGCTAGAATAGCTCATTCAATCTATATCCCTTTGCACTTCCAATGTGCCGAAAATAGGAATAGATAGCATGGTATTCGTGGTTGCATAGCAAAAGAAAGAATCAAGCAGATGTTTCTTTTAACACTAAGTGTAGATATCTTGAGTTTACCTCAAGAGATTACCATTTTGAAAAGGAAAATGCAGTTATCTTGAGTTTACCTTTTTGGTCAAACATACCTGAGAGCAGTTAGTGTAGAATCTTAGACATCATAAACTATCCTTTTCAAGAGTTTACATACCTAGAAGTGTAAGTGTAACATCATTAATACACCTTTTTGTCAAGAGATTACATACTTGAAAGCCGTAGACGTGCATATCACAAGTTCACCAATTTATTGAGAGATTTTGTAACTGCACTTGGTAAGTTTAGATGTCTCGATCATACCTTTTTATTGAGATATATAGACACCAAATATCATGTGAGTTATTAAGATTAAATATTCTAACTTTTTAATGGTTGCGAGTTGCATATACTTGAAATTTTATTTTTGATATACTAGTTATTAGGGAAGGGTAGTAGGGATGACAATAAGACAGGTCTAGGATCTAAACCCAGTATACTCGTCCCTATTTTGACTAGCCAAGACCTGCTCCATTGGGTCATTGGGACGGGTAGACCGATGAATTCTTGAGAGTTCCGGATCTAAGGTCGCGGCTCGGCTGACCCGTCCCAACTCGATCCACACTACCGAGATCTCATTAAATCGTTTTATCACTATAATGATGATTTCTAAAATATTTTTTGGCAAAAATAATTATAACATTGATACTATAATATGTCGCTGAATAAGTTACATGATTTTTTAGTATTAAGTTGTGTCATTGACAATTATACAATAGCATATGCATATATTTTTAAACCGTAATTAAACACCTCATTTTTTATCATCTTTCATTATCATGGTAAATACATTGTTATATATATATATATATATATATATATATATATATATATGTATGTATGTATATATATATATATATATGTATGTATGTATGTATGTATGTATATATATTTCATGTATCATTTGATATCAATGTTATAAGTTACAGTGCGAGCTCGGCGCTGTCGAGTCAGAGGATGGAGATGTCGCTCTGGCCGGACAAGTAGTGCTTAAGAAAAAACCCTTTCGATATTTGTTATCAATGTTGCAGTACAATGATGAAATTGATGAAGATGTTAATTTTAAAACTCGAGTGAGATGGGTGAAATGACGACTAGCGTTCAGCATTCTCTGTGATAGGAAGGTCCCACAAAAACTTAAAGGAAAGTTCTACAGAACGGCAATCAGACCTGCGATGTTATATGGTGCAGAATGTTGGTTTACTAAAAGATATCACGTCCAGATAAGTGTAGTAGAGATGGAGTTGTGGTCATACAAGACGAGACCGGTTTATGCATGATGATATATGTGACATACCTGAAGTATCACCAATTGAAGAGAAGCTAGTCCAACACCGTTTAAGATGGCTTGGACATCTCCAACGGAGGCCTCCCGATGCACCTGTGCGCATTGAAATTATAGGCCGCATCGAATGCTCAAAGAGAGATAGATGTCGACCAAAGGTGACAGGGGAGAAGTAGTAAAAAGAGACTTGAGGGATTGAAATATATCCGAAAAATTGATGTCGGACAGGAGCGCATGTAAGTTAGCGATCCACACAGCAGAACCATAAGATAGGAGTTTTCTTACTTAGGGTTGCTTTATGGGTAGTGTTATAAATTTTAGATTGTAAGACTAGTGAATAGGAACCTAAAACGTAGTGTTTGGTCTTCGGTCCCTATTACTATTGGTACCATTATTACTATTACTATTATTATTATTATTATTATCATGGTTTTTCTAACTTCTTTATCTTTATTTGCTGTTATTTGTTTAATTATTTTATTTTTTTAATTTATTATTGTTATTATTACTTTTAAATTAACTTTGTTATTTAGTTTTGCGTTCCATCTTTAGCCGATCACAACTTTTTTGAGAATAATGGCTTAGCTATTGCAGGTGTATTTGACGTCAATGCTTTATTTAACATCATTTGTGTCATTGATATAGAGAGAGAACTAGGATCAATAACACCGTTTATTTAACACCATTTGTAACCCTCTAATATCATGCATATCGGGTTTTGGAGCGAGGCGCATCTACCCTGACCCGTACGGGTTTTAGGTTTGAAGCAAAAATCTAGATCCGCACCAGGCCTATGGAGCAGGTACGAGACGAAGTTTTAAAAACCTGGATTGGGTCTAGGGCATATAAAACTCACCCCAACCCGTCTCATTGTCATTCCTTATTATTTTGAGATAGACGTGATAAATTTACAATTAAAGAATTGAATAGGGTATTGATATCCACAATACGGTTGTTACGGTAACGGTAAATTTCATGTTACAATATCACTGTCCATCAATATGTTATCAAATTTGAGCTAAATTGATATATCAATATAATCGGCAATGTAATAATAAATTTATCATTTTCTTTAGTAAAATATTGATGATTTTTTTCAATACCGACCACTAATAGTAAATTGCTGAGCTTATAAACTTTTTTCAAAAAAAAGTAACAAGTAAAAAGGTTATTTAATCCAAATTTAGTATGTTAATTAAGATTCCTTTCTTTATCACTAATGTCTTTTACTACGTAACAAAATATATGATGATACTATGTAATATTGAATATATAAAAAACGAACTTTTTTAATTTTTTAACAAACTATAATTCGTTATTATCAATGTGATGATTATCAATTTATCAGCACACCAGTAGTATCGATAACGAAAACATTATACATTTTCGCTTATCGGTAAATATGGTATGGTAAAGGTATTTTCAAAATGTTAGCAATAACTATACTATAACAGCTTTGACCCGCAGTATCAATTTGCATAACATTGTGCACGGTAAAAAAAATATTTGCTCCCTCAATAATATCCTTCTTTTGAAATCTTGCATATTCAATTTATGTTATAAATGTAGTTGGTAATCAATCTTCTTATGTAACATACGCAAATTCTAAAACTTTAAAATTTACGATGATAAAAACGAATCGATTGACCGAATATTAACGAATCGAGCTAACTCTGTTAGCTTTGCCAAAAAAATGAATCGAATTTAGAAGCGGGCTTTAGACCATTAGTTTTAGTGTACGAATCGAGATCATGATTTTCTAGAATGAAAAATATTAGATTTTGAAGGTATAGAATGTAATACAACGAATGAAAACAACCTTCACAATAACAATATATTGCCAAAAGTGAAATATATTTTTTTAACTTAATTCATTATATTACTCTTCAGCCGAAATTCAATACTTCGATTGTGCCCTTAGTATTTTATTCATAGACAATTCATATTTATACATATGATGTTGTAGATAGCAATGACATGATATGATGACAACATTTGTATATACCAATATTTTAAAATATGTTCAAGTTAATTATGATTCCTTGGGATTTAATAGTAGTGGTAGTTATCGAATTGGAAGCCAATGTTTGTTCGTTGTAACAAAATGAAAGTTTAGCAATATTTTGTGTTTATTAAACCAAGGAAAACCAATTCAAACACATAAGAAAAGTGAAGGTTACATTATAGTTGATATTGCTCTCTAAAGTCGTAAGAACTATATCGTTACCCTACAGAGGTAGGAAGCCATTGGTTCCGGATGTGGAAATTACTAGAACTAGATTTGTCCCATGTAAGGGGGGGATGACATTGGTTTTAGATCTCGAATTGTAAAATTTTGTTCTATAAAGATACACGATCAAACATTGGGGTGGTAAGCTGTTGTGTAACATCCCAAAATTTATTAATTTGAATTTGGTAACTTATTTGAACTTTTGAAATTTAATTTGAAAATTTTCAAAAGAAATAAAATATTATTGATATTAAATATTACAAAAATATATGGATATAAATAAAGTAATTGGTAGTTTAAGCTTTAAATAAATAATAATAAAAATTATAAAAACAAGGATTTGTGTTAAACATAAATATATAAGGTAAGATAAACCATAAATAAATACATATGGAAATTCATGTGTGTATGCAACATAAGTTAAGAAAAAAAAACTATAAAAATAATATGAAATACATAAAGATTTGCATGTGGATTATGTAAACAAGGAAATAATAAAACAAAAATGTATGTTATGCAAGGCTAAATAAAATATCTATGTATAAAACAAAAATGTACATATAAAAAAAATCAAATAGCATAAGTATGTAAACTTAGATGGGAACAATTGCATTTAATGCAATCTTCTCAAGCACAAATAAAGTCATTTCAAATGTTTACAAAACTTTTGTCTGGTCAAAGAAGGAGGCAGGAAGAAAAAAAATCTGATCAAATTTAAAAAAAAAAGAAAGAAAGAAACTAACTACACCAAAAAAAACCTCCCCTGTACAAACTATTTTCTTTATATATGTATCTTCTTATTCTAGTTCGTTCAAACAAAACATAGCAAAGCCAGAAAGAAAAGGAAGAAAAAGAAGTAAAACATCACTATCTTATAAACTCAAGATCATTCAATTCAACAAAGTAAGCAACAGAATTCAAAGGCAGATTTAAAACTACAGATTTTCAAAACCAAAGCAGCTCTCTGTTCATAAGTTTTTCATGTGAGTAAACATATTTTTGAAAAGATTTAAGTATAATTAAAACTGTGTAGATGATTTATGACAAGTGTTTTGCTATATGGTTATATACAGATGAGTATTTCTATGTATGTAAATTATATTTGTTCTGTGCATAATTACTGGTCATCTCTGTTGTTTTGTTTCAAGTACAGAGTTCAATCAAGATAAAAATTTAAACTTCATCTTCACTAGTCTCTGATAGGCCTTGATCTTCAAATAAATAAGTTAGTTTAAACATAAATTATGATCTAAATTTTGTTTAAAGCTTAGTAGTGAAGTTGTGACTCTGTAACATTCAGTTTTACAGTAAAAAGTTAATTTTAGGATAAATTCGAATATTGTAAAATATTAATTCGATTTTATAGCTTGAATCAACATTCAAAACAAGATTTTTAAAACAAAAATGGTGATTTTTAGTGAAGTATTTTAAGTGCAGTTCCAAGTTGAACCGAAAATGCTTTTTCACCCATTTCCATCGATCAAGGAATTATTGAATGTTAAGATTTTGCTTGAAGCTTGCTTGGCCATTGATGATTTCAGGAAAATTGTCGAATAATTTTTCTATTGCACGAATTGATGGGTCGAGATCAATTTAGGGTTTAATGTTCGATTTTGATGTGGTCAGAAAACGAGACGAGTTCGTCTCCTCTGATTGACCGAGCTTCTCGAAACTCAAGGGAATGGTAGAATGAGGTGTTGACGTGGTGTGGACGGAGTTGGGACAGCTCCGGTGGTCTGAGCAACTGCGGTGAAGTGGTTTCGTGGGATGGGTTGAGTTGCAGTTTTTGAACGAAACGCTTAATTTCGATTTAGAAATTTTGGTGGCAAATCCAGTTTGGATTTCGAGTACGGGGGAGTTTTTCGACTTGCCGAAGATTTTGGAGTTCGCCGGAACGGCGGCGCAACGCCGTGCACGTGCACGTTATCGTTTTGGTGTGAGAAGGCTGGTGGGGATGAGCGACTCGAGTTGATGTTCGAGAAAAGGGGTCGATTGCTTCGGGTTAGAAACTGGGTACGTGAGAGAGTTTACCTGATATTAAAGTTTGAACTTGGGCTTAAACTCAACTTAACTGAAAATAAATAAATAAAAGGAGAAGAGGAAGAAGAAGCGTACGTGAGAAATGACTCGGGTGGAATGGTGGGAAACTCGAGTGATTACTCGAGTGAAACCTGGGGTATTCTCGGGTCCTGTTTTCAAAGGGTTAAGCCTAATAAAATTAAAGTTAATGATGTTAAACAAACTTTAGTACTAAGGAAGTAATTAATGTTTGACTATTTTGAGTTAAGAATTTATTTCAAGTTTAATTAATTAAGTGAATACGTAAGAATGTTTTTAAACCTTAATTAATATTTTAATTAAGTAGTTAACCTAAGTTAAGTATTTAATTTAATTAACATTAAAGTTTTCAAGTTAGTAATAAATTGATCTCAAAGTTTAAGGAAGATTTTAAAATGTTAATTAAGATAAAAAAATTATTATTAATTAATTGTTTAAAAAGGGTAATTAAGAATGGTTAATTAAATTGTAATTGTAATTAACTAAGTAATTAGGGATTTATAAATTTGTAATTAAAATTGGTTAATTAATAATTAAGTGTCTAATTTATTTGTAATTAAGAATTGCTAATTTGATAATTAAAGTTAATTAATTTATAATTGGTAGTTAATTAAGTTAATTGATTAAGGAAAAATTAATTAATAAAGTTGATTAAGATTTAATTTATTTATTTATCATTAAGAATAATTAATCATTAATTTAAAATAATCAATAAAAGTAGTTATGTGGTTAATTCATTTAAATCACATTCACCTAGATTGAAAAATAATTAACTATTGTTGTGCACTGGATTGATATTTCTGTTGTGGTTATGATACTGTGTGATGTGAATTGCTTTGTGCTAAACTGTGATTTGTGATTTAATTCTGTATTAATGTGAAAACCCTTTTGTCCGTATAACAGCATTTAAACTTCGATGCGACAGGGAGTCGGATTCCAGTTAGTTATCCGAAACTCACATCGAACCCTGAATGTAAATCCTTGTAATTGATACACACGCGTGTTTTAAAATTGAGCGTTCACTATTCGGATTAGCCGGGAGAGAACCTTTGTGTCACATAACTCATTCCGAATAATGATTCGACGAAATGAATAGCATTTGAAGAAGGTGGTGAAGACCGGGTGTCTTCGAAAACAATAGGATAACCTATCGAATGTCTCTGCACTGAGTTGCTCCGGTATAAAGATCTCCACATGTGATGGGGAGTCCAATCGGGATTGTGGATACCCGGATTTACAAGGGCTTCTTCCTTTATTGGACGAAGTGCATTCGGTTCTGTTCGAACCCGGAACAGACTTGTATGGTTGTGTGTTTGACATTACACTTGAGATATAAAGCAGATTTCTTTCAAATACATCTGTTGGTGGAGAAGAATTTATTCTCTTAGCTTAACACCCTTCTCTGAGACGCACGAACTCAGAGATTATGTAGTTGAAGGTTATCAGTGATATACTCCCAATTTGGTAGTGTGACATGCTAAGTGCTGCTGTGTGTAAATGATCATTTGTTGATCATTTGTGATCAAAGCATGGCTTTAGTGTAAAGCGTAGCTTTGTGAACGAGACCTCATCGAACCTCACACCCCGGAAATGGTCGAAACAGGAAAGATGCGGCAATGTTATGAGGGTCGCACCCTTTAGGGTATGTCATTTCCTTCTGGAAAAAGATGATATCATGGTATGAAGCTCAGATACTTTACCTATGTGGTTGTTGCTTTGTGGTAGAGGGCCCTCGGACAAAGGTCACAAACGACCGAGGGTGGCATACTCGAGTAGTAGTTATCTAGTTACAGAGGTAACCCGGCCTTGTGTTGGCAGAGAGCCGGGTAGGCTCTCGGGACGTCCCTCCAGATGCGTACCCATGTGGCATAGGAAGTTCCTTAGCCTGACCATTTGTTGAAAATCCAATTTCCAATACGAACCCAGTATGGTTTTAGTTGTATAACCTGCCATTTACTTATGGTGATCATCACTTTTTAGATGGTAACTATAGTAGGCATAGTACGGAATGTCCATGCTGGCTAAAATTAATATTATACTTTCGAAATGATTTTCTACACTATGCACTAGTAATAATATCAAAGAATTTTTTTCGTATCAAGCATATTTGACTATCATAAGAAGAAATCTCCTCCAGTTCTGCGATTGCATTGCGCGTGTGGCGGGATGTCTTATGGTAGTTTCATTTTTTAAAAGCATACCGGATTTTCTTTTATAAATCTTGTTTATTTAAAAGCAACTGTTTTTGTTTACTCATACCAGTCCCATGACTGACCCGGACTTTATTGTTTTTTCTAAACTCTAGCTGTTTAGCTGTATTTTAGAGGCTATCGGTTTTTGGAGGCTTTTACCTTGGAGATATTTTGAAAGCTTTTGAATCTCAAGGTGCTTAGTTTTTGGAAGTTCACTATCGCTTCATTCCTTTGAAGACTTTTTGGTATATGATCACTTGTTGTTCTATTATGATGTTCTATTTAGAGTTGTGATATATGTATAAAAATACTCTGATGTAGTAATGGATATTATGATGATGTTGTATCTGTGATGTAATGCATAATATTCATTTTGTTTCCGCAGTTTTATATTCATCTAATGTTGTTATAAGCTCCATCCGACTGGAGTTCGATGTTTGAATTTTCTGCAGTCGAATACAAGTGAGGTGTTTAGTGTCAATTTTCGAACATTGAATTTCGGATCGTGACATGTTGTATCATCGATACATGATAATGCAATCCAATACAAGCATGTACACACTTTATGTATTATGTGTGTTATATGTGAACATCTTTAATAATAGTTGTAATGCATTTGTTATTATATATTTTTTGAGCAAACGTGAACATCCCTATGTCTACATACAAGAGGTCATTAGTTCAAATCATGCTTATCATAAAAATAGCCTATCTTTTTTCTTTTTTTCTTTGCAAGTTCAATTCTGTCTGTTAATAAAAAAAATTATTTTAAGATGGTGAGTTTGAATCCCAACTCGGATAAAACATTTTTTTTCTATATGTATGCAATTTACTTACTTTATATAATACCACAAGATATTTTTTAAACATATATTTTTCATGATTTTGTGTTGAAAATATAATTTAATATTTTACTTATTTAACCATCTGCCTTTATGGACAATAATTTCCTCACCAAAAATACTCATATTTAATTGTTATTCTTGAACTTTAATGTTCAAATAAAATTCTATAATTTTAATGTTATCCATTCTTTATTTTAATTCTAAAAATATAAAGCTAAAATTATTTTTAAAATTTTTATATTTCCTTTTTAATTTTGATATTTGATATGCTTTAGCTATACAAAACTTAAAAATGTTGACTTTGAATAATTTCAAAGAAATTCAAACTAAATATTTTTTATAACATTATTTTACAAAACTTTAATGTTAAAAAATATTAATAGGTGTAATAATTTAGCGTCACATTTTTTTTGAATGAAGGTGAGCTTTCAAGAATACCCCAGCCAGAAATATGGAATATTAAAATAACGAATAAATTCAAAAGAGCGCGGAGGAAAAAATGAAAATATTTGTTCAAGACAAAAATCCTATACAATTCAAAATGAAAAAAAATGGTTGCAAAGTTGGAGTGAGTTAGCAATCACGTCAACTAAAGATGAAACCCAGTGCACGAGGCTCCCACGCGATAGCGGGCTCTGAGAATGTCGACAATGTACACAGCATTTCCCTCACATTGCGAAAAGGCTGTTTTCAGACTTGAACCTGGACGCCCAAATCACCATGCAGGTGACCTAACCGTTGCACCAAGGCTCCATCTCAACTATTTAAAATAAAAAATTATGATAAGGTTCTTAAAGTAATCATGTAAAAGTTAATATGTGTCTAACAAAGAATAATAAAATTACAGTTTTCTTTTTGATTAAAAACTCATTTTCGGTCAATCGTTCAAGCACACTAGTACGTTCATGTCTTAATTTTACTAATTTAGTTAGGTAATCATTTACCTCATTTCAATAATAACTAGAATAATATATTTACTAAAATTTCAGAAAATAAATTCAGAAACCTTTTCCATATCCATAAGCATTTATATACTGATTTTTTTAATACATGTGCATGCCTATGCACTCGTTACTACTGGTTGTAAAACGAATTTTAAAGATAATAAGGAATAAAAACATCATAAGAATTTAGGAAAGTGCAAGTTCATTCGATTATCGTTTATATGAGTTATGATTTTTTTTTATGGCTGGAAAAGTGAGGGAAGGCATACTTGAGTACGGTTTGAATCATTTTAGTAGAAGTATGGACGTTCATCTTGTTATATTTTTTGAGTTTATATTAGGCCTAACATGTCGACAAATTTGATGCACCAGGTCTAAAAAGTTCTCGTTTTCAAGGTCCAAAAATTTAATGGTATTTCAACTAATATATAATTATAGATAATTACCAAAAATATATTCATATTCATGTGTGCTTTAATGTATGTTGGCGTATTGCTATTCATATTCATGTCGTGCTTTAATTTATGTTAGCGTATTGCTATTCATAACATCAATTTACATACGAGTTGTAAAGGACCACAAGCTCAAGTGGCAAATTGTAAAACACTCTAAACTGAGGTTCCAAAGATCTTACGTTCAAACCTCGAGACATCAAATGAGTATTTTGCTTGAGTAAGTTATCACTCTGATTCTAAATTTTTTGCATATGGGCTAATACCGCCTAAGAGCACAATAACTTTTTTATGAAATAAATATAACAATAACTTATTCTTATTTTTATCCAAGGGTCGTTAAGCTAATTTAAGATTAAATGTA
This sequence comes from Allium cepa, assembly GCA_030765085.1. Lineage (NCBI taxonomy): Eukaryota > Viridiplantae > Streptophyta > Magnoliopsida > Asparagales > Amaryllidaceae > Allium > Allium cepa. The sequence goes on from CM060944.1 coordinate 435,696,175, forward strand.
CTATACATCATTTGAACTAATACCCCTACTTTACCAAATCAGTATTTTACATATTTCCTTCCTTTGTATCTTCTTCTCAATTTAGCCTTTTCTAAAAATTTGATCAAAAATTCAAGCACTCCCAATTGGGGTCCTTAAATCTATAGGAACACTAATTCCTACAACATATTCGAATGTACATAACTGTCTTTCATCTTTCATCTGTAGAAACAATCTGAAATTGAATAACTTTATTTACTAAATGCTAAATATGATTATCCTCAAACATAAGTAACTGAATCCCCGTTATATTTTCAACATGCTTTTATGCTCTCATTGATCAAGTTGAAATTATAAATATCAAATAATACGAAATTAACCAAAATTTAATTGGGTGTCTTTATTACTAAAATACAAATCAAATTAGACATCTTCGTATTACTAAGAAGACTTTTGGACCCACCTCTTAAAAAATTTCAAAATGGGTAAAACATCTCTTAACAAAACCATTTAAATTACACCCTATTTAAACTCACATAAATCATAAAAAGCATCAAAAATCAACTTGCAATATCACTACTCTCTTCAATTCATTTTTCATCACGTATATGAACTAAATTTATTTTAAAATTAAGATAAATGATCAAATCAATGAAAATATATTCAACATAAATCGCAAATATGTGCAGTAAAAGTTGTAAATATTCGAAAAAACGAATTTTTCATCGACTTTTTTAGAAACTCGCAAATCTCAGGGAATTTGACAAATATAAAATTTGCTGAAAATAATTCTAGAAAAGTAATTCAAAAGGTTATTGAGGAGGTTTTGTGCATTGAATTCGGAAATAAGAGGTGCAAAGAATGATAATTGCCAATTATTATACTATTCATTGTTGATATCCATTGATAAAGTATGTCTTTTCGCTATTTTTATTTTCCATTTAACTTTCCTTTTTTAATGATCCAAAAAGCATTAAAAATTGCATTTGTTACAAGTGTTTACAAATTAATTTGTTTTTGTAATTCTAAAAGATGGCATTTTTCTTAATTTATCTTTGCTTGAAGACAAACACAAGTAGTTATTAATATGGAAAAATTAATTCCTTCATATTAACATTCTTGAAGCAAGTAGTAATATAACATTGATCAAGTACGCAAAATTGAATATTGATGTTCAAGTGTGTTATATATTTATTCATACGATGATACGACAAATTGACGTAATATCTAAATTATTGATTTAGTAATTCGATGTGATCAAAATACACTAAAATGACAAAACAAAATGCAAATTATAATGAATTATTCTTTTCTTTTTTCTCACTTGAAACATACAAAATCAATTAACAAGCTTATATTTGAAATTTAATTGTTAAAAAGTAGCTATAAGCTTTGAATTTGCAATTTAATTTCTAAACAAATGTTTGAACATTAAGCAAAGTAATATAACTAAATGACATTATATGTTTGACATTATATTTAAACTTTTCAAAATGATTTAAAAATATTCTTTTTGGATATCTAATGGTAAAAAAACATATGTTATATTAGTCTGGTTTAATTCATTACGGTGTGTGTATTAATATATATAAGCTTGTAAGGGTCCAATTAACCCTATTAGTGTATTAGTGTATATATATATTATATATTAATATATATATATATATATAAGCTTGTAAGGACCCAGTTAACCCTTCTTGCCTTGGCATACACACACATATTAGTACATGTGCAGTAAATAAAATGCCCGCACTATTTGATAGACCGTGCACCAAGGCCCTAGCAAAGTTTTGTGCCTTTTTGCATTGTTAATAACTATGGATATGACCAAATCGTAAATGTAGTTGCAAACTAATTTGAAATATAAGAAAGAAATGGAAAGGAACAAGAAACAATTGCAAAAGTGGAAAAACATTATTTTCTATTGTTTGCAATACCGCAAATTGATGTTCTAAATTAACGGAAAACATTGTGAATTTTTTACATTAGTGCACCTACACATGGACAAATCGATATTGCCAATAGTGGTACTTATCAATGGTTGTAAGTTCAAACCATAGTAATAAAAAAATTGTCGTCTTATAAATTGTTAAAAAAATGTCTAAACTTATACCACTCATTTATGGTTGTCCTCATATCAACCAAACTTATTTTATCATAATATCAAATTAATCCAATAAATATATTTTTCTCAACATTAAATTTTTAAATGACAAATGTAAAAGGCAAATTTTTATATTTGTTTCGGACCCAAATCCACAAGAATTGACCTTGTACGGGTTATAAAGAAATTATTTATAATAGAAATTCATATTGTAAATCAAGTTGTTTATTTTCCAAATATATTTTTACGCGGTGTTTATGTTGATGGTATTTGTGTTATTGGCTATATTGGAATGAGTATAGTCAAAAGACATTTTAGGGTTTTGGATTTTCCAACCAATCATTTTTGTTATGAGATTTTGTTTTTGAAAAGTTTTATGCATTTGCATTTTAAGAGGTATTGTTTACAGATATTTTTTGTATTTCTTGCATTTGCTCATTAAAATCCACAAAATATGCATAAGAAGGTTCGATGTTATACCTACTTTGAAGCCCCTCTATCATATCTAGAGCTACACTATTTCAAATATTATAAAATTTAGTTGATGTTCAATCCTCGTATAAAGGATCATCTCTACAAAATACGAAACTATTTTGATATTTGTAGCATTTTCAAAATCATAAATTAATTATTTACTATTCAAACATTTATTTTAACCGTTAAATTTGAACATCTAGTATATTATGCTACATGCAGTAAAATGAGCCCAAATTTTGTCAAGAATATCTTGAGTATAAGATGAAGATAATTACCAAATTTTGTAGCATTTGAAATAGTGTAGCTCAAGATATGATTGTGGTGCTAAAGGAGTGTTTCAAAATATGGATGTTGTTGTAAATGCAAGTTTTTCATTCTTTCATATTTCTTTCCGCGTATATTTTAAGTTTATGTATTTATGGTTTGACAAACTACCATAAACAAAACGTGTCCATGTTGACTACTTTTCGTTGTATTCTCTTGGATCACAATCACAAAAAAGGGATATTAGTTGGACTATATGAATTCATTGCCGATACCATCTGCCATTTGCTGAGCAAAGCCACAAGATTGCTCATACCATGGTATGAAGTTCCGGCCGGCACCACGAGATCTCGTCAATCTCGGACCGGTGCCGACAGGAAGCGGGACGGGATTAGGGCAAAATCCCGTCCCGTTCAAAGAAGTGTGCGCGACCACGAGAATCAAATAATCGGTAAAAGAAAAAGCAACGAATCAAATAATTGCTAAAAAACAAACCAACGTGATCGAACAGTGGAAAGGGAATCAAATTCATCTATAAATACAGCAATTGAAATCAGTAAATTACCAGAAATTATCTTCAGCTTCCCAATCACAACGACGAACTTCAAAGTTCGCACAGACCAGCTTCGAATTCGCACGCGAAATCGCACAGTCGAGCTTCGAATTCGCACATGAAATCAACACGGCCGAGCTTCGAAATCAGTCAGACGACCTTCGAATTCGCCTTCGCTTCGAGTTCGAGAGTAACGATCGACGCAAGTGATTTTTTTTTTCGCTTTGCCGCCTTCGTTTTCATCGTCGACCGCCCTTTTTTTTCCCTCGTTCGTATGTGTTCTGTGCTGTTGAAATGGACGAGGCAAAATAATGGGAAGGGTTATTTTCGTTTTATGTTCTGGGCTGGGCCGAGTAGGGAAATTTTTAATAGGGTAATGGGCTGAAGCTTGTATATAAAGTATAAACGTGAAGTTTGCATTTATTTTTTAATCGTGAAGCTTGCATATGTTCTTAGCATAAGCTGTTTGGATAAAATGGTTATTTGGACTTGAATATCGTTTGACTTGAACATTTGGACATTTGGACTGACCTTTGACTTGAATAAAATGTTCATTGCATATATTGCAAATCTGGTTTGGACTTGAATATATTGAACATTTGGACTGACCTTTGACTCGCATATGTTGGACTTAGCATATTGAACATGAACGTGAATATGTCGGACTTAGAATATTGAACGTGAACATGAACGCGAATATGTTGGATTTGCATATCGAACATGAACATTGAACGTGAACGTGTTGGACTTGAATATGGAAATATTTGATATGAACATTAAATTTTGACGACCTCGATGAATATTCTTTATTCGTTTTTATTTCATTTTTGGTTTGATATGAACTATTTATTTGTTTACTAACTTTTGTTTAATTATAATTTCAGGTAGATTATGGCAAATCCAACTGAAATTGGTTGGAATTACGGCACTGCGATCGACGGCAATCTTCGAAAAACAAAATGCAACTTTTGCAATAAAATAATTAATGGCGGTGATGTGACACGTTTAAAGGAACATCTGGCAGGAGTGGACGGCGACGTATCGGCATGTTTAATTGTCCCTAAAGAAGTTAAACAACTTGTACGATCACATATCGTTCAAAAGAGAAATGAACGAAACAAAGGAAAGCTTGACAAGCAACGTTACAAGAGAAATTAATGAGCAGACCGCAACAACTATCGGACAATGAAAATGAAGATGATGAACAATTTCAACGTGTCATGCGACAAAGCAGAGATGAATTTAGAGACGAAAAGCTGCGTAGATCTCATACTGTAGGACGATCGGGTGGTGGTTCAAGTCAAACATTGCACAGATCTAATACCGCTGGACGATCGGGTGGTGGTGATTTTGACACTAATGCTGCTGGACGAATCGACTCATATATGCAAAAACGAGAAGGTAGAACTCAACCTTCTATCAAATCTGCAATGAAAGGTATTAAAGATGCCAAAAAACATATAGGTCAAGCAATTTCTAAGTTCTTTTTTTCAACCATATTCCACATAATGTTGCTAATAGTCCATACTATACAACAATGGTTGATGCGATTGCAGAATGTGGTCGTGGAATTGATCCACCAACTGCATATGAAATATCACACTCGTACCTTGAAATGGAAATGGAAGAAGTTGGGCAATATATTAAAACACTGCACAATTTCTGGGATGAATATGGTTGCACATTAATGTGTGATGGTTGGAGTACACAGAATCGACGAAAAATAATAAATTTTTTCGTGTACTCTACCAATGGAACGGTATTTATCAAATCTGTGGATGCCACAAATGAATTCCAAAGTGGAGAATATATTTGTGGATTAATGGATGATGTCGTCGAAACAATCGGTGAAAATAGAATAGTGCAAGTTGTTACAGATAATGGAGCAAACTACAAAGCTGCCGGTCAATTATTGATGCAGAAAAGAAGGCATTCATATTGGACACCATGTGCAGCACACTGCATTGACTTGAATTTGGAAGATATTTCCAAAGAGTCAGAGGTAACAACTATTATCACAAATTGTCAATTAATAACAACGTTTATATACAATCATGGTTGGTTACTTTCTATCATGAGAAAAGAGACCAACAATAAAGAATTGATTAAACCAACAGTAACACGGTTTGCAACACATTTCATCGCACTGGACTCTATTCATAAACATAAAGATGACCTGAGACGGATGATTGCTTCAAGAGAGTGGACATCAAGAGTTCCTAGACTCAATCCTAAAGACAAAAAAAAAGCAAATATTGTCTCCACACTGATTTACAACAATGCTTTTTGGACTGGTGCTGCTTCCGTCATCCTTGTTTTTGAGTCATTGGTGAAAGTTTTACGAATGGTAGATAGTGATGACAAAGCGGATATGGGTTATCTTTATGAAGCAATGGATCGAGCAAAAGAATCGATTAGAAAAAATGTTGGTGGAAGGCAATGCCAAAAATGGTGGGATATAATAGACAAAAGATGGGAAAGACAATTACATCGACCTCTTCACGCTGCAGGTAATTTGTTTTATCTTATCGTCATACAAATAATGAAATATATTACATTTCAATAATATTTTAAATCTTTCCTATATAGGTTATTTTCTTAATCCCATCATTCAATACGGAAATGCAACAAACGATGGAGAAGTATTAAACGGATTTAATAACGTCGTTGAACGAATGGTGCCGGACATTGTAAAACAGATTGAAATCGGAAAAGAGATAAAACTAACATATATAATAGTTATGTTAAAAATTTAACGTTTAAGACATTAAATATTTAACTTCACATCACAGGTAGAAAGATATAAAATGAAAATTGGTGCATTTGGTTCTGCAAAAGCATACGCAGCGGTAAAGACATGTTTTCCCGCTCAATGGTGGTCCATAATTGGAAGAGAGGATGCTCCAAATTTAACACGTTTAGCAATGCATATTTTAAGCCAAACAGTTTCATCTTCAAACTGCGAAAGAAACTGGACTACATTTTCAATGATTCATACAAAATTACGAAATAGAATAAAAATGAAAAATCTTGAAAAATTGGTATATGTGCATTACAACATGAGACTAAGAGCAAAAAATTCAAGACGCCGCGACACTGAAGGTCAGTTGATTGATATAGACTATATATGCCATGAAGAGGATCCATTAGCAGAATGGACTACTGAAATTGAACCACCCTTGTTGGACAACGATCCTTGGATGACCAATACATTGAATGATGCAGTCGCTGCTGTCGATGGTATACCTGCACGAGCAACAAAGAGTCAAAGCAATGAAAATAGTAGCAGCTCGTCAAATGATGATCATGGTAATGCAGGTGGAAGTGGCGTTGGTTTAACAAGTAATTATGGTGTTGGTTCTAGTGATGGTGGTGAATTATATAGACCAACTCAAACATATTCAAGAAGAAGGGGTGCGAGCGGCAATCCAAACCGAAGAGATAGTAATTTAAATGTTGAATCCGGACATCAACATGATTATGAACACCATAATCCATATACTTCAACTGATCCACCAACCTATAGGTATTCTACTTCTGACTATACAGGTGGTAACTCATATAGTGATATCTCGAGTGATCAAAATAGTCAAGCTACATATACAACACAAAATGATGAACCATCGTCTTTTGATAATATGATGTCGACATTTATGGGCCCAGGACAAATGCAATATGGTTATCCATCATATTATACGACACAAGACGATGAAGAAAATTATGAAAACAATCCTTATGTAGCTTCGAGAAATAGTTTCTGGATGTAGTAGTGTTGTATGTAACATTATTATTTTATTGTATGCTATGTTTCTATATGAATTTGAATCGTTTATCGTTACGTTTTCATTAAAAATGCAAAAATCCAATATCAGGACCGAAACTGAAACAAAAACCGAAACAAGCGAAATGACCGAAACTGACCGAAACCAACAAAATTTCAAATGACCGAAACCGAGACCGAAACCGATTTCTCGAACCTTGGCTCATACTATCTATATTGTAACAACTCATAGATGATTTGGGATTGATATTGCCTAGTATAGTAGTACACAATGTCTGAGTCACAACATTCTACCCTCCAACGCTATTTGCAAGCTACAAGCTACAGTCAAATACAACAAACATAAAACCAACAAGTTGTAGATGACCTTTCAGAAACAATCAACCTGCTCACAAGTTACAACATATCCATAAGCAATACCGATAGAAAGTTGTCTGCTGCCAACGAAGCTATTAACTACAAACGTGACAAATAAAAGTGATTTTAAAGACATTAAGATTCATAAAAGCACAGTTGAGTAAACGTAGAATATAAGCACATTTCAAATAACTATTGTATGATATGTCTAGTGATTTTAGCTACAGCCTGCATTTTCAACAAGTATTTGTACTTGCACAAATCAAGTACTAAAAACTAATCCTTAAGATTATGAATTTCCAATTGAATGGCTAAGAATTAGGTCCATAGCACGCATCCATTTCCGTTTCTTTCTTGCTTTCATTAGAGCATCCCAATAGGAGTATTTTGTGAGAATGTATTCTCACAAAGTACACAAATAGGTAAGAACGGGTTATTATTTCCCCATATTTTGCTACTATGTAGCACGAACCTTCTACGAGCATCGGCTAATCCAATATTCAGAATATTTAATTAATCAACAAACCGAACAGATTTAATATTTTGTGGGCCATGAATAATATACCTATTGGATAGCAAGGAAAAAAGATACTTGCCAGATAGGAAAATGACCGGTTCTGTTATCACTTCATTTTCCTCCTTTCACGCCTCATTCAGTTTCAAGAAATTATCACACTCCAGTCTTTTCGCCTCCCAATTCATACCGAAAATGCCCTCGTTTTTGTTAAACCACGTTCAAATATGACGTGATTGGTTCACGAACATCGCTCGACCCAAGTTAGGTTATTATACAAACCCCGCTCGGCCCAAATAAGGTTATTATACAAACCTCGCTAGAACCTAACTGGATTATTATACGAACCTAGTTCGGTCGGAGCGAGGTTAGTGCACAAACCTCAATTGGACCGAGGGAGGATTTTACACGAACCTCGTTCTATTGAAGCTTGTTTTCATGATTATTTCTCTTGAACATGATCTGTTGTGGTTTGAAGATACAGACAATTTTGAAATATTAAAAATTGATAAAACAACGTGATGTGAAAGGTGGAAAGCGGGGTGAATGGATTTGGCCTAGGAAAATTCTCCTATGCTTGCTACCCCTTTTTGGGTTGCTCCTAAAGAGTATAAATCCCATCAAAACAGAAAACAGGAAAAAGAAACGAACCATCGGGGTGATAATATTTGGCCAATCTTCTATAGGAAAACTTTATCATCTCCTCGTCCGCATCTCGTTCCAATTCTACAAACATACCCAAAAAAAGAAAATAACTAACATAATTAATTAATGCAAAACACATATCCTAGAACAGCTCCAACCAACAAACTGCAAAACAAAAAAGGATCGAGTATATATAACACCACACGAACTTCATAAAAATCACAGCTTAACCAACCCAGTGTTTCATAAGGAGATCTCTCCGAGCTCCAATTCGCAGCCTTAGTAATCGTCCTTCTCGAATTGAATCTCGACGAAAAGTATAGCGAATTTGGGAGGTTTTCAATCAAAAAAGGAGAAGATATTTTTGGGGAAACAGGTCGCTTAGGGCTCTGTAAGGAGCAAACGAACCGAAGCTGAAATTGCGAGCGGCTGCACGAAATCAGCGAAGAAATTAGAGTGTTAGGGCGATATATCGATCTCAAATTGCTCATTTGGGGAACTAAGGTTGGGTTTTGAAATTTTGGAAAAAATAAACTAAGATTGCAATTGATCGCGGGAAAAATCCAAGATTTTAGGGCCCGTAGCAGGAAACTGAGTTTTGTGTTTTAAATATTTATTGTTAATATAAAATTAGAAATGGAGAAGGTATTTTTGCTGAGCCTCCAAAAAATTGTCAAGGGAAGGTCATTTTATATATATATATATATATATAAATTATAGCATTATTAAATTACCCTTTTTTACCCTCTTTTCCCCTAATTCTTTTTTTCCATTGTAGTAATCTCTTTTTCCCTCCTTAATCAAAATCATTAGTCTATAATCATGAAAAAATCAAACTCTAATGAAATTTTAACTGATTTGAATGAATTCGAAATTAATGTGAACGTTTATATAGCTGTCACGTGTTATTGCTGTCATGTGTCGCAAAGATTTTTGTTTGAATGGATTAAAATTTAATGAACATTTGATGAACACTTTAACTGTCATGTGTTAGTGTTGTCTGTTTTAGTATGAATTTGTTTTCGAATTAAAGAAAGTTTAGCCAATATTCGATATTGTCTTGCTGAATTAAATTACTGATATCATAACCCAATCATCAAAACTGCTTGTATACGTTGGGTACTCAAAAATCATATATTATTTCGGTGCATGCTTATCGTCTGAACTAATTTTCTTCGTTACGTGGTCACCGTTCCCGAAAGATTTCATTTTTTTCAATGATGACGTGCCGAAATTAAATCGTTTGTACGGTTTAATGCCACCAAAACTGCTGCTATATATTGCTAATAGACACTTACATTTTCAGTCCATACACAATGTCATTTTCACACACATATTAACAAGTTTAATACCGTAGACATGAATAAATAACCATAAAAAAAACATAGAGTGCCAACAATAACCGAAGACGAAAACAAAAATAGATAACCATATTTGGATAAATGCACGTAAGTTCAACAACACAAACGGCACATGGTTCGCCAAAATAAACGCACAAATAACACATAGTACCCAAAATACACAAGGTCACCATCACAAAAAATACAAACTTGCCAAAATACATTAAGTTGCAATCCCAACAACGCCACATACTTCGTTTGCATTCTTTTCCTCTTCAATTTCATGTGACGATTCACCTTCGTTTGCACTTTCTTCCTCTTGATCCTGTCCCAGAACATAAGCTACATCAACATCCTCTTGTTGCCTAACTTCCTGTTCATTTTCATGCAATGATTCACCCTCAACAGCAAACACATCGATATGTTTTTTCATTCATTCCAACTCTTGTTTCTTGCGATTTGAAGCGGTTTGAGAAATACGGATGGTTAACGATGAAGCTATAGCTTTTTTGCTAAATCAATTTTTTTTATAATGCTAAGAATATGAATTCGATAATACACCGCCGAAGTAAATTGATTACTTCGGCAATTAGTCGTCAAATTTCCTTATACTGCTACATGTATAAAATCGATAATATACTCCCAAATAAAATTCATTTATTGAGTAATCAGTCGTCGAATTGCCTCTTAATAACACTATAAGTATTAAATCGATACGTATATAACCGAACTAAATTTAGCAATTCGGCAATCAACGACCGAATTTCCCTACCTATTTAAAAATGCAATAAACGACACTGGAGCATCGAACTAAAGCAACGGTGATGAAAATCGAAGTGATGTCGCCGAATACAATCGCGACAGCAAAGATGATGAAAATTGAAGCAATGGATGAAGAAGAACGAATATTGCTACCACCTTCTCCATGAGCTTCGGATCTGCACGAGTTGAAGGCGTGCAATTTTTGGTTCTAACCATTTTTTCAGCACTACTGTAATTAGGCTAAAAGTTGTAGTAGAGTAAAAAAAATTTAAACGAGAACTACGTGAAAGGTAAACGCGGAAATGAGGTAAAACTGAAGGGGGGTAGCAAAGGAAAAGTATATTTTACCTTTTAATGTTTGTGTACCTCCTTTAACAATTTTAATTTTTATGGAGTGAAAATAAAATATAAACCCCCTTAACAACTTTTGGACTGTCAATAACAATGCTCAATGGAGAAGAGTCATTTTCGTTTTTTAATGTTGAAACTATTTTAGAACCCATCTCCAACAATTTTCGGATTTCACATTGCGTTATATAATTTCCAGACTTGATTATAGGTTTGAGCACCCAAACGGCCCTAGCTGATAGACATTTGTTAAACATGCGTCCTGTAATCGTATTTAAATATCTGAACTATTTAAATATTTGAATCTTGGATTGAATGTTTGAATTAATTTAAAGAACCTTATTAACCCCCTTTTTAAGTAATAACTAATGATACTAAACTTGTTTTTGAAGTTTGTACACATAAATAAATACTTCGAAAAAAAATCAACAATGTGACCAAAAATCTGTTTATCGATAAATAGTTTTTTTTCCAATAGAAGTTGTTCGAACTCTTTGGCACTTGCCTAATGATCAAATGAACGTATTAGGAACTAATTAATACACTTTAATTCATAAAAAAGGAATATTTTATAAGTTTCTAATTGATAAGAGATAAAAAAAATTAAGGATATCAAAGGAATTGACTAAAAGGCTGTGATGTAAAGGAGAAGTGATAGACATGTAGGGAGGTAAGTCTTCCATGACATGAGAGGGTAGTGAGAACAAGCGAATGCAACACCATATGAAGCCTATATAAGGAGAGGTATGCTCTTGTTAAAAAATCACAAATTTACAAAACTAAAAGCAAGCTCCTTTAATGTTTTCTTCTTCTCAAAATTTCTGTTTTTTTTTTCTTTTTTCTTTTTGCAAAACAACTCCAAATCAACTAAAACTTTGTCATAACAGTACAACACCTTCTACCAAGTTAGATTTAGAAGAAGCAAAGTCATGCTCCCCTCTCAAGACATGGCCGTGGGCAAAATAAGGCATTTTTCCTTAGAAATATAAGTGAAAGCGGGAAAAGAGGAAGAAAAGGTGGTTGAAGGTGATGGTTGGAAGTGTTCTTGAGTTTGATTCTGTTTGAGCATGTGTTTGGCTTGGACCTAAATAAGTTATCTCACTATCTTATATGTATATATAATGTATACATGTTGTGTGCTTGAAATATAAAGTTAAAGTGACATTAACTATGTAAACTTATAAACTTTGGAACGCTCTTACTTTTGAAAACAAATGACAACTTTATATTGTATAACATCACTTATATTACCCTCTTAAACATGTGGCGCAGTCTTGACTTGATGTTTAAATGATTGCTTAGATTGTGTGTTGAATTCAAGTATGTTTGAAGCGGTAATAGTCGCTATAAGTATACTTCGATATCCCTTAACTTTAACTTATGTAAATTGGATATTTATGAACTTAACTTAGGATAATTTGATTTGGTTGTTCTCTACATATATTTTAGTGTATTGGATAGTAAAGAAATAGTTTGGAAAGTTATAGAAATTGTGAACCAAAGTTGTTAAAGTTAGAACAAAATGGTGGTTATAAATACACTTTGTAAATATAGCCTGTTTTAAGGAAATTTTCTAAATAAATGAGAAGATATTCTTAGGTATTTCTTTCCATGGTATTTAAGTACCCTCAGGGTAATATTTGTTGTAGAAATTCGAGTCTTAAATCATTTGTTAAAGTGGTTAAAACTAGCTGCAAAAATTGTGTTTTTCAATGTTCTTTTTTAACAAAGACTGTTAACAGCATTTATAAATGTCGTAGTAAGTTGCTTATGGTTTTAAGTGTTTAAAAATGATATTTAAATTTTGGTATTTTTCTCTAATAATTTAATAGATGTTTTCAAACACATTTTGAAGTATTTAAATGTAAAATCCCCTATCTAGAGGGCCAAAACTAGGCGTCACAGATGTTGCAGTCATCTTAGTATTAGCTTCCGGCGACAAAATACGGCTATGTTAATGATATCTATAATATCAGAAACACTTTAACTTGAAACAAAACACAGATTCTAAAATAAATTTTTTCTTCATTAAATTTCAACAGATGTTTCATATTCTCAATACATAATCCCAATACATTTCCAAGCATAGATAAAATATACATATTACAAAATACACCAAGAGCGGTATATGAAAATACCCCCTTGGATGATCAGAGTCGTTTAGTCATGATTGACTTAATACAAACACAGCGGAAATACTTCAAAACATAAAACTGCAACTCCTAAATAGCTATTCATTTGCCTCCTACATGCCTCTGGCAGCCTTATTCATCATGCTACATAAACTTGAAAAAGACCTTAACCCCTCAGCCTACTCAATTCAATTTTGAGCACCCGAGAGTTTAAAGGGAAAACATAAACTTCGAGTCAGACATAAAGCCTGGTTTGAATAACATTATACATCCCGATTTAATATGTTAAGTGAGACCACACCGCTTAGCGAAACGAGTTTCCCCTCACTAACATCCTTTTAAAACATATCTTTACAAAATCTTTTCCTACAATCAAAACTGGTTAAATACTGTAAAACATCATTGCGTAAACAGACATAAATATAAGGTAATAAATGAACTATCTATTCAAATACATAAGTTTTGTTTGGCTAACTTTTAACCTTTGGCTGACTCGGGCCGACCAGACAATATAAACAAAATTAATCTAACATATGTTAGATACTACTCTTCTGGACAATCTATCATTAACTATATGTTAAATACTTCTCTTCTGGACGGTTTGTCCCTAACTTAATCATCTTCCAGGTTTTCCTGATCAATAACCTATCTTCATACAAACATATATTATCCTTTCTGTGTGTAATCATAATTTTAGTCTATCTAACCAAGCCCTACACAATGAAAATTTGGATCACAATTAGCTGGGGCCAACAGCTAATGTATAGGGTGCGACCCTATACCGGTCCCATATGGTATTCTAGTATCCGAGTCATTTTACTTAGGGGTCCCCTCCCATAATTTTCCTTGAAAACCTTTTTAAAATGATTTAAAACCTTTAAATCAAACTATCACAAGGAAAATACATAATTCTTATGCTTTACTCAAATTCACATTACCATGTTAAATATGGATACTTTACTCAAACCTTTGTTGATGAAAACAATTAGACATTTGAAAGCACCCCTTTCGATTCGTTTGAAAGTACTCTTTCTAAACCAAGTAAAACCCTTCAATTATCTTGCCAAGAGGCCAAAACCTTACCTTACGAAACCTTACTTTAAACCTTTTGAAACCATTGGAATCTTTCCTTTCAAAGGCAATAAAACTTTAGACATCCTTCTTTAAAATACTTTAAAACATTGCCTTAGAAAACCTTAGGAAAACCTTCCATTTCAAACTTTCTGAAATCATTCAGAAAATAGAACCTTTCGACCTTGTCGAAAGCTATCATTCAACCCTTTCGAAAGCTACCTTTCGACTCCAATGAAAGCTTTGCTTTCGACCCCTTCGAAAGTTTGGCTTTCGACCCCTTTGAAACCATTCAGAAAACGAAACCTTTTGAAAGCATTCAACCCTTAAAACATAAAACTTTTGAAAGCTCTTTGGGTTTAATTTAAAAAATATGGAAAATCCTTTTTTAAAACCTTTCAACTTTGTCGAACTCTTAGCTTCTGACCCCTTCGAAAGCTCCCACTCGAAAGCTTCAAAACGTTTCTTTTTAAAACAGTAGGCTCCAGCCTTTTAATAATCTAAACATCTACTGCGAAAGCTTGGGTTATACTTCAATTAGAATTAAAAGGGTAAATTATCTAAGTCGTAAGCTTCCTTTCGAAAGCATGGGAGAAGTGGCTAGTTTTAAAAACAAGTAAACCTCTCGATCATGTCAAAAGCATGACTTCGAAAGGTTGAAAGGCGATAGCTAGCGAATTTTGACCCCTTCGAAAGCTTGTTAACCTTTCGACCTCGTCGAAAGGTTTAAACCTTTATTCTAAATAATTGACCTGGTTGAAAGCAACCAAGCAGAGAGCTTCTTTTCGAAAGCAAAGCAGGCGATCCTTTTGGCTTATAAAACAACCATACTCCAACTTCTTTATCAACTAACCTTTCAACTAAGTACCCTTCGACCTTGTCCAATTCATTACGTACCAAGGTTGATACCATACGCATTGGTCTTTGACCTTGTTGAAAGCTATAACCTTTCGACTTTGTCGAAAGGTCTGGGTCGGATGGTTTAATGTCGTAAAAGGCCGAAACATGCTAAAAGTATGTTTTTCTTGTTTTTAACTTAAAAAGATAACTTTTCAACTAACCTGCCTTTGTTTGTCAAATTCTTGTTAGTTAACAAATACTTTTAAGAAAAGTGCAGCCATTAATTTTCATAACTAAACATTTTATTTTATAAAATGTCTCTTCTCCTTAATTAAATATATAAAACATTTAAGTCTCATACCTTAAATAATTTTATATATTCATCAAAACACATAGGAAAAATCTGGAAAAATCCCAGAAAATATTTTTTAATATGTTTTCAAACATATAAAAATTTCAAACCCAAATAATTATTTATTTAGCCATAAATAATTTATAACCCAATAATTCATTTTCTTCACTAAAATATTTATATAAAATCCGCAATAATTCATAAAATTATGAAAATTGAAATCATCTCTAAAATATCATTTATGGTCTAGATTTAAATTTTCAAGGCATTTGGATGTCATTTAATAGGACTTTCATGTCAAACATATCATAAAAACTAACATGGACATGTATAATTCATCAACAAGCATATATATATATATATATATATATATATATATATATATAACTTTAATCATCTAAACATGGTATAAACTTGCAAAAACATTTCGAATCTATCTTTACACCAAAAACCATAAGAAAATGGGATGTAATAATTATTCACCTTAGTTTTGAGATTAAAAAATGTGAGATTTGATGTTGGATATGTTGATTAATCTTCTTTCTCTTGAATCTGAGCTTTATCTTCACTTAAGAACAATAATGGTGGCCGGCCTTAGATGTTTTTCGTTTGATAAGATGAAAGTGAACATGCATTTCATTTCTAAGGGTTTAGGGTATAAACATGTCCTATTTTCCATATTGCCCTTACTCATTTCCTAACACATTATTATGTTATCTCATTTTAATTTGCACATTAACATGGCACGACTACCCTTAATTAAATCAAATCTCAACCTCTTAATCTCCATATTATTCTATTTAATTTAACCAATCCTAAATAATGTTATAAAAATATGGGGTGTTACAGACTCCTATCCTTAAAGAATTTCGTCCTCAAAATTATGATAAGGTACACAACAAAGCAATCAAAGGTAAAACATATCATCAAACAAATCAGGATAAGAGTCTCTAATCCTGCTCCCAATCTCCTAAGTACAGTCTCTAACATCGTCACTCCACTGGACTTTTACTAATCTGATTGTCTAGATCCTTAGCCTCTTCTCATCTCTCTCGATTATCCGAATTGGCTTTCTAACAATGGTCAAATTCGGCTCTACTACTAGGTCTTCTAACACTGTAGGTGCTATAGTAGTCTTTGGGTCTCTAACACACTTTCTAAGATGAGAAATATGGGAAACATCATGGACTCCTGCCAAACTATTCGGTAACTCTACTCTATATGCGAGTTTCCCGATCCTCTCAACAATATGAAAAGGCCTAACGAATCTAGGTGCTAACTTTTCTGATTTTTTGAATCTAATCACACTCTTCATCGGTGAAACCATAATAAATACATAGTCTCTAATGGAGAAATCCAAGTCTTTTCTTCTTCTATCTACATAACTTTTCTACCTAGACCGAGCTTCCTTCATCCTAGCTCTGATTAACTCAATCTTCTCTGCGGCTTCTTTCACCAAATCTAGACCAAGAACCAATCCATCCCCGGTCTCTAACCAACATACGGGAGTCTTGCATGGTCTTCCGTACAAAACTTCAAACGGTGTTATTCCAATACTAGCATGATAACTATTGTTATATGAGAACTCGACTAGGTGAAGATGGTTTTCCATTGATCCCCCGAAATCCAATACACAAGCTCTTAACAAATCCTTCAAGACTTTGTTAACTCTTTCCGTTTGCCCATCAGTCTGTGGACGGTAAGAGGTACTCATGTTGATCTTGGTTCCTAAAGTTTCCTATAGACTTTTCCAAAACTCACTAGTAAACAAAGAATCTATATATAATGATACTACTAGGAATTCCGTGCAGTCTAACCACATTCTTCATAAACAATTTCGCCAAAATAGGTGTCGTCCTAGTTGACTTTACCGAAATGAAATGGACACTCTTGATTAGTCTATCCACTATAATCCATATACTTTCATTTCCTCTACTAGATTTTGGCAACCCATCAATAAAATCCATAGAGATAGAATCCCACTTCTACAATGGAACATCTAACGGTTGAAATAACCCACTTGGCTTCTGGTGTTCAGTCTTTGCCTGCTGGCAATTCAAGCATTGCTTAACACATAAACCAATGTTCCATTTCATACCTTCCTAGAAGAAACTTCTCTTCATATCCTGATACATCTTTGTTTCTCCTGGATGGATAGTGAACTTCGAACGATGGCACTCATCCAAACCTCTTTCATCATGTCTCTTACATTCGGAACACACAACCTTCCCTTCTTTCTCAACCACCCATTCTGGTCAAGACTAAAATCCTTTAAATCATCGCTCTTTGTTCCTTCCCTTGGCTTTCTGATTCGTTCAGCCGAAATTGGATCCTCCTTCTGTTTAGAAGCTATTTTCTCAATCATTACCAGTCGAGCTTTTAAACAAGACAATACAACACTTCCTGCACTAGAACCTATCTCGGATCTATACTGCACTCTACAGGCTGACAATATTTCCAAATCTTTCCACTCGTCAACTATAGCCAATACTACATTCTGCTGTTGCCTGCTAAGTGCATCCGCTACCTTGTTTCTTTTTTCGGGTGTGTACTCAATTCCAAAATCATAAGCAGCAATAAACTTCAGCTGCCTCTGCTGTCTCATGTTCAGCTCCTTCTGAGAGAACAAATACTTCAATGACTTATGATTCGTATAAAGCTCGAATCTCTCTCCCAAAAGATAAAGCACGCACACCTTCAAAGCAAATATAATGGCAACTAATTCCAAATCATGCGTTGGATACCTAACTTCATGCAGTCTGAGCTGTCTAGAAGTACAAGCAATCAATTTACCTCTTTGCATCAATACATCTCCCAATCCAGTCCCACATGCATCAGTATAAACAACTAAATCCCGATTCCCCTCAGGAACCACCAACACCGGTGCATGGGTCAATAAGTGTTTCAAGCTCTGACACTTATCAGTCCGTACAAACTTCACCTCTGTTCGCATAAGCTTAGTCTTTGGTGCAGTTATCTATGAAAAATCCTTCATAAACCTTCAGGAATATCCAGCCAATCCAAGAAAGCTCTTTATCTCGGTCACCGTCTAGGTTTTCTTTCAATTATTCACCGCCTCGATCTTAGTCGGATCTATACACAACCCTTTTTCTGAGACTACATGACCAAGGAACTTCTCTTCCTTCTTTCAAAAATGGCACTTCGAAAACTTAACCTTCAACTGATGCTCCCTCAACGTCTCAAGCACAATTCTAAGATGAACTTCATGCTCCTTCTCATTCTTAGAGTATATTAGAATATCATCTATGAAGACTAACACAAATCTATCCAAATGCTCTTGAAAAATTCGATTCATCAAATCTACAAAGAATGTCGGCACATTAGTTAGTCCGAACGACATAACTAACCATTCGTACGATCCATACCTCATCCTAAACACCGTCAAAGGAATACTATCCTCTGCCACTCTAAGTTGATGAATTCTCGTCACCAAATCGAACTGAGAGAATACCTTGGCTCCACTTAACTGATTGAAAAAATCATCAATTCTCGGCAATGGATATCAGTTCTTTATCGTCTTCTCATTCAACTTACGATAATCGATACATAGCTTCAACGATCCGTCTGGCTTCTTAGCAAATACTACCCCCACACCCTAAGGTGAACTACTTGGTCGAATAAAAAATTTACCTTCCAACTCCACCAACTGCACCTTCAACTCTTTCATCTCTATAGGTGTCATTCTTCTTGGCGGCCAACTCACCAGTTCTGCTCCAGGCACTAAATCAATCCAAAACTCAATGGCTCATTTCGGTGGTAACCCAACTACCGACTCAAACACATCAACAAACTCTCTAACCACAAAGACTCGATGCAACTCATCCTCTATCTCCATAATACCCAATAAAGCATTTACCTCACAACTAGGGTTTTCTACGGTATAAACTATCCAATCACTACAACCTGGGTGGCTACGTGATATTTTCCTATCATGGCAAAATATCTTAGCATCATATTTACTTACCAATCCATCCCAAGGATGATCCCGAACCCCACAAAATCAAATACATGCAAACAACAATCAAAAGTATGACCTAGCAAATCAAAATCTAAATGGTCACAAGTCATCCCAAGTGTCGCATACCCTCCTATCAGATTTGCAACCCTTAAGGAAGTAACTAAGTATGGGGGCTCTAGGTTAAGATTATCTACTAAACACTAAGAAATGAAAGAATGTGATGCACCAGTGTCAAACAGAATGCTGACAGACATACCATAAATCTATAGCGAGCCTCCCAGAACAGCCTTCCCTTTATCCTGTATAGTTGGCCTTGAAGTTGCAAGCTCTAATGCATACATCTGTCCCTTGCCTTCTCTAGGAGGATCTTTGCATTGGTTCTCATAATTACCGACCTAGTCCCAATTGAAGCATTAGATATTTTTCTTTTCAACCGCCTCTTTCCCTTTTCCTTTTTTGATACAACACTCATTTTCATAGTGCCCCTTCTTATCACATTTATGATAGACCACTTCAGATTTTCCCTTCTTCTGTGCTCCTCCCTTCTGAGCTTATGGAAAAAATTTCTTTTCTAGCCTTGCCCGCTCTGGACCTCCTTCCGTTTTTTCTTCTCCAAACAAGCTAATGCCTTTTCCTACTTGGTGCCATTTCTACCACTACATCACTTGGATCTCTTAAGTGCGGTAAGGTAGCCGTTGCCAACCCCGACTTCAGACCACTTATAAACTTCTCATTTCTCTTTATCACCGTATCAACCATAGCATACCCGTACTGGGCTAACTCTTCGAATCTTCTAGCATACTCTAAAACAGACA
This sequence comes from Allium cepa, assembly GCA_030765085.1. Taxonomy (NCBI): domain Eukaryota; kingdom Viridiplantae; phylum Streptophyta; class Magnoliopsida; order Asparagales; family Amaryllidaceae; genus Allium; species Allium cepa. The sequence goes on from CM060944.1 coordinate 435,716,488, forward strand.
TCTTCTTGCTCTATTTCGGTAAAATTCCTAACCAACACCGAGTATGACATCACTGACATGAACCTTTCCTAGAATCTTCTCCTAAACTCCTCCCAAGTCATGGTTTCCTCATCGACGCCATTTACAACAGTATTCCACCAGAATAGAGCAGCTCCCTAAAGCTGTCTTGAAGCTAGTCTTCTTTTCTGCTCGTCATTCAATCCTAAGTTAACGAAAATCCTCTCACAATGCAACAACCATTTTTCTACCTCAATCGCATCTTCAGTTCCAATGAATGGTTTCCCTCCAAGCGTAATATAGTCTCTGCTCAAGTTAGCATACTGATTGACCACTAGAGCTTCTTGAACTCCTCCTCCAGCAGCATTCCCTTCGACAACTCTAGCTGCACTTCCTGCTTTCATCACGTTTATGAAACACTGATACATGGCTCCTATATCCACTTGGGGAACTCCAGCACTAGCATTTTCAGCATGAGCCTGACCTGGACCTCTTCTAGCATTTGGTCAGGCATTTCCATTAGTGGTAATGCTCTCTCCTCCAAGATTAACTCTACTTATTCTTCCTTCCATATCTATATTCAAGCCTCATGAGATACAGATGAATAGCCTAACTAAGATAAGAGTCTAGAGATATAACATATACTTAGATATAAGAAATACAAGTACGTCACTATAGCGTTATCCCATACCCCAATCTTAACTGTAATTACTAAGGAATATGTTTTCAAAAATCATTTTTAGTTAAAGTATTTCATATACCATGCTCTGATACCAAGCTGTAACATCCCCTATCTAAGGCCAAAACTATGCGCTACAAATGCTGTAGTCATCTATAGTATTAGCTTCCGACGACTAAATACGGCTATGTTAATGGTATCTATGATATCAGAAGCAGTTGAATATGAAATAAAACACAGATTCTAAAACAACTTTTTCTTCATTAAATTTCAACAAATGTCTCATATTCTCAATACATCATCCCAATACGTTTCTGGGCATAGATAAAATATACTTATTACAAAATATGCCAAGAGCGGTATATAAAAATGCCTTCTTGGATGATCAGAGTCATTTAGTCATAATAGACTTAATACAAACATAGCGAAAATACATCATAACCTAAAATTGCAACTCCTAAATAGCTATCCGTTTTCCTCCGGCATGCCTCCAGTGGCCTTATTCGTCATCCTGCTAAAACTTGAAAAAGACCTTAATCCCTAAGCCTACTCAATTCAATTTTGAGCATTCGAGAGTTTAAGGGGAAAACATAAACTTCGAGTCAAACATAAAACCCGGTGTGAATAATACTATACATCATGGTTTAATATGTTAAGTGAGACCACGCCTCTTAGCAGAATGGATTTTCCGTCACTAACGTCCTTTTAAAATATATCTTTGCAAAATCTTTTCTTGCAACCAAAATTGGTTAAATACTGTAAAGCATCATTATGTAAACATATATAAATATTAGGCAACAAATGAAATATCAATTCAAACACATAAGTTTTATTTGGCTAACTCGGGCCTACTAGACAATATAAACAAAATTAATCTAACATCAGTTAGATACTCCTTTTCTGAATGATCTGTCCTTAACTATCCATTAAATAGTTCTTTTTTGGACGCTCTATCCATAAATTAATCATCCTCTAGGTCTTCCTGATCCTAATGGTTTTTCGGACTCACCAATAACCTATTTGTATACAAACATATATTATCCTTTCTGTGTGTAATCATAATTTTAGTCTATCTGACTAAGCCATACACACTGGAATTTTGGACAACAATTAGTTGGGGCCAATAACTAATGTATAGGGCGCGACTCTATACCAGTCTCATCTGGTATTTTAATATCCGAGTCATTTTACTTAGGGATCCCCTTATGTAATTTTCCTTAAAAACCTGTTCGAAATCATTTAAAACCTTTAAATAAAACTATCACAAGGAATATACATAATTCTTATGCTTTACTCAAATTCACATTGCCATGTTAAATATATATACTTTACTCAAATCTCTATTGATGAAAACAATTAAACATTTGAAAGTACCCCTTTCGATTCCATTGAAAATACCTCCTTCTAAACCAAGTAAACCCTTCAATTATCTAGGCTAAGAGGCCAAAACCTTACCTTTCGAAACCTTGCTTCAAACCTTTAGAAACCATTGAAATCTTTCCTTTCGAAGGCAATAAAGTTTTAGAAATCCTTCTTTAAAACACTTTAAAACATTGCCTTAGGAAACCTTAGGAAAACCTTCCATTTCAAATCTTCCGAAACCATTTAGAAAATAAAACCTTTTGGCCTTGTCGCAAGCAACCTTTCGACCCCTTCAAAAACTGCCTTTCAACTGCATCGAAAGCTTTGCTTTCGACCCCTTCGAAAGCTTGGCTTCGACCCCTTTGGAACCACTCAGAAAATGAAACCTTTCGAAAGCATTCAACCCTTAAAACATAAAATTTTCGAAAACTCTTTGGGTTCAATTTAAAAACATGTGGAATATCCTCTTTTAAAACCTTTCAACTTCGTCGAAAGCAACCTTTCTACTTTGTCGAACGCTTAGCTTCAGACCCCTTCGGAAGCTCCCCTTCGAAAGATTTAAAACATTTCTTTTTAAAACAATAGGCTCCAGCCTTTTAGTACTCTAAAAATCTCCTTTGAAAGCTTGGGTTATACTTCAATTAAAATTAAAAGGGTAAACCATCTAAGTCGAAAGCTTCCTTTCGAAAGCATGAGAGAAGCGGCTGGTTTTAAAAACAAGTAAATCTATCGATCTTGTCGAAAGCATGACTTTGAAAGGTTGAATGGCGGCAGCTAGGGGATTTTGACCCCTTCGAAAGCTTGAAGCAAGCAATCCTTTTAGCTTATAAAACGAACATACTCCAACCTCTATGGCAACAAACCTTTCGACTAAGTACCCTTCGACCTTGTCCAGTTCGTTACGTACCAAGGTACTTGCTACCAACGCATTAGTCTTTGACCTTGTCGAAAGTTATGACCTTTCGACTTTGTCGAAAGGTCTGGGTCGGAAAGTTTGATGCTGTAAAAGGCTGAAACATGCTAAAAGTACGTTTTTCTTATTTTTAACTTAAAAATATAACTTTTCAACTAACCTGCCTTTGTTTGCCAAATTCTTATTGGTTAACAAATACTTTTCAAAAAAGTATTGCTATTAATTTTTAGAATTAAATAATCATTTTATTTTATAAAAATGCCCCTTCTCCTTAATTAAATATATAAAATATTTAAGTCTCATACCGTAGATAATTTTATATATTCATAAAAACACTTGGAAAAAACAAGGAAAATCCAAAAAAATTATTTTAGTATGTTTTCCAACATATAAAAATTTCAAACCTAAATAATGATTTATTTAGGCGTAAATAATTTATAACCAAGTAATTTATTTTCTTCACTAGAAAATTTATATAAATCCACATTAATTCGAAAAATTATGAAAATTGAAACACATCTCTATAATATCATTTTTGGTCTACATTTAAATTTTCAAGGCATTTGGATGTCATTTTATAGGGCTTTCATGTTAAACATATCATTAAAACTAACATGAACATATATAATTCATCAACAAGCATATGTATAACTTTAATCATCTAAACATGGCATAAACTTGCAAAAACATTTCGAATCTATCTTGAAACCAAAAATCCTAAGAAAATGGGATGTAGTAATTATTCACCTTAGCTTTGAGATTAAAAGATGTGTGATTTGATGTTGAATATGTCGATTAATCTTTCATCTCTTGAATTCTAGCTTTATCTTCTCTTGAGAACAATAGTGGTGGCCGACCTTAGATGTTTTTAGTTTGATAAAATGAAATTGAACGTGCATTTCATTCCTAAGGGTTTAGGGTATAAACTTCTCTTATTTCCCATATTGCCCTTACTCATTTCCTAACACATTAGTTTATGTTATCTTATTTTAATTTGCACATCAACATGGTACGACTACTCTTAATTAAATCAAATCTCAATCTATTAATCTTCACATTATTTAATTTAATTTAACCAATTAAATATCCTAAATAATGTTATAAAAATATGGGGTGTTACATTAAAATTGGTTTAAAGCTTAAAAATATATTTTTAATAATTATATATGTATTTTTAAAGTAAAGAGGTTTTATAACATAAAACGTGTTTATCATCAAATTATAAATTACTTATTTTCAAGTAATATTTTACATAGATATTTAAAACCTACTTACAAGTAATTTTAAAGTGTGTATATATATATATATATATATATTTTGAAAAGGTAATTGACTATGCTTAACACTAAAAGCCAATGAGGTAATCTTCTCTATTTGTGAGAGTTAAGATTGATCTTCGAGTAAGGATATGAGCAATAGAGCTCTAACCTGCCGTCTTTTCTCTTGATCGAGGAATAATTAATTGGAATATCAGAAATGTGTTAATTTCATTATTTACTTATTTGTTTGAAAGATAATTAAATTTGCTTAACGCTAAAAGTAGGCAAAAACCCTATGTTGATAACCGAAGAAGGAAGTTAGAATTTTCTGTGGGAGATTTTATGTTTATTCGTGTTTCACCTATGAAGGATGTTGTGTGTTTCAGTCGATCGGGAAAATTAGCACCTCGATATATTGGTCCATTTCCCATCACCGAACGTATTGGTTCAGTGGCTTATCGCCTCTCATTACTAGCTCAATTTTCTTCTATTCATGATGTGTTTCACGTTTCTCAATTACGGAAATGCCTTCGAGATTCTGATTCTATTCTTGAGCCCAGTGTTGTTGAAGAAATTGAAGTTTCGTCTAATTTAACTTATGATCAACATCCTATTCGAATCATTACTTCGGAGGTTAAATGCCTTCGAAATAAAGATGTCCCACTGCTGAAAGTCCAATGGTCCTCAAATCCTAAGGATTGTTCTTAGGAATCCAGAGAATTCATCGAGCGAACGCTTTCGGACTTACTCTCTCATGCTCCTTAGAGGTGAACTTCTTATTTCAAATTTTCTTTGTATTGATATGCTTTTAGGGTTGTTACTTTTATTTTTCTTCTTAAGTATTACGTGGACGCAATTTCTTTAAGGAGGGGAGTCTGTAACAACCCGCATATTTTGACGATTGTGTATTTAAATATAGCATCGTTAGTCGGATTATAGTCCACAATGCTACTTTTTGCAAACAGTCAAATTTGGACTCGAGACCACTTCCATTGAGTTCAAAATGCCGTTTGCGACCTTTTTGAGTATAAATTTCGATATGTTTGGAGCTAGCTAAAATTTGACCGTTGCAATTTGGACTTTGGGTTTGGGTTAGCCTAAACTATTAACTCTAGCTCATCCCCCACTTCTCTTCATTCACTTTCATTTCCTAACACTCCAAGCTTTCATAAAAATGGGGGAAGAGAAAAAGAATTAGAATTCCTAAGCCCTAGTTCCATTGCAAATCCAAGTTCTAACTCCAAATCCAAAGAGAAGCCATTGGTAAGCATCTTCTTCTTCTTCTCCAACTCTTTCTCCTTCCAATTTCAGAAATTTCCTAAACCTAACTTAGGGAATGTTCTTCTTTTGAGCTTAGATTCAAGCTCATTTGGGTTGTGTTGAAGAGTGGTTGATCCTCCTTTGTTTTCAAGCTTCTCCTTCCTTGTTTTTGTGTAAAAAGATGAGATTTTTATCTCACATCCATGTCTATGTCTATCCTTGTTGTTAGGTATGAATTCTTAACACGTATTCATGTGCATTTGCTTTTGATTTGGATTGCTTTGGTGATTATTCCTATTTTTGGTATTTTAAAAGCAAAAATTATGGAAATCCTTATATGGATATTTGGACATTGATACTCGAGGCGTATCGAAGAGCCATTAAGGATGGGTTGTCGTTTGGCATAAATCCTTAGTCGTCGTCGCTCGTCCGATCTTCGCTTCCGGTAATTATTTTGGCCATAATTGGCCTAGTTTCAGAAAAGTGCCTGAGCAACAGTTTTAGACGTCTGAAAACCTTATTTCAGACGTCTGAATATTATACTGGGAATTTTTATTCCTCAGCATTCAGACGTCTGAATCAAAGGTTCCAGACATCTGAATTGGTTTGAATTGAACCGGAGAAGAAATGGGCTAACAATTGGCATTTTCGGACGTCTGAATTTATAGATTCAGACGTCTGAACTATGTTCTGGAAAATATTTTATTTTCCAGATTCAGACGTCTGAATCATACACTTCAGAAGTCTGAATCTGCTTGTTTTTGCCTATTTAGCTTGAGTTTCCAAATTTAATCGATTTGAGTTGTTTCCCATTTGTTGTTATCATTTATTATCGACTTTGATGATATTTTCTTCGGGATTTTTAGGAATAACCATTTTGATGGATTCAGCATCGATTTCTTTGGATTTTATTCACGTCTTCGAATGTGAATTTTGGCGATTGATTGTTCTACAATCATTTTTGTGATTTGTCACTTTAAAAATATAAAGGTTTCAATACTAGTAGTAAATATCAAAACTCTTTCATCAAAACAATTTCAACAGTATTTTATTACAAAGCTTGTTTCTTAAACCGTTTTCCAATCTAGTAGTATATACAAACCTTTACCTCACTCGTATGAGAAATCTAATTAAACGACTTAGTAAAACAAATTGTATGAAATGCTTGTGATTACTTCGTCGGTTAATTCTTGGACTTGTTCGATTGAATCTCTTGTGACAATTTTCTAGTGGAGATCTACAATTTGTTCGTAAGTACTTAAGTTAAGCTAGTGGTTATGGGACATGAAGCTAAACTCATATATTTACCAGCTTAGTGTAATTGACACTTCTTGATGATCGATGATGATCATTTTTGTGATTTAGACTAGCATTGCGCAATGTCTCTTTGTTTGCGAGGGAGACTAAACCCCGTTTTTGTGGAGTTTCGACTCAAATTGGTGGGGTAGCGACCCATGGTCTTCGGGCCGTTTTGTGGAGTCTCGGCTCAAAATTAATGGTTAGCAACCATGAAATAGCGTTCCATTTTGTGATACACGTGTTGGTGAGCTTTCATCCTCCCGCTTTGTGATAGGCCTCTTCCCCCCATCTTTGTGATTTCTGGATTTCTAGTTGATGATTTCTAGAATTTGTGTTTCACCAATTTTCGTGATTTACATTGATAAGTTTTATAAATATTTGTGCATTGGTGAATTTGTGTGTCATTAACTTTTGTGATTGGAATTGATAAAATTGTCAATATTTCCGGTGTGGTGAACAAAAATAAAGAATATGCATTCTTTTCTGTGTTTTGAGATTTCTTGAGATGTTGTATGATTTTCATCTTGTCTAAGGTATATTTGTCATTGAATGGCATTATCGTTATCATACATTTTTGTCACATCTCATATTCTATCTTATTTTATCTGACATTTATAGTTAGACTGAACCGTTTATTATTTTCTTATTAAATAATACTCGGGTTAGACCGAGATGTTACAGGTGCTTCTGCTTGACCCCTCATCTGGGATTATTATTCTGATTTTTGCTAACTACTTAGATTAGTAGTTCATTTTGTTGTATACATTTGAAATATGGACTCCATGATGTATACTTATTCTTTTGTGTAGCACTTGTAACTATTCTTTTGTGATATTGTGGATCTTGTTAGACCACTACTCTGATATACACTTTTATGTGTAATATTCATATCAGTTTCCGCCTTTGAGATATGAACTTCTGTGACTGATTTGTGTTATGATATTTCTATATTTTTTTTTCCGAAGATTACATATAGCCACTGTGTAGTAGCTTTGAGTTTGTGTCGATATGTCGGATTTTCTCTTGTGGTGAAAAGTTATAGTTTATCTGGCATACCGGAACTCGTACAAAGCAATTATACAGATGGTCGCTCCTCAATAGCCTTATTCTCCGTGCTAGTTGATGGCATTACCCCGTAGTGTCCTTGGCTAGCGTGGGTATAGAGGTGCGGCGTCACAACTTGGTATCAAAGCCAAACTTCGAAACAATGTAGAATAATTTAACAAGGATCATCGTCCTAAGTCCATCTTAGGAGTCGTGCCTTAGGATTTTATTCGTGTCTTCGTACCGTTCAATCCTATTTTCTTTTATGATTCCTTGTTTTATCATCGTGATTGTTTGATAATTATTTTGAGAATAACTTTTCTTCTTCTTTCTTTCTTAAAGAAGGGAAATGGTTAGATCAAATCGTCCCAGTGCCGGACAATCTAGTGCTACTCCCCAGGATGGAGTTTTTATGTCTGCCCAACAGCTTCTTGATCTTGTAAAGAATGCTCAAGCAGTCGGTTCTATTCCAGAGCCTACTCACCCTAATTCTGGATTTGCATGCTTGTGTAACGATTATACCAACTTGGGTGGGAAGCCATTCAAAGGTTCTGAAACCATTATTGAAGTCCAGGCTTGGCTAAGAACATGCGATCAAATCTTTTCTCGCATGAATCTTATCGATCTTCACCGTGTCCAGGTGGCCTCTAGTATGCTCCAAGAAAGAGCATTAGACTGGTACGAGCTTCTGATTTCTGAAATGAATGAAACGGATCTTACCTGGGAGCAATTTCGGGGACGATTCGAATTAAAGTTAGTGCCAGAAGCTGAGAAGTTGACATTGGCTTGTCGTTTCATAGACCTTGTTCAAGGTGAATCCTCCGTGGCAGGTTATGTCGCATCCTTCGAGTCACTTTCTAAATACGGGGTCAAATACATAAACACCTCATTGAAGAAAAACCAAAGATTTGTCTATGGCTTGAAAAAAAATCTCAAGAAGCCCCTACTTCTAAAATTAGAAGTTTCTTTTGATCAACTCATTGATATCGCTCTTCATTTTGAAGAGGCGGATAGGGAGAGTGATGTTGAAATTGGGAGTGCCAAACCGAACTTCAACAACAACAAGAAAAGGCCTAATAAATTCAAAGGTCCTTATCCCAATAAAAAGGGGAAACAAGCATCTCCGGCAGCGAAGACTTATGCCTCTAGTGATGGGCAATGCTACAATTGTGGTTCTAAGGACCATTATGCGAATAAGTGTTCAAAGCCCCGCGCTTGTCGCAATTGCAAAAGCCCGGATCATTATTTATCTGCATGCCCCAAACTCCAAGGCAAGAAGGAGGGAAGGTTAAATGTTGTGCAAGCCCCTAGTAATACTTCTTGTGGTCAAGGTATTTCTCATTCTATCCTTGGTGGCATTATTATGTTTCGTGATCAACCTATACGAGTTCTTTTTGATACGGGTGCATCCCATTCTTTTATATCAAAAGAGCTTGTTGATACTTTTTCTTTGAGTGTTATGGCTTTAATGACTTCTTTGAGAATTGCGAATCCGGTTGGTGGATCCGCGACAATTAGCTTGCTTTGTAAAGATGTCGAGATTATTTTGTGTGATTTTTCTTTCCGAGCCGATTCGCGTGTCATGCGTTACTTAGGCTTCAGAATGATTTTGGGAATGGATTGGCTTAACCGTTATGAAGCCCATATCCTATGTCCTGAGTGGATTATTTATCTTCGACACCCTCTATCTGTTAAGCAGATTTCTATTGTTCTTAAGGATTCAGATTCCAACTTGGCAGCATCTTTATATTCTTTAAATCCTCATGATGACGATAATGATGATGAGGAAGATGTCATTTCTCTTATTCACGTTGTTCGTGAATTTTCCGACATATTTGAGCCCGTTTTAGGATTACCACCTAAGCGAGCAATTGAGTTCAGAATTAATCTTATCCCTGGAGCTCTACCTATCACTCATCCTTCTTATCGTATGTCCAATAAGGAAAATGAGGAGATGCGCAAACAATTATCCGAATTGGAGACGAAGCAATTTATTCGTTCTAGTTCCTCTCCTTGAGGAGCTTTCGCTATTTTTGTGAAGAAATCCGATGGTACACTTAGGCTTTGCATTGACTACCGCAAGCTTAATGATCTTACTATCAAGAATAAATATCCTTTACCTCGGATTGATGATCTATTTGATCAACTTGGTGGTGCTAGAGTCTTTTCACAATTGGACTTGGCGACCAGTTTTCATCGGCTTCGTATTGTAGAGGACAGCATTTCTTTGACATCGTTCCGTACTCGTTATGGATCTTATGAATGGCTTGTTATGTGATTTGGTTCAACGAATGCTCCGGCTTATTTCGTTGACCTTATGAATCGAGTTTTCAAAGACTTCCTCGATCAATTTGTTCTCATCTTTATTGACGATATTCTTGTGTATTCAAAAATCGAGGAGGAACATGAAAAGCATCTTCAGATTGTGTTGGAAACTCTTAGGAGTAATCAATTAAAAGCAAAATTTTCTAAATGCCACTTTTGGCAATCTTGTGTGAAGTTTCTCGGTCATATTATTTCCGAATCCGGAATTTCCGTGGATCCTTTAAAGATTAAAGCGATTCAAAATTGGAAGAGACCAGAGAGTGTGACAGAGATTCGTAGTTTCCTTGGATTGGCGGGCTATTACCGCCGTTTCATAAAAGACTTTTCTAAAATTTCTGTGCCTCTTACTAGTTTGACAAAGAAGGGAGTTAAATACACTTGGTCGGACAAATGTGAAGCTTCTTTTCAGAAATTAAAAGAACTCCTTTCCGATGTTTCTATTCTTGTTATTCCCCGGAATCAAGATTTTATTGTTTATACCGAAGCTAGCCATGTTGGTTTGGGAGCCATTCTCATGCAAAGAGAACGTGTTATTGCTTATGCTTCTAGGCAATTGAAGCCAGCCGAGACTAGATATGCCACTCATGATTTAGAGCTCGCGGCTATTGTTTTCGCCCTTAAAAATTGGCGTCATTATCTTTTGGGAGAAAAATTTATTCTTTACACCGATCATAAATATTTAAAGTATTTATTTTCTCAAAAGGAACTTAATTTGCGTCAACAACGTTGGCTCGAATTTCTTGCATCTTATGATCTTGATATTCTTTATACTCCCGGAAAAGGAAATCGTGTTGTCGATGCCCTTAGTCATAAGCAACAAGCGGTTGTTTCTATGATGATATCCAAATGGAATGATCTCGGGATTTTGTCCACTTGCGAGATTCAAGATCGTGTATCCGATTTATGCTCATCTCTTGTTTTATGTAGCCTTGGGGCTCATCCTTCTCTTTTAGACCGCATCCTTGAAGATCAAAAGCTAGATCCTGAATTGGCTCTTCTTAGCCAAAGTTGTAGGGATAAAATTGATATTGAAGGTTTGAAAGATTTTGATATTGATTTTTGTGGTGTTATTCGAAAATTTGGTATTATCGTGCCAAATATTAGTGATCTTCGTAAAGATATTTTAGAAGATTCTCATCGTTGTAAATTTACCATTCATCCCGGTAGTAGCAAAATGTACGCGGATATGAAGCGACTTTATTATTGGGATGGAATGAAATCTGATATTGCTAACTTTGTTAAGCGTTGCATGACTTGCCAACTTGTCAAGGCCGAGCATCAGAAGTCCCGGTGGGTTATTGCAACCTTTAGAAATTCCAATATGGAAGTGGGATCAAATTTCCATGGATTTTATTGACGGCCTTCCCCGTTCTCGTTTGGGTCATGACATCCTATGGGTGATAGTTGATAGAATTATAAAATCCGCCCATTTTATTCCCGTTCGGTCCAATCGGACCATACCTCTTTTGGCCAAGCTCTTTATTAAAGAAATTGTAAAATTACATGGGGTTCCTGCTTCTATTGTTAGCGATCGTGATCCATTGTTTACTAGTGAATTTTGGAAGAGTCTTCAAAAAGCTTTGGGAATGAAGCTTAATTTTAGCACCGCTTATCATCCACAGTCCGATGGACAAACCGAGCGTGTGAACCAAACTCTTGAAGATCTTCTTCGTGCATGTGTTCTTGATTTTGGTGGAAGTTGGGAAGATCATATTTCTCTTTTTGAGTTTTCCTATAATAATAGCTTCCAATCTAGTATTGGTATGGCACCTTTTGAGGCACTCTACGGAAGACCATGCCGATCTCCTTCTTGTTGGCTTGAGACCGACGAGAAGCTGGTTTTAGGTCCAGACTTTATTCGTGATTCCACAGAAAAGATTGACCTTATTCGCCATAGGATGAAAGAAGCTCAAAGTAGGCAAAAATCCTATGCCGATAACCGAAGAAGGAAGTTAGAATTTTCTGTGGGAGATTTTGGGTTTATTTGCGTTTCACCTATGAAGGGTGTTGTGTGTTTCAGTCGATCGAGAAAATTAGCACCTCGATATATTGGTCCATTTTCCATCACCGAACGTATTGGTTTAGTGGCTTATCGCCTCTCATTACTAGCTCAATTCTCTGCTATTCATGACGTGTTTCACGTTTCTCAATTACGGAAATGCCTTCGAGATTCTGATTCTATTCTTGAGCTCGATGTTGTTGAAGAAATTGAAGTTTCTCCTAATTTAACTTATAAGCAACATCCTATTCGAATCATTGCTTTGAAGGTTAAACGCCTTCGAAATAAAGATGTCCCGCTTGTGAAAATCCAATGGTCCTCAAATCCTAAGGATTGTCCTTGGGAATCCAGAGAATTCATCGAGCGAACGCATCTGGACTTACTCTCTCGTGATCCTTAGAGGTGAACTTCTTATTTCAAATTTTCTTTGTATTGATATGCTTTTATGGTTGTTACTTTTATTTTTCTTCTTAAGTATTGCGAGGACGCAATTTCTTTAAGGAGGGGAGTCTATAACAACCCGTATATTTTACGATTGTGTATTTAAATATTTTATTTAAATATAGCATCATTAGTCGGATTATAGTCTGCAATGCTACTTTTTGCAAATAGTCAAATTTGGACTCGAGACCACTTCCATTGAGTTCAAAACGCCGTTTGTGACCTTTTTGAGTATAAACTTCGATATGTTTGGAGCTAGCTAAAATTTACCTTTGTAATTTGGACTTTGGCCTTGGGTTAGCCTAAACTATTAACTCTAGCTCAACCCCCACTTCTCTTCATTCACTTTCATTTCCTAACACTCCAAGCTTTCATAAAAATGGGGGAAGAGAAAAAGAATTAGAATTCCTAAGCCCTAGTTCCATTGCAAGTCCAAGTTCTAACTCCAAATCCAAATAGAAACCATTGGTAAGCATCCTCTTCTTCTTCTCCAACTCTTTCTCCTTCCAATTTCAGAAATTTCCTAAACCTAACCTAGGGAATGTTCTTCTTTTGAGCTTAGATTCAAGCTCATTTGGGTTGTGTTGAAGTGTGGTTGATCCTCCTTTATTTTCAAGCTTCTCCTTCCTTGTTTTTGTGTAAAAAGGTGAGATTTTTATCTCATACCTATGTCTATATCTATCCTTGTTGTTAGGTATGAATTCCTAACACTTATTCATATGCATTTGCTTTTGATTTGGATTGCTTTGGTGATTATTCTAATTTTTGGTGTTTTTAAAAGCAAAAATTATGGAAATCCTTATACGGATATTTGGACATTGATACTCGAGGCGTATCGAAGAGCCATTAAGGATGGGTTGTCGTTTGGCATAAATCTTTAGTCGTCGTCGCTCGTCCGATCACTTTCGGTAATTATTTTGGCCATAATTGGCCTAGGTTCAGAAAAGTGCCTGAGCAATAGTTTCAGACGTCTGAAAACCTTATTTCAGACGTCTGAATATTATACTTGGAATTTTTATTCCCCAGTATTCAGACGTCTGAATCAAAGGTTCCAGACGTCTGGATTGGTTCGAATTGAACAAGAGAAGAAATAGGCTAAAAATTGGCATCTCCAGACGTCTGAATTTATAGATTCAGACGTCTGAACTATGTTCTGGAAAATATTTTATTTTCCAGATTCAGACATCTGAATCATACACTTTAGACATCTGAATCTGCTTGTTTTTGCCTATTTTGCCTATTTAGCTTGAGTTTCCAAATTTAGTCGATTCGAGTTGTTTTCCTTTTGTTGTTATCATTTATTATCGACTTTGATGATATTTTCTTCGGGATTTTTGGGAATATCCATTTTAATGGATTCGGTATCGATTTCTTTGGATTTTATTCACGTCTTCGAATGTGAATTTTGGTGATTGATTGTTCTACAATCATTTTTGTGATTTGTCACTTTAAAAATATAAAGATTTCAATACTAGTAGTAAATATCAAAACTCTTTCATCAAAACGATTTCAACACTATTTTATTACAAAGCTCGTTTCTTAAACCGTTTTCCAATCTACTAGTATATACAAACTTTTACCTCACTCGTATGAGAAATCTAATTAAACGACTTAGTAAAACAAATTGTATGAAACGATTGTGTTAACTTCGTCGGTTAATTCTTGGACTTGTTCGATTGAATCTCTTGTGACAATTTTCTAGTGGAGATCTACAATTTGTTCGTAAATACTTAAGTTAAGCTAGTGGTTATGGGACATGAAGCTAAACTCATATATTTACTAGCTTAGTGTAATTGACACTTCTTGATGATCGATGATGATCATTTTTGTGATTTAGACTAGCATTGTGCAATGTCTCTTTGTCTACGAGGGAGACTAAACCCCGTTTTTGTGGAGTTTCGACTCAAATTGGTGGGGTAGCGACCCATGGTCTTCGGACCGTTTTGTGGAGCCTCGGCTCAAAATTAATGGTTAGCAACCATGGAATAGCGTTCCGTTTTGTGATACACGTGTTGGTGAGCTTTCATGCTCCCATTTTTTGATAGGCCTCTTCCCCCCATCTTCGTGATTTCTGGATTTCTAGTTGATGATTTCTAGAATTTGTGTTTCACCAATTTTCGTGATTTACATTGATAAGTTTTATCAATATTTGTGCATTGGTGAGTTTGCGTGTCATTAACTTTTGTGATTGGCATTGATATAATTGTCAATATTTCTGGTGTGGTGAACAAAAATAAAGAATATGACATTCTTTTCCATGTTTTGAGATTTCTTGAGATGTTGTATGATTTTCGTGTTGTCTAAGGTATATTTGTCATTGAATGGCATTATTGTTATCATACGCTTTTGTCACATCTCATATTCTATCTCATTTTATCTAATATTTATAGTTAGACTGATCCTTTTATTATTTTCTTATTAAATAATACTCGGGTCAGACCGAGATGTTACAGGTGCTTCTACTTGACCCCTCATCTGGGATTATTATTCTGACTTTTGGCTAACTACTTAGATTAGTAGTTCATTTTGTTGTATACATTTGAGATATGGACTCCATGATGTATACTTATTCTTTTATGTAGCACTTGTAACCATTCTTTTGTGATATTGTGGACCTTGTTAGACCACTACTCTGATATACACTTTAATATGAAATATTCATATCTGTTTCCTCCTTTGAGATATGAACTTCTATGACTGATTTGTGTTATGATATTTCTATATTTGTTTCCGAAGATTACATATAGCCACTGTGTAGTAGCTTTGATTTTGTGTCGATATGTCGGATTTTCTCTTATGGTGAAAAGTTATAGTTTTTATCTGGCATACCGAAACTCGCACAAAGCAATTATACAGATGGTCACTCCTCAACAGCCTTATTCTCCGCGCTAGTTGACGGCGTTACCTCGTAGTGTCCTTGGCTAGCGTGGGTATAGAGTTGGGGCATCGCACGTTACCTCGGGTCTCATCACCCGGAAATGGCCTAAGTAGGGCATGCCATAGGGCTATGTGATTCGCAACCACTAGGGTATAGTCATCATCTTTCTAGAATACCCTTTATATATCGGGTATGTTTTGTATGCTATGAGAGCTCTCGACTAGGTCGGGAACGACGGATGTGTTGTCATATTCGGTTCTATCTACCATCAGATGGGTCTACGGGTTGACCAATCTTGCCAGGTGTAGAGGTTTCAGAGGTGTTGATCCTCGGTACATCCCTCTATAATTGTACTGTACGAAAGGTAGTTCCTTATCTACCATTGTATGAAAATCCATTTTATAATAAGTACCTTCGGACTTGATTATAGAACCTATTATGCTGGAATTTAACCAAAGCAATAATTTCGGCTAAGATTCTATAAGTTTACTTGAAAAGTGTTTTCAAATGAATGTCATTAAAAATAATATTACCAAATTTTGTGTAGCAAATGGTTTGGTTATCATAAAGTAAAAAATTGTTCCGTGTTTATGTGCGGTGTGGCCTTATGAGGTACCCTTTGTTTTCAAATATTTGTATTTTGAGTTTCTCACACCAGTCTCATGACTGACCTAGGGTTTATTTTCCTTTCTCCTTAAACTCCGAGTCTTATTTTTTCAAATAGCCAAGTAGTTAGGTTTAACTTGGAGCATTGTGATGGAGCTTGAAGTTTAGAGTTGAAGATGTTCCTGCAGACAGTTCTCCATTTCCATTTCATCTGCATTAGTTTACTGATTATATTCAACATTTATAAGGATAGAGATTTATAATGTCCAGGCCGATTTATAGGATAGACTCTGATAAATGTATTTAAATTTTCCGTTGTATATATATATATATATATATATATATATATATTGAAATAATATATGTTATTCCATTCGTGTAAAATTTTATTCTATCTTTATTTTATTTTTACCCTTTACTATATGTCCTTCTGGCACTTTGTTTTGTGACACGTAAATAACGAGGATGTATTAGTGTCAATTTCTGAAGGTCGAAAAGGCAGGTCGTCACATTTGGTATCGGAGCTTAGGTTGAGCAAACACATAAGCCTAATTGGGGGTAAAGTATCATCATAGACAGGGTCAATAATACCCTAGAATGAGTAACGCATTAGAGATAGGATTGGTGACACCTTAGAATGAGTTGAGTGTATTATACATGAGCACGTATTCGTTATTGATATATAAAAATGATTTGTTTTGAAAATACGGTAAATAAAATAATTTTACCTAAGGTCATATTTTAAATCTAAAGAATATATTTTGGAAAATATAGTTAGCTACGACATTAAAATCATAAATTGGATAATTTTGTTGAAAACAAGCTAGTTAAATCAAGAATATACATCTTGTGATGAGAATTTCACTATTTGACTATAAGATGTTTAATAGTGGTATTGAGGGGATTAAGAATAGAGAGGAAAACATAAGATTTGGATAATGTGAACTTTTAAAAGAATTTTTTTAGAAAGGATTTTGAAAGTGGATGATAATAATGTTTGAAAAACTTTTTTAAGAAATCAAAAAGATTTTTTTGGAAAGAGAAAACATTCGGTTAAAGATCTCGATTTGATTCCTAAGTATTGATCAAACCTTAATTTGAAAAGCAGTATACTTATAGGTTAGGATAAATACTTAATGTTTGCTTTTAAGTATTTGTGTTTATATTTGTAGAATCCACACGGAGGGAAGTATTCAAAAGAAGAGACCTCAAGAGTAAATTAGTGGTGAGAAAGTCGATCTAATCATTCTTTCAGGTGCCGAGGAAGAACCCATAGAATAGGAATATGATCAATATATTCATAGAGATGAAGATAGTTACCCAATAGCGAGAATGCTTATACCTCCCTAACTCCAGAATTGGTCATAATATCTAGTAACGCCGAGCCCGCTCCAGCCTTGAAAGGAAAGGGGATCACTGAGCCCGCCAGTGTAACAATCCGGCTTTCTACGGCATATAAGTAATTTTTATCAAAATAAAAGTGATTGAAGTCGGTTTTGTGATGATATATTTCAAAAATAAATTTACAACTAATTAAATTCCATTTAATAAAAAAAATTGTTGCAATAAATTAAAGTAAATCAATTAATTCTTTTTTAATAATTTATTGAAATCCAATAAAGAGTTTTAATCAGTATGAAATATTTTGAAGTGTAAATAATTTCAAAAATGTTTGGAATAGTTGAAAAATAAATTTATTTTGTAATAGAATGAAGGATTATTACATAAAAATAATTGGTCATCGAATTGAATAAAAACTGTCCAACTATCAAAATGTATTTGTAGATCGAAGTGTTAATAAAATTATATTGGCTAGAAATTCATCTATAAATAAAGACAAAAAAATTATTTCAAAGAATAAAAGAAGATGTGAATTAGTTTAAAATTAAATGGGACTAAAATTAAGGCCCATTTCATCCTCTACCCGTTTCTAGAAATCACTCCTAGCTTAAAGTCATCTAACCCAAACCCACACACTTTATCGTTTTCAACTATAAACCTCTTCTCAAATTAATGCATGCAATATGAAAAAAGAATGAAGTCATGATCTGGTAATTGATGACAAGGGGAGTCACGTTTTGGAACCTCGCGCCTAGCTATTGATGCGCGCGACATTCAACGGAGAAGGTGGCGTTCTGGCACGGCAAGTGCAGACGAGGCGGCAGCATAGCAGGCGAGCGATTGAGGTTGGGTTGAATGATGCTTTAGTGTCGTGATTTCTTGGCTTGGGCATAGGTGGTCATGTGGATGGAGTTGCACATGGTGAAGTTGGCATGGGTTGGAGGAGGCTGATGATTTGGTCGATTAGGAAGGGATGACAGATTAGTTAGGATAGTGTACAATAATCTAAGATTTAGCTACGATGAATGGCAAGTGGGCAGCTATGGTAATGGTGAAATGTCGCTCACGTTAGGACTGGGGCAGCAATATATAGAGGTGCTAGAGTTGATTGGCTTTAGGGTTGGTGGCTGAGTTGAAGATGCGATTAGAGGAAAACTGTGATAACGGACTGTGGGAAGCTTTGTGCATGAGTTTGATAACAATAAAGGAGATGGTAATTAGCGATCGTGCGGTAACGATGGTGGTTGCTATTTTGGAATTTGAGTGTCGTTCAATGAGTTTTCTTCACTCACATCTATAACTATTCTATATTGAACAGTCACTGCGTGTTATGGGTGTGTTCGGAGGGCATGATTTATTTAATTGTTATTGTGTTGCGTATTGGGAATTTTCGAACAGAATTATACCCAATCGATCCCCGTATTTATTATTGTTTGTTAGTGATACATAGTTTTTTATAGATGACAATCGTGATGACTATGTTTATATTGCATTACGAGGGAAATAATAATTTTATAACTTTAAATTTAAATGAAATTAAGGTGTAAACTATTAAATTGACACTGTAGTCCTGTTTTTAAGATATGGATCATTTTATAATATTATTAAGCCCTAGTAAATAAATTGCGTCAAATACTAATTTCTTAATTAGTTGAAATTTAATTTTTGGATAATTCTATTTCGAGAAAATGGGATTCATTAGCCATTATTGTGATAGGGAATATATGATTGATCCTTATGGTTGAAATTGGTTAGGGTGCTTTGTTCATTGCCCGCGTAACCCAGTAGCCTATGTTGTATATCCTTAGTCGTTGTTCCAACCATCGTTCGAGTGGTCGAGCTATCTGAATCAGTTATGATCCATGTAGATTTTTATTTAGACCTTTTTGTTGAGTTCTGCTCGACTTGTGTATTATTATTTGACGATTTTCAATGTTTCATGATTTTATGATTTCATGATTTCTGATTATTTCTTCTATGAGATGAGGATTGGTTATAAACGGACTAGAATTACGGATGGTTATGGGACATTTGCTAATTCTTATCCGGTTATTTTCATGACTCGTCGAATAAAAAACCAAGTGGAAATTTTTGACATATAGTAAATATTTAAATATCACTAAACTGTACGTTCAGTTTAGGCGATATTTGCTTAGTTGATATATGGAAGTGATATGTACTCCTGAGTTATGTTTATTCGAGGTAATCGATGTTACGTAGTCAATAACTCCTTGAGTGGATATTTCTCACTTCTTTATCTATTTGATGGTATTTAGTATTTTCTTATGATAGGCAAATCCTTATGTTGCGGGATCTGTTTACATGATTGTGAGGTGAGTTACCCTTGTGTTGCGGGGTATTCAGGCTTACATGAGATGTAGTCAATGTGTTGCAGGGCTACATACCCATCGGTCAAGTGGGTCCTCGTGTTGCGGGACTGACAGTATTGAACAAGTGGATTGACTGGTGTTGCGGGTAAGCACTTTAAAGTTACACAGTAGATCTCCGAGATTGAGGCTATGACGTCCCATCTCTATAATTACACTAGCCAAGGACACTACGGGGTAATGCCGTCGACTAGCATGAAAAATAAGGCTATTGAGGAGCGATCATCCGTGCAATTGCTTTGTGCGAGTACCGATATGTCAAATAGTATGACATGAATTTCATTTCAAGAGGAAATCTAACATATCAGATATGAGACGAACCGCCTTTCACTCCCTACAAAGACGCATCATTTTTAAGAAAGAAAGGGATAGAGAAGAGAAAAGATAGACAAGAAAGAAAGAAACAACATTAGAATCTCAACAGCGGAACAAATAAATTATATTATTCACATAGATATTACATAGTATCATATACATCAGAGTTACACAACTTATGCAACACATACTAGACAGTTATAAACACATGTCTAGTTATACAACTCAATATAAAACACAAATAAATGACTCAGAGAACACACAGCAGAATACTATATATCTACACGCTGAAGCCTCCTGCTCCATTGCACCTTCAGAATTCATCAAACCTAACATGTATCCCTTAACTACTCATAAAAATTTGAGTACCCAAGAGTTTAAGAAAAACAGACATGGGTCTGGTGTGAGTAAATGGATAAAGTTGGTTAACTTTTAAAAACCTTTTGAAAGAAAAGGTATCACGTAAGACTCTCCACAAATAAACATGGGTAAGTTTTTACCTTACGCGAACCAAAACATTTGATAGGAAATCTGAATATGTTATAATAGGGTCTAGGGTTTTCAAGTAAATAGAAAATAGCCGAAATTGTTATTAAATTCTAGCTACTAGCCACAAAAGTGGGTAATACAATCAAAACCGTAAGGGCTCGTAGGAAGAATGAGTTTCCATCAATGGCAGGGCTACCGGGGTACCGCCCGTCACAGTACGGGGCCTAGATCACCGTACCGAGGATTACTCCCAATCCCTACAACACAAAGCCGGAACCATTCCTTACTGAACAGTTCCGAACAAGACAAACCTGTGGTTGTAGCTAGCAACCGCCCACACAGCCGAATATAAAGGGACACCTAGACAAGGGTAAATCTCGTCCTACTTGGGCATGACTCACTTAGCCTTGCTGCACCTCCCCTGTTTTATCCATTCCCGGTTGATGAGGCTTGAGGCTACGATTACCTTTAGAGAATACATCTCTTAGAATGCTCATCATCCACCTGACGATGTTCTGAAAACATTCAATCCATACAAGTTCGTTCCGGGTTCGAACGAAACCAAAGGCATTATCTTATTACACTCATTTTGGAATCACCCTCAGAGTTAACGACAATAACCCTTTCACTCTGAATCTTCATCTTCACCTGAGATTCATGACCTATCGTTAATTTGGATCGATGTGGTTTTTGGATATCCAAATCTGGAAACCCGATATCGGTCTCATCGAAATCCAAAACGCCATCTTTTAGGTCCAAGTTGTTTTAAAGTTAAAACAATTCAATTCAAATCATTATCTATATTCACACAGATAGATAAGTCACATATCCACAAATAGATTATTCATATCATTATCATTCAACCAAATCACCTCATATCACATATCATACATATCTCATCAGAGATATCAAACAATCAAGGCATTCAATATCAATCAGCCATCCATAAGCAATGATCTATTAATCACACATCTATAATTAATTTAAAATGATTTAAATTAATTACTTCATCTCTAATTAATTTAAAATAACTTAAATTAATTAATTCCATCTCAATAAATCTTGCTTACTTAATCATTAATTAAACTAATTAATCAATCATCATCTTAACTAATCACCCTTGATTAATTATCTTTTAATTACATTAAGTAATTAATCCTTAATTAATTACACAAATTAATTATCTACAAACAATTAAAGTAATTAACCTTAATTACTTTATTAATTATAATTAACTACATTAATCTTTAATTAATTACAATTAATTAATTACCTTATAATTACTTATTGTTGATTAATTAATCTTAATTAATCAATCCTTAATTACTCTCATTAATTATATTAATTAATGATTCTTAATTAATTACTTCCCTTAATCAACTTTAATTGATCATAAACAGTAATTACCATCCTGTAATTACTTACCTTAATTAATTAACTCCTTAATTAATTATGTAAATCCTTTGATTAATTACACCAAGTAATTAATCCTTAATTACTTCTACTAAATAATTATTCTTTAATTACTTCCCATTAAGTAATTTCCTTTTAATTAATTACATCCCAGTAATTATACATTAATTACTCCACTAAGTAATTACACTATTTAATCTCATTAAGTATTCATACTTAATCAATTATCAAGATTATCCATAATTAATTAATCAATTAATTAATCACATTCATTTGATTAATTACAATTAGGTAATTCATCCCTTAGTTACCCCTTTAATAAATTAATTATCCTTAATTATAGATTAATTATTCTTTAATTATTAATTAATAAACCTTGATTAACAATTAATAAAAAACTTAATAATCAAGTAATTAATCCTAATTAATTAATTAATCAATCCTTAATAACAATTAATTAACCCTTAAATAATAGTTAATTAATCCTTCATTAACTTTAATTAGAGATTAGTAATCTCTTAATTATTAATTAATAAAGCCCAATTATTAATTAATAAAACTTAATTACAAATTAAGTACTTTTTAATTACCAATTAATTAACCTTAATTACTTAATTAATTAATCTTTAATCATTAATTAATAATCTCTAATTATCTAATTAATAATTCTTAATTATAAATTAATTAACCTCTAATTAGTCAACTTATAAACCTTATTATTAATTTTAAATAAATTAATTAAATCAATTAATTACTTTAATTAATTCTTAATCATTATTAATTAAACTAATTACTTAATATTAATTAATTTCATCAATTAACTTAATTAATTTCAAGATAATAAAACTTTAATTATCTTAAAATAAAACATTATCTTATAAATGCCTTAATTATCATCAAAACATTTGTAAACCATTTTATCTTTATAAATAACTTTACTTAAATAAACCAATAATTAAGATTTAAAATAAAATAAACATTTACTTGATAAATTTAAAGTTAACAAACATAACTTCCTATACATAATCTTAAATATTTTATCAAAAGATGGTTTAAACTAAATTTAATTTAGAACTTAAAAGTTGACTTTAAAATTCCATTTATACTTAAGTTTAAAAATAACTTAACTTTATTTAACAAAACCTTAAGTTAAACAAATTTCAATCTTCTTGATGAAATGTTAAAGAAAACATTTACATTTACAAAGAATAGAATTAAAAAAAAACAAGATTCTTTTCAAAAGTTTAAAACTTCCTTTATTTAAATTTAAAACTTGTTTTATAAAAACTTTTTAAAACTTTTGTAAATTTCTTTTAAATCAATCAACTTTAGTTTGAACTCGAACCATATCAAGTTCCATTTCCTTTTCTTAAATTTTCACAATTTTAGTTTAAATTTAAAATTTAGAAGCCTGTAACCATTAAACTGTTAACATGCTAAACATTACAAGCTATTCGAGTTAAACACGAGATCTACTCCGAGCTCAACACCATTCCACCTGAGCATCTCTTCGAGTCGCCTAAGAATCCATCTTCGCAGACACAAGAAATCATCGTCGTGCACATGTACAGTGCCACGACGATGCTCCGGCGTACCTTCCCACCCCCGGCAAGCCACCAATCGATTCGACAATCAATTTCAATCATCGATTCCATAGCATAGAGCTCAAATCAAAATCGAGCTTTCCCAATCGAAACTGGAAAGCAGACATCACCAGGAAACTGTCACGCAACCACATTACCGACCACCAGAGACGGAGAGACTCTGGCTACACACTGCCGACCATCTACGTCACCATTTCCCCGAGCATCAAGCAACTCGCATCACCAGAGAAGAAGCACTGAACCCAATTTCCAGTTCGACCAAAATTAGTTTTAAAAACCCAAATCACCTCACCGCTGTCGCTATGGCGATCAAAAACCCTTCCTGCCATTTTTGCCATACACCCTGAACCTTAACCTATCTCCATCCAAAATCCCGATCACCATAAACCTTGTGTCATCATAAATCAACCAGAAACCAAATTCCAGTCATTCACCAAATTCTCATTCAATACTTCATTGAAAATTGTGATTTTTGTTTTAAAAACCATAACTTTTAAAGATGATTCAAGTTAATATCTTGAATCAGTAAATTTGAGTGATAGATTTTAACATGTTAAAAGGATTCCTACTGTAATATTTTGATTCCAGAGGATTTCCACATCTATTTTGCTTAAATAAGATTTTAACTTAAATTAACGTTTAAACAAACATATCATGTTTAAAACTTAAAACCTAACAATGAACTGATAAGAAGATTTGAATTTTTCTTTTATTCTTATTCTTTGTAGTTTAAAAATAGAGAAAAACAATCAAAACATACATGCATAGTTCATTCACATTCATACACACAGATCATACACTTTTACACACACACACACACATGCAATCATTGATCATTTCAGAAATTATTAACAAGCAACAATACTATTATTACTTAGGATTTTTAAGTAGATGTTTACTCACCTGAAAAATGTAGTGAGTTGATAAGACTGGAAACTTGAAAACTGGAAGGCTTGCAACTGATTGAACTTGAAAACTTTGTCTTGCTTTGATTTCTTTAAACTGAAATGCTTAGATTTTCTTTAATACAGATTGCTTGATAGCTTTGCTTGATGAACTATGCTTGAACCTTTGAAAAGATGATGTTGCAGGCTTGATAAAAGAGGATTACAGGGTTTTTGAAAAATGCTACAGGCTTGAGAAAGAGGGTTACAGGGTTTTAAATCTTGAGTTTGTAAAAAATTTTCAGGTTGTTCTGGTTTGAATATTAACAGATTTGAGTTACAAGCTTTGATAATATCTGGTTTTGGTTTTGGGGAATGAATTACAAGTTGTATTTTGGTTTAAGGAATGCTTTCAGGTTTGAAAATTTCCAGGCCTGATGACATTTTTTTCTCTGGTATGCATTTGATCTTGTGAAAAGTTTTACAGGAGATTGATTTTGAACAGAGATTAGAAAAGGGAATGAAGTGGAAAGATAGAAGTTTTTGTAAGTAAATTTAGATTATATTAAAATTAAAAGAAAATTCAAATAACTGTGACACTTGTCTATTATATTACTTAATTACTTAACACATGTACTTTAAGAGGTTTGTATCTTAACACTTGTATTTATTCATTTTCTTATTATTTAAAAATGATTTTAAAAGCTTTTTATAATAATCTTCCTAATTAATAAATACCTTTGTATATAAATAAATGCTTTTCTAATTTTAAATAAATAAAACTTTTAAAAGAAAATAAAATAAAAACCAATCATATTTCGAATAAAATCGTATAAAATATTTTAAACTCATTTTTAGAGTAAATATAAAACTTTTGTTTTTATCTTATCATTAAATTAAAAAAATTCCAAATTTATATAAATAAATTTCCTTTAAAAGAAAATAATAGAAAACAATCTTATTTTAAATAAAAACCTTATACATATTTTATATCCAAAATATTTTTTAAAATATATATCTTTTAAATTCAAATTCAAATTCAATTTAAAATCAATACAAATAAATATAAATATTAATTTTAAACAAACACATTATTAATTGTAAATAATTATTCTATTTAAAATCAATTTAAATACACACTCACATATATATTTAAACACACTTATTAAATTTGAAAATAATAAGTTTATTTAAAATCTATATTTAAAATTTATTTATACAATAACACAAACTAAATAATTATTCTTATTTAAAAATCAATCTATAATTATACTTTTAAAAACATCTCATTATTAATTAATTGGTTATTTATATTTGAAAATAACAACTTTATCAATTTTAAACAATTTAATTAAGAGATTATCGCATTTTAAATTCCTTGAAATTCTGGGATATCATATTCCTCCCCCCTTAAAAGAATTTCATCCTCGAAATTTAAAATAAAAGATAATCCAAAGTTTTTATTTTATTTTAACTAATTCAAACCTACATATCAGCCATACACTATCAATCAAACAACCAATTTCATCCAAAGAATCAATTTAATTAAACAAGCAACTCTAGTTATTCGGACACAGATACAGATAAGCTTCCTAAAATTATCTCAAGTTTCCCAAGTACAAACACTGGAATACTTGCTTTACTGAATCCAAACTAGCTACACTACTAAGCTACTGAGCTCCTACTCATCTAGATCTACAATCTACACAAGCTATCAGACCATACACAAGTCCGACCCAACATCCAAATCCTCCCAAACAGCTGGCTCTAAAACCAGTGATGGATCATACATGAACTCCCTCAGAGATACGTGAAATACCTTGAATCCCAGTCTTCCAAACTAGCAATTCAACCCTTAGAAGCCAAACACTTATTCTTACAAAAACTCATAAGAATCCAATATACCTCGGAGCTAACTTCCCAGTCTTATCCAATCTTATTGGTCGCTGACCGGAGAAAATCTCAACAAAAACAAAGTCTCCAACTTTGGATTCCAAATTCCTCCGTCTCTTATCCACAGAATTCTTCTGACGATCCTGGGCTACTAACATCCTTTCCGATCAGCTCAACTTTTGCTGATGCCTCTAGAAACAAACATGATCAAAAATATCTCAACAAAATGATCCTCTCAAGATCTACCCAAATCAAAAACAAAAATTCTATTCTACAATTATCAGAAGACTTCAAACTTACTTCTCCTATCCGGAAAAGATAAAACAGAACCACTCACAATCCTGTAGAATCTCTCTAATCCAAACACTGCAACTTCTGGTTTCTTCCATTCTAGAATAGCTGCCACCTTGCTTCCGCTGCACAACTCTGATCCGGAACAAATGAGAATGTCGTTGATGAACACGAGCACAGACTAGACAGCACATCCCAGAAATATGGTTCAATAGATCCAAAAAGACAAAACTCAGAAGTTCCAAGAAATACTGAGCTACTTCACTAGAAACCTCTCTCTGTCTAGTAGACATCCTTCTACTTAGCTGAACCAAGTCGATACAGACTCGATCTCCAATGCAGATAAATCTCTGACTTCCTTGAAAACATCCGGAAAATCTCTAACAACTTTTATAACTCAAAAGAACACTCAAAACATCGAAAGTCACTTTTGCGATCCTATCCAATCCAATATCCACAGATACTGTTCTTTCTTTATTAACCGAACAACTTATCCTCGTCCAATCCATCGAAGAAACGGGTCCACTCTGCTGCTTCTGAATTCCACCTCTAGGAAACTGCTAAGCCAACAGATCTTCCTGCTGGCACACAGAACACTCCCCAGTTGCACTGCTACCACAGATACCAAAGACTTTCTATCCAAAGCTCTTTGATCTTCAAAACCATATCAACCAATTCCACATAGAGCCTTGAGATGGGCAAACATCTCCTCAAGAGTTTTGGGCCTCAACCCAAACACCCTGCTGAACCCAGCCTCAACACCGAAGCAGACACACTTCCTTAAACTTTCTCCAAAAGAAAACATCTTCGGAGACATCCATAGTCACTGCATCTCATCACGCAGCTACTCCATCCTGAAGTTGCCAAGATACCATCACCTGCTTCTGTCTAACCGACAGATCCAAACTCTAGAAATCTGCTCACATGAGCGCGACCAACTTACACTTCAATGATGGACTCCGAACCTTAACAGGTTTCCTTCATAGATTGGTGAAATTCTTACACCATACTGCAAAGCTCACTCGAGACGGTATTGGGTCCACAGTCTCGACAGATACACCAACCTCAAACATTCAAACTCCAACCATTGGTAGTCGTGCTACTCACACCACTACCCCATCTACCTTTATAACTTATGTTGGAAAACCCGAACAGGTAACCCAACAAATAGGTAGAAAA
This sequence comes from Allium cepa, assembly GCA_030765085.1. Classification (NCBI taxonomy): domain Eukaryota; kingdom Viridiplantae; phylum Streptophyta; class Magnoliopsida; order Asparagales; family Amaryllidaceae; genus Allium; species Allium cepa. Next base: position 435,744,346 of record CM060944.1, read on the forward strand.
AGATATATATAGATATATATAGATACATACATACATATATATATATATATTACAAGTATGCTCTCTCAAGATAGACACCACTCCAGAGCCTAGGTATTCACTCAACCTATGCTCTGATACCAAATGAGACGACCCGCCTTTCTCTCCCCAGAAAGATGCATCATTTTTAAGAAAGAAAGGGATAGAGAAGAGAAAAGATAGAGAAGAAAGAAAGAAACAACATCAGAATCTCAACAGCGGAACGAATAAATTATATTATTCACATAGATATTACATAGTATCATATACATCAGAGTTACGCAGCTTATACAACACATACTAGATAGTTATAAACACCTGTCTAGTTATACAACTCAATATACAACACAGATAAACGACTCAGAGAACACACAGCGGAATACTATATATCTACACGCTGAAGCCTCATGCTCCATTGCTCCTCCAGAATTCGTCAAACCTAACCTGAATCCCTTGGCTACTCATAAAAATTTGAGTACCCAAGAGTTTAAGAAAAACAGAATAAACTCCAGGTCAGACATGGGTCTGGTGTGAGTAAACGGTTAAAGTTGCTTAACTTTTAAAAACCTTTTGAAAGAAAAGGTATCACGCAAGACTCCCCACAAATAAACATGGGTAAGTTTTTACCTTACGCTAACCAGAACATTTGATAGAAAATCTGATGATATTATAATAGGGTTTTCAAGTAAACAGAAAATAGACGAAATTATTACATTCATTAAATTCCAGCTGCTAGCCACAAAAATGGGTAATACAATAAAAACCGTAAGCTCGTAGGAAGAATGGGTTTCCAACATTGGCAGGGCTACCGGGGTACCGTTCGTCACAGTACGGGGACTAGATCATCGTACCGAGGATTACTCCCGATACCCTGCAACATAAAGCCGGAACCATTCCTTACTGAACAGTTTCGAACAAGACAACCCCACGGTTGTAGCTAGCAACCGCCCACACAGCCGAATATAAAGGGACATCTAGATAGGGGTAAATCCCATCCTACTTGGGCATGACCCACTTAGCCTTGCTGCACCTCCCCTATTTTAGCCATTCCCGGTAGATGAGACTTGAGGCTACGATTACTTTTAGAGAACACATCTCTTAGAATGCTCATCGTCCACCTTGACGATGTTCTGAAAGCATTCAATCCATACAAGTTCGTTCCGGGTTCGAACGAAACCGAAGGCATTATCTCGTTACACTCAGTTTGGAATCACCCTCAGATTTAACGACAATGACCCTTGCACTCTGAATCTTCATCTTCACTTGAGATTCACGACCTATCGTTAATTTAGATCGATGTGGTTTTCGGATATCCAAATCTGAAAACCCGATCGCGGTCTCATCGAAATCCAAAATGCCATCTTTTAGGTCCAAGTTGTTTTAAAGTTAAAACAATTCAATTCAAATCATTATCTATATTCACACAGATAGATAATTCACATACCCACAAATAGATAATTCATATCATTATCATTCAACCAAATCACCTCATATCACATATATATTTTAGTATTTGTGTACATATTATTTCAGTTTTTTGTACTGGGTTGTGTTGTGTTGTATGTATGTACATATCATGTACAAGTAGATTGGTTTGGGCCTTATATGCTCGGGCTAGTTGATTTGTATAAAAGCATAGTGTACTAAATAATAGCTTTGAGCTTTTACCTTCTTCAAACTTTCGGGTATCCATTTGAATTAACATGGTATCAGAGCTTAGGAAATTCAAGATTCAAATCTAACGAGGGTTTTCTAGCTCGAATCAGTAAGTATGGGAGATAGCAGTGCAGAAAGTAATGCCAGAATTGGGGAAAACAAGATCGCGATGGATGCGATGCAATTGGTGCCTAAAATTACAGATCATAAGTTGAATAATTTGAAGTTCTTAAATTGGAGTAAGACGATCCGGTTATATCTTCGTAGTATAGATAAAGATAGCCATTTAACTGAAGATCCACCCATGGCAGATTCAAAGGATGAGAAAGACTTGATGTGGCTTAGATCTGATGCTCGATTATTCCTACAAATCAGAAATTCAATTGATAGTGAGGTAATTGGTCTGGTCAATCATTGCGAGTTTGTTAAGGAGCCGATGGAATAGTTAGAATTCTTATATTCTGAAAAGGGAATTTTAACAAGAATGTACGAGGTGTGCAAATCATTCTATCGAGTAGAGAAACAAGAACAAACTCTTATGAGTTATTTTATGAACTTCAAAAAGACATATGAGGAATTCAACATGCTTCTTCCAATCAGTCCAGATGTTAAAGTTCAGCAGCAACAACGAGAACAAATGGCAAGTATGAGTTTCTTGGTTGGTTTAACATCAGAATTTTAATCTGCTAAGTCTCACATTTTATCTAGTTCAGATATTCCTTCTTTACAGGAAGTATTCAACAGAATTCTTCGATCTGACACTACTCATGTACAAGTATCAAGTACTAAGATAGATAGTGCTTTAATTAGTAGTGACAGAGGTTATGTGCAGGGAAACCAGAATCAGAAAATTCAGTTTGAAACCAAATCACCGTGGAATAATTCACCAAGGCCAAATGGTCCAGAGTTTAGATCTTCAAATCAAGGAAAATTCTATACGTATTGTACCAGGACATATGAAATTTGAGTGTAGGAAACTTCAATACAAGAATTCACAGTTGAATAAGGATATGAAATCTGTTCTCATGTCAACGGAAGATTATAACCAGTATATGAAATTCCAAGAATCATTGAAGAAGGAGTCAACTAATCAGGGAGTAACATCATCAGTTTCAACTATTGCCAATTCTATAAGTCAATCAAAATGGATCATAGACTCCGGGAAACTGATCATATGACAGGTAATATTAATTTAATTTCAGATATACAATATAAGCAATCAACTCATGCTGTTACGTTAGCTGATGGATCACAAGCATTTGTTCAAGGAACTGGTAAAATGAGGGTGAATTCAAATTTACCATTAAGTTCAGTTTTATATTTGCCAAAATTATCATTTAATCTGATATCTGTGAGTCAGATTACTAAGATCTAAAATGTCGCATATCATTTTTTCCTGACCACTGTGAGCTTCAGGATCTTATGACGAGACAGATTATTGGTAAAGGTGAAGAATGTGGAGGATTATATGTGCTTAATTCCGTGCCATCCAAGTCTATAAGCTGCTCAAGTATAACTTCTTCTACGTTTCAAATGCATTGTCAGCTAGGCCACCCCTCATTGTCTCTGTTCAAGAAACTATTTCCACAATTTAGCTCTTTGTCTACATTGCATTGTGAGTCTTGTCAATATGCAAAGCATCATCGTACTAGTTTATATCCTAGAGATAATAAAATATCTAGTTCATGTTTTGAAGTTGTACATGCTGATATATGGGGTCCATCAACAGTTATGTCTAAACAAGGGTATAGATATTTTGTTACATTTTTTGATGATCACTCACGTGTAACTTGGTTATTTTTAATGAAGAATAGACCAGAGTTGTTTTCTATATTTTGTACTTTCTGTGCTGAAATACAAAATCAATCTAATACATCAATCAAAATCTTGAGGAGTGACAATGCAAAGGAACATACAAGCAATCAGTTTTAATTCATACATGGCACAGCATGGCATCATTCACGAAACCTCATGTATAGACACAGTAGAAAAAAATGGGGTAGCTGAGAGGAAAAATAGACACTTGTTGGAAACTGCTAGAGCTCTTCTTTTTCAAATGAATGTTCCAAAAAGCTTCTGGGCAGAGGCAGTAAGTACTTCATGTTTTTTGATTAATAGAATGCCTTCAACGGGTTTGGATTATAAAATACCTTATCAAGTTCTATGTCCAAATAAGGCAATTTATCCAATGAAACCGAGGGTCTTTGGGTGTACTTGTTTTGTTAGAAATGTCAATCCACGGTTAACAAAGTTAGATCCAAAGTCATTGAAATGTGTATTTGTTGGTTATTCAAGACTTCAAAAAGGATATAAGTGCTTTTGTCCCAGTCTTCACAAGTATATTGTATCTATTGATGTTAACTTTGTTGAAAATGAAACTTTCTATTCATCATCAGTAACTTCCCCAATTCAAGAGATTCATGATGAACAGTTATCAGAAGAAGATGACGAATTTCTGGTATATCCTAATGTATTTACACAGAATAGTGATCATAATGGAAATAAGGAGTTGAATACTAATACTCCATCATTACCTGTTTCTGATCCAGAAGATACTCATGTACCAGTATCAAATCTTGACTTACCCATTGCATTGCGTAAAGGAAAAAGGAAATGTACTTACCCCATTTCATCTGTTGTAACATATAATAATATGACTCCAAAGTCTTATGCCTACATTTCTACACTGGATTCCATTTCCATTCCAAAGACAGTTGAAGGAGCCTTATCAAAGAAAGGATGGTGCGATGCTATGCTAGAGGAAATACGTGCATTGGATCAGAATGACACATGGAATTTAGTTCAGTTACCAGAAAATAAAAAGGCAATAGGCTGCAAATGGGTATTTTCAGTAAAATGAACTCAGATGGATCTCTTGAAAGACTGAAAGCTCGTTTGGTTGCAAAAGGGTATGCTCAGACATATGGAATTGACTATTCTGAAACATTCTCACCAGTTGCTAAGATGACTTCAATAAGAATCTTCATATCCTTGGCAGCACAACATAACTGGAGATTGCACCAATTGGATATCAAAAATGCATTTCTTCATGGAGATCTAGCTGAGGAGGTGTATATGGAGCAACCACCTGGGTTTGTTGCTCAGGGGGAGCATGGGAAGGTATGCAAACTGAAGAAGAGTTTATATGGTTTGAAGCAAAGCCCGAGAGCATGGTTTGGTAAATTCAGTCAGGCAGTCGACAAGTTCGGTTTGTCACAGAGCAAAGCAGATCATTCAGTCTTTTACAAGAATGTGAAAGGTACATTAATTTTGCTAATAGTATATGTAGATGATATTATTATCACTGGTAATGGTGGAAAAGGAATTTCTGCTCTCAAAGAATTCATTCATTCACGGTTTCATACAAAAGAATTGGGGGAGTTAAAATACTTTTTAGGCATTGAAGTCCTTAGGAGTAATGATAGGATATGCTTGTCGTAGAGGAAGTATGTTCTTGATTTGTTGAAAGAAACAGGAAAATTAGGTGCTAAGCCTGGTAAGACACCCATGTTAGTTAATACATCTTTTACAAAAGAAGGAGAATTATTTGACGATCCTGACAAATATAGAAGACTAGTGGGTAAGCTAAATTACCTGGTTGCAACAAGACTTTATATTGCTTATTCAGTTAGTATAGTTAGTCAGTTTATGGGTTCACCTACTGTTGATCACTGGAATGCATTAAAGCAAATATTATGCTACTTTAAAAGTACTGTTGGGCAGTGTATGATATACACAAACCAGGGACATAGCAAAATTGAGGCATTTGCAGATGCTGATTGGGATGGTTCAAAATTGAATAGAAGATCAATTTCAGGGTTTTGTGTGTTACTTGGTGGCAATCTGGTCTCATGGAAAAGCAAGAAACAAAGTGTGGTTTCTCGATCAAGTGCTGAGTTAGAGTATAGGGCAATGGCCAACACAGTTTGTGAATTAATGTGGATCAAGCATTTTATGGATGAAATAGGATTACAATGTGATATGCCTACGAGATTGTAGCGTGATAATCAGGCAGCTCTTCATATAACATCAAATCCAGTGTTCCATGAAAGAACAAAACACATTGAAGTGGATTGTCATTTCATTAGAGAGAAAGTACAACAGGGATTAGTTTGTACTGATTATGTAAAGTTAGAGGAGAAAGTGGCTGATCTTTTCACTAAAGCTTTGCATGGAAATAGAATCAAGTTCTTATGCAGTAAGTTGGGCATGGATAATTTGTATGCACCAACTTGAGGGGGAGTGTTGTGAGTATTATGTATATAGTTTAGATTTTAGCATTTGTGTACATATTATTTCAGGTTTTTGTAGTGGGTTGTGTTGTGTTATATGTAAATATCATGTACAGGTAGATTGGTTTGGGCCTTATATGCTCGGCCTAGTTGATTTGTATAAAAGCATAGTGGACTGAATAATAGCTTTGAGCTTTTCCCTCCTTCAAACTTTCGGGTATCCATTTGAATTAACAAAAATAAATTAAATTAATTACTTCCATCTCAATAAATCTTGCTTACTTAATCATTAATTAAACCAATTAATTAATCATCATCTTAATTAATCACCCTTGATTAATTATCTTTTAATCACATTAAGTAATTAATCCTTAATTAATTACACAAATTAATTATCTACAAACCATTAAAGTAATTAACATTAATTACTTCATTAATTATAATTAATTACATTAATCTTTAATTAATTACAATTAATTAATTACCTTATAATTACTTATTATTGATTAATTAATCTTAATTAATCAATCCTTAATTACTCTCATTAATTACATTAATTAATGATTCTTAATTAATTACTTCCCTTAATCAACTTTAATTAATCATAAACAGTAATTATCATCCTATAATTAATTACCTTAATTAATTAACTCCTTAATTAATTATGTAAATCCTTTGATTAATTACACCAAGTAATTAATCTTTAATTACTTCTACTAAGTAATTATTATTTAATTGCTTCCCATTAAGTAATTTCCTTTTAATTAATTACATCCCAGTAATTATACATTAATTACTTCGCTAAGTAATTACACTATTTAATCTCATTAAGTATTCATACTTAATCAATTATAAAGATTATCCATAATTAATTAACCAATTAATTAATCACATTCATTTGATTAATTACAGTTAGGTAATTCATCCCTTAATTACCCCTTTAATAAATTAATTATCCTTAATTATAGATTAATTATTCTTTAATTATTAATTAATAAACCTTGATTATCAATTAATAAAACTTAATAACCAATTAATTAATCCTAATTAATTAATTAATCAATCCTTAATAACAATTAATTAACCCATAAATAATAGTTAATTAATCCTTAATTAACTTTGATTAGAGAATAATAATCTCTTAATTATTAATTAATAAATCCTAATTATTAATTGACAAAACTTAATTACAAATTAAGTACTTTTTAATTACCAATTAATTAACCTTAATTACTTAATGAATTAATCTTTAATCATTAATTAATAATCTCTAATTATCTAATTAATAGTTCTTAATTATAAATTAATTAACCTCTAATTAATTAACTTATAACCCTTAATTATTAATTTTAAATAAATTAATTAAATTAATTAATTACTTTTAATTAATTCCTTAATTTATTCTTAATCATTATTAATTAAATTAATTACTTAATATTACTTAATTTCCTCAATTAACTTAATTAATTTCAGGATAATAAAACTTTAATTATCTTTAGATAAAACATCATCTTATAAATGCCTTAATTATCATTAAAACATTTTTAAACCATTTTATCTTTATAAATAACTTTACTTAAATAAACCAATAATTAAGATTTAAAATAAAATAAACATTTACTTGATAAATTTAAAGTTAACCAAACATAACTTCCTATACATAATCTTAAATATTTTATCAAAAAATGGTTTAAACTAAATTTAATTTAGAACTTAAAACTTGACTTTAAAATTCCATTTATACTTAAGTTTAAAAATAACTTAACTTTATTTAACAAAATCATAAATTAAACAAATTTCAATCTTCATGATGAAATGTTAAAGAAAACATTTATTTAGAAAGAATAGAATTTTAAAAAAACAAGATTCTTTTCAAAAGTTTAAAACTTTCTTTATTTAAATTTAAAAATTGATTTATAAAAACTTTTTAAAACTTTTGAAAATTTCTTTTAAATCAATCTACTTCAGTTTGAACTCGAGCCACATCAAGTTCCATTTCCTTTTCTTAATTTTTCACAATTTTAGTTTAAATTTAAATTTTAGAAATCTGTAACCATTAAACTGTTAACAGGCTAAACATTACAAGCTACTCGAGCTAAACACGTGATCCACTCCGAGCTCAACACCATTCCACCTGAGCATCTCTTCGAGTCGCCCAAGAACCCATCTTCGCAGACACAAGAAATCATCGCCGTGCACATGCACAGTGCCACCGCGACGCTCCGTCGTACCTTCCCGCCCCCGACAAGCCACCAATTGATTCGACAATCGATTCCAAAGCACAGAGCTCAAATCAAAATCGAGCTTTCCCAGTCGAAAATGGAAAACAGACATCACAAGAAAACTGTCACGCAACCACGTTACCGACCACCAGAGATCGAGAGACTCTGGCTACACACTGCCAACCATCCACGTCACAATTTCCCCAAGCATCAAGCAACTCGCATCACCAGAGAAGAAGCACCGAACCCAATTTCCAATTCGACCAAAATTAGTTTTAAAAACCCAAATCACCTCACCGCTGTCGCCATGGCGATCAAAAACCCTTCCTGCCATTTTTTCCATACACCTTGAACCTCCACCTGTCTCCACCCAAGATCCCGATCACCATAAACCTTGTGACCATCAAAAATCGACCAGAAACCAGATTCCAGTAATTCACCAAATTCTCATTCAATACTTCATTGAAAATTGTGATTTTTGTTTTTAAAATCATAACTTTTAAAGATGATTCAAGTTGATATCTTGAATCGGTAAATTTGAGTGATAAATTTTAACATGTTAAAAGGATTCCTACTGTAATATTTTGATTCCAGAGGATTTCCACATCTATTTTTCTTGAATAAGATTTTAAACTTAAATTAATGTTTAAACAAACATATCATGTTTTAAACTCAAAACCTAACAATGAACTGATAAGAAGATTTGAATTTTTCTTTTATTCTTATTCTCTGTAGTTTAAAAACAGAGAAGAACAATCAAAACATACATGCACAGTTCATTCACATTCATACACACAGATCATACACTTATATATATACACATGCAAGCATTGATCATTTTAGAAATTTTTAACAAGCAACAGAACAATTATTACTTAGAATTTTTAAGTAGATGTTTACTCACCTTTGAAAAATGCAGAGAGCTGATAAAACTGGAAACTTAAAAATTGGAAGGCTTGCAACAGATTGAACTTGAAAACTTTGTCTTGCTTTGATTTCTGTAAACTGAAATGCTTAGATTTTCTTTAATACAGATTGCTTGATAGCTTTGCTTGATGAAATATGCTTGAACCTTTGAAACATGATGTTGCAGGCTTGATAAAAGAGGATTACAGGGTTTTTGAAAAATGCTACAGGCTTGAGAAAGAGGGTTACAGGGTTTTAAATCTTGAGTTTGTAAATGTTTTTCAGGTTGTTCTGATTTGAATATCAACAGATTTGAGTTACAGGCTTTGATAATTTCTGGTTTTGGTTTGAGGAATGAATTACAAGTTGTGTTTTGGTTTGAGGAATGCTTTCAGGTTTGAAAATTTATGTGACGATCGCGATTTTTCGCCCACGAATGCCGACATCAATACGTCCACTGTATCAGTTGTTGAGCAATCGAAGGTCGGAAAACCGTACCGTTAGGGTTAAAGAAGAAGAAAACGTAGAAGAAGATAGAAAAAGATAGAACATAACAGAAAGAAATAATAGAACAACAACAGAATCTCACAATTCGCAGTGGAACAACATATAATACATAAATGAATAATCTTTAAACAAAGAACTATATCAGTTATTACATTACATTACATTTCATTACATCATTCAGAGTGTACAACAACAAACAACATCAACAGCAGAAAACAAATATTATATACTAGTAATACGCCATGCCATCCAGCTTGCCTCCAGCAACTCCTGAATTCCAGAATATCCTGATAAACCTTTACTCTTGACTGCCCGTGTGGAAATTGGTGGGCACCCAGAGTTTAGGAAGGGAAACAATAAACTCCGAGTCAGTCATGTGACTGGTGTGAGAACTAAAACAATTTATTTTTCTTTAAAGTAAAAATAGAGGAATATTTTTAAAGTCAATTCGCAATGCTTTTAAAAATGAGCCTACCATAAGGCCTCCCGCACACACACACAATGCAAACGCAGAATCGGAGAAGATTTCTCCTTATGATAGTAAAAGATGCTTGATACGCATTAAAAAGAAACATTTGATATTATTACTAGTGCATAGTGTAGAAAAATTCATTTCGAAAGTAAAGATATAAATCTTAGCCAACATACGACCATTATCGTATGCCTACTATAGCTACCATGTTCAATAGCAGGTTACCGCCACATTCCATGGCAGGTTCTACAACTAAAACCGTACAAGTCTCGTATTGTTTCTTTGGATTTCCAACAAATGGTCAGGCCAAGGAACTTCCCATTGCCACATGGAAACGCCTCTGGAAAGACGCCCCGAGAACCTAACCGGATCTCTGCCAACACAAGGCCGGGTTACCTTTCAAACCAGGTAACTACTGACACGATTATGTCATCTCCCGATCGTAACCGATCTATCCGAGGATCCTCGATTTCCAACAACCACAAAATTTGCAGCAACAACATATGTTAAATATCTGGGCTCCATACCATGATACCACCTCTATCCAGAAGGAATGACATACACTAAAGGGGCGCTACCCCCTAATAACCTTGTCGCATCCTTCCTGTTTTGACCATTTCTGGGGCGTGAGGTCCGACGAAGTCTCTTCCACAAAGCCACGCTTTATACAAAAGCTGTGCTTTGGGTCAACAAATGATCAAAGTAATGATCATAAAGATAAATGATCAAACAAATGATCATATCACAAATGATCAAACAATGATCATTTCACAGCAACACTCAGCATGCCACACTACAAAAATGGGAGTATATCACTAATAACCTTCAACTACATAACCTCTGAACTCGTACGTCTCAGAGAAGGGTGTTAAGCTAAGAGAATAAATTCTCCGCCACCAACAGAAATATATTTGAAAGAAATCAGCTTTATATCTCAATTTGTAATGTCAGACATACAATGCATACAAGTCTGTTCCGGGCTCGAACAGAACCGAAGGCACTTGCAAAGAAGTCCTTGCATTCCGGATAATTTCTAATCACGTCCGGACTTCCCGTCACTAAGGGTGATAAAACCTCTATATCGGAGATCAGCCGATGCAGAGTAACTCAACGGTAATCCTTCCGTTTTCAAAAATATCCGGTCTTCAACACCGGCCATCGAATGCAATCCATAACGACGTATCACATATTCGGAATGGGCTATATGACCCCAAGGTCCTTTCCCGGCTAACCCAAATAGTGAGCGCTTATTCAAAAATAAGTGTAGCATTCAAATTCAAACAATCACAACAAATACCTATTTAAAGGTAAATATTGATAGTCGGATTATTTAACTATCAATAGGCGTGTTCAACATCACCAAATCCAAATAATTTCCCAAATTATTTACTTTCCAAAATATCTTTACTAGATATATATAATTTCCACACTTCAAAAATAAATCAACGTTTATTTTTAAACAAATTCCCCTTTTCATTTATAATTCCATAATGCATTTATAATTCCAAAATATCTATGAATATACGATTTTCAAATCGATTTCTAATATTCATTTTCAATTTATCTTTAAAAGATAAAGTCTCAAAATATTCAATTCATATTGGAAAACATTTCCATACTTATTTAATAATAAGTAATTCACAAATCTATTTATTTTCAACATTTGAAAATATTCAATATACTTAAATCAAAACTAAGTATATATTTCATTCTTTAAGAAATCATTTTCTTAACACATAAATTTGAGTCAAAACGAATGTTGCGTAAAACATCGTTACGACGACCCAAAATCACTAGTATAGGGATTCAAAGTTTAAATAGATATATAAATCCCAATACTATACAAAACATTTCCTTTCGGAAACCATTTACTATAACAATAGTGTTATAGTCCACCATTTCCTTCTATTTCTCAAAAACGTCTATTTCAACAATGAATGTTGAAATCTATGGTTTCGATATTTAATGCATTTTAAAACATCGTTAAAATAATCAACTTCTTTTAATAATATCCATTTTGCCAAATATGACCATTTTATTCAATAATGTATTCACTGTCCAAAATCGTGAATATATTTCCTTTAATAAACTTCAACATTCAATTTATCAAATTCAATTGATTTTGAATTTATAAAAAAAATGTTTATAAATTCCATTTCTATTTATAAGCTTTGATTTATAAATTTCATTTTTAACAAATTCCATTTATATCTCATTTAAATGTCAAAATCCAATTTATAAGATAATTACTTATAAATCTTTTATTTTACAAAATCTATTCATTTTATAACTTCACAATTTATAAATCTATAAATTCCGTTCACTTATGAAATCCATTTTTATTTCATTTTTAACACTTATAAAAACTCGTTTTAATATTCCAATATTTTTAATTTATAAAATATCAATTTTATAAGTCTTTTATATACATCGTTTTTAATAATTCAAAAATCCGAATTTAAACCAATTTATTCTTTTAATAACTAAAAAATCGTTATTTAAAGCTTATATATTTCAAAATCATACTTAAGCATTATTTTCCAAAAATCATAACTTTTATGAAAATAAAATTTTAACGTTTATTTATTTTAACAATTCAAAATTTAATAAAACGTATACTTTTGAAAATCACTTTAAAATTCCTTTTAAAACCAAAAATCATTATTTTAAAACTTCAGAAATGGATCCGATGATGCAACAGCACCAAATAGTCAATCACGACATCCAAATATCATATATCGATATGATAATCAACAAATATCATAATATCTGTAAATAAATCAATACAGTTGAGGAATCCAGTTGGATCCCTCCAACCTGTTTCCCTGCATCCACAAACATTAGCACAATACCAATTCCGTTCCAGTACGGAATTACCGCGGTATATGGGATTAAAAAAATATATTATCCGCTTAATAGGCGGCGCAATAGGGTCTCATCCGCTATACAATGCGGGAAATCAATTCCAATATGTACATATGCCAATATATATATATATATATTGTTATATATAGATATATCCTATTATATCTAATATTACAACTAAACAGCAATCAATAACTGCAATCATCATTCAAACATACATTCAAGTAATTTTAAATCTAACTATTTAAAATTTAAATCGAAACTGTTCGATTGAGTGAGAAGTTCTCACCTTGGTTTTATTTCCGTTTCAGCTTTTATTTCGATTAAAATTAAACAGACGTTTAATTTTACCCGAAATTTTCACTGACTCCAATCGACTCCAATCCAGCTCCATAGCATAGTGCTCGACAAAACGATTGCAACGCAATTCGTTTCGTCAAATTCCGACCTCGTATGAACAAGATATGATATTTTAAAGATTACACGATTTATAATATATTTAAATTACAATTTTATTTAACCTCTTTTATCCTGGGCCGTTCGATCTGCTGAGATGAGATCGTGGCTGTCCCCCTTTTCTTCCCCCCCCATCTCCAGGTTGCTCACGCACAACAAACCCATTAGCCGCCGACTTATGGCTTCAAATCGCGGCCAACTCGATGCACCTGAAGATGATCAGCGAGCCTCACGTCGAAGCCCCCACCTCCACCTACCACCGTCGGCCGACCGCACGCGAACGAACCCCCATTCCTTCTCGAAAGTCGTGCACAACCGTGCGACTTTGCTTTCGATTTTCCATCGATCCGCTAACCCAAACGCGATCATGACCATTGAGATCGAAGATCTCAATGCCCTCTACCTTTTGCTAGTTGAAAACTTCTTGAATCAACGCATGGATTAGAAGAAAAATTGGGAAGAAGATTATTGTTTTCTGGCTGTTGGTTTTAGCATAGGCGGCGGTTGAAGAAAACCCTAGCCTTATTTTTTTTTTTTGAATAAAGGGGGGCTATTTATAGAAAATATCGAACACTATTCATTCCGGAATTTCCAAACTCCGATTTACGCGCGGTGACTGGCGTTTCTAGGGTTTATCCCACGTTCCGGACACAATGGAATATGTTTCGGAAGCTAATTCGATCATCTGTGCGAGTTATGGCAATAAACGTTCAATTTAAAATTAAACCGATTAAACGATTTTCTAGGCGTTTTAGCTTGCACCGGACAAACGGTAAATCCGATTGATACGAAATTTGAAACCTTACAATAATATCACATTACGGATCCGATGAAACTGGTTTCGTCGAAATCCGAGACTTTTTGAAAAATGACTATTTTAACTCGACAAATAAATATTAAAACAATTTAGATGCGTTTCGAGCTGCCACCGTCAAACCACAACTCCGATTGCTACGAAAATTGAAATCCGATAATAACAAACTATTACGGATCCGATGGAATTAGTTTCGTCCAATTCTGAGACTGTTTGAAAAATGGCTAATTTCACTAGTCGATTAAATATTAAAATATTCAATTTTCACAAATTAACTTTTAATTCGATTTTAAAAGTTGTATAACATCACTCTAACTCCAATATGATATAATAAAATTTTACAAATCATTTTCAATCACATTAAACCCAAATTTCAATTATTTCTTTAATTTCAATTATTAAATTATCGATTTAATTGTCAAATTAAATCCAATATTCGAAAATAAATTATTCAACTTATAAATTTCACTTATTAATATTTAAATTCAATTAAATATTCAAGTTTAAATTATCGAAAATTCTGGGTCGTTACAATCTTCCCCCCTTAAAAGAATTTCGTCCTCGAAATTACCAAGTAAGAAAAATTTACAGAATCCATTAACTTTCCAAAACCATAGTTAAACTTCTTACAATACTTCACTAAGTTTTCAATTCTATACTTAGTTATCTTTTCAAAACCAACTACTATTGTTTAACTTTCAACTTCAAATCAAAATTATAGTTTTCAAAATTTTTCCAATTTTCTCAAAAAATATTCTAACGCCTTAAATTTTCGGAAAAATTCGCCAGAGTCTGCTTTGCGCGGCTCGATCCAAAAAAAAATGACAGTATATATATCACAAATATACATCTCATCAAGTGATGAGGCATCCCGCAGGAAAAAAAGTGTAAAAGTACGATATTTAATCCAAGATATGTACCTTATATTTTATTAGCGAGCATATACGGCTAATATAGCGCGAAAGCGAGCTCCAAATGCGAAGCAAACGCAATCCGCACCTACTAAACACTTAACAACAACATGAGAATCTTGCATATATGTAAATAGTATCAATATACAACATATAGCAACATAACAACTACATAATATAGCAAATGCAACTAAAGCAACAAATGCAACCATCAACCAACTCAACATTCATTCATATTCTCATTAATATTCAAGGAATTGGTTTTCCAATTTAAATCACATTTGATTCATTAACGTTGGATTTACTAACATTCATTCATATTCAATTTCAATTAGCAATCATTCACTCATTTATATTCAAACTAGTTCACTTCCAAATCAAATTCAATTCTATTCAAGTTTACATATTATCCATTTGAATTCAATTACATAGCTTCCAATTTCGCTAATTTTATTTCATTAACACTTCATGAATTATATACAATCAATCAACAATCAAATAACAACCAATGTTTATTCAATACAACCAAATTTATTCACTTTACATTCAATTTGGTTCAACACTTTTAATTCCAATTGGATCATATTAAATTGACTTTCATTCAATTTATTCAACTAGCCTTTTAATGAATTAATACTTCATCCATTTTTCCATATCAATTCTTTACATTCAATTCATTCATTAGTTCAATAGCTAATTCCTTTATCAATATAAAGTTGAATTTCATTCATATAACTCAAGTTCAAATTCTTAATGACTTCACTTCATTAATTCATTTATTAATTTACTTCGGTACCTAAATCAATTTTATTCAACATTACTTAAGTTATATTCCACATATAAATTCAATTCAAATTCCAATTGCAGTTCTATTTAACTTTTTACCAAAGCTAAATTTATTAACTCATATTATAAGTTCAAAACTTATTTCCCTTATATTCATCAATTTACAACTCAGATTTTTATTGATTTACTTATACTTACTTTAATTTAACTCCATTCTTTAGCTTAAATTTATTCTATCAAAATTCAAATTGTATAAGTTATCAACTCATTTATTATTCACATAATATTTTACATAGGATTCCAGAGTCTTTTCAACCTTTCAAAACCATTTTTTTTGAAATCAATTCAAATTATCTTCTGAATTTCCAAAACCAAATCCAAATTTTCCAAACAACTTTCTTTTAAACAATTTGGCAGCAATCTCTCTTTTGGAAACCCGAAAATGAACACCGATGATGTCATGATCATCATCAGAATTATTTTCCAGCGACCGAAAAGAGTTAGAGCTTTAACTTCTCCAAAATAATTTTCCCAAAATATCAAATCCTTTCAAAACACTTCTCTGGAATTTTATTTTCAGATTATAAATCACATTTATAAATCTTTTCCTTATATAATTTCACTTCTTATATATATATAAGATTATTTCACAATTGTAAATCACATTAATTATAGTTCCATACTTATAATTCATTTGCTTATACAATTATTCTTTAAAAATTGTTGTTTTTATTCAACAACCAAACAAACAATTCATATACACTTTAATAATTCTGAAAAATTATTCCTTTATATATAAAATAAAATCAAGGTAAAATTATCTCATTTACCCTATTTTAAATAATATCGTGTCAAATTGTTCTGTACAAGTGTTTAGAGATCCCTATCAACAACGTTAATTACTCGTGTTGACCAAAATCCATATACCACTCAACAAACCAATAATCACAATACAAAACAATTTATATTCACTAACAAATACGCGCTTGTATCTATTATTACACTCAAACTCATTCTAGAGTGCTACTGACTCTATCTCTAATGAGTAATACCCAACAGAGCCATGGTTGTCGCTTAACCATAAGCTCTGATACCAAATGTGACGATCGCGATTTTTCGTCCACGAATGCCGACATCAATACGTCCACTGTATCAACTGTCGAGAAATCGAAGGTCGGAAAACCGTACCGTTAGGGTTAAAGAAGAAGAAAAAGTAGAAGAAGATAGAAAAAGATAGAACAGAACAGAAAGAAATAACAGAACAACAACAGAATCTCACAATTCGCAGCAGAACAACATATAATACGTAAATGAATAATCTTTAAACAAAGAACTATATCAGTTATTACATTACATTACATTTCATTACATCATTCAGAGTGTACAACAACAAACAACATCAACATCGGAAAAGAAATATTATATACTAGTAATACGCCATGCCATCCAGCTTGCCTCCAGCAACTCCTGGATTCCAGAATATCCTGATAAACCTTTACTCTTGACTGCCTGTGTGGAAATTGGTGGGCACCCAGAGTTTAGGAAGGGAAATAATAAACTCCGAGCCAGTCATGTGATTGGTGTGAGAACTAAAACAGTTTATTTTTCTTTAAAGTAAAAATAGAGGAATATTTTTAAAGTCAATTCGCAATGCTTTTAAAAATGAGACTACCATAAGGCCTCCCGCACACACACACAATGCAAACGCAGAATCGGAGGAGATTTCTCCTTATGATAGTCAAATATGCTTGATACGCATTAAAAAGAAACATTTGATATTATTACTAGTGCATAGTGTAGAAAAATTCATTTCGATAAATCTTAGCCAACATACGACCATTATCGTATGCCTACTATAGCTACCATGTTCAATAGCAGGTTACCGCTACATTCCATGGCAGGTTCTACAACTAAAACCGTACAAGTCTCGTATTGTTTCTTTGGATTTCCAACAAATGGTCAGGCCAAGGAACTTCCCATTGCCACATGGAAACGCCTCTGGAAAGACGCCCCGAGAACCTAACCAGATCTCTGCCAACACAAGGCCGGGTTACCTTTCAAACTAGGTAACTACTGACACGAATATGTCATCCCCCGATCGTAACCGATCTATCCGAGGATCCTCGATTTCCAACAACCACAAAATTTGCAGCAACAACATAGGTTAAATATCTGGCCTCCATACCATGATACCACCTCTATCCAGAAGGAATGACATACACTAAAGGGGCGCTACCCCCTAATAACCTTGCCGCATCCTTCCTGTTTTGACCATTTCCGGAGTGTGAGGTCCGACGAAGTCTCTTCCACAAAGCCACGCTTTATACAAAAGCTGTGCTTTGGGTCAACAAATGATCAAAGTAATGATCATAAAGATAAATGATCAAACAAATGATCATATCACAAATGATCAAACAATGATCATTTCACAGCAACACTCAGCATGCCACACTACCAAATTGGGAGTATATCACTAATAACCTTCAACTACATAACCTCTGAACTTGTACGTCTTAGAGAAGGGTGTTAAGATAAGAGAATAAATTCTCCGCCACCAACAGAAATATATTTGAAAGAAATCAGCTTTATATCTCAATTTGTAATGTCAGACATACAATGCATACAAGTCTGTTCCGGGCTCGAACAGAACCGAAGGCACTTACAAAGAGTTCTTGCATTCCGGATAATTTCTAATCACGTCCGGACTTCCCGTCACTAAGGGTGATAAAACCTCTATATCGGAGATCAGTCGATGCAGAGTAACTCAACGGTAATCCTTACGTTTTCAAAAACATCCGGTCTTCAACATCGGTCATCGAATGCAATCCATAACGACGTATCACATATTCGGAATGGGTTATATGACCCCAAGGTCCTTTCCCGGCTAACCCGAATAGTGAGCGCTTATTCAAAAATAAGTGTAGCATTTAAATTCAAACAATCACAACAAATACCTATTTAAAGGTAAATATTGATAGTCGGATTATTTAACTATCAATAGGTGTGTTCAACATCACCAAATCCAAATAATTTCTCAAATTATTTACTTTCCAAAATATCTTTACTAGATATATATAATTTCCACACTTCAAAAATAAATCAACGTTTATTTTTAAACAAATTCCCCTTTTCATTTATAAATTCCATAATGAATTTATAATTCCAAAATATCTATGAATATATGATTTTCAAATCGATTTCTAATATTCATTTTCAATTTATCTTTAAAAGATAAAGTCTCAAAATATTCAGTTCATATTGGAAAACATTTCCATACTTATTTAATAATAAGTAATTCACAAATCTATTTATTTTCAACATTTGAAAATATTCAATGTACTTAAATCAAAACTAAGTATATATTTCATTCTTTAAGAAATCATTTTCTTAACACATAAATTTGAGTCAAAACAAATGTTGCGTAAAACATCGTTACGACGATCCAAAATCACTAGTATAGGGATTCAAAGTTTAAATAGATATATAAATCCCAATACTATACAAAACATTTCCTTTCGGAAACCATTTACTATAACAATAGTGTTATAGTCCACCATTTCCTTCTATTTCTCAAAAACGTCTATTTCAACAATGAATGTTGAAATCTATGGTTTCGATATTTAATGCATTTTAAAACATCGTTAAAATAATCAACTTCTTTTAATAATATCCATTTTGCCAAATATGACCATTTTATTCAATAATGTATTCACTGTCCAAAATCGTGAATATATTTCCTTTAATAAACTTCAACATTCAATTTATCAAATTCAATTGATTTTGAATTTATAAAAAAATGTTTATTAATTCCATTTCTATTTATAAGCTTTGATTTATAAATCTCATTTTTAACAAATTCCATTTATATCTCATTTAAATGCCAAAATCCGATTTATAAGATAATTACTTATAAATCTTTTATTTTACAAAATCTATTCATTTTATAACTTCACAATTTATAAATCTATAAATTCCGTTTACTTATGAAATCCATTTTTATTTCATTTTTAACACTTATAAAAACTCGTTTTAATATTCCAATATTTTTAATTTATAAAATATCAATTTTTTAAGTCTTTTATATACATCGTTTTTAATAATTAACAAATCCCAATTTAAACAAATTTATTCTTTTAATAACTTAAAAATCGTTATTTAAAGCTTATATATTTCAAAATCATACTTAAGCATTATTTTCCAAAAATCATAACTTTTATGAAAATAAAATTTTAACGTTTATTTATTTTAACAATTCAAAATTTAATAAAACGTATACTTTTGAAAATCACTTTAAAATTCCTTTTAAAACCAAAAATCATTATTTTAAAACTTCAGAAATGGATCCGATGATGCAACAACACCAAAAAGTCAATCACGACATCCAAATATCATATATCGATATGATAATCAACAAATATCACAATATCTGTAAATAAATCAATACAGTTGAGGAATCCAGTTGGATCCCTCCAACCTGTTTTCCTGCATCCACAAACATTAGCACAATACCAATTCCGTTACAGTACGGAATTACCACGGTATATGGGATTTAAAAAAAATATTATCCGCTTAATAGGCGGCGCAATAGGGTCTCATCCGCTATACAATGCGGGAAATCAATTCCAATATATACATATGCCAATATATATATATATTGTGATATATAGATATATCCTATTATATCTAATATTACAACCAAACAACAATCAATAACTGCAATCATCATTCAAACATACATTCAAGTAATTTTAAATCTAACTATTTAAAATTTAAATCGAAACTGTTCGATTGAGTGAGAAGTTCTCACCTTGGTTTTATTTCCGTTTCAGCTTTTATTTCGAATAAAATTAAACGGACGTTTAATTTTACCCGAAATTTTCACCGACTCCAATCGACTCCAATCCATCTCCATAGAATAGTGCTCGACAAAACGATTGCAACACAATTCGTTTCGTCAAATTCCGACCTCGTATGAACAAGATATGATATTTTAAAGATTACACGATTTATAATATATTTAAATTACAATTTTATTTAACCTCCTTTATCCTGGGCCGTTCGATCTGCTGAGATGAGATCGTGGCCGTCCCCCTTTTCTTCCCTCCCCATCTCCAGGTTGGTCACGCATAACAAACCCATTAGCCGCCGACTTAGGGCTTCAAATCGCGGCCAACTTGATGCACCTGAAGATGATCAGCGAGCCTCACGTCGAAGCCCCCACCTCCACCTACCACCGCCGGCCGACCGCACGCGAACGAACCCCCCTTCCTTCTCGAAAGTCGTGCGCAACCGTGCGACTTTGCTTTCGATTTGCCATCGATCCGCTAACCCAAACGCGATCATGACCGTTGAGATCGAAGATCTCAATGCCCTCTACCTTTTGCTAGTTGAAAACTTCTTGAATCAACGCATGGATTAGAAGAAAAATTGGGAAGAAGATTATTGTTTTCTGGCCGTTAGTTTTAGCATAGGCGGCGGTTGAAGAAAACCCTAGCCTTATTTATTTATTTTTATTTTTGTGAATAAAGGGGGGCTATTTATAGAAAATATCGAACACTATTCATTCCGGAATTTCCAAACTTCGATTTACGTGCGGTGATCGGCGTTTCTAGGGTTTATCCCACGTTCCAGACACAATTCAATAGGTTTCAGAAGCTAATTCGATCATCTGTACGAGTTATGGCAATAAACGTTCAATTTAAAATTAAACCGATTAAACGATTTTCTAGGCGTTTTAGCTTGTACTGGACAAACGGTAAATCCGGTTGACACGAAATTTGAAATCTTACAATAATATCACATTACGGATCCGATGAAACTAGTTTCATCGAAATGTGAGACTTTTTGAAAAATGACTATTTTAACTCGACAAATAAATATTAAAACAATTTCGATGTGTTTCGAGCTGCCACCGTCAAACGACAACTCCGATTGCTACGAAAATTGAAATCCGATAATAAAAAACTATTACGGATCCAATGGAACTAATTTCGTCCAATTCTGAGACTGTTTGAAAAATGGCTAATTTCACTAGTCGATTAAATATTAAAGTATTCAATTTTCACAAATTAACTTTTAATTCGATTTTAAAAGTTCTATAACATCATTCTAACTCCAATATGATATAATAAATTTTACAAATCATTTTCAATCACATTAAACCCAAATTTCAATTATTTCTGTAATTTCAATTATTAAATTATCGATTTAATTGTCAAATTAAATCCAATATTCGAAAATAAATTATTCAACTTATATATTTCACTTATTAATATTTAAATTCAATTAAATATTCAAATTTAAATTATCAAAAATTCTGGGTCGTTACAATTTACAGGCCTGATGACATTTATTTCTCTGGTATGCATGTGAAAAGTCTTACAGGAGATTGATTTTGAACTGAGATTAGAAAAAGGGAATGAAGGGGAAAGATAGAAGTTTTTGTAAGTAAATTTAGATTTTATTAAAATTAAAAGAAAATTCAAATAAATGTGACACTTGTTCATTACATTACTTAATTACTTAGCACATGTACTTTTAGAGGTTTATATCTTAACACTTGCATTTATTCATTTTCTTATTATTTAAAAATGATTTTAAAAGCTTTTTATAATAATCTTCCTAATTAATAAATACCTTTGTATATAAATAAATGTTTTTCTAATTTTAAATAAATAAAACTTTGAAAAGAAAATAAAAACCAATCATATTTTGAATAAAATCATATAAAATATTTTAAACTCGTTTTTAAATGTGAATATAAAACTTTTGTTTTGATCTTATTATTAAATAAAAAAATTTCCAAATTTATATAAATAAATTTCCTTTAAAAGAAAATAATAGAAAACAATCTTATTTTAAATAAAAACCTTATCCATATTTTATATCCGAAATATTTTTTAAAATATATATCTTTTAAATTCAAAATTAAAATCCAAATTCAAATTCAATTTAAAATTCAATTTAAAATCAATAGAAATAAATATAAATATTAATTTTGAACAAACACACATTATTAATGCTAAATAATTATTCTATTTAAAATCAATGTAAATACACACACACACACACATATATATATTTAAACACACTTATTAAAT
Source organism: Allium cepa (assembly GCA_030765085.1). Classification (NCBI taxonomy): domain Eukaryota; kingdom Viridiplantae; phylum Streptophyta; class Magnoliopsida; order Asparagales; family Amaryllidaceae; genus Allium; species Allium cepa. Next base: position 435,767,291 of record CM060944.1, read on the forward strand.
TTGAAAACAATAAGTTTATTTAAAATCTATATTTAAATTTTTTTTATACAATAACACAAACGAAATAATTATTCTTATTTAAAAATCAATCTATAATCATACTTTTAAAAACATCTCATTATTAATTAATTGGTTATTTATATTTGAAAATAACAACTTTATCAATTTTAAATAATTTAATTAAGGGATTATCACATTTTAAATTCCTTGGAATTCTAGGATATCACAGGATACAAACTCACAGCTACTACACAGTGGCTATGTGGTCTCTGCAAATAAATATAAAATAAGCATAACACAAATCAGTCACAAATATTCATATCACTAAGGCGGAAACAGATATGAATATATCACATAGAAGTGTACATCAAAGTAGCGGTCATACAAGATCCACTACATCACAAAAGAACCGACACAAGTGCTTAACAAAAGAATATGTATACATCAAGGAGTCTCTATCTCGAATGTATAAAAAAAAACTACTAAGATTAAGTAGTTAGCCAAAAGTCAGAAGCTAGTCTCTGCTAAAAAGTCAAGTGGAAGCACCTGAAACACCTCGGTCCGACCCGAGTATTATTTAAGAAGAAAAATAATAAATGGATCAGTCAAGCTATAAATTATCATATAAGATGAGATATGATAAGAGATATGACAAATATATATGATAACAACAAGAATCATACAATATCTCAAATTTTCTCAAATCACCAAAAAGAATATCATATTCTTTATTTTTACTCACCAAATCACAAATATTGATAAAGCTTATCAATAAAAATCACAAAAATTGGTGAAACAAAATTTCAGAAATCAATAAATAGAAATCCAGAAAAACAAAAAGGGGGAGGCCTATCACAAACGGAAACACGAAAACTCACCAACACGTGTATCACAAACGGAACACTATTCCATGGGTCGCCAACCCATTGAGCCAGTGCAACGACGTAGTACAAAAGTACGCCTGAGGAACCTGAAACTCAAATAAGCCAGAACAATGACGTAGTACAACGTACGCCCGATGAACCAAACTCCATAAAATGTTCAAAAGACCTTGGGTCACTAGTCTATAGAAAATGAGACGAAGCTCCACAGAACGGGGTATAGTCCCCCACATGGACAAAGAGACATCACATATCTCTAGTCTAAACCATAAAATGATCACCTTTGATCAATAAGAAGTGTAAATTACACCAAGCTAGCAAATAAATGAGTTTAGCTTCATGTCCCATAACCACTAGCTTGAAAGTGTTAGGAAATTAAAAAAGAAATGAATGAATGTATGAATGAATGAAGGGTAGAGGAGTAAGGGTATTTGGTAGAAGAGTTTGGGTTCTACTGTTGGGTTAGTGGGCTAGAACGCAACCTAAAGCCCAAGTGAAGATACCAAAATCCTAATCAACTCCAAACATATCGATGTTTACACTCAAACAAGTTATAAACGCCATTTTGAACTCGATGAAAGTTGTAATGACCCGTAATTTTCGATGTTTAAAATTTGTTAATTTAATTAGATTCTGGTAATTAAATCTGGAATAAATAAAAATTTGAAATTTGTAAATGGATTAATAATGGGAATGAAATGTAAGAATGTTAATGCAAGTTAATAAATAACTAATTTAGTGCAATCCCAATAAATTGAAACAATTGTAAGGCTATAATTAATTGTAAATAGTAAATTTGGAAATAAATTCAAAGTTATATGAATTGATGAAATAATGCGCAATAAACTGTATTTTGATAAAGTCAATGTTAGATAACTAATTATAATATTTGTCATTGATAATAAAGTATGAATGTGAATAAATTAGGAAAATGGTGATAAGCATTAGTTGTTTATCCATTTATTTAATCTATTGGATTAGATCTAAATCCATTACACTTAAAGGTAACTAAAACTACGTTAATATGATTTAGTTGATGACTGTGGAAATATTAGGGTAATTGGATATATAGTAATGTTAAATTTAACCATAAGATAATGATTAATTGAATAAAAAGGAATGAGAATCAAGATTTATTAGTTTAAATTTAATAATTGGATTAATTGAAATTAAATGAAATTTAATGTTTGAATATTACGAAAATAGAAAATAAGATGAAATTGAAAAATATTAGTGTACCAAGATATAAACCAATGTTAGTTATATCCTTATTGTAATAAAAGACTTGAATAACAAGGTTTAAAAATTTAATAAGTGGATTTTGGAGTTCTAATTTATAGTATCTAAATTTAATGAAATTGAAAACTAACACTGAGATAGATGAGTTAGTCAACTATAAATTGACAACTAAATTTGTTTAAGTTATTGTAAATAATTAAGAAATCTAAAATGATAGAAATTGGGATTTATTAACTTTGAATTGAAGATTTGATTTAATTAATTTAATTTTAATTTATTTAATTAATTAGAATAATAGCCATTTTGGCCACTGACTCGGGTTTCGACGAAACTAGTTTCATCGGATCCATAATGGTGAATTATTGTAGGATTTCAAGTTTCGTAATGATCAGACTTGTCGTTTGATCGTACCGGCTTGAAACGTCTAGAAATCAATTTAATTGAAATCAATTGAAACCAATTTGAAATAAGCCGATTTTGGCATAACTTCTCCATATGATGGAATTTGGACTTGAAACCTGTTCCATTAAGTTTAAATTATTTGAAAACATCTATTTTGATATATGGGATGACCCATTCTCGTTTCGGAGACAGAACGGGCTGTGGGCTGATATCGTTCAATCAAATCCGATCTGTTCGTTCTATTTTCAACTCTACCTATATATACCTTGTTATAAACCCTAGCCATTCCTCATATTCCTTTGTTTGTACATACAATTTCAATTGCTCCTCCTCATTCCAACGGAAGACAATACCTAATCCCCAATTCAATTACAAATCAAAACTCCAAATCAAAAATTTAAATTCCTCAAAACCATAACAAATTATATACATCTTGAAGCTCTTGAAGAGCGCATCTCAACTCCATGATTTGTTTTTCAATTCGATACGCCGTTTGTCCAAAAATTGAGAATGAACCATGGGCGTTCATATTGGATTTTTGATGATCTAACGGTGGATCGTCAACCGTTGGTCGATCGGGGAGTGGCGTTGGGAAGAGGATGGAGAGCAGACCGTGAGGTGACGTTCGTTTGTCTTAGATGGCCCTATAGTCGTTGAAATTTTTGGTGGTGCGTCGTGAATGAGGGACGGTGGCTAGGCCACATGACGCGACCGGAACTGGCATGGCTAGGTCGTGAGGTCGGTCGTGGTCGAGATGAGGGGTGGTGATGTTGGATCGGGTTAGAGATGATCGTGGTGGCATTGTTTTCCAATGGAAAGCGGTGGCATGTTCGATTACCGCATGCGTTAGATTTGCTGAGGCAACGCTAGGGTTTCCGCCACTATTGGTAAGTGACATGGCAGAATTCCATTCGACTTCTATTTTACTTAATTTAAAATTTAACTCAAATGTTCTAACTATCATTTTTTTACATACGAACTCGGATTTCGGCAAGGTTTGATCCGTTGGGATCGTATCAAAATTCCGGACATTCTGACGCTAGTTTGGACGAATTCTGAGACCGTTTAAATTTGGGGTTTAAATTGGATTTAAATTCAATTTAAATTCAAAAGGTGAGTGTTTTAACCGACTCACAACTTCTAAAATTTCTTATGTTTGTTAAATTAAATTATGATGTGATTAGAAATTTATTCATGATTGTTTGGAATATTTTGAATCATCACCTCAGTTTATTTGAATTTATTTGGATAAAATAGTTATTTAATTTATTATTGAATATAAACTGCCAGTAAATACCTGTTATTTATTATCTGTTCTATATTGATGTTATTGATTGAATTGGATGATGATTGTGATAAATGTTTGATGATTGATATTGAATGAATGGATGTTGTATTTTATATTGTTATAAACTTCAAGTTGTTATGGATTTTTATTTCATTCGGGATTGCGGTTTGAAATGATATGTAACTGTATTTATATTTTAAATTGCGGATTGAAATGATAAATATCTGTATCACTTGACCATAGGGTAGAAAATTATATACAGACACCGTGATCTATATATACAAATATTTTGAAATGATTTCTATGGTTTGTAAAGGAATATATGGTTTTAGATAAATATTGATTTTAGATATTTTATAAATGTTATTTTATCCTTGATTTTAAGCTATGAATACTTTTTTTTAATATAGAATAAACTTAATAATAAGTTTGATTTTATTAAATATAATATGGTTAAGTATTTAAATTTTATTTCAATATAGAGTTTATAATGATTTAAATGAAATAAGGTTGAAAGATAAATTTGAGATTTATTTAAAACTGAATTTATTTAAGAATTAAAATCAAATAAGCTTGATGTGAAATTTATTAAATTTGAAATTTTAGAAGGTATGATTTTTATAACTTGATTTTTGTTTTAAGGCGAATTAAACGAATATTTCAAGTATAAATAAATTGAAGGAAATATTTAGTTATTTGTAATTTTAGTTTTATTTAAATGATAATGGATTGATTATGTAAATTATTTCAAAACTAAATAATAGAAAATTGAATTGTTGAATCGTAATGAGCAACTTAGTTTTGAAATTGATGAATACTTAAATTTGAAATATATTGAATTGAAATGGTTTATTCTATGGATCAAATCTGTTTTGAAATCGACATAAATTGGAATTGTTTATTTGGAAACTGAATCGTATTGAAATTTATGATTTGGGATTTGGTTAAATATAAAATTTTGGAATTCGAGTTGTTTTGGAATTGATTTGCGAAATTGAAGAAGCTATTTATTATATAAAGTATTTTAATATTTAAACCATTTATGTGATTAAAGTCATGTTTCAAAGTTACGAATTTCAAAGTATTATGATTTGAAAGTGTTATAATTTCAAGTGTTTGGTTTCTAACTGTATAACTTTGAAAGTGCTATGATTTTGGAAAAAGGATATATTTGAAATAAAAATGATATTATATTGATTTGGGTTTTTATAAAAATGATATCATATTGACTTGGCTTTTGAAATGGAAATGATATTGTGTTTATATGGTTTTGAAATGGATATTATATTCTGGTTTGAAGTATAATTATTTTGAAATGACCGTAGTGTTATAATAACGTTTGGTTGTTAAGGAGACCGGGATCGGAAGTTGTCATATTCTCTGCCAACTCCGAAAACCACTTTAACAACCGTGTACGCGGTGGAGATTCCAGAATGAAGTAGGATGGCGGCGACGTTTCTTTAAGATATATACATGGACCCGACTCCCGTGAGTTGGCATAAGTTGGCTAAAACAGGAGCGATCGACGGGCTAAGAAGGTAGCACCTTTTATCGGACACACTCTTTCGATACCATTCTATTACTTTGTGATTGATTGGACCCTTTTGATTTTGGGGGTGTGGCTCGAGGTGGGCGGTAGTAGCTGCTACGTGTTACTACCTGTCCGGAAGCGTAATTGGTATATCTACCCTGGCATTGCCTGGTTGTGCTGTGTCACCTACCCTTGCGCACCTTGTACGATTTTGGTTTTCTCCCGTATCCCATGGAGTATCCTCTGGTGGCTTTCCGATCAGGAGGGACTATGATACTGGATGGACTACTGGGACTATTACGTGTTAAGGGGCAGATTGGGTAACTCCTTAACGCTATTTAAAAGTAAGTTTATTTTAATATAGACATTGTTATAATAGCATATATTACTACATAGTAAATAGTTTAACGGATCCTTAGGAGATGTGAATCCCGAGCATCTCTTAAGTTACTGCACTCACATTAGACACTGGATAGGAGATGTCAAATCCCGTAACATCTCTGATGCCGTTCCACTCATATTTATTTCTGTTGATTTAACTCACATAAGATCTTTTAGTTCTGATTCGAGTGTTTTGTCTTTTCAATTTGCTCGGGTCAGCCTGAGCATTTCAGGGTTTGAAGACCTTACCTCTAGAGGATGAAGAGGAAGATTGTATTACCATATCTATTATATTCTTCCACTACATTCATATTGTTCTGCTGCATTGTTATTTATTATTCTCTAGTATATGTAACTCTGATTCTATATTGTATTAGTAAAATCAAATGTTTTGTAAACAGTTTCATGAATTGTTATTTGATTATTATATTTGTCATTCCGCTGTAAGAATCTGTTTTGTTTTGTTTCTTTCTTCCTTTTTCTTATTCATCCCAATAACAATTCGCCCTTTTGTATGGTTTGAGTCAGACGTGTGTGGTTTATCTTCGATTTAAAAACGTACAAAAAAGCGGGCTGTTACATTTGGTATTAGAGCTTTGGTTTAGCGATAAACCTTAGCTTTGTGGGGTCTGACTCTTTATTAATAGGGTATTAATACCCTATGATGAGTCACTGAGTGTATATATATGAGAGAGCGTATTTGTTAGTGTTATAAAAAGTTTTTATATTGTGTTAATTTGTTCTGTTTTGTATTTATAAATTCTGGTTGGTGCATAGGACGCTATGACATCAATAGGGATTTCTAAACACTTAATAGGACAGACCGACACAATATTTGTTTCGAATATAGGTGAATGAAATCATTTTGCCTATTATATTTTCTATATATAAAAGGAATTTTTATAATGGTTATATATGGTTGTAATATATTGGTCGTTAGGTAGTGAAATTTATAAATATTGATTGGAAATAAGATTTGAAGAAAATAAAATAAATGAAAATTGAAAATTTTAGAACTTAAGTTCTGGGATTTTGAAAATTTCTTTCAAAGAACTTTGGAATATAATAATATTGTTTATAAGTATTTTCTGATATAAATATTTCAATATAAATTGAAAGAATTATTTTAAAGAAACTTTGGAAAGAAATAAGTTCTGTACTCCCCTCTATGTCGTTGGGAAATAATTTCGGTGATGAGTACACGCATCATCGATATTCATTTTCGGGTTTCAAAGTGGGAAGACCACTGTAATAGTTTTTCTACAGATTTATTTTGATAAACAAATATAAATTCCAAATTGTTTTAAATATAATTGGATATATAAGTTGTAAGTATATATATTTATATATTATTTTAAAATGATTTGAAATTTAACCCGGTATTTAGTTCTTAAGTTTCCGTTAATTAATAGTTTCAATTATTTTAGTGAAATGGAAACGAACTAATTAATAATTAAAACCCTTGGTATCATATAAAACAAAGGATATTATTATGGAACATTAAGTTAATTTAAAAGAAATAAAATAAACTAGTGTAACTTTTAATTACATCCTTAAAAGCATATATATAACTTACCAATGTTGAAAGTCCTAATGTTTAATAAGAAAATGTAATGGATATTATACAAGTAAAACTTGAAGTAGTGAAAGTATTCAATGAAATTCTTTATAAATAAGAATTTGATGTTCTAGTTGTTATAAACATAAGTATAATTGAAATACTACTAATTTAATATAATAGAAAGGTAAGTATTATAAATAAATGATTATAAACTTAAGTAGATGAATTGATATGCTAAGAAATTGAATTAAACATGAATACTATAAATAAATGAATGTAAATAAATAAAATAAACACTGAATGAATGAATGGAAATAAAAATTTGTAAGAAGTAAATGCAAATTAAAAGATGAATCATTATATGAATGAAAAGGAGTTTAAAAGAAAAATGCTATGAAATTGAATTAATAAGAATGAACTTGATCTATTATTTGAAATGGTTGTTTTTTTGTTTTGGTTTATGAGTTGTTTGGGTAAAAGATACTTTTAATTACTCAGATGTATGAATAATCTATTGAGTTTTATCTAAGACTGTTGAGTAAATGGAATACTTCATAGTTATTTGTCATTTTATGTGATTTAAAGTGTCTTAACCCAAACAAACCAATTGTTTTGTTTCGCTTGAATGGTTGATTTGTATATGATGTGTATGCTGTTGGTTGCGAATGATTGTTGTTTATATTAATTTATTTGTTAGTGGTTGAAACAACTTTAATGTTTAATTTTATATAATTATTAACTCCTTTTGGATTATATAAGTGAAATACAGGTTATGGAAGCAATTGCTACTGCTTTTGGTTTCATAACTAGACGTTGTTTGGCCGACAAATAAGTACGTTTCTGGATTACGGTTTTCTAGCAATGTTATATTTTTTTCCCGTTGTTGGGTGTATTATTATGAGCTATTGTGATATATATTGTTATATTTGATATTATATTTTCCCTCGAGCCTCTCCGTACAAAGGAGGCTCTGCCGAAATTTTTCGTGAATTTTGGACTTAGCAAATTTTATGAAATGTTTTCCAAAATTTTTGTTACCGGAATATAAAAGGATTTAATGGTTATGAATTGATAAATTTTATTTAAATTATTAAATTTTGTGAATTTATCTGGTTATAAATTTAATATTTTTTAATAAGATATATGATTACTTCATTCCTTCTTTCCCTCCTTTTTTCTTTTCGGGGACGAAAAGTTTTGAGTGTGGGAGAGTGTAATGACCCGTAATTTTCGATGTTTAAAATTTGTTAATTTAATAAGATTTTGGTAATTAAATCTGGAATAAATAAAAATTTGAAATTTGTTAATGAATTAATAATGGGAATGAAATGTAAGAATGTTAATGCAAGTAAATAATAACTAATTTAGTGCAATCCCAATAAATTGAAACAATTGTAAGCCTATAATTGATTGTAAATAGTAAATTTGGAAATAAATTCAAAGTTATATGAATTGATGAAATAATGTGTAATAAACTGTATTTTGATAAAGTCAATGTTAGATAAGTAATTATAATATTTGTCGTTGATAATAAAGTATAAATGATATAAAATTAGGAAAATGGTGATAATCATTAATTGTTTACCCATTTATTTGATCTATTGGATTAGACCTAAATCCATTGCAATTAAACATAAATAAAAACTATGTTAGTATGATTTAGTTGATGAATGTGGAAATATTTGGGTAATTCGATATATAGTAATGTTAAATTTATCCATAAGATAATGATTAATTGAATAAAAAGGAATGAGAATCAAGATTTATTAATTTAAATTTAATTATTGGATTAATTGAAATTAAATGAAATTTAATGTTTGAATATTACGAAAATAGAAATTAAGATGAAATGAGGAAATATTAGTGTACCAAGATATAAACCGATGTTAGTTATATCCTTATTGTAATAAAAGACTTGAATAACAAGGTTTAAAAATTTAATAAATGGATTTTGGAGTTTTAATTTACAGTATCTGAATTTAATGAAATTGAAAAATAACACTGAGATTGATGAGTTAATCAACTTTAAATTGACATTTAAATTTGTTTAAGTTATTGTAAATAATTGACAAATCTAAAATGATAGAAATTGGGATTTATTAACTTTGAATTGAAGATTTAATTTAATTAATTTAATATTAATTGATTTAATTAATTAGAATAATAGCCATTTTGGCCACTGACTCGAGTTTCGACGAAACCAGTTTCATCGGATCTGTAATGGTGAATTATTGTAGGATTTCAAGTTTCGTAATGATCGGACTTGTCGTTTGATCGTACGGGCTCGAAACGCCTAGAAATCAATTTAATTGAAATCAATTGAAACCAATTTGAAATAAGCCGATTTTGGCATAACTTCTCCATAGATGGAATTTGGACTTGAAACCTGTTCCATTGAGTTTAAATTATTTGAAAATATCTATTTTGATATATGGGATGACCCATTTTCGTTTCGAAGGTAGAACGGGCTGTGGGCCGATATCGTTCAATCAAATCTGATCCGTTCGTTCTATTTTCAACTCTTCCTATATATACCTTGTTATAAACCCTAGCCACTCCTCATATTCATTTGTCTATACATACAATTTCAATTGTTCCTCCTCATTCCAACGGAAGACAAAACCTAATCCCCAATTCAATTACAAATCAAAACTCCAAATCAAAAATTTAATGTGACGATCCAGAATTTTCAACGATTGAAATTGGAATATTTAATTTATTTCAAATATCTGAATTGTTAATTTAACTTGAATTTCAAGTATCACCTTTTATTTGACAATTAGATTATTGAATTTAATTTATTGAAGGGGTAAAAAAATTTGTGTGTTCAATTTTAAGCTGATTAAAAATATTTCAAAGGCTTAAAAAATTTGTTTTGAGGATACTGAAGATAATGGAAGCTTCAGAATTGAATTCGAAAGTGATTTATTCAGTTATGAATATATATCGTTTAAATCCATATTTAAAAATAGCCTTCCGAGGCATAGTCTCGGAATTCAACGTAACCAGTTCCATTGGATCCGTAATATTGTATTATTACCGGATTTCAATTTTCGTAGTGTTTGGAGTTATCGTGTGATCGTACAATAAGCAAACGCGTTGAAAATTTTATCGAAATTTAATTTAATAACTGGTCCAAAAAGCTATATTCTCTATACAATCGAATTTGGACTCGGAACCTTTTCCATTGCGTTCGAAATAGGCATATAACATTATAAACGCCTGGCGGAACGCCTCGATTGGAGATCAAAGTTTTGAATTGCGTTTATCGAAGCTATTTGAATTTAAATTAAAATTAAAATACATATATTCACATATATGGGCAAGTAGACACTTGAGGAAAATTTGAACACGTGTTCCTTTTATTCTGTGAAATTTTTACATGCGTTCGTTGAAACAAATTTGTGTTAGGCCTTCCCCTTTTTATGATTTAGACTAGCGATTGTGCGATGTCTTTTTGTCTACGAGGGAGACTAAACCCCGTTTGTGTGATGTTGCGACTCACATATGTGGGGTAGCGCCCCACGGTCTTCGGACCATTCGTGTGTCAAAATTTAATGGTTAGCCACCATGAGATAGCGTCTCGTCTTGTGATACCAGTGTGGTGAGTTTTCATACTCCCGTTTTGTGATAGGCCTCCCCTCCTTTTTTTTGTGTTTTCTGGATTTCTTGTGTAGATTTCTAGAATTTGTGATTTCTGGATTTCATATGTTGATTTCTGGAATTTATGTGTTTCATCACTTTTTCGTGATTTTCGTTGATATGTTTTATCAATCTATGGGCATTGGCGAATTTGCGTGTCATCACCTTTCAGGGTGAATTTGGATCTTTGAGAAGATTCTTGAGATGTTGTTTGATCTCTTATTGATCTTCATTTTTCATGCTTATTATAGTATGTTTTATGGTTATTATACGTTCATGCTCGCGTGTAGGTAAGTTTTCATGCTCCTGTTCTCGCTTTGCGTTACACGTGCTGATGAGTTTTCATGCTCGCGTGTAGGTGAGTTTTCATGCTCCTGTTCTCGCTTTGCGTTACACGTGCTGATGAGTTTTCATACTCGCGTGTAGGTGAGTTTTCATGCTCCCGTTCTCGCTTTGCGTTACACGTGCTGGTGAGTTTTCATGCTCGCGTGTAGGTGAGTTTTCATACTCCCATTCGAGTTTTCATACTCCCGTTCGAATTTTCATACTCCCATTCGAGTTTTCATACTCTCATCTTGTGATTTTTTTGGATTTCTTGTGTAGTCTTCTGGAATTTGTGCTTCACAAATTTTCGTGATTTCTATTGATATGTTTTATCAATTTTTGTGCATTGGTGAATTCGTGTGTCATTGACTTGTTATGAATACAAGTTTAGGGTATGATACCCCTTCCTATCTTTGAGAAGATTCTTATGACATTTTTGATGAATGAAAATTCATTGGTATTATATTTTGATGCCAATTATTTCGATGAAATTTTGACGTATTAACTTCAGTATCCGTCAATTTTAAAACGGATTTTCAAGCGGTTATCCCGCAATTCTGATTTTTGTTGTCCGTTTTTACGGTACTTTGAGAAGTGCAATTTCCTTATCAAAATTGCTATTGATATTGCTAATTTAATCACGTGTTTTCAAAATTCGTTATTTTTCAAAGTTGTTTCAAAAATATAAATTAAAATTGTTTTCAAAAATTTTACAGTTTACGCTTTCAAAAGAATGAGGAAGTGATTTAAACGTTTCAGCAAAATCAAGGACTATGACCCCTTTCTTTTACTGATTCGCTTAATTCCGGACTTGTCCGTTTGAGAATGTGAAATGTTATTTTTTAGAATACACAATTTTGCACTTTCAAGGAAACAATAAAGAGATTTAAATGATTTAGCAAAAGTACGGAGTATGAAACCATACTTTTACTATTTCAGTTAATTCCGGACTCGTTAATTGAAATATTTATGATTTCTGATTATCGTTTTTGATAATCGGATATTTGTGTTTCTAATTATCGCTTGTGATAATTAGATATTTTGACTTCTGATTATCGTTTTTGATAATCGGATATTTGTATTTCTGATTATCGTTTTTGATAATCAGAATTTGTGAGATTTAATTATCGTTTGAGATAATTAAATAATTGTGATTTGAGATTTGATTATCTTTTGTGATAATTAGATATTTGAGGTTTGATTATCGTGTTTGATAATTAAATATTTGTTAATTTGATTACCGTTTGTGGTAATTAAATATTTGTCGATTTGATTATCGCTTGAGATAATTAAATATTTCTCGATTTGATTATCATTTGAGATAATTAAATATTTCTCGATTTGATTATCGTTTGAGATAATTAAATATTTTTCGATTTGATTATCTCGAATATTTGTGATTTCTGATTATCGTTTTTGATAATTAGATAATTTCTAATTTTGCAGATTTTAAAGTTCGTGTTTTCTACTTATCTGCTAGATAACTAGATATTTGCAGTTTTGCGATTTGCGAATTTTGTTTTCTAATTATCTTTGTTGATAATTAGATATTTCTGTTTTGTGAATTTTGAATTCTAATTATCTAATTGATAATTGGACATTGCTGATAATTGCGTTCATTCAGTTTTGTTGATTTCTGATTATCAATTTGATAGTTATATTTTGTTGAGAATTGTGAATTTCTTTTATGAAATTAAAAGATTTCTTTGATGTTTGAATTCTCTACCTTTATTTTTCTAGCTTAACAAATTTATGTTAGAAAATTTATTGTTAATGACGACTTTAATTATGAAAATTGCGGGGACGCAATTTTTATAAGGAGGGGAGTCTGTAACAACCCGGTATTTTGTAATCTTTAATTATCGTCAAAATGACGAATTAATCCGTTTGATTACTGTTATTGGAATTAAAGTCAATTTGATATTCTCTTTAGGTTGTAAAATTCTCTAATAATAATTTTGTTAAATGCTGTTTGGGTTTTTAAAATGGGGAGAAATTCTTTTGGTAATTTGTTTAGTTGAGTAGGCTTTAAAATTTTTAATGGTGGCCCAATTAAAAACTTTGCCGTGACAATTTTCTAAAGAAAATAACCCGTTTCCCCAATTCGTTTTCCCTCTTTCGAAAACCTAGGTCGAACGAAAGAAATAATGGTGGCCACGAAGTTTCCTTCGTTCGTTCGTCTTGGCTTCATTCTGGTTTAACTTCGATCGTCGTTCGAAACTAGGGCTTCACGATTCTTCGAATCGCGACCGATTAAAGGTGAGACTTTCTCACATCTAATTCACTCAAAATATGAGATTTCGTTCGTTTTTGTTTTCGTGGTCATCTTTGTTTCGATATTGGGTTATTGACTATGTAAATTCGTATATGTGGTGATTTTGGCTTCACTTGATTTGGTAGGTTCGATTTCTTTGTTGGCTTCGACTTCGACTTCGTCGATTTTTATCTGATGGTTTGTGGGTTCGATTTCGTTGTTCGAAGTTCTGTCTCGTTTCGATTTTGTTTATTTGGGTGGTGTTCGAATTCATATATTTCGTGATTTTTTTTGGGTTCCACGGTTTGGGTTGTGAATTTCTGGTGACTTCGGTCAGTAGATGTTTTTGCTTTGGTCACGTTGCAGTGTCATTGCTTATGTATTCATGTATGTATATACATTATTTGATATGTATATATGTGCATTCGAATTCGCACTGCTTGCTCTTGAATTTATTGAGCTCGGTTGTTGTTCCTTGTGGCATTGTATAAGGCTGGAAGTTCACTTTCGTTTTTCTTGTTCACTGAACTGTTAGCCTATGAACTGATATTTGGTGGTTCCACTGATCCATTTTTGTTGAACTCTTTTGCACTGTGCTTGATGGAATTTGGTCCGATCACTTCTCTGTGCTCAGTATCACAGGATGTTGATTTCTTTTGTGATTTCAATCACTGTCTTGCGATGTTGTTTCATTTTTTTATTGTATATACATATGTGTATTTTCCAGATTTTTAATAACTCTGAGCTGCCTTTTGCTCAGGTGTTCATGTATATATGCAGTCACGTATGATATGTATATACGTTGTTGGGATCATTTTATTGATAGGCTTGTTCTTATTTTTGTGCGTCTTCATATACGTGCATACATACTATGGTATGTGTGCATGCATATGTTCTTGAGTCTACTCTTGTGGTTTCACTGCGCTTGACTTTGAGATGCTGTTAGAGCTACGAAGACTTTTCATATCTTTTGAAGTGGATTTCATCTATTTTTGTAGTAGTCAATGTAGTCGTTGTAGGATGATATGTACTCATGTATATTAGTCGATAATGTACTTGTTTATATAACTTCCAGAGTCGACTGTTGTAGTTGTATCATATGTATTGTGTCAAATGTATTGTAACTGACATCAGTTATTATATATATGAGACTCTTTGTTCTATCTATGTTCCGCACTTATATTATCTGTGTTATTATTATATATTTTGTCCTAGACTATTATAGCCACTTTGTAGTATTTGAGTTTGCATCGGCATGTCGAATTTCCTCCTGAAATAAAATCCATGTTTTACTATCTGACATATCGGTGTTCGCACAAGGCAATTACATGGATGGTCGCTCCTCAACAGCCTTATTCTCCGTGCTAGTTGACAGCACTACACCGTAGTGTTCTTGGCTAGCGCGTGTATAGAGGTGGGGCGTCACATTTTTCGTGCCAGATGATCTAAAAAAATAATAATATACGAACAAAGAAACAAACCTCTCAGCTTCGTTTCAAAATCAAGTTTATGGCTGCACTTCCTACTTCGATTCAAATTAAGCAAGCCTCTCCCTCTTCAGTTCGAAATCGTGAATTTAGAAAAGAATTAAATTAGAGAAAAATATATAATAAAAATGGCCGTTCTCTTCGTTCCCAGTACAAGTCGAAGCCGAGTTCAAAGTCATCTCAATCTTCTAGATCGAGCATCTGGCGATCGCGATTCAAGGCGCAAGGTCGATGCAGCTAGTAGATGGAGGTGGCGATGTCGCATTCGAGCTTGGTGGCGGTCGCATGGAACTGAGGCATGGGCAAGCCGAAGATTTGGGTTCTGAGCGATGGCGAGGGCGATGGTCTGGTCAATGACAAATCTGGTGGTTGCGCGAGTATGGGCGAGGTGATGTTGCGATCGGGGGAGTGGGTTGTTTGATTTGCCGTAGACGTTGGCGGCCATGGTGACACTTAAACGAGGTTCGTGAGTGGCTCGGTGTCGAGCGTGGGTGTGTGGACAATAAGGTAATTTAGTTCATTTTATTTTTGTATTACGAAGTTTTAAACCTTTAGTTTAAAATTGTATAGATAAAATAGCAGAGATAAAATTAAAAGCAGTTCTGTAAATTTATATATAGGTAAGTAGAAATAAATTTCAGATAGTTAAAAAAACAAAATATGTAGTAAACAGGAAATATATGTTTTAAGATTTTGAATGTCGGAAGTTTATATAAAGACTAGATTTTTAAAATCTATTATTATTTTTACAAGTATATGTGTAGATACGGAAGAATATATGTATGTATGTATGTATGTATGTATATATATATATATATATATTTCAAGTTGAAAACTAATTTAAGGAAATTAACTTGTTAAAATTAGCTTATTTAATGATTTAAGAGATTTTTGTAAAAGAAAATTAATAGCTTGTTTTAAATAATGTATTATAAGTAATTTACTTGTTTAATAAAATTATGTATTTATTTTAAATTACTAAAGGATTTTCAAAGGGAATTTAATTTAAAATTTGTAAATTACGAGTTAAAATTAAAATTTAAAATAAATTTATTAAACAATAATTAATTATTCGATTTGTTTGATTATTAATAAAATTATATAATTGTTTATACAAGGTCAAAATTGCAAAAAAACAAGCCGGAATGGAAATGGGTTGCGTGCGTAAGTAAAAGGTGAGATCTTCTCACTCAATTGGAATTTCCAGTTTAACTTTAAATAGTTAAATTTAAAATTGTTGATTGTGTGCTTGGATGATAAATTATTATCTGTTGTATTGGATTAGACCCTATGCACTGCATAATAGTGGATGATATTATATATAAACTCATATACTGCGATATTTCACCTCAAAGTGGAATTGGTATTGTATATGTATTTGGAGTGATTGATTTCCCGCATTATATAGCGGATGAGACCCTATGCGCCGCATAATAGCGGAATCCCATATACCGCGATATTCCTCCTTAAAGTGGAATTGGTATTTGATTGTTGTGCTAACATCTGTGGATGCATGGAAACATGTTGGGGGATCCAACTGGATTCCTCAAATATTTGAATTAGTTTCAATACTGTGTGTCGATTATTTATAATCTGTGTGCGATTGAAATCGTTGAAGGCTATAGTTTAGCCGAATATATTTTTTGTATCGTAGGATACCAGAAATAAATAAAATTGGATTTTTAAAATTCAAGTTGAAAATTTATAGTAAAATTTATTTTTGAGAACTTGACAAATTTAAAAGAAGGAATTTTAAAAGGATAAAGTTTTATTTTTGAATCCTATTGAATAAAATTCCAAAATATGGGAAAAAGGCTTAATAAATGGATTTCGGGTAATATTATTCAAAGGTTGAAGAATTTATTTAAAATACAGATTTTAAATAGTTTGAAAGAAATAAAGAAATTTATTTCAAAAGAAAATCAATTTGGAATTTGATTTTGTGTTTGAAAATAAATTTTTGGGAAACCGATTTGAAATTGATTTGGTGTTTAAAAATAAACTTTGGAAAATCAATTCTGAAATCGATTTGGTGTTTGAAATAAATGTTTGAAAAATCAATTTGGGATTTGATTTGGTATTTGAAATAAATTTGGAAATCAATTTGAAAATTGATATGGTGTTGATAGTGAATAGAATCGATTTGAAAATCACATATCAGTGGATTTTTGAAAATTTAAACTCACAAAAGGAATTTTATAAAAGAGAGGAAAATTTGTTTTAAAAATAAATATTGTTTTATTTTTAAAAGCGTGGAAAGGAATTTATGGATTTGGAACGTAAATTTAAAATAAATCCAGAAAGATTTGTAAATTGATTTGAATGAACCATTTTAGAATGGAAGGTGTACTTTCCCTGGAAAGCCGAGTATGTTTTCAATATAGTTTATAAATATAAATTAAAGTTGTAAAGATGGTTCTAAGGAAAGAATATTTTGGAGAAATTATCTACTTGGGTTATTTTGAAAATCTTTAAAGTAACGATTTATTTTAATTAATTATAGAAGTGATTATTTAAAGTTTTAATTGATAGTTGTTTTAGAAAATGGATATTTGAATAGTTATACCCTATCTATTAATTTTATTTTAAAATTAGTCTGGACTTGAATTTTTATATGAGATATTAGTATAATATTTCCATAATTAATGTTTTAAATAAAGTGTTTTAAAATAGTTTTTATTCTGAATGTTTCCAAGTATATATTCTGGATAAGTAATTTAAGTTATTTTGAAATATTCGAACTCGGCGAATTTTTCAGTGGAATTAGATAAATATTTGGAAATTTATTCCACATGTGGAAACTGATTTGAAATTTGTTTTCAAAGAATTGAAATTTGGGAAGTGATTGGAAATTTGTTTTCAAATAGTTGAAGTGTTAAAATTTTATCTTGCGAAGATATTTTGAAAATAAACAATTGTGGGAAAAATTATTTAATCTTGGTGATTGTTGTGAATGTTAATTGATAGTTAAATAACCAACTATCAATATTGGCCTTTAATGGCATTTGAATTTCGATGCGACCGGGGATCGGATTCCAAATGGATATTCGAAAACCACATCAAACCTTTGTGGTTGTGATGGACCTTTTGTTTAAAATATCAAAGTGGAAATTTATTGTGATTTATTTGAAATCTGAATGAACACTTATTTTTAAAATAAGCGCTCATTATTTAGATTAGCCGGGAGAGGACTTTGTGTCATAAAACCCATTCCGAATAATGATACGACGAAATGGGATTGCATTTGAAGATGGTGTTGAAGATCGGGTATTTTCCAAAGTGAAAGGATTACCTGTCGAATGTCTCTGCACCAAGTTGCTCTAGTATAGAGATTTTATCACCCTTTGTGATGGGGATTCCGGAGGTGATTAGTGAATATCCAGATTTGCAAGGGCTTCTTTGAAGTGCCTTCAGTTCCGCTCGATCCCGGAACGGACTTGTATGGATGTGTGTCTGACATTACACTTTGAGATATAAAGCTGATTTCTATCAAATACAAATCTGTTGGTGGCGGAGAATTTATTCTCTCAGCTTAACACCCTTCTCTGAGATGTATGAGTTCAGAGGTTATGTAGTTGATGGTTATAGTGATGTACTCCCAATTTGGTAATGTGGCATATGAAGTGCTGCTGAACATTTGTTGATCGAAGCATGGATTTTGCGAAAAGCGTAGCTTTGTGGACGAGACTTCATCGAACCTCATAACCCGAAAATGGTCGAAACAGGAATGCTGCTGCAAGACAATTTAGGGATAGCGCCCTCAGGGCATGTCCATTTCCTTATGGAAAAGGGTGGTATCATGGTATGGAGCCCAAATACTTAACTTATGTGGTTACTGCAAATTTATTGCTTTGTGGTTGTTGCTTTGTGGTTGTTGCTTTGTGGTTGAGGATCATCTGATAAAGGTCGATAATGACCGGGGATGGCATACTTGTGGTAGTTACTCATGTTATAGCTGTAATACAGCGTGGGGTAACTCGGCCTTGTGTTGGCAGAGATCCCGTTAGGTTATCGGGGACGTCTCTCCAGAGGCGTTCCATTTCGGTGTAGGAAGTTCCTTTGCCTAACCATTGTTGGAAATTCAAAGAAACAATACGCACCCTGTACGGTTTTAGTTGTATAACCTGCCATGGAATGTGGCGGTAACCTGCTATTAAACATGGTAGCTTTAGTAGGCATACAATAATAGTTGTATGCTGGCTAAGATTAATATTATACTTTCGAAATGTTTTCTGCACTTTGCACTAATGATAATAGTAAAAAGGATTTTGCGTGTCAAGCATGTTTGACTATCATAAGGAGAAATATCCTCCAATTCTGCGTTTGCATTGTGTGTGTGGTGGGAGGCCTTATGGTAGTTTCATTTTCCAAAGGCATGGCAGATTTTATTTTCATTTCTTTGTGAAAATAACTTTTTTTAAGATCTCACATTAGTCCCATGACTTACCTGAAGTTTATTATTCCCTTTCTAAACTCTGGGTGCCCACAATTTTCCACACGGGCAGCCTAGAGTCAAGTTATCATTATTATGGACCGAAGTCTAGAAGTATGCTGTGGAGATCAGGAGTTGAAGCTGGATGGCAAGGCGTATCATCTATACTATGTCTTATACGTTGCTTTTGGGTTAGTGCAAAGTCAGTTTTCATGTACGCAAGTTCTAATGAATGCCAATGTTATGCTTTGTGTTGTTGTAAACTCTAATAATGTGATGTATGTAAAAATGATACAGTTCTTTGTTTTAAAGATATTCATTTATCTATTATATGTTGTTCCGTTGCGAAAAGTGAGATTCTATTATTGTTTCTGTTTCTTCTTCTATCTTCTTCTTCTTTAACCCTAACGGTTTGGTTTTCCGACATTCGATTGTGCGGCATTTGATACGGTGGACGTATTAATGTCGACTTTTGGGCGTCGAAAAATTGGGTCATTATAAAGTGGTATCAGAGCAATTGGTTAAGCGACAACCCTGACTCTGGTGGGGATTACTCATTAGAGATAGAGTCAGTAGTACTCTAGAATGAGTTTGAGTGTAATAATAGATACGAGCGCGTATTTGTTAGTCAATATAAAATTGTTTTATATTGTGTTGACTTATCGGTTGATTGTTTATAGATTCTGGTCGGTGCAGTTTGGCCAACTGTATCGATAGGAGTTTCTAGACTCTCAAACAAGATAAACCGACACAGTATTGTTTTAAAATTGGGGAAATGAGATAATTTTACCCAAATTATTTTTGTATAGAAAAGAAATCATTTTCCATAAATTATTATAGTATATGGTTGCTTGTTTGTTAGGAAATGATAATATGAAATTATTATCATAAGAAATTGAAATCGTAACCAAAAGCTAAGAAATAAATTCATATACAAATGAGATTTGTAAATATAAATTGTAATTGTGATTTATAATTTGAAATGGAATTCCAGAGAAACGTTTTAAAAAGAATTGAAAGGGTTTGAAAATTTTGAAATTTTGGTGAAAGGTTTAAATCTCTTTTTGGTTTGAAAATGGTTTTCATAGGTTTTGGAAATTTTTTTGAAGGGATAAAAGCACTAAACTCTTTTCGGTTGTTGGAAAATAACTTCGGTGATGACTGCAGCACCATCAATGTTCATTTTCGAGTTTCCAAGAGAGGAATTGCTGCCAAATGGTTTTAAAAGGAAGTTGTTTGCAAACTGGGTTTGGTTTTGGAAATTCAAAAGAAAATTTAAATTGATTTCAAAAATGGTTTTGAAATATTGGAAAGACTGTGGAATCTAATAAAAATAGCTATGGAATAAAATTTATTTTATTCGCATAGGAATTTGATCCATAATTCGAGCACAGAATTTCGAAATAGTTATATCGATCCGAGTTGGGATTTTTCACTCGATTTTCGACGGCGAACCCTGATATGGATTTTTGTTTGATTCTACAAATTTTCTATCATAGTTTACTGCTATGCAAGGAGAATGACGGTTTCTGATCAAGAAACCAGATCTGAGTCCGCACTAGGAAGTCGGGTGGACGATACTAGTTCGGAAGTGAAATTGTGTGATCAAGTAAGCGATCGGATTTGATATTGCGTACGAATGATATAAGTACATCGTACGGATTTGAATGTAACAAATATTCAAACTTTTGTAAAGGAATGTGCAAAATGATAAGCAGGATATATAGGTGTGTTAAAAGGAAAAGGAATTGGGATTTTGATTTCGAAGGTAAGAATTTAAATTGCTCGACAAAAAGGTATGTATTGGAATTTCAGTGTGAAATTTGATGATTTTCTTGCCCAGCCACTTGGCCTTTTGTTTTCTTTTGAAATCTGAGGGCTCGTGGTGCCATTTTGTAGTCGTACCGAACTAGCCGCACAAAGGAGATGCTGGCGAAATTTTTCAAAAATTTAGGGAGTTAGATAAATTTTGTGAAAATTTTCAAAGTTTAAGATTTGAATTTAAATTTGAATTGTTAAGAAAATAATGTTGTTTGGAAACTATGGAAGATTTTGGAAAGTTAGTTGAAGTGACAATGGGTCTTTAATAAAAAGATTTATTTTGGCAAGTTGTTGAAAACTATTTGGTTTTGGGAAATTAATAAACGGGTTAAGGATCATTCTTCTTAACTAGTAATTTCGGGACGAAATTCTTTTAAGGGGGAAGAATGTGATGACCCAGAAATTGAAATATTTAATTTATTTCAAATATCTGAATTGTTAATTTAACTTGAATTTCAAGTATCACCCTTTATTTGGCAATTAAATTATTGAATTTAATTTATGGAAGAGGGTAAAAAAATTTGTATCTTCAACTTTAAGCTCGTTAAAAATATTTCAAAGGCTTAGAAAATTTGTATTGAGGATACTAAAGATAATGAAAACTTCAAAATTGAATTCGAACGTGATTTATTCAGTTTTGAATATATATCGTTTAAATCGATATTTAAAAATAGCCTTCCGAGGCATAGTCTTGGAATTCAACGAAACCAGTTCCATTGGATCCGTAATACTGTATTATTATCGGATTTCAATTTTCATAGTGTTTGGAGTGATCGTGTGATCGTACGATGAGTAAACGCGCTGAAAATTTTATCGAAATTTAATTTAATAACTGGGTCCAAAAAGCTATCTTCTCCATACGATCGAATTTGGACTCGGAACCTTTTCCATTGCGTTCGAAATAGGCGTATAACATTATAAACGCCTGGTGGCATGCCTCGATTGGAGATCAAAGTTTTGAATTGCGTTTATCGAAGCAATCTGAATTTAAATTAAAATACATATATTCACATATATGGGCAAGTAGACACTTGAGGAAAATTTGAACACATGTTCCTTTTATTCTGTGAAATTTTTACACGCGTTCGTTGAAAGAAATTTTTCGTGCCAGATGATATAAAATAATAATAATATACGAACGAAGAAACAAACCTCTCAGCTTCGTTTCAAAATCAAGTTTATGGCGCACTTCCTACTTCGATTCAAATTAAGCAAGCCTCTCCCTCTCTAGTTGGAAATCGTGAATTCAGAATAAATTCGAGAAAAATATATATAAAAATGGCCAATCTCTTTGTTCCCAGTACAAGTCAAAGCCGAGTTCAAAGTCATCTCAATCTTCTAGATCGTGCATCGGGCGATCACGATTCAAGGCGCAAGGTCGAGGCGGCTAGTAGATGGAGGTGGGACGTCGCATTTGAGCTTGTTGGTGGTTGCGTGGAGCTGAGGCATGGGCAAGCCGAAGATTTGAGTCCGTCGCAATGGCGAGGGCAATGGTCAGGTCAATGACAATTCTGGTGGTTGCGCGAGCATGGGCGAGGTGATGTTGCGATCGGTGGAGTGGGTTGTTTGATTTGCCGTAGACGTTGGTGGCCACGGTGACACTTAAATGAGATTCGTGAGTGGCTCGATGTCGAGCGTGGGTGTGTGGCCAGCAAGGTAATTTAGTTTATTTTATTTTTGTATTATGAAGTTTTAAACCTTTAGTTTAAAATTGTATAGATAAAACAACAGAGATAAAATTAAAAGCAGTTCTATAAATTTATATATAGGTAAGCAGAAATAAATTTCAGTCAGTTAAAAAAACAAAATGTGTAGTAAACAGGAAATATATGTTTTAAGATATTTGGATTTTGGAAGTTATATAAGGACTAGATTTTTAAAATCTCTTATTATTTTTACAAGTATATGTGTAGATTCGAAAGAATATATATATATATATATTTCAAGTTGAAAACTGATTTAAGGAAACTAACTTGTTAAAATTAGCTTATTTAATGATTTAAGAGATTTTTGTAAAAGAAAATTAATAGCTTGTTTTAAATAATGTATTATAAGTATTTACTTGTTTAATAAAATTAGTTAATTATTTTAAATAACTAAAGGATTTTCAAAGGGAATTTATTTTAAAATTTATTTATTTGTTTAAAATAAATTACGATTTAAAATTAAAATTTAAAATAAATTTATTAAACAATAATTAATTATTCGATTTGTTTGAATATTAATAAAATTATATAATTGTTTATACAAGGTTCAAATTGCAAAGAAAACAAGCCGGAATGGAAATGGGTTCCATGAGTAAGCAAAAGATGAGATCTTCTCACTCAATTGGAATTTCCAGTTTAATTTTAAATAGTTAAATTTAAAATTATTGATTGTGTGCTTGGATGATAAATTATTATCAGTTATATTGGATTAGACCCTATACGCCATATAATCGCGGATAATATTATATATAAACCCATATACAGCGATATTCCACCTCGAAGTGGAATTGGTATTATATATGTATTTGGAGTGATTGATTTCTCGCATTATATATCGAATGAGACCCTATGCGCCACATAATAGCGAATGATATTTTATAAATCCTATATACCGCGATATTCTACCTCGAAGTGGAATTGATATTTAATTATTGTGCTAACATCTGTGGATGTAGGAAAACAGGTTGGAGGGATCCAACTGAATTCCTCAAATATTTGAATTAGTTTCAATATTGTGTGTCGATTATTTATAATCTATGTGCGATTATATTTGTGACTGAAATCGTTGAAGGCTATAGTTTAGCCGAATATATTTTTGGCATCGTAGTATACCGAAAATAAATAAAATTGGATTTTTAAATTCAAGTTGAAAATTTATAGTAAAATTTATTTTTGAAAATTGGACAAATTTAAAAGAAGGAATTTTAAAAGGATAAAGTTTTATTTTTGAATCCTATTGAATAAAATTCCAAAATATGGGAAAAAGGCTTAATATTCAAGGTTGAAGAATTTATTTAGAATATGGATTTCAATTATTTTGAAAGAAATAAAGGAATTTATTTTAAAAGAAAATAAATTTGGAATTTGATTCGGTGTTTGAAAATAAATCTTTGGGAAACCGATTTGAAATTGATTTGGTGTTTAAAAATAAATTTTGGAAAATCAATTCTGAAATCGATTTGGTGTTTGAAATAAATGTTTGGAAAATCAATTTGGGATTTGATTTGGTATTTGAAATAAATTTGGAAATCAATTTGAAAATTGATTTGGTGTTGAAAGTGAATATTTGGGAATCGATTTGAAAATCGTATATTAGTGGATTTTTGAAAATTTAAATTCACAATGGGAATTTTATAAAAGAAAGAAAAATTTATTTTAAAAATAAATATTGTTTTATTTTTAAAAGTGTGGAAAGGAATTTACAGATTTGGAACGTAAATTTAAAATAAATCCAGCAAGATTTGTAAATTGATTTGAATGAACGATTTTAGAATGGAAGGTGTACTTTCCCTGGAAAGCCTAGTATGTTTTCAATATAGTTTATAAATATGAATTAAAGTTGTAAAGATGGTTCTAAGGAAAGAATATTTTGGAGAAATTATCTACTTGGGTTATTCTGAAAATCTTTAAAGTAAAGATTTATTTTAATTAATTATAGAAGTGATTATTTGAAGTTTTAATTGATAGTTATTCTAGAAAATGGATACTTGAATAGTTATACCCTATCTACTAATTTTATTTTAAAATTAGTTTGGACTTGAATTTTTATACGAGATATTAGTATAATATTTTCATAACTAATGTTTTAAATAAAGTGTTTTAAAATAGTTTTTATTCTGAATGTTTCCAAGTATATATTTTGGATAAGTAATTTAAATTATTTAGAAATATTCAAACTCGGTGAATTTTTCAGTGGAATTAAATAAATATTTGGAAATTTATTCCACATGAGGAAAGTGATTTGAAATTTGTTTTCAAAGAATTGAAATGTGGGAAGTGATTTGAAATTTGTTTTCAAATGGTTGAAGTGTTAAAATTTTATCTTGTGAAGATATTTTGAAAATAAATAATTGGGGGAAAAACTATTTAAATCTTGGTGATTGTTGTGAATGTTGATTGATAGTTAAATAACCGACTATCAATATTGGCCTTTAATGGCATTTGAATTTCGGTGCGACCGGGGGTCGGATTCCAAATGGATATTCGAAAACCACATCGAACCTTTGTGATTATGATGGATCTTTTGTTTAAAAGATCAAAGTGGAAATTTGTTGTGATTTATTTGAAATCTGAATGAACACTTATTTTTAAAATAAGCGCTCATTATTTGGATTAGCCGAGAGAGGATTTCGTGTCATAAAAGCCATTCCAAATAATGATACGACGAAATGGGATTGCATTTGAAGATGGTGTTGAAGACCGGGTATTTTCGAAAGTGAAAGGATTGCCTGTCGAATGTCTCTACACCGAGTTGCTCCGGTATAGAGATTTTATCACCTTTTGTGATGGGCATTCCGGATGTGATTAGTGAATAACCGGATTTGCAAGGGCTTCTTTGAAGTGCCTTCGGTTCTGTTCGATCCCAGAACGGACTTGTATAGATGTGTGTCTGACATTACACTTTGAGATATAAAGATGATTTTTATCAATTACATTTCTATTGGTGGCGGAGAATTTATTCTCTCAGCTTAACATCCTTCTCTGAGATGTAAGAACTCAGAGGTTATGTAGTTGATGGTTATTAGTGATATACTCCCAATTTGGTAATGTGGCATATGAAGTGCTGCCGATCATTTGTTGATCGAAGCATGGCTTTTGTGAAAAGCGTAGCTTTGTGGACGAGACTTCGTCGAACCTCACAACCCGGAAATGGTCGAAACATGAATGTTGCTGCAAGACAATTTTGGGGTAGCGCCCTCAGGGTATGTCCATTTCCTTCTGGAAAAGGATGGTATCATGGTATGGAGCCCAGATACTTAACTTATGTGGTTACTACAAATTTATTGATTTGTGGTTGTTGCTTTGTGGTTGAGGATTCTCGGGTAAAGGTCGGTAACGATCGAAGATGGCATACTTGTGGTAGATAGTCATGTTATAGCTGTATTACAGCGTGGGGTAACTCGGCCTTGTGTTGGCAGTGATCCGGTTAGGTTCTCGGGGACGTCCCTCTAGACGCGTTCCATTTAGGTGTGGGAAGTTCCTTTGCCTGGCCATTGTTGGAAATCCAAAGAAACAATACGCGCTCTGTACGGTTTTAGTTGTATAACCTGCCATGGAATGTAGCGGTAACATGTTATTGAACATGGCAGCTATAGTAGGCATGCAATAATGGTTGTATGCTGGCTAAGATTAATATTATACTTTTAAAATGTTTTCTACACTATGCACTAATGATATTATTAAAAAAGGATTTTTCGTATCAAGCATGTTTGACTATAATAAAGAGAAATCTCCACCAATTCTGCGTTTGCATTGTGTGTGTGGAGGGAGGCCTTATGGTAGTTTCATCTTCCAAAAGCATAGCGGATTTTCTTTTCCTTTCTTTGTGAAAATAATTGTTTTTAAGATCTCACACCAGTCCCGTGACTGACCTGGAGTTTATTGTTCCCTTTGTAAACTCTGGGTGCCCACAATTTTCCACACGGGCAGCCTAAAGTCAGGTTATCATTATTCTGGAGCAAAGTCTAGAAATATGCTGTGGAGATCAGGAGTTAAAGCTAGATGGCGAGGCGTATCATCTATACTATGTATTATCCGTTGCTTTAGGGTTGGTGCAAAGTCTGTTTTCATGTAAGCAAGTTCTAATGAATGCCAGTGTTATGATTTGTGTTGTTGTAAACTCTAATAATGTGATGTATGTAAAACTGATATAGTTCTTTGTTTTAAAGATATTCATTTATTTATTATATGTTGTTCCGATGCGAAAAGTGATATTCTATTATTGTTTCTGTTTCTTCTTGTATCTTCTTCTTCTTTAACCCTAACGGGTTGGTTTTTCGGCATTCGATTGTGCAACATTTGATACAGTGGACGTATTAATGTCGACTTTCGGGCGTCGAAAAATTGGGTTGTTACATTTAATTTCCTCAAAACCCTAACAAATTATATACCATCTTGAAGCTCTCGAAGAGCGTATCTCAATTCTATGATTCATTTTTCAATTCGATACACCGTTTGTCCGAAAATCGAGAATGAACGGTGGTCGTTCATATTGGATTTTTGACGATCTAACGGTGGATCGTCGACCGTTGGTCGATCGGGGAGTGGCGTTGGGAAGAGGATGGAGAGCAGATCGTGTAGTGACGTTCGTTTGTCTTAGATGGCCCTATAGTCGCCAGAATTTTTGGTGGTGCGTCGCAAATGAGGGACGGTGGCCAGGCCACATGACACGACCGAAACTAGCGTGGCTAGGTTGGTGAGGTCGGCCGTGGTCGAGATGAGGGGTGGTGATGTTGGATCGGGTTAGAGATGATCGTGGTGGCGCTGTTTTCCAAAGCAAAGCGGCGGTAGCTTCGATTATCGCATGCGTTAGATTTGCTGAGGCAACGCTACGGTTTCGGCCGCTATTGGTAAGTGACGTGGCAGAAATCCATTCGACTTCTATTTTATTTAATTCAAAATTTAACTCAAATGTTCTAACTATCATATTTTTTACATACGAACTCGGATTTGGGCACGGTTTGATCTGCTGGGATCGTATCAAAATTTCGAACATTCTGACGCTGCTTTGGGGGGATTCCGAGACTGTTTAAATTTTGGGTTTAAATTCAATTTAAATTCAAAAGGTGAGTGCATTAACCCACTCACAACTTCTAAAATTTCTTATGTTTGTTAAATTGATTTATAACGTGATTAGAAATTTATTCATGTCTGTTTGGTATATTGGAATCATCACCTCTGTTTATTTGAATTTATTTGGATAAAATAGTTATTTAATTTATTATTGAATATAGACTGCCAGTAAATACCTATTATTTATTATCTGTTCTATATTGATGTTATTCATTGAATTTGATGATGATTATGATAATGTTTGATGATTGAAATTGGATGAATGTATGTTTTATTTTATATTGTTATGAACTGCAAGTTGTTATGGATTTTTATTTCATTCGGGATTGCGGTTTGAAATGATATATAACCGTATTTATATTTTAAATTGTGGATTTAAATGACAAATATCTGTATCACTTGACCATAGGGTAGAAAATTATATACAGACACCATGGTCTACATATAAAAATATTTTGAAATGATTTCTATGGTTTGTAAAGGAATATATGGTTTTAGATAAATATCGATTTTAGATATTATATAAATGTTACTTTATCCTTGATTTTAAGCTATGAATAATTTGTTTTAACGTAGAATAAGATTAATAATAAGTTTGATTTTATTGAAGATAATATGGTTAAGTATTTAAATTTTATTTCAATATAGAGTTTATAATGATTTAAGTGAAATAAGATTGGAAGATAAATTTGAGATTTATTTGAAACTGAATTTATTTAAGAATTAAACTCAAATAAGCTTGATGTGAAATTTATTAAATTTGAAATTTTAGAAGGTATGATTCTTATAAGTTGATTTTTAGTTTAAGGTGAATTAAATGAGTATTTCAAGTATAAATAAATTGAAGGAAATATTTAGTTATTTGTAATTTGAGTTTTATTTAAATGATAATGGATTGATTATGTAAATTATTTCAAACTAAATAATAGAAAATTGAATTGTTGAATCGTAATTGCCAACTTACTTTTGAAATTGTTAAATACTTAAAATTGAAATATATTGAATATGAAATGGTTTATTCTGTGGATCAAATCTGTTTTGAAATCGATATAATTTGGAATAGTTTATTTGGAAACAGAATCGTATTGAAATTTATGATTTGAGATTTGGTTAAATATAAAATCTTGGAATTTGAGTTGTTTTGGATTGATTTGCGAAATTGAAGAAGCTATTTGTTATATAAAGTATTTTAATATTTAAACCATTTAAGTGATGGAAGTTATGTTTCAAAGTTACGAGTTTCAAAGAATTATGATTTGAAAGTGTTATAATTTCAAGTGTTTGGTTTCGAAGTGTATAACTTTGAAAGTGCTATGACTTTGAAAAAAGGATATATTTGAAATAAAAATGATATTATATTGATTTGGGTTTTTATAAAAATGATATCATATTGATTTGGTTTTTGAAATGGAAATGATATCGCATTTATATTGTTTTGAAACAGATATTATATTCTGGTTTGAAGAATAATTATTTTGAAATGACCGCGGTGTTATAATAACGTTTGGTTGTTAAAGAGACCGGGATCGTAAGTTGTCATACTCTCTACCAACTCCGTAAACCACTTTAACAACCGTGTACGCGGTGGAGATTCCAGAATGAAGTAGGATGGCGGCGGCGTTCCTTTGAGGTATATACGTGGACCTGACTCCCGTGAGTTGGCATAAGGTGGCTAAAACAGGAGCGATCGACGGGCTAAGAAGGTAGTGCATTTTATTGAACACACTCCTTCGATATCATTCTATTACTTGGTGATTGATTGGGGCCCTTTTGATTTTGGGATTGTGGCTCGAGGTGGACGGTAGTAGCTGCTACGCATTACCACCGGTCTGGAAGCGTAATTGGTATATCTACCCTGGCATTGCCTAGTTGTGCCATGTCACCTACCCTAGCGCGCCTTGTACTATTTTGATTTTCTCCCATAGCCCATAGAGTATCCTCTGGTGGCTTCCGGATCAGGAGGGACTATGATACTGGATGGACTACTGGGACTATTACATTTTAAGGGGGAGATCAGGTAACTCCTTAATGCTATTTAAAAGTAAGTTTATTTTACTATAGACATTATTATAATAGCGTATATTACTACATAGTAAATAGTTTAACGGATCCTTAGGAGATGTGAATCCCGAGCATCTCTTAAGTTACTGCACTCACGTTAGACACTGGATAGGAGATGTCAAATCCCGTAAACATCTCTGACCCCGTTCGACTCATATTTATTTCTGTTGATTTAACTCATATAAGATCTTTTAGTTCTGACTCGAGTGTTTTGTCTTTTCAATTCGCTCGGATCAGCCTGAGCATTTCAAGGTTTGAAGACCTTACCTCTGGAGGACGAAGATGAAGATTGTATTACTATTATCTATTATATTATTCCACTACATTCATATTGTTCCATTGCATTGTTATTTATTATTCTTTGGTACATGTAACTCTGATTCTGTATTGTATTAGTAAAATCAAATGTTTTGTAAACAGCTTCATGAACTATTATTTGATTATTATATTTTGTCATTCCGCTACAAGATTCTATTTTGTTTTATTTCTTTCTTTCTTTTCTTATTCATCCCAATAAAAATTCGCCCTTTTGTATGGTTTGAGTCAGACGTGTGTGGTTTATCGTCGATTTAAAAACGTACAAAAAGGCGGGCTGTTACAAAAGTAGTCTCGAGTCCCAATTCTACTGTTTACAAGAAGTCATATTTTGAAACTTAATCCAACTAATGATGCTATATTTAAATAAAACATTTAAATATATAATCGTAAAATATGCTGGTTGTTACAGACTCCCCTCCTTGAAGAAATTGCGTCTTCATAATACTTTAAGAAGAAAATTAAGAGTAACAACCACGTTAAGGCATAAAAAACAAAAGAAAAATTTGAAGCGAGAAGTTCACCTTAAGGAGCATGAGAGAGTAAATCCGGATGTGTTCGCTTGATGAATTCTCTAGATTCCCAAGAACGATCCTTAGGATTTGAGGACCATTGAACTTTCACAAGCTAAACATCTTTATTTCGAAGGTGTTTAACCTCCGTAGCAATGATACGAACAAGATGTTGGTCATAAGTCAAATTAGGTGAAACTTCGATTTCTTCAATAATGCCGGGCTCAAGAATAGAATCGGAATCTCTAAGGCATTTTCGTAGTTGAGAAACATGGAATATATCATAAATAGCAAAAAATTAAGCCGGTAATAAAAGGCGAGAAGCCATGGAGCCAATGCGTTCGGTGATGGGAAATGGGCCAATGTATCGAGATGCTAATTTTCACGATGGACTGAAACGCATAACACCTTTCATAGGTGAGACACGAATGAACATCAAATTTTCCACAGAAAATGCTAATTTCCTTCTTCGATTTTCGGCATAGGATTTTTGTCTACTTTGAGCTTCTTTCATTCTATGACAAATAAGGTCAATCTTTTCTGTGGAATCATGAATAAAATCAGGATCTAAAACCAGCTTCTCACCGGCTTCATGACAACACGAAGGAGATCGGCATGGCCTTCCGTTGAGTGCCTCGAAAGGTTCCATACCAATACTAGATTGGAAGCTATTATTATATGAAAACTCAATAAGAGAAATATGATCTTCCCAACTTCCACCAGAATCAAGAACACATGCACGGAGAAGATCTTCAAGAGTTTGATTCACGCGCTCCATTTGCCCATCGAATTGAGGATGATAAGCGGTGCTAAAATTAAGCTTCGTACTGAAAGCTTTTTGAAGACCTTTCTAAAACCCATTAGTAAATAATGGATCACGATCACTAACAATAGAAGTAGGAACTCCATGCAATTTAACAATTTCCTTAACATAGAGTTTAGTCAAAAGAGGTAAGATCCGATTAGACTGAACGGGAATAAAATAGGCAGATTTTGTAAGTCTATCTACAATCACCCATAAACTGTCACGGCCTGAACGAGAATGGGGGAGACCGTCAATAAAGTCCATGGAGACTTGATCCCACTTCTAAACTGGAATATATAAAGGTTGCAATAACCCACCATGCCTTTGATGCTCGGCCTTTACGAGTTGGCAAGTCATGCAACGCTTAATGAAGTTAGCAATATTAGATTCATTCCATCCTAATAATAAAATTGCTTCATGTCCGCGTACATTTTACTATTACCGGAATGAATTGTAAATTTAGAACGATGAGAATCTTCCAATATGTCTTTACGAAGATCACTAACATTTGGCAGAATAAGTCTACCAAAATTTCAAATACCTCCACGAGCATCGATTTCAAAGTCTTTCAAACCATCAATATTTCTATCCCTACAACTTTGGCTAAGAAGAGCCAATTCGAGATCTTGCTTTTGCGCTTCAAGGATGCAGTCTAAAAGAGAAGGATGAGCCTCAAGGCTCCATAAAACAAGAGATGAACATGAATCGGATTCACGATCTCGAACCTCACAAGTAGACAAAGTATCGAGATCATTCCATTCGGATATCATCATGGAAACAACCGCTTGTTGCTTACGACTAAGGGCATCGACAACACGATTTTCCTTTCCAGGAGTATAAAGAATATCAAGATCGTAAGATGCAAGGAATTCAAGCCAACGTTGTTGACGCAAATTAAGTTCCTTTGAGAAAACAAATAATTTAAAGATTTATGATCGGTGTAGAGAAAAATTTTCTTCCCCGAAATATAACGATGCCAAATTCTAAGGGCCAAAAATGGCTATGAGCTCTAAATCATAAGTGACATATCTAGACTCGACAGGCTTTAATAGCCTAGAAGCATAAGCGATAACATGTTCCCTTTGCATGAGAACGGCTCCCAAACCAATACGACTAACATTGGTATAAACACTCAAGTCTTGGTTCCCTTCGAGAATCACAATAATAGGAGCATCAGAAAGGAGTTCTTTTAATTTCTGAAAAGCAGCTTCACATTTGTATGACCAAATGTACTTAACTCCCTTCTTTGTCAAACTAGTAACAGTTATGGAAATTTTAGAAAAGTCCTTTATGAACCGACGGTAACAGCCCGCCAATTCAGGAAAGCTACGAATTTCCGTCACACTCTCCGGATTCTTCCAATTTTTAATCGCCTCGATCTTTGAAGGATCCACGAGTATTCTGGATTCAAAAATAATATGTCTTAAAAATTTCACATGGGATTGCCAAAAGTGGCACTTAGAAATTTTTGCTTTCAATTGATTGCTCCTAAGAGTTTCCAACACAATCTGAAGATGTTTTCCATGCTCCTCCTAGGTTTTAGAATAAATAAGGATATCATCTATAAATATGAGAACAAATCGATCGAGAAAGTCTTTGAAAACTTGATTCATAAGGTCAACGAAATAAGTTGGAGCATTTGTTTAACCAAACGACATAACAAGCCATTCATAAGATCCATAACGAGTACGGAACGATGTCAAAGGAATGCTGTCCTCTGCAATATGAAGCTGATGGAAACCGGTTGCTAAGTCTAACTGTGAAAAGACTCTAGCACCACTAAGTTGATCGAATAGATCATCAGTTCGAGGTAAGGGGTATTTATTCTTGATGGTGGGATCATTAAGCTTGCGGTAGTCAACGCAAAGCCTAACTGTACTATCGATTTTTTTACAAAGATAGCTGAAGCTCCCCATGGAGAGGAACTAGAATGAATAAACTGTTTTGTTTCCAATTCGGATAATTGTTTACGCATCTCCTCATTTTCCTTATTGGACATACGATAAGGAGGACGAGTGATAGGTAGTGCCCAGGGATTAGATTAATTCTGAACTCAATCGCTCGCTTAGGTGGTAATCCTAAAACGGGCTCAAATATATCGGGAAATTCATGAACAAC
This sequence comes from Allium cepa, assembly GCA_030765085.1. Classification (NCBI taxonomy): domain Eukaryota; kingdom Viridiplantae; phylum Streptophyta; class Magnoliopsida; order Asparagales; family Amaryllidaceae; genus Allium; species Allium cepa. Next base: position 435,801,124 of record CM060944.1, read on the forward strand.
GTGAATAAGGGAAATGACATCTTCCTCACCATCATTATCATCATCATGTGGATTTAGAGAATATAAGAATGCCACCGAATTGGAATCTGAATCTTTATGAACAGTAGAAATCTGCTTAGCAGATTGAGGATGTCGAAGATGGATAGTCCTCTCGGGACATAGGATGTAGGCTTCATAACGGTTAAGCCAATCCATTTCCAAAATCATTCCGAAACCTAGGTAATGCATAATACAAAAATCAGCTCGGAAAGCATAATCACATAAAAATAATCTTAACATCTCTACAAGATAAACTGAGTGTTGCAGATCCACCAACCGGATTCGTAATTCTCAATGAAATCATCAAGCCCATAACATTCAAAGACAAAGTATCAACAAGTTCTTTTGATATAAAAGAGTGAGATGCACCTGTGTCAAAAAGAAATATAATAGGATGGTTATGAAACATAATAATGTCATCAAGGACAGAATGAGAAATATGACCAAGAGAACCGTTGTTAGAGGCTTGCACAATATTTAGCTTTCCTTCTTTCTTGCTTTGAAGTTTGGAACATGAAGATATAAGATGACCTAAACTTTTGCAGTAACGAAAAAAGGGGTGTCGGACACCTATTAGCATAATGGTCCTTAGAACTACAATTATAGCACTCTCCACGATTAGGGGTAGGAGTCTTTGCCAAAGTTACTTGCTTCCATTTCTTGTTGGGATTAGGTTTAAACTTAATATGCCTCTTCTTGTTGACGTTGAAGTTCTGTTTGGCACCCACAACTTCAGCATCACTTTCTTTATCGGCCTCTTCAAGTCGAAGAGTGATATCAACAAGCTGATCGAAAGAAACTTCTAATTTCAAAAGTAAAGGCCTTTTAAGGTTATTATTCAAACCATAAATAAACCTCTGATTTTTTTCCAATGGGATATTAATATACTCGACCCCATATTTAGAGAGAGATTCAAAAGATGCGATATAATCTGTCATAGAAGATTCACCTTGAACAGGGTCAGTAAAGCATCGGGCTAAAGTTATTTTTTCAACTTTTGTCACAAACTTTAACTCGAATCTTTCTTGGAATTGCTCCCAAGTAAGATCCGCTTCAATAATCTGAAATCAAAAGCTCATACCAATCTAATGCTCTTTCTTGGTGCATGCTAGAAACGACTTGGAATCGATGTAGATCCACAAGATTCATGTGAGAAAAGATGCGATCGCATGTTCTAAGCCAAGCTTGGACTTCTATAACGCTTTTGGAACCCTTGAATGACCTTCCACCTAAATTGGTGTAATCACTACACAAGCGTGCAAACCCAGATTTAGGATGAGTAGGCTCTGGGATGGGCCCGGCAGCTTGGGCATTCTTTACAAGATCCAAAAGCAGTTGGGCAGACATAAGTACGCCATCCCGAGGAGTAGCACTGATTGACCGGTGCTGGGGCGATCAGGTCTAACCATTTCTCTTCTTTAAGAAAGAAAGAATGAAGAGAAAAAAGGTTATTCTCAAAATGAATATCAAACGAACTTGATTGATAAAACAAGGCATCATAAAAGGAAATAGGATAGAACATGTCCTAAGACTCGAATTAAATCCTAAGGCACGATTCCTAAGAGAGACTTAGGATAATGATCCTTGCTAGATGATTCTACATTGTTTCGAAGTTTGGCTCTAATACCAAGCTATGACTCCCCACCTCTATACTCACACTAGCCAAGAATACTACGGGGTAATGCTGTCGATTAGCACAAAAAATAAGTCTGTTGAGGAGCGACCATCCGTGTAATTCCTATGTGTGAGTACCGATATGTCAGATAGTATGACATGCATTTCATTTGAAGAGGAAATCTGACATATTATCTACAAACTCAAAGCTACTACATAGTGGCTATGTGGTCTCTGAAAACAAATATAAAATAAGCATAACACGAACTAGTCATAGATATTCATATCACTAAGGCAGAAAAAGATATGAATATATCACATAGAAGTGTACATCAAAGTAGTGGTCATACAAGATTCACTACATCACAAAAGAATCGGTACAAGTGCTTGACAAAAGAATATGTATACATCAAGGAGTCTCTATCTTGAATGTATAAAAAGAAAAAAATACTAAGATAAAGTAGTTAGCCAAAGGTCAGAAGCTAGTCTCTGCTAAGAAGTTAAGTGGAAGCACCTAAAACATGTCGATCCGACCCGAGTATTATTTAAGAAGAAAAATAATAAACGGATCATTCTAGCGATAAATTATCATATAAGACGAGACAAGATAAGAGATATGGCAAATATATATGATAACAATAAAAATCACACAATATCTTAATTTTTCTCAAAACACCAAAAAGAATGTCATATTCTTTATTTTTATCCACCAAATCACAAACATTGATAAAGCTTATCAATAGAAATCACAAAAACTGGTGAAACAAAAATTCCAAAAATCAATAAATAGAATTCCAGAAAAACACAAAGGGGGAGGCCTATCACAAACGGGAGCATAAAAACTCACCAACACGTGTATCACAAATGGAATGCTTCTCCATGGGTCGCTAACCCATTGAGCCGGTGCAACAATGTAGTACATCGGTACTCCCGAGGAACCTGAAACTCAAATAAGGCAGAACAACGACGTAATACAACGGTACACCTGATGAGCCGAACTTCATAAAACGATCAAAAGACCATGGGTCGCTAGCCCATAAAAAATGAGACGAAGCTCCACAGAATGGGGTATAGTCCCCCACATGGACAAAGAGACATCACATATCGCTAGTCTAAACCATAAAGTGATCACCATTGATCAACAAGAAGTGTAAACTACACCAAGCTAGTAAATAAATGAGTTTAGCTTCTTATCCCATAACCACTAGCTTAACTTAAATATTTACAAACGGATTGTAGATTTCCATTCGAAAATTGTCACAAGAGTTCAATCAAACAAGTCCTTGAATTAATCGACGAAGTAAACTCAAGCATTTCATACCACTTGTTTTGCTAAGCCGTTTAATTAGATTTCTCATACGAATGAGGTAAAGGTTTGTATATACTAATAGATTTGAAAATAGTTTTAAAAGCGAGCTTTGTATTAAAAGTAATTATTGAAATCATTTTTGTGAAAGAGTTTGAGTATTTACTATTAGTATAAAATCCTTTGTATTTAAAGTGACAAACCATAGAAAAGATTGTAAAAACATTCTATCACCGAAAATTCACATTCGATGACGTGAATTAAAACCATGAAAATCAATATCAAATCCATCAAATGGATATTCTCAAAAATCCAGATAAGAAGTCATCAAAGTCGACAATAAGTGATAACAACTAATCAGATCAACCGAAAATCGATATAAATGGAAATCCACGTAAAAATAGGCAATTTTCCTGAATTTAACAGTGCTGGACGTCTGATGGTTTTCCCAGACTTCCGAGCTAAAGGTTTGGAAATTTTCTTCCAGGTCGTCCAGATGTCTAGGAACAAACTCATATGTCTGAGCTTTAAGTCTGGAATTTTTATTCCGGCTATCCAGACGTCTGAGCACTTTACCAGACGTTTGAGCTGAAGCTCAGGAAAAGATTTGCCTAGGCTAATGATAGCCAAATCATATCGGAAGCGATCGAATGAGCGACGACGGCTAGGGATTTATGCCAAGCGATAACCCAGACCTATAGACTCATCAATACACTCCAAACAACATATCCAAGCATCCATAGTAGGGTTTTCATAGATTTTGACTTCAAAATACCCAAAAATTGGAAAATTTTATCAAGCCAATTCAATTCAAAAGCAATTGGACATGAAATAGTTGTTAGAAATTCATACCTAACAACAATGAATGCTATAGACATAGATGTGAGTTCAAGAGCTCACCTTTAAACCCAAATACAAGAAATGAGAAACTCTACAACAAAGGAAAGATCAACCTCTCTTCAATTTCAACTCTAGAAGCTCCAATCTACGATCGTAAGCAAATATTTCCAAAATTAGGTTACAGGAAATTATGAAAATTAAAGAGAGATTGAGATGGAGAAGGTGAAGAGGATACTTACCTAATCTTCTCCTTGATTTTTGGAACTTGAATTTCCTAATAAACTATGGCTTAGGAATTTTAATTTCCTATCTTTTCCCCCGTTTTCCTTTTAGCTTGAGTGTTAGGAAATTAGAAACGAAATGAACAAATGTATGAATGAATGAAGGAGAGAGGAGTTAGGGTATTTGGTAGAAGAATTTGGGTTCTATTGTTGGGTTAGTGGGATAGAACGCAACCCAAAGCCCAAATGAAAATACCAAAATCCTAATAAACTCCAAACATATCGATTTTTTACTCAAACAAGTTGTAAACGCCATTTTGAACTCAATGAAAGTGGTTTCGAGTCCCAATTCGATTGTTTACAAAAAGTCACATTTTGGAACTTAATCCAACTTACGGTGCTATATTTAAATAAAACATTTAAATATATACTCGTAAAATATGCGGGTTGTTACAGAGGCCTTGTTCTTTTGTACTTTAGACCGAGATGGGATTCAGTCACTTTCATGTCTTCTCCGAGACCCAAGGTTGAGATTTTGTTTAGTGTTCGGGTAACCATTGTCGAGGTGTTCGGCGAGGCATTTTGATTCCGTTTTATTGACTATTTATTGCTTAGATGGTTTTGATATGAATTATCACCAAATTTGAGATGATATCACCTGTGCCACTTGAGTGAATTTATGACACAGTGATAATATTATTTGCCTAGTCTGTGATTTTTTTGACATTATGTGTGCTATGGATTTTATTTATACATGAAATATTTTATTGTATTATCACGACTCTCACATTTTAGATTAGTTATAGTCTGACCCATTTATTTTATTATTTTATATGATACCCGGGTCAGGTTGAGACTTTCAGGTTACAAGGCATGGCTTTGGATGTTGAGTTAGCTCGGGGGTAGGAGCCTACTATTAATATACATAGAGTTTAGGCATGCGGCTTTGAGATGTTGTGAGTTGATCATTGATACCTGTATGTTCGTACTGAGATGTATGTATATAAATATTAATTATGGGACTTGATTTTTTTTATAAATTCACCAGTATATTATTATATTTTACCTCCATTATGATCTATGAATGTATCTATGATATTATTATATTGTATACTGTTCTGACTACACTGAGCCATCGTAATTATTGCTTTGTGCCGATATTGAACATGTTAATGGTCATTGATTCATATATGTTGAGGTATATGAGATGTGTTAGTGTTAGCCCAAAGTAAATTTCACGACGGTCGCTCCTATCTATCCTTTATTTTTCGGGTTAGCAGATGGTATTACTTCGTAATACTCTTCGTTAATCTGGGTATAAAAGGTGGGGCATTACAACTTGGTATCAGAGTAGGTCAGAACAATGTAGAGTATGATTTTTCATAGATCTAAACCTTGTTTTCCTTGAAGTCCCTGTCCCTTAGGTTGTATTGGGTAGATATATTATGCCTATTGTCGATAGCAATATTGATGATTACTGAGTGATCAATTGGATGTGTATTTGATATTTTCTTACATATATAAGTATTTTTTATTCTTCTAAAACCCTCTCTGTGTGCTAATTCTTGTTTGAATAGAATGTGGGAGGAAGTAGTATATGAAGAGGTGTTGAACTGACCAGAAGTGTTGGTGTGTGGAATTATTTCTTATGTGATGTGATAAGTGAAGTTATCGGTTAGGGAGTTATATAAGACCCTAATCGAAATCTTGCAATATGTGATCAGAGTTGCGCAGTGGAAAAATTGTTTATTTGTTACCCTTGAGTATATTTATTTTAGTTTCTTATGTTTGTTTGAAAATTTGATTCTTTTGATATTGAATTGAATTTTGATACTCGTGTATCGACGTAGTTTGAAATTGTGTTTAATTTTTGTAGTTTGTATGCATTCAGTAGTAGTTTGAAAAAGGTATATTATGTGGCAAGGTATTAAATCTCTAGCATCTTGGCTAAAGATTTTCATAACGATCTGATTTATGCTATCAAGTGCAAATGCTTCCAATGAACTCATTTTCTGGTTAAGAAAATAGTCAAAAACTTACCTCTAAGCAGACATAAATCTTTGTTTTTATGTTGAATAATTCAAATGCTGGGGAACATAATCTTGTATAATTCAAACAAACTATGGGAATGGAGAGAGAGAAAAAAGAACTTTGGTTGCTGTTATGGTAGTTGGCTGCTGCGAAGCAGCAGCACCATGCAGCTGTAATATGACGCCATATCTGAAAGCTTTTATCGTTAATAAATCCGATGAATTAAAAATTAACAGCAATGCACAATATTTATCTATAGTTTGATATTTTACTGAACTATTCTTATATTGAGTCTGTCTCCATGAGTTATAATATAACATAATCTATCAATCTTCCTCATCCTTATCAAATATATTAATTCTTGTTCAATTATAGGAGCAAACTATGTGAACAGATGAAAAAAACATGTATTGAGAATCATATCTCATTGCTGCTTTATATTTTTCTTTCTCAAATTGGCAGCAATCAACATGTTACACATGATAACACAAAAAGAAGAACCAAATTCATGTTCAGATAACTAATATAAGAGAGCTTGAACTCGATATGTCAAAGGACAATAGAGTTCATCATATATTGAACATATTTTCAATGAAGAAGTAAATTTAGACATAAATACATGCTCAATATACCATTTCATTAATAGATAAATTTAGACATCATAGTAGAGTAAATCTTTGGAAAAAATATATATAAAAATAAAATTATGTGGAAGGCTATTGTTCTTGGCCATGTTAGTTGCTTGTCTTGCCATCTCAACTTTTAAGTTTATTATTATTATTGTGTGAATTATCCTTTATTACTTTTACATGTAAATTTGATAGCAAATTTGAGCAACATGAGTCATGCAAATGAAAATGTATGATATTTACACAACGTAAACCATAGCATGAATTTGACAGCCGATTAAATAATGAGGGAGAGAAATAAAGAAAAAAGAAAATAAGATAACAACAAAGTTTAGTAATTTTATTCTAAAATGTTGTATTAAGGTGAGCATAACTTTTAATTTTGTTGTCCGAATCTGATGATTTTTTTTTCGTTTGAAAGATATTTTAATTTGGAACAACTTTTATGTTCATCGCTTTCTGAAATTTTGACGTTTAGAAGTGTTTTAAAATATGTTTGAAAGTGGATTGGAAATTCTGACCTAGAATTTTAATTTCCTTATAATAAGGCTGAATTCAAATAACCATAACTTTTGAATGGTATATCCAATTTTGATGATTTTACATATTCTGAAAAACATAGAATATAAGCAAGAACTTTTATTTTGAGAGTATTATGAAAATCATCATTTTCTAGGCTAAAAACACATGTTTCATGTTCAGACCTACTATGAGTTGGATTTTCCGAAATAATGATGTTGAATAAATGGGTTATAATTTTTGCTATATACCATAGTTTTAGATCTGAAAGATGTTTCGAAAAGCTAATAGATTATGCTATAACATTATTTTTGAAGTATAAAATAAGTGTTTTGATCTCTTAAATTTAGATGGAAAGGAACTAAATTTAGAATGTTATTGTTTTGTTTATTGTATAGATGCAATGCACCTTTACAAATTAATTGATCTCACATGAGCCATTTAAGTTGAGTTTAGGTACATGAAGGTGACTAATTGGATTGAGTTTGGCAACTTTGGCTTGCTTTTACTTGCATAAAAATTTAATAGCTTGCTTAAAACGTTAATAGAAAGGTAGTTTTCGGATTACGGTTATATGTTGTGATATTTTATAGATTTCCCCATGTTTCAGGATGCCCTATGCTGGAATGCCTCTTTGAAGATATATATTATGTAATTATATTGTGTTTTGATTGTCGGAACGCTCTCCATACAAAGGAGATTGTTGGAATTTTCCAAAATTTTTGGAAGTTAGAAAATTTTCATAAGATTGTATTATATATAGGAAATAAAAGACGTAAAAATGAATCTATTTAAAATAGTTCCATACAATAGGAATAACTGGAGTGAATGAGCCACATAGAGAATCAAGTAGTTGGGCTTGATTGAAAAGCATTTATTACGAAGAAAATCAAGGTATGACTTGTGCACACAAACTTCCCAATAATAAATTTCGAGGATGCAATTTTCCTAAGGGGAGTCTGTAATAGCCCTGCTTTCAATGCCGTATAAGTAATTTTTATTAAAATAAGAGTGGTTGAAGTCAATTTTTGTGATGATTATATTTAAAAAAAATATGCAACTAATTATGTTCCATTTAATAAGAATTTTTGTTGTAATAAATTGAAGTAAATCAATTAATTCTTTTCTACTAATTTATTGAAATAAAATAAAAAGTTTTAATGAGTATAAATATTTTGAAGTGTAAATAATTTCAAATATGTTTGGAATAGTTGAAAAATAGATTTATTTTGTAACAGAATGATGGATTATTAAATAAAAATAAAAGGTAATCGAATTGAATAAAAACTATCCAACTATCTAAATGTAATTTGTAGAATGAAGTCTTAATAAAATTATATTGCCTAGAAATTTATTTATGAATAAATACAAAAGAAATGATTTTAAAGAAAAAAAGAAGATGTGAATTAGTTTAAAATTAAATGGGATTAAAATTAAGGCCCGGGCCTATTTCGTCATCTACCGGTTTCTAGAAATCACTCCGAGCTTCAAGTCGTCTAACTCAAACCCGCACATTTTATCGTTTTCAATTGTAAACCTCTTCTCAAATTAACGCACGCAATATAAATAAAATGAATGAAGTCGTAATCTGGTAATCGACGACAAGGGGAGTCGCGACTTGGAAGCTCACGCCTAGCTATTGATGCGCGCACGTTCGAGGGAGAAGGCGGCTTTCTGGCACGGCAAGCGAAGACGAGGCGGCAATATAGTGGGCGAGCAATTGAGGTTGGGTTGAGAGATGCTTAAGTGCTGGTGCAGCAGTATATAAAGGTGCTACAGTTGATTGGCTTTAGGGTTGATGGCTAAGTTGAAGATGCGATTTGGGGAAAACTATGATTATGGATGGTGGGAAGCTCTGTGCACGAGTTTGATAACAATAAAGGAGACGGTGATTAGCGATCGTGCGATAATGATGGTGGTTACTGTTTTGGAACTTGAGTGTCCTTCAGTGAGTTTTTCTCACTCATATCTATAACTATTCTATATTAAACTGTCACTGCGTGTTGTGGGTGTATTTAGAGTGCAATGATTTATTTAATTGTTATTTTGTTGCATATTGGGAATTTTCGAACGGAATTATACCCAATCGATCAACGTATTTATCATTGTTTGCTATTGATTCATAGTTCTATATGGATGACTATCATGATGACTGCGTTTGTATTGCATTATGAAGGAAAACGAGAATTTTACAACTTTAAATTTAAATGAAATTAAGGTGTAAACTATTAAATTGGCACTGTAGTCCTGTTTTAAGATATGAATCATTTTATAATATTATTGAGCGCTGGTAAACAAATTGCATCAAATAAAAATTTCTTAATTAATTGAAATCCAATTTTTGGAAAATAGTATTTCGGGAAAATGGAATTGGTTAGCCATTATTGTGATAGGGCATACATGATTGATCCTTATGGTTGAAATTGGTTGGGGTGCTTTGTCCATTGCCCGCGTAACCCAATAGCCTATGTTGTACACCCTTAGTCATGATTTCCGATGATTTGTTCTATGAGATAAGCATTCGTTATAAACGAACTAGAATTATGGATGGTTATGGGACGTTTGCTACTTCTTATCCGGTTATTTTCATGACTCGTCGAATAGGAAACCGAGTGAATTTTTTTGACATATAGTAAATATTTGATATCACTAAACCGTACGTTCAGTTTAGGCACTATTTGTTTAGTTACTATATAGAAGTGATATACGCTCCTGAGTTATGTTTATTCGAGGTAATCGATGTTACGTAATCGATAATGCCTTGAGTGGATATTTTCACTTCTTCACCGATTTGATATCGGTATTTAGTATTTTCTTGAGATAGGCAAATCCTTGTGTTGCAGGATTTGTTTACATGATTATGAGGTGAGTAACCCCTGTGTTGCAGTGTATTTAGGCTTACATGAGATGTAGTCCTTTTGTTGTGGGGCCGCGTACCCATCGGTCGAGTGGGTGCTTGTATTGCGGGACCGATAGTATTGAACAAGTGGGTTGCCTTATGTTGCGGGTAAGCACTCTAAAGCTACGTAATAGACCTCCAGGATTGTGGTCTTGTTTTTCTATACTTTGGACCAAGATGGGATTCAGTCGCTATCATGTCTTCTCCGAGACCCGAGGTTGTGATTTTGTTTAGTGTTTGGGTAATCATTCTCGATGTGTTCATCGAGGCACTTTGATTCTGTTTTATTGACTGTTTATGGCTTCGATGGTTTTAATATGAATTATCACCATATTCGATGTAACGACCCTTTTGGTTATTTGAAATTGGAATATTTAATTGAGTTTGAATATTTAAAGGTCAATTTGATAGATTTAATAACTTGAATTTCAAATTTAACGATTTATTGGATAATTTAATTGTTTAATTTAATAATTGTAAATCGTTTAAATAATCGAATATTGAGTTTTAAGCTGGATAAAAATGATTTGAAGGCTTATTAAATTTCTATTAACAAGAATGAAGATAATAAATTTTTAAATTGGATTTAAAAGTGATTTACTTGATTTTGAAATTTACTCGTTTTAGTTAACAAGTAAAAATAGCTTTCTGGTGCACAGTCTCAAATTTCAGCGAAACTAGTTCCATTTGATCCATAATAGTGTAATATTATCGGATTTTAAATTTCATAGCTTTTGGAGTTACCGTTTGATCGTATGGGATAGAAACGCATTGAATTTAATATCAAAAATTTAATATAATAGCTGGGTTCAAAAAGCTATCTTCTGCATACAATCGAGTTAGGTCTCGAAACTTGTTCCATTACGTTCGGAATAGGGTTATAACATTAGGAACGCCTGACGGCATACCTCAATAGGGACCCGAGATTTTGAGTTACCTTAAACGAGATATTTTGAAATTTTTAATAATATATTTTTAGTCGATGTGATTGCACAACCTCCAACCTTTCATTTCAACCCGACCTACCTTTAGCCACCCTACCTACACACTACTTTCATCTTGTTTCCTCCTCTTATTTAAATGCACAGCAAAGAAGTGAAAAAAAATAGAAAGCCTCAGAAAATTATAATTTAATTTTTACTCAATAAAAAATTCCCAAACGAATTTTAAAAATCCCGCTCGAAGAGATCTTCAAACCATACCTTTATTGAAGTGTTCGATCGAGATTTAGAGTGTTCGACTGCCGTGGCGGAGCATGTTTTTTCCTAGGGTTCGATTTTGTGGTGTATGAAGCCATCGATTCGTATTTTGGAGGTCGTTTTTGGGTTGGGAGGATCGAATAGCATCTCGGCGTGCAATTCCGTGATGTCCTATCGCCTATTGGCAATGGTGACATGTTACTACAGTAAGGAAGATGGGGGATAGTCGTGTTTTGTGGTGGTGGTTCGAGTCGACGTTTGTGAGGTTGAGGAGGTGCGATCTTCGATGGGAAAGATGATGACATTGTCGGAATTTGAATTCAAGGAGTCGTGCTCTGTGTCACTGCTTATTCATGCACGACCATGGCTGTTATAGCTTTCATGCACAGGGGAGGAATGAGAAAGAAGGGGAGAAAGGTAGTGGGCCGGGCTGAATTAAGTTAAGGGTAATTAGTTTGGAATACGATAATAATTAGTGTTTAATTTAATTATATTTAAATCGATGAACTAAAAATTGAATAACTCTCCCATACGAGGTCAAATCGAGGCATAGATTTTTGCTTCCGCTCGTATCGTGGAAAGATTCGCAATGGATCTGGTTTGGATGGATTTGGATCTTGTCAGAATTTTGGGTTAAAAATTGAATGCCAGTTCAATTTTAATTCAAAAAGAAACTTTTGGCAAATTAACAATCAAGCTGAGTAAACCTCACTCTTGTTGGATAGCTAGTTTTGTTTTAAAGTGTTAAAAATTATTTATCGGTTAATTGGATGAATTGATAAATTATTTTTATTATCAATTGGATGATTATATATATATATTAGTGTGTGTACATTAGTAGTTGGATATATTCCCGCCGATTGTAGCGGATGAGACACTATATGCCCCACGAAATAGCGGATGACCCTATATTACCACGATATCCCGTCTCGAAGCGGGATTGGTATTTTATGTTATATAACATCTACGGATGTAGGGAAATAGGTTGGAGATCCAACTAGATTCCTCAAAATTGTAGTTTTTTATTTCATATATAGTGATATATGATGTGTTTGAATAATATGTGATAGATTATGATATGATGTGATTTATTGGACGTTATAGTAGCACTGGCCTAAATTTTAGTATTTTTGAAAATCATAAATATTATTTTTGGATTTGGAAAGGAATTTAAAAGCGATTTTGGAAATGGAATATTTATATTGAATTTTGGATGAATTAAAAAGAAGATGATTTGGATAAAATAAATGATTTGACTTTAAATTTGTACATAAATATTTCGTGGTATATTTTAAATAGGGATTTTGAAATAATGGATATAAAGGATTTTAAGTAATAAATCTTAGGTGATATTTGTTTAAAGGTAAATTGGTTTTAAAAATCGATATTTCAATAGATTGGGAGAATAAGGGAACTTTATAAAGGTCTATATTTAAATAATGGAATTGTTAATATGAATCTGTTATTAATAGAGAGAAGAATTGGGAATGAATTTACAAAATTTATAAAGGATGTTATAAATAAAGTGGAGTGATTATCATTTGATAAACTGGGAATATAAATTCACAATGTGAATTTAATTGAGATATGAAAATTGGTTTAGAAAGAAATAGTAACTTCTATTTTGAAATTTGGAAATAGTTATGAAATTGGAATGTAAATCGATTTGTAATAAATTGAGGGAGATTTATAGGTTTAAAAATAGTTATATTGGATTTTAAAAATATATTTTTAATAGGAAGTGAAGTTTGTTTTAGAAAAGGATTTTCATCTATCAAACTATTAATTGGATTAAAATATTTTAGAAAGTTAGTTACTTAAATATTTAATATTGATTGAAATAAATTTTAGTTTTCATAATAAGCTTTGAAAATCTATTTTTATTATTTATGAATGAATTTAAATTAGCTATCATTGCTTATTAACGAAGGGTGGTAATATTTAAATGATCACTTAAATGTGTTTGGAAATTTATTATTATTCTTTTAAATACTTATTTTATAAAGGTAGAGTTTTGGAAATCAATTTAAGTTACTTATAAATACTCTCTAGATTGTAAAAGAGGGTTTTATTTAATGAATGTGATTTTATAAGAGAAAATCTTATAATGGGATTCAGAAACTTAAGAAAAATTGAGAAAAAAGGAATTTCCAAGTTGTTTAGATACAGGAACTTCGAAAATGAATCTGAATTCATTAAATGATTTATAAATTGTTAATCAGATTATATATAAGTGTAATCGATAACTTTTGGAAATTGTAAAAGGAATTAATAAAATATCAGGATATTTATGAGATAAGTACGGAATATTTCCTATGTATGGATATTAGAAATGATTTTGGGTAATAAACTTATAATATTTTCCTAAGTATTTGTAACACCCCACATTTTTAAATAATTAAATAACCAAAATAATTATAAACAATGAAAACGAGCATTTTTGGAATTGTCAGAATATGGCCTCGAAACTTATACTATTGCGTTTGTGGCGATTTTATGATTCATTTATGTATAGAATATGCCCCGAACGGACTTCATATGAAAAAGTTATTGATGTTCGAAGTTCCATATTGAAAATTAATATACGTGTAAATGTGCGTAAATATACTTGTTTATAAATATGCACTATAAATTCTAAAAATAACACGCATTTGAATTTCAAAATAGAAGCGCCTCATAACGGAAGTTAAATCACATTACCAATTAGAGGTAATTAATTAACATCAGTAGGCAATGTTAATCAAATTAGCAATTAAAGGAAATTAATTAGCAACGTTTGGATTTCAAAATAAACATTTGTTATAAAGGGAATTAAACTTGCAATTGATGGAAATTAATTAGAATGAATAGGCAACGGTTAAAAATTAGCGTTTAATAATTTATAATGTTTAAAAATAGAGGAAATAAATTAATACGTATAAAACAAAAAGGCTAGACACGTCAAAGCCAACACATTTTGCTTGTTTTTAACGGCTAGATTTCAATCGCTTTAAATGAACGGACGATGTTGCTTTGGCTTTCTATAAATAAATGTGTAGGGGTAGCCTTCGAACTCATATTTTTCAGAATAAGCGCGGAAGCCCTGTTACTTTTCTTTCTCCTTCAATTCTTCAAAAATCAAATATATCAGATTTAGGTTTTCTGATTTGCAATTTGGAGGTAGAAACTACAGATCTAGAGAAGGGATGTCCAAATTAAACCGTCCGTATGAGATGAGTTTTTAGATATGGTTTTCTAGTTTATCTGTTTATTTTTCTTTGATTAGATCTAGATTTATGAATCCATACAAAATTCTGGTTTGTCGATCCAAATACGGTTGCAAAGGGGAAGAGTATGGATAACAGAACTAGACTAAAAATCAGATCTGCAATTTGGAGTGTTTTCATTTCAGGTGAATGAATATAAATTATATGTCTTTTATGTTTATGATATATAATATCGTTAGATTCCCGTTAAATATTTTATTCAGCATTTGCACTAATTTCAATAATTGGTTCTACTAGCTAGTTGTGATGACCCGGATTTTCAGACCAGTTAAAATTGCCAAAAAATCCGTCCGTTCTAAAACTACTAATAAAACTACCACCATATTTAATAAATATTCAACATTACTAAATGGATAGAATAAAATTTCAATTTTACAAGTTATTAGAGTAATCAATTTAATCTACTAGGTGTGTTTTGATGCATACCGAATACAGATACAAATATCTAACGCTGCATAACTCTGATCGAGAGACAACAATCCATTTCTGTAAACTCAATAAACTTGTCTAATGCATAATAAAATAATAAGCCGAAAAGAGATATCAACTCACGATAATAAGCAAACAATAAATAGAAAAAAATGTTATATTATTATTGGGGTTGTATCACTACCACTTGTGACTGCCTACGTACCCTTATCTAATTGGGTCCTAGCCTTCACACAATCGATAAATAAGTACATCCCTCTATTCTAAGAGCAAACTATTCCAAAAACATATGCCCACTTTTTAGTTACGGGTTACCCGAATCATCGGTAGCATAACAAATCACTTCATATCCCAAAGTGGCAAAATCATTTACACTAATAATTACAAATACTTCAAATCTATAATAATTTCCATTTCCAAATCCTTTCAAAAATCATCGGGTTTAGTCCTCGAAATTATTTATGTTTTATAAAACACTTTTATAAAACCATTCTTTATATAAATCACTTCAAAATATTTATTCTCAAATATCTTCTTTTTTTCTCTTTTATAGGAAAACATTTCATAGCATTTCAACTTTAAAATCAATTTTCAAAACAATTCATTAAATTAAAGTGTACCAAATATTACCTCTAAACACCTTATAGTCAAATCATGATATAAATTACAAAGTGTTAGCCTACAATTATTTTTTACCCAGCCTATGCATATGGATAACTAATTGCTTATAAACTGGTCGAGCAAAGTCAACAATCAATAAATAATAATCAATGCTTGGCCGAGCCTAATTCAAACAACCAACCAATGAAATAAACACAATAATAAATGATAATCAATGCTTCATTCTATCAAATATTTATAACACTTTATTTTATCTTGGGTTAAAACGGTTTGATAATTATTTTGGAGCATTCGGGCTTTCCCTTCGATATGTTCTGTCCCTCGCCCAAGTCTCCTTGGATCTCACAGATGAAACACATGTCCTAGTCGTTTCCGCATACCCCATTAAGTATTTAACTTCTAAATTTTAAATTACTTAATTAACCATCCAAACATAATATTGAGAAAGGAAATCAAACCATTGTTTTAGAAAACAAAGTAAACAAGCATTCAACAAGGGTTTTCAAACAACACTTAAAGTTCTTTCAACTTAGCAATGATTTTAATGAACTTAAAATAAGAAATAACTTACTGTGGATTCCACTCCGTCAAACTTTAAGGCAAGGAACTTAAGATCTAATGCATACTTCCTACCATGCTTTGGAACCAAATGAGAATAAGCTCGAATTCCTCCTTCCTAATGCTTGGCCAAGGCTTGATATTAAGGTTCGCCGAAAGTATAGAGAAGAAGTGGTAAAGCTTTGAACTTGAATTCTCAAGATGTAGATCCGAAAAATAGGTCATCTTCTATCTTATTTTTGATTCTCTTCCTCTCAAAATTTGAAAAACTTGTTGACTTAAAAGTTGTTGAAAATTCTTTTCTCTTGAATTTTGAAAAAAGAATCACTTGATTTTGATTAGTTTTGAGGAAGATATGGTCAAAAGAAAAAGGGCTATTCTTGGATTTACAAATATAAAGCCCGAAAAATTTACTTCAAAGAATTGAGTTCCAGGTATAGAAAACATCAAAACTGAAAAAAGTGATCAACACAAAAGTTGTAGCGACTAGAATTCAATGTGGTTTAACAAAATAATTTCTTAAATTGGATCTGTTATGATCAAGTTGTGATAAAAAAAATGGCATATTCTTTGGCTTACATAAAAGTTGTAGCCGCTGGAAAAATACATGATTTGAAAAAAAAAATTATTTTGGTTCAGTTTTGAAGAAGTTATGGCCGAGAGAAGAAGAGGTAAAATATGGAGAAAAATGAGTTTGATTGAAGAGAATGAACATTAATTCTTTTGAATATTTTGTAAATATTTTGACATTATTTCTTTCTAATTGTTTTCTTATGGCTTGGAAGCCATTAAAGAGAAGAGGAAGAAGGAGAAGACGCTTAAGAAAATGAAAGGAAGAAATGTGAATGAAAGTGAAGAAGGAGGTTGGTGTTTATTAAAAAAGAAAGAAGTGGTAAATTTACCAAAATAACCTCTTGCCAAATTACCAAACTATCCTTACTTCAACCTAAAGTAACATCCACTTTTCAACACTTAATATCATCCTTTCACTTCTTACTTTATGTTTTAGTCACTTAAAAAGTAAGTAAAGAAAAGTAATTATTTTGTTGGATTTTGATTTTATGTGATTTGATGCTTACTTTTCTTACTTTTGTAATTCTCACTTACTTTTACTAATGACTTCTAAAAGTTTTCTAATCCTATTTAGTAAAGTAAACATGTTTATTTATTAAAATGTGTAAAATATATGTTAAAACATGTTAACAAAGGTGCGATAACATTGCGACAACTTATTTTGAACAAAACGTTGATTTTCAACAAAATATTTTACGGTTACATTTTGACGTTTTAGTTAAACTATTTATTCGTGTAAACCAAACTTTAAAATCGATTTGGTATTATATTTAAATAATTAAAACAAGTATATTTGACTTATAAAATAATATCCAAATCTATTTGTAAAAATACGACATCGATTTATCGATATGCGATGAAATTTGTCAACTTTTATAAAACAAGTTTTATATATTTATCGAACCATTATAAATTAAATTACTATTACGATTATTAAATGAGTTTGATATCGATTATATATATATATTTAAAAGTAATTATTTATCTTTTAAACAAATTTCACGAATATTTATCGTACTTTATTGGAAACTGACTTATGTCAATTTTACAATGGAAATCCAAAATCTTTATTCAATATCAAAAATAAGTTTACCTTTATTATTTATCATATAAAACTTGATTATTTAATTTTGAAAATTCTACATTTGAATATTTAAAATAATTAAATAGTCCATTTTCAAAGTGTTAAAATTATGGGTCGTTACTCTAGTTATGTTAAAACTGTAAATTTTGTAAGAAAAGTGTACTTATATTTAAATGTTATTTATATGAAAAAAAGAAACCCAATTGATTATAATTAATATTAGTCTTAAAACTTTTAGAGAAAGTCATAAGCCTAAAAGTGAGAAATTTACGGTAAATTATGTTAAAATGGGATAAATGAATTAAAAAGGGGAAAATCTAATAACTTGATTTGGAAGTTAGTGATAAATTAGTTGGTTGGTTTAGAAAAGGGAATACATTTCCATAGTTTAATATCGTAAAAATAACGATAAATGCAATTGCAAGAATAAAAGCAAGAAAAATGGAACTAGTGCAAAGTAGAGACATTACTGTATTTTGCATTACCCAACAATCAAAGAAACAATAAAAGAAATATCTTGCAATTACGAGTTATTGTTTATAGAAATATTTAGTATTAAAATACGAAAATGAATTTTTAGCACAGTTTTTGTAACCAACCAAATAGAATAGAACTACTTCTCAGAATAAAAGAGAATAACGTGAAGCGTGAAATAAATTAAAGAAGAAGAAATAATCAAGTTAATATTTGACAAGACTAGAAACAATAAACAGAAAATGAGACTAGATATGCATTTATTGCACAGATAGTAGAGTAAATAGTAAAGTAGTTATTATGATAAGTAACTCATGACAGTTGGACGTAGTCCTAAGTTAAGATTGTTATATAATATAAGAAAACTAAAAAAAATTAGTATCATAATAAAAGAAGACATAATAGAATAGAAAAGAGACACTTAAAATTACTTTACAACATGTAGGTTATAAAAGAAAGAAAAAAACATAAAAGTGACAATTGCAAGTATAATTGTTACACGTAGGTTATAATTAAAAAGAAAGAAACAGAAGAGGTTTACTTTATCAAACTTAAATCTTAGATTAAGTTAATAAACAAAAATAATAGCAGTGGCCCATACCGGCAGCATTCCCTTTCAAGTCTAGGACTGATGGTCCCACACATAGGTGGGGCTAGGCTTGCTAGCCAACATAATAAGAAAAGTAAACTAAATGCATAACAAAAGATTAGATGTAGGATCTAATAAAATGGTAAGGTACGTTTGGAGCAACCCGAAAGAGAATCTGGATAAAGAGCCTAACGAAGCAGTTCATCGCAAATTTTAGTACAGAAAGAGCACACCCAACTTAGTTAGTTTGGGCTAGAACGAAGTACGAGACTTCAATGGGACGTTAGGACACTCTAGGATGTCTCTTCGGGGTAGGCCTAATGAAGCTGCACCCTCGGAGGCAGGTCTGTAGGTGTTCCATCAAGAGAGAATGCCTTGATTGCTATTGCACTGCAAGCCTAACGAAGCGGACCTTTATAGATAGTCAAAAGGTTGATGATGGAGTAGGATATTCGTATGACACCATATTCTAGGTTTAGAGTAGGTTATAGTGGGCAGGACCCAAAAGGATAGTTGCATACGGAGATCAATCCATCATCAGTCAGGGCGAGTTCGGGAAAGACTAGAGTTAAACCAACAGGCCAATGATTCTTTCACTAGCGAGACATTGGATGAAGGGCACAACCAATTGGATATTTAGATTGTTTGTAGTATGGCACAACCATTTAGCTCTTGAAAGGTCTTTCGATTAGTTGAGAGGTTGCTTTGTGGGGAAATAGCCACGATGAGAAAAGAGACAGACCAAGTAGAATATCTGTATTGCAGTTCTAATGAAGCGGACCTTTACAGATATAGAAAATTCCCGATTGAATTTCATACAAGGTAGACCTTGTTGGCGGAATTTAGGGAGCAGACCGATTGATTAAGTGTAGTCCTCAAGGTATGCACTAGGTGGTACATTGGCAAACGGTAGAACATCTGTATTGTAAGCCGTATGAAGCTATCCTTTACAGATGTAGTTTCAATATGATCTAACATTGAGACGATGGAGTCCTTTTCGAGTAGGATACGGAAGGTAATATGGGTAGTAACTAGGATTGATGCCGTCTTTGGTCATGTTGCTACATATATATTAGTTATTAGGTTTTAATCTACTAGGGAGTAGATGGATACGATTCACACACAGGGACGAGAGTATTATAAACCCAATAAACCAAACATGACTGAAAATGGAAATAGAACAGTATATATAGAATTATGCTTAAAAGTGTATAATTTGTCCATTCACCGGAACTTTTGTTCTGACCCCCTTCTCATAACATCCCATAGGTTAGATAGATGACAAAGATTTTCTAGCTTAGTGACACTTGTATAGAAGGTGTTATTACCTTGGTGAGTATTTACTTACTATTATATTTTTAGTCAGTTCCGCTGTGAGATATTTATTTAAGCTCTGATATATTTATCTTTGCCTATTTGCAAGATACCGGATACCCAACTCGAGCTTTGGTGATCTTGGATTTTAGCATTTTTGCGAAAAATCCGGATCCACTATAATTCGAGTTGTTACAGTATTGGAATTAGAAGGTTTGGAGATATTTTAGTGATGAAATGATTTATCTAGAAATATTTTTTATAAGTAATGAATTAGAAGTTGGATTTGAAAATATTTCCAAGTGTTGATATGGGTTGCAATTTCCTATTTTGGATTTAAGTATTTGAAATCATTTTCGAATATTGAAATATTGAAAGAAATTGAATATATATCTTTGTAGAGATATTTTGAAATAAATATTGAAATTTTTTTTAATACGGCCTAGTGACTGCTTATGTGCGTAATTTGATAGTTAAATAACCGACTATCAAATATGGCAAAAATTCGTTGATCGTTTCGAAGAGACCGGGATCGGATTTAAATATCTGAAAACCACTTCGATTCGATTTGTGCGTTACGAATTATGATATATCGAAGATACTGGAGATGGTGATCTTGAAGGAGATTCAGTTTGTCCAGACCTAGGACAACTTGTATGGATGAATGCTATCATTGCATTTTTGCCTGGAAGCCAATATTAGCATTCCAAGTGGGATTGCTATTCAAAATGGTAAATGTAGCCACAAGCCTCATCAATCGGGAAATGACTAAAACATGGCATGCAGCAGGGCTAAGCGGGTCATTACAATATAGTATCAGAGCTGAAGGTTAAGCGAGAACCTTGGCTTTGGTTGGGTAACTCATTAGAGATAGGGCCAGTAACACCCTAGAATGAGTTTGAGTGTGTGTGTATATATATGAACGTGTATTTATTAGTGATATAATTGACTTATATTGTGTTGCTTGATTTGTTGAGTGGCTTATGGATTCTGGTCAATACGAGTAATTAACATTATTGACAGAGATCTCTAAACACTTGAATAGTATTGTTTTGAAATTGGGTAAATGAAATAATTTTACCTCGGTTATATTTTATATAAAGGAATAATTTTTTAGAAATTTATTATGGTATATATGGTGTGCTTGATTGTTAGAGGATGATACTATTTGATTGTTATCAATTGTTGATTGTTGTTTGTGATCGAATTAAGGTTAATACTATAATGTAAACAATAATAACAGTTAAGAAGCGATTTTATATAACTAAAGTAAGATTATATATAGTTTATAAATGTGATTTATAAATTGAAAGGAAGTGAAGTTCCTGAACTATACTATATAAATATGGTTTATAAAAAACGATTAATAAAGGATTTAAAGGCTGGAAATTTGGGAAATTAATTCCCGTTGGTTTTGAAAATGATTTCAAAGCTTTGGAAAATAATAATAGCATTATTTGAAAAATGTTTTTGAATGGAAATAATGGAAATATTAAAAAAAGGATTTCAAAGGGAGTAGAAAGCACCGAACTCATTCGGTCATTAGAAAATAATTTCGAAGATGACTGCAGCATCATCGACGTTCATTTTCGAATTTCCAAGAAAGGAATTGCTGTCATTGGAGTTTTATTTTGGAAAACTGGTTTTGGTTTTAAAATTCAAAAGAATAATTTGATATATCAAGAGATTGTGTGTGTGTGTGTA
Source organism: Allium cepa (assembly GCA_030765085.1). NCBI lineage: Eukaryota > Viridiplantae > Streptophyta > Magnoliopsida > Asparagales > Amaryllidaceae > Allium > Allium cepa. The sequence continues at coordinate 435,823,033 of CM060944.1, forward strand.
TGATTTCAAAAATGATTTGAAATACCTAGAACAAAGTGTTTAAAACTCTAGATTTTGATTTAAAATGTTTTATGGATATGAGTAAGTTTGATAACTTATAAAATTTTAAAATCAATAAGTTAAAAAAATGTTTTAATTTGTTGAGTATAAATGTTGGGAAAAGTAAGTTTTGGAATTTAACTTAAGTTAAATATAAAATTTTCTGGAAATGTAATTGATTGAATTTGAAATAAATTAATAAAATGAGCTAATTAAATCAATTAGTTATTTGTATATGGTTTGGAATGTTGATTGATAAAATTGAATGTTGAAATTGGGAAATGAAATTGAATTTGATTAAAATGGATATAGACTTAAGTGGTGGAGTGGTAATAACCATAAGAAGTTTGTATAAAATGTTTATAATTTACTTAAGGAATTTGATGAAAAAATTCTTAAGAGATAATTAGTATTGGAAGGAATATACTAAGTTAAATAATGAATGTGAATAAAAGGAATTGGGTGTAGATAAAAATCAATTGGAATTAATACCGTAATTTGTACGTATATTATTCATAACGGTTTCGTCTAGATTCGAGCACAGAATTTCGAGATAGTTTATTCAATCTGTGTTAGGATTTTTCACTCGACTGTAGGACTAGTTTTTTATATAAATTCACTAGTATATTATTATATTTTACCTTTCCGCTGTGATCTGTGGATGTATCTCAGATATTATTATATTTTATATTGTTCTGACAACACCGAGCCATCGTGATTATTGCTTTGTGCCGATATTGAACATGTCGATTGTCATTGATTCAGATATTTTAAGGTACATGAGGCATTTCAATGTTTGCCTAAACTAATGTTCACAATGGTCGCTCTTATCCATCCTTTATTCTTCGGGTTAGCATACAGTATTACTTCATAATACCCTTTGTTAATATGGGTATAAAAAGTGGGGCGTTACAGCCAGTTCAAAAGTCGAACCTGAAGAAGAAACCATGGAAGAAGATTTTGAAGTAGAGGAGGACCCGAATGATATGATGCCAAATGCATCAAACCACAGTAGTGAGGGAAACAATATCATATGGGTGAGGGAAAGGGGATCATGTTATTTGGCGCGAGGAGTCATCAAGTTCGTACGTTCAGTGGGATATTATGGAAGATGATGAAATGGAAGCTAAGAAGGAATTTAAGAATCCCAGGGAGATGGGAATACAAGGATTGGAGGAAATGAGGAAGGAGAAATGTTGCAAGAAGTACCAGTTGAATTTGGACATGTTCCATAGAATCAGCCTTGGCTACCGTATGGGGAAAATGAAGAAGAAAATGAAGTTGACAACGAACAAGAGAGTGAGGAAGAGGATGTAGGGGAAATTTCATTGGAGTTTGGATATTGAAGTGCGCCATCAACAACAGATTCAGAATGATGATTGAGAGTGGGATTGAAGACTAGTTATATCTATCTAATATCAAGTATTTAGTAGTAGCTTATAAGTATGGCTTGTGATAAGGTGATGTGTGGTTAGCCATATATTTGTATTCATATTATGAACTTTCAATATGTAGCCAAGTAGGATTGAGATAACTCGAGGATGACCAAGTGTGGTAGAAATGATGAATGTCGGATATAAAGATTTATAATATAACTATAATATTTCATTTTAACTTCATTCATTGCAATTATACAAGCCACTTAAGAAAATGTATAAGAATTCTTGATAAAGGAAACAGAGCTTAAAAGGAGAATTTTCTTTATAAGATAAAAATCTATGAAATAATTATGTAAATTAAAATGGAATTTATTGTCAAAAAATTTTCAAAAGACGTTTGAAATAAAATTATAATAGTATTATTCTAAGTAAAGGATAATTGGTAATTGATTTCTTGTGAAAATTAGATAGAATTATTTTTGGGGCAAATATCTTGAAATGATTGTCAAATTGTTAAAATAAAAGATGAAAGTTTTATAGAAACTTTTCATAAATATTTTTGAATATTAATAAATATCTATGTTGTTAATAGATCATTTCATTGCAAGATTTTGATCTAAGGTTCGAGTGTAGAACTTTGAGGTGTTTACAACTGTCCGAAAAAGGATTTATCACTCGATTCTTGACGATGAACATTGATGAGGGTTTTTGGTTGGAAACTTGAGTTTTCTATCATAGTTGAGAGCTATGCAAGGAGAACTAAAATTCTGATCGAAAAGCCTGATTGAAGTCCACACTAGAGGATCAGGGATCAATACTAGTTTGAAAGTAAAGTTGTGGATTCGAATAGTAGATCGAATTAGATATTGCGTACGGATGTTCTATATACATCGTACGGGTGTAAGTTTAAAAATAAATATATTGGGCAAACATCTTTAGGTTTTGCGTGTAATTTCGAGGACGAAATTCTTTTGAGGGAGGAAATATGTAACGGACGCAAATTTATCGCTTTGATAAATTATACTTATTTTTAAATATTCAGATATAAACTTTTTAAAACGTAGATTGTGATGTTTTGAGCAATAATAATGGTAATCTTATTTTGAATAAGTATTTACGAAAATATATACTTTGGAAAAATATCGATAAAATCGTCGAAATCATTTATCAATAAACGGCTCTATATTATCAAAAGTCGCGCACGGAGCTAGATACATACACTTATTTATCCTTTTAAACATGAATATGAAATAAAATTAATCATTTTATTTTTGGAAAATGAAATGCATCTACGACATCATTAATAATGGCATCGTATTTAATAATTGATTTATGAATTTTAATTGAGATTTAATAATTTAATAATTATTATAATTATTCAAATAATTGTTTTTAAATGATAATACTTCATTTTAATTAGTTATGAAGTGATAATAAATCATTTGTAATAGTTTTATAAAGATATAAACTTGGTTTGAAAATATAAGAAAACTCATATCGCTGTATCGATATAACATCACCTTTTGTAAACAATTATTTAATATTAATTTATATGGTTTTATAAACAAAAGTGATCATTTTAATTATTTAAAAATGATAAGAAATTAATTTTCAAGTTTTGTTTACATTTATATGAAAATTAATTTATAAGTGAAAATGTGACCGGAAATCGGCTTTTCGATTTTCAAAGGTTTAACGAACGAAAGTTGTTGCAACCATGTTTATATGTCTTGTGCACATATATAACATACACATGCGCACCCTAACATATACATGAACACATATATACATACAAATATACATATACAAATATACATACATATATGTATGTATATATTACAAAAGATCAAAGATATTTTTATATAAACTTCATCCTTAAGCAAACCAAAGTCAAACTTTTACAAACATCAACTCACACACATGGAGGCACAAGGGGGGTGGCATAGCCGTGCGCCTTGAGGTGATGGGGGGTGTGGGCAAGGGCAATTTGGTCCATGAACATTTGGATATTTATTTCCAAAAATATTCCAATAAATACCCATCCATTCTTTCATAATTTTAACACTATTATTCGTCTTCTTCTTTCTCTTTCTCAAGTTATTTTCATGGCTTCCTACCTTAGGAAAATTATGAAGAAAAATTAGCAAAAAGAAAATAAATTTATATAAGTATAAATACATTAGCGATCCACTTCAAAATAAGCACAAACCACTCTTTCCTCCGCTCTAAACTCATAGCCACCACCTCCTACCACCAAGGCCGAGCCCATCTCCACTTGCAAGCTTAAGCCGAGCCCATTCAATGGTCCAAGACCTGATTCCATAGGCTTTGATTCGATCGTAGCTAAGCTATAGAGAATTTTCGTAAAGTCAGAAACAAACGAAGGTGGGAAAATCTATTTATATTATGATATTTTGGATGATATATATGTTTGGTTATCCTTCATTGTGATGATTATGAACCATGTTTGGATATGATAATATGTTTGTTTAAATGTGTAAACAATTCACGTTTAATACATGTCGAATATTAGAAAGGAAATCACTTTCCTTAAATAAATGAAATGGTGCATATGAGATTGCTAAACCTCTTTAAAATGGTTTAAAATGATTTAGAAGTGTTTTATAAACATCTAAAAGTGTTTCGACAAAGTTTGGAATGAATATGAAAATTGAGTTAAAATAGGCACGTCACGTAATGGTAGTCTGCGATTTCGCGTTGTAGAAAGTTAAATCCATTTACATGATGGAATCGGAGTCGGAATTCTTTAAAATAAGAATTTTTCGAACTCTTATAATTATAGTTCTAACACAAAGTAAAAATTCGAAATTTCGTTTAGTATATTTTGAAATATGAGCAGAACAAGTTTTCGAAATAGTAGTAGTTTGGCAATTCGAAAACCAGAGCGATAAATTCTTTAAAAATGATATTTTTAGTTCTTTAAAAATATAGAATAAACTCTATAAATATTTAAAATGTTTTAAAAGATATTTGACTTATAAAAATTAATTTCTAAAAGATTGAAAAGTTGTTTTGATCAAATAAGCCTTAAAAGAGCTATTCGCAGCACTTTTGCAGCACTTTTCATAACTTTTGAAATACGGCTTTAAACTTAAGTATTCTTTCCCAAATCTTTTACAAATGTTTTCAAATAAAAAATTAAGTATTTTAAAGATAATGTGGAGGTTTTATAATTTATTTAAAAGATAAACGATTTAAAGAAAAGTTGTTATCATTAAGTGATTTAATCATGGCTCTAAAAGCCGATGAATAGACTGGATTTTTCTTTCGTGAGATCCGAATGTGAGGTGCTAAAACTAAGAAGATGTTCAAGAGTAACCAGTGCCCTGGCTCACCTGGCCTCTTTCCTGGACGAGAAATTGATAAGGTCGAATTGTCGAAAACGAGACAAGTATAAAAGATTCAAGTTTACACATTTAATTTAATATAACTTGGATTGTATAAAAATAATCTTCTTATACTTGGTATTAAATTTCGAGGAGGGAACCTGCACTATCCATGTGTGTTAGCACCAAAATTGGTCACTAGCGCCCTTAAGAAAGATTGTGTAGAGAGATGAATGAAAGAAAGTAAATTAAAACAGAGAACTGTATGCTAAATTAGATGAAAAAACAAGAACACTGGATTTATAGTGGTTCAGCATAATTGCCTACATCCACTTTAAGTTTTGATCTTTATTACTTTCACAAGTGATTGAAGACAGATACAATCCATACTATAAAGACTTGAATACAAATGCTAAGTAAAATAGAATGAGTCTTGAAAGCGGTAGAGTCTTCCCAGTGTTCTCGAAAAAAGGTCCCTTTCACTATGCCCCTGCTCTTCTATTTATAGACGAAGATGGATTGGAATTCCCACATGGGCCTAGGAGTAAGATACCTCGGCCCGTAGTAAGTGACTTCTGTACGCCGAGCCACAAATGCCGAATGGCAATTGCCAAACCACATATCCAGGCCGAACGCCACTCATATGCCGATCGAAGAAGATATGCCGAACGGTATCTGCATGCCGACCGAGACAGTGTTTTGAGTGAAGAGTGTAGGCCGAACGTGACCTGTGCCGACCGAGACTAGATGCTAGACGAGGCTCATGCCGAACGAGGCTCATGCTGAACGAGGTGAAATGCCGAACGACCTTGCTATGCCAAGCGAGGTGAAATGCCGAACGACCTTACTATGCCGAGCGAGGTGAAAAGCTGAACGAGGCTAGATGCCGAGCGAGGCCTGGATGCCGACCGATCCCCCAATGCCGAAGTATGCCATATGCCAAGCGACTTCTTAATGCCGAACAATGCTCCATGCCGAGCGTGGGCTGGATGCCGATCGAGGCTAGATGCCAAGTGAGGCCTGGATGCCGATCGATTCCTCAATGCCGAACGAGGCCATATGCCGAGCGACCTTTTAATGCCGAAGGGTGCTCTATGCCGAGTGACCCTTTTACGCCGAGCCTCTTGTTATTTGGTCAAGCCAACGGGTAACACTTGCCCCCTCAAAGTGTATCATGTGGACGAACATGATGCGCTTTGAACCATGAGCAGTCCGTACTTTTCTTTAAGCCTTTATTACGTCCTCTCTATAGTGATCCCCTGAATGCCGAACGAGGCCTTGAATGCCGAGCGACATACTGATTTCGAACGACATTGATGCCGAACGAGAGAGGTCCCTTGACTATTTCTATCGGTCGCTGACTATTCGCCTTCCTTCTTTTGTTCCTATAAAGGTCGATACTTCATTCCTTCTTCCCTTTTACTTTTTTACCTCCGCTCTAATCACCCTCATGAACTTAGTATTTCCCAAACCCTTGCTAACACCTCAACCTCTCCTTTAATCCCCAAGTCCTATTGCTTACTTCTCGACTGCCTTTAACAGCAAGTCTGAATTGACTTCCACTTCCAATTCGAGTCTCTCACTAGATTCCTACTCCTTCTCCTAGGTACGAAATTCTCATTTGCTTGACGTTCTCCAATTTAAGTCTTCATACAACATTCAAATCCGTGACTTTCATCTAACTCAAAGATGATGAAAGTCGCATAGATTAGGAAGATGGATCTAGCGGTTTAAACGAGCCCTAGGACTAGAGGGAGAGGAAGAAGAAGAGGGTGTCAGCCCAGTAGGAATTTGTGAGGGTAATTGCTGTTGGTCGGGGGCGGTGTGCGGGTTGAAGTAGTGATCGATTGGCCGTTTAGGAAGATTTTTAATTTGTCTGAAAAAGGGAGTTGGAGGAAGACGTATGAATGTGGCTCGGCATGACTTCCTCATGCCGAACGATGGAGAGATGTGTAGGAGTGAAGTTGGAGTTGGGTCTAGTGTGCCGAGCGATGTGGATCGGTATGACCACGACTCGACATAACTCCCTTATGTCGAAAGAGGCAATAGGGAGCGCAGGAGAGAAGTAGAAGTTATGGGCAGAGCGCCGAGCGGTGCAGTTCGACATGTCTCACCGAACGACCCACCTGTGTCGGGCGGTAGAGAAGGAGCGTAGGAATGAGGTTGGAGTTAAGGACAAAGTGCCGAGCGATGCAGCTCGACATGATTGTGGTTCGGCATGACTTGCCGCATGCCAAATAGTGGAGAGGAAAAGTGGGAGAGTAGTGTACATATGACAGTCAAATCCATCTCAACACAATGCACTGTTGACTTAACACACTTTTTATGCCCGAACATATGACAGTGAACAAGGATGGACTTAAACAATTAAGCATATCGGTCAATCGAGACTGATAACTCCCTTGTTTTGATAACTATAAACCTGAACTTAACATATTTAAAACAGATAATAACCTTTCACACACAGTGTCGAAGCCGAGTTCAAAGTAGAAATCATGATACGACAAGCTCTCGCAGATGGTCAGCCATGACGGTCTTCGAAGATGATAGCTCAAATCCTAACTTTATTTCATCAACTCTGTGGCTTTTAATTTCTTGGTGCTTATACTTGAATGATTGCACTAGTTCACACACCACACGGGGGGAGTATTTTTGTCGTTAAGTCTAATGTCAATTGTTTTTCAAGTATAGTTTAAACAGGTATTTGATCAGATTCTACGCACATTAGAGATGTCTAGGAAATCAAGTTCTGCCACGATCTCGGACAGACCCGGGCCATCTCCTCAACAAGAAGTAGTTGGGACTTCAAATCCATCAACTACTCCTATTCAATACATGCCAAGCCCTACGATCGCATCCGTTGACTTAGCTCCAGATGCCCTGGATGCAGTGATCTTTTTAGACGATCCAATCGATTCTCAAGCCTCGAGAATTAACGAAAGCGCTCTTCGATACATATGCTCGGTGCATGGGATTCCTTTCGATGATGTGTTAGTTCCATCAAGGCAAAATCGTCCTCACCTGCCCCTGGTCAGATACACAGCCTGCAACAGATTTATGTGTTGGGTTGGTAACATGCCGTCGTTCAACTCCTTCCTCCGTGATTTGTTACAGTATATTGAGATCGCTCCATCGCAACTACATCCAAACAGTCATGCATTCATATACAACACGTGCATTCTCTTTATGAGCGTCCTCTTCAGGCTCCTGACACCTGGCGATATCCGTTATATTTATGGTTCAAGAGACGATCGGACAGCCCATCTTTTGTATTTCTCGAACCACACAACAAGTGTCAAATTCTGACCGAGGCGTGGTGCAAATTCGTCCAGTAAAAGCAGGAGTGGTTCTACGTGCGCTGCCCTTAGCTTCGTAAGGAGATGGGTAGAAGGAAGTAAGTTTCTTTTCTGGATTAATACTTGCATTTGGCGATGATTACTCCTTTTCTAACTATTTATCTACTTCTACAGATATAAGCCCACGTCCCCAAGGCTTCGGGTATTCTGAAGCCGTTGAGGCTATACAAGCTATCCTCGTAGAAGACCGGGACATTAGATCTCTTATTTGGAACGAGTCGCTCTCGAAGTTTGGGTTGCTGGCGGTAGGCCGCCGGATAATCCTTCCTCAAGGTGTCACCATAACAGCATTTGCCTCGAGCAAAGGTAAAAAGCAAGCTAGGCCCTCAGCACGTGACGCCCCTGACACATCTGAAGAAGGGGAGATTAAAGAAACCAAAACGTCCGAAGTTCATGGCGAGAATGTTAGCCCCGCTTGGGAATCGATAGTCGAGGTGCATGATATCGAAGTTACGCCCCCTCCTGCGAAGGAAAGAAAAAAATTGACTTACAAACTAAGGAAGAAGACAACGGGTGGAACCTCTAAAGTTACAATCACCCCAGTGGAGAGAGAGCCTTCTCCTCAACGCTTAGAGAGTTCATTGAAAGTCCTGTTGGACCTTACTATTCCCGATGATTTTCTTAACTACGGCTTCAATGATCCGGAAGCGCTTAATCTTCATTCGTCCACAAAAGGTGATGCAGGTGCTCAGGCCCACGTTCAGGGAGAAAAAACTCCCATAAGTAGAGATAAAGAAACTGGTCCTTCGGAGGGAAACATTAGGACACACATAGACACGTGCACTTCACCTTGCACTTAAATTTCTGCCATCGCCCTACTCTTTGCTGACTTGTTGTTATTCAAATTCTGTGCAGGTGATATGGGACGTACACACGGACTCAATGGACTTCATGGGTTATCTATCTTTCACCACACTGGACAGGAGTCGGGCTCCGGAAGACGTCGGGATAGAGATGATGATGGCGATAGAGATTATTACTCCCGGAATTCATCATCTCAAAAGAATACTTATCATCAACCTTCATACCATTATAATCTTCCTTCTCACTCGAAGCAAGGCAGGGAGAAATATAGCTAAAATGGGTCCCAATTCGATGCCCCTCGTGATCAACACTCTGGTTCATCCAGCACACGGCAATCCCGGGAACCCCACAAGAAGACTGAACTCTCAAAACCATCTCCTCCTGTTCCTGCAACAGATCCGACGATATCGGAGGGCTTGCCGAGCTTAAGGTTAAGTTCCTAAAATATGCTTCGATGGTCTGAAGTTTCTCTCGACGATCCATCACATTTCGGGACACGTCAAACAGAGTGCTATTGCTTGTAACAACGATGTTTATGTTCAACATGACGCGTTTGTCCATTTAGCCGACAAAGTCCCGGAAGTCTCTATGGAGCATCAACATGAAATTGATCTCCTGAAGCTTGAAGCTATTCATGATAAAGACATCATCAAAGCTCAAGATGAAGAGAACTCTTTATATAAGTCTCAACTCGAAGCCGCCCAACAAAGTGCTAAAGATACCGCGAAGGCCATCAGTCTTCTGGAAATGACACATAAGAAAGAAATTGACGAAGCGGTCCAACGCTGCGGGGCCTTGGCTCTAGAGAAGGATTCTATTCAGAAGGAAAGGGATGCATTTGCCCTCTGAGTCAAAGAGCTAGAAGATCAACCCCGTAAAGAGAGAGAGGAAAAAACTACTGCCTAGGAAGAGTCGCAACGATCTTATGACGAGATTGTTCCTGCGCGACTCCTAAAGGCAAAGCTCGACGACGAGCTCTCTAAGGTAGGGATGCTGAAGGATGAAACTAGTGAAGAGGGTAGGAGAATTGCATTCGCGGAGATTGGCTCTCACCTTGAGGCAGCTACAGAAGCTGGCAGGGAGGAGATTAAGTGCATGTTTGACCCACTTATTGTAGAATACAATGCCCGTATCCTCATGCATCAGGACTTAAATTTTCTTGGTGAGGGCTACCTCGAATCTCTAGCCGAGGCATGTGAGACTTTAATAAAGATCAGGAAGGTCGAGCTAGGCACCAAAGAGGTTGACGAGAAGGCTTTGGTGAAAGAATTTCTCAAGGGGAATGAACCTTCAGACTTGTCTGCAGCGAAGGTCCTTTACCGCAAAGGTTCCTCCTCATCCAAAGGAAAAGAAGTCATTGCCGGTCCATCTGGAACCGAGTCTCCAGCCCTTCCTCCTACTCAACCGGTTGATCAGCCAGTACTCGATCCATTCGAGCAACACGTTGGTTATGAGCCAGAAGACCTTGGCCTTGGCATTCATGTCCTATCTTCCATTCCAGAGGGTAGACACCTCGGATGGTTGAGAGACAACAAGAAGCCGGTATATAACTCTTCTTCTTAAAGTTAAAAGAGCTGTCATTTCCAGTGAAAGGTTATTACATTCTAACGTTTTTCTCTTGTGATTTTGCGCAGGTCGCTCTAACTCTGAGCCTACTCTAAGGAGTGGTGATGCCAAGGAGAAGAAGGAGAAAGCAAGCGAGGCTACTCATGCGGGAGAGACTCTCAGTCCAGATGCTCAAGTGATTGAGGCACTCGATGAGGATAAGTCTGAGACTTCATCTCCTGTCGAAGGAAGTTATGAAATTGAGATCACAAGTTCCTCTGGACATACTTCTAAAATCAGCATGAAGGAGCAGCTCGCGGAGGAAAAGAAAAGGACAACTGCAATCAAAGTCGAGCCCTGATTCGTGGATCTAGATGATCCTTTGAACAAGCCTTTGTAGGTCATCCTCCCTGGTGGGTCCAGGCCACTAGAGGTCCCTCATTCTTTCTCTGTTGTTACCTCCCCATCAAGAAAAGCTTCCAAGTGAAAATGCATGGGGGAGGAGTCGTCAGAGAAGACGAAGGAGGAAAAGACATCAAAGAAACCATAGAAGTAGCTGTTAAACTCGTTCAATGAGAGCCAGCTTAGATTATGAAATTATTTTTATTTATTTTCATAGTCAATGTAGATAGACTTTTGACTCCATGTTTTGGTGGAGTTGTAGTAGAACCCCATTTTGGATTAATAAATAAAATTTAGTTTCTTTGTCTTTCAAATGACCTTTGTTGTTCAGTTTTTTGTATAGCTGTAGTCGAAACCCAAGCTATTGTGAGTTACATAAACTCCCAATTCATTTTCATATTACTCGGAGATTCCATGGAATTGCACATCCTCTATTCCATGCGTCGGGTACTTAGAATATTTTTCAGTCCGTAAGCCCGGGACTTGATGACTTCCAGTCAGTTGTACTCAAGTTTGCATTACGGGGACTTAGCGATTTTTAAGCCATTTATACTCTGGTCCACACTTAGGGGACTCAAGAGTACTCCAGTCCACACTCAGGAGACTTGGAGATTTTGAATCGTTTATACTCTGGTCCGCACTCAGGGGACTCAGAGTACTCCAGTCCGCACTTAGGGGACTTGGAGATTTTGAATCATTTATACTCTGGTCCGCACTCAGGGGACTCAGATTACTCTAGTCCGCACTCAGGAGACTTGGAGATTTTAATTCGTTTATACTCTGGTCCGCACTTAGGGGACTCAGAGTACTCCAGTCCGCGCTCAGGGGACTTGGAGATTTTGAGTCGTTTATAATCTGGTCCACACTCTGGAGACTCAGAGTACTCCAGTCCGAACTCATGGGACTTGGAGATTTTAAGTCATTTATACTCTGGTCCGCACTCAAGGGACTCATAGTACTCCAGTCCGTACTCAGGGGGCTTGGAGATTTTAAGTCGTTTGTACTCTGGTCAGCACTCAGGGGAGTCAGAGTACTCCAGTCTGCACTCAAGGGACTTGGAGATTTTGAGTCGTTTATACTTTGGTCCGCACTCAGGGGACTCAGAGTACTCCAGTCTGCACTCAGGGGACTTGGAGATTTTAAGTCGTTTATACTCTGGTCCGCACTCGGGGGACTCAAAGTACTCTAGTCCGTAATCAGGGGACTTAGAGATTTTGATTCGTTTATACTCTGGTTCGCACTTAGGGGACTCAGAGTACTCCAGTCTTCACTCAGGGGACTTGGAGATTTTACGTCGTTTTATACTCTGGTTCGCACCAAGGGGACTCAAAGTACTCCAGTCCTCACTTTGGAGACTTGGAGATTTTAAGTCGTTTATACTCTGGTCTGCACTTAGGGGACTCAGAGTACTCCAGTCCACACTCAGGGGACTTGGAGATTTTGAGTCATTTATACTCTAGTCCGCACTAAAGGGACTCAGAGTACTCCAGTCCGTACTCAGGAGACTTGGAGATTTTGAGTCGTTTATACTCTAATCTGCACTCAAGGGACTCAGAGTACTCCAGTCCACACTCAGGGGACTTGGAGATTTTAGGATCGTGGATGGTCAATTCACATCCACCCTAAGTTGACAAGCGAGGTCGATAGATGGATGGATCCATCCTCCTTGGACTTGTTTTGGATATGGACGAGGTCGCTAGGAGGACGGATCCACCCTCCTCGAAACCATATTTATGAACTTATACTCCAGTTCGCACTCTGGGAATCTGGAGTTCGTAAGAGGATTGTCGTGTACCAATCCAATTTAGTCTCTAGTGCGATGGCTTTCCACCCAAGCTCGGGTTTCTTTAACGAGTGACCGGTCGTATCACAGTCACTCTTTCTTTGAGCAAATCCCACCGTACAATGGAACTTAGCTCTTCGTGCATTATGATAGTTGTACGACATATTCAATAGGTCACAGCTCTGATACGAAAAGATGGCATTTTATTGTTGAAATAAGAAAATATGGCAAAGTAAATTGCCTTATTACAAATTCAAGTTTCAGAATGCAGAAACAAATTGCAAATGACTAATTTACTAAATAAATAAAGCCCGTCATGTACAGTAGTGTCAATGATCCTCGCTGTTGCAGGCTTCTGACAAAGTAGGACCGCCAATGGCTGCTAACTTAAATGTGCCATTTTCGATCTTTTTTTTCAATCACGTATGGCCCTTTCCACGTTTGTTTCGTGTGCAAAGGTACCGAGTAGATTCTTTTATGGACAAAATCATCAAGCTCGAAGGTTCGGGATCGGACCTTGACATTGTGCAATCGGGGGATCCGACTTCGGTACACAGCTGCTCTCAAGTCAGCCTGATCCCCTTGAACGACTCCAACTCCATTGGCGGTAGGAAATTTTAAAGTTAGACACCACAGGCAATAACAACCCTAAATTCGGCGAGGGCCGGTCGGCCCAAGAAAGCATTGTATGGCGAGTCTATGTTCAGTGCAACAAATTGCAACATACGGACTCTCTAGCATTCTCTAGTTCCCAACTCTACTGGCATTTCCACTATCCCAATGGGTCTGGTTGCATTCCCGTCGAAGCCATAAATATGGATTTGACAAGGCTTCAAATCTTTGGCCTCCATCTCTATTTGGTCATAGGCTCGCTTAAATATTATATTCACAGAACTTCCATTGTCGACTAGAATCTTCTTCATCCAAGCATGATCTACTTGAGCTGATACGACCGGTGGATTAGTAGTTGGGGCTCTGACCCTGTCAGTATATGTATTTTGAAACATGACGTCGTCGGTCAACGTTTTCCATCATTTGGTTGGGGCTCTATCTTCCAAATTACTACGACACTCGAAATCTGGACGCCTAATGGATCTAGCACACGATCTCTCTTCCTTCCAGCTTTGGTCTGTTGGATGAGGACCACCACTAACTGCATTTATTACCAATCTCCCGCCGGTATGAGCGGGTTCCTTCTGTCCTGTGCGGTTTGGGATATGATTTTGATTTGATAGGCCCATGCCTCTCGAATGTGGTGCCCGCACAAACTGTTCTAGCTTCCCTTCTCTTATCAATTTATCAATAAGATCTTGCAATGACGACACTCATTTGTATTGTGGCCATAGCTTTCGTGAAATCTGCAAAATTTGCCTATCTGGATCTATTTCTCCGACGACTGCTTCGGAGCAGACTTCTTATAATCGATAGTGTCACGGATTTGTAGATATACATTCTCCAACGATGTATTTAGTGGAGTGTATTCGTTGTAAGTCGGAATCCATGGTTTCCACTTTCCTCCTTCCCTTTTCTTTCTGGGATTTCCGCCTCCGAATTCTTTAGATTGCCCGGGTTTGTTCTGGAAATTGACTTGAACTTTCCTCGAATTGTCATCGGATTGTTTTGCAATGATGTTGCTTTTCACAGTCTCCTGAACAGGCCACCTTTTCCACTTGGCTTCCTCCCTTCTTATGAACTGACGAGCCTTTAAGTAAAAATGCTGTAGAGTAGTTGGAGGTTTCCCTGCCAACCAATCTCCAAATTCTGAATCCGGATCCAATCCTCGCATTACAGCCATTAAAATTGCATGGTCATTAGGGTTACTAATTTCAGTAGCCGCAACATGAAATCTCTGTAGATACTCCTTCAGTGACTCCCCTGGAGCCTGGATTACACCTAAGAGGGACATCACATCCTTAGGACGAGTGGCATGTATCCTGAATTATTCTACAAATTTAGTTTCCAATTCATCAAAGATGGATATAGACCGTGGGGAAAGTCGAGTGAACCACATGGTGGTGATTTTGGATAAAGTGATAGGGAAGCATCTACACTTGGTTGCATCTTCGCTCTAGCCGAATCCATCATCCATTCATACCTCATCACATGCTGCCTGGGGTTGGTCTTCCCTTCGTAGGCCGGGATAGTCGGTGTGCTAAACTTCCTGGGGTAGTCGGCCTGTAGAATAGCATCTGTGAAGGGAGTATGACCCCTAGATATTCCCCAATCTTCATTGGTCAAGCCTTAATTCTCTCTCATCAACCGTCTGACCATAGCTGATAAGTCCGGGGTCTGTATAGAGGATGGAAGGTTGGGCTCTGTTCTTCCGGACCGCTCAGGTTGGTGTCCCCTCTATTGGCGGTCTGCCAAACATGTATCTTAGGGACCAGCTTCATTGGGGTCTTGGTGAGTCGGACGTCTAGTCTCCATACGTTCTCCAGCTCCTAAGTTTCCCGTTCCGGCTTGGGTATGGTCTCCAAGATGTAAGTGATCCCCGGTTGATCGATCAGTAGCACTTGCTTGTGCAGTTTCCGTTTTGCGGCGCTTATGCCTGGGAGGTTCATCGAACGAGATCGAACTATTAGATGAAGAATAAGGAACGGTGCTACCTCCAGCATTCTGATGCTGTTGCTGAGTAAGCTGAGTCATGAGGTTAGCGTTAGCTTGAATTTGTTCGGCAAGTTGTCTTATACTTTCCATGAGTTCTCTCATCAGGTCGTTGAACTCCGTCCCAGTAACAACTTCCGTCTGGTTATGGGTTTTGGCAGTCCCTACGCCAAGATTAACTTGCTGATTGCTAGGTCCTTTCTATTGTACGCTAGCGGTCTCGTTGACGTCTGCGTTATGAGAGGCAGTTCTAGTACATGGTCTTCCCATAGTAGAGTTACTGATAGGAACTCTAAGTAGAATCAATGGATGTCGTGTGAATAAGTTGGAACTCATTCGAGGGATTTATTCAATCCAGTAGCTAAAAAGCAGATCCTAGTGGCCTGAGAATTCGATTCTCAGTGGAAGCACCAAAATGTTAGCACCAGAATTAGTCACTGGCACCCTTAAGAAAGATTGTGTAGAGAGATTAATGAAGAAAGTAAATTAAAACAGAGAACTGTATGCTAAATTAGATGAAAAAATAAGAACATCGGATTTATAGTGGTTCAGCGTAATTGCCTATGTCCACTTTAAGTTTTGATCTTTATTGCTTTCACAAGTGATTGAATACAGATACAATTCGTACTATAAAGACTTGAATACAAATGTTAATAAAATATAATGAGTTTTGAAAGCGGCAGAGTCTACTTAGTGTTCTCGAAAAAAGGTCCCTTTCACTGTGCCCCTTCTCTTCAATTTATAGACGAAGATGGGTTGGACTTCCCTCATGGGCCTAGGAGTAAGATACCTCGGCCCGTAGTAATCGACTTCTATACACCGAGTCATAAATGCCAAACGGCATTCGTATGCCGATCGAGGAAGATATGCCGAACGGTATCTGCATGCCGATCGAGACAGTGTGCTGAGTGAAGAGTGTAGGCCAAACGAGACCTGTGCCGACCGAGACTTGATGCCGGACGAGGCTTATGTCGAATGACGCTCATGCCGAACGAGGTGAAATGCCGAACGACCTTGCTATGCCGAGCGAGGTGAAATGCCGAACGATCTTGCTATGCCGAGCAAGTTGAAATGCCGAACGACCTTGCTATGCCGAGCGAAGTGAAATGTCGAACGAGGCCATATGCCGAACGAGGCTAGATGCCGAGCGAGGCCTGGATGCCGACCGATCCCTCAATGCCGAACGAGGTCATATGCCGAGCGACCTCTTAATGCTAAACGGTGCTCTATGCCGAGCGAGGGCTGGATGCCGATCAAGGCTAGATGCCGAGTGAGGCCTGGATGCTGATCGATCCCTCAATGCCGAATGAGGCCATATGCCGAGCGACCTCTTAATGTCGAACGGTGCTCTAGGCCGAGTGACCCTTTTACGCCGAGCCTCTTGTTACTTGGTCAAGACAACGGGTAACAATGTGAATTTAAATGGTGATTTCACCATTATTCGTTGCATTGTAAAGGTTGAATATGGAAATTGATGTTGAGTAGAATTAGTATAATTTCTTTCAACCCTTTTTTACTCAATAAGGTTTTGCAATGTGATTTATGAGAAATGATTTTGATTTTATATTTCCAAAGTTAAAGAGAGGTTAGCAATTCCGTATATACGGAAAGAATATGATTTAAATATTTATATCCCTAAACGATATATTTTATTTGATAAAACATATTAATGAATGAAATGATTATCACCCTCAAACTTAACATCTTTTTATCGGTGATTGGTTCGAGGAAAAGGGATTGGATTTGGGTGATCCCTATCCAAAAATCACTTTGAACCAATGTACGCATTCGAAGGTGAAGACATGGAATGATAATAAATGGAATGAAGGGCTATTTACGACTGTCCCTTAGGGGAAATTTCTCCTATCATATATATGTGGTCGTGGTATCTTCATTTGATCTTAGATGCAAGGGCTGCTCGTTACTAATCCTAGGGGTGATTCCAGAAATGATATAATAGGAGAGTTCCTTCGGTTTGTCTGGTTCCTAGACAACTTGCATGGATGAATATCTGTCATTGCATTTCTAAAATGCATGTACATTGATTATTACAAACGTATATCTATTTGGTGGTGTAGGAGGTAATTCTCCTATACTTAACACCCTTCCCTGAGACATACGAGCTTAGAGGTTGTATATTTGTGGAAATCAATAGTGTATGATGGAATGGACAACGTGGCATTCAAAGTGGAATGTGCTATGTGAAAGGTAATCGTTATATCGTGCATCATCACCTAGAAATGGCTTAAACAAGGCATGCCGTAAGGCTATGTAGTTCGCAACCATTAAGGTATGGTCATCATCTTTTTAGAATATCCTCTATATATCAGGTATGCTGTGTATGATATGAGAACTCTCAGCTAGGTTGAGAACGATAGAGGTGATGTCATATTCGGTTCTATCTGCCACCAGATGGGTCTCCAGGTAGGTCGGTCTTGCCAGGTGTAGACTTTTCAAAGGTGTTGATCCTTGGTATATCCCTCTAGAGATGTAATGTGAGGAATATAGTTCCTTACCTGCCACTGTATGGAAATCCATTCTTCAATGAGTGCCTTTGGACTTGATTGTGGAATCTATTATGCTGGAATTTAATCAATGTAACAATTTCGGCTAAAATTGTTTAAGTTTACTTGAAAAGTGTTTTCAAAAGAATGACATTAAAATTAATATTATAGATTTTGTGTATCAAATGGTTTGGTTATCCTAAGATAAAAACCTGTTCCGTGTTTATATGCAGCGTGGTCTTATGAGATACCTATTATTTTCAAACACATGACTGACCTGGAGTTTATTTTTCTTTTTCCTTAAACTTTTGGTGCTCTATTTTTCCGAGCAGCCAAGTAGTTAGGTTTAACTTGGAGCATTGTGATGGAGCTTGAAGTCTGGAGCTGAAGATGTTCCTACAGATAGTTCTCCATTTCCATTTCTGCTGCATTAGTTTACCGATTGTATTCATCACTTATAAGGACAGGGATTTATAACTATGGAAGCTGATTTATAAATGTATTTAAATTTTCCACTGTAAAGATATATATATATATATATATATATTATTAAAATAATATACGGTATTCCATTTGTGTAAGATTCTGTTCTATCTTTATTTTCTTTTTATCCTTTACTATCTGTCCTTCCGGCTCTTGGTTTTGCCGCACATGAATACCAATGATGTATTAGTGTAGATTTCTAAGGGTCGAAATAACAGGTCATCATAGATAATACAAGTATGAAATGGTTTTGGGTTGTTGTGACAATGTGTTAATAAAATTCCCCTTAAATCCTTTTTATTATACTTACGAATGTAAATAGATGAGCATAAGTGAAATGGTTTTGGGTTTGCAGTGACAATATTTAAGTAACAATAGTCTTAAATTTTCTGAATGGATTTGCAAAAATACTAAGATCCATAAAATGGATATTTTAAAGGAAATTATAAGTATGGAATCTTTGAGAAAAAGATAGAAAGAGTAAAGGTTTTAGTAAGAAATCTTGTTAATGATTTGTGAATATGCTTACACCATTTGAGATAAGTATATGAATACTTTTTGAAGTATTGGAAGAACACAAATGAATAGTAGTGATTGATAAATGAATATTTATTAGATAAAAGAAGTTTTACTTAATAAAAGATTCATTGAAAAAAGAGGATTAAAAGTCGCTTATGTGCCTTGATTGTGCTTTGTATGGCTTGATTGTGCTTTGTATGGCTTGATTGTGCTTTGTATGTTTACTTGTTTATGGAAAACATTTAGTCGTATACTTACTACTAAAAGCCAATGAGGTAGGCTTGTCTATCTGTGGGAGCTAATGTTGATGTTCGAGTAGGGATATGAGCAATAAAGCTCTAACCTACCGACTTCACTTTTGCCCGGGGGATAGTGTGAGACGAAAATATCAGAAACGTGATAAGTATACGAGAGTTGGTTTCTAATGCGACTCCTTACTATTGAATGACCAAATTCATTGATTCAGTCTTAAAGAGACCGAGATCGATCGGTAAGTGTTTTACTTATCAAAAACAACTTCAAGACTAAAATACGTGTTATATTTTGTAATGTCCCACCTTTTTGGAGGGTTTAAATTGACAATAAACCACACATGTTGGACTCAAACCATTCAAAAGTAAGGATTGTTATGGGGTAAATAAGAAAATGAAGCGAAAAGAAAGAAAAACAAAACATAGAACCTCACAGCGGAATGATAAAATATAATAATCAAATAAGCAGTTCATGAAGCTGTTTTGCAAATAATATTTGATTACACTTTTACAATATAGATCAGAGTTATACATACAAAAGGAATAAATAATTAATGTAGTGGAACAACATTATGCAGTGGAATAAATAAAATAAATAGTAAACTAATCTCCGGCTTCATCCTCCAATAAAATGTTCTTTAATACGCTGAAAAGCTCAGACTGATCCGAGCGTAATGAAAAGACAAAACACTCGAGTCAAAACTAAAAAAGCTTATGTAAGTTAAATCAACAGTAAATAAATATGAGCGTAAAGGCTTCAGAGATGTTTACAGGGTTTTACATCTCCTATCCAGTATCTAACGTGCATCCAATAACTTAAGAGATGTTCGGGATTACCATATCCTAAGGATCCGTTAAACCAATTACTATGTAGCAATATACGCTATTATAATACGTCTATGAGTAAAGTAAAGTATTAATATAGTGTTAAGGCGTTACCCATATCCCCCTTAACACATTTTTATACCACTTCAAATCCTAACTTAGGTTATAACATCATTTAACCAAATTCGCTTTTAAATCCATGATTTAAATATAAACAATTCAGCCTTGCACAGTTTGAATTTTTGAAAATAGTTTAGATAGTCATAAATAGTTTTAAAATAGTTTAAAATACTTTGACATAGATTAAATAGTTTAAAATAGGGTTAAAGTAGATTAAAATAGATTAACATTGATTAAAATAGATTAAAATTGATTAAATAGATTAAAATAGATTAAAATGGTTTAAAATAGTTCAAAAATAGATTAAATATAGTTTTAATAGTTTAATATAAAATGGTTTGATTATTGAAATGATTTACACAGTAAACATTTTGAAAATCTAAATAAATCTGAATTTAAAAATAATATATCTTTAAACAGTTTATATTAAAATAATTAATTTGGAAATAATATCGAATCAACTGTTTCTTCCATTTCAACAAAATCTGGACCATGTCCAGATTTTAAATCAACAAAACTCAAATTTTAACTTCCAATTCAAATTCTAATTTAAACCATTTAAATTTATATCGATTTCAAATCCATCTTTGTATTACCAATTTAAACCACCTCAAATTCAATAGATTTCCAAGTTTAAATATTCAAAGGTTTACAATAACTCAAATTTTGATAAATTTCCTTCCTACTTCAAAATCCAACTTAAAACTTTCAATAAACAATTCATTTCAACCAATTTCAATTTCAACATTTAGAGCTTGGATTTTGGAAAGTAATTCAGTTTATATAAATCAAATTTTATTTGAAAATATCATTTCACTGGATTCAAAATTTAAGGATTTAAAATCATTTAATTTAACCAATCCAGTGTTCGTATATAATTTTCTACCATATGCTCAAGTGATACAGATATCTACCATTTCAACCCGTAATAAATTTAAATTTACGGATATATCATTTCAACCCACAATCCCAAGTTAAATTTCAAACCCTATAAAATCGCTGAAGTTTATCATTTCAACACATAACAATTTTTCTCTAATCTATAGATCATTCCGGTATGTATCATTTCAACCCATGGTGATTTACTAACAATAAACTAAGGGAGCTTGCAGTGTGATAACAATATAGAGATAGCATCAACATCTAGTCATCCAATATCAACAATTTAACATCCATCACAATCATCATTTAAATCAACCAATAAACAACAACAATTAATTGGTTATCATTATCGGGCATTCAAATTACAATTTGAATTTAATATTAAATTAAGTGGCAATTATATTCAATAAAATTCAGATTTAACTGGAATGATGATTTAAATACACCAAACAACAATCTATCAATTTCTAATCACATCATAAATTCAATTTAACTAACATAAGACAATTTAGTAGTTGTGAGTGCGTTAAAACACTTACCTTTGATTTTTCGATGATTTTAAAATCCAAAATAGCCTAAAACCTAACGGTCTTAGAATGCAGCCAAACCAGTTCCATAATGTCCGGAATTTCGATACGATCGCAGTGGAGAAAACTTTATATTAAAATAAATAAAACAAAAATAATACCACATTACCTCTCAACTTCGTGAAACCCTAGAGCTCGTATGAACCCACGTTTCTGAACCCAGCTGCCACCGCATTTGTGCTCGTCGCTGTGGCCTCGGTCGCCAGTGACCTCATCTGCGATCGCCACTACAACGCCTACATCAGGCCGCCCATCCTCCCCACCACGCGACCCCTCTGACCCTCTACAGTTGCTAGCACCGCCACCACATCCATTCACCGTTTATGGTGATTTTGAGCACTGCCGAGAAGAACTACTACCATAGATCGATTGCACTCAACCTCGTCTACCCACTAGTCACCTTCGATTTTCACGTTAATTAAATTAATCAATCACCTTTTAACTTTTAAATTTTGTAGTTAACAATTTACACCATTCTTGATTATATATAAACTTATAATCTTTTAAAACAATTTCCCATGTCAAATTTAATATTAAATATTGCACTAATTACCGCATTCAATTTCAATTGCAGTAAATTCATTAATTATAATTTAGATTCCAAATAAATTCATTTATTTTGATTTATATCTTATTATTAAATCAACTATCATCCTATGGGTATAATTAACATCGGTTATGTTTTATTACATAAATATTCTACAGTTATCATATTAATTCACATTAACTGTAATATTTAATTAGATTAATTCCCATTGATTTACAATTTATTTTCAACGAGTTAAATAATGAAATGATAATTAAAAAATTGTTACAACTTACAATTTCAAACATATTTCCACGTTTATTATTTACAAATCAAGCTAATAAATCTACATACTGATTAATTATTCTATATTAACCGATCTCATTTAATTACATAAAATTTTACCATAAACAGAACATTCAATTTATTTCTTTATCTACGATTTCTAACCAAATTAACTTTACAATTATTTCAATTGATATAAGTTACATTAAATAGTTATCCCTTACATTAAACCAACATTATTAAATTACATTCTAATTGTTTTTCTCATTAACAAATCGTAAATTTTTTATTTTCACAATATTAAATTCAATAATCTTATTTAAATTAATATTTTAATCATCGAAAACTACGCGTCGTTACACTCTCCCCCACTCAGAACTTTTCGTCCTTGAAAAGGCAAAGAAAGAATTTAAGGGATAATTATAATTTATCCAAAGTATTCAATTTATAAACAATTAATTAAATAATTAAGTATTTTAAATAAAATATAACAATTAATAAACAATTAAAATATTCATATCCAAGTTTAATTAAAGTTTGAAAATATTTCACTTTCACAAAATTTTCTAAGTCCCAAATTCACGAAAAATTTCAATAGAGTCTCCTTTATACGGATAGGCCCGGGAAAATATGTAACAACCCGCATATTTTACGATTATATATTTAAATGTTTTTTTGAATATAATACCGTCAGTTGAATTAAAGTCCAAAATGTGATATTTTGTAAGCAGTCGAATTCGGACTCGAGACTACTTTCATTGAGTTCAAAATGACGTTTACAACTTGTTTGAGTATAAACATTGATATGTTTGGAGTTGATTAGGATTTTGGTATTTTCATTTGGGCTTTGGGTTGTGTTCTAGCCCACTGACCCAATAAGAGAACCTAAACCTTCTACCAAATACCTCCCACTCCACTCCTCTTCATTCATTCCATTTCTAAGTTCCTAATACACTCAAGCTCTAAGAAAAATGGTGGGAATAGAAAACTAAATTTCTAAGCCCTAGTTCTCTTAGGAAGCTCAAATTCAAGTTCTAAAATCAAGGAGAAGCTTAGGTAAGCATCCTCTTTTTCTTCTCCATCTCAATCTCTCTTCAACTCTTGATTTTTCCTATAACCTAACTTATAAAAATCTTTGAATGTGATACTAGGTTGAAGATCTTTGAGGTGTAGTTGAAGAGAAATCAATCTTAGCTTGTTTTAAAGCTTGTCTTTTCTATATTTGAGTTTAAAGGTGAGTTCTTGAACTCACATCTATGTCTATAGCTTTCATTGTTATTAGGTATGATTTCTTACATTTATTTCATGTCCAATTGCTTTTGAATTGAATTGGTTTGGTCAATTTTCCAATTTTGGGTATTTTGAAGTCAAAACATATGAAAATCCTACTATGGATGTTTGGACTTGTTGTTTGGGGTGTATTGAAGATCCTATAGGGCTAGGTTGTCGCTTGGCATAATCCCTAGCCTTCATCGCTTATTCGATCGCTTTCGAGTTGATTTGGCCATCAATGGCCAGGGCAAAATTTACCCTAAGCTTCAGCTCAGACGTTTAGGCGAACACTCAGACGTTTGAAGTTTTTCGAAACATCTAAGCGATCTGGAAGAAATTTCCAGACCTTCTACTCAAACGTCTGGAAAAACCCCCAGACGTCTGGCACTGTTAAATTCAGCCAATTTACCTATTTTTATGTGGGTTTCCATTTTTAATGACTTTTGATGATCCGGTTAGTTATTGTCATTTATTATCGATTTTGATGACTTCTTTTCTGGATTTTTGGGAATATCCATTTGATTGGATTTGATATCGATTTTTATGGTTTTTATTCATGTCGTTGAATGTGGATTTTGTTGATGGATTGTTTTTACAATCATTTCTATGATTTGTCACTTTAAAATACAAAGGTATTTATACTAGCAATTAATACCCAAACTCTTTCACAAAAATGATTTCAACATTACTTTTAATACAAAGCTTGTTTTTAAATCCGTTTTCCAATCTATTAGTATATACAAACCTTTAACTCATTCGTATGAGAAACCTAATTAAACGACTTAGCAAAACAATTGGTATGAAACGCTTGCGTTTACTTCGTCGGTTAATTCTTGGACTTTTTTGATTGAACTCTCATGATAATTTTCCAATGGAAATCTACATTTGTTTGTAAATAGTTAAGTTAATCCAGTGGTTATGGGACATGAAACCTAACTCATTTATTTACCATCTTAGTGTAATTTACACTTATCGATCGATGATGATCATTTTGTAATTTAGACTAGCGATGTGCGATGTCTCTTTGACCGCATGGGGGACTAAACCCAGTTTCGGTGGAGCTTCGTTTCAAATTGGTGGGGTAGCAACCCATGGTCTTTGGGTCATTTATGGAGCCTCGGCTCAAATTTGTTGGGTTAGCGACCATGGGATAGCGTCCTGATTGTGATACACGTGTTGGTGAGTTTTCATGCTCCCGTTTGTGATAGGCCTCCCCCTTTGTGTTTTCTGGATTTCTGATTATTGATTGCTGTAATTTGTGTTTCACCAATTTTTGCGATTTGCATTGATATGTTTTGTCAATATTTGGAGTTTGGTGAATAAGCAAAAGAATATGATATTCTTTTTGGATATTTGAGGAGATTTGAGATATTGTATGATTTTCATTGTTATCAAATATATACTTATCATAGTATGGCATTATTGTTATCATATATTTCTACCATATCTCTTATCATATCTCATGTTATATGATATTTATAGCTAGATTGATCCATTTATTATTTTTCTTGTTAAATAATACTCGGGTCAGACCGAGGTGTTCAAGGTGCTTCCACTTGACTTCTTAGCAGGGACTATCTTCTGACTTTTGGCTAACTACTTTAGTTTAGTAGTTTTTGTCTTTCATGTATACGAGATAGAACTCCTTGATGTTTACATATTCTTTTGTCTAGCACTTGTACCTATTTTTTGTGAGGTAGTGGATCTTGTACGACCAATACTTTGATGTACACTTCTATGTGTTATATTCATATCTGTTTCCGCCTTAGTGATATGAATATCTGTGACTGATTTTTTTATGCTTATTTTATATTTGTTTTCGAAAGACACATAGCCACTATGTAGTAGCTTTGAGTTTGTATTTGATATGTCAGATTTTCTCTTGAAATGAAACGCATGACATACTATCTGACATATCGATAATCGCAGAAAGCAATTACACAGACGGTCGCTCCTCAATTGCCTTATTCTTCTTACTAATCGGCGGCATTACCCAATGGTGTCTTTGGTTAGTGTGAGTATAGAGGTGGGGCATCACAGCTTGGTAATAGAACCAAACTTTAGAGCAATATAGAATTTTATGACAAGGATCATTGTCCTAAGTCTCTCTTAGGAATCGTGCCTTATGATTTAATTTGAGTCTTAAGAACCGTTTCATCCTATTTTCTTTTATGATGCCTTATTTTATCAATCAAGTTTGTTAGATATTCATTCTGAGAATAACATTTTTCCTCTTCTTTCTTTCTTTCTTTCTTAAAGAAGAGAAATGGTTAGACCTGGCCGTCCTAGCACCGGTCAATCTAGTGGTTCTCCTCAGGATGGCGTATTCATGTCTGCTTAACAGCTTTTGGATCTTGTATGCCGGACCTATTCCAAAGCCTACTCATCCTAAATCTGGGTTTTCAAGCTTGTGTAGTGATTATACCAATTTTGGTGGAAGGTCATCAAGGGTTCCGAAAGCATTATATAAGTCCAAGCTTGGCTTAGAACTTGCGATCGCATCTTTTCTCGCATGAATCTTGTGGATCTACATCGAATCTATGTGGCTTCTAGCATGCTCCAGGAGAGAGCATTAGATTGGTATGAGCTTTTGGTTTCGGAAATTGTTAAAGCATATCTTACTTGGGAGCAATTTTGGGAAAAGTTCGAGTTAAAGTTTATGCCGGAAGATGAAAAAGTAACTTTAGCCTGATGCTTTTTTGACCTTGTTCAAGGTGAATCTTCTGTGACAGATTATGTCGCATCTTTTGAACCCCTCTTTAAATATGGGGTCGAGTATATTAATACCCCATTGAATAAAAATCATAGGTTTTATCAATGGGTTGAATAAGAGCCGCAAAAAGGCTTTACTTTTGAAACTAGAATTTCTTTTCGATCAGCTTGTAGATATCGCTCTTCGACTTGAAGAGGCCGATAAAGAAAGTGATGGTGATGTTGGGGGTGCCAAACAGAACTTCAACAACAACAAGAAGAGGAAACTCGATAGTAAGTTAAAAGACCCTAATCCCAACAAGAAAGAGAAGTAGGAAACTTCAGTAGCAAAGACTCCTACTTCTAATCGTGGAGAATACTACAATTGTGGTTCTAAGGACCACTATGCAAATAGGTGTCCAAAACCTCTTACTTGTCGCTATTGCAAAAGTTCGGGTCATCCTAAATCTTCATGTCCCAAACTTCAAAGCTAGAAAGAGGGAAAGCTGAATGTTGTGCAAGCCCTTAGTAACACTTCTCTTAGTCAAGGTATTTCTTATTTTGTCCTTAATGGCATTATTATGTTTCGTGATCATCCTATTCGAGTTTTTTTTGATACAGGTGTATCTCACTCTTTTGTATCAAAGGAACTTGTTGATACTTTGTCTTTAAATGTTATAGGTTTGTTGACTTCATTGAGAATTGCAAATCTGGTTGGTGGATCCGTAACACTCATTTTACTTTGTAAAGATGTCGAGATTATTTTATGTGATTATGCTTTCCGAGCCGATTTGCATATTATGCGCTACTTAGGTTTGGAAATGATTTTGGAAATGGATTGGATTAACCGTTATAAAGCCCACATCCTATGTCCTGAGATTACTATCCATCTTCGACATCCCCAATATGTTAAGTAGATTTCTATTATTCTTAAAGATTCAGATTCCAATTCGATGGCATCCTTATATTCTCTAAATCCACTTGACGACGATATTGATGATGAGAAAGATGTCATTTACCTTATTCACATTGTTCGTGAATTTTTCGATATATATGAGCCCTTTTTAGGATTACCACATAAGCGAGCAATTGAGTTCAGAATTAATCTAATCCCTATAGCTCTACCTATCACTCGTCCTCCTTATCATGTGTCCAATAAGGAAAATGAGGAGATACGTAAACAATTATCCGAATTGGAAGCAAAATAATTTATTCATTCTAGTTCCTCTCCTTGGGGAGCTTCAGCTACCTTTGTCAAGAAATCCAATGGTACACTTAGGATTTGCGTTGACCACCGCAAGCTTAATGATCTCACCATTAACAATAAATATCCCTTGCCTCAGATTGATGATCTATTCGATCAACTTAGTGGTGCTAGATTCTTTTCACAGTTAGACTTAGTAATCGGTTTTCATCTGCTTCGTATTGCAGAGGATAGCATTTCTTTGACATTAATCCGTACTCGTTACGGATCTTATGAATGGCTTGTTATGCCATTTGGTTTAACAAATGCTCCAGCTTATTTCGTTGACCTTATGAATAGAGTTTTCAAAGACTTCCTCGATCGATTTGTTCTCATCTTTATAGATGATATTCTTGTATATTCTAAAACTGAGGAAGAGCATGAAAAACATCTTCGGATTGTGTTACAAAATCTTAGGAGCAATCAATTGAAAGAAAAATTTTCTAAGTGCTACTTTTGGTAATCCGTTGATAAATTTTTAGGACATATTTTTCCTGAATCCGGAATTTCCATGGATCCGTCAAAGATTGAGGTGATTCATAATTGGAAGAGACCAGAGAGTATGACGGTAATTCGCAGCTTTCTTGGATTGGCGAGTTATTATCATTGGTTCATAAAAGACTTTTTTAAAATTTCCGTACCTCTTACTAGTTTGAAAAAAGAAGGGAGTTAAGTACATTTAGTCAGACAAACATGAAGCTGCTTTCAGAAATTAAAAGAACTCCTTTCTGATACTCCTATTCTTGTGATTCCTAAAGGGAACCAAGACTTCACAGTTTATACCAATGCTAGTCGTATTGGTTAAGGAGCCGTTCTCATGTAAGTGGAAAGTGTTATCTCTTATGCTTCTAGGCAATTAAAGCCTGCCGAGACTAGATATGCCACTCATGATTTAGAGCTCGCGGCCATTATTTTCGCCCTTAGAATTTGGTGACATTATCTTTTGGAGAGAAATTTGTTCTCTACACCGATCATAAATCTTCAAAGTATTTGTTCTTTCAAAAGGAACTTAATTTACATCAACAACGTTGGCTCAAATTCCTTGCATCTTATGATCTAGATATTCTTTATACTCCCGGAAAGAGAAATCGTGTTGCCAATGCCCTTAGTCGTAAGCAACAAGTGGTTGTTTTAATGGTGATATCTGAATGGAATGATCTTGAGATTTTGTCCACTTGTGAGATTCGAGATCGTGAATTTGATTCATGTTCATCTCTTGTTTTATGTAGCCTTGAGGCTCATCCTTCTCTTTTAGACCGCATCCTTAAAGCTCAAAGGCAAGATCCCGAATTGGCTCTTCTTAGCTAAAGTTGTAGAGTTAAAAATAATATTGATGGTTTGAAAGACTTTGAAATCGATGCTCGTGGAGGCATTCGAAAATTTGGTAGACTTATTGTGTCTAATAGTAGTGATCTCCGTAAGGACATTTCAGAAGATTTTCATGCCCTAAATTTATCATTCATCCTGGTAGTTGTAAAATGTACGCGGACATGAAGCGTATTTATTATTAGGATGGAATGCAATCTGATATTGTTAACTTTATTAAGCATTGCATGACTTGCCAACTTGTAAAGGCCGAGCATCAAAGGCCCGGTGGGTTACTGCAACCTTTCGACATTCCAGTTTGGAAGTGGGATCAAGTCTCCATGGACTTTATTGATGGTCTTTCCATTCTGATTCAGATCATGATAGTTTATGAGTAATTGTAGATAGACTTGAAAAATCCATCCATTTTATTCCAGTTCGGTCCAACCAGACCGTACCTCTTTTGGTTAAACTCTATGTTAAAGAAATTGTTAAATTGCATGGAGTTCCTACTTCTATTGTTAGAGATCGCGATCCATTATTTACTAGTGGATTGTGAAAGGGTCTTCAAAAAGCTTTGGGAACAAAGCTTAATTTTAGCACCGTTTATCATCCTCAGTCCGATGGACAAACAGAGCGTGTGAATCAAACTCTTGAAGACCATCTTTATGCATGTGTTCTTGATTTTGGTGGAAGTTGGGAAGATAATATTTCTCTTGTTGAGTTTTCATATAATAATAGCTTCCAATCTAGTATTGGTGTGGCATCTTTCGAGGCACTCTACGAAAGGCCATGCCGATCTCCTTCGTGTTGGCTTGAAGCCGGTGAAAAGATGGTTTTAGGTCCTGATTTTATTCGTGATTCCATAGAAAAGATTGACCTTAATCATCATAGAATGAGAGGTGCTTAAAGTAGACAAAAATCCTATGCAGATAACCGAAGAAGGAAATTAGAATTTTATGTGGGAGATTTGGTGTCTATTCGTTTTCACCTATGAAGGGTAATGTGCGTTTTAGTCATTCAGGAAAATTAGCACCTCGATATATTGGCCCATTTCCCATAAACGAACGAATTGGTTCCGTGGCTTGTCGCCTTTTATTATCGGCTCAACTTTCTGCTATTCATGACGTATTCCACGTTTCTCAACTACGGAAATGCCTTAGGGATTCTAATTTTATTCTTGATCCCGGTGTTATTGAAGAAATTGAAGCTTCACCTAATTTGACTTATGAGCAACATCATATTCGTATCATTGCTAGAGAGGTTAAACGCCTTCGTAATAAAGATGTTCCGCTTGTGAAAGTTCAATGGTCCACAAATCCTAAGGATTGTTCCTAGGAATACAAAGAATTCATTGGGAAAACACATCTTGATTTACTCTTTCGTGCTCCTTAAGGTGAATTTCTCACTTTAAAATTTTCTTTTGTGTTGTTACGTCATAGTGAGGTTGTTACTCTTTATTTTCTTATTAAGTTTTGCGAGGACGCAACTTTTGTAAGGAGGGGAGTCTGTAACAACCCGTATATTTCACGATTATGTATTTAAATGTTCTATTTAAATATAGCATCGCTAGTTGAATTAAAGTCCGAAATGTGACTTTTTGTTAACAGTCAAATCTGGACTCAAGGCCACTTTCATTGAGTTCAAAACAATATTTACAACTTGTTTGAGTATAAACATTGATATGTTTGGAGTTGACTAGGATGTGGTATTTTCATTTGGGCTTTGGGTTGTGTTTTAGCCCACTAACCCAATAAGAGAACCCAAACCTTCTACCAAATACCTCGCACTCCACTCCTCTTCATTCATTCCATTTCTTACTTCCTAATATACTCAAGCTCTAGGAAAAATAGTAGGAAGAGGAAACTAAATTCCTAACCCTAATTCTCTTAGGAAATTCAAATTCAAGTTCTAATATTAAGGAGAAGCTTAGGTAAGCATCCTCTTCATCTTCTCCATCTCAATCCCTTTTCAACTCTTGATATTTCCTATAACCTAACTTAGGAAAATCTTTGAATATGATACTAGGTTGAAGATCTTTGAGGTGTAGTTGAAGAGAAATCAATCTTAGCTTGTTTTAGAGCTTGTCTTTTCTATATTTGAGTTTAAAGGTGACATTTTGAACTCACATGTATGTCTATAGCTTTCATTGTTGTTAGATATGAATTTCTAATATTTATTTCATGTCCAATTGCTTTTGAATTGAATTGGTTTGGTGAATTTTCCAATTTTGGGCATTTTGAAGTCAAAATCTATGAAAATCCTACTATGGATGTTTGGTCTTGTTGTTTGGAGTGTATTGAAGAGCCTATAGGTGTAACAACCTGATTTTTCGACGTTCGAAAATCGACATCAATACGTCCACTGTATCAAATGCCAAACAATCGAATGTCGGCAAACCAAATCGTAAGGGAAAGAAGAAGGAGGTAGAGGTAGAAATAGAAACAATATCAGAATCTCACAGTCGCAGCGGAATAATATATAATAGATAAATAACTAATCTTTAAAACAAAAAGAATTATATCTGTTTATACATTACATCATCAGAGTACAACATAATTCAGGACAGTTATGATAACTCGTCCTCCCAAAACTGAATAAACAACTTACGGTACATCGGAATATACATCTAAGAAATACGCCTCGTCATCCAACTCGTCTCCTGAGCTCCACAGCAGTCCATCCAGAATCTGTACTCTATAATACTCGGTCTAACCCGAGCATTATAGTTAAATAACACCCAAGTCAGTCTGCAAAACAAGTATGAGAAAACACACTCAATTGGATTATTAAAGTTTTCAAAATCCTTTGGAATCAAAGGTATCTCGTAAGACCACGCCACAAATAAACATACCGGGTTTTTACTTGACGATAACCAAAACATTTTTATCAAAATCCGTCTGATATTATAATAGTGTCTATAGAAAGTAAAATAGAATCTAGATGAAATGCTTGCATCTCACGTTTCAACAATAGTTGGGCACAATCAAAACCGTATGGGCGCTTATTGGAGATTGGATTCCATACAATGGAAGGGATACTGGGTTACCGCCTGTCATAGTACGTGGTCTAGATCATCGTACCGAGGATCCACCCTAATCCCCTGCATCACAAGACTAGAGCTGCTCCTTACTGGATAGTCCAAATAAGTTCACCCCGTGGTTGGGATCAGCAACCGCCCACACAACCGAATCAAAGGGGCATCTAGACAGGGGTGACCTTCCCTAATTGGTTGCTAGCCACTTAGCCTTGTGTGCACCTCCCCTGTTTTAGCCATTCTCGGTTGATGAGGCTCGAGGCTATGTGTTACCTTTTCAGCACACATTCACTTAGAATGCTCATCGTCCTCCTGATGATGTTCTGAAAGCATTCATCTATACAAGTTCGTTCCGGGTCCGAACGGAAAGGCACTACTCCTACTACATCCATTTTGGAATCACCCTCAGGATTAGTAGCGATTAGCCCTTGCACTTCACTGCTCCATCTTCGACTCCAAGCTCTTGTCTTCCTCACGAAAACATTCAAACTGGATCGAAGTGGTTTTTGGAAAATTAATCCCGATCCCGATCTCTTCGAAACGATCAACGCATTGGCCAATATTGATAGTCGGTTATTTAACTATCAAATAACATTCACAAACAACCATCAGACTTTATATAATTTTCCAAATTATTTATTTATCTCAAAATATCTTCGCAAGATATATTTCCACTCTTCAACCCTTTGAAAAATAGTTTTCAAATCACTTCTCTCTCTCGGAAGAAAATTCCCACCTAATTGTTTTATTTCCACTAAAAATCGCCAAGCCTTAATATTTTAGATTTTAAAATAATTTAAATCACTTTATCCAAAATATATACTTTAAAATACTTAAAATAAAAACTATTTAAAACACTTTATTCAAAATACTAGTTATGAAATTTTAAAATAATTTCTCATGTAAAGCTTAAGCCAAAACAAATATTAAAATAAAATTTATGAAATTCTATACAAGTTTTCAAGTAAAAACTTTAGCTAAACTATCTTTAAAATAAAACTACTTTGTAAAATATAAATATTAATAATTATCTCTTTTAAATCATAATCCCAATTAACATTTTTAAAATAATTACTACTATAACTAATTTAATAAATATTTACCTTTAAAATTTAAACAACTTAAATAATAATTTCTCAAAAACATTCTTTTAAAACAACTTTAAAACCTTAACTTATACTAAAAAATCTGCTTTGAAAACGTACCTGGCTTTTCAGGGAAATACACTTTTCTTTCACACCTTTTAAAAAAACCACTATTTATTTTTAAAACAAATTACCCATTCCTTTGTAAATTCCCACCTTGAATTTATACTTCCAAATATCCGCTGATATCTTATTTCCCTTTATAAACCCAGTTTATAAATTCCCTAGTCTCGTCCTTCTTTTAAAACACAGTTTCAAACACTAAATCAATTTTCAAATCGATTTCCAAAATTTACTCCATTTAAAAAATAAATTCCTTTACATGCTCAAGTTTATTTCAAAACCCATTAATTTCAGAGTTAACTTCTTTATTATGATTTAAAATCTTATTTAAACTGAAAATACCAATTTCATATTTATTTTCAAAATTCTTCTTTTATTTCTTCCTAAAGCATTTAAATCCTGAATTTAAAAATAAATCTTTTATTTCTTTTAAATAATATCACTTAAGTTTAAAAAATCAATTTATTCCCATTTATTCAAAAATCTCCTTTTCCGTACATGGAATTTATTTATTAGAATATAAAAATCAACTTTTAACCTTTTCCAATTCATTCTTTAATTTATCCAAATTCTCTATTTTACTTAAAAATTCTCTCTTTTATTTTCCCTTAAAAAATCCAATTTATATATTTTTGATAACTCGGTATGCCCAAATATATTCAATCAAACTATAGCATCCAATATTTCAATTACCAATATAATCTATCTTGGATTATTAAATAAATCAGATCACAGAATATTAAACAATCTAAATATTTTGAGGAATCCAGTTGGATCCCTCCAACCTATTTCCCTATATCCACAGATATTAGCACAACAATTTAAAACACCAATCCTGCTTCGAGGCAGGACATCGCGGTATAGAGGGTCATCCGCTATTATGCGGGACACAAAGGGTCTCGTCTGCTATATAATGCAGGAAATCAATCACTCTAATATATATATATACTATATAATATATCACATCTATGCTGATAATAAATTATCAATTCAAGCAAATAACCAATAATTTAAATTTAACTATTTAAATTTAAATAGAAATCCAAATGAGTGATATTAATTCACCTTTTATTTTGCTATTTGCAATCTATTCCAAATTGGCTTGTTTCCATGATTTTAAACCTTGTATAACATTATATAATTTATTTACATTTGAAATAAATCGAACAATTAATTTATTTAATTTAATCTAATAAATTTGATTTTAAACTAATGATTAAATTTTAAACTAATTTTCTTTTTAATAAAATATCTTTAGTAACTAAAAGAATTAAATAGGTTTAGTAATCAAATTAATCACCAAATACATTATTTCAAAATAAGCTAGTAGATCATAAAACGTGTATATGTATATTTTATTATCAAACTAAATATAATATAGTCTATATAAGTCTTTAAAATCTAACTTTGTACATACACCCTTACACTTTTTTTTTCCAAAAATCTTATACAAATTCTCTGTTCATTTCTGCATATAGATATACATTAAAACAAAAATTCTTCTGTGACATAACTTTTCTTCTTCCTTTTTTTTTCAATTTGAATTAAATATCTTAAACTTCTATTTTTTTATAAATCATTTTATTGTATATATCTTTATAATAACATCAACTAAACCAATTTATTTTAAATTAAAAGATTCAGTAAGCTACAACAGGTGTATTTTTTTTACATACAAACTTTTATCAATTCAAAACTAGCAGAAACAAAATACGAACCTCACTGCATGATTTCAAACCACACCACCAAACCGCGATCGACCTCGAACCCACCGCCATCAACGTCAGCCCAAGCACCCTCCTCCATGACACATTTCCATTCGCAACCTTCCTCGCGAAATCAAGACCTAAACGCAACTCGATTTCGCCTGCCAGTAGCTCGATTGGCATCCTTTCCACAAGTTGCCGATGTCACATCGTGTGTTCGATTCGTGCGCTGACTTTACATTCAGCTTCGATTTATTTCGAAATAGGAGGCGACCATGATTTTACATTTTAAAACATATGGACGGCTCGAGATTGGAATTCCCAAAGGAGAAATTCATGTTCGAGTTGTTTTGAACGAGGTACAGCTTTGATTCAACTCCTTTTTTTTTGATTTCGGCTGCCATTTCTTCTTGTTTGAGATTTGATTTCGATTTACATTTGAAGATAAAAGTCTCGGATTTCTCTTCTTCTTTTTTATTCATTTTTTTAAAAGGCGCGTGTAAAATTAGGGGGAACATGTGT
This sequence comes from Allium cepa, assembly GCA_030765085.1. Classification (NCBI taxonomy): domain Eukaryota; kingdom Viridiplantae; phylum Streptophyta; class Magnoliopsida; order Asparagales; family Amaryllidaceae; genus Allium; species Allium cepa. Next base: position 435,858,258 of record CM060944.1, read on the forward strand.
TTACAAATTTCTTTGTGTGTTTAGTTTGTTTATTGCATGTGAATATATATATATATATATATATATATATATATATTTAATTTAAATTCAAATTCAAATCATCTCAATTTCGCAACTCAAAATCTCGACATCCTATCGAGACATGCGGCTAGGCGTTTATAATGTTAAACCCCTATTTCGAGTGCAACGGAAAATGTTTCGAGTCCTGATTTGATCGTATGGAGAAGATAGCTTTTTGGATACAGTTATTATATTAAACTTTCGATATTAATTTCAGCGTGTTTACCTATCATACGATCACACGACAACTCCAAACGCTACGAAATTTGAATTTCGATAATAATACAATATTACAGATCTAATGGAACTAGTTCCGTAGAATTTCGGGACTGTGTCTCGGAAGGCTATTTTTAAATATCGATTTAAACGGTAAAATTTTAAAACTGAAAAAATAATTTTTAAATTAAATTTCAACACTTCTATTATCTTCGGCATCATTAATATAAATTTTATAAGCCATTGAAATATTTTTAACCAGCTTTAAAAATCAAGATTAACTATTTTAACCAATTTCCAATTATTAAATTCAATAATTTAATTGTCGAATAAATAGTGATATTTGAAATTCAAGTAAACTAACTTTCAAATATTTAAAATTTATTAAATATTTCAATTTCAAATATCCAGAAATTTTGGGTCGTCACATTCCTCCATCCTTAAAAGAATTTCGTCCTCGAAATTACTAGTTACGAAGAATGGTCCATAACTTGTTCATCATTTTCCCAAAACCAAACAGTTTTTAAACATCTTTCCAAAACAATCTTTTTAATAAAGACATTATCACCCTTACTAACTTTCCAACTTCTTCCATAGGTTCCAACCAATATCACTTACCCAACCATTCAAATAAAATTATCAAAATTTTCTCAAAAGTTTTCTAACTCCCTAAATTTTTGAAATGTTTTGCCAACGTCTCCTTTGTGCGGCTAGCTCGGTACAACTACAAAATGCCTCTATGGGCCCCCAAATTTCAAAATAAAATAAAAAGCCAAGCAGCTAGACTAGAAAATCATCAAATTTCATACAGAAAGTTAAACATATACCTTTTGTTGAGCAATTCAATTTATCTTCTGAAATCAAAAATCCCAATTTCCTTTTGCTTTTAAAACACATGTATACTACTTAGCAATAATGTCCAATCATAGCATTCAAAATCATTTTATACACTTCTTTACAAAATTTTCAATATCTATTTCATTCAAGTCCGTATGATGTACATATATCATCCGTACGCAATCCCAAATCCGATCGCTCACTCAATCAAACAATTTCATTTTCGAACTTATATCGTCTACCTAACTTCCTAATGCGGACTCAGATCTTGTTTCTTGATCAAAAACCGTCATTCTCCTTGCATAGCCATAACTATGATACAGAATTTCCAAAATCAATCAAAAATCCATATTCAGGGTTCGCCGTCGAAAATCGAGTGAAAAATCCCAACTCGGATCGGTATAGCTGCCTCGTAATTTTGTGCTCGAATCTGGATCAAATCGTTATGCGAATAAAATAATATACGCGCATCCTACGTATTTGCCCCAATTGATTATTAGCTATACTAATTCACTTTTTATTCACAATTATTTTGATTCCATCACTTATTCACAATTTATTATTTCACATGCCTAAATCAAATCTTCATTTCAAATTTTAACCTTAGTATCTTTCCCAAACCAAATTTTACTTGAGAATTTCATTATTCACTTTCACTTTATCACTTAAGCCTTTATATCTATTTTTATGTAACTTAAGTTTCAATTTCATTTTGAATTCAATTTACCTTCCTATGATAAATATTGAATTCAATTTATCTCATCTCAAACCATACTTTAATTAATCATTCCTTTAATTTGTTCCACTTACTAATTTATTTTTAAATCTCAATGTATTTTATTTCCAAACTTTAATTATTTTTAGTCCATTCGAACAAATTCTACACTTCATTTTACACAATTTAAATCAAGTATCATCCCAACATTCAATTTCATTTCATTTGCTAACCATTTAAATCAGTCAGTTAACTTACTAATTTTGATTTCAATACTTTGTTTTATTTAGTCCAACCTGACTAATTTCCCATTTTACACAATTCAAATATTCAGTTTCAATCCTATTTACTTACAAATGAAAATTCATTTGTCTATCCACAATTTTATTTCCAACTTTTAACTTTTTATTTAATTAACAATTTCACTTAGTCTCCTTAGACTTTTCTTTAAATTCACTTTTACTTAACTATATTTAATTACACTCCGATTCGATTTAAATTTTAAGCTTCTATAAGTTTTCCAAATTTAATTACATTTGCTACCTTCTTTTAATTCACTTCAATTAATTAGCTTACCTTCCAACTTATTTAGGTTTCACACTTACTTTTATTTATCCCTTTTCAAGTTGAATTTTATTCTAACCAATCTCAAATTCTATCAGCTATCAAACCCATATATATTCCCGAGTCTTTTAAACAATTTACTCAATATCTCAAAATCATTTTTTTGAAATCAATTATATATATACATAATTCATTTGCATATTAAATCATCCTTTGAGTTTTAAAATCAAACCCATTTTTGCAAACAATTCCAATTTGAAACTATTTGGCAGCAATTCCTCTCTTGGAAACTCGAAAATGAACATCGATGATGCTGTAGTCATCACCGAAATTATTTTCCAGCGACCGAAAAGAGTTCAGTGCTTTTATTCTTTCCAAAAACATTTTCCAATATTTTGGATTCCAAATCCCACCAGATTTCATATCCAATTCAAAAATATTTTTGAAATAATATCACTATTATTTCTCCGAAACCTTTGAAAATCATTTTCAAACTCAAAGGAAATTAAATTTTCCAAAATTTCGACGCCCGAAAATCGACATCAATACGTCCACTGTATCAAATGACGAACAATCAAATGTCGGAAAACCAAATCATAAGGGAAAGAAGCAGGAGGTAGAAGAAGAAATAGAAACAATATCAGAATCTCACAGTCGTAGCGGAACAATATATAATAGATAAATGACTAATCTTTAAAACAAAAAGAATTATATCTGTTTATACATTACATCATCAGAGTACAACACAATTCAGAATAGTTATGATAACTCGTCCGCCCAAAACTGAATACACAACTTACGGTACAATGGAATATACATCTACGGAAATACGCCTCGTCATCCAGCTCGTCTCCTGAGCTCCACAACAGTCCATCTAGAATCTGTACTCTATAATACTTGGTCTGACCCAAGCATTGTAGTTAAATAACACCCGAGTCAGTCTGGAAAAACCAACATGAGAAAACACACTCAGTTGGATTATTAAAGATTTCATAATCCTTTGAAATCAAAGGTATCTCGTAAGACCACGCCACAAATAAACATGCCGGGGTTTTACCTTACGATAACCAAAACATTTTTATCAAAATCCGTCTGATATTATAATAGTGCCTATAGAAAGTAAAATAGAATCTGGCTGAAATGTTTGCATCTCACGTTTCAGCAATAGTTGGGCACAATCAAAACCGTACAGGCGGTTATTGGAGATTGGATTCCATACAATGGCAGGGCTACTGGGGCACCGCCCGATATAATACGCGGTCTAGATCACCGTACCGAGGATTCACCCTGATCCCTTGCATCACAAGACCGGAGCTACCCTTACTGGATAGTCCGAGTAAGTTCACCCTACGGTTGGGATCAGCAACCGACCACACATCCGAATAAAAGGGACATCTAGACAGGAGTGATCTCACCCTAATTGGTTGCTAGCCACTTAGCCTTGTGTGCATCTCCCCTGTTTTAGCCATTCCCGGTTGATGAGGCTCGAGGCTATGCGTTACCTTTTTAGCACACATTCACTTAGAATGCTCATCGTCCTCTTGACGATGTTCTAAAAGCATTCATCCAGTCCGTTCCGGGTCCGAAAGGAACCGAAGGCACTGCTCCTACTACATCCATTTTGGAATCACCCTCAGGATTAGTAGCGATTAGCCCTTGCACTTCGCTGCTACATCATTGACTCTAAGCTCTTGTCTTCCTCACGAAAACGTTCAAAATGGGTCCAAGTGGTTTTCAAAAAATTAATCTCGATCCCGGTCTCTTCGAAACGATCAACGCATTGGCCAATATTGATAGTCGATTATTTAACTATCAAATAACATTCACAAAACCCATCAACCTTAAAATATTTTCCAAATTATTTATTTATCTCAAAATATCTTCGCAAGATATATTTCCGCTCTTCAACCCTTTGAAAATAGTTTTCAAATCACTTCTCTCTCTCAGAAGAAAATTCCCACCGAATTGTTTTATTTCCAATGAAAATCGCCAAGCCTTAATATTTTAGATTTTTAAAATAATTTAAATCACTTTATCCAAAATATATACCTTAAAATACTTAAAATAAAAATTATTTAAAACACTTTATTTAAAAATACTAGTTATGAAATTTTAAAATAATTTCTCGTGTAAAGCTTAAGCTAAAACAAATATTAAAATAAAAGTTATGAAATTCTATACAAGTTTTCAAATAAAAACTTTAGCCAAACTATCTTTAGAAAAAAACTACTTTATAAAATATAAATGTTAATAATTATCTCTTTTAAATCATAATACCAATTAACCTTTTTAAAATAATTACTACTATAACTAATTTAACATATATTTACCTTTAAAATTTAAACAACTTAAATAATAATTTCTCAAAAACATTCTTTTAAAACAACTTTAAAATGTTAACTTATACTAAAAAATCTACTTTGAAAACGTACTTGGCTTTTCAGGAGAATACACTTTTCTTTCACACCTTTAAAAAAACCACTATTATTTTTAAAACAAATTACCCGTTCCTTTATAAATTCCCACCGCGAATTTGTACTTCCAAATATCCATTGATATCTTATTTCACTTTATAACCCCAGTTTATAAATTCCCTTGTCTCATCCTACTTTTAAAGCACGGTTTCAAACAATAAATCAATTTCCAAATCGATTTCCAAAATTTACTCCATTTAGAAAAAGAAATTCCTTAACTTACTCAATTTTATTTCAAAACCCATTAATTTCGGATTTAACTTCTTTATTATGATTTAAAATCTTATTTAAACTGAAAATACCAATTTCATATTTATTTTCAAAATTCTTCTTTTACTTCTTCCTAAACCATTTAAATCTTGAATTTAAAAATAAATCTTTTATTTCTTTTAAATAATATCACTTAAGTTTAAAAAATTCATTTATTCCCATTTATTCAAAAATCTCCTTTTCCATACTTGGAACTTATTTATTAGAATATAAAATCAACTTTTATCCTTTTTCAATTCATTCTTTAATTTACTCAAATTCTCTATAATTATTTTACTTAAAAATTATCTCTTTTATTTTCCTTTCAAAAATCCAATATGTATATTTTTGATAACTCGGTATACCCAAATATATTCAATCAAACCATAGCATCCAATATTTCAATTACCAATATAATCTATCTTGGATTATTAAATAAATGAGATCACATAATATTAAACAATCTGAATATTTTGAGGAATCAAATTGGATCCCTCCAACCTATTTCCCTACATCCACAGATATTAGCACAAAAATTTAAAATACCAATCCCGCTTCGAGGCGGAATATCGCGGTATAGAGGGTCATCCGCTATTATGCGGGGCGTATAGGGTCTCATCCGCTATATAATGCGGGAAATCAACCACTCCAATATATATATATATATATATATATAATATCACATCCAAGCTGATTATAAATTATCAATTCAAGAAAACAACCAATAATTTAAATTTAACTATTTAAATGGAAATCCAAATGAGTGAGCTTAACTCACCTTTTATTTTGCTATTTGCAATCCATTCCAAACTGGCCTGTTTCCATGATCTTAAACCTTGTATAACATTATACAATTTATTAACATTTGAAATAAATCGAACAATTAATTAATTTAATTTAATCTAATAAATTTGTTTTTAAACTAATGATTAAACTTTGAACTAATTTTCTTTTTAATAAATTATCTATAGTAACTAAAATAATTAAATAGGTTTAGTAAACAAATTAATCACCAAGTACATTATTTCAAAATAAGCTAGTAGATTATAAAAATGTATATATGCATATTTTATTTTCAAACTACATATAAATATAGTCTATATAAGTTTTTAAAATCTAACTTTTTGCATAAACCCTTACACTTTTTTTTCAAAAGTCCTATATAAATTTTCTGTTCGTTTTTGCATACCGATATACATTAAAACAAAAATTCTTCTGTGACATAACTTTTTTTCACTTTGAATTAAATATCTTGAACTTCTGTTTTTTTTAAATCCTTTTATAATATATATCTTTATAATAACATCAAGTAAACCAATATATTTAAAATAAAAAGATTCAGTAAGCTACAGAAGGTGTATTTTTTTACATATAAGCTTTTATCAATTCTAAACTAGCAAAAACAAAATGCGAATCTCACTGCACGACTTCGAACCACACCACCAGACCGCGATCCACCTCGAAACCACCGTCATCAACGTCAGCCCAAGCACCCTCCTTCGCGACACATTTCCAATCGCGACTTTCCTAGTGAAATCAAGACCTAAACGCGACTCGATTTTGCCTGCCAGTAGCTCGATTGGCATCCTTTCCACAAGTCGTCGACGTCACATCGCGAGTTCGATTCGTGCGATGATTTTACTTTCCGCTTCGATTTATTTCGAAATATGAGGCGGCCATGATTTTACATTTTAAAACATATGGATGGCTCGAGATTGGAATCCCAAAGGAGAAATTCGCATTCGAGTTGTTTTGAACGAGGCATGGCTTTGATTCAACTCCTTTTTTTTCGGCTGCCATTTCTTCTTGTTTGAAATTTGATTTCGATTTACGTTTGAAGGTAAAAATCTCGGGTTTCTCTTCTTCTTTTTTATTCACCGTTGCGTTATTGTTTATTTTTTTAAAAACGACCACGTGTAAAATTAAGGAGAACACATGTTTACAAATTTCTTTACGTGTTTAGTTTGTTTATTGCATTTGAATATCTATATACTTAATTTAAATTCAAATTCAAATCATCTCGATTTCGCAACTCAAAATCTCGACATCCTATCGAGACGTGCTGCTGGGTGTTTATAATGTTAAATCCTTATTCCGAACATAAGGAAAAGGTTTCGTGTCCTAATTCGATCGTAAGGAGAAGATAGCTTTTTGGATCCAGCTATTATATTAAATTTTTGATATTAATTTCGGCGCGTTTACCTACCATACGATCACACGACAACTTCAAATGCTATGAAATTTGAAATCCGATAATAATACAATATTACGAATCCAATGGAACTGGTTTCGTCGAATTTCGAGATTGTATCCTGGAAGGCTATTTTTAAATATCGATTTAAAGTATAAAATTTTAAATATGAACAAATCTTTTTAAATTAAATTTCAACAATTCTATTATCTTCAGTATCATCAATATAAATTTTATAAGCCATTGAAATATTTTTAACCAGCTTTAAAAACCAACATTAACTATTTTAACCAATTTCCAATTATTAAATTCAATAATTTAATTGTCGAATAAATAATGATATTTGAAATTCAAGTTAAATTAACTTTCAAATATTTAAAATTAGTTAAATATTTAAATTTCAAATATCCTGAAATCCTGGGTCGTCACAATAGAGCTAGGTTGTCGCTTGGCATAAATCCCTAGCCTCTATCGCTTAGTCGATCACTTTCGAGTTGATTTAACCATCAATGGCCTAAGGAAATTTTGCCCTGAGCTTCAGCTCAAATGTCTGGGAGAACACTCGGACGTATGAAGCAAAGGGAAAAAAATACCAGACCTACAGCTCAAACATCTAAGGTTTTCCCAGATATCTGAGTGATCTGGAAGAAATTTCCAGATCTTCAACTCAAACGTGTAGAAAACCCCCCAGACATATGGCGTTGTTAAATTCAACCAATTTACCTATTTTTACATAGGTTTCCATCTTTTATTGATTTTTGTTGATCCGGTTAGTTGTTTTCATTTATTATCGACTTTGATGACTTATTTTCTGTATTTTTTAGAATATCCATTTGATTGGATTTGGTATCAATTTTTATGGTTTTAATTCTCATCATTGATTGTGGATTTTGGTGATCGATTGTTTTTACCATCGTTTCTATGATTCGTCACTTTAAAATACAAAGGTTATTATACTAGTAGTAAATACTCAAACTCTTTCACAAAAATGATTTCAACATGACTTTTAATACAAAGCTTGTTTTTAAATACGTTTTCCAATATATTAGTATATACAAACCTTTACCTCATTCGTATGAGAAATCTAATTAAACAACTTAGTAAAACAAGTGGTATGAAACGCTTGCGTTTACTTCGTCGGTTAATTCTTGGACTTGTTCGATTGAACTCTCGTGACAATTTTCGAGTCGAAATCTACAATTTTTTTGTAAATAATTAAGTTAAGCCAGTGGTTATGGGACATGAAGCCTAACTCATTTATTTACTAGCTTAGTGTAATTTACACTTATCGATCAATGATGATCATTTTGTGATTTAGACTTGCGATGTGCGATGTCTCTTTGTCTGCGTGGGGGACTAAACCTCATTTCGGTAGAGCTTCGGCTCAAATTAGTAGGGTTGCGACCCATGGTCTTCGGGCCGTTTATGGAGCCTTGGCTCAAATTTGATGGGTTAGCGACCATAGGATAGCATCTCGATTGTGGTGCATGTGTTGGTGAGTTTTCATGCTCCCATTTGTGATAGGCCTCCCCCTTTGTATTTTACGGATTTCTAATTATTGATTTCTGGCACTTGTGTTTCACCAATTTTTGCGATTTGCATTGATATGTTTTGTCAATATTTGGGGTTTGGTGAATAAACTAAATAATATGAAATTCTTTTTGGATATTTGAGGAGATTTTAGATATTGTATGATTTTCATTGTTATCTGATACATACTTGTCATAGTATGTCATTATTATTATGATATATTTCTGTATTTCTTGTCCTATCTCATCTAATATGATATTTATAGCTAGACTGATCCGTTTATTATTTTTCTTCTTAAATAATACTCGGGTCAGACCGAGGTGTTTCAGGTGCTTCCACTTGACTTCTTAGCAGGGACTATCTTTTGAATTTTGGCTAACCACTTTAGTTTAGTAGTATTTGTCTTTCATGTATACAAGATAGAAACTCCTTGACATATACATATTCTTTTGTCTAGCACTTGTACCTATTTTTTTTGTGATGTAGTGGATCTTGTATGACCCTTTGATGTACACTTCTATGTGTTATATTCATATCTGTTTTCACCTTAGTGATATGAATATTTGTGACTGATTTTGTGTTAAGCTTATTTTATATTTGTTTTCGAAGGCCACATAGCCACTATTTAGTAACTTTGAGTTTGTATTTGATATGTCAGATTTCCTCTTGAAATGAAACGCATGACATACTATCTGACATGTCGGTACTCGCACAAAGAAATTACACACATGGTCGCTCCTCAACAGCTTTATTCTTCGTACTAATTGACGGCATCACCAGTGGTGTTCTTGGTTAGTGTGAGTATAGCGGTGGGGCGTCACATAATAATATCAATAATAACCATATATATATATATATATCATAAAAAATAAAATATCTCAAACCATGGAAAAAACAATAAAATATCGCTCCAAAACCATGATCCGAAAACGTACTTATTTGTCGGGCAAACAATGCTTATTTATGAAACCAAAAGCAATAGCTATTGCTTCCATAACCTGTACTTCACTTATATAATTCAAATAAGTTAATAATTATGTAAAAAGTGTAATATTTAAGTTGTTTCAATTAATAGCAAAACAAATCAGCACAACATAACAATAGTCACATGCAAACAAAACAATACGACCATCATATGTAACAAAGGAAACAATTATACATCCATAGCAACCAAACAGTTAATTATCAAGTATACCCTACGCTCAATAGCCTTAGATAATTACTTAATAGATTATTTATAAATCCTCATACAGTTAGAAGTATCATTACCCAAACACCCCATAAGCCAAAACAACCAATAATTTCAAATATCGTTTAAGTTTACTCTTATTAATTTCTTTTCACATCATTTACTGTTCATTTGTTTTCGTTCATCTATACAATGATTATTTTATTAATTTAACTTCATTACTTGCAAAATTCATTTCCCATTCATTCATAATGCAGATTTTTTCATTAACTTACATAAGTTATTTCCATTCAATTATTTATATCATCCATAATTAATTCTTAAAATATTATGTAAGTTTCTTTGCAAATTTAATTCACCATTATTATTTACTTTGAATCCCTTTTTATACCAATATTCATTTGTGAAGCAGCTCATAGTTAAATTTTTTAATTCCTTTTATTTTCACATTTATTTCTTTCATATACATTAATTCTATTTTTGAATCATGTCAACATTTTCTGAAGTTATAATCATTTTCTTAATATGGCATTCACTTTTACTATTCAATCTAATTATTAGCATTTCAAAACATTGACTTATGCTTATAACATTTCTTGTACATCAACATTCTTATTTATAAAAATAATTCCATTTAAACACTTTCATTACTTAAGTTTACTTGTATAATATTCTATTACATATTCTTATTTAACATGTTAACCTTTTAAACATTTCTGGTAAGTTATATATATATATATGTGTGTGTGTGTGTGTGTGTGTGTGTGTGTGTGTGTGTGTGTGTTTTAAGAATGTAATTGAATGTTACACAAGTTTATCTTATTCACTTTAGTTAACAAAATGTTCAATAATGACATTTTCTAAATTTCATATTTACTAGTTACAAATTTTAATTTCTTATATATTTCATTAATTACTTAGCATCTAATTCTATTTTTCAGTTTATAAGTTTCTAATTATTAATATAGTCAAGATTTCATTCATTACGTTAATAAAAATTTCTAATTTACAGAAACTTAAGAACTAAATATTAGGTTCCATTTCCAAATCATTTTAAAATAATTTATATATTTATATCCTTTATATATATATATATATCAATCATATTCAAGAAATTTAAAATTAAGATTTGTTTATCAAACAAATGTGCAGTAAAACTACTGCAGCTATCTTCCCACTTAAAACTCGAAAATGAATGTCGATGATGCGTGCACTCATCATTGAAATTATTTTTCAGTGACAAAAGAGGGAAGTACAGAACTTATTTCATTTTAAAAATTCCTTTTAGAAACATTTCTTTTAAATCACTTTGAAAATATTTGTATCCAAAAATACTTTCAAATAATACTAATATTATATTCCAAAATATTTTGAAAACAAATTTCAAAACCCCAGAAATTAAGTTCTCAAATTTCTTATTTATTTTCAGTTTATTTATAAATCATATCTGCAATCAATATTTATAAAACTTCACTTTCGAATAAACAAATATATCACATATACTATATCCATTTATAAAAATTATTCTTTTATATACAAAATATAATACTGGGTAAAATTATTTCGTTTGCCTATATTTTAAAAACAATATTGTGTTGGTCTGCCCTATTAAGTGTTTAGAAATTTCTATCAATGCCATAGCGTTTTATGTACCGACCAGAATTCATAAATACTAAACTGAACAAATTGACACAATATAAAAACATTTTTACAACACTAACAAGTAAGCTCTCTCATATATATTTACTCAAACAAGCTCATTCTAGGATATTACTACCCTATCCCCAATGAATCAAACCCCACAAAGCTAAGGTTATCGCTAAACCCAGATCTGATACCAAATGTAATGACCCACCTTTTTGGATGGTTTAAATCGAAAATAAACCATACATGTCAGACTCAAACCATTCAAAAGGGAGGATTGTTATGGGGTAAATAAAAAAATGAAGAGAAAAGAAAGAAAAACAAAACACAGAATCTGACAGCGGAATGACAAAATATAATAATCAAATAAATAGTTCATGAAGCTATTTTACAAATAATATTTGATTACACTTTTACAATATTGATCAGAGTTATACATACAGTAGGAATAAACAATTAATGCAGCGGAACACCATGATGATGTGAAATAAATAGTAGACTAATCTCCATCTTCATCCTCCAAATAAAATGGTCTTCAATACACTGAAAAGCTCAGACTGACTCGAGTGTAATGAAAAGGCAAAACACTCGAGTTAGAACTAAAAGATCTTATGTAAGTTAAATCAACAGTAAATAAATACGAGGATAACGACTTTAGAGATGTTTACGGGGTTTCACATCTTCTATTCAGTATCTAACATGCATGCAATAACTTAAGAGATGTTCAAGATTACCATCTCCCAAGGATCTGTTAAACTAATTACTATGTTGTAATATACGCTATTATAATATGTCTATCACTAAAGTAAAATATTAAAAAATGTTAAGGCATTACCCATATCCTCCTTAACACATTTTTATATATTTCCGTAGTATATACAGTACCGTAATTCCTTTATAAACTAGAGGGCTATCAAAGGGCACTTCATAGGTATGGTACAAACCAAACTCATAATGGGCACGATAAGGCATGTGACAAGGCACGCAAGGCAATGCCGGGGAAGAATTCTACCATTTGCAGAATCGGGCTGGTGGTAACGCATAACAGCTACTACCGGCCATCCTAGAACACACTCCCATAATCAAATCGAGGGGCGACCACCAAATCAATCACAAAGCAACATATATGGTATCGAAGAAGCATGTCCGATCGGAGGTGCGACCTCACTTGGCCCATGTATAGCTCATGTTTTAGTCACATTAAGCTGACTCGAGGGAGTCAGGGCAACGTTAATACCTCATACAGAATCGTTCGCCAAACCATGCTACTTCATTCTGAAATATGCACCACATGCATAGTTGTTAAAGTGGTTTTCGGTATTGGCAGAGAGTATGACAATATTCGATCCGGGTCTCTTTAACAACCAAATGCTTATTACATACTGGATGGTTATTTAACATTTCCAAAACCATTTCATATTGATATCAAAATATCATATTGTCAATAATTATATTCACTTTAGAAATCATATTTTCAAAACAGGTTAAACCCTCATTTTAAAATCATTATATTTACTCAAAATATGCCATTTTACTAGAAAATATCATTTCAAATCCTAACTTAGGTTATAACATCATTTAACCATATTCGCTTTTAAATCCAGGATTTAAATGTAAATAATTCAGCCTTGCACAGTTTGAATTTTTGAAAATAGGTTAGATAATCATAAATAGTTTAAATACTTTTAAAATAGATAAAAATAGTTTTAAATAGTTTGAAATACTTTAAAATAGTTTAAAATAGATTAAAATAGATTTAATAGTTTAAAAGAGGTTAAAAATATATTAAAATAGATTAAATAGATTAAAATTGATTAAAATTGATTAAAATAGATTAAATATAAATAGATTAAAATAGATTAAATAGATTAAAATATATTAAAATGGTTTAATATAGTTGAAAAATAGATTACATATAGTTTTAATAGTTTAATATAAAATGGTTTTATTATTGAAATGGTTTACATAGTAAACATTTTGAAAGTCTAAATAAATCTAAATTTAAAAATAATACATCTTTAAACAAATTATATTAAAATAATTAATATGGAAATAATATCGAATCAACCGTTTCTTCTATTTCAACAAAACTCAAATTTTAACTTCTAATTCAAATTCTCATTTAAACCATTTCAATTTTTATTGATTTCAAATCCATGTTTGTACTACCAATTTAAACGACTTCAAATTCAATAGATTTCCAATTCGAAATATTCAAGCATTAACAATAACTTAAATTTTGATAAATTTCCTTCCTATTTCAAAATTCAACTTAAAAATTTCAGTTTAAAAATTCAGTAAATAATTCGTCTAAACCAATTTCAATTTCACTATTTAGAGCTTGGATTTTGGAGAGTAATTCAGTATATATAAATCAAATGTTATTTCAAAATCTCATTTAACTAGATTCAAAATTTAAGGATTTAAAATCATTTAATTTAACCAATCTAGTGTCCGTATATAATTTTCTACCCTATGGTCGGGTGATATGGATATCTATCATTCAACCTGCATAAATTTAAATTTACAGGTATATCATTTCAACCCGCAATCCCGAGTTAAAATTCAAAATCCATAAAATCGCTCTAGTTTATTATTTTAACCATAATGATTTTTCTCTAACCTATAGATCGTTCGTGTATGCATCATTTCAACCCGTAGTGATTTACTAACAATAAACTAAGGGAGCTTGTAGTGTGATAACAATATATAAAAATAACATAATATCCAATCATCCAATATCAACAATTTAACATCCATCACAATCATCATTCAAATCAAGCAATAAATAACAACAATTAACTGGTTATCATTATCAAGAATTTAAATTACAATATAAATTAAATATTAAATTAAATGGAAATTATAGATAAAATTCATATTTAACTGTAATGACGATTTAAATACACCAAACAGCAATCCATTAATTTCTAATTACATCATAAATTTAATTTAACTAACATAAGATAATTTAGTAGTCGTGAGCGGGTCAAACACTCACCTTTGAATTTTCGATGATTTTAAAATCCAAAAGTAGCCCAAAATCTAACGATCTTAGAATGCAGCTAAACTAGATCCATAATGTCCGGAATTTTGATACGATCGCAGCAGAGAAAACCACGCATGGATCCGAGTTCATATGTAAAAGTTATAACGATTAGAACGTTGAGCTTTAAAATTTATATTAAAATAAATAAAACAAAAAACAATACCACGTTACCTCTCAACTTCGTGAAACCCTAGAGCTCGTCCAAACCCACGTTTCTAAACCTAACTACCACCGCGTTTGTGCTCGTCACCACTGCCTTGGTCGCTAGTGACCTCATCTGCGCTCGCCAATGCAATGCCTATGTCAGGCCGCATATCCTCCCACCATAAGACCCCCTCCGACCCTCCACAGCTGCTAGCGCCGCTGCCATGTCCATTTTCCGTTTCTGGTGATTTTGACCATTGCTAGGACGAACTACTTCCATAGATCGACTGCACTCGACCTCATCTACCCACCGGTCACCTCCGATCGTCATATCATCGCAAATCCACTGTTGGATCGAAAAGCCCTAATATGGACGACTGAGATTCTTCCTCGATTTTTGATCAAATGATGCACCAAATCGAAAAAATAATTGATGTAGTAGATTATGCTCGTCGAGAGCTTTCCAACGATATATGATTCGATATAGTTTGGAGTGTTTGAATTTTGAAATTGGATTTTGAAATTGAATTTAGGGTTTTGATAATTAGGTTTCAACCATAGGAAGAATGGACCGACAGAAATTTCAGTACGAATAGTAATAAGAAAAAAAGGCTGCTAGGTTTAGAAAAAACTATTTATGTAGACAAGGGCCGATAAGGATGAATGAACAGATCGAATTGGTTCCTGTTCCTTTTCCGAAACGACAGTGGGTCATCCAATATATTGAAACAGATGTTTTCGATATTTTTAAACTCAATGGACAGGTTTCAAACCCAAATTTCATTGGATATTGAAGTTAGCTTTTAAAATCGGTTTATTTCATATTGAATTCATTAAATTGATTTGTACGCGTTTCGAGCCTGCATGATCAAATGCCAAGTCCGATCGCTACGAAACTTGAAATCTTACAATAATTCGCCATTACGGTTCCGATGAAACTGCCTTCGTCGAAATCCGAGATAGTGGCCGAAATGTCTATTTTCACATTAATTAAATAAATTATCGTTATATTAATTAATCACCTTTTAACTTTTAAACTTAATAGTTAACAATTTACATCATTCTTGATTACATATAAACTTATAATCTTTTAAAACAATTTCCCATGTCAAATTTTATATGAAATATTGCACTAATTACCGCGTTCAATTTCAATTGCAGTTAATTCATTAATTATAATTAAAATTCCAAATAATTTCACTTATTTTGATTTATATCTTATTATTAAATCAACTATCATCCTATGGGTATAATTAACATTGGTTACATTTTATTACATAAATATTTTACAGTTGTCATCTTAATTCACATTAGCTGCAATATTTATTTAGATTAATTCCAATTGATTTACAATTTATTTTCATCGAATTAAATAATGGAATGATAATTAAACAATTGTTACAAGTTAAAATTTTAAACATATTTCTATGTTTATTGTTTACAAATCAAGCTAATAAATTCACATACTGATTAGTTATTCTATATTAACTAATCTCAATTAATTACACAAATTTTTACCATAAACACAACATTCAATTTATTTCCTTATTTATGATTTTAACCATATTAACTTTACAATTATTTCAATTGATATAAAGTACATTAAATAGTTATCCCTTACATTGAACCAACATTATTAAATTACATTCTAATTGTTTTTCTCATTAAAAAATCATAAATTTTTAATTTTTCACAATATTAAATTCAAAAATATTGTTTAAATTAATATTTTAATTAACAAAAATTACGGATCATTACATGTTTTTAAAGTGGATCTGTTTGAGAGGCTGGAATCCATGTGTGATTCCAAGATCTGTTCGAAATGTAGGAATCGAATTTGGGATTCATGTTCTATTCAAGTGATGAAGACTCATGTGAAAGATGCCGAATATGACCTCAACATTGGAAATGGTTAAGGATAGAGTAGGCTGCACAATCTGGGGTTTGGCTGACCCACGATAGGGTATTATCAACTCCATACCTATTGTGTGCTTATCGATGATGCGCACGGGAGTTGGAGTATTTGGTTCCAAGTGGTTCATGTTTATGTTTAGGCGTGGGCCTTTATGTTTTCCTTATGGTATATTTTTTCTAGAGATTAAGATGCTCAGAAGGTAACTCTTATCCTTGTACATGGAGTTTGGATTCGGCTTCACCGGAAAGATATCCATGGAAAATTCATTATACGAACATTCCTTTTTGATTTTGGTTGTACTTCTGATACGCTGTTGAATTTTATCAATGTAACCATTCTGGCTATGCTATATATTTATATTCTACACCCTAAACATTATCTATTATACCACCTCATGTACTTATTAAATGGTGGTTTTTTAAGAGGATAACCGTTGTGGCATTTCATGCGATCTCAAATACTATTATATATTGGTCGTATATTTCTTGAGTTTGTTATACCAGACTTATGTTTAATGCTTGGTTTTTGTTTTCCCTAAATTCCCCACATATTCTTTCAAGTAGGCTGAGAAAGGCAGGTTTCGTTGATGTTCTTTGGAGCTCGAGAAGGCGAGCTGGATGTTTCACCTACCGTAGTATTCTTATTCCTGCTGCATTAGTATATTGTACATATCATCATTTGTGAGGACATATAGTTATAACTACCCAGGCTGATGATAGTACTTAGGTTTTTTAACTCTGAATTTTTTGTATTAAAGTAATCCTTTATGCTATTCTTTCGATATAATATATTATCGTTCTGCTGTGAGATTCTGATATTGTGTTCTCTTCTTTCTTGTTCTATTTCCTTTGCTTTTTATTTTACCTTAACAATTCTTCTTTCCAGTATTTGAGTGCTCGACACGTGAATAACATGGATGTATTAGTATCGACATTCGGGGGTCGAAAAGACATATCATTACACGCGGTATCAATGCTGAATGTTAAGCGAGGACCTTGGCTTTGGGGAGTATAACTCATTAAGAGATAAGGCAATGGAATGCCCTAGCATGAGTTGAGTGTATTATACATACGAGAGCATATTTGTACTTGTTATAAACGTATAACTTAAAGGTAATTACAACAGCGAAAATTAAAGATCTTATATAAGCTAACTTATATAAGTGTGAATTGTTAGAGTCTAGTTCAATTAATATAAGGATTAATGATGTTCATTCGTTACCCCTCATTAATTTGTTTAGCTGTGCTCGACTAATTTATGAGCATTGACTATTGTTTGTTGATTGTTGATTTGTCCTCGACCAGTTATGAACAATTTTACCTTTACTGCCTGGGTTGGATATATAGCACTTGTAGATACGTTGAAATGAACATTTGTGAATTTTGCTTCACGGTTTGACAATAAAGCATTAGTGGCAATGTTAGGTTGAAGGCTAACTTTAGTAAAATTCGTATATTTAGTATGAGTAAGATAAGATATTTAGTAAATAAACATTTGTGAAAATAGTTTACATAAGAAAGTGACTTTATATAAGTATGGTTTATAAAACATGATTCATAAAGATGAATTTAGCTAATATTTTAAGAACTTAAATCCCAATGTCATTGAAAATGTTTTTAAAGGTTTAGGAAAATAATATAGTATGATTTTAAAGTAAGGATTTATGAAATTGGTATATGAAATTGAAACTGTGGTACTTAGTAATATTTACATATATTTGATACCATTTTGAAATGATTTTGGTTAAGTCCAAAAGCCATGAACTGGATGTACTGAATTCACTTCTATCACTTGAAAATAATTCTGCTGATGACTTCTGCATCGTCGACGTTCATTTTTGGGTTTCAAGTGAGGGATTCTATAGTTATTTTACTAAAATGGATTCCGATTTGATTCCGAAAGTATGATTTGTTATACAAAAGATATACGTAGGCATTATTATTTCAAAGTGATTTGAAATAAAAAATGGTGTTTAGTTCTAATGTTTTTCTTTGGAAAAAAATTTGATATGAACTTTTTAATGTAGAAATTTTTTATATGTATGTTATGTAGTGTGCCTGAGTGGTAGTGGCATAACCCGGAATAAATGTTCGAACTTTTCATGTTTTTCCTTTTTGAGTAAAGTGTGTTTAATAAATAAATGAAACTTTGTTAAGTTATTTTATTGACACATATAGCCCATGAATTAGGATTGAATGGTTTGTGCGTCATGTTATGATGTGTTGTTTAGTAGATTTCATTCTTTAAAATGAAATGAGACTTTTCAGCGATTTTTGATAGTCGGGAACTTCTGAATCGTTATAGAACTAGAAGCAAATGTTTTTGAGTGAAAGTATAAAGGTTGAGTTTATAAAACACTTGAATTGTGAACGTAGTAATTTAAAACAAGTTTTAAATTTGGAACATCCTTGTTAAATAAATTGAATTTGATGTAATTTTGTATATACTCTTAGGATGTCATGGAGTATTATACGAGTATGAACTTAAGTTGTAAAATGTTGATAAAATTGAAGTTATGAAGTTGTTCATAAATGATTTTAGTATTAATAAGACATACTATTTATGTAAAAGAATGCGATAATAGATATTGGTATAGTTAAGAAACCAATAGGATAAATACACGTAAGTTGTACGTAGATTGTTTAATTCGCATGATTGTTCTTGATTCAGTAATCGAGTATGTGATTTCGAGGCGGTTTATACTGGTTCGAACAAGGATTTTTCACTAGATTCTTGACAACGAACACTTGATACGGATTATTAATATGATCTCAAAGTTTTCTATCGTAATACATGGCTATGTAAGGAGAACGAAGGTTTCTAATCAAGGAACCAGATTGAAGTCCGTAGTAGAGAGGTTAAGTGATCAATACTAGTTTGGAAGTGAAATTATGTGATCGAGCAAGTGATCAGAATTGATATTGTGTACGGATGGCCCATATGCATCGTACGAGCTATAGTACATTTGTATACTATGTTTTGTTGGCATATTTAGAGTTTAGTTGACGACTCTTTGATTTATTATAAGGAATTACGAATTGTTGACTAAGAAATAACCCGAGGTTGTTGAGCGTAAGGTGCGCTTAGTAGATTGTTGATTATACTTGTGCGATGAGAGGCCTTTTGTACCTAAAAAATCCAAGATCTATGTTTGCTAGTAATTGTGATACTGTTAAGTATTGATGTGTGATTGTTCCTTGGTTGCTTGTGTTGGAATTTCGAGGATGAAATATTCTAAGTTGGGAAGAATGTAACGACCCGAAATTTCAGACACTTCGTATTTAAATATCTGAACTATTTAAATATTTGAATCATGGATTGAATATTATTAAATTAATTTAATAACCTAGTTAACTCCATTTTAAATAATAGCTAATGATGAAAAACTTGTTTTTGAGCTTGTTTACAAAAATAAATACTTAGAAGAAAAATCCATAATGTGACCGAAAATTGGTATATCGATAAATAGTTTTTTATTCAATATAAGTTGTTCGAACTCTTGGCACTTGCCTAATGACCAAATGAACATACTAGGAATTGATTAACACACTTCGATTCATACAGAAAATGGAATGTTCTATAAGTTTTTAATGGATAAAAGATATTATTTTGTTAAGGGTATTAAAAGAATTAACTAAAAGAAAGTCATGTAAAGAAGAAGTGACGTGTCCATGACATGAGAGGGAGGTGAGAACAAGTTATGCAATACCATATGAAGCCCATATAGGGAGAGGCATAACCTTTTAAAAAAGCACAAATTTACAAAGCTAAAAGCAAGCTCCTTTAATGTCTTCTTCTCATCAAAATCTCTAAAGAATTTTATGCAAAACAACTCCAAATCAACTCAAACTTTGTCACAAGCCTTAGGAAAACATTACAACACCTTCTTCCAAGTTATATTTGGAAGAATCAAAGTTGTGCTCCCTACAACAGATGGCCATGAGAAAAATAAGGCATTTTTCCTTGGAAAAACAAGTGAAAGTAAGAAAGGAGGAAGGATGGGTGGTTGCAAGATGATGGTTTGATGCGTTTTTAAGTTAGGTTGCGCTTGAACATGTGTTTTGCTTGGATTTAAGTATGTTATATCACCATCTTGTATGTATATATAGTGTATATATGTTGTGTGCTTGAAATATGAAGTTAAAGTGACATTAACCAAGTAAAATTGTAAACTTTGGCTTCTCTTGCTTTTTAAAGAAAATGACAATTTTATATTGTATAACATCACTTCTATTACCCTCTTAAACATGTGGCATGACCTTGAATTGATATTTAAATGGTTGTTTGGATTGTGTATTGAATTTAAGTATGTTTGAAAGTATTTGAAGGGGGAATAGTCGCTATAAGTGCACTTCGATATCCCTTAACTTTAACTTACGTAAATTGGATATTTATAAACTTAGCTTGAGATAATTTGATTTGGTTGTTCTCTACACATATTTTTTTGTATTGCACAGTAAAGAAATGGTTTGGAAGTTATAGAAATTGTGAACCAAAGTTGTGAAAGTTAGAACAAAATGGTGGTTATAAATACACTTTGTAAATATAGCCCGTTTTCAGGAATTTTTCTAAATTATTGGGAAGATATTCTTAGAGGTTTCTTTTATGGGTTATTAAATACAGTAAGGGTAGTACTTAGTGTAAGAATTTCGAGTGTTAAATCATTTGTCAAGGTTAAAAATAGTTGCAAAGATTGTGATTTTCAAACACATTTTGAAGTATTTAAAGTTGGTTTGAAGTTTAAATATATTTTTAATAATTAAATATGTATTTTCAAAGTAAAGAGGTTTTATAATATACAACATGTTTTTTATCAAATTATAAATTAGTTATTTTCAGGCAATACTTTACGTGGATATTTAAAACATATTTACAAGTATTTTTAAAGTATTTATTTATATATATAAGTTTTGAAAATGGTAATTGACAAGGCTTAACACTAAAAGCTTATGAGGTAGACTTGTCTATTTATGAGAGTTAATATTGATATTCGAGTAGGAGTATGAGCAAGAGAGCACTAACCTACCGGCTTTCCTCTTGATCGAGGAATAGTTAAATTAGAATATCGAAAACGTTTTAATCTCTTTGTTTACCTTTTCGTTTGAAAAGTAATTAACTTTTCTTAACGCTAAAAGATGAAGAAGTAGCTTATCTACTTGTGAGAGTTAATATTGATGTCGAGTAAGGATATAAGCAATACATCTCTAACCTACCAACTTCCCTCTTGATCGGAGGATAGTTAAGTCGGTAATGTTGGAAACATGTTAATCATACTGTTTAATTAATCGTTTATGAAAGTCATTAATACTCTACTTAACACTAAAAACCGACGAGGTAGATTTATCTATTTGTGAGATTCAAGAATGAAGTGCCTAGGCAAGACTTCAATATCGGTGCTCTAACTTGCCTAGCTTCACTCTTGGACGAGGAATAGTTAAGTTGTAATATCGAAAAACGAGTTACATATACGAGCCGTGATTTCTATAAGCGATCGTTTTTACTAGATAGTCGATTATTCAACTATCAAACTTAACCAAATATTATCTTAGATCTTTAAAAAGAATGTTTTTAAAGATAACACAAGTATGGAATGGTTTTGGATTTGTTGTGACAATGCGTTAATAACATTTATCTTTAACCCTTTTTGATTATACTTACGAGTGTAAATAGATCTTTAAAAGAACGTTTTAGCATAAGTGAAATGGTTTTGGGTTTGTAGTGACAATGTTTAAGTAACAGTAGTCTTAAACTTTTTGAATGGAATTGCGAAAGCACTTATATCCTTAAAATGGATATTTTAAAGGAAATTATAAGTACGGAATCTTTCGGAAAAATATAGAAAGAGTAAAGGTGTTGTAACGACCAAATATTTTAACAATTTTAATAACGTAATTAATCGAAAATTTGCTTGAAATTAAATAATTAAATGTGGAAATAAAAATTGATATTTGGTGTGCGTCTATTTAAACGTAGCAAATGTCAGATTTACAGAGAATATGGAAGTTTATTTTGTTGTGTAATTTTATTTGAATTTAAATCAGTTAATATTTGATGGAAATAAAACATTTTCGAAACATGAATACTTTTATATAATATAATGTATTCTATTTTCTGAGAGCGACGCCATGATTCGTTTTGTCAAATTTGGACTTTTTATAGCCTCCTTTATCTTGTTTTCGGCATTTCAGCGGCATTTCTGGCAGCGAAAAAATGACTTTTGATAGGATAATTATATCGTCGATATCTATGTACATTCTATTTGTCTTGTCATGTTGATCTCTGTAGTATATTCATTTGTGCAATTCAGTATCCAGTACGCGGTAAAATCAGCAAATCGATTAGCCGTATCGGTACCCGTTTTGTTCTCAATATGTCCATTCGTTACCTATCGGCTGAAAACAAACAGCCACTTGCTTTTATTTTCCAGAATTCAACATTGTGGCTGTCACTCTTTCCTATTTCTATTTATAACATGATGGCTCGTTTTCTACTTTTTATTGGTTCTACCGTTCACATTAATTATATATATATATATACAATAATAATAATAATAATAATAATAATAAACAAAACAGAGTCTGCAAACTTCTTTCATTTCCAACCCTACAGCTATCTTCCACCTGATCTCCACCCAACACCGTGTTCCACACCAGAGATCCATCTCCACCTTTTTTCACGTCGGTCCCACTCGTGCTTGCCTCTCCACCTCCACGAACTGGCTCCACCCAGCACCACTTCCTACTTCTTCCTCGTCCGCCACAGATTCCACCGCCGTTTCAATCGCTGGCCCACAACCGTGCTTCCCTTTCCCATGCAAACCATCCTCTCAATAGCCTCCTTCCCCTTGACTACCACCTTTTACCAGCCTTGCAAGACCAACCGACCACCTTTATTTACCTACGGCCACCTCACCTTCATCGCCTGCCATGTCAACATGCATTGCCTAACCCACAAATCATCGGCATCCCCACCAAACACCCATCTCCAACTACAGCCACAGCCTTGTTTCCTCCATCGCCAAACTATGCAAGCCTCACCACCTTCTCGAACCCGCCTCCTCCTTGCCGTTCCCCTCCACTAGCAGACAACGGCCCCACGCTGAACCACCACTCCATCCCTTCGCAACCATCTCCTCCACTGCACCCCGACCAATGCGCAGCAGCTCCACGCAGCCACGCCACACCTCACCTTGCTTTCCTTTCCTTCCTCCTCTCTTTTGTTTGCTATGGCTTTGTTTTATATATTAAAAATATGTATGTGTGTGTCTATACACACACACATACATACACATATATATAGTTCAAACATAGTTGGTTTCAAACTATCTCAGCTATGATACAGGTCAGAGGCTGCTTGCTTTATTTTGTTATACTATAAATATATATACTTGTATATATACATGATGACTATTCTAGATGCAAACCATCTGACCACCATGGCTTTGTGCTCCGCCCACTGACGCTGTTGTACTTGCCTTATACAAATAATGCAGCCTCCTCTTGTTTTATATATATATATATATATATATATATATATATATATGTGTGTGTGAGTTTAAAAATATAGTATTAGTGTAAGTATTGATTTAAGTTATAATATAATATATACACACTCTGGTTTTAAAATATATATGTTTTAAAGAAATAATGTTTCGAGATATAATGTATAAAAACTTTACTTTAAATAGGTGTAAAAAAATTAATTTTGAAAAATTATTGTATATATATATATATATATTTATAATAATACTGATTTTTAAAGTATATATATGTATATGTTAAAGTAGTATTGATTTTAAAGTATGTTTAATAATGTTGATTTTTAAGTTTATATATATTTTATTTTCGATATGGGTTTTAAATTGAATATTGAATTTTTAATTATAATATACATACTGTTTTCCCATTGAATTCAAGATCTTGCTTCACCGCTGTCCGGTTTATTTTTTTGTTCGTCCTATTCGAAAATCTCAACAGCTTTTGATTTGCTTTGCTCGTGCCCGTATCCATATGCATACCCGTATCTGTATCATCTTCTTCGTCATCATATTCTTTAGCCTCGAAAGGTGAGCAATCATTCACGATTAACATTCTTATATTTAATAAATTTAATTCACATTGAAACAACAATTGAAACATGCTGTTAAATTTGAATTGTTAGTTATTTAATTGTTAAAGATGATATGCCTTTATCTGCTATTGTTCACCTGTGATATATGACACCATATCTTGTTGACTATATTTATTTAATTTTTGACTGATGATATATGTCTGTTGTTGATATGTTATATTATTATCATATTTGTTCTCACTCTGTAAATTCCCTGTTAGTTTAGAATTCCATATGGGTTGAAATGATACATACCTGAACGATCTTGTAGAATAAGGGAAAATCGTTATGGGTTGACATGATAAACCCAAGCGATTTTCAATGATTTTGAATTTTTGGGATTACAGGTTGAAATGATATATACCCGCAGATATTTAAATTGCAGATTGAAATGACAAACATCCGCATCACTTGACCATAAGATAGTAAATAATATATGGATGCCGTTGGTCTATATTTTTGAAAATGATTTCCAAAGTTTTGAAAGGAAATATATAGCTTTTAACAAATATTGATTTTTAAAATATAATATATATAAATGTTATTTTTATATATGCCTAAATTTTAGATTTTTAAAATAATATGTTCTGGAAATTTTAATTTATAAGTTAGTTTTGAAAAATATAAATTTTAAGATTTTACTTATAATTTTAAAGATATATAAAATTGATTTAATACAAAATAAATTTAATAATAATATTTTATTTAATAAAATTTAATTTAATTAGCTTATAATACGTTTAGGTATTTATTTAAATTTTATATTTTAAAATAGATTTTGTAATAACTATAATAAATTAAGGTTGGGAAGATAAATTGAAATTGATTTGAAATTGTATCTGTTTAAGAATTATACTTAAATAAAATTAACTTGAAACTTATTGAATTTGAGATTTTAAAGATATGATTTTATAACTTGATTTTTGATTTAAGGCGGTTAAATAAATATTTTCAAATTTAAATAAATTGAAATGGGATATTTAGTTTTTATTTGAATTTGTAATTTGAGATTTTATTTAAATGTTATTGAATTGGCTAAGTGAATATTTCAAAACTAAATAATAGTAAAGTTGAACTTGAAATATAAATGAACTTTATCAAATTGAGTTATTGTAAATGTTTGAATATTTAAACTTTGAAACCTATGGAAATTGAAATGGTTTAATTTGTAGCTCAAATCTATATTTGAAATCGATATAAATTAAAAATGGTTTATTGAGAATTTGAATTGAATCTTTAACCTTGTAAATTGAAAGTGTTGAACATGGATTGATTTAAATTGAATATTAGAATTTAAGATGATTTGAATCGATTTGTGGAATTGGATGAAAATTTCCAATTCGAAAACTATTTCTGTATAATCTCTTTAAAAAATATAAACTATATTTTAATTTACAACTATTTTAATATATAAATTATTTTAATATGTAAAATATTTTATTTTATAACTATTTTAATATATATAGACACACACACTATTTTCAACATCTAAACTGTTTATGTTGGAACTGTTATGATTCCAAAAATGTTATGATTTCAAAACCGTTATGATTTCCAAAGTGTTATGATTTCAAAAGTGTTATGATTTCGAAAGTGTTATAATTTTGAAAGAGTTATGATTCTGGAAATGAATATTATTTAAAGTGAATAATGATATTGAAGTGATATGGTTTTGAAATGAATATGATATTTTGGTATGAAATATGAACTATTTAAAATGAAATGACCATGGTGTGAAATAAGCGTTTGGTTGTTAAAGCGACCAGGATCGGATATTTTCATACTCTCTGCCAATACCGAAAACCACTTTAACAACTATGTATGTGGTGGAGATTCCAGAACGAAGTAGGATGGCTTGGCGACGATTCTATATGAGATTTTTGTGCAGCCCTGACTCCCGTGAGTCAGCTTGATGTGGCTAAAACAGGAGCTATATTGGGCCAAGTGAGGCCATTCCCTCTGTCGGGCAAATTTCTTCGATACCATTCTATTTCTTTTGTGATTTGATTTGGGTGCACCTTTGATTTGGCAGTGTGTCTCGAGGTTGGCGGTAGTAGCTGATATGCGTTACCACCCGTTCGGGAGTGCAAACGATATATCTACCCTGGCATTGCCTCGCGTGCCTTGTCACATGCCCTATCGCGCCTTCTACGAATTTTTTTATGTCGTACCTATGGAGTGCTCCCTGATAGTCCACTTGCGAGTGGAGTTTACAGTATCTGTATAGACTACAACATTATATAAAAGTGTGTTAAGGGGGATATGGGTAACGCCTTAACGCTATTTTAATAGTTTACTTTATTATAGACATGGTATAATAGCTTATATTATTACATAGTAGATAGTTCCACAGATCCTTAGAGGATGGGTATCGCAAACATTCTTTAAGTTACTTGTATTTCAGTTGACATTTCACTTGAGTTGACTTTACTGATATAAGAATGTTAATCCTGACTCGAGTGTTTTGTATTTTGCTTTATACTTGGGTCAGACTGAGTGTCACAACATTTGAGAACTCCTTTGGAGATTGGAGCTTTGTTGAAGATCTTTCTATCCAGCTTTCAGTTATTTCAGTTTATTCCGGTCATTTGTGTCTAGACTCGTCAGTTGCTTATGTATTAGAGATTCATTTGTATTTAAGATTCTGATGTATTTAGTTTCAGACTTTGATGTTTTATAGTAGCTTCATGAACTACCATTTATCTATTCTGCTACTTATTGTTGTAATACTCCGTGTCTGGGATTCTACGATTGATTTATTTACTATATATGCTGAGTTTTTCCAAATAAAAATTAACAGTCTGTTGTTTTGAGCAATTCAAGTCCGACATATGTTGATGCGAATGGTTACATGTTTTAAGTAAGAAATCATGTTAATGATTTGTGAATACATTTATACCATTAGAGATAAGTATATAAATACATTTTGAAGTAATGAAAGAGTGCAAATGAATAGTAGTGATTGATAAATGAATTTTATTAGATAAGAGAAGTTTTACTAATAAAAGTGATTTTAAATAATAAAATATTAATTAAACAAAAAAGGGATTAGAAGTCACTTACATGACTTAATCGTGCTTTGTATGACTTGATCGTGCTTTGTATGACTTGATCGTTCTTTGTATATTTACATGTTTATGGAAACCATTCAATCATACACTTAGCACTAAAAGCCGTTGAAGTAGGCTTGTCAATCTATTGGAATCAAGACAGATGTATGAGTAGGGATATGAGCAATAGAGCTTTAACCTAACGACTTAACTCTTAGCCAAGGATAGCGTGAGATGAAAATATCGGAAATGTGATAAGCATATAAGACTTGGTTTCCATATGCGATCGTTCTTATTATTATAGAATGACCAAATTCGTCGACTTAGTCTTGAAGAGACCGTGATCGGTATGTGTTTTACTTATCAAAAACCACTTCAAATTTGAGATACGTGTTATATCCCTTGGAAGTGGATTTGTTCGAGAGACTGGAATCCATGTGTGATTTCATGATCTGTTCTAGATGTGAGAATCCGATTAGGGATTCGTGTTCTATTAAAGTTATGAAGACTCGTGTGAAAGATGCCAAACGTGACCTCGACATCAGAAATAGCTATAGACAAAATAGGCTGCATAATCTGAGGTCTGTCTGACCCACGATAGGTTATTATCAACACATATCCAGAGCATGCTTATCGATGTTGCGCATAGGAGTTGATGGTATTTGGCTCCACGTGGTTCATGTTTATGCTTTAGCATGGGCCTTTGTATTTTTCTTATGGCATATTTTATCTAGAGATATACGATGCTCGGAAGGTAACTTTTGATCTTTGTGCATGGAATTCAGATCCGCTACATTAGAAAGACCTCCTCGGAAAATCCATTATGCGAACATTCCTTATCGATTTTGATTGTACTCTCTAATATGTTTTTAAATGTAACCAATGTAACCATTCTGACTATGTTATATATTTATATTCTACCCCTAGACATTACCTATCATATGACCTTATGTACTTATTAGATGTTGTTTTTTTGAGGGGATAGTCGTTATGGCATTTCACGCGGTCTTAAAAGTACTATTATATGTTGGCCGCATATTCCTTGAGTTTCTTATACCAAACTTATGTTTGACGCTTAGTTTTTTCCCTAAATTCCTCGTGTACTCTTTCGAGTGGTTTAAGAAAGGCATGCTTTCTTTAATATTCTTTAGAGCTCGAGAAGATGAGTTGGATGTTTCACCTACCTTAGTATTCTTGTTTCCACTGTATTACTATATTGTACATATCAGCATTTGTGAGAACATGCAGTTATAATTGTCCAGGCTAATGATAGTACTTAGGTTTTGTAACTTCGAAATTTCTATATCAGGGCAACCCATTGTATTGTTCTTTTGATATTATATATAATCGTTCCACTGTAAGGTTCTGGTATTGCATTCTCTTCTTTCTTGTTATTTTTATTTTTCTATTTATTTTACTCTAACAATTCGTCTTCCAAGTACTTGAGTGATCGATACGTGAATACAGTGGATGTATTAGTATCGACATTCGAGAGTCTAAAAGGCATGTCGTTGCACTCATGATATATTTTTTAAATTAAATATTTATAAAACATATTTACTTATTTTTTATTTTTTACTTTTAAAATTATATTGTTTTTGTTTTAATTTATAACATATCTGCTAAGTTTTACTTATGTCGTATCAATATCATACAGACTCAGTTTCATTTTTGTGATTTAACAAATTTATTTATATTTTAAAATTTAAAATTCATAGATTCTTGTTATAGTATAAAATAAAAACAATTAAATAAACAAATACTAACTCGACAATCTGATATAAGTTAAATTTGAAAACTTATTTTCGAAAAAAAATCCTATATGAAAAACATTTATATGGCTTTATTTTAAAAAGTTCTGATATAAGTTTTATGAATGTTATAATATAATTTAAATAAAAAAATAAATATATACCACAAAATGATTACCACCCATACCACTTGGGTTTTCTTGCTTAATCTTATACACTTGAGATTCAAAGACTTGGATTTGGCAATTAATTTTTCCCCATCGGTTCTTTAGCAACCAAAGTGAACATTCTTTTTTTGAATCCTTCACATTGTAGTTGTAGGTGATTTTTCCCAAAAAGTGTTAGCAGACTGATCATTTCCTCATGATGGATTGAAGGTGAAATGAATCCAAATGTAGCAGAGGTCATAATCTTCCTTTGGTTTTCATATCTAAGTAGCATACAACTTGATGGCGTTTGGATTTTAAGAGCCTTCTTCATTGAAATTCAAATCATCAAATTTCACGGTTTGTGTCAACGAATCGAAATTACCAAATTTAGAATTTATTTTTGAGTGTGGTGGAATGATGTAGATATAGTGAAGAATTTTTTGTATAAAATAGGTTGAAATGAATATGTCTATATAGTAGTCGAAAAGAAGCCATTAAAGCTAGTCGTTATGACATATGCGTCTGGTATACAGGTGCCTATGTTTGATTACAGATCTAAAACCAAAACTATACCGATTGTGTATAGTAGATGATTTAGGGTTTGTATTACGTAATCGTAATCTCCAGACTCACTATTGGAGATGCTTCGTTTTTCACCTTGTTTTCCTATTCCATGCATTTTGTGAATACCTTTTGAAACAAAAAAATAAAACCTAGTAAACTCTCAATTATTCTAGAACTTGCATCAGCTTATTTCGAATAAGTTTCCCACAATGTATAATTTGGTTAAGTTAATTGCACACATGAAACATATGCGTGTAATGTTTATATTCAGACACAATAAAATATGGAAAGCTAAAAGAAATTCACGTAGCTTGTAAAATTGAATGGTTTAATTTTAGCAATCATTAAATCATTGAATACGTAACAAGATAGAAAGGGTAAATTAAAAAAAAGGAAAATAACTATATTAAAATTTGTACAAGATTTATAGTTTGTTATTATGAATAAGGTAGTTTACATTAAAGCATATCGAATGTGTATTTATGAGAATAAGAGTGCTACTTTATTTAAACAAAACATTCATTTTTGATATCTTGAGGTTTCGAATCTATCATCTCTAGAAGCTCAGTCCAAAGTGGCATACCACATGTTACTTAAACTAGTGGCCCTTAAAAATAAATAATGGGTATTGTGATGACCCACCTTTCTAACCCCTGCGAATGACACTTAATACATCCTCGGTATTCGTGTGCCATTGCCCAAGCATCCGAAAGATAAGTTGTCTTGGGCTAAAATAAAGTACAGAACAAGACAGAATAGAAATACTTCACAATGGAATGGTTACACATAATACAAAATGATATAGTACAAAAGTACTCCTTACATGGAGCTATCAATGTTAATCAAAAGTACTACATCTAATAGATTTGCAGCTGTACATTCTGACTTTACAATTTTTTCAGATACCAAATATACCAACATAATCATACAATGGAAATAAATAACTAGGTAACTAAGGAGCCACCTGCTCGATCACCATCTTCAAAGAGCTCCAATGAAAATCTGCTATTCTAGGACTACCCAAATATAATTAAGTACCCGAGAGTTTAGGGAAAATAAATAACCCGGGCTAGACAAAATGGCTGGTATGAATAAAATTTTGGAACAAAAGGAAGTGTATTTAACAATAAATGTAGGACCGCGCCGCTAACGCGGAACGGGTTTTCTCCCACATAAACAACCGAACATAAGAACGAAAAAGAAAAATAAGAAACAAATTCAAACATAGATGATGGGCAGAAATAGTATAAAGATCCAGACTTAAAAGAATGGACAAAATCTATAATTAAACATCATGAAGAGTGGTTGACTCGTCCCTTTGCAATTACAGAAAAACAATTCGAAGGTTCGAATCAAATAAGAAAAGGAAAATTTTCCAATAATGACTAGGAAGGTGCACCTACTTGAAGTATACCTCTAGTAATATACTTCTGAGAAGCTCATATACTCCGTGACATTTATCGGACAATACCAAGCCGGACCCCGCCTACCTTACCGAGTATTTGAATATTTCACATCTAAATCTTAACCATTTTTAAGGTAACGGTACACCAAAATCTAGATGAGATATGAAAATACCATAATAGGAGCAACCCCACATAGCTTGGCTTCCTCTCACGCTTTTGATTTAGTCATTTCTGACAAAGGGTAACAGAGCTCAATGGAGCAACAAATCATCTTAGAATGATGATAATAAAAAAGCAGAAGTAACTGATGGCCGAGAAATCAGCTATCGAGGATGTAATACGATCGTATATGAAAATTAATTCTTGTATACTTATCACCACTCATCGAATTCAAACTTGTACTATTTCTTGGCCAACAATAATACAGAACAAGTCAAGGTAATGTTTCCTCAAAGTCATGTTTCACGACTATTCTTAACTTTCGAAATAGAAGCAAGTCTACTTCTTCAACGTTTAGAGCTAGTATATAAATAAATCGTTTCCATATAAGTGATATCGCTTTATGAAAATTAATTCATTTCCATAAACGAATCAAAATTTTCTTTTAAAAATTTGAATTCGTGCTTGGCTTCACATTACAAGTATTAGCTTTAAAACACTTTGTTAAAAGAGTTTACTAACTTTGAAACATCATTAGAAAATTCAATATCTTAAAACATTCTCATTACGTTTATTAATCAACTTTAAAACTTCATTAATTCAATTGATTGATCGACTTCAGTAGCCTTTAATTCAAAAGAATATAATCACCTTTAAACACCATTAATTTAATTAATTAATAAAATTAAATATAATTAATTAATTAAATAAATAATAAATATCATTGTTTAAAATGATTAATCAATTTAAACCATCATTAAGGAAAGATTAATTAAAGTTAAAACAAGATGATTTCCTTTTTAAAAGTCTTAAATAAAAATATTAGTTAATTTAAAAACATCATTAATTAATTGATTAATTAAATTCAATCCATCATTATTAAAAGATAAATTATGCTTAAACATCATTAAATAAAATGGTTAATTAATTTAAAACATCATTTAAAGAAAGATTAGTCAAAGTTAAAACAATTTGATTAATTTTTAAAAGTTATTAATTAAAAAGATTAATTTGTTAAGAAAAGTCATTGGTTAATTGATTTATTAACTTTAATCCATCATAATATAATGATTAATATTCTTTAAACGTAAATAAAATGATTAATTACTTTTAAAGCACCATCAACATAGTAATTAGTTAACCTTAATCCTTATTAATTAAACAATCTGTTAATTAAATCATCATTATAAAAACGATTAATTATTTTTGAAAACAACATAAACAAAAACTTTTTTAACTTGTAGAACAATTCGAAGCATGAAGAGGAAACCCCGTGGTTTGATAAGAAGTGATTTTCCAAACGTGTTGATATAGCGACTATCGCTATACAAGCGGTTCGACAAATAATTTTATAATATTATCCACACAACCAAACATCACATAGCAATGGTTTAAGCATACATACAACTAGTATTCATAAGCAATAAATATGAACATGAATATAGTTTTAAAGCTTTGGTTTTTTAGGGTAAAATTTTACTTTCTAAATAGTTTTCTAACTAAACTTTACTTAACATGTTTACTTCGATCATACATATACATTTCCAAACCAAACATGAACAAATTCACATCATATCCAAACCACGCAAGCAATATATATCACAATATAACTAAAGGAAAATATTTCCCAAAAAAAAGTTAAGAGTTTTACTCATCGAAAAGCTATCCAAACTCTTACTAAATTAGGGTATGACCTAGCAATTTCAAAACTAAGAAAAAGATGGAGTCTTGGACCTTTAATGCACTGGGTAGGCTCGGTCTTGAAAGAAGAAGGAAGTGAAACTTGTTTTGACAAGTTGGATCGACTTTGGATAATCATTGAATTCTCAAAAATGAATCCGAGAATAGGTCATTTTTCAACTGATTTTTGGACTATTTGCACTTAGATTTTGTAAATGTATTCAAGATAAAAGTTTTAGCAAATTATTTTTTCTACAGTATAAAAAAATGATGAAGATATTGTCAAAAGAAGAAGGACCATTTTCGAATTTGAAATTCTGGGTCCAAAAACACTCTGTAAACAATTGATATTTTGACATAGCTATGCTAGAAATTTGAAGAAGAGATCAACATTAAAGCTGTAACCACTAGAATTTGAAATGGTTTGGAAAAAAGAAAATCTTAATTTGGAGTAGAACGGAGGAAGTTATTGCCGAATGAAGTGAGAATAAAATGGAGAACTTTTTAAAATGAAAAGGAGGAGAATTAACAAGTTTGAAATTATTTTAAAAGTTTAAACTTGGATTTTTAAAAACATAAAATTATGAATGGAAGCCATTAAAAGGTTTCATGAAGCTTTTAGGAAGATAAAGACTTTTTGAAAAATGGAAAAAGTGAAAAGAATAAGGGAAAAGAAAATGGAGAAAAGCTTTTATATAAAATGCATAAAAGAAATTACCATTATACCTTTGTCCTTTGCCCTCCATTCATATGCTTCCACCTCATCACCAAGCTTTTGTCCCCTTGTATTCATGCCACCCTAGTCTCCTCCCACTTCAAATCAAAGTCAACATGCCATAAATGCATGTACTAAATGTTTCAAACATGTTACCTTATGTGATGTTTACTTTTACTAAATTTTATATTACATTAAGTATATATACATACATATATTTGTCTAATTCATACATATCCTAACTTATTTTCAAATTGAATTTGTATATTTATAATAAAGGGTTCACAACATTTTTGATAAATTTTAACTGATGAAAAGTCGAAAATTCGAAAAATAATTTCCGATCACATTTTCGATTTTTTTTTTCAAACTAAATATTTTTGCAAACCAAATTTCAAAACTATTTCACCAACATTATTTATTATTAAAATATTTTTATGTCATATAAAACCTATTTATTTGTATATTTAAAATTAGTTAAATATTCTTAAATTGAAGTAGTGAAATTCTAGGTCATTACACTCTCCCCCCTTAAAAGAATTCCGTACTCGAAATTTACCCAATCCTATCCCAGAAAGCAGACTATCCTAGAAATTCCAAACACATTAATTAGATATATCCAATAAAATTAGTATGATATAAATCTATATGCAACCAAATTCAAAGAATATGCTGAAATAAAATATTGCACATCCAATTATATCAAAAGGTAAATTTAGAAATAAATGCCCGATTTTTATAATCAAAAAATTTCAAAATTTATTTTCAAATTCCTTGAAAAGAGAAGTAAATAAAAAACCAAAATAAAAAAAATGTCAAGGTGGGAGTCCTCTTAATAAAGCATGTAAAACTCTAGAATTAAACAACATAGAGCTTTTGATGGTTTTCCAGTTCCTTCAAATACAATAACCAGAGTGAACAATTATAATCTCTTTCCCAAAAATTTCCAAAATCACATTTCCAAAAGCACGGGGATATAAGTCCTAATAAACAGTAATTCGAAAACCTTGGTTTGAAAGTTTTTAACTCGATAAACTATAATACATAAGACCACATAATCAATCAATCAAATTCAATTAAATCAAATTTCGTAAAGGAAAATCTAACACTTAACATTACTTAAAATGTCAAATGACTAACAAAAAAAATGTAACAACCCGCATATTTATCGATTTTATATTTAAATATTTTATTTAAATATTTTATCGATACTCGAAATTTAGTCCGAAAAGCTACCTTTTGCAAACAGTCGAATTAGGACTCGAGACCACTTCCATTGAGTTCAAAATGCCGTTTGCAACCTTTTTGAGTATAAACTTTGAAACGTTTGGAGATAGTTGAATTTTGCTACTTTTTCACTTAGGGCTTTGGTTTGGGTTTCAGCCCATTATCCTAACATATGAACCTAACTCCACTCCAACTCTTCATTACTTCATTTCTAATTCCTAATACTCAAGCTTTAGCAACAATGGTGGGAGGAAAGGGAAATTAAAACTCCAAGCCCTAATCTTTATTGCAAATTCAAGCTTCTACCTCCAAATTCAAGAAGAAGCTTTGGTAAGCCTTCTCTTCATCTTCCCCAACTCATTCTCTCTTTGATTTCAGAAAATTCCTAAACCTAATTTGAGAAATATTTCTCTTTTAAGCTTAGAATAAAGCTTCTTGAGTTGGGATTGAAGAGTGGTTGATTCTCCTTTGTTTTCAAGCTTCTCAATCTTGTGCTTTTGGGTTTAAAGGTGAGATTTTTATCTCACATCTTCGTCTATAATTATCTTCGATTGTTAGGTATGAATTCCTAACACTTATTCTTGTGCAAGTGATTTTGGTTTGGATTGATTTGGTGTATATTCCAATATTTGATGTTTTGAAATCAAAATCTATGAAAAACCTTTTATGGATATTTGGACATTGATATTTGAGGCGTACCGAAGAGCCGTCAAGGCTGGGTTGTCGCTTGGCGTGAATCCTTAGTCGTTGTCGCTCGATCGATCGCTTCCGGAATCCATTTGGCCAATTTGGCCTAGGTTCAGGGAATGCCCTGAACCCCAGTTTCAGACGTCTGAAACGTAGTATTCAGACGTCTGAATATTATTCTGGGAAGATTTCTATTCCCAGATTCAGACGACTGAATATATGATTTCAGACGTCTGAATTGGTTCATTTGGAACCAAAAAGAAAATAGGCTAAAAGTGCCTATTTCAGACGTCTGAATTCAAGGATTCAGACGTCTGAATTCTGTTCTCGAAAATATTTTATTTTCCAGATTCAGACGTCTGAATCCTTGATTTCAGACGTCTGAATCTGCACTCTTTTGCCTATTTGCCTATTTGCTTGAGAATTCCAACTTTAATCGATTCGTATTGATTCCCTTTTGTTATTATCACTTATTATCGACTTTGATGACATTTTCTTCGTGATTTTTGGGAATATCCATTTCGATGGATTCAGTATAAATTTCTTTGGATTTGATTTCACGTCTTTGAACGTGAATTTTGATGATTGATTGTTTCTACAATCATTTCTATGATTTGTCACTTTAAAAATATAAAGGTTTTCTATACTAGTAGTAAATATCAAAACTCTTTCTTCAAATGATTTCAACACTATTTTATAACAAAAGCTCGTTTTCTCAAACCGATTTCTAATCTATTAGTATATACAAACCTTTACCTCACTCGTATGAGAAATTGAATTAAACGGCTTAGTAAAACAAGTGGTATGAAACGCTTGCGTTTGCTTCGTCGGTTAACTCTTGGACTTGTTAGATTGAACCTTTTTGTGACAATTTTCTAGTGGAGATCTACAATTTGTTCGTAAATATTTAAGTTAAGCTTGTGGTTATGGGACATGAAGCTAAGCTCATATATTTACTAGCTTACTGTAATTGACACTTCTTGATGATCATGACGATCATTTTTGTGATTTAGACTAGCAATTGTGCGATGCCTCTTTGTCTGCGAGGGAGACTAGACCCCGTTTCAGTGTGATTTCGACTCACACATGTAGGGTAGCACCCCATGGTCTTCGAGTCGTTCGTGTGTCAAAAATTAATGGCTAGCTACCATGAGATAGCATCTCGTTCGTGTGATACATATGTTGTTGAGTTTTCATGCTCCCGTTCGTGTGATAGGCCTTCCCCCCTTTTTTATGATTTCTGGATTTCGTGTGTTGATTTCTGAAAATTTTATGCTTCACCTATTTTCGTGATTTCTATTGATAAGCTTTATCAATTTTTGTGCATTGGTGAATTCGTGTGTCATTGACTTGTTGTGAATACAAGTTTTGGGTATGATACCCTTTTTGGATCTTTGAGAAGATTCTTGTGATATTGATTAATCTCATGCTGATTTTCAATTACATACATATTGTAAGATGCCATTATGGTTATCATATGTTTATGCCATATCTCTTATTCTATATCATGTCATCTGATATTTATAGCTAGACTGATCCGTTTATTATTTTCTTATTAAATAATACTCGGGTCAGAACGAGATGTTACAGGTGCTTCTGCTTGACTTCTCCCCAGGGATTCATTACTCTGACTTTTGGCTAACTACTTAGATTAGTAGTTTTTGTTGTAAACCTTTGAGATATAGACTCTATGATGTATACTTATTCTTTTGTATAGCACATGTTGCTATTCTTTTGGGTTATTGTGGATCTTTCTGACCACTACTCTGATGAACACTTTTATGTGTTATATATATTCATATCTATTTCTGCCTTTGTGATATGAATTATCTGTGACTGATTTGTGTTATGTTTATTTCTATATTTGTTTATGAAGATTATTATAGCCACTGTGTATTAGCTTTGAGTTTGTATCGGTGTGTCGGATTTCCTCTCGAAATCAAATGCATGTTATACTATCCGACATAGCGGTGCTTGCACAAAGCAATTGCATGGATGGTCGCTCCTCAACAGCCTTATTCTCCGTGCTAGTTGACGGCATTACACCGTAGTGTCCTTGGCTAGCGTGGGTATAGAGGTGGGGCGTCACAGCATGGTATCAGAGCCAAACTTCGGAACAATGTAGAATAACTTAACAAGGATCATCATCCTTAGTCCACCTTAGGAGTTATGTCTTAGGATTAATTCGAGTCGTCGTACCGATTCATCATATATCCTTTATGATTCCTTGTTTTATCTAGCAAGATTGCTTGATATTCCTTAGTGAATAATCTTCTTCTTTCTCTTTTTTCTTTCTAAAGGAAGATAAATGGTTAGACCTGGTAGTCCCAGAGCTGGACCATCTAGTGCTCCACCCCAAGATGGAGTTTTTATGACTACCCAGCAACTTCTTGACCTTGTCATGAATGCTCAAGCAGCTGGTTCTAATCCGGAACCTACTCACCCTAAATCTAGGTTTGCACGTTTGTGCAATGATTGCACCAACCTGGGTGGGAAGCCATTTAAAGGTTCTGAAACTATCATCGAGGTCCAGGCTTGGTTGAGGACCTGCGATCGAATCTTCATTCGCATAAATCTCGTCGTTCTTCACCGTGTTCAGGTGGCTTCCAGTATGATCCAAGAGAGAGCATTGGACTGGTACGAACTTTTTATTTCTGAGATTAATGAAGCGGATCTCACCTAGGAGCAATTCCGGGAACGCTTCGAATTAAAATTCGTGCCAGAAGCAGAGAAAGTGACATTGGCTCGACGTTTCATAGACCTTGTTCAGGGTAAAGCCTCCGTGACTGATTATGTTGCATCTTTCGAGTCACTTTCCAAATATGGGGTTGAATACATCAACACCCCATTGAAGAAGAACCAAAGATTTGTCTATGGCTTAAACAAAAATCTCAAGAAGCCATTACTTCTAAAATTAGAAGTTCCCTTCGACCAACTCAATGATATCGCTCTTCGTCTTGAAGAGGCGGATAGGGAAAGTGATGTTGAAGTGGTGGGTTCCAAACCAAACTTCAATAACAAGAAGAGGCCAAACAAATTTAAAGGTCTTTATCCCAGTAAAAAGGGTAAACAGGCAACTCCTGCTGCGAAGACTTTTTCCTCTACTGAAGGGAAATGCTTTAACTGTGGTTCCAGTGACCATTTTGCGAACAAGTGTTCAAAGCCCCGTCGTTGTCGCTATTGTAAAAGCCCGGACCATTTTATGTATGTATGTCCCAAACTTCAAAATAGGAAGGAGGGAAAGTTAAATGTTGCTCAAGCCCCTGGCAACACATCTCGTGGTCAAGGTATATCTCATTCTATCCTTGATGGTATTATTATATTTTGTGATCAAACTATTCGAGTTCTCTTTGATACGGGTGCATCCCACTCTTTTATATCAAAGGAACTTGTCGATACCTTTTCTTTAAGTGTTGTTTCTTTAATGACTTCTTTAAGAATTGTGAATCCGGTTGGGGGATCCGCAACTCTTAGTTTGCTTTGTAAAGATGTGGAGATTATTTTATGCGAATTTTCCTTCCTAGCCGATTTGCATGTCATGCGTTATTTAGGCTTTGGAATGATTTTGGGAATGGATTGGCTTAACCGTTATGAAGCTCACATCCTATGTCCCGAGCGGACTATTTATCTCCGACACCCACAATCTACAAAGCAGATTTCTATTATTCTTAAAGATTCGGATTCTTCTTTGACTGCATCTTTATATTCTTTAAATCCTCGAGATGACGATAATGATGATTAGGAAGATGTCATTGCTCTTATTCACGTTATTCGTGAATTTTCCGACATATTCGAGCCCGTTTTAGGATTGCCACCTAAGCGAGCAATTGAGTTCAAAATTAGTCTTATCCCTGGATCTCAACCTATTACTCCTCCTCCTTATCGCATGCCTAATAAGGAGAATGGGGAGATGCGCAAACAATTATCCGAATTGGTGACGAAGCAATTTATTCGCTCTAGTTCCTCACCTTGGGGAGCTTCGGCTATTTTCGTAAAGAAATCCGATGGTACACTTAGACTTTGCGTTGACTACCGCAAGCTTAATAATCTTACTATCAAAAATAAATATCCTTTACCTCGGATTGATGATCTATTTGACCAACTTAGTGGTGCTAGAGTCTTTTCACAATTGGACTTGGCTACCGGTTTTCATTAGCTTCGTATTGCTGAGGATAGCATTCCTTTGACATCGTTCCGTACTCGATATGGATCTTATGAATGGCTTGTTATGCCATTTGGGTTAACGAATGCCCCGGCTTATTTCGTTGACTTAATGAACCGAGTTTTCAAAGACTTCCTCGATCGATTTGTTCTCATCTTTATTGATGATATTCTTGTGTATTCAAAAACCGAGGAGGAGCATGAAAAGCATCTTAGGATTGTGTTGGAAACTCTTAGGAGAAATCAATTGAAGGAATTTTTTTCTAAATGCCACTTTTGGCGATCTCGTGTGAAGTTTCTCGGTCATATTATTTCCGAATCCGGAATTTCCGTGGATCCTTCAAAGATTGAAGCGATTCAAGATTGGAAAAGACATGAGAGTGTGACTGAAATCCGTAGCTTTCTCGGATTGGCGGGCTATTACCTTCGTTTTATTAAAGACTTTTCTAAAATTGCCGTGCCTCTCACTAGCTTAACAAAGAAAGGTGTTAAATACGTTTGGTCGGACAAATGTGAAGCTTCTTTCCAGAAATTAAAAGAACTCCTTTCCGATGCTCCTATTCTTGTGATTTCCGATGGAAACCAAGATTTTATTGTTTATACCGATGCTAGTCGCATTGGTTTGGGTGCCGTTCTTATGCAAAAAGAATGTGTTATTGCTTATGCTTCTAGGCAATTGAAGCCGGCCGAGACTAGATATGTCACACATGATTTAGTACTCGCGACTATTGTTTTCGCTCTTCGGATTTGGCGTCATTATCTTTTAGGAGAGAAATTTGTTCTTTATACCGATCATAAGTCTTTGAGGTACTTATTTTCTCAAAAGGAACTTAATTTGCGTCAACAGCGTTGGCTCGAGTTCCTTGCTCCTTATGATCTTGATATTCTTTATACCCCCGGTAAGGGTAATCGTGTCGCCGATGCTCTTAGCCATAAGCAACAAGCAGTTGTTTCCATGATGGTATCCGAATGGAATGATCTCGAGGTTTTATCCACTTGTGAAATTCGAGACTGTGTTTCCGATTTATGTTCATCTCTTGTTTTATGTAGCCTTAAGGCTCATCCTTCTATTTTAGACCGCATTCTTGAAGCTCAACGGCTAGATCCCGACTTGGCTCTTCTTGGCCAAAATTTTAAGGATAGAATTGATATTGAAGGTTTGAAAGACATTGATATTGATTCTCGTGGCGGCATTCGGAAATTTGGTAGACTTATCG
Source organism: Allium cepa (assembly GCA_030765085.1). Classification (NCBI taxonomy): domain Eukaryota; kingdom Viridiplantae; phylum Streptophyta; class Magnoliopsida; order Asparagales; family Amaryllidaceae; genus Allium; species Allium cepa. The sequence goes on from CM060944.1 coordinate 435,899,910, forward strand.
TGCCAAATATTAGTAATCTTCGAAAAGATATTTTAGAAGATTCCCATCGTTCTAAATTTACCATTCATCTCGGTAGTAGTAAAATGTACGCGGATATGAAGCGACTTTACTATTGGAAGGGAATGAAACTTGACATCGCTAACTTTGTTAAGCGTTGCATGACTTGCCAACTCGTTAAGGCCGAACATCAAAGGCCCGGTGGGTTATTGCAACCTTTAGAAATTCCAATTTGGAAGTGGGACCAAATTTCCATGGATTTTTTTGATGGCCTTCCCCGTTCTCGTTCGGGTCATGATAGCTTATGGGTTGTAGTTGATAGACTTACTAAATCCGCCCATTTTATTCCCGTTCGGTCTAACCGAACCGTTCCTCTTTTGGCCAAATTCTTTGTTAAAGAGATTGTTAAATTACATGGAGTTCCTACTTCTATTGTTAGTGATCGCGATCCATTGTTTACTAGTGGATTCTGGAAGAGTCTTCAAAAAGCTTTAGGAACAAAGCTTAATTTTAACACCGCTTATCACCCCCAGTCCGATGGACAAACCGAGCGTGTGAATCAAACTCTTGAAGATCTTCTTCGTGCTTGTGTGCTTAATTTCGGCGGAAGCTGGGAAGATCATATTACTCTTGTTGAATTTTCCTATAATAATAGCTTCCAATCTAGTATTGGTATGGCATCTTTCGAGGCACTCTATGGAAGGCCATGCCAATCTCCTTCTTGTTGGCTTGAGGCCGGTGAGAAGCTAGTTTTAGGTCCAGATTTTATTCGAGATTCCACGGAGAAAATTTACCTTATTCGACATAGGATGAAGGAAGCCCAGAGTAGACAAAAATCCTATGCCGATAACCGGAGAAGGAGATTAGAATTTTCTGTTGGAGATCTTGTTTTTATTCGTGTTTCACCTACGAAAGGTGTTGTACGTTTCAGTCGATCGGGAAAGTTAGCGCCTCGATATATTGGGACATTTCCTATCACTGAACGCATTGGTTCCATGGCTTATCGCCTTTTATTGCCGGCTCAATTTTCTGCTATTCATGACGTGTTTCACGTTTCTCAATTACAGAAATGTCTTCGAGATTCCGATTCTATTCTTGAGCCCGGTGTTGTGGAAGAAATTGAAGTTTCACCTAATTTAACTTATGAGCAGCATCCTATTCGAATTATTGCTTCAGAGGTCAAATGCCTTCGAAATAAAGATGTCCCGCTTGTGAAAGTTCAATGGTCTTCAAATCCTAAGGATTGTTCTTGGGAATCTAGAAAGTTCATCGAGCGAACGCATCTGGACTTACTTTCCTGCGCTCTTTAAGGTGAACCTTTTATTTCAGATTTCTTTTGTGTTGAATATGCTTTCACGGTTGTTACTATATATTTTCTTCTTAAATATTGCGAGGACGCAATTTCTTTAAGGAGGGGAGTCTGTAACAACCCGCATATTTATCGATTTTATATTTAAATATTTTATTTAAATATTTTATCGATACTCGGAATTTAGTCCGAAAAGCTACTTTTTGCAAACAGTCGAATTAGGACTCGAGACCACTTCCATTGAGTTCAAAATGTCGTTTGCAACCTTTTTGAGTATAAACTTTGATATGTTTGGAGATAGTTGAGTTTTGCTACTTTTTCACTTAGGGCTTTGGTTTGGGTTTCAGCCCATTAACCTAACATATGAACCCAACTCCACTCCAACTCTTCATTACTTCATTTCTAATTCCTAATACTCAAGCTTTAGCAACAATGGTGGAAGGAAAGGGAAATTAAACTCCAAGCCCTAATCTTTATTGCAAATTCAAGCTTCTACCTCCAAATTCAGGAAGAAGCTTTGGTAAGCCTTCTCTTCATCTTCCCCAACTCATTCTCTCTTTGATTTCAGAAAATTCCTAAACCTAATTTGAGAAATATTTCTCTTTTAAGCTTAGAATCAAGCTTCTTGAGTTGGGATTGAAGAGTGGTTGATCCTCCTTTATTTTCAAGCTTCTCAATCTTGTGCTTTTGGGTTTAAAGGTGAGATTTTTATCTCACATCTTCGTCTACAATTATCTTCGATTGTTAGGTATGAAATCCTAACACTTATTCTTGTGCAAGTGATTTTGGTTTGGATTGATTTGGTGTATATTCCAATTTTTGGTGTTTTGAAATCAAAACCTATGAAAAACCTTTTATGGATATTTGGACATTGATATTTGAGGCGTACCGAAGAGCCGTCAAGGCTGGGTTGTCGCTTGGCGTGAATCCTTAGTCGTTGTCGCTCGATCGATCGCTTCCGGAATCCATTTGGCCAATTTGGCCTAGGTTCAGGGAATGCCCTGAACCCCAGTTTCAGACGTCTGAAACGTAGTATTCAGACGTCTGAATATTATTCTGGGAAGATTTCTATTCCCAGATTCAGACGACTGAATATATGATTTCAGACGTCTGAATTGGTTCATTTGGAACCAAAAAGAAAATAGGCTAAAAGTGCCTATTTCAGACGTCTGAATTCAAGGATTCAGACGTCTGAATTCTGTTCTCGAAAATATTTTATTTTCCAGATTCAGACGTCTGAATCCTTGATTTCAGACGTCTGAATCTGCACTCTTTTGCCTATTTGCCTATTTGCTTGAGAATTCCAACTTTAATCGATTCGTATTGATTCCCTTTTGTTATTATCACTTATTATCGACTTTGATGACATTTTCTTCGTGATTTTTGGGAATATCCATTTCGATGGATTCAGTATAAATTTCTTTGGATTTGATTTCACGTCTTTGAACGTGAATTTTGATGATTGATTGTTTCTACAATCATTTCTATGATTTGTCACTTTAAAAATATAAAGGTTTTCTATACTAGTAGTAAATATCAAAACTCTTTCTTCAAATGATTTCAACACTATTTTATAACAAAAGCTCGTTTTATCAAACCGATTTCTAATCTATTAGTATATACAAACCTTTACCTCACTCGTATGAGAAATTGAATTAAACGGCTTAGTAAAACAAGTGGTATGAAACGCTTGCGTTTGCTTCGTCGGTTAACTCTTGGACTTGTTAGATTGAACCTTTTTGTGACAATTTTCTAGTGGAGATCTACAATTTGTTCGTAAATATTTAAGTTAAGCTTGTGGTTATGGGACATGAAGCTAAGCTCATATATTTACTAGCTTACTGTAATTGACACTTCTTGATGATCATGACGATCATTTTTGTGATTTAGACTAGCAATTGTGCGATGCCTCTTTGTCTGCGAGGGAGACTAGACCCCGTTTCAGTGTGATTTCGACTCACACATGTAGGGTAGCACCCCATGGTCTTCGAGTCGTTCGTGTGTCAAAAATTAATGGCTAGCTACCATGAGATAGCATCTCGTTCGTGTGATACATATGTTGTTGAGTTTTCATGCTCCCGTTCGTGTGATAGGCCTTCCCCCCTTTTTTATGATTTTTGGATTTCGTGTGTTGATTTCTGAAAATTTTATGCTTCACCTATTTTCGTGATTTCTATTGATAAGCTTTATCAATTTTTGTGCATTGGTGAATTCGTGTGTCATTGACTTGTTGTGAATACAAGTTTTGGGTATGATACCCTTTTTGGATCTTTGAGAAGATTCTTGTGATATTGATTAATCTCATGCTGATTTTCAATTACATACTTACTGTAGTATGCCATTATGGTTATCATATGTTTATGCCATATCTCTTATTCTATATCATGTCATCTGATATTTATAGCTAGACTGATCCGTTTATTATTTTCTTATTAAATAATACTCGGGTCAGAACGAGATGTTACAGGTGCTTCTGCTTGACTTCTCCCCAGGGATTCATTACTCTGACTTTTGGCTAACTACTTAGATTAGTAGTTTTTGTTGTAAACCTTTGAGATATAGACTCTATGATGTATACTTATTCTTTTGTATAGCACATGTTGCTATTCTTTTGGGTTATTGTGGATCTTTCTGACCACTACTCTGATGAACACTTTTATGTGTTATATATATTCATATCTATTTCTGCCTTTGTGATATGAATTATCTGTGACTGATTTGTGTTATGTTTATTTCTATATTTGTTTATGAAGATTATTATAGCCACTGTGTATTAGCTTTGAGTTTGTATCGGTGTGTCGGATTTCCTCTCGAAATCAAATGCATGTTATACTATCCGACATAGCGGTGCTTGCACAAAGCAATTGCATGGATGGTCGCTCCTCAACAGCCTTATTCTCCGTGCTAGTTGACGGCATTACACCGTAGTGTCCTTGGCTAGCGTGGGTATAGAGGTGGGGCGTCACAGCATGGTATCAGAGCCAAACTTCGGAACAATGTAGAATAACTTAACAAGGATCATCATCCTTAGTCCACCTTAGGAGTTATGTCTTAGGATTAATTCGAGTCGTCGTACCGATTCATCATATATCCTTTATGATTCCTTGTTTTATCTAGCAAGATTGCTTGATATTCCTTAGTGAATAATCTTCTTCTTTCTCTTTTTTCTTTCTAAAGGAAGATAAATGGTTAGACCTGGTAGTCCCAGAGCTGGACCATCTAGTGCTCCACCCCAAGATGGAGTTTTTATGACTACCCAGCAACTTCTTGACCTTGTCATGAATGCTCAAGCAGCTGGTTCTAATCCGGAACCTACTCACCCTAAATCTAGGTTTGCACGTTTGTGCAATGATTGCACCAACCTGGGTGGGAAGCCATTTAAAGGTTCTGAAACTATCATCGAGGTCCAGGCTTGGTTGAGGACCTGCGATCGAATCTTCATTCGCATAAATCTCGTCGTTCTTCACCGTGTTCAGGTGGCTTCCAGTATGATCCAAGAGAGAGCATTGGACTGGTACGAACTTTTTATTTCTGAGATTAATGAAGCGGATCTCACCTAGGAGCAATTCCGGGAACGCTTCGAATTAAAATTCGTGCCAGAAGCAGAGAAAGTGACATTGGCTCGACGTTTCATAGACCTTGTTCAGGGTAAAGCCTCCGTGACTGATTATGTTGCATCTTTCGAGTCACTTTCCAAATATGGGGTTGAATACATCAACACCCCATTGAAGAAGAACCAAAGATTTGTCTATGGCTTAAACAAAAATCTCAAGAAGCCATTACTTCTAAAATTAGAAGTTCCCTTCGACCAACTCAATGATATCGCTCTTCGTCTTGAAGAGGCGGATAGGGAAAGTGATGTTGAAGTGGTGGGTTCCAAACCAAACTTCAACAACAAGAAGAGGCCAAACAAATTTAAAGGTCTTTATCCCAGTAAAAAGGGTAAACAGGCAACTCCTGCTGCGAAGACTTTTTCCTCTACTGAAGGGAAATGCTTTAACTGTGGTTCCAGTGACCATTTTGCGAACAAGTGTTCAAAGCCCCGTCGTTGTCGCTATTGTAAAAGCCCGGACCATTTTATGTATGTATGTCCCAAACTTCAAAATAGGAAGGAGGGAAAGTTAAATGTTGCTCAAGCCCCTGGCAACACATCTCGTGGTCAAGGTATATCTCATTCTATCCTTGATGGTATTATTATATTTTGTGATCAAACTATTCGAGTTCTCTTTGATACGGGTGCATCCCACTCTTTTATATCAAAGGAACTTGTCGATACCTTTTCTTTAAGTGTTGTTTCTTTAATGACTTCTTTAAGAATTGTGAATCCGGTTGGGGGATCCGCAACTCTTAGTTTGCTTTGTAAAGATGTGGAGATTATTTTATGCGAATTTTCCTTCCTAGCCGATTTGCATGTCATGCGTTATTTAGGCTTTGGAATGATTTTGGGAATGGATTGGCTTAACCGTTATGAAGCTCACATCCTATGTCCCGAGCGGACTATTTATCTCCGACACCCACAATCTATAAAGCAGATTTCTATTATTCTTAAAGATTCGGATTCTTCTTTGACTGCATCTTTATATTCTTTAAATCCTCGAGATGACGATAATGATGATTAGGAAGATGTCATTGCTCTTATTCACGTTATTCGTGAATTTTCCGACATATTCGAGCCCGTTTTAGGATTGCCACCTAAGCGAGCAATTGAGTTCAAAATTAGTCTTATCCCTGGAGCCCGTTTTAGGAAGAGCCGTCAAGGCTGGGTTGTCGCTTGGCGTGAATCCTTAGTCGTTGTCGCTCGATCGATCGCTTCCGGAATCCATTGGGCCATTTTTGGCCTAGGTTCAGGGAATGCCCTGAACCCCAGTTTCAGACGTCTGAAACGTAGTATTCAGACGTCTGAATGTTATTCTGGGAAGATTTCTATTCCCATATTCAGACGTCTGAATATATGATTTCAGACGTCTGAATTGGTTCGTTTGGAACCAGAAAGGAAATAGGCTAAAAAGTGCCTATTTCAGACGTCTAAATTCAAGGATTCAGACGTTTGAATTTTGTTCTGGAAAATATTTTATTTTCCAGATTCAGACGTCTGAATCCTTGATTTCAGACGTCTGAATCTGCACTCTTTTGCCTATTTGCCTATTTGCTTGAGAATTCCAACTTTAATCGATTCGTATTGATTCCCTTTTGTTATTATCACTTATTATCGACTTTGATGACATTTTCTTCGTGATTTTTGGGAATATCCATTTCGATGGATTCGGTATCGATTTCTTTGGATTTGATTTCACGTCTTTGAACGTGAATTTTGATGATTGATTGTTTCTACAATCATTTCTATGATTTGTCACTTTAAAAATATAAAGGTTTTCTATACTAGTAGTAAATATCAAAACTCTTTCTTCAAATGATTTCAACACTATTTTATAACAAAAGCTCATTTTCTCAAACCGATTTCTAATCTATTAGTATATACAAACCTTTACCTCACTCGTATGAGAAATTGAATTAAACGGCTTAGTAAAACAAGTGGTATGAAACGCTTGCGTTTGCTTCGTCGGTTAACTCTTGGACTTGTTCGATTGAACCTTTTTGTGACAATTTTCTAGTGGAGATCTACAATTTGTTCATAAATATTTAAGTTAAGCTAGTGGTTAAGGGACATGAAGCTAAGCTCATATATTTACTAGCTTACTGTAATTGACACTTCTTGATGATCATGACGATCATTTTTGTGATTTAGACTAGCAATTGTGCGATGCCTCTTTGTCTGCGAGGGAGACTAGACCCCGTTTCAGTGTGATTTCGACTCACACATGTGGGGTAGCACCCCATGGTCTTCGGGCCGTTCGTGTGTCAAAAATTAATGGCTAGCTACCATAAGATAGCATCTCGTTCATGTGATACATATGTTGGTGAGTTTTCATGCTCCCGTTCGTGTGATAGGCCTTCCCCCCTTTTTTTTATGATTTCTGGATTTCGCGTGTTGATTTCTAGAAATTTTATGCTTCACCTATTTTCATGATTTCTATTGATAAGCTTTATCAATTTTTGTGCATTGGTGAATTCGTGTGTCATTGACTTGTTGTGAATACAAGTTTTGGGTATGATACCCTTTTTGGATCTTTGAGAAGATTCTTGTGATATTGATTAATCTCATGCTGATTTTCAATTACATACTTATTGTAGTATGCCATTATGGTTATCATATGTTTATGCCATATCTCTTATTGTATATCATGTCATCTAATATTTATAGCTAGACTGGTCCGTTTATTATTTTCTTATTAAATAATACCCGGGTCAGACCGAGATGTTACATGTGCTTCTACTTGACTTCTCCCCAGGGATTCATTACTCTGACTTTTGGCTAACTACTTAGATTAGTAGTTTTTGTTGTAAACCTTTGAGATATAGACTCTATGATGTATACTTATTCTTTTTTATAACACATGTTGCTATTCTTTTGGGTTGTTGTGGATCTTTCTGACCACTACTCTGATGAACACTTTTATTGTTATATATATTCATATCTATTTCCGCCTTTGTGATATGAATTATCTGCGAATGATTTGTGTTATGTTTATTTCTATATTTGTTTCCGAAGATTATTATAGCCACTGTGTAGTAGCTTTGAGTTTGTATCGGTGTGTCGGATTTCCTCTCGAAATCAAATGCATGTTATACTATCCGACATAGCGGTGCTCGCACAAAGCAATTGCACGGATGGTCGCTCCTCAATAGCCTTATTCTCCGTGCTAGTTGAAGGCATTACACCGTAGTGTCCTTGGCTAGCGTGGGTATAGAGGTGGGGTGTAACGACCCGTATTTTACGTATCGATAAATCGTAAAATAGTTGCATTAGGTCGTTGATGTTGTTAAGTCGTTTAGAGTTTGATTCGACCAAAGCTTAAGTCGTGTGGAAGTTAACCCGTGTGGTGTTTAAGTCGTAGGAAGCTTGGATCGTTTGGTAGTTTAGGTAGTGTGAGCGAGTTAGGGGAAGCTAGCGACCTACAGAATTTGAGCAACTTATAGGTGATTGCCGACTTAAGGGTTGAACGAGTTACGACTTAGAGGTGTGGCCGACTCATAGGTATGACCGAGTTCAGGGATTGGTACGACCCAAGAAGGCTACCGACTTAGGCAGTGGGCGAGTTAAGAGTTTGGAGCGACCTAGTAGTTAGCCGAGTTAAGAGTTGCCGACTTAATAGGAGGAGATAGGTCGGTGAAGCGACCTTAGGAAGTTAGGTCGTAAGCGACCTATGATAAGTCGTTATGTCTAGTTAGGTCGGCATGGAGTTAGGACGGCTGAGCGAGTTAATGGTCTAGTAGTTAGCGACTTAGGAGCCAACGGTATAAGGGTTAGGACCTAAGAGGGAGATAGGTTAGGCCGTTAAGGGGTTGAGTCGTTGGGTTGTTAGGCCTGGAGGTTAGGTCGGTGGGCCGTTAGGTCAAATGAGTGTTAGGTCGCGTGCATGTTTTAGGTCGCGTAGGTGTTGGGTCGGCACTAGGGCTAAGTCGTTAGGTCGGAGGCTTTTTGAGTCGTGTGCAGTTGGGTCGGCACTTGTGTTGAGTCGTGCCTGTGTTGAGTCGCGTATAGGTTAAGTCGTGAGGCCCTGTGTTTGGTTAGGTCGGCTGTTGTGTTGAGTTGTTAGGGGCTTGAGTCGTGAGTCTTAGGTCGTGGACGACTCATGGGGTAGGTCGGCGGCGACTTATGGGGGCGCGACTCATGGAGATTTCAGCCTATAAATAGAAGGGGTTCGCCTCACTTTTTGGCACCGGATTTTGAAGCGACGAAGTACTTCCATTTTGAGAGCTCGACTACAACACTTCTTTTCTCCACTCTAATCTAGTGATTCCTTCCATCTAAATTGAAGATCAAATCGAAGATCCAAGGGCCAAAGTTGAAGATCTTCATCCAACAAAGAGAGATTTCATCGTTTGAAGCAGAATCTTGTCGGATCAAGCTAGTTTCTTCGCTGTTCAGATCTGAAGTAGGTTGTTTTTGAGGTGTTTAGGTGATTCGGTGAGTGGTAGTTATCTCTCACACGGACCCAAGGGAGTATATTGGATCGGTGGCTTGTTTGTGCGTTAAAGATAGTGATTTCTTGCATTTTCCCTAAGTATCCATGTAGATCTATCATCTATGAAGCTTTGACACCTATTTTACTACATGTTCACTTATGCAAGTTCATTCATCAAGTTGTAGAGATATTGTTCATAATTCATGCTTGTTAGAATGCATGTTAGATTTGGACTCTTTATTTACGAAATTGCCATCATTGTTGTAATTGTTTATTTAGATCTTGTTTGAATGATTGATTGCTTGGATTAATGTTTGATTTGATTGATTAGTTGATCGATAACTTGATTTGGACAAGTTGGTCGAAGATGGTTCAAAAGCTAAGTGGAAAGGCTCTTGAATGGTGAAAGCTGCCTGTGGCATATGAAGCGGATGTGGAAGCTCATATGGATAGATTTGTTGAGATGGGACTTTGCTATGATGCGTTGAAGCAAAGCACAATGTGTGAAAGCTTTGGTTTAATCCAGACGGGATCATCCCAAGCATGTTGATAACTCGGTGATGCGGTCCGGGTTTGTGGATAATGGTGGGCTCGAGAGGCGCTTGAGCTAGTGTGAGAATAGTCGTCGAGGAGGATGACTAGGAGGCTTGGATCTTATCGTTATTGAAGGTTCTAGCATGCTCAAAGCAAGAGTACGTTGGAACGGGTCACGATGACGTTCCAGACACGGGTCATGATGACGTGTTAGTACTCTGGGCAGATGCGATAGTCCTAGGCACGGGTCATGATGACGTGCGGAGTTATGTCTAGAACCGGGGTTGCCATTAGCCCTTGACGGACGGCTGAAAGAAGGTGCCGGTCATTCAATTAACGGTGATATCGAGGCAATGATAACAGTAATAGCCAGAGTCATGGATGTTTGATTGTATCATCATTTGGCCTCAAGAGCGGTGTATTCTGGGTGCTTATCTGATCTTGGTTTAGGCCTTGGGGGTTTGTACTTGGAAAACATCGACCTTGACTCGAGTGATAATTACTTTACTTTAAATGTCTGCTTTGTTATGCTTGTTTCTGCTTAGTGGGTCTGGGGGCTATCACTTTAGAATGAGGTGGAGTGGGATGGTTGAATTCCTATTCCTTTTACCCTTTATGCTCTTTTGGTATGTTTGATAGTTAATTTACTGCTCACTAAGACTGTTGTCTGACTCAAGGTTTTATGTTCAACTCTTATTACCTTGGGCTGTTCATCCATGTTGGGATGGGCAGACTAGGTAGCAGGTGACAGGTGCTGTTCTTGGCTACCAACGCTGTTGATGACGAAGACGAGCTGGAGGCTTTTGCATATTGTTTTCTTACTATATGTAACGGATGTTCCGCTGTTTGTTTGATACTCTGAGTGTTATGTAGTGAGGTTTGATGTATTGACTATTCGGATGATTGTATAAAACTATTATGAGTTGACATGATGAGACTTCTGTTCTATAGAGCTTCACTATGTATACTTTCTATTGTATTTTATCCATGCGCTGTGAGTAATACGATAGAGTTTATGTTTTATCTTACCCTGACTATCGTCCATGGCTGCCTGGCACACCTTTCAGCGCACCATTCTCTTGTTTTAGTGCGGGAGTCATGGGCGGTCGTCACATTTGGTATCAGAGCTTTGGTTAATCGATTTTAGCCAACGCTCGCTGACGTAACTACGTATGAGAGATGTAATTGTAATTTTGATGGATGATTACTATATATAATATAGTAGTTTAGAAGGATTTGAACTCCTTATGTAGTTGTTTCTCAAGGTGTTCTAAATCATTCCTTTTTGTAGATATTAAGGATGAGTCGAAGTGAGAGACAAGCTGCTAGGGAAAGCCGTGCTGCTGGGAAAGCTACTGACTATGCTGCAATGTTCGAAGCTATGATGACTTCGATCATGAGAAGGATACCAACTTCAGGATCATCAGTAGATGTTGGAGTTCAAGTTCAAGCTCCAAGACCAGTGGATTTTGCTAAGTTGTGCAAGGACTATACTGCTCTTAGAGGAAGGGTTTTCTTGGGAACAGAATCAACCATTGAAGTGCAGAGATGGATTGATGCTTGTAGAAGGATCTTTGATGATTTGGGAATTGAGGATGCAACTAAGAGGAAGCTGGCATCGAGACAGCTTCAAGGGAGAGCTTCAGATTGGTGGAATTCTATCACCATTGATACTCTAGAGGAAGAGATCACTTGGGAGCAATTCCAAGTTAGATTTGAAGCTAAGTTCATCTCTACGGCTCAGAAATCTGTTTTGTTTAAGAAGTTTGTGGAACTCAAGCAAGGTGGAAGATCAGTTCTTGAGTATGTTTCTGAGTTTGAAGCTTTGTCCAAGTATGCTCGGTCATATATTGAATCTCCCTATCAGGAGAATGAGAAGTTTGTGACAGGCTTGGACAGTTATCTTGGGAGACAGTTGGTGGATCATCTGGACGATCCTTTTGAGAAGCTTGTGGAGAAAGCTCTCAGGCACGAGAGTTTGTTTACTAAGGAAGGGTCTGTTGTTGCTATGATCAAGGAAGAGTCCAAACCACAACAGGGTGGAAACAAGAAGAGGAAGCAGCAGCAACAGAAGGGTAAGGATGGCCAGAAGAAGCCAGAGGGTGAAGTGACCTGCTACAATTGTCGGCAGAAGGGCCATTTCTCTAGGGATTGCAAGAATCCAAAGGTGCAGTTGAAGTGCCACAACTGTGATAAGCTGGGACATATCAAGAAGGACTGTCAAGAACCGAGGAAAGATAAGCAGATTGTGCAAGCTTATGCTTTGGGAGCTGTTCCATCATCTTCGAAAGCTCCTACTGTTGATGAGAAAGGGAGGAGTGTGGTGGTTCAAGGTACTCTTTCCATTTGTGGTGTTCCAGTTAGAGTGTTGTTTGATACTGGAGCGTCGCATTCGTTTGTTTGTGATGATCTTGTAGGCCGGCTGGGTTTGGAACCGGAAATTGTTGATAGGCCACTGGTTGTGACTAATCCAGTTGGGGGTTCGTCTTGTCTGTGTATGGTATGCCGTGGTCTAGTTGTATCGAGTCATGATTGCTCTTTTGTTTGTGATTGTTTTGTTCTGAACTTTGCGGGGTTCGGAATTATTTTGGGCATGGACTGGCTTAGGAAGTATGCGGCAAAGGTTGGTTGTGAGAAACTGGAGGTGACAGTCGGGAATGTGGAAGGGCGAAAGGTTGTGATACGATGTAAGCATGAAGAAGGCGTCTTCATGGGCTTCATGTATTCGCTGGTTGTTCCACGGGATGGACTGTCATCGATGCCGGTTGTGAATGGATTTGAGGACGTCTTTGACGAGGTCAAAGGGTTACCGCCGCATAGGGAGATCGAGTTTCGTATCGATCTAGTTGAGGGAGCCATACCTGTTGTGATGCCTCTTAGATGGATGGCGCCGAGAGAACAACAAGAGCTGAAGGTGCAGGTTGATGACCTTTTACGGAAAGGATTCATTCGGCGTAGTGTGTCCAAATGGGGTGCACCAGTTGTGTTCGCAACCAAAGCGGATGGATCGTTGAGGTTGTGTGTGGATTATCGTGAGCTGAATAAAGTGACTAGGAAGAACAAGTATCCATTGCTGAGAATAGATGACTTGTTTGATCAGCTTCACGAAGCTAGGGTGTTTTCTCAGATGGATTTGGCAACGGGATTTCGCCAGTTGAGAGTGGCTAAGGATAGTGTGCCGAAGACTGCTTTTAGGACACCATCCGGTTTTTATGAGTGGCTGGTAATGCCGTTTGGATTGACCAATGCACCATCATATTTTGTGGATCTTATGAATAGAGTGTTCAGAGAACAGTTGAACAAGTTCGTACTTGTGTTCGTGGATGATATTTTGGTTTATTCCAGAAATGAAGAAGAGCACAAGACGCACTTGCGGATTGTTTTGGAAATCTTGCGGAAACATCAGCTAAAGGCTAAGTTTTCGAAGTGTCACTTCTGGAAGAGTGAAGTGAGGTTCTTAGGCCATGTTATCTCTAGAGATGGAATAGCGGTTGATCCCGCTTAGGTGGCAGCAATCCAGGATTGGGTTAGACCTAAGAATGCATCTGATGTGAGAAGTTTTCTTGGATTAGCAGGATATTATCGTCGGTTTATCAAAGACTTTTTCAAGATAGCTGCACCATTAACAGGATTGACGAAAAAGAATCAGGTATTCATATGGGATGAAAAGTGTGAGCAAGCTTTCGTAATCCTGAAAGAGCGACTGACAAGTGCTCCTGTTTTGACTATTCCAAGTGGGAATGATGAGATGGTGGTTTACACCGATGCATGTGGTACTGGACTTGGAGCAGTGCTAATGCAGAAGGATAAAGTTGTTGCATATGCAAGTCGACAACTGAAGCCGCATGAAAGGAATTATCCGACTCATGATTTGGAGTTAGCGGCGATTGTATTTGCTTTGAAGATGTGGAGACACTATCTATTGGGAGTTTGATTCGAGTTGTTTACAGATCATAAGTCGTTGAAGTATCTGTTCTCCCAAAAGGATTTGAATCTTCGACATCAACGGTGGCTAGAGTTCTTAGCATCATATGATTTTGGTATAGCCTATACTGCGGGAAAAGGTAACGCAGTGGCGGATGCGTTAAGTCAAAGACATGCAGGTTTGGGAGCCATGTTTTCAGAATGGAAGAGCCTTGAGTATTTGGCTGGATTTGACTTCAGGCCCAGATGTGAATTGGAACCTGAGATGTTGGCAAACTTATCGATAAGACCTACTCTTGTGGAAAGAATTGGCAAGAGCCAAAAGCGAGATGATAAGCTTGTCAAGATTATCCGCGATTTGGAATCTGGATTAGACCCAGAAAAGGATAAAGGATTCGAGGTCGATCGAGCGGGTTGGCTTCGGAAGCAAGGACGATTAGTAGTTCCTGATATAGATGGATTGAGAGATGAAGTTCTGAGGGAAAGTCATCACTCGAAGTTGACAATTCATCCAGGTGGAAATAAGATGTATCGGGACATGAAGGAACCTATTACTGGGAAGGTATGAAGAAAGATGTTGGAAATTTTATTTCCAAATGTATGAATTGCCAGTTGGTAAAAGCCGAGCAGAAGAAGCCAAGTGGATTGCTTCAGCCATTAGAGGTTCCTACATGGAAGTGGGAGCAGATATCGATGGATTTTATCGATGGTCTACCTAGAACCAGGGCAGGAAATGAAGGGATTTGGATTATTGTAGATCATTTGACCAAGAGTGCAAGATTCATTCCTGTTCGATCAACTAGGACTGCATCGAAATTGGCTGAGTTGTATGTTAAGTGGATAGTTCGATTCCATGGTATTCCGAAGAGTATAGTGAGCGATCGAGACCCATTGTTCACTAGTGGATTTTGGAAGAGCTTCCAAGAAGTTTTGGGAACCGAGTTGTGTTTGAGTACAGCTTATCACCCCCAAACAGATGGTCAGACCGAGAGAGTCAACCGAGTTTTGGAAGATCTCCCGAGGGCATGTGTTTTGGATTTCGGAGGATCATGGGAAGATCACCTTCATTTAGTGGAATTTGCATATAATAACAGTTACCAGTCAAGTATTGGTATGGCACTGTATGAAGCATTGTATGGAAGGCCGTGTAACTCTCCGACATGTTGGTTGGAAACTGGAGAAAAGCTGATACTTGGGCCAGAAATGATTCGACATACGACGGATTGTATAGAGATCATTCGGCGACGAATGAAGGCAGCCCAAGATCGTCAGAAAAGTTATGCCGATAAGCGTCGTAAGGATTTGGAATTCGACGTACGTGATATGGTTTTTGTGAAGATTTCTCCACTGAAGAATGTTATTCGATTCGGGAAGAAAGGGAAATTGACTCCGAGATTTGTTGGACCATTCCCGATCATCGAGCGAATTGGAAAGCTCGCTTATAGATTGGAGTTACCGGAAAATATGGCGGGTATGCACAATGTTTTTCATGTATCTTATCTACGGAAGTATGTGCATGACTCGAATACAGTGGTTTCTGCTGATAGCTGTGAAGATTTAGAGGTTGATCCAGTTGTTACGAGACCTCGTAAGCCGCTTCGTGTTGTTGAAACCGACACGAAACAACTTAGGAGGAAGACGATTACGTTGCTCAAGATACAATGGAGTGATGATGTTGACAACTATACATGGGAGGAGGAAGAGAGGATGAAGGCAGCTCATCCTGAACTCTTCAAGGTATGGCCCTAAGGTGTCGTGACATCTCACGAATTTGTAGCTTGTTCTAAGTCTTAGAATTCTGCATGCTAGGCTAGTAATTGGATGCATGGTTTGTTGATTGCTGTGGATGGTAGGCATGCAGAATAATTTTGATTGCTCTTGTTTGTTTGGAATTTCGGGGGCGAAATTCCTAAGGGGGAGAGAATGTAACGACCCGTATTTTACGTATCGATAAATCGTAAAATAGTTGCATTAGGTCGTTGATGTTGTTAAGTCGTTTAGAGTTTGAGTCGACCAAAGCTTAAGTCGTGTGGAAGTTAACCCGTGTGGTGTTTAAGTCGTAGGAAGCTTGGATCGTTTGGTAGTTTAGGTAGTGTGAGCGAGTTAGGGGAAGCTAGCGACCTATAGAATTGGAGCGACTTATAGGTGATTGCCGACTTAAGGGTTGAACGAGTTACGACTTAGAGGTGTGGCCGACTCATAGGTATGACCGAGTTCAGGGATTGGTACGACCCAAGAAGTCTACCGACTTAGGCAGTGGGCGAGTTAAGAGTTTGGAGCGACCTAGTAGTTAGCTGAGTTAAGAGTTGCCGACTTAATGGGAGGAGATAGGTCGGTGAAGCGACCTTAGGAAGTTAGGTCGTAAGCGACCTATGATAAGTCGTTATGTCTAGTTAGGTAGGCATGGAGTTAGGACGGCTGAGCGAGTTAATGGCCTAGTAGTTAGCGACTTAGGAGCCAACGGTATAAGGGTTACGACCTAAGAGGGAGATAGGTTAGGTCGTTAAGGGGTTGAGTCGTTGGGTCGTTAGGCCTGGAGGTTAGGTCGGTGGGCCGTTAGGTCATATGAGTGTTAGGTCGCGTGCATGTTTTAGGTCGCGTAGGTGTTGGGTCGGCACTAGGGCTAAGTCGTTAGGTCGGAGGCTTTTTGAGTCGTGTGCAGTTAGGTCAGCACTTGTGTTGAGTCGTGCCTGTGTTGAGTCGCGTATAGGTTAAGTCGTGAGGCCCTGTGTTTGGTTAGGTCGGCTGTTGTGTTGAGTCGTTAGGGGCTTGAGTCATGAGTCTTAGGTCGTGGACGACTCATGGGGTAGGTCGGTGGCGACTTATGGGGGCGCGACTCATGGAGATTTCAGCCTATAAATAGAAGGGGTTCGCCTCACTTTTTGGCACCGGATTTTGAAGCGACGAAGTGCTGCCATTTTGAGAGCTCGACTACAACACTTCTTCACTTCTTTTCTCCACTCTAATCTAGTGATTCCTTCCATCTAAATTGAAGATCAAATCGAAGATCCAAGGGCCAAAGTTGAAGATCTTCATCCAACAAAGAGAGATTTCATCGTTTGAAGCGGAATCTTGTCGGATCAAGCTAGTTTCTTCGCTGTCCAGATCTAAAGTTGGTTGTTTTTGAGGTGTTTAGGTGATTCGGTGAGTGGTAGTTATCTCTCACATGGACCCAAGGGAGTATATTGGATCGGTGGCTTGTTTGTGTGTTAAAGATAGTGATTTCTTGCATTTTCCCTAAGTATCCATGTAGATCTATCATCTATGAAGCTTTGACACCTATTTTACTACATGTTCACTTATGCAAGTTCATTCATCAAGTTGTAGAGATATTGTTCATAATTCATGCTTGTTAGAATGCATGTTAGATTTGGACTCTTTATTTATGAAATTGCCATCATTGTTGTAATTGTTTATTTAGATCTTGTTTGAATGATTAATTGCTTGGATTAATGTTTGATTTGATTGATTAGTTGATCGATAACTTGATTTGGACAAGTTGGTCGAAGATGGTTCAAAAGCTAAGTGGAAATGCTCTTGAATGGTGAAAGCTGCCTGTGGCATATGAAGCGGATGTGGAAGCTCATATGGATAGATTTGTTGAGATGGAACTTTGCTATGATGCGTTGAAGCAAAGCACAATGTGTGAAAGCTTTGGTTTAATCCAGACGGGATCATCCCAAGCATGTTGATAACTCGGTGATGCGGTCCGGGTTTGTGGATAATGGTGGGCTCGAGAGGCGCTTGAGCTAGTGTGAGAATAGTCGTCGAGGAGGATGATTAGGAGGCTTGGATCTTATCGTTATTGAAGGTTCTAGCATGCTCAAAGCAAGAGTACGTTGGAACGGGTCACGATGACGTTCCAGACACGGGTCATGATGACGTGTTAGTACTCTGGGCAGATGCGATAGTCCTAGGCACGGGTCATGATGACGTGCGGAGTTATGTCTAGAACCGGGGTTGCCATTAGCCCTTGACGGACGGCTGAAAGAAGGTGCCGGTCATTCAATTAACGGTGATATCGAGGAAATGATAACAGTAATAGCCAGAGTCATGGATGTTTGATTGTATCATCATTTGGCCTCAAGAGCGGTGTATTCTGGGTGCTTATCTGATCTTGGTTTAGGCCTTGGGGGTTTGTACTTGGAAAACATCGACCTTGACTCGAGTGATAATTACTTTACTTTAAATGTCTGCTTTGTTATGCTTGTTTCTGCTTAGTGGGTCTGGGGGCTATCACTGTAGAATGAGGTGGAGTGGGATGGTTGAGTTCCTATTCCTTTCACCCTTTATGCTCTTTTGGTATGTTTGATAGTTAATTTACTACTCACTAAGACTGTTGTCTGACTCAAGGTTTTATGTTTAACTCTTATTACCTTGGGCTGTTCATCCATGTTGGGATGGGCAGACTAGGTAGCAGGTGACAGGTGCTGTTCTTGGCTACCAACGCTGTTGATGACGAAGACGAGCTGGAGGCTTTTGCATATTGTTTTCTTACTATATGTAATGGATGTTCCGCTGTTTGTTTGATACTCTGAGTGTTATGTAGTGAGGTTTGATATATTGACTATTCAGATGATTGTATAAAACTATTATGAGTTGATATGATGAGACTTCTGTTCTATAGAGCTTCACTATGTATACTTTCTATTGTATTTTATCCATGCGCTGTGAGTAATACGATAGAGTTTATGTTTTATCTTACCCTGACTATCGTCCATGGCTGCCTGCCACACCTTTCAGCGCACCATTCTATTGTTTTAGTGCGGGAGTCATGGGCGGTCGTCACATGGGGCGTCACAAAAAATCTTAACTTTGGTTTAAAATTTTCTTGATTACCTAGGAATATAAATAATTTCCTAACCATACCATTTTGCTCATCGACCTTTTGTTATTGCTTAGAGCATTACTTATTCTCCTTTAGAAAAAACTGAAAGTCACTTCCTAAAATTATTGGTTTTTTAATTGTACCAATATTTCTAAATCACTTAAATTTGCATTTAGTATTTTATTCAATAACAAATTCATTTATGAAATATTTCATAAATTTTCTTCTAAGTTTTTAAAAATATTTTATAAAGTGCTTGCTTTGTAAAACACCAAATAATAACTTATTCCACTTTATTTACTTGTATGATATCCTTCTAAATCATAAGAGTACATAAAAATGACGAGTAGAATATTCTTATAAAATCCTAAGTATATGTATGCTATACCCCTCGCCGGTTTTATTTTACTTTTCACAATTTAGGTGTCATAAGGAATCATGTTTATGGACTGACCCAATAACGCTAATTAGTTTACACTGCTTAGATACATAAATAATGTCTATCGTCTTGATAAAAAAAAATTATCAAAGCTTTCATTTCCAATCTAACTCATTTTAATCAGTGTTAAATTACCTTGTATATTATTTATGGGTAAAATTCATTTATCAAAACAATCTCTTGTCAAAAATACTTTTTATTTTGGAAATCAATTCCTTTTAGGGAACTTAAAGATTAAATACTCAGCTATAAATTTCAAAACTCGTCTTTTAAAGCATACTACATAATTTTTTTAATGAAATAACTTCAAACAATTTTTTTATTAAAACTCTCTTTGGCTTCATTTGGCTTTGAATTCATTTCAATTGCAAAATAATAAAGTGAATAATTTACTAAATACTCCACAACATTCGCCTAAGAAACATCTGATTGACACTTAGAAGATTATTCAGATTACCATAAACTAACTGAAATATTTTCCTCCGAATTACTCAAAGAAAAAGCATTCTGCTTAAAATTTCTTTTCCAAGATATTTATACTTTAGAAATATTTCCAAATAATAACACTATTACTTTTCTTAAAATCTTTTGAAATCATTTTAAACAAATCCGAGATTTAAATTTTCCAAAAACTCATTAAATGTTATTTGGAAAGACAAATTTTTAATACTAAGTGTATTAAAAAAGGGTCAAAAATAAATGTCATTTAAAACATAGTTTACTATAAACCCAAAACAATTTACACTTAGTTTTATTTATAAACAATTATATTTAAAATTTCTCTCATTTTTAAACCACCATTTATAAATTTATAACAATATTTAGTATCCGCAAAAGATAATAAAACAATTTAAATACCTTTTATAAATTTAAACAATGTTAATCATCTTGGAGGATGATTTATAATATTCTTTTTCTTAAACCTTATAACCGTATAAATTTTCAATAGAAAATAAATCAAACTTTAAATTGTTTATTAAATTTAAAATGACATTAATAATCCCGAAAGATAATAAATCACATTATCTTAAATAAAGTAGTTAATTACTTCCAAAACACCTTCATAGAATCAATTAATTCATTTTAGACTCACTTATTAAATTATTTAACCAACTTAAAATATTATTTATCAAACGATTTATTAAATTCAAATAATCATTAATCAAAATGAATAATTACTTTTAAATATCATTAATCAAAATGATTATTAACTTTCAAATATCAGTAATTAAAATAATCAATTAAATTCAAATATCATTACTTAAAATGATTAATTAAATCTGAATCTCAATGATAGAAAAGATTAATTAATTTTAAACATCATTACTTAAAATGATTAACTAATTAAAAATATCATTAAGCAAAATGATTAATGAATTTTAAACATCTACTTTTGAGAAAACACAAGCTCAAGTTCAAACACACATAAGGGTTTAGAGGATGATATTTAATAAATTACGGTATAGTGGAAACTGCTATAACGACACTTAAATAGTTTAAATGGAATATTCAAATTAGTTTCAATTAATCAATCAAACAAATCTAACTATCATCCAAGAAATCAACTATAGCATCACATATATGATATAATAAATTTGGGTGTGGGTTAACTCATATTTAAATAATTCTCCTTTATTATAACTAAATTTTCTCATATATTTATCCTCTAAATGTATTATCCTACTATTCAGATTATATTAAATAATTTTACACTAAAAGTTTACTTTTAGCTTAACATTATTAAAAGATGACTTTTAACTTAACCCTTTTGCCGAACACCTTATAATAAAACTGTAAAACCTTATCCACAAAGGGTTCGTTCCAAGATTCCCTAGTTCCTATTTACTTGACCTATATCTTGCTAAGGAAAGTTCCTTATGAACTATTCAACAATACTTAATGCTTAAACTGGACAAGCATAACTAATCAAAACCTAAATGATAACCATAAAATATTATCATTTCTAAATAATTAACTCAACTACAACTATATTAGTTTTGAAAATCATTCTAATATATAGAATATATTCTTAGGTAGAATTATTTCATTTACTATTTTAAAACAATACGGTATTGGTAGATCTGTTCAAGTTTTTAGGAACGCCTATCGATAACACTGATCAGATGTATCGACCAGAATTCATATACGCTCAATGAATCAAACAACACAACATAAAACATTTTTATAGCACTAACAAATACGCACTCAATACATATTTGTACTCTCAAACTTATCCTAGGATTTTACTGTGACGACCCGATTTTCTTACCAAAGAAAATCGCATCATCTATTAAGAAAGAAAGGGATAGAAGAAGAAAAGAAAGAAGAGAAAGAAGAAACAACACTAGAATCTCAACAGCGGAACGAATAAATTATATTAATAACATAAGCATTTACATAATATACAATATCAATCAGAGATACACAGCATACACATCACATATACTAGACAGTTATAAACACCTATCTAGTATTTACAACTTAATACAAACACAACACAGAGAACACACAGCGAAAACTATATATCTACAATGCAGAAGCCTCCTGCTCCATTGCTCCTCCATATTCGTCAAAGCCAACCTGAATCCCTTGGCTACTCGTAAAAATTTGAGTACACAAGAGTTTAAGAAAACAAAGATAAACTCCGGGTCAGACATGGGTCTGGTTGAGTAACAGGTTAAGGTTGCTTAACTTTAAAAACCTTTTGAAAAGAAAGGTATCACGTAAGACTTCCCACACATAAACATAGAAAAGTTTTTACCTTACGCTAACCAAAACATTTGATAGGAAATCTGGTGATATTATAATAGTGTCTAGGGTTTTCAAGTACAATACAGAAATATCTGGAATGCTTACATCTCACGTTCCAACATAGTTGGTCACAACTAATACGTACGGCACTTATTGGATTTTGGATTCCATACAAAGGCAGAGATACTAGGGTACCGCCCGTCAGAGTATGCGGCCTAGATCACCGTACCGAGGAGCCACCCTAACTCCCCTGCAACACAAGGCCAGAACCATTCCTTACTGAACAGTTCCGAACAAGACAACCCCGCAGTTGTTTGCAACCAACTGCCCACACAGCCGAATATAAAGAGACTTCTAGACAGGGGTAAATCTCACTCCTAAGTGGGGGCTTCCCACGAAGCCTTGCTGCACCTCCCCTGTTTTAGCCATTCCCGGTTGATGAGGCTTGAGGCTACGATTACCTTTAGAGAACACATCTCTTAGAATGCTCATCGTCCACCTAACGATGTTCTGAAAGCATTCAATCCATACAAGTTCGTTTTGGATTCGAACGAAACCGAAGGCATTATCTCGTTACACTCATTTTGGATTCACCCTCAGAGTTAACGACGATAACCCTTGCACTCTGAATCTTCATCTTCACTTGAGATTCACGACCTATCATTAATTTGGATCGATGTGGTTTTCGGATATCCAAATATGGAAACCCGATCCCGGTCTCATCGAAATCCAAAACGTGTCTTTTAGGTCCAAGTTGTTTTAAAGTTTAAAACAATTCAGTTCAATATTATATATATACACACAGATAGATAATACACAACATCACAATAGATAATCGACATTATCATCACAATAGATAATCCATATTATCATCTCAAACAGATAATTCATATTATCAACTCAAATGCAACCGTAGCATCCAAATCACACAACATCACTTATATCTGAGATATCAACTATTCAGGGTAATCAGTATCAAACAACATTCACAAGCAAAGACTTATTAATCATCATTCTATAATTAATTTAAAATGAATTAAATTAATTACTTCTATTATAATTAATTTAAAATAAATTAAATTAATTACTCATCCATATAAATCTTGCTTTCATATCCCTTAATTAATTACAAATCAATTAATTAATCACCCTCAAATAAATTACCGTAATTAACCATCTTGATTAATTATTCTTTAATTACATTCAAGTAATTAACCTCTAATTAATTTCACAAATTAATTATTCCAAACCAAATTCAGTAATTAACCTGTAATTACTTCATTAATTAACTAATTATAATTAATTACATTAATCCTTAATTAATTGCATTAATCCTTAATTAATTACATTAATCCTTAATTAATTACATTAATTAATTCCTTCATTGATAAATTGTTCTTAATTAATCCATCCTTAATTACATCATTAATTATTTAAATTAATGATCCCAAATTATATCTATTCAAAAATACCCTATTTAAATTAATTATCAATTATCCATATTGATTAATCACTCTTGATCAATCACACTAAGTAATTAATTATGTTAAATTAATTACATCTTTTGTTATCTCCAAATAACTCAATTATCAAAACCTAAATTAATTACACTAAGTAATTAATAATTTATTACTTCCCTTAAGTTATTATTCAGCATACTAACTACATATTAATTACACAAAGTAATTAAATTCCAAAACTCCTCCATTATCCAAGTATCCTTCAATTAAATTACATCAAGTAATTTATCTTCTTAATTACTTTTCTAAGTAATTATTCACTTTTAATTACATTGGTAATTACTTCTCAAATCAACCACTGATTAAATTAAATTAATTAAACTTAATTAATTAACTTAATTAATCAAATAAAATTAATTAATTACAATTAGTAATTACTTTCCTTAATTACTTTCATTAAGTAATTACACTAAAACAATTCTCAAATGATTATCTTTAAATTTATTAATTCAATTAATCATTAAAATTAATTACATTAATTAATTATAAAATAATACTAAGTTAATTACCTTCATTAACCAATAACAAAACTTTAATTACTTTTCTAAAGTAATTAACTGAGATTAATCAATATTAATTACAAATTTAATTATCTATAAAACTCATTTAATTAATCAAGTGATAATTAAACTTAATTAATTTTTAATTATTTGATTAATAAATTCAACTCATAAATTAAATTAAATCAAATCTTATTTAATTGATTGATTTCTTAATTAAAATTTAATCAGTCTTAATTAACTTATTAATCCTTTAATTCATTAAATAAAACACTTAATTATTCAATTAATTAACCTAATTATTAATTAATTAAATTAATTAATTACAAACTTAATCACCTTAATCATTTAATGAATTATAAATTATTCGGTTCTTATTAACTTAATGATAATCATTAATCTCATTAATGATTTAAATATCATTATCAAAGTAATTTAAAAACAATTTGCTTTTACATTTTCTCTAAATTCCACTTAAAATGAAAATGAAATCAATTTTTAACTTAAACAAGGTTTAAGTATTTAAAAACCCTTTAGTATTCATTTTAAAGAATCACTTATCTTCTAAAGTAATTTTAGAAGAATAGTTTTAACCCATATTCAATTTAAATAAATTTAAAATACACCTTAAATATTTCAAGTGATTTTGAAACATTTAAATTCAAATTCTTATTTATATTACAAACTAGAACTCAAATCATGTTTCAGATTCAGATTCAAAAAATTAAATTTAAAATCCTGTTATAAAGCTCATTTCAGATTTATTAAAACACATGTTATAAAATACTAAAATATTCAAACTTAATTATAACATTAGAATTTATAAACTTATTTTCTCTTCAAATCCTAAAATTCAAATTCATATTTGAATTCAGATTTTACCACTCAGATTTGTAACTTAAATTTAAATCTTGTTTTAAATCTTTTTCAGATTTTAAAACCTCATTATAAATACTGTAAACAAGTTTCAGTTGTAAAAAATTTCATTTTATAAAATTTATTTATTTTGAAAACAAGAATTTTAAATTCATTTGAATTCATATTTAAACTTGCTTCAACTCTAGTTCAAATCTTGTTTTGCTCCCCTTTTATTTAAATTTTGTTTAAATTTTACAAAAAACCTGAAACTGTCAGGTTTTCCTGAACAAAACCTGTAAACTGATATTACTCGAGCCATACCCCTTTTTTACTTCGAGTTAACATGCCCCTAACTTCCGGTAGAACTTCATGTGACTCGAGCATCCCCGGAGAACACTCTATCCAAAAATTCCCAAAAACAATACAACCTTCACCAGCCAAAAGGAATGCACGGTGCACGTGCACCATGACGTTGATCACCTCCTGCCCCTCACCCTGGCCTCAACCCATCGACAACCACCCATGACCCAACCTACGACCACCAGAACATCATCACTCACCTGGAATCCAAAAACCAGCCTCAACCACACCTGGAAATACAGTGCACCCCCAAAACCCCAAACCTGTCAACGGCGAGTCCTTCCCCCTCCAACCATCGTTTGAGTTGAAACCTCGGCTACAACCTCATCAAGGACTCAGCAACATTTCCCCAAAGTGGCTTCACACTCGGTCAAACAGAGAGAGAGAACGATCCTATTTTCTATCATGTTCAAAAACTAGGGTTACAGAACCAAAACCCTCACTGCTGCTAATCCAAAAATCAATTCATCAATTTGATAATTTTCCTGAAATGCCAGATCACTCTTCTTCATTCAGAAGGAACTTCAAACCCCCAAATTTCCAAAATCATCAGAATTCCCCAAATCAACTTTTTAGTTCATCACAGAACCACTTCCCAAATTCCATACTAAATATTGTGTTTTCTGATTTAAAAATCATGTTTTCTTGAATGGTTTCAGATCACAATCTTAATTCAATAAATTAAGGAATTTATGTTTTTAAACAACTTCATGTTTCCTGATCATTTTTGTTTCTAGAGCAGGTTTGATTTTATTTTAACTTAATTAAAATTTAAGCTTAAACTTATGATTCAAACAAACTATTTTTGTTTGTAACCTAAATCATAAAAATGGCTAGATCCAGAAGTAGGGGTTTAAATTAAAAATAAAAAACTGAGTTTAAGCAAGGAATAGAGGGGTCAAAGATTCTAGCAGACATGCACACATATCATCCAAATATTCATACACAAATCAATTTTCTAGAGATAACTTAGGCAACCAATATTATACTTAATTAATTTTCAAAAATGTTACTCACCTTAAATCTGAAGAACAGAGCAGTTTATAAATCTAGAAAAGCTTTTGAATTCTGTTACCACACATGCATGCAGGCTTTTAAATCTTTAAAATTTTGAAAAGATGCAGACTTCAACTCCAGGTTGCTAAGCTGATGATTTCCAGAGAAATGCAGTGTAGTTGATCTTTAGGTTGAATAAAGAAATGCAGATTTGATTTGCTCAAATTTCCATATTGCTTGTTGACAATTTCCAGTGGAAACACAATTGTATGCAGGCCTTAGAAAAAATGCAGACCTGATTTTTGCAGAAATTTGAAATTGCATGTTTGAAATTCTTGTTACAGGTTTTGGTTTGCAAATCAAAATTTTGAGGAGTGAAAATTTTAAGATTTTCTTTGAGGCATTTTGTTTTTGAGAGGAAGTTTGAGTTTCGAATTTTTGATTTTTCTTTCTTTGATACACTAAGCTTTTGATTAAAAGATAGGGAAAAATGAAGAGAAAGATATTATGGTTTATAAGAGCTGAAATTAATTTAACAAAATAAATAAAAGAAAAATAGAAATTAAATGACACTTGTCATTAGAGTTATTAACTACTTAACACATGTAGCTAGATTATATTCATAAGTTAACACATGTCTTTTATTTAATTTAGTTATATTTTTAATGTAAATGAAGAATTTTACTTAAATTTATTTATACAATGTAATATATATATATATATATATATATATATATATATATATATATATGAATTTCTTATTTAAAGCAAATGTAAATAAAACAAATTATAAATTAAAACTTATACAAATATTTTAAAGAATCTATTAATTTGAATTCCAAATAAAATTCCAAATTCAAATTGATCCCTTGAATTCAATATTAAAATCAATTTATTCAATTTAAAATGATAAATTTTATTTTCTTATTTTAATTCCTTTTATATTTAGGGAAAAATGATACATTTATTAACATGGCTTTAAAATAATCAATTTAACAAATTTTAAATGATTTATAAAGAGATTATAAATCACTTTTATTAATAAATAAATTTAGACCATATGCTATTTGTATTTTCAACTTATATAAAATATTTCCAAATCATATTAATCAAATAATATTTAAAAAGAAATAAAACCAACTTTTTGTTTGAATTTAAACATTTAACTAAGATATATCTTTAAACAATTTAACATTTATTTTAAATATTTACAAATCATATAATTATTAATGTAAATAACATTGAAAAACTTAAAATTAATTTTAAACATAATTTCCCAATTACTGAATATATTATTAGAATTTAAAATCAAAACTTCATTTATTTATTAAATTCTAAAACGAAGATTATTTATAATATATATATATATATAAATATATATATACATTATAATTAAAAACATTTATTTAGCTTTTTAAAAGATAAAATCACAAATTAAATATTTATTTAAATCAGATTATTAAACCAAATCATATTTTATTGATCAATATTATCAAATCAATTTAATTTTATATAAAGATTATTAAAATGATATTGTCAAAAATTCCAGGATATCACATTCCTTCCCTCTCAAAAGAATTTCGTCCCCAAAATTTAAAAAAAGGTAATTTAATAACCTATTCAAGATTTTAAATTTTAAAACACAAGTATATATCAAACATATGCTAACAACCATAGCAATCAATTCATTCAATCAAACAAAATTAACTATCCGGACACAATTCTGGATAGAGTTTCCTCGAGTTTCCCAAATAAACACCGAGATACTCGCTCTATAAAACCCAAACAATCAACATTACTAAGCTATAGAACTCCTACTCATCTAGATCTACAACTGAACAGGACATCAGATTACAGACAAGTCTGACTCAACGACCAAATCTTCCAGAACAGATGATTCCAAAACCAGAAATAGATCATACACGTACTCCCTTAGAGATACGTGAAACACATCGAATTCCAGTTGTCCAAATTGGCAATTCAATCCAGAAAATCAAACACTTATCCAAAACAGAACACAGAAGAAATCCAAAACATCTCGGAGCTAGCTCACCCAACCTTACCAAAATTTATAGCTCCTAAAACTGAGAAACTTATCCAAAATCAGATCTCCGACTTCAGATCCACAAAACACTTCAGACGATCTCGGGTTGCCTACATCCTACCTGATCAGCTCAACCCTTACTAATGTCTCAAGAAAAAAACTGGACCAAATCCAATCCACCAGAATGATCCTCCCCGATCAACCAAGATCAAGAACAAACTCCACTTACAACCATCAGAAGAAAACAAACTTCTCCTAACTGGAAAAGAAAAGCAGATGTACTCCCAAACTTCTTCCGCCGCACAACTCTGATCTGGAGTAGAAAAGAATGCTGATGAAGAACACCAAGCACTACTGGACAACATAAATAAGAAGATCTTTAATAACTAAGAGAAAATTCAGAAGTTCCTCCAATCCTGAGCTGCTTCAACAAATTCCATCTCAAGGAACCAACCTTCTACTAGTTGAACCACCGGTACCACTTCTTGGAATCCTGGTCGATAAGAAAACTGAATCTCTAGATGCGGACAACTCCTGGCTTCCCTGAAAACATCCAGAAAAATCTCCAACAATCCAAGAGAATACTCTATCATCGCAAGTCACTTTTGCGATCAATCCAAATTAAAATCCAAAGAAAACTGTTGTCTCTTTACCCATCAGAACAACTTATGCTGGTTTAGCCAATCCATCGAAGAAATGGGTTCACCCTGCTGCTTCTGAACTCCTCCTTCAGAAACTGCTAAGCCAGAAAACTCAGCCAACACACTGAACACACCGAGCTGCACTGCCGACACCAATGCCAAAGAATTCCCATTCTAAGCTCTTCCAGAAACTCGGACTTCAAACCAAACAAAAAACACCCTGCTGAACTTAGCCATAACACCGAAACAGACCTACTTCCTTAAAACTGTTCCAAAGAAATCATCTTCGGAAACATCCATAATCTCTGCATCTCATCACGCAGCTACTACTTCCTAAGGTATCAAGATACCATCACTCGCTTCTGCTCAGCCAACAGATCCAAACTCTACTCATCCAACTTCAAAGATGAACTCCGAACCTTAACAGGTTACCTTCCGAGATCAACGAAGTCCTTACACTACTGCAAAGTTCACTCGAGACGGTATTAGGTCTACAGTCTCGACAAATACACTTACAACCTCAAACATACAAACTCCAACCAATGGTAGTCGCGTTACACACACCACTACCTTACTCTACCTTTATAACTCATATTGGAAAACCCGAACAGGTAACCCAACAGATAGGTAGAAATAAAATAAATATATATAAATATATTAAAAATTACAAATACGCTCTCTCAAGATAGACACCACTTCAGAGCCTAGGTATTCACTTAACCTAACGCTCTGATACCAACTGTGACGACCCGACTTTCTTACCACAGAAAATCGCATCATCTATTAAGAAAGAAAGGGATTGAAGAAGAAAATAAAGAAGAGAAAGAAGAAACAACACTAGAATCTCAATAGCAGAACGAACAAATTATCTTAATAACATAAGTATTTACATAACATAAAATATCAATCAGAGATACACAGCATACACATCACATATACTAGACAGTTATAAACACCTATCTAGTATTTACAACTTAATACAAACACAACACAGAGAACACACAGCGGAAACTATATATCTACAACGCAGAAGCCTCCTGCTCCATTGCTCCTCCATATTCGTCAAAGCCAACTTGAATCCCTTGGCTACTCGTAAAAATTTGAGTACCCAAGAGTTTAAGAAAACAAAGACAAACTCCGGGTCAGACATGGGTTTGGTGTGAGTAACAGGTTAAGGTTGCTTAACTTTAAAAACCTTTTGAAAAGAAAGGTATCACATAAGACTTCCCACACATAAACATGGAAAAGTTTTTACCTTACGCTAACCAAAACATTTGATAGGAAATCCGGTGATATTATAATAGTGTCTAGGGTTTTCAAGTAAAATACATAAATAGCTAGAATGCTTACATCTCACGTTCCAACATAGTTGGTCACAACTATTACGTACGGCACTTATTGGATTTTGGATTCCATACAATGGCAGGGCTACTGGGGTACCGTCTGTCACAGTACTCGGCCTAGATCACCGTACCGAGGAGCCACCCTAACTCACCTGCAACACAGGGCCGGAACCATTCCTTACTGAACAGTTAGCTACCCACGAAGCCTTGCTGCACCTCCCCTGTTTTAGCCATTCCCGGTTGATGAGGCTTGAGGCTACGATTACCTTTAGAGAACACATCTCTTAGAATGCTCATCATCCACCCAACGATGTTCTGAAAGCATTCAATCCATACAAGTTCATTCCGGGTTCGAACGAAACCGAAGGCATTATCTCGTTACACTCATTTTGTAATCACCCTCAGAGTTAACGACGATAACCCTTACACTCTGAATCTTCATCTTCACTTGAGATTCACGACCTATCATTAATTTGGATCGATGTGGTTTTCGGATATCCAAATATGGAAACCCGATCCCGGTCTCATCCAAATCCAAAACGTGTCTTTTAGGTCCAAGTTGTTTTAAAGTTTAAAACAATTCAGTTCAATATTATCTATATACACACAGATAGATAATACACAACATCGTAATAGATAATCAACATTATCATCATAATAGATAATCCATATTATCATCTCAAACGGATAATTCATATTATCAACTCAAATGCAACCATAGCATCCAAATCACACAACATCACTTATATCTGAGATATCAACTATTCAGGGTAATCAGTATCAAACAACATTCACAAGCAAAGACTTATTAATCATCATTCTATAATTAATTTAAAATGAATTAAATTAATTACTTCTATTATAATTAATTTAAAATAAATTAAATTAATTACTCATCCATATAAATCTTGCTTTCATATCCCTTAATTAATTACAAATCAATTAATTAATCACCCTCAAATAAATTACCCTAATTAATCATCTTGATTAATTATTCTTTAATTACATTCAAGTAATTAACCTCTAATTAATTTCAAAAATTAATTATTCCAAACCAAATTCAGTAATTAACCTGTAATTACTTCATTAATTAACTAATTACAATTAATTACATTAATCCTTAATTAATTACATTAATTAATTCCTCCATTGATAAATTGTTCTTAATTAATCCATCCTTAATTACATCATTAATTATTTAAATTAATGATCCCAAATTATATCTATTCAAAAATACCCTATTTAAATTAATTATTAATTATCCATATTGATTAATCACTCTTGATCAATCACATTAAGTAATTAATTATATTAAATTAATTACATCTTTTGTTATCTCCAAATAACTCAATTATCAAAACCCAAATTAATTACACTAATTAATTAATTATTTATTTATTACTTCCTTTAAGTTATTATTCAGCATACTAACTGCATATTAATTACACAAAGTAATTAAATTCCATAACTCCTCCATTATCCAAGTATCCTTCAATTAAATTACATCAAGTAATTTATCTTCTTAATTACTTTTCTAAGTAATTATTCACTTTTAGTTACATTGGTAATTACTTCTCAAATCAACCAGTGATTAAATTAAATTAATTAAACTTAATTGATTAACTTAATTAATCAAATAAAATTAATTAATTACAATTAGTAATTAATTTCCTTAATTACTTTCATTAAGTAATTACACTTAAACAATTCTCAAATGATTATCTTTAAATTAATTAATTCAATTAATCATTAAAATTAATTACATTAATTAATTATAAAATAATACTAAGTTAATGACCTTCATTAACCAATAACAAAACTTTAATTACTTTTCTAAAGTAATTAACTGAGATTAATCAATATTAATTACAAATTTAATTATATATAAAACTCATTTAATCAATCTCTAATTATTTAATTAATCAAGTGATAATTAAACTTAATTAATTTTTAATTATTTGATTAATAAATTCCAATCATAAATTAAATCAAATCAAATCTTATTTAATTGATTGATTTCTTAATTAAAATTTAACCAGTCTTAATTAACTTATTAATCCTTTAATTCATTAAATAAAACACTTAATTATTCAATTAATTAATTAAATTAATTAATTACAAACTTAATCACCTTAATCATTTAATAAATTATAAATTATTAGGTTCTTATTAACTTAATGATAATCATTAATCTCGTTAATGATTTAAATATCATTATCAAAGTAATTTAAAAATAATTTGCTTTTACATTTTCTCTAAATTCCACTTAAAATTAAAATGAAATCAATTCTTAACTTAAACAAGGTTTAAGTATTTAAAAACCCTTTAGTTTTCATTTTAAAGAATCACTTATCTTCTAAAGTATTTTTGGAAGAATAGTTTTAACCCATATTCAATTTAAATAAATTTAAAATACACCTTAAATATTTCAAGTGATTTTGGAACATTTAAATTCAAAATCTTATTTATATTACAAACTAGAAGTCAAATCATGTTTCGGATTCAGATTCAGATTCAAAAATTTAAATTTAAAATCCTGTTATAAAGCTCATTTCAGATTTATTAAAACACATGTTATAAAATACTAAAATATTCAAACTTAATTATAACATTAGAATTTATAAACTTATTTTCTCTTCAAATCCTATGAATTCAGATTTTACCACTCAGATTTGTAACTTAAATTTAAATCTTGTTTTAAATCTTTTTTAGATCTTAAAACCTCATTATAAATACTGTAAACAAGTTTCAGTTGTAAAACATTTCATTTTACAAAATTTATTTATTTTGAAAACAAGAATTTTAAATTCATTTGAATTCATATTTAAACTTGCTTCAACTCCAGTTCAAATCTTGTTTTGCTTCCCTTTTATTTAAATTTTACAAAAAACCTGAAACTGTCAGGTTTTCCTGAACAAAACCTGTAAACTGATATTACTCGAGCCATACCCCTTTTTTACTTCGAGTTAACAAGCCCCTTACTTCGGGTAAAACTTCATGTGACTCGAGCATCCCCCAAGAACACTCTATCCAAAAATTCCCAAAAACAATACAACCTTCACCGGCCAAAAGGAATGCATGGTGCACGTGCACGGTGACGTTGATCACCTCCGGCCCCTCACCCTGGCCTCAACCCATCGACAACCACCCACGGCCCAACCTACGACCACCAGAACATCATCACTCACCTGGAATCCAAAAACCAGTCTCGACCACACCTGGAAATACAGTGCACCCCCAAAACCCCAAACCTTTCAACGACGAGTTCTTCCCCCTCTGACCATCGTTTGAGTTGAAACCTCGGCTACAACCTCGTCAAGGACTCAGCAACATTTCCCCAAAGTGGCTTCACACTCGGTCAAACAGAGAGAGAGAACGATCCTATTTTCTATCATGTTCAAAAACTAGGGTTACAGAACCAAAACCCTCACTGCTGCTAATCCAAAAATCAATTCATCAATTTGATAATTTTCCTGAAATGCTTGATCACTCTTCTTCATTCAGAAGGAACTTCAAACCCCCAAATTTCCAAAATCATCAGAATTCCCCAAATCAACTTTTTAGTTCATCACAGAACCACTTCCCGAATTCCATACTAAATATTGTGTTTTCTGATTTAAAAATCATGTTTTCTTAAATGGTTTCAGATCACAATCTTAATTCAATAAATTAAGGAATTTATGTTTTTAAACAACTTCATGTTTCCTGGTCATTTTTGTTGCCAGAGCAGGTTTGATTTTATTTTAACTTAATTAAAATTTAAGCTTAAACTTATGATTCAAACAAACTATTTTTGTTTGTAACCTAAATCATAAAAATGGCTAGATCCGGAAGTAGGGGTTTAAATTAAAAATAAAAAACTGAGTTTAAGCAAGGAACAGAGGGGTCAAAGATTCTAACAGACATGCACACATATCATCCAAATATTCATACACAAATCAATTTTCCAGAGATAACTTAGGCAACCAATATTATACTTGATTAATTTTCAAAAATGTTACTCACCTTAAATCTGAAGAACAAAGCAGTTTATAAATCTAGAAAAGCTTCTGAATTCTGTTACTGTAACAACCCTACATTTTTTGCATATAATTTAAATTTGAATTTATTTTATTTTTAAATTATTTTAAAACTTTTTTATTTCAAACATTTCATTTTAAATATAAATGATGATTATTAGGCGATTTATAGTTCAAATTAGTATAAATTGAATATTTTACTGAAAAGTGAATTTCTGGTCAAACTGTTCAAACTGTGACTTCTAAACTTCAAATTTAAAATCTTAAATTTTATCTTTTATTATGAAAATATATGTAATAACTTGAACATTGCTTTTCGTTTCGTTGAAAACGGAGTTAAACTGTAAAAGTTATGCACATTTCAATTTTGAGTGTAATTTGATTTATTTAACAATTTTGTCTATTTTAAATTATAATTTTTTTCTTTGTCATATTTTATTTTAATATGTTATTGTATGTATATTTCTGTATTATAATAATTTTAAAATGAAGTAAACAATTTTCCAAAGTCAATGGTGATTTATTTGTAATTTCTGGACACCGTTTTGGATTTTAAAGCAATTTCTTTAAATCGTTTTCTATTTTCTTTAAATTTAATTTTTTTTTGTGTTAATATGTTATTTTAAGTATATTTTTGTATTTTAATATCTTTAAAGTGATAATATTATTTTTCTAAGGTCTATTGAAATTTATTTTCTATTTTAAAGCCTAGTTTCTATTTTCTTTGCTATTTTCTTCATTTAAATCTTATTTAATTAAATTTATATATTTATTTTGTGAATTAATTTTTATTTTATGTTATTATCTTTGTTATAATTATTTTTCTAAGTCCATATAATTTTTCTAAAATTTATTCTGTTTACTTTCAAATTTTCTAGTCCAGTTTGCATTTTTTTAAGCTATTTTCTTATTTTACCTTATATAATTAATAAATTTTTATATAAATTTTTATATTTTGATAAATTTTCGAAATATTATCTGGGATTATTATTTTTTCCAGAAATATAAAGTTATATAAATAAAATAAGGAAATATGAAGGGTTTTTGACTTTCGAATTGCCTTTTGCCTTTTTCAATTCCGACCTTTCATTTTCTCAACTCCACTCTTTAATGATTTTTTTGCCGTGCTTTCATTTCTAATTCCAGCTGCATCTCCCTCATTTTTCACATATTCTAACCTTTTCAAACTCAAAAAAAAAAAAAAAATTGCACGGCCATTGCTTCAAAGGTTTGGGTAAAATTCATCTCCTTCTTCCTTGTTTTTCTAGTTTTCTATTGAATTTTGTATATGTTCTCTACCTTCATAGCTGTATTCCCCCTCCTCCAAGCTGTGGCCGACCACCACCACCACTTTTTCCTGACCATCACACATCCTAACACCTCTCCTCCTCAGGCCAAGCCAAGCCACGGTGAAGATCATCACAAAAATCCATCTAAACTAGCACTAGCCATCACCTATACCAAACCTAGTCTAGGATTGCCATCTCCTTCTTCCTCCACCTTTGGCCGCCGCCACCACCACCACCTCTGGCCTGTCCTCCACCCTCTCCTACGTGACCCACCACCACCTGGAGCCACTGGCCGTGTCCTACCTGATGTTGGCCGTGACCTTTTGTTGCATGAAAACTTGTTGTATTGCCTTGTGTAGTGTAGTTCCATGCCTATCTCTTTGCATCAATTTTGCCCATCCCCATACATGCTAGGCCGACCTTTAGAAACACAAACCAGATCCTAACCCACTCCGTAGCCATGTATTTCAGATCTATATCTGAAGCATAGGTGGTAGAAAGCAAGTGCAAAGACATTGGAATTGTTTTATACATTTATTCTTAACATTGTTTATTCATTTTGAGTTGAAAACTTATGTTATATTTATTTGTTTTGTCTCATGTATTCAAGGAAATTAGCCTTGTCTCTCTCACTCAAATCATTGTCGTGCCTTCATGCTTTTCGGGTCTTTGTTTGTGTGTCTGAATCTGTTATCTTCAACTTATAGAGGTGAGTTATTCTCACCAGACAATATGTACATATATAACTAGTAAATTGACCCCTTTTGAATCTGTAAAATGCATTATCATGTTACACCTGCTATATTATGATTTTATGATGTTCACCCATGATTAAACACCTATTATAACATCCATTACTGTTATATTATGTTGTTCTGCTATTTTTATCAGTTTATCACACTGCAAGTTCCCTGTAGATTAGAAATCACTATGGGTTGAAATAATACATACCCGAACGGACTTTAGAATAGGGGAAAATCGTTATGGGCTGAATTGATAAGCCTGACCGATTTTCAATTTATTTTATTTACTTGGGACTGCGGGTTTAAATGATAAAACCCGGATTTTTCTTTGTAAATTACGGGTTGAAATGATATATTACCCGTATCACTTTACCTAGCGTAGAAAATTATATACAGGCCCGTAGTTAAAATATGTTTTCTAAATTTTTTAAAATACTTTAGAAATTTAATTATTATAATATTTTGATTTAAAATTTAATAAAAATATAATTTTTGTAAAGTATTATTGATTTTCTGGAAATTTATAAGTTAAATAAATTATGGAAAGTTAGAAAATCTGAATGTAAGTTATTTTGAAAATTTTGATTTAATTTTTAATGGAATTTAAATTAACTTTGAAAATATGATAAATTTATGATATTTTGAATTTTAAATTAATTTAAAATGATTTTTATAACATATTAATGATTTTTGAATAAAGTTAAAATGTTAATGAGTGAATATTGAGTTGAATTTGGAAATATAACTTAAATTGGAATTTATGAATTTGGTTTAAAAGTGAAATTTTAAGTTAAGATAAATAAAATGGAATTAAGTTATATTTGAAATTTTAAACTTAAGTGTTAAGTTGAAATTTAATGTAATGAATTTAAATTTGAATGTTGAAATTTAATAAGCGAATTACTAATAAATATTGATTTTTGAAAGGAAACTTAACTTTATAAAATCATGAATTTATGGAAAATTAAACGATGCTTATAATTGTGAAAATGTATGATTTTGCAAGGTAAAAATTTAAATAAAAAAATAAGTGTTTGTGAAATTCTATTGAATATTTGAAGTTAATTAACAGCATTTTTAAATGCTGTCTTTTGTTAAATTGGATTGTTTTGAATGTAACTTTCTATAGCATTTTCTAAATGCTGCGGAACTTGAATTTTCATTGTTTTAATAAATTTAAGTGCCTAAATGAACATTGAAAAGTTTAAATTTTTGGAATTTAATAATTTAATTATTAAATGTAATAACTTCATTTTTATGATTTAAAATGAAGTAATTTGTTTTGAAATATAACTATTTGATATATTAAAATGATTGAAATGTGGTTTCTTAAAGATATGATATTTTGATATATTAAAATGATTGAAATGTGGTACTGAAAGATATGATATTTTGGCATATTAAAATAATTTTAAATGAAGTTTTGAAAAGATATGATATTTTGATATATTAAAATGATTTCAAATGAAGTTTTGAAAGATATGATATTTTGATATTGAATGATTTGAAAAATGGAGTTTTGAAAGATATGATATTTTGATATTAAAATGATTTGAAAAGAAGTTCTGAAAGATATGATATTTTGGAAATGAAGCTTTGAATACGATATTTTGATATATTAAAATGATTTGAAAGGAAGTTTTGAAAGGATATGATAATTTAATATATTGAAATGGTTAGAAATGACTTGATATTTATTTTGATACATATTTGAATTAAAAGATATGGTATGATGATATATTGAAATGGTTTGGAAATGATTTAATCTTTATTTTGATAAAGATTTGGGTTGAAATGATATTTTATTTTGAAGTATATAATATTGTTTTGAAGTTATAACTACGGGTTATAATAACGATTGGTTGTTAAAGAGACCGGGATCGGATATTGTCTTATAGCCGGCCAATACCGAAAACCACTTTAACAACTGTGTACGCGGTGGAGATTCCAGAATTAAGTAGGATGGTGGCGACGTTCTCGAGATATATTACGAGGACCCAACTCCCCTGAGTTGGCATATATAACTAAAACAGGAGCTATACCGGGCTACACAAAGGGTCGCACCCTTTCATCGAGCATGCTCCATCGGAAACCATTCTATTACTTTTGTGATTCGATATGTGACGCCACTTTGATTCGGGGGTATTGTTCGAGGTGGGCGGAAGCTGCTGGCTTGCCGTCACCACCGGTCCGGGAGTGCAAACAGTGTATCCACCCTGGCATTGCCTCGCATGTCGTGTCATCTCCTTATAGCGAGCCCACCACGATTTTGGTTTTAAAGATCCGACCGCGTTAAGGTTCACCATCCCCTTAACGCTATTTTCTATATGATTATACTTTACTGATTAGACACTACTGTATATAGCATATATTACTACATAGTAAATAGTTTAACGGATTCTTAGAGGATGGGCGGTCCCAAGCATCTTCTAAGTTACTTGTACCTTTACTACAGTTCACTTGAGTTGGTTTACATTGTATAAGTATGTATGTCCTGACTCGAGTGTTTGTATTTTTATTTACGCTCGGGTCGGCCTGAGTTATTCACAGATTTGGATTTCCATTTTCTGGAGATTGGAATTGCTGGAGATTATCTACTTGTCAAGTTTTATCTTTTGCAATCCGTTGTTCTTTTCAGCTCTTGTATTAGTAGACTTCTACGTAGTGAGACTCCCTATGTACTTTATTTCTTCTGTTGTTTCTAATATAACTCTGATATATTATATTGTAGCTTCATGAACTACTATCTCTTTTACTTCCGCTGCATTATTATTATTACTCTGTGTCTGTGATCTGTGATTTTATTTACTGTATATTCTAAGATTTGCCAAAATTTTTGTTTACAACGCGGTATTTTGAGCAATTCAATTCCGGCATGAGTGTCTACCTATACACTTATAATGGATGCGAATGGTTGAAAATACCTTGGTCTTACAGTTGGTATCAGATCTTTGGTAGCTCTAGGCAAAACTCAGCATATAGAGTGAATGTATTTACATAATCACTTTCATTCGAGTTTGAATCTCTCCCTTTTGACTCGATTCCATTGAATTTTGGAACGTTCCCTACGGTTCCAAAATCCATTCGTGTCCTTCACTATTCATCTTCTTTTGACTCTGGAGTATTCCATAACTCCGCTTCGAATGATCTTTCTAGTGAGTCGGCGGTCACGCCAACTTCAAATTGAATTGAAAAAAGGGGAAACTCTCTTACAATTAGCATCGATTCACCAGAGATTTATATCTATCCTTGGTTTAGATGCTAATATCTTTTGTTATTCCAAACTCTAACTCTTGGGATCGAATGTAGATTTACCCCTAGAAAAATCCACATTGATCTTATTCTTTAAGCCACGGTTAACCCGGTAAATGTTACCCGTGATTTATTTAAGCTTATCCACCTCACTGTTTTGTTATTTAATCATCTTGTCTTTTGTTTCCAATCTATTCTTCCAAACATTTTGAATTGTACTCGTAAATCTATGTTTTGTTTATATATTGTGTTGTTTGAGTTGTTGATGTTGAGTTGAGTTTCTGACCGATTCGTCTGATCAACGCTATCGATAGGATTTCTAAAACACTCTGACAGAACAAACTGACACAATATTATTTTAAAATTTGGTTAGTGAAATAAAATTTTGATATATAAGTAAATTTATGGAACTTAATAAACTGATTTAAATTGATTATTAGAAGTGATAATACTTGATTTGGGAACTGAAATGAATTTAGAACGAGAAATTTGAGGATTTAATTTCCGATGGTTTCAAACCTTTTATTTAAAAAGTTTTATAAGGGATATATTATTTAAAGTATTTTCAAATAGAAATTTGTTTCCAAAGAATTTTAAAGTTTAAAATTAGTGCTCTTCTCTTTGTCGCTGGAAAATAGCTTCGGTGATGATCGCGATATCATCAACGTTCATTTTCGAGTTTCGAAGTGAAGATACCGCTCTGTAGACTTACTACAGCTTTGTTTTGGTAAATCAAATTGATTTGAATTGAATTTCTAAAATATGACTTGATTTATAATATATATATAGATATATGATTGAAATTTGATTTGACATATTATGTATATATTATTACTTATCTCTAAATGGTTTGAATGTAATCGAAAATTTAGTTCTTAAATTTTATTTTAAAGAATAATTCCAATTATAAAAAAAAATCAAATCAAAATTTTGGATGAATATCAAGCATGAAATGATTTAATTGGAAAGTTTTATTTGTATAATATAATTGCATTCAAATATAACTCACCTAAATTTCAAAAGTTAACAATGTAATTGGATAATATACAATATAAAAAGATTTGATAAATAAAATTTGAGTGGTTATAATAAATGTTATACACTTAAATTTTAAATATAAAATGATTAACATAGGTAAATATAGTAAAGGGTAATTGAATAACTTACAGTGAAATAATGTTAAAAGAACTAAGAATAAATCAAAGTAGTTATAATAAGTGTAAGTATGTTTAACATAAGTGATAAATATATTGAGAGGAATAAATTTAAATTTTTATTAGGAACAAAGAAGAATTAAATTTATTAAGTACATTGTGAGGGTGATAGATGATTATTTTTCAAACCCATGGTTTTAAAAATTGTCAATTTAAGATGATTGGATAATAAGATAATGAAATTGGGGATAGTTAAGATTTAGTTAACTTGTGTAAAAGATTTATTCTCTATTTAAGTTGAAATTTCCATTCTTTCAAACTTATTTCCTTATTTTGATTTTTTTTCAAACTATCTTTTGGTTGTCCTTATCATCCTTATCTTGCTATAGACTGGTATAGGCATCTTTCTATAATCTTTCTGTTTAGAAATCTTTCTATAATTTTTGATAAATCTGCACCTTGTTAAACTAACCTATAACAACAGTTATCAGGTATAATTTCAATCTCCTTGTCATCCCGTCTCAATCTTATTTCACTTTATCTTTTTCTGTGCTTTCTCGTACCTCATTCCTTTTCGGGGACGAAAAGTTTTGAGTGGGGGAGAGTGTTACAACCCTACATTTTTTACATATACTTTAAATTTGACTTTATTTTATTTTTAAATTATTTTAAAACTTGTTTTATTTCAAACATTTCATTTTAAATATAAATGATGATTATTAAGTGATTTATAGTTCAAATTAGTGTAAATTGAATATTTTACTGAAAATTGAATTTCTGTTCAAACTGTTCAAACTGTGACTTTTAAAATTCAAATTTAAATTATTTA
Organism: Allium cepa; assembly: GCA_030765085.1. Taxonomy (NCBI): domain Eukaryota; kingdom Viridiplantae; phylum Streptophyta; class Magnoliopsida; order Asparagales; family Amaryllidaceae; genus Allium; species Allium cepa. The sequence goes on from CM060944.1 coordinate 435,941,267, forward strand.
AAATCTTAAATTTTATCTTTTATTATGAAAATATATGTAATATCTCGAACACTGCTTTTCGTTTCGTTGAAAACGGAGTTAAACTGTAAAAGTTATGTACATTTCAATTTTGAGTGTAATTTGATTTATTTAACAATTTTGTCTATTTTAAATTATAATTTTTATTCTTTGTCATATTTTATTTTAATATGTTATTGTATGTATATTTTTGTATTTTAATAATTTTAAAATGAAGTAAACAATTTTCCAAAGTCAATGGTGATATATTTGTAATTTCTGGACGCCGTTTTGGATTTTTAAGCAATTTCTTTAAATCTTTTTCTATTTTTCTTTAAAAAAAATTTATGTGTTAATATGTTATTTTAAGTATATTTTTGTCTTTTAATATCTTTAAAGTGATAATATAATTTTTCTAAGGTCTATTGAAATTTATTTTCTATTTTAAAGCCTAGTTTCTTTTTTCTTTGCTATTTTCTTCATTTAAATTTTATTTAATTAAATTTATATATTTATTTTGTGAATGAATTTTTATTTTTATGTTATTATCTTTGTTATAATTATTTTTCTAAGTCCATATAATTTTTCTAAAATTTGTTCTGTTTATTTTCAATTTTTCTAGTCCAGTTTGCATTTTTTTAAGCTATTTTCTTATTTTACCTTATATAATTAATAAATTTTTATATAAATTTTTATATTTTGATAAATTTTCTAAATATTATCTGGGATTATTATTATTTTCAGAAATATAAAGTTATATAAATAAAATAAGGAAATATGAAGGGTTTTTGACTTTTGAATTGCCTTTTGCCTTTTTGAATTCCGACCTTTCATTTTCTTAACTCCACTCTTTAATGATTTTTTTGCCGTGCTTTCATTTCTCATTCTAGATGCATCTCCCTCATTTTTCACGTATTCTAACCTTCTCAAACTCAAAAAAAAATTGCACGGCCATTGCTTCAAAGGTTTGGGTAAAATTCATCTCCTTCTTCCTTGTTTTTCTAGTTTTCTATTGAATTTTGTATATGTTCTCTACCTTCATAGCTGTATTCCCCCTCCTCCAAGCCGTGGCCGATCACCACCACCACTTTTTCTGGACCATCACACATCCTAACACCTCTCCTCCTCAGGCCAAGCCAAGCCATGGTGAAGATCATCACAAAAATCCATCTAAACTAGCACTAGCCATCACCTATACCAAACCTAGTCTAGGATTGCCATCTCCTTCTTCCTCCACCTTTTACCGCCACCACCTCCACCACCACCAACTCTGGCCTGTCCTCCACCCTCTTCCACGTCACCCACCACCACCTGGAGCCATTGGCCGTGTCCTACCTGATGTTGACCGTGACCTTTTGTTGCATGAAAACTTGTTGTATTGCCTTGTGTAGTGTAGTTCCATGCCTATCCCTTTGCATCAATTTTGCCCATCCCCATACATGCTAGGCCGACCTTTAGGAACCCAAACCAGATCCTAACCCACTCCATAGCCATGTATTTCAGATCTATATCTGAAGCATAGGTGGTAGAAAGCAAGTGCAAAGACATTGGAATTGTTTTATACGTTTATTCTTAACATTGTTTATTCATTTTGAGTTGAAAACTTATGTTATATTTATTTGTTTTGTCTCATGTATTCAAGGCAATTAACCTTGTCTCTCTCACTCAAATCATTGTCGTGCCTTCATGCTTTACGGGTCTTTGTTTGTGTGTCTGAATCTGTTATCTTCAACTTATAGAGGTGAGTTATTCTCACCAGACAATATGTACATATATAACTAGTAAATTGACCCCTTTTGAATCTGTAAAATGCATTATCATGTTACACCTGCTATATTATGATTTTATGATGTTCACCCATGCTTAAACACCTGTTATAACATCCGTTACTGTTATATTATGTTGTTCTGCTATTTTTATCAGTTTATCACACTGCAAGTTTCCTGTAGATTAGAAATCACTATGGGTTGAAATGATACATACCCGAACGGACTTTAGAATAGGGGAAAATCGTTATGGACTGAAATGATAAGCCTGCGAGATTTTCAATTTATTTTATTTACTTGGGACTGCGGGTTTAAATGATAAAACCCGGATTTTTCTTGGTAAATTACGGGTTGAAATGATATATTACCCGTATCACTTTACCTAGCGTAGAAAATTATATACAGGCCCGTAGTTAAAATATGTTTTCTAATTTTTTTAAAATACATTAGAAATTTAATTATTATAATATTTTGATTTGAAATTTAATAAAAATATAATTTTTGTAAAGTATTATTGATTTTCTGGAAATTTATAAGTTAAATAAATTATGGAAAGTTAGAAAATCTGAATGTAAGTTATTTTGGAAATTTTGATTTAATTTTTAATGGAATTTAAATTAACTTTGAAAATATGATAAATTTATGATATTTTGAATTTTAAATTAATTTAAAATGATTTTTATAACATATTAATGATTTTTGACTAAAGTTAAAATGTTAATGAGTGAATATTGAGTTGAATTTGGAAATATAACTTAAATTGGAATTTATAAATTTGGTTTAAAAGTGAAATTTTAAGTTAAGATAAATAAAATGGAATTAATTTATATTTGAAATTTTAAACTCAAGTGTTAATTGAAATTCAATGTAATGAATTTAAATTTGAATGTTGAAATTTAATAAGCGAATTATTAATAAATATTGATTTTTGAAAGGAAACTTAACTTTATAAAATCATGAATTTAAGGAAAATTAAACGATGCTTATAAATGTGAAAATATATGATTTTGTAAGGTAAAAATTTAAATAAAAAAATAAGTGTTTGTGAAATTCTATTGAATATTTGAAGTTAATTAACAGCATTTTTAAATGCTGTCTTTTGTTAAATTGGATTGTTTTGAATGTAACTTTCTGTAGCATTTTCTAAATGCTGCGGAACTTGAATTTTCATTGTTTTAATAAATTTAAGTGCATAAATGAACATTGAAAATTTTAAATTTTTGGAATTTAATAATTTAATTATTAAATGTAATAACTTCATTTTTATGATTTAAAATGAAGTAATTTGTTTTGAAATATAACTATTTGATATATTAAAATGATTGAAATGTGGTTTTGAAAAGATATGATATTTTGATATATTAAAATGATTGAAATGTGGTACTGAAAGATATTATATTTTGATATATTAAAATGATTTGAAACGAAGTTTTGAAAAGATATGATATTTTGATATATTAAAATGATTTGAAACGAAGTTTTGAAAGATATGATATTTTGATATTAAATGATTTGAAAAATGGAGTTTTGAAAGATATGACATTTTGATATTAAAATGATTTGAAAAGAAGTTCTGAAAGATATGATATTTTGGAAATGAAGCTTTGAAAGGTTACGATAATTTGATATATTAAAATGATTTGAAAGGAAGTTTTGAAAGGATATGATAATTTAATATATTGAAATGGTTAGAAATGACTTGATATTTATTTTGATACATATTTGAATTAAAAGATATGGTATGATGATATATTGAAATGGTTTGGAAATGATTTAATCTTTATTTTGATAAAGATTTGGGTTGAAATGATATTTTATTTTGAAGTATATAATATTGTTTTGAAGTTATAACTACGGGTTATAATAACGATTGGTTGTTAAAGAGACCGGGATCAGATATTGTCTTATAGCCGGCCAATACCGAAAACCACTTTAACAACTGTGTACGCGGTGGAGATTCCAGAATGAAGTAGGATGGTGGCGACGTTCTCGAGATATATTACGAGGACCCAACTCCTGTGAGTTGGCATATATGACTAAAACAGGAGCTATACCGGGCTACACAAAGGGTCGCACCCTTTCATCGAGCATGCTCCATCGAAAACCATTCTATTACTTTTGTGATTCGATATGTGACGCCACTTTGATTCGGGGGTATTGTTCGAGGTGGACGGAAGCTGCTGGCTTGCCGTCACCACCGGTCCGGGAGTGCAAACGGTGTATCCATCCTGGCATTGCCTCGCATGCCGTGTCATCTCCTTATAGCGAGCCCACCACGAGTTTGGTTTTAAAGATCCGACCGCATTAAGGTTCACCATCCCCTTAACGCTATTTTCTATATGATTATACTTTACTGATTAGACACTACTGTATATAGCATATATTACTACGTAGTAAATAGTTTAACGGATCCTTAGAGGATGGGCGGTCCCAAGCATCTTCTAAGTTACTTGTACCTTTACTACAGTTCACTTGAGTTGGTTTACATTGTATAAGTATGTATGTCCTGACTCGAGTGTTTGTATTTTTATTCACGCTCGGGTCAGCCTGAGTTATTCACAGATTTGGATTTCCATTTTCTGGAGATTGGAATCGCTGGAGATTATCTACTTGTCAAGTTTTATTTTTTGCAGTCTGTTGTTCCTTTAAGCTCTTGTATTAGTAGACTTCTACGTAGTGAGACTCCCTTTGTACTTTATTTCTTCTGTTGTATCTAATATAACTCTGATATATTATATTGTAGCTTCATGAACTACTATCTCTTTTACTTCCGCTCCATTATTATTATTACTCTGTGTCTGTGATCTGTGATTTTATTTACTGTATATTCTGAGATTTGCCAAATTTTTTATTTACAACGCGGTATTTTGAGCAATTCAATTCCGGCATGAGTGTCTGTCTATACACTTATAATGGATGCGAATGGTTGAAAATACCTGGTTGTTACAGTTACCACACATGCATGCAGGCTTTTAAATCTTTAAAATTTTGAAAAGATGCAGACTTCAATTCCAGGTTGCTAAGCTGATGATTTCCAGAGAAATGTAGTGTAGTTGATCTTCAGGTTGAAAAAAAATGCAGATTTGATTTGCTCAAATTTCCAGGTTGCTTGTTGACAATTTCCAGTGGAAACACAATTGTATGTAGGCCTTAGAAAAAATGAAAACCTGATTTTTGCAAAAATTTGAAATTGCATGTTTGAAATTCTTGTTACAGGTTTTCGTTTGCAAACCAAAATTTTGAGGAGTGAAAATTTTAAGATTTGCTTTGAGGCAATTTTGTTTTTGAGAGGAAGTTTGAGTTTCAGATTTTTGATTTTTCTTTCTTTGATACACTAAGCTTTTGATTAAAAGATAGGGAAAAATGAAGAGAAAGAAATTATAGTTTATAAGAGCTGAAATTAAGTTAACAAAATAAATAAAAGAAAAATAGAAATTAAATGACACTTGTCATTAGAGTTATTAACTACTTAACACGTGTAGCTAGATTATATTCATAAGTTAACACGTCTTTTATTTAATTTAGTTATATTTTTAAATGTAAATGAAGAATTTTACTTAAATTTATTTATACTTATGTAATATATATATGAATTTCCTATTTAAAGCAAATGTAAATAAAACAAATTATAAATTAAAACTTATACAAATATTTTAAAGAATCTATTAATTTGAATTCCAAATAAAATTCCAAATTCAAATTGATCCCTTGAATTCCAAATTAAAATCAATTTATTCAATTTAAAAAGATAAATTTTATTTTCTTATTTTAATTCCTTTTATATTTAGGGAAAAATGATACATTTATTAATATGGCTTGAAAATAATTAATTTAATAAATTTTAAATGATTTATAAAGAGATTATAAATCACTTTTATTAATAAATTAATTTAGACCATATGCTATTTGTATTTTGAACTTATATAAAATATTTCCAAATCATATTAATCAAATAATATTTAAAAAGAAATAAAACCAACTTTTTGTTTAAATTTAAAAATTAAACTAAGATATATCTTTAAATAATTTAACATTTATTTTAAATATTTACAAATCATATAATTATTAATTTAAATAACATTGAAAAACTTAAAATTAATTTTAAACATAATTTCCCAATTACTGAATATATTATTAGAATTTAAAAACAAAGCTTCATTTATTTATTAAATTCTAAAACAAAGATTGTCTATAATATATATATAAATATATATATACATTATAATTAAAAACATTTATTTAGCTTTTTAAAAGATAAAATCACAAATTAAATATTTATTTAAATCAGATTATTAAACCAAATCATATTTTATTTATCAATATTATCAAACCAATTTAATTTTATATAAAGATTATTAAATTGATATTGTCAAAAATTCGGAGATATCACATTTACTAATCCTATCCTTAGAGAGTTTACCCCAATAGGGCTTAGGAGTACGCTAAACCTAAGATCTGATACCATCTGTGACGACCCACCTTTCTGACCCCTGGGAACGACACTTAATACATCATTGGTATTCGTATGTTGTTGCCTAAGCATCCGAAAGATGATTTGTCTTGGGGTAAAATAAAAAACAAAACAACACAGAATAAAAATACCACATAATGGAATGGTTACATATAATACAAAATGATATAGTACAAAAGTACTCCTTACATGGAGCCCCTGCTTCATCACCATTCAAAGAGTTCCAAAGAAAACCTGCTATTCTCGGACTACCCAAATTATATTGAAAACCAGAGAGTTTAGGGAAAATAAATAAATCGAGTCAGACAAAATGTTTGGTATGAATAAAACTTTGGAACAAAAGGAAGTGTATTTAACAATAATATGTGGGACCACGCCGATAATGCAGAATGTGTTTTTTCCCACATAAACAACAACCAAACATAAGAATGGAAAAGCACAATAGGAAACAAATCCAAACATAGATGATGTGCAAAAACAGTGTGAAGATCCATACTTGAAAGGATGAAAAAACCTATAATTAAACATCGTGAATAGTGGTTGACTATTCCCGTTGCAATTACATAAAAACAATTCGAAGGTTTGAATCGAACAAGAAAAGGATAATTTTCCAACAACGACTAGGAAGGTGCACCCCATTGAAGTATACCTCTAGTAATATACTTCTGAGAAGCTTATATACTCCGTGATATTTATCGGACAATACAAAGCCGGGTCCCGCTTGTAACGACCTAATTTTTCGACGACCGAAAGTCTACACCGATACATCCACTGTATCCAATGCCGAACAATCGATTGCTGGAAAACCAAACCGTTAAGGTTAAAGAAGAAGAAGATAGGAGAAGAAACAGAAACCATAACAGAATCTCCCATTTCGTAGCGGAACCAATATAATAGATAAATGAATGTCTTTAAAACAAAAATACTATATCAGTTCATAGATCACATTACCAGAGTTTACAACGACACAATACAACATTGGCAATTATTTTAACTTGCTTACATAGAAATTTTGACTTACACCAACCCAAACGCAACATCAACTACATAGTATAAGTGATACGTCTCGCCATTTGGCTTGAACTCTAGATCTCCATAGAAACTTCCCTCCAGAGTAATGATAACCTGGCTTTAGGCTGCCCGTGTGGAAAATTATGGGCACCCAGAGTTTAGAAAGGGAATAATAAACTCTAGGTCGGTCATGGGACTGGTGTGAGATCTTAAAAACGGTTATTTTCACAAAGAAAATAAAAAGAAATCCGCAATGCTTTTGGAAAATGAAACTACCATAAGGCTTCCTCGCGCACACACAATGCAAACACACAATTGGAGGAGATTTCTTCTTATGATAGTCAAATATGCTTGATACGCAGAATCTTTTTAATATTATCATTACTGCATAGTGAAGAAAACCTTTCGAAAGTATAATATTAATCTTAGCCAGCATAGACATTTCGCACTTATGCCTACTATAGCTACCATGTTCAATAACAGGTTACCACCACATTCCATGGCAGGTTATACAACTAAAACCGTACAGGGCGTGTATTGTTTCTTTGGATTTCCACCAAGTGGTCAGGCTAAGGAACTTCCTACTGCTATATGGGTACGCCTCTGGAGGGATGTCCCGAGAACTTAACAAGCTCTCTGCCAACACAAGACCAAGTTACCTCTGTAACTAGGTAACTACTACACGAATATGTCATCCCCCGATCGTTGCGACCTTTATCCGAGGATCCCCAACCACAGAGCAACAGCCACAAAGTATAATAAATTTGCAGCAACCACATAGGTTAAACATATAGGCTCCATACCATGATACAACTCTTTTCCAAAAGGAAATGACATACCCTCAGGGGGCGCTACCCCCGAACAACATTGCCGCATCCTTCCTGTTTTGACCATTTTCGGGTTATGAGGTCCGACGAAGTCTCGTCCACAAAGCTACACTTTTCACAACGCCATATTTCGATCAACAAATGATTGGCAGCACTTCGTATGCCGCATTACCAATTTGGGAATATATCACTAGTAACCATCAACTATATAACCTCTGAGCTCATACGTCTCAGAGAAGGGTGTTAAGCTAAGAGAATAAATTCTCCGCCACCAACAGAAATGTATTTGATAGAAACCAACTTTACATCTCAAAGTGTAACATCGGACACACATCCTACAAGTCCGTTCCGGGATCGAACGGAACCGAAGGCACTTCAAAGAATCCCTTGTAAATCCGGATATTCACTAATCATGTCCGGAATCCCCATCACAAAGGGTGATAAAATCTCTATACCGGAGCAACCCGGTGCAGAGGCATTCGACAGGTAATCCTTTTGCTTTCGAAAATACCCAGTCTTCAACACCATTTTCAAATGCAATCCCATTTCGTCGTATCATTATTTGGAATGGGTTTTATGACACAAAGTCCGAGGAACGTCGCTAACCATAGAGCCGGTGCAACGACGTAGTACAACGGTACGCCCGAGGAACCTGAAACCCGAATAGTTCGAGAACAGCAACGTAGTACAACGGTACGCCCGAAGATCCGAACCCCATAAAAGCGTGGGTCGCTAGCCCACAAAAATTGAGTCGAAACTCCAAGAAATAAATAGGTCGTTATCCTATAATAAAAATGAGATGAAATTCAATAAAATGAGGTACTGTCCCCTACGTGGACAAAGAAACATAGCATATCGCTAGTCATAATCACAAAAATGATCATCATCGATCATCAAGAAGTGTCACTTACAATAAGCTAGTAAATATATGAGCTTAGCTTCATGTCCCATAACCACTAGCTTAACTTAGATATTTACGAACAAACTATAGAATTCCACTAGAAAATTGTCACAAGAGATTCAATCGAACAAGTCCAAGAATCAACCGACGAAGTAAACTCAAGTGTTTCACACCACCTGTTTTACTAAATCGTTTAATTAGATTTCTCGCACGAGTGAGGTAAAGGTTTGTGTATACTAATAGTTTGGAAAACGGTTTTAAGAAAAGAGCTTTGTAATAAAATAGTGTTGAAATCGCTTTGATGAAAGAGTTTTGATATTACTACTAGTATTGAAACCTTTATATGTTTAAAGTGACAAATCACAAAATTGATTGTAGAAACAATCAATCAAAAAAATTCACATTCGAAGACGTGAATTAAATCCAAAGAAATCAATTCCAAAGCCATCAAAGTGTAAATTTCCCTGCGACCTAACATGGCCGAGCTAAGGTGCAAACGATCAAAAGAATGACGCGACCCAAGGGGAGAGAACGACCTAACACGGTCGAATAGAGCATAGGAACGACCTAAGGAGTTAATGCATGCCGAGAAGTTGCAACCTAAGGTGAAGGTAAGGTCGGGCGACCTAAAAATGAGGCCAAACGACCTAACGAATTAATGTCGAGCGACCTAAAAGTTCTCGCGACCTAGCAATGACAAGGCCGAATGAACGACCTAAGGATGCACGCGACCTAGTGGAACACGCGACCTAAAGGGGAAAGGGGCGAGCGACCTAATGAAGACAAGGACGAACGACCTAACGGTGAACATGGGTTCAAGCGACCTAAGTGTTGCATGACCTAAGTGTTGCACGACCCAGTGGCCTTGCAACCTAATGGAAATCAAGGCCGTGCGACCTAGCGAGATAAGGGGTGTGCGACCTAATGTGTGAGTGGGACGAGCGACCTAAGGGGTCATGCGACCTAAGTTGGCCGAGAGAACAAATGTGAGCAGGCCGACCTATATGTCGCGACCTAAGGTTGCCGATGTGAGTTAAATAGGTCGAACGACCCAAATGCGAACGACTTAAGGTCTAACGACCTAACGTGAAACAGGTCAAACGACCTAATGCCGAGGTAACGTTTCCAACAAAGGGAGCTACCTAACGACCTAAGTCCTAACGACCTACGACCTAGCGGCCTAGCGACTCAAAGGCCGAGAGACCTAACGCTGCAGAACGAGTTAAGGCCGGAAACGGTCTAAGCTCTGTGTGACTTTTCCACATAGCGTGACCTAAGGGCGGGAATTCACAAAAAACACTAAAAATTGGAGTTTTTGGCCAATCCAATCCAAACCAAATGCAAATGTACATGCTAAAGTGGTAGGAATTCATTCCCAACAATCCAAGATAGTTATAGACAAGAATGTGGGATAAAAATCTCACCTTTGCACCAAAAATCAATGAAAATGAAGCTTAAAGCAAAGCAAGAACCAATCCCACTTCAATCTCAACACAAGAAGCTTGAATCCAATATCTTCTCTTTGAATTTGGAGTTGAATGATGGATTTGCAAGAGAATTTGAGTTTGGAATTTTAATTTCCCATTCCACTCACCATTTTTGATGAAGCTTAAGTTGTTAGGAAATTATGAAGAGAAGAGGGAGTGGTGGTTGGGCCTAATAGGCTAAGTCCAAACCAAGGCATCAAGTGAAAAAGTAGTGAAATTCCATTAACTCCAAACATATCAAAGTTTATACTTAGAAAGATTGCAAACGCCATTTTGAACTCAATGGAAGTGGTCTCGAGTCCTAATTTGAACGTATGCAAAAAGTAGATTTTCGGACTATAATCCGACTAACGAAAATTATTTAAATAAAATATTTAAATATAAATCGACAAATATGCGGGTTGTTACAGACTCCCCTCCTTAAAGAAATTGCGTCCTCGCAATATATAAGATGGAAATAAAAAGTAACAACCATAAATGCATATTAACACAAAAGAAATTTGAAATAAGAAGTTCACCTCAAAGAGCATGAGAAAGTAAGTCTGGATGTGTTCGCTCGATGAATTCTCTAGATTACCAAGAGCAATCCTTAGGATTTGAGGACCATTGAACTTTCACAAGCGGGACATCTTTATTTCGAAGTCGTTTGATCTCCGAAGCAATAATACGAACAAGATGCTGCTCATAAGTTAAATTCGACGAAACTTCAATTTCTTCCACAACACCGGGCTCGAGAATAGAATCGGAATCCCGAAGGCATTTCCTTGATTGAGAAACGTGAAACACGTTATGCATAGCAGAAAATTGAGCCGGTAATACAAGACGATAAGCCATGGAACCAACACGTTCGGTGATAGGAAATGGCCCAATATATCGAGGCGCTAATTTTCCCGATCGACTGAAACGTACAACACCTTTCATAAGCGAAACACGAATAAACACAAAATCTCCCACAGAAAATTCTAATTTCCTTCTTCGGTTATCGGCATAGGATTTCTGTCTACTCTGGGCTTCTTTCATCCTATGACGAATAAGATCAATCTTTTCTGTGGAATCAAGAATAAAATCTGGATCAAAAACCAGCTTCTCACCGGCCTCAAGCCAACAAGAAGGAGATCGGCATGGCCTTCCATAGAGTGCCTCGAAAGGTGCCGTACCAATACTAGATTGGAACCTATTATTATAGGAAATCTCAACAAGAGAAATACGATCTTCCCAACTTCCACCAAAATCAAGAACACATGCACGAAGAAGATCTTCAAGAGTTTGATTTACATGCTCAGTTTGTCCATCGGACTAGGGATGATAAGCGGTGCTAAAATTGAGCTTCGTTCCCAAATCTTTTTGAAGACTCTTCCAAAATCCACTAGTAAACAATGGATCACGATCGCTAACAATAGAAGTAGGAACTCCATGTAGTTTTACAATTTCTTTAATAAAAAGTTTGGCCAAGAGAGGAACGGTTCGACTAGACCGAACAGGAATAAAATGGGCGGATTTAGTAAGTCTATCAACTATAACCCATAAGCTATCATGACCCAAACGAGAACGGGGAAGGCCATCAATAAAATCCATAGAAATTTGGTCCCACTTTCAAATTGGAATGTCTAAAGGTTGCAATAACCCACCGGGCCTTTGATGTTCGGCCTTGACAAGTTGGCAAGTCATGCAACGCTTAACAAAGCTAGCAATATCAGATTTCATTCCCTTCCAATAATAAAGTCGCTTCATATCCGCGTACATTTTACTACTATCGGGATGAATGGTAAATTTAGAACGATGAGAATCTTCTAAAATATCTTTTCGAAGAGCACTAATATTTGGCACAATAAGTCTACCAAATTTTTGAATGCCGCCACGAGAATCGATATCGAAGTCTCTCAAACCTTCAATATCAATTTTATTTGGCAACAAAGGGCCAATTCGGGATCTAGCCTTTGAGCTTCAAGAATGCGGTCTAAAAGAGAAGGACGAGCCTCAAGACAACATAAAACAAGAGACGAACATAAATCAGAAACTCGATCTCGAATTTAACAAGTGGATAAAATTCCGAGATCATTCCATTCAAATATCATCATAGAAATAACCGCTTGTTGCTTGCGACTAAGTGTATCGGTAACACGATTCCCCTTTCCGGGAGTATAAAGAATATCAAGATCATAAGGTGCAAGAAATTCGAGCCAACGCTATTGACGCAAATTAGGTTCCTTTTGAGAAAATAGATATTTCAAAGACTTATGATCGGTGTAGAGAACAAATTTTTCTCCTAAAAGATAATGACGCCAAATTCGAAGGGCGAAAGCGATAGCCGCGAGTTCTAAATCATGGGTGGCATATCTAGTCTCTGCTGGCTTCAATTGCCTAGAATCATAAGCAGTAACACGTTCTTTTTGCATAAGAAGGGCACCCAAACCAACGCGACTAGCATCGGTATAAACAAAAAATCTTGATTCCCCTCGGGAATAACAAGAATAGGAGCGTCGGAAAGGAGTGCTTTTAATTTCTGAAAAGAAGTTTCACATTTGTCCGACCAAATGTATTTGATACCTTTCTTTGTTAAGCCAGTAGAAAAGTCTTTGATAAAACGACGGTAATAACCCGCCAATCCAAGGAAACTACGAATTTCCGTTACACTCTCCAGTCTCTTTCAATTTTGAATCATTTCAATCTTTGAAGGATTCACTGATATTCCGGATTCGGTAATAATATGACCGAGAAACTTCACACTAGATTGCCAAAAATGGCATTTAGAAAATTTTGCTTTCAATTGATTGCTCCTAAGAGTTTCCAACACAATCCGAAGATGCTTTTCATGCTCCTCCTCGGTATTAGAATGCACAAGAATATCATCAATAAAGATGAGAACAAATCGATCGAGGAAGTTTTTGAAAACTCTATTCATAAGGTCAACGAAATAAGCCGGGGCATTTGTTAGACCAAATGGCATAACGAGCCATTCATAAGATCCATACCGAGTATGGAACGATGTCAAAGGAATGCTATCCTCTGCAATACGAAGCTGACGAAATCCGGTAGCCAAGTCCAATTGTGAAAAGACTTTAGCACCACTAAGTTGATCGAATAGATCATCAATCCGAGGTAAAGGATATTTGTTTTTAATAGTAAGATCATTAAGCTTGCGGTAGTCAACGCAAAGCCTAAATGTGCCATCGGATTTCTTCATGAAAATTGCCGAAGCTCCCTAAGGCGAGGAACTAGAGCGAATAAATTGCTTCGTTTCCAAATTGGATAATTGTATGCGCATCTCCTCATTTTCTTTATTAGACAAACGATAAGGAGGACGAGTAATAGGTTAAGCTCCAGGAATGAGATTAATTTTGAACTCAATTGCTCGCTTAGGTGGTAAACCTAAAACGGGCACAAATATATCGGAAAATTCACGAACAACGTGAATAAGAGAAATGACATCTTCCTCATTATCATTATCATCATCACGAGGATTTAAAGAATATAAAGATGCAGATAAAGTGGAATCCGAATCTTTGAGAATAATAGAAATCTGCTTAACAGATTGAGGATGTTGAAGATGAATAGTCCGCTCAGGACATAGGAAATGAGCTTCATAACGGTTAAGCCAATCCATTTCCAAAATCATTCCAAAGCCCAAGTAGCATGACATGCAAATCGGCTTGGAGAGAAAAATCACACAAAATAATCTCGACATCTTTACAAAGCAAACAAATCGTTGCGGATCCACCAACCGGATTCGCAATTCTCAAAGAAGTCATTAAAGCAACAACACTTAAAGAAAAAGTATCAACAAGTTCTTTTGATATAAAAGAATGGAATGCACCCATATCAAAGAGAACTCTAATAGGTTGATCATGAAACATAATAATGCCATCAAGGACAGAATGAGACATACCTTGATTATGAGATGTGTTACCAGGGGCTTGAGCCACATTAAGCTTTCCCTCCTTCCTGCCTTGAAGTCGGGGGCATAAAGATAAAAGATGTCCCGAACTTTTGCAATAGCGACAAAAGAGAGGTTTCAGACATCTATTGGCATAATGGTCTTTAGAACCACAGTTATAGCACTGCCCATTACTAGGGGTAGGAGTCTTTGCCACATGAGTTGCTTGTTTTCCTTTCTTGTTGAAATGAGGGCCTTTGAATTTAATAGGCCTTTTCTTGTTGTTATTGAAGTTTGGTCTGGCACCCACAACTTCAACATCACTCTCCCTATCCACCTCTTCAAGATGAAGGGCGGTATCAATGAGTTGGTCAAAAGAAACTTCTAATTTTAGAAGTAATGGCTTCTTAAGATTCTTGTTCAAGCCATAGACAAATCTCTGATTTTTCTTCAATGGGGTGTTAATGTATTTAACCCCATATTTGGAAAGAGATTCGAAAGATGCGACATAGTCTATCACAGAAGATTCACCTTGAACAACGTCAATAAAACGACGAGCCAATGTCACCTTTTCAGCTTCTGGCACAAATTTCAATTCAAAGCGCTCTCGGAATTTCTCCCAAGTAAGATCCGCTTCAATAATTTCAGAAATCAGAAGCTCGTACCAGTCTAATGCTCTTTCTTGGAGCATACTAGAAGCCACCTGAACTCGGTGAAGATCAATAAGATTCATGCGAGAAAAGATTCGATCGCATGATCTCAGGCAAGCCTGGACTTCAATAATAGTTTCAGAACCCTTGAATGGTTTCCCATCCAAGTTGGTATAATTGTTGCACAAGCGTGCAAATCCAGACTTAGGATGAGTTGGTTCCGAATTAGAACCAGCTGCCTGAGCATTCTTTACCAAATCAAGAAGCTGTTGTGCAGTCATATAAACTCCATCTTAGGGAGTAACACTAGATTGACCGGCGCTGGGACGGCCTGGTCTAGCCATTTCTCTTCCTTTGGAAAGAAAGAAGAAGAAAAGGTTATTCACCAAAAGAAATATCAAGCAATCTTGATAAGTGAAGCAAGAATCATAAAAGAAAATAGGATAGAACGGTACGAAGACCCGAATAACAATCCTAAAGGACGACTCCTAAGATGGACTTAGGACGATGATCCTTGTTAAGTTATTCTATATTGTTCCGAAGTTTGACTCTGATACCAAGCTGTGACGCCCCACCTCTATACCCACGCTAGCCAAGGAACTATGGTGTAGTGTTGTCAACTAGCACGGAGAATAAGGCTGTTGAGGAGCGACCATCCATGTAATTGTTTTGGAAACCCAAAACTACTACACGGTGGCTATAGTATTCTTCGGAAACAAACATAGAAACATACATAACATAAGTCAGTCACATATATCCATATCACTAAGGCGGAAAAAGATATGAATATAACACATGAAAGTGTACATCAGAGTAGTGGTCATAAAAGATCCACACTATCACAAAAGAAATGGCTACAAGTGCTATACAAAAGAATATGGATACAACCATGAGTCTATATCTCAAGTGTATACAACAAAAACTACTAATCTAAGTAGTTAGCCAAAAAGTCAAGGTAATGATCCTGGATGAGAAGTCAAGCAGAAGCACGTGTAACATCTCGGTCTGACCCGAGTATTATTTAATAAGAAAATAATAAACAGATCAGTCTAGCTATAAATATCAGAGGAGATGATATAGAATAAAAGAAATGGTATAAGCATATAATAACCATAATGACATACTATGATAAGCATGTAAATGAACATCAAAAAGTGATTAATCAATATCATAAGAATCTTCTCAAAGATCCAAAGAAATGTCAAACTCCATAAAGTTGCATGTACAAAAGAGTCAATGACACACAAATTCACCAATGCACAAATATTGATAAAGCTTATCAATGAAAATCACTAAAATTGGTGAAACTCAAAATTCTAGAAATCCATGCAAGAAATCCAGATATCACAAAAAGGGGGAGGCCTATCACAAACGGGAGTATGAAAACTCACCAACACGTGTATCACAAACGGGATGCTATCCCATGGTCGCTAACCATAGAGCCGGTGCAACGACGTAGTACAACGGTACGCCCGAGGAACCTGAAACCCGAATAGTTCGGGAACAACAACGTAGTACAACGGTACGTCCGAAGATCCGAACCCCATAAAAGCATGAGTCGCTAGCCCACAAAAATGGAGTCGAAACTCCAAGAAATAAATAGGTCGTTAGCCTATAATAAAAATGAGACGAAACTCAATAAAACGAGGTACTGTCCCCTACGTGGACAAAGAAACATAGCATATCGCTAGTCATAATCACAAAAATGATCATCATCGATCATCAAGAAGTGTCACTTACAATAAGCTAGTAAATATATGAGCTTAGCTTCATGTCCCATAACCACTAGCTTAACTTAGATATTTACGAACAAATTGTAGAATTCCACTAGAAAATTGTCACAAGAGAATCAATCGAACAAGTCCAAGAATTAACCGACGAAGTAAACGCAAGCGTTTCATACCACCTGTTTTACTAAACCGTTTAATTAAATTTCTCGCACGAGTGAGGTAAAGGTTTGTGTATACTAATAGTTTGGAAAACGGTTTTAAGAAAAGAGCTTTGTAATAAAATAGTGTTGAAATCACTTTGATGAAAGAGTTTTGATATTTACTACTAGTATTGAAACCTTTATATTTTTAAAGTGACAAATCACAAAATTGATTGTAGAAACAATCAATCACAAAAATTCACATTCGAAGACGTGAAGTATATCCAAAGAAATCAACTCCAAAGCCATCAAAGTGTAAATTCCCCTGCGACCTAACATGGCCGAGCTAAGGTGCAAACGATCAAAAGAATGACGCGACCCAAGGGGAGAGAACGACCTAACACGGTCGAATAGAGCATAGGAACGACCTAAGGAGTTAATACAGGCCGAGAAGTTGCGACCTATGGTGAAGGTAAGGTCGGGTGACCTAAAAATGAGGCCAAACAACCTAACGAATTAATGCAGAGCGACCTAAAAGTTCTCGCGACCTAGCAATGACAAGGCCGAACGAACGACCTAAGGATGCCCGCGACCTAGTGGAACACGCGACCTAAAGGAGAAAGGGGCGAGCGACCTAATGAAGACAAGGCCGAACGACCTAACAGTGAACATAGGGTCAAGCGACCTAAGTGTTGCACGACCTAAGTGTTGCACGACCCAGTGGCCTTGCACCTAATGGAAATCAAGGCCGTGCGACCTAGCGAGATAAGGGGTGTGCGACCTTATGTGTGAATGGGACGAGCGACCTAAGGGGTCATGCGACCTAAGTTGGCAGAGAGAACAAACGTGAGCATGCCGACCTATATGCCGCGACCTAAGGTTGCCGATGTGAGTTAAATAGGTCGAACGACCCAAATGCGAACGACTTAAGGTCTAACGATCTAACGTAAAACAGGTCAAACGACCTAATGTCGAGGTAACGTTTCTAACAGAGGGAGCTACCTAACGACCTAAGGCCTAACGACCTACGATCTAGCGACCTAGCGACTCAAAGACCGAGCGACCTAACGCTGCAGAACGAGTTAAGGCCGGAAATGACCTAAGCTCTGTGTGACTTTTCCACACAGCGCGACCTAAGGGCGGGAATTCACCAAAAACACTAAAAATTGGAGTTTTTCACCAATCCAATCCAAACCAAATGCAAATGTACATGCTAAAGTGATAGGAATTCATTCTCAACAATCCAAGATAGTTATAGACAAGAATGTGAGATAAAAATCTCACCTTTGCACCAAAAATCAATGAAAATGAAGCTTAAAGCAAAGCAAGAACCAATCCCACTTCAATCTTAACACAAGAAGCTTGAATCCAATATCTTCTTTTTGAATTTGGAGTTGAATGATGGATTTGCAAGAGAATTTGAGTTTGGAATTTTAATTTCCCATTCCACTCACCATTTTTGATGAAGCTTAAATTGTTAGAAAATTATGAAGAGAAGAGGGAGTGGTGGTTGGGCCTAATAGGCTAAATCCAAACCAAAGTATAAAGTGAAAAAGTAGTGAAATTCCATTAACTCCAAACATATCAAAGTTTATACTTAAAAAGATTGTAAATGCCATTTTGAACTCAATGGAAGTGGTCTCGAGTCCTAATTTGAACGTATGCAAAAAGTAGCTTTACGGACTATAATCCGACTAACGAAAAAATATTTAAATAAAATATTTAAATATAAATCGATAAATATGCGGGTTGTTACAAAAATAGTCTTATTCATTTACTTATTGGAACATTTTCAAATTTATTTAAATCATATTACTTCATACTTTAAACATATGAAACTAAACTTATGTACTTTTCGAAATTACTTAGCTTTGGAAATTAAACCTCAATTTTTAAGTGTTCGAACATTCAAAATAGTTGGAGAAATCAATTTCAAATCCAAGAGTTGGAAATCAACAACAAATCAGTAAATTAATTTCAATAGATAGGGTTATATCAAATTCGAAACTCGAGGACTAAACACCGGGCTCACTTCAAATCGTTTCAAATATATATACATATATCTTTCGAATATTAAATTATACTTCGGAATTTGAAATCAAAATTTGTTTCACACAATCACTCGCATGGCAAAGCTACTAGAGTGACATTTCCCCCACTCTAAAACTCAGAAATCAATATCGATGATGCGTGCACTCATCACCGAAATTATTTTCCAGCGACACAAGTGAGTCCTGGACTTCTATTTTCTTGAAAAATTCTTTGAAATTTCTTCGAAATCATTGGAATTCATTTGAACTCATTTGAAACATTCGAAAAATACTTTTAAGTCGTATTATTATTATTATAAATTTTCCAAAATCTTAAAACCAATTTCAAAACACTGGAGTTCAATTCCTCGAAACTCAAATTCAAAACCCTTCAGCTATAAATCATTTTGATATAAATCAATTTTCTTGTAAAATTTTTAGAATTTCCGATCCTTTCGAAATTTCAAATTCTCGTTTTTAAAGGGTATATAATCCTTGTCGAAAACATTTCACTTTTATATATAGAATATAATCATACTTATTAAAATAATAATTTCGATGTATAATTTTTTTTCTAAAATACAACCAAACCCGATTTTTCAAAGGATGATTCAAGAATAAATCATGGAACGAGATAATGGTCAAATTCAAATTCAAAGGGATCCTACTCAATGAAAATCCTATTCAAGATTTCGAGGTATACTAACCTATATCAATTCAAAGGAATTTCTTTCATTAGTGGAAAATCACAAATTTTCATCAAGCGGAATGCTAAAGCATAATTATATATCTTAAGTTCGACACATCAACTTCTATTAGGTAAAGGATATGATAGAGTTTACTTAATATAACTTAACACATACTACTGATAACAAATAGATTCCACTGATCCTTACTTCTACAAGAACAATGCATCGGTATTAATTCTGCCGGGTGGTGCTTCAACAGGTCCAGTACACTCCACATCAAGGTGTCCCCAACTATTACACTTCTTGCATGAGTACAATACTCTCCCATCTTCCCTAATGAACTTTGGGAAGGCAGCAGCTCGAGCAGAACGCAACATAGCTTACCTTCTGCATTGTCTCTTAGAACAATCTCTAGCCATATGTCCAGTCTACCTACAGCGGTAGCAAGTGGTTGACCGATCGATTGATGTAGTGAGTGTCGATTTCACCTTTTTCACCTTTAGGCAATGACATGGGAAGTGTCCCTTCTCACGACACTTAAAACAGAAAATCTCAGATCGAAAGCGCTTGCCCTCCGTTTTCTTTCCTTTATCTCTCTTTCCACACATGGCTGCATAATGTCCCCTTTCCTGGCACCGATAACAAATTACATGGTCATAAGGACCAGCTTCTGCCCTTTCTCTCCACAGCCTCTCTTGTTGCTCGATTGCTTCCTCCCATTCCTTACGGGCCAGTGCTCTTCGTGCTCGATGGGCTGCTTTCTACTCTTCCGATTTTGCTATTTACAAAATAGCTTCCTATCATTCAATGGGTCCAAAATCAAACAAGATAGAAGTTCAAAATTTAAGGGGAAACTTTATCAAAGGGAGTTTCAAAACAAAGGGAAAGGATTCGAACGAAGATGAGATAATTAAAATTCAAAATAGAAGATGGATATACATATATAAGAATATAAATGAGGCAAGAACGAGTTTCGAAAAGAAGTTAGAGATTTCAAATTAGAAAAACTCTAATCAGTCAAAATTCTGATTCGAAGATAGGCTTGAACGAAAGTGATTCCACAAGTAAATTTACTATGTATATGCTAAGTTTGCCTAGAGCCAAAGCTCTGGTACCAACTTTAACAACCCGCTATTTTTAGCCATTCGCATCCGCACATGCCGGACTTGAATTGCTTAAAATATAAGGTTGTTAATTTTTATTTAGCAAAACTCAGCATATATAGTAAATAAATCAATCATAAAATCACAGACATAGAGTAATATAAAATAATGCAGCGGAATAGACAAATAGTAGTTCATGAAGCTATTATATAAACATCGGAGTTAGAAATAAATACAGCAGATTATCTCAATTACAGTGAAGTCTCCAAAACAAACTGATGACCTCTCCGAACGAATCGACCGGAAAAGATGAAAGCTGAATCGATAGTTGGATCTTCAAGCGAAGCTCCAAACTCCAAAGGCGAGTCTCAAATGCTGAATTACTCAGTCTAACCGAGCGTAAAGAAAAACGCAAAACACTCGAGTCAAGCTTAACATTCTTATACCAATAAATCCAACTCAAATGAAATATCAACTGAAATACAGTTAACTTAAAGGATGTTTGAGATACCCATCCTCTAAGGATCCGTGGGACTATCTACTGTGCAAAAATATACACTATTAACAATCGAACATCATTATAACGCCGTGGTCATTTCAAAATAATTTATACTTTAAAAACAAAATATCATTTCCCTTACAAATATATATATATATATATATATTCAAATTATAGCACTTTCAAAAACCAAATTGATAATTTCACATATATCTCATTCTTAACTTCTTGTTATTTAGTTTTTGAAATATTCACTTAATATATCCATTATCATTTAAATAACCTTAAATTACATTTTTCCCAAATATTTCCTTCAATTTATTTAAATGTTAAATATTCAACAAAAATCAAGTTATAAAATCACATCCTTCTAAATTCTCAAATTCAATAAATCTCAAATCGATTTAATTAAATAAAATTCTTAATTAATTATAATCTCAATTAAATTCAAATTTGCCTTCCTGACCTTAACTTATAAAATCATCAAAAATTCTATTTAAAATAAAAATTTGAATAATCCTTAAACATATTTAAACCATACTTTACTAAATTTAAAGCTTATTATAAATTTATCATAGCTTATTCATACACATAATATTTTCAAATTTAAATAAAACCATATATATTTCCTTTCAAAACCATAGAAATCATTTCAATATATATATATAGACCTACAGTGTCTGTATAAATTTTCTATCCTATGGTCAAGTAATACAGATATTTATCATTTCAATCCGTAATTTAAATATATACAGGTATATATCATTTCAACCCGTAGTCCCAATTTCAAATCAATGAAAATCGCTTGGGTTTATCATTTCAACCGATAATGATTTTCACATATTCTAAAATCCGTTCGGGCATGTATCATTTCAACCCATAGGAAATTCTATACTAATAGGGAACTTGTAGAGTGATAATAAATATTATCATAACTGAACAGGCATATCATCAATAACAATCTAATATAAACAACAGGATATGATGTCATATCCCACAGGTGAACAATTACAGATAATAGCATATATAACAATGTAAATAACTAACAGCAGCAGATTTCAATTGTCGTTTCAATTTAAATCAAATTTAATAAATATAAGAATGTTAATCGAGAGTGATTGCTCACCTTTCGAGGCTGGAGAATGCAGAAGATGACATGAATACGCACACTTAAACTGGATTACGAATCCAAGCAAAATTGGTACGAATTCAACGATCAAAGCTGATAAAAGGATTTGATGGAACCAATTAGAATGGGATCGATAAAGATAATTGGTATAAGTGAGCTTATATATAAACACTATATATATACACTTTATAATGCATACTCTGAACAAAGAAAATATGTAGACACAACCTATAGAACTTACAACAAAATATGCCACGGATACCGAAATACAGGTACGAATGTACCAAAATTTCGCGACGATATGGCTGTCTATTCGCGGTTTTAGTCACGTAATAGATACCGAAATACATGTATGAAAGTACCGTAGAGATCAGCACGACGAGACGATCAAAACAGTATATAGATTTCAATGGTACGATCATCCTATCAAAAGTCGATAATCGGTACCGATATACATTGTTATTCCGTACGGAAAAATACAAACGGAGCTAGAAACGTCTAAATTTCACGAAACGAACTTCGCAGTCTGATTCAGAGTGTTCCAAATAAATTTTCTCATGTTGATATATTTAGATTTTGGAATACTTTTAAATTCAACTGTTATTAACTGATCTAAATTGAAATAGAATTTCTCAAGAAAATAAACTTCAATATTATCAGACGAAAATTTACCAGTTGCTATGTTTAAATAGACATATTCCAAATATTAAAATTTTATTTTCAAATTTTATTTGTTTAAAATTTCACAAAATTTCAATTAATTTAATAAATAAAATCACTAAAAATTTTGGGTTGTTACACTTCGTTTCGAGTTCAAAAAATTTGGCGATGAGTAGTGCGCGTACATTTCCTATATAAGGCCACGTCTTCTTCACAATTGCCAAAACCCTAAAGTATCTAGGGTAGGCCACCACCTTCATTTCCAATGGCCATAAATGCATGATTTTCTCCCCTCAATATCTCTTAATCCGTAAACAATTACAAAAATGTTTCAACTATAAAATGATAGAGCGTATCGAGACATTCAAATCCATGCGTCAATGATGGGTTTTTGAGCATGGATCGACGATAATATGCTCGAATTCGACCGATACTCACACACGTTTTCCGAGATGCATAGGGGGCCAAGTTCATCGTCGGTCAAGGCACAAGTGGAGCTTGAGAAGGGCTATACGATGCTGGTTCCTGATTAACATCTCGACGTTCGGTAAGAAGAAAAAAAATCGAAGGCAAGGGCGTATTTGGGTTCGGTCGCGTAATGCCTGGGAACGAATGGAAGAAGATGAATTCACGGCCTGATTTAAAAAGGTTTAAAAATAAATAAAAAAATGTGTAAAATTATATCATATAATTCGTACGAACTTTAAAATCGCATAACTTCTTCACACGAAGTCCGTTTTTGACGAAACAAGTTGTATTGGGTCCGTATTGACGAGCACTAGATTATAGAGCTGGTTTGGTGATGATTGGAGCTAATGTAAATTTGGGTAAAATTAAACGCATGTTAATTTTATTCGGAATAAAACACTGCAACGTCTCTCGGAACCAATGTGAGTACAACTCACTCTTTCCGACCCACTGATATTTTTACACAAGTGAAAATAAATTTATTCTGTGTTGATTGATGATTGTTTGAATGATATATGATATCATATATATATATATTGATTGGTATTTGGATATATTCCTGTCCATTGGAGCAGATGAGACCACATATGTTCCCGTGTATGAGCGGATGACCTTTTGTATACGCGTCTGCCTCGAAGCGGACATTGTACATACATTTTTAATATGTATATTTGTTGCAGGTGACAGGTTGGAGGGATCCAACTGGATTTCTCATCAGTATTGGTTTTATTTACAGATATTGATATATATGTTGTTATCATAAGATATATGATGTTTTAGATGCCAAGATTGATATGATTGATGTATTTAGTGCTATTGTAGCATTGTGCCTATTTTGGTAATTTAAAATTTTAAGTGGTGATTTTGAATGAAAAAGGATTTTAAAGTGATTTTGAAAATAGATGTTTTATCAATTTTTGAATTGTTAAGGAATGGATTTATTTTGAATAAACAGAAGTCTTAATTTTTATTGTTATAAAAATTATGATTTTTGGAAATATATTTGAAATGTGATTTTTGAAATATGGAGTTAACTATTTTATAAAATAGTTAAAATTAAGATTTTGAATTTATTATAAATCAAAATTATGTGATTGTAAAGGAGTTTGTAAGTATTGAAATGAAGTATAAATGGATTTTATAACTGAATAAGATTTATAATTTATGAAGTTATAAAAATAATGATTTTGGAAATAAAGATATTTATAAGTAATTAACTTATAAATTGGATTTTGGCATGTAAATAGGATATAAATGGAATTGGTTAACAAAGGAATTTTGTATATTGAAGTGTTATAAAATATAAATGTGAATTTATAAATATTGTTTTATAAGTCCGAAATCAATTGAATTTGATAAGTTAAATAATAGTGGAAGTTTATTAAAGGAATTTCGTCCACGATTTTGGACAGTGGATAACCCTTTAATAAAATGTGCAATAGTAATGAATTGGGTAAAGGAATTATATCCACGATTTTGGACGGTGGATAATTCTTTAATAATATATATATGTATGTATGTAAGTAATCAATTTGGATTAAAGGAGAATATCCACGATTTTGGACAGTGGATAATCCTTTAATTAAATATGTAGAAGTGTTGAATTTGGTTAGAGAATTATATCCACGATTTTGGACAGTGGATAATTCTTTAATTAAATGCGTAGAAGCTTTAATTTGGTAAACGATTTATATTCACGATTTTGGACGGTGAATAATCTTTGAAGTAAAATAAATGTTTTGGGAAGTGATCTTTTAAATGGAGTTAAATGATTTAAAGATGTTTTAAAATATGTTAAGTTTCGACACCATAGATTTCAACATTCATTGTTGAAATAGACGTTTCCGAGAAATAAGGAAATGATGGACCATAACACTGTTGTTATAATAAATGGGTTTCGAAAGAAAATGTTTTGTATAGCATATGGGATTTATATATCTATCTAATTTTCGAATCCCTATACTAGTGATTTTGGGTCGTTGTAACGATGTTTTACGCAACATTCGTTTTGACCCAAATAAATATGTTAAAAGAATGTTTTCCTTAAAGAATAAAGTAAATACTTAATTGTGATTTAAGTATATGGAATACTTTCTAAGTGTTGAAAATAAATTGATTTGTGACTTACTTATGATTAAATAAGTATATGGAAATGTTTCCAATACAGAAAGTTGAAAAGGTTTTGAGAATATATCTTTTTAAGCATGTAATATTTGGTAAATGGTCTAATTAATAAAAGATTAATTAAAAGGGCATAGTGATTGCTTATAGTGCTAAATATTTGTGTGTTTGCTTTGATAGTTAAATAACCGACTATCAAAATTTGTCCATTTTAGTTCCTCGACTTGATGTGGGAACTATTTAGTCGTACACTTAGTACATAGCCTTCTATATAGGCTTGATTATCATTTGTGTTGAGGATCTTGATTCGTATAGTGCGGAGTATTACTCTAATCTATCAAGCTTCCTTCTTGGCCCGAAGGATAGCAAGTTGAAAGTTGGAGACGTGATAAGTCAATGAGACTTAGTTTCTGTGTGAGGTTGAGAAACAATTTTGCATTGTTGGTGCGAAGAGACCGGGGTCAGATTTGTCTGAAAACCACTTCGGACCGACGTATATTCGTTCGATTGTGCAGGTTGGTTTTGATGATATTGGTATTCAGGATTTTCATAGTGGGGGACTTCTTGTTGATCGTTTGAGGTTAAAATCGCAATATACATCTAGTAGCAGTCGTCTCTTCATTATGAAATATCTGATGCAATGACTATTGCTACTAATCCTAGGGATTTCCCGAAAGGATGTGGTAGGAAAGTACCTTTGGTTTGCCCTATTCATGGACAACTTGTATTGATGTTTGCCTGACATTGAATTTCTAAAGATTACGTACATTGGTTTTCACAGCGTACATCAGTGGTGGCGGAGAAGGCAACTTCTCTTAGCTTAACACCCCCCTTGAGACATACGAGCTTAAGGGTTGCACTTTTGTGAAAGGCAATTGTAGTCAACAGAAATTGTCGTGTGGCATTCAAAGTGATGTGATTGTGATTTGTGAAAGGTAATCATTACCTCAGGCCTCATCAATCGAAAATGACCAAAACAAGGTTAGATGCGGCAAGGCTAAGTGGGTCGCTCCTAAGTAGGGTATGATCATCCTCTTCTAGATATATCTTTACACGCTATGACGTTGCGTATCTGATTATTGTGGTTTGTATGCTAGAGGACCCTCGGTAAAGGTCATTAATGACCAAAGGATGATATATTAGGTGCTATCTAGTTATAAAGGTGGGCCGGTCTTGTGTTGATATAGGATCCTTTGTGATGGTCCTCAGTACATTCTTCTAGAGATGTACTACCGGACAATAGTCCCTTCACCTGGTCATTTGTATGGAAATCCAAACTCCACTACGTACCTGCCATTTTAATTGTATTACCTATTTTGGGATATATATGCTAGAATTTAATCAATGCAACAATTTCGACTATGATTAATATTATTTGTATACTAGACACTAGTATAATATAAGAGGATTGGATATGAAATGTTTTAGTTATCGTAAGGTAAAAACATGTCTGTGTTTATGTGTAGGCATGTCTTACGAGATACTTTTGTTTTGAAAAAGGAAAAGTTTGGTAATTTAATAAATTCAGTTGAGTGTGTTTGTCACGCTGGTTTACCAGACTGATCCGGGTGTTCTTCCCTTTCAATGCTCGGGTCAGACCGAGTATATTTACAGGTTCGGATTTGGTGCTTTTGGAGCTTCAGTAGGAAAGCTGGAGATCTTCATTTTTGTATACACATATCCGTTTTGATTAACCATTGGTTAGTTGTTTATATTATCAAAAATTGTGAGGACAGGTTATTATAACTGTCCAGGCTGAAAACTTGTGATTGATTGTTGAACTCTGATTGATGTACGTATATACATTTTCTATTTTGTAAAAATCATTGATATTATATCATATGTTATTCCGCTGCGATGTGAGATTTTATATTGTTCTATTTTGTTCTATCTTCTCTCTTTCTTGTGACGACCCATAATTTTCGAGCACTTAAAATCAGAATATTTAATTGATTTTAAATATTCAATGTAATAATTTTAACTTGAATTACGAATATCACAATGTATTTGATAATTAAATTATTGAATCTTCAGTTTTAAGCCGGTTGGAAATAATTTGAAGGCTTGTAAAATTTATATTTATAACACCGAAGATAATAGAGGTTGTAAAATTGAAATTAACAGTGCTTTGTTCCGTTTTAAAATTTTATTGTTTAAATTGAATTTAAAAATAGCCTTTCGAGGCGTAGTCTCGGAATTCGACGAAACAAGTTCCATTGGGTCCGTAATTTTGAATTATTATCGGATTTCAAATTTCGTAGTGTTCAGAGTTGTTGTGTGAGCATACGATATATAAATGTGTTGAAAATGTGAATCGGAAATTTAATATAATATCTGGGTTAAAAAAAATTATATCAATTAACCACATATAGTCATATCAATTTAATACCCATGGTCAACTCTATAATTCGAAGCCACCCTACCTTCTGAATTACACGGACCTACCCATTCCCTTCTCAAGCACGCTTCTCTTCAGTTTTATTTCGCTCTTTCTTTGTTTTTTAAATAAACCGAGCCCTCTTCCATCTTCGGAATCAAAATCACGTCTCTTCCTTACCTCCTTCTGTTCAAATCGGCATCAAAATAAAAAAAAGGGGAGGAACGACGGTCATCTCCTCAAATATATATATATATATATATATATATATATATATATACACAGCTCGTAAAAATCGAATTCAAAATAAAGCAACGACCGAGCTTTTCACTCTATAGCGTACGCGCGAGCGATCGAAGGTCTGTGATTCGAATTCGTGGACTCGAAGGGGATGGGGGATCGGTGATTCAGTGTCGTGAGTGGAGATTCGCGTGATTTGTGGGGACGACAACGATCGCGATAGGTAAGAGGAGGTCGAGGCGGCGTCGTCGTTGATTTGGGGATTGTTCGAACGGCGAAAGGGATGGCGCTCGAGATGGGAAGGCGAAGTCGCGAATGGAGGCTGCACGAGGGATGGGTTCGGCATCGTTGCTTTGGAGCTTGGCTAGGGTTGAGACGGCGGTCAAGCTGGGTTGCGTGCTGGGATGGTGCTCGGTCGAGGTAGAGAGGTATTCGAATTTCTTAAATTTTATTTTTTTAATTAATCTGTTTTATGGGTTTTCACAGTAAGGAGGTAATTTATTCTGTTAGTTAACTTATTTAAATTATTCAAGTGACTAAAAGATTTGTAAAAGGAAAATTAGTGTAGAATTCGAAATTATATGAAGTCAGAAAAATATAGGGGATTACAGAAAAGAGGAAATTTATCTGTAACGGTTTCTTAAATATTAAGCTAATCTTAATTTAAATTAAGTTATTAATAAGTTAAATTTGTTAAATAATAATTAATTCAAATATTAATAAATTGTAAATGGTCGTACAAGGTTGAGAAATCATGGACTTAAACCGAGAATGGAGTGGAAGTGCAAATTTAAGAGCAAAGGTGAGTTAATCTCACTCAGTTAATTTAAAATAAAATTTAAACGATTAAATTTAAATAATTGTTTGAATGGTTGAAATTGATTGTTGTGCTATAGTGTGGCATATTTTGGAATTAGCATATTATATTGTGCTAACATCTGTGGATGCAGGGAAAACAGGTTGGAGGGATCCAACTGGACCCCTCAATATTTATTATTTAATATTCTCCGATGTGATTACTTGATATTCTATGTTGAATATATTGGAATATTGAATGATATGATTGGATTGGATATATATTGGTTATAATGAATTACCAAAAATATATAAATTGGATTTTGGAAAGAAAATAAAGGAAGTAAATTTGTAAACGAAATAATCTTGGAGAATTGAATAAATTAAGAACGAATTGGAAAAGAAATAGAAGTATGTTAAATAATAATAAATAACTTCGAGTATGAAAAGAAAGGGGTTTAAATAAACAATAATTAAAAATTGCAAAATTGTGTGATATTAAATTAAATGAATAAAGAACTATTTTAAACTTAAAGCTTTAAATTTATTTAAAGGAATAAGAAGTAAATTGAGAAATCTAGATTGATATTTCAATCAAAAGTATTTTAAATCATAATTAAGGAATAAAATCTGAAATTAAAGGATTTTGGAGTAAATGAAATAAATTGAAACTCAATTTGGAAATTGATTTAAGTGTTTGAAATTGGATATTTGGAAGAATAAATTCAAGGTGGAAATTTATTAAAGGAACGAAAAAAATTGTTTAAAAATAAAAAGTGATTTATTTTTAAAATTCATGAAGAGAAGTATATTTCTCTGGATAGTCAAGTACGTTTTCAAAGTAAGTTTTAAAATAAAATAAAGGTTTTAATGTTGCTTTACAAAGTACGTTCTTGGAAATTTATTATTTCTAAATGTTTAAATTCTAGAGTAAATATTTATTCAAATCTATTACCGTGGTAATAATTTATAAAGAGTGACTTAGTAATTCTATTTTAAAGGTGAAAACCTAGTTTATATTTATAAAGTAACCTTATTTTCAAATATTCATATAGTATATATTTTTAATCAATTATTGAAGTAGTTTTAATGTAAATATTTTAAAGTAAATTCTAAAGTAAGTAATTTGTTAATCTATTATCGTAATAATTATTTTAAGAATGATTTAGTACATTGTTTAAAGAAGAAAATCTAGTTATATTTATAAAGTAAACTTATTTTGATTGTTCTAAAGTATTATTTTAAATTAAGTACTAAAGTAAAATTTTCAAAATTAAATATTAAACATACTTTAAAATTAAAGTGTTTTGAAATTATTTTAAAAATCTAAAATCTTGTGCTTGGTGATTCCAGTGAAAATAGAAATATTTGGAATTTATTCCGAGGAAGGAAGATAGTTTTGAAAACTCTTTTCAAAAGGGTTTGAAAAGTGGGAATATATCTTGTGGAGATATTTTTGGGATTAATAAAAAATTTGGGAAATTATTTATTGTTGGATGGTTGTTTGTGAATATTAATTGATAGTTAAATAACCGACAATCAATATTGGCCCAATGCGTTGATCGTTTCGAAGAGACCGGGATCGAGATTTATTTCTCGAAAACCACTTCGATCCGGTTTGTACGTTTTCGTGAAAAACGATTTTGGATTCGAAGATGGAGCAGTGAAGTGCAAGGGCTAGTCGCTACTAATCCTGAGGATATTTCCAAAATGGATGTAGTAGGAATAGTGCCTTCGGTTCCGTTCGAACCCAGGACGGACTTGTATGGATGAATGCTTGCGAAACATCGTCAGGTAGACGATGGGGATTCTAAGGGATATATTCTAAAAAGGTAACGCTTAGCCTCAAGCCTCATCAAATGGGAATGGCTGAAAATCAGTGGTTATGCAGCAAGGCTTCGTGGGTAGCCCCCACTGGAGGGTGAGGTCATCCCTGTCTAGATGTCCCTTTACTTCGGCATAGTGGGCGGTTGCTGATCCCAACCGCGGGGTGATCTTGCTCGGGACTGTCCAAGAAAGGGATGGTTCCGGTCTTGTGTTGCACGGGAGTTAGGGTGGCTCCTCGGTACGCTGATCTTGACCAGGTACTGTGACAGGTGGTACCTGTGACGACCCGACATTTCTGAGCATTTAAATCGGAATATTTAATTGATTTTAAATATTCAATAGAATAATTTTAACTTGAATTCAAATATCACAATTTAGTTGATGATTAAATTATTAAATTAAATAACTTGAAGCTGGGTAAATTGTTGAATCTGAAATTTTAAGCCTGTTAAAATAATTTGAAGGCTTGTAAAATTTATATTGATAACACTGAAAATAATAGAAGTTGTAAAATTGAAATTAACAGTGGTTTGTTCAGTTTTAAAATTTATATCGTTTAAATTGAATTTAAAAATAGCCTTCTGAGGCACAGTCTCGGAATTCGACGAAACCAGTTCCGTTGGGTCCGTAATATTGAATTATTATCGGATTTCAAATTTCGTTTTGATCGAAGTTGTTATGTGAGCATACGAGGTATGAACGCGCTAAAAATTTAAATTGAATATTTTACTGGTCAAACTTTCAGCCGTATTCTTTCACATCCAACGTTTTGCTTTCTCTTCCGTCACTGTAGCAAGACAAGCTTCTCGCGCAAGGTATTTTCCTTCTTTTTATATTTTCTGCCGAACCCTCTTTCTTCTTTCACGTTCAAGAAT
The DNA here is from genome assembly GCA_030765085.1 of Allium cepa. Classification (NCBI taxonomy): domain Eukaryota; kingdom Viridiplantae; phylum Streptophyta; class Magnoliopsida; order Asparagales; family Amaryllidaceae; genus Allium; species Allium cepa. The sequence goes on from CM060944.1 coordinate 435,972,934, forward strand.
AATTAATGGCCGAGCAAATTAACTTTCCCCAAATTTTTTTTCCTTCTTCTTTCCCAAATCAAATTCGTTCAAACAAAAAGGGGGGCCGAGCCCTTTCGAAATCGTTCTCGCATCAGGGAAAAACAAGAATTTCAAAACAAAAAAAATGGCCGAAAGCCCTTCTGTTTAAAAGAAATCGCAGCCCCTTCCTTCTCGTTCGAAATCGAATAGTAAATTCAATAGCTCAACAAATCTCTGTCGAAAGCATCTTATGTTCGTCGAATTTGCCACCGTGGTTCAAAGACAGAGCGCATCGTAGGGGACAACGCATCGCAGTGATGAAGTAATTTCTGTTGCTCGCGATGGTGTCTCAACCCAAAATTCGCGATCGTTCATGGTGGGAAGGAGCGCAGCGGCCACGTGGGGGGAGCTGGTGGTGATTTTGTGCGAGTAGAAGGAGGATGTCAAGCACCTAGTTCGCAGCGGTGGAGTTTATTTTCATAACAGTAAGGTAGTATTTTCGTTTTAATTTAAAATTCGTACATACGTATACAAAGGATATTTATAAATATGTATGTGGGCAATCAGTATATATATACACACACATAGTTATTTTAGTTTAACAGTATAGTAAGTTAAAAAGAAAAAAAGGGAATGAATGAACTGCTGCAAGTGTAAATATATACACGGTTTATATATTTCAAAAATTTAATGATAATAATCCCAATTGAATTTATTACAGTAATTTGTCTATAGACTCTCATACATATTTTGATTCAAAGCAGTAAATTTCAAAATATTGATTTCAAAACAGAAAATATATGGAAAACAAGTTATATGGGAATTTTTAAGTATTTAATAAACTTATTAATTATTTTTGTTGCTAAAATATAAAGGGTAAGGTTTGGAAATATATATATGAATTTTTAATGTATTTAGAGTTATGTAAAAGCTAGATTTTTATCTGTATAAATTAGTCCTTATAAATATATATAAGATTTCAGAACAAATTTAAAATACGCTTATGCATTTTAATTTGCTAGTTGTTTTTTTTAAAATTGTGGTTGGGGAAATAAATTGTTAAAGTAACTTATTAAGCTATTTTAGTTATCAAAGATAATTTACTAAAGGAATAAGTTTAAATTTTAATGAATAGTCAATCAAATCTATTTAATAGGAATTAATTGTTCGATCGGTTCAAATATTAATGAACTATATAAATTATTATTTAAGGTCAAACATCTGGAAATCCAAGGCAATTATGGAAGTGGGTTGCGAATGCAAAATCAAAGGTGAGTTAATCTCACTCAGTTTAAATTTAAATTTAAATGATTAAATTTAAATAATTGTTTGAATGGTTGAAATTGATTGATTGATGTGCTATAGTATGGTATATTCTGGAATTAGTATATAATGTTGTGCTAACATCTGTGGATGCAGGAAAAACAGGTTGGAGGGATCCAACTGTTGTGATTTAATATCCCTCAATATTTATTTAAATTATTTAATATCCTCTGTTGTGATTTATTTGATATCCTATGATGATCTTTATTGGTATATTGAATGCTACGGTTCGATTGGATATAATTGGGTATGATGAATTACCAAAAATATATAAATTGGATTTTTGTAAGATAATAAAAGAAGTGAAATTGTAAGTAAAATAATTATAGAAATTTGAATAATTTTTTTTAAATGAATTGGAAAGAAATTAAGTGACTTTAAAATTCTAGTAAATAAATCTTGATTTTAGAAAGGAAATTTGAATAAACGAAGAGTTAATGAATGTTAATCTTCAGTAATATTAACTAAAAGAATAAAACATTTATTTAAAATTTAAGATTTAAATTATTAAAAGGGAATAAAGAAGAAGTTGGGAAAAACTGAAATTCGTATATTTCACTTAAAAGGGGTTAAAAACAAACGGGAAATTATAACCTTAATAATAAGTCACTAATTAATGAATTTTAAATGATTTAAGAAAGTAAAGAAATTTATTTCAAATAAATAAACTTGAAATCAATTTGTGAAAATTGATTTAAGTGATTGAAGTTGGAATTTTCTCTGGACAGCCAAGTACTTGTTTTTAAAGAGTAAATTTTTAAATATTAATTAAATGTTTTAAAATTGTTTTTAAGGAAAGTAAGTTTTGTAAAATTTATTATTTCTAATATTTAAAGTTTCAAGTAAGTATTTTCTTTTAATCTATTTTAGTAGCAATTATTAAGAAGTAATTTAGTATTTTGATTTTAAACGAAGAAATCTAGCTTTATATTTAATAAGTAACTTTATTTTCAAATACTCATACAGTATGTATTTTTAACAAATTATTAAAATAGCTTTAATTTAAATGCCTTATAAGTATATATATTCTAAAATAAAGTGTTTTAAGTTATTTTAAAATCTAGTTTTGTGCTTGGTGACTTTCAGAGGAGATAGAAAATAATTGAGAAAATTTATTCTGAAAGGAAAGATGGTTTTGAAACTGTTTTCAAAGGATCGAAAATATAATATATCTTGGAAAGATATTTTGAGGTAAATAAATAAATAATTTGGAAAATTATTTATTGTTTGATGGATGGTTGTGAATAGAAATTGATAGTTAAATAACCGACTATCAATATTGGACAATGCGTTGATCGTTTCGAAGAGACCGGGATCGAGATTTATTTCTCGAAAACCACTTCGATCCGGTTTGTACGTTTCGTGAAAACGATTTTGGATTCGAAGATGGAGCAGTGAAGTACAAGGGCTAGTCGCTACTAATCCTGAGGATATTTCCAAAATGGATGTAGTAGGAATAGTGCCTTCGGTTCCGTTCGAACCCGGGACGGACTTGTATGGATGAATGCTTGCGAAACATCGTCAGGTGGACGATGGGCATTCTAAGGGATATATTCTAAAAAGGTAACGCTTAGCCTCAAGCCTCATCAAATGGGAATGGCTGAAAATCAGGGGATATGCAGCAAGGCTTCGTGGGTAGCCCCCACTGGAGGGTGAGGTTATCCCTGTCTAGATGTCCCTTTATTTCGGCTTAGTGGGCGGTTGCTGATCCCAACCGCGGGGTGATCTTGCTCGGGACTGTCCAGTAAGGGATGGTTCCGGTCTTGTGTTGCAGGGGAGTTAGGGTGGCTCCTCGGTACGCTGATCTAGACCAGGTACTGTGACAGGTGGTACCCCAGTGCCTACCATTAGTTGGAATCCATTTTCCCTACGCGCCCGTACGGTTTTGATTGTGCCCAACTATTGCTGAAACGTGAGATGCAAGCATTTCAGCTAGATTCTATTTACTTTCTATAGACACTATTATAATATCAGAGGATTTGTATAAAAATTGTTTTAGCTATCGTAAGGTAAAAACCCGACATGTTTATTTGTGGCGTGGTCTTACGAGATGCTTTTGTTTTCAAAGGACTTTAAAACTTTAATAATCAATTGGGTGTGATTTTCTCACGCTGGTAATCCAGACTGACTCGGGTGTTATTTAACTGTAATGCTCGGGTCAGACCGAGTATTATAGGATACAGGAAATGCTGTGGAGCTCAGGAGACGAGCTGGATGACAACACGTACTCTCGTACTTGTTTATATATATATTCCGCTGTATTGAGTTGCTATGTATTCATTTGTATGATATTGATGTTGAGCTGTGATTGATGTACTCTGATAATGTAATATATGTAAACAGATATATTTGATTTTGAGTAAAGTTTATTTATTATTTATTATATTTTATTCCGCTGCGATGGTTAGATTCTGATGTTGATTTTGTTTTCTCTTCTTCTACCTCTTCTTCTTACACTCAAATGGTTCGTATTTCTATGCAACTTGAGTTGATTGTTGTAGAATAGGGTTGACTCAAGGGGTACGGATTTGAGGGCTGTTACACTTGGTATCAGAGCTTAGGTTGGTGATGACCTTGGCTCTGGTGGGAATTACTCATAAAATAGAGTCTATAGTACTCTAAAATGAGTTTGAGCGTATAAATAAATATGAGCGCGTATTTGTTAGTGAATATAAATTGTTTTAATATTGTGTTGATTGGTTTATTGAGTGGCATATGAACTTTCGTCGGCACAGTCTGGACAACTGTATCGAAAGGGTTTCTAAACACTTGAATAGAACAATCGACACGGTATTGTTTTAAATATGGGTAAATGAAATAATTTTACCCAAAAATATATTTTGATATAAAGAAAGTTTTTGGTAAACTATATAGCTATTATATGGTTGCTTGGATGTTAGAAATGATAATATTAAAGTATTATCAATGTTAAGTGAATTTAACTAGAAATTGAAAGTATAACCAAAGTTTAAGGGAATAAATTCATTATAAAATGAAATTCATAATTATGAGTCATAAATGAAATTTATAAATTGAAATATAATTAAATAAGAATCTGTATGCGCATAAGCTATGCAAATGAATTATAGTAAAATTGATTTAAGTAGGATTTGGAAAGTTAAAATTCTGGAGACTTTGGAAGTGTTTATTGAAATGTTTTGAAGATAAATGATAGCATTATTGTTTTGGAGATAAATAATAATATTGTTGTTTGGAGGTATTTCTGGAAGGAAATTTGTTTGAAATGAATTTTGAAAGTGATATAGCATTGAAATCACTTGGATTATTGGAAAATAATTCTGATGATGACGGCCGCATCATCAGTATTCATTTTCTAATTTCTAAGTGATGGATTGCTGCCAAATTGATTTGTTCAGAAAAGCTGGTTGTTTTTGAAAATCTCAAAAGAAAGTTATTGGAAATAAAATCCAGGATTGGTTTAAATTTTTGAGAAGTGTGATTTTGAGATGTTGGAAATTTCAAAATGATTTGAAACCAAAGCCGGGGATTTAAAAATCCTGATAAGATAAGTTGTAAGCTTATAAATGGAAATGATTTGTAAATCAGGAAGAAATTTAAGTTTTGGATAATGGAATTTGAATTTAAAGAGAAAAAAATGAAAATGAAATTAACTTGGATTTGGAAATAAAAATTTGACTGGATTGAAATTAATTAAACAGGCTAAAATAATATCCAGTTGTATTTGAATTAAGTTGAAATCGAATTGAGTTAAATATTCCGAGTTAAAGCAAAATTTAATTGGAATAAGAATTCAATTTAATTAATGAATGGAATACAATTCTTATCTGGATAAATGAAAAGTAAATTGAATAAGAAATGAGAATTTAAATAAATAATCTTATAAGAGAATTGAAAAAAAAAATATCCATAGAAATAAAAATATGCTTGGGTTACAACTAAGTATAAGGCTTGGGTTAAAAATAAAAGATGAATATATTCAAGTTTAGAATGCATGGAATTGTGAGTTTATGATGAGGTTTGAAAATAAAAACTCAAATTATAATTAAATTTGACTTACATTGTCGATGAAGAAATATAAAACGTGGCCTTGAAATTAATTAATTGATTTGTGAATGAAATTGCAATGTAAGTTAATAAAATTGGATGGTAATTTAAAAGTGAATGGTAATTTGGAAATGAATAGTGGATTCAAAACTTGAGATATAAATTTAAAATTTAACTTTAAGTGTTAACAAATTAAATATTATTGGGAATGTATCAAATAAAAAAAATGTAAATGGAATGTGCAAATAAAATCCAAATAAGTGAAGATAACCTGGAAAACAGCCAGCTAATAAATGGAATGAGTTGAATCTGGAAAGTTAAATTTTATAATAACCAATCAAATGAAATTTGCAGAATTAAATTGGGATTGGATTAGAATAAAATCAAGTTAAATTGAAAAATAAAATAAAAATTTACTTGTAAAATGGAAATGAGTTTAAGTGTAAAATTTGAATAAATTGAGGTTAATGGACTTAAGCTAAATGAATGAAGGAAAGTTGAACTGAATTCAACTTAAAAACCAAGTTTAAAGATATTGGATGGAATTTAAACCAAGTAAAAATAAATTTGGATCGGAATAAAATTTTGGTGGGTTGTAAATAATATTTAAGGAAATAAAAATTCACAATGGATTGAGTGGATAAACTAATTATATTGAAAAAAATGAATGGATGGAATAAATAAGTATCAAATGAAATGTGGTTTAAATAAGTTGAGAAATGGTTATTGAATGAAGTAGCTTGGATTGTCTTCGAGCTAAATAAAATAGTTTGGAATAAACAAATATGGAATGAAATGTAAATGAATGGATTGTAAATGGAAATTTAAATGGAATGTGTCGAGTTAAATAAATGGTCGTGAATGGATTAAAATAAAAAGGAAATTTAATTAGTAATAAGGATGAACCTAAGTTGTTAATGGTTTGAATGAAACTAGTTTGGTTAATAAAATGAAATACAAGTGAATGTATTCAAATCTGAAATGCAATGAAAATGAAATAGAATTATGTATCAATTGAGTCGAAATCAATTTAAATTGGTTATAAAACATAAGTATTTATTTATTTACATCGAACTCGCCAAATTTGCATAGAATAAGTTGTCATTGAATGTAAATGGAAGATATTAAAATTCTATGAATTGATAGGAGTAAAATAAATTGATGTTGGAAGCAATTGAATTAAATATGAGTTCAGTTTGCTTAAGGAAAAAATTAAATGTAAGCAATTGAGTTTTAAACCATTCAAATTGATGAAGTGGTATACGAATGGATTGAAAATCATTCAAATTGAATGAAAATGGTTTATAAATTAATTGAAATAGTTGAATTAGTATGAAGGTTGTAAATATTGCTTACGGAAAATGTTTGATGTGCATTTCTTTAGAATTCATATGTTTTAACCATTGCAACTAAGTGAAATATAGTTAAACTGCATATATTTGGCACTTACATGTTTAAATTGAGTAAGTACAGGTACCTGGAAGCCATGAGGCTGGATTTGGTTGTGCTATTTGCTAAAATTAATAAGCCTCTTGCTTAAAATACTAAATAAGGTACGCCTACGCAATAAAAATAGGAAATATGAACTGTTTTTGATTTTTCCGACCGTGTGGGTCGATGTATATATATTTATATCTATTGTCAAATTGCAAAAGCTCCTCCGTACAAAGGAGACTCTGCCAAAATTTTTTGAAAATTTTGGGAGTTAGAAAATTTTGGAAAAATTTGTTAACAACAAAATGATTTCAAACTGGAAATTGGAATAAGTTAATGAATGAAACTACTTTATAATAATAATATGAATCAATATAAATGGAAGATAAAATTAAATATTCTGAGTTAAAGATAAATTGAATTCGTATGAAAATGAAAGAATCAAGTTGAATAGAAGTAGATATAAACTAAAGTGAAAGATGAAATGAATATAAGAAACATATAAATTGCTTATGTTAACTTAAAAAGGAATGATGAATTCTTAAATGGAAATTGATACTACCAATGTAATTTAGGTCAATATTGGAATGAATAGATATTGGCATTTTGTAAGAAAGTGGATAAAATGTTTTGGAATGTTGTGAATGGATATAAGTGCTAAGCAGGTATGCAGGTAATCTAAAGGGAAAAGAGAATTGAGTTTGATTTCAGAAAGATAAATTTGAAATGCTCGACAAAGAGGTATGTGTTTAATTTCTGTATGAAATTGGATTGGGTTTTTGATTGAGCCACTTGGATTTTTGTTTTCTTTTGAGATTTGAGAGGCCGTAGAGCCATTTTGTAGTTGTACCGAGCTAGCCGCGCAAAGGAGACGCTGCCAAAAAATTTCGAAAATTTAGGGAGTTATAAAATTTTTGAGAAAGTTTTGCTAATTCAAATTTGATTTTAACTTTAAAATTTGAATTGTTAAGTAGTAATATAGTTTGAGGCTTATGGATAAGTTTGAAAGGTTAGAAAAAGGGTTAGTGAGTCTTTGATAAAAAGATTTGTTTGGTAAGTTGTTAAAAACTATTTGGGTTGAGGGAATAGTTAACGGGATATAGATCGTTCTTCCTAATAAGTAATTTCGGGGACGAAATTCTTTTAAGGGGAGAGGAATGTGACGACCCGACATTTCTGAGCATTTAAATCGGAATATTTAATTGATTTTAAATATTCAATAGAATAATTTTAACTTGAATTCAAATATCACAATTTAGTTGATGATTAAATTATTAAATTAAATAACTTGAAGCTGGGTAAATTGTTGAATCTGAAATTTTAAGCCTGTTAAAATAATTTGAAGGTTTGTAAAATTTATATTGATAACACTGAAAATAATAGAAGTTGTAAAATTGAAATTAACAGTGGTTTGTTCAGTTTTAAAATTTATATCGTTTAAATTGAATTTAAAAATAGCCTTCTGAGGCACAGTCTTGGAATTCGACGAAACCAGTTCCGTTGGGTCCGTAATATTGAATTATTATCGGATTTCAAATTTCGTTTTGATCGAAGTTGTTATGTGAGCATACGAGGTATGAACGCGCTGAAAATTTAAATTGAATATTTTACTGGTCAAACTTTCAGCCATATTCTTTCACATCCAACGTTTTGCTTTCTCTTCCGTCACTGTAGCAAGACAAGCTTCTCGCGCAAGGTATTTTCCTTCTTTTTATATTTTCTGCCGAACCCTCTTTCTTCTTTCACGTTCAAGAATAATTAATGGCCGAGCAAATTAACTTTCCCCAAATTTTTTTTCCTTCTTCTTTCCCAAATCAAATTCGTTCAAACAAAAAGGGGGGCCGAGCCCTTTCGAAATCGTTCTCGCATCAGGGAAAAACAAGAATTTCAAAACAAAAAAAAATGGCCGAAAGCCCTTCTGTTTAAAAGAAATCGCAGCCCCTTCCTTCTCGTTCGAAATCGAATAGTAAATTCAATAGCTCAACAAATCTCTGTCGAAAGCATCTTATGTTCGTCGAATTTGCCACCGTGGTTCAAAGACAGAGCGCATCGTAGGGGACAGCGCATCGCAGTGATGAAGTAATTTCTGTTGCTCGCGATGGTGTCTCAACCCAAAATTCGCGATCGTTCATGGTGGGAAGGAGCGCAGCGGCCACGTGGGGGCAGCTGGTGGTGATTTTGTGCGAGTAGAAGGAGGATGTCAAGCACCTAGTTCGCAGCGGTGGAGTTTATTTTCATAACAGTAAGGTAATATTTTCGTTTTAATTTAAATTTGTACATACGTATACAAAGGATATTTATAAATATGTATGTGGGCAATCAGTATATATATACACACACATAGTTATTTTAGTTTAACAGTATAGTAAGTTAAAAAGAAAAAAAGGGAATGAATGAACTGCTGCAAGTGTAAATATATACACGGTTTATATATTTCAAAAATTTAATGATAATAATCCCAATTGAATTTATTACAGTAATTTGTCTATAGACTCTCATACATATTTTGATTCAAAGCAGTAAATTTCAAAATATTGATTTCAAAACAGAAAATATATGGAAAACAAGTTATATGGGAATTTTTAAGTATTTAATAAACTTATTAATTATTTTTGTTGCTAAAATATAAAGGGTAAGGTTTGGAAATATATATATGAATTTTTAATGTATTTAGAGTTATGTAAAAGCTAGATTTTTATCTGTATAAATTAGTCCTTATAAATATATATAAGATTTCAGAACAAATTTAAAATACGCTTATGCATTTTAATTTGCTAGTTGTTTTTTTTAAAATTGTGGTTGGGGAAATAAATTGTTAAAGTAACTTATTAAGCTATTTTAGTTATCAAAGATAATTTACTAAAGGAATAAGTTTAAATTTTAATGAATAGTCAATCAAATCTATTTAATAGGAATTAATTGTTCGATCGGTTCAAATATTAATGAACTATATAAATTATTATTTAAGGTCAAACATCTGGAAATCCAAGGCAATTATGGAAGTGGGTTGCGAATGCAAAATCAAAGGTGAGTTAATCTCACTCAGTTTAAATTTAAATTTAAATGATTAAATTTAAATAATCGTTTGAATGGTTGAAATTGATTGATGTGCTATAGTATGGTATATTCTGGAATTAGTATATAATGTTGTGCTAACATCTGTGGATGCAGGAAAAACAGGTTGGAGGGATCCAACTGTTGTGATTTAATATCCCTCAATATTTATTTAAATTATTTAATATCCTCTGTTGTGATTTATTTGATATCCTATGATGATCTTTATTGGTATATTGAATGCTATGGTTCGATTGGATATAATTGGGTATGATGAATTACCAAAAATATATAAATTGGATTTTTGTAAGATAATAAAAGAAGTGAAATTGTAAGTAAAATAATTATAGAAATTTGAATAATTTTTTTTAAATGAATTGGAAAGAAATTAAGTGACTTTAAAATTCTAGTAAATAAATCTTGATTTTAGAAAGGAAATTTGAATAAACGAAGAGTTAATGAATGTTAATCTTCAGTAATATTAACTAAAAGAATAAAACATTTATTTAAAATTTAAGATTTAAATTATTAAAAGGGAATAAAGAAGAAGTTGGGAAAAACTGAAATTCGTATATTTCACTTAAAAGGGGTTGAAAACAAACGGGAAATTATAACCTTAATAATAAGTCACTAATTAATGAATTTTAAATGATTTAAGAAAGTAAAGAAATTTATTTCAAATAAATAAACTTGAAATCAATTTAGGAAAATTGATTTAAGTGATTGAAGTTGGAATTTTCTCTGGATAGCCAAGTACTTGTTTTTAAAGAGTAAATTTTTAAATATTAATTAAATGTTTTAAAATTGTTTTTAAGGAAAGTAAGTTTTGTAAAATTTATTATTTCTAATATTTAAAGTCTCAAGTAAGTATTTTCTTTTAATCTATTTTAGTAGCAATTATTAAGAAGTAATTTAGTATTTTGATTTTAAACGAAGAAATCTAGCTTTATATTTACTAAGTAACTTTATTTTCAAATACTCATACAGTATGTATTTTTAACAAATTATTAAAATAGCTTTAATTTAAATGCCTTATAAGTATATATATTCTAAAATAAAGTGTTTTAAGTTATTTTAAAATCTAGTTTTATGCTTGGTGACTTTCAGAGGAGATAGAAAATAATTGAGAAAATTTATTCTGAAAGGAAAGATGGTTTTGAAACTGTTTTCAAAGGATCGAAAATATAATATATCTTGGAAAGATATTTTGAGGTAAATAAATAAATAATTTGGAAAATTATTTATTGTTTGATGGATGGTTGTGAATAGAAATTGATAGTTAAATAACTGACTATCAATATTGGACAATGCGTTGATCGTTTCGAAGAGACCGGGATCGAGATTTATTTCTCGAAAACCACTTCGATCCGGTTTGTACGTTTCGTGAAAACGATTTTGGATTCGAAGATGGAGCAGTGAAGTGCAAGGGCTAGTCGCTACTAATCCTGAGGATATTTCCAAAATGGATGTAGTAGGAATAGTGCCTTCGGTTCCGTTCGAACCCGGGACGGACTTGTATGGATGAATGCTTGCGAAACATCGTCAGGTGGACGATGGGCATTCTAAGGGATATATTCTAAAAAGGTAACGCTTAGCCTCAAGCCTCATCAAATGGGAATGGCTGAAAATCAGGGGATATGCAGCAAGGCTTCGTGGGTAGCCCCCACTGGAGGGTGAGGTCATCCCTGTCTAGATGTCCCTTTACTTCGGCTTAGTGGGCGGTTGCCGATCCCAACCGCGGGGTGATCTTGCTCGGGACTGTCCAGTAAGGGATGGTTCGGGTCTTTTGTTGCAGGGGAGTTAGGGTGGCTCCTCGGTACGCTGATCTAGACCAGGTACTGTGACAGGTGGTACCCCAGTGCCTAGCCATTAGTTGGAATCCATTTTCCCTACGCGCCCGTACGGTTTTGATTATGCCCAACTATTGCTGAAACGTGAGATGCAAGCATTTCAGCTAGATTCTATTTACTTTCTATAGACACTATTATAATATCAGAGGATTTGTATAAAAATTGTTTTAGCTATCGTAAGGTAAAAACCCGACATGTTTATTTGTGGCGTGGTCTTACGAGATGCTTTTGTTTTCAAAGGACTTTAAAACTTTAATAATCAATTGGGTGTGATTTTCTCACGCTGGTAATCCAGACTGACTCGGGTGTTATTTAACTGTAATGCTCGGGTCAGACCGAGTATTATAGGATACAGGAAATGCTGTGGAGCTCAGGAGACGAGCTGGATGACGACACGTACTCTCGTACTTGTTTATATATATATTCCGCTGTATTGAGTTGCTATGTATTCATTTGTATGATATTGATGTTGAGCTGTGATTGATGTACTCTGATAATGTAATATATGTAAACAGATATATTTGATTTTGAGTAAAGTTTATTTATTATTTATTATATTTTATTCCGCTGCGATGGTTAGATTCTGATGTTGATTTTGTTTTCTCTTCTTCTACCTCTTCTTCTTACACTCAAATGGTTCGTATTTCTGTGCAACTTGAGTTGATTGTTGTAGAATAGGGTTGACTCAAGGGGTACGGATTTGAGGGCTGTTACAGTACCCCAGTGCCTAGCCATTAGTTGGAATCCATTTTCCTTACGCGCCCGTACGGTTTTGATTGTGCCCAACTATTGCTGAAACGTGAGATGCAAGCATTTCAGCTAGATTCTATTTTACTTTCTATAGACACTATTATAATATCAGAGGATTTTAATAAAAATGTTTTAGCTATCGTAAGGTAAAAACCCGACATGTTTATTTGTGGCGTGGTCTTACGAGATGCCTTTGTTTTCAAATGATTTTTGAAACTTTAATAATCAATTGGGTGTGATTTTCTCACACTGGTATTCCAGACTGACTCGGGTGTTATTTAACTGTAATGCTCGGGTCAGACCGAGTATTATAGGATACAGGATATGATGCTGTGGAACTCAGGAGACGAGCTGGATGTCGATACGTACTCTCGTACTTATTTATATATATATTTCCGCTGTGTTGAGTAGTTGTGTATCTAGTTGTATGCTATTGATGTTGTGTGAACTCTTATGATGTACTCTGATAATGTAATGTATAACAGATATATTTGATTTTTTTGTAAAGATTATTTAGTCTTTATTATATTTTATTCCGCTGCGATGGTTAGATTCTGTTGTTGTTTTCTATTCTCTTCTTCTACCTCTTCTTCTTAAACCCTAATGGTTCATATTTCTGTACAACTTGAGTTGTTTTAGGTAGAATAGTGATAACTCAAGGGGTACGGATTTGCGGGTCGTTACAGTTGGTATCAGAGCTTAGGTTGGTGATAACCTTGGCTCTGGCGGGAATTACTCATTGAATGAGTTTGAGCGTATTAATAGATATGAGCGCGTATTTGTTAGTGAATATAAAATGATTTTATATTGTGTTGATTGGTTTATTGAGTGGCATATGAGCCTTCGTCGGCACAGTCTGTACAACTGTATCGAAGGGGTTTCTAAACACTTGAATAGAATAATCGACACGGTATTGTTTTAAATGTGGGTAAATGAAATAATTTTACCCAAAAATATATTTTGATCTAAAGAAAAGTTTTTTTCTAAACTATTTTAGCTAACATATGGTTTCTTGAATATTAGAAATGATAATATTAAATTATTATCATCGTTAAGTGAAAATTTAACTAGAAATTGAAATGTAACTAAAATTTAAGGAAATAAATTCATTATAAGATGAAATTTATAAATATGAATTATAAATGTGAATTATACATTGAAATATAATCAAATGAAAATTTGTATAAACATAAAGTGTACAAATGAATTATAGTTAGAATTTAATTAAGCAGGCTTTGGAAATTTAAAATCCCGGAGATTTTGGGAGTATTTTGAAGATAAATAGCAGCATTGTTGTTTTTGGGATATTTTTGAAAGGAAATTGTTTCAAATAAATTTTGGGAAGGGATATAACATTAAATTCACTTTAGTCACTGGGAAATAACTTCGGTGATGACTGCAGCATCATCGATGTTCATTTTTGAGTTTCTAAGTGATAAATTGTTGCCAAACTGATTCGTTCAGAAAAGTTAGTTGTTTTTGAAAATTTCAAAGGAAATTTGTTGGGAATAAAACCAGGATTGGTTTAATTTTTGAGAAATGTGATTTTAGATGTTGGAGATTTCAAAACAATTTGAAACCAAAGCCGGGTGTTTAAAAATCTTGATGAGATAGTTGTAAGCTTATAAATTGAGATGATTTTTAAATCAGGAAGGAAATATAAGCTTTGAATAATGGAATTTAAATTTAAAGAGAAAAGTTAAAAATGTATTAACTTGGATTGGAAAATAAAATTTAACTGGATTGAAATTAATTGAATAGGTTGAAAATAATATCCAGTTGTATTCGAATTAAGTTAAAATCAAATTGAGTTAAATAAAACTGAGTTAAAATAAAATTGAATTGGGATAAGAATTCAATTGAATTATTGAATGGAATTAGATTCTTACCGGGATAAATGGAAAATAAGTTGGATAAGAATTGGATTGAAATAAATAAATTCGAATAACTTGTAAAAGAGTAAAAAAAAAATCCATGAAATAAAAATATGTTTGAGCTATAAATAAGCGTGAACCTTGAGTTAAAAATAAAAGATGAACATATTCAAGCCTATAATGAATGGAATTGTGTAAATAATAAGTTGTGACTTATAAAATTGAAAATGGAATATAAAATCCAAATAAATATTGTTTGATGAATTGAAAAATAAAATGAAGATCAAAACTTGAATTAGAAAATAAATTTAACTTAAGAAATTATATGAAGTGATATTTGAAATTAAAATCAAGTTCTAGATTATAAGTTGGGGAAAGACTATTTAGATAATAAATTAGATAATGTAATACGTAATGGAAACCTAATGTAGTTAAATAGAAGTTGAATTGTGAGTTTATGATGAAATTGGAAAATAAAACTCAAGTTATAAATCAAATTCGACTTGAATCATTAGTGAAGAAAATATAATTGGAGGTGGCCTTGAAATTAATTAAATGAATTGAGTACGAAATTAATTGCAAATAAAATCCAAATAAGTGGAAGTGAATTGGATATGGCCTTGTAATAAATTGAACAAGTTAAATCTGAAAATTTAAAATTTTATAGTAACTAATCAAATAAATTTGTAGTTTGGAATGAGATTGGATTAAAATAGAATCAAGTTAAATTGAAAATAGAGCTTTGTTTGCAAAATGAGGACGAGCTTAAGTATAAAATTTGAATAAAATTGAAGTAAATTAACTTAAACTAAAGGAATGGAGAAGAGTTGAATCGAAATCAACTTAAGCTAAGTTTAATAATATTGGATTGGATTTAAATCAAGGGAAAATAAATTTGAATCGAAATAGAATTGAAATGATTATTGAATGGATTAGCAAGGATCGGATTCAAGTTAAATAAAATAGTTTGGAATAAACAAATATGGAATAAATTGAGTAAAGTAACTAAAGCTTGGGTTGAATTAATTTTGGAATGGTTAATAATATACAAGCTTAGAATGTGTCGAGCTAAATAAATGGTCGTGAATGAATTCAAATAAAAAGGAAATTTAATTGGTAATGAAGATGAATCTAAGTGTTAATGGTTTTAAATGAACTGGTTTGGTTAATAAAATGAAATGCAAGTGAATGTATTCAAATTTAAAATGCAATGAAAATGAGAATATATGGATTGTGAATAAATTTAAAAATGAAATAGAATTAAGTATAAATGGAATTGAAATCCATTTAAATTGGTTATAAAACATAAATACTTGTTTATTCACATAGATCTCGTCAAATTGCATAGAATAAATTGTTATTGGATGTAAATATGAGTAATTAAAATTCTATGAATTGATAGGAGTAAAATAAATTGATTTTGAGATCAATTGAATTAAATATGAGATCGTTTTGCTTAAAAATAAATTAATGTAAGTTTGTGAGTTGTTAACCTTTCGGATTAAGTAAGATGATGTGTGATTGGTTGTAAGTAATTAAAATTAATGTTGGAATATTTAAATTGCTTATAGAAGTGTTTAATGGGTTTTTCTTTTAGAATTCATATGTTTTAACTATTGCAAAAAGTGAAATATAATTAAACTGCATATATTTGGCACTTACATGTTTAAATTGAGTAAGTACAGGTACCGGAAAACCGTGCGGCTAGATTTTGGGCACGCTAACTGCTAAATTAATAAGCTGTTTGCTTAGAATGCTAAATAAGTTACGCCTACGCAATAAAAATAGAAAATATGAACAGTTTTTGGTTTTTCCGACCATGTGGGTCGATGTATATATATTTATATCTTTTGTCAAATTGCAAAAGCTCCTCCGTACAGGGGAGACTCTGTCAAAATTTTTCGAAAATTTTGGGAGTTAGAAATTTTTTGAAAATTTTAGAAAATTTTGTTAACGACTAACGTTTTTTAAATTGGAAATTGAAATAAAATTGTAAATGAACTAATGTAAAAGAATGACATGAATCAGTATAAATGAAAAATAAAATTTAAATATTTAGAGTTTAAGATAAATTGAATTCATATGAAAATGAAAGAATCAAAACTGAATAAAAATAGATATAAACTGAAATGGTAAGGTGAAAATAAATATATGAAACATATAAAATGCTTATACTGAACTTGAGAAAGAAATGGTGAGTTCTTAATTGGAAATTGATCTTTAAATATATTCTAGGTTAATATTTGGAATGGATTAATAATTGACATTTTGTGAGGAAGTCGATAAAATGTTTTTGGAATATTGTCATTGGATATTAGTGCTAAGCAGGATATGCAGGTATTATAAAGGGAAAAGAAAGTTGGATTTGATTTCAAAGAATAAAATTTGAAAATGCTCGACAAAAAGATATGTATTTAATTTTGGTGTGAATTTTGATTGGGATTTTGGTCGAGCCACTTGGCCTTTTGTTTTCTTTTTGGATTTGGGAGGTCGTAGGGCCATTTTGTAGTTGTACCGAGCTAGCCGCACAAAGGAGACGATGGCGAATTTTTTTTGAAAATTTAGGGAGTTAGAAAAATTTTGAGAAAATTTTGATAATTCAAAATTTAGTTTGAATTATTATTTGAATAGTTGAACAAGTAAGTTATTTGAAAACTGTAGAAGGTTTTGGAAAAATTTGGAAAGTTGATAAGAATAATAATGAGTCTTTTATAAGAAGATAGTGAGTAAGATGTTGAATTGTTAGAAACCGTTTGGTTTCAGGAAAAAAGTAAACGGGTATTGGACCATTCTTCCTAACTAGTAATTTCGGGTACGAAATTCTTTTAAGGGGGGAGGAATGTGACGACCCTTAATTTTCGAGCATTTAAAATCAGAATATTTAATCGATTTTAAATATTCAATGTAATAATTTTAACTTGAATTACGAATATCACAATGTATTTGATAATTAAATTATTGAATCTTCAGTTTTAAGCCGGTTGGAAATAATTTGAAGGCTTGTAAAATTTATATTGATAACACTGAAGATAATAGAGGTTGTAAAATTGAAATTAACAGTGCTTTGTTCCGTTTTAAAATTTTATTGTTTAAATTGAATTTAAAAATAGCCTTTCGAGGCGCAGTCTCGGAATTCAATGAAACCCGTTCCATTGGGTCCGTAATATTGAATTATTATCGGATTTCAAATTTCGTAGTGTTCGGAGTTGTTGTGTGAGCATACGATATATAAACGTGTTGAAAATGTGAATCGGAAATTTAATATAATATCTGGGTTAAAAAAAAATTATATCAATTAACCACAAATAGTCATATCAATTTAATACCCATGGTCAACTCTATAATTTGAAGCCACCCTACCTTTTGAATTACGCGGACCTACCCATTCCCTTCTCAAGCACGCTTCTCTTTAGTTTTATTTTGCTCTTTCTTTGTTTTTTTAAATAAACCGAGCCCTCTTCCATCTTCGGAATCAAAATCACGTCTCTTCCCTACCTCCTTCAGTTCAAATCAGCATCAAAATAAAAAAATGGGGGAGGAACGACGGTCATCTCCTCAAAAAAAATAATATACACAGCTCGTAAAAATCGAATTCAAAATAAAGCAACGACCGAGCTTTTCACTCTATAGCGTACGCGCGAGCGATCGATGGTCTGTGATTCGAATTCGTGGACTCGGAGGGGATGGGGGGTCGGTGATTCTGTGTCGCGAGTGGAGATTCACGTGATTTGTGGGGACGGCAACGATCGCGATAGGTAAGAGGAGGTCGGGGCGGCGGCGTCGTTGATTTGGGGATTGCTCGAACGACGAAAGGGATAGCGATCGGGATGGGAAGGCGAAGTCGCGAATGGAGGCTGCGCGAGGGATGGGTTCGGTTTCGTTGCTTTGGGGCTTGGCTAGGGTTGAGACGGCGGTCAAGCCAGGTTGCGTGCTGGGATGGTGCTCGGTCGAGGTAGAGAGGTATTTGAATTTCTAATTTTTTTTTAATTAATCTGTTTTATGGGTTTTCACAGTAAGGAGGTAATTTATTCTGTTAGTTAACTTATTTAAATTATTCAAGTGACTAAAAGATTTGTAAAAGGAAAATTAGTGTAGAATTTGAAATTATATGAAGTCAGAAAAATATAGGGGATTACAGAAAAGAGGAAATTTATCTGTAAACGGTTTCTTAAATATTAAGCTAATCTTAATTTAAATTAAGTTATTAATAAGTTAAATTTGTTAAATAATAATTAATTCAAATATTAATAAATTGTAAATGGTCGTACAAGGTTGAGAAATCATGGACTTAAACCGAGAATGGAATGGAAGTGCAAATTTAAGAGCAAAGGTGAGGTAATCTCACTCAGTTAATTTAAAATAAAATTTAAACGATTAAATTTAAATAATTGTTTGAATGGTAGAAATTGATTGTTGTGCTATAGTGTGGTATATTTTGGAATTAGCATATTATATTGTGCTAACATCTGTGGATGCAGGGAAAACAGGTTGGAGGGATCCAACTGGACCCCTCAATATTTATTATTTAATATTCTCCGATGTGATTACTTGATATTCTATGTTTAATATATTGGAATATTGAATGATATGATTGGATTGGTTATAATGAATTACCTAAAATATATAAATTGGATTTTGGAAAGAAAATAAAGGAAGTAAATTTGTAAACGAAATAATCTTGGAGAATTGAATAAATTAAGAACGAATTGGAGAAGAAATAGAAGTATGTTAAATACTAATAAATAACTTCGAGTATGAAAAGAAAGGGGTTTGAATAAACAACAATTAACGAATTGTAAAATTGTGTGATATTAAATTAAATGAACAAAGAATTATTTTAAACTTAAAACTTTATATTTATTTAAAGAATAAGAAGTAAATTGAG
Organism: Allium cepa; assembly: GCA_030765085.1. Taxonomy (NCBI): domain Eukaryota; kingdom Viridiplantae; phylum Streptophyta; class Magnoliopsida; order Asparagales; family Amaryllidaceae; genus Allium; species Allium cepa. The sequence continues at coordinate 435,992,130 of CM060944.1, forward strand.
AAATCTAGATTGATATTTCAATCAAAAGTATTTTAAATCATAATTAAGGAATAAAATCTGAAATTAAAGGATTTTGGAGTAAATGATATAAATTGAAAATCAATTTGGAAATTGATTTAAATGTTTGAAATTGGATATTTGGAAGAATAAATTCAAGGTGGAAATTTATTAAAGGAATGATAAAAATTGTTTAAAAATAAATAGTGATTTATTTTTAAAGGTCGTGAAGAGAAGTATATTTCTCTGGATAGCCAAGTACGTTTTCAAAGTAAGTTTTAAAATAAAATAAAGGTTTTAATGTTGCTTTACAAAGTACGTTCTTGGAAATTTATTATTTTTAAATGTTTAAATTCTAGAGTAAATATTTATTCAAATATATTACCGTGGTAATAATTTATAAAGAGTGACTTAGTAATTCTGTTTTAAAGATGAAAACCTAGTTTATTTTATAAAGTAACCTTATTTTCAAATATTCATATAGTATATATTTTTAATCAATTAATGAAGTAGTTTAAATGTAAATATTTTAAAGTAAATTCTAAAGTAAGTAATTTGTTAATCTATTATCGTAATAATTATTTTAAGAATGATTTAGTACTTTGTTTAAAGAAGAAAATCTAGTTATATTTATAAAGTAAACTTATTTTGATTGTTCTAAAGTATTATTTTAAATCAAGTACTAAAGTAAAATTTTCAAAGTTAAATATTAAACATACTTTACAATTAAAGTGTTTTGAAATTATTTTAAAAATCTAAAATCTTGTGCTTGATGATTCTAGTGAAAATAGAAATATTTGGAATTTATTCCAAGGAAGGAAGATTGTTTTGAAAACTCTTTTCAAAAGGGTTTGAAAAGTGGGAATATATCTTGTGAAGATATTTTTGGGATTAATAAATAATTTGGGAAATTATTTATTGTTGGATGGTTGTTTGTGAATATTAATTGATAGTTAAATAACCGACTATCAATATTAGCCAAATGCGTTGATCGTTTCGAAGAGACCGGGATAGAGATTTATTTCTCGAAAACCACTTCGATCCGGTTTGTACGTTTTCATGAAAAACGATTTTGGATTCAAAGATGGAGCAGTGAAGTGCAAGGGATAGTCGCTACTAATCCTGAGGATATTTCCAAAATGGATGTAGTAGGAATAGTGCCTTCGGTTCCGTTCGAACCCGGGACGGACTTGTATGGATGAATGCTTGCGAAACATCGTCAGGTGGACGATGGGCATTCTAAGGGATATATTCTAAAAAGGTAACGCTTAGCCTCAAGCCTCATCAAATGGGAATGGCTGAAAATTAGGGGTTATGCAGCAAGGCTTCGTGGGTAGCCCCCACTGGAGGGTGAGGTCATCCCTGTCTAGATGTCCCTTTACTTCGGCTTAGTGGGCAGTTGCTGATCCCAACCGTGGGGTGATCTTGCTCGGGACTGTCCAGTAAGGGATGGTTCCGGTCTTGTGTTGCAGGGGAGTTAGGGTGGCTCCTCGGTACGCTGATCTAGAACAGGTACTGTGACAGGTGGTACCCTAGTGCCTAGCCATTAGTTGGAATCCATTTTCCCTACGTGCCCGTACGGTTTTGATTGTGCCCAACTATTGCTGAAACGTGAGATGCAAGCATTTCAACTAGATTCTATTTTACTTTCTATAGACACTATTATAATATCAGAGGATTTTGATAAAAATGTTTTAGCTATCGTAAGGTAAAAACCCGACATGTTTATTTGTGGCGTGGTCTTACGAGATGCCTTTGTTTTCAAATGATTTTTGAAACTTTAATAATCAATTGGGTGTGATTTTCTCACGCTGGTATTCCAGAATGACTCGGGTGTTATTTAACTGTAATGCTCGGGTCAGACCGAGTATTATAGAATACAGGATATGATGCTGTGGAGCTCAGGAGACGAGCTGGATGTCGATACGTACTCTCGTACTTATTTATATATATATTTCCGCTGTGTTGAGTAGTTGTGTATCTAGTTGTATGCTATTGATGTTGTGTGAACTCTTATGATGTACTCTGATAATGTAATGTATAACAGATATATTTGATTTTTTTGTAAAGATTATTTATTCTTTATTATATTTTATTCCGCTGCGATGGTTAGATTCTGTTGTTGTTTTCTATCCTCTTCTTCTTAAACCCTAATGGTTTGTATTTCTGTACAACTTGAGTTGTTTTAGGTAGAATAGTGATAATCAAGGGGTACGGATTTGTGGGTCGTTACATTTCTTCTCTTCTCTTTTTCTCTCTTCTTTTATTTCTCCTGACTTTTCGTTAGCCTGTGCTATTTGCATCGTACATATGTGGTTTATTGTCGATTCAAAGGGTATCGGATTTGCGGATCGTCACAACTGGTATCAGAGCTTAGATTTTGTACATTCCTAAGCTTTAATGTGTACTCGGTATAGATAGGGACAGTAGCACCCTAGATTGAGTTTGAGTGTATTATATATATGAGCGCATATTTGTTAGTGATATAAAATGTTTTATATTGTGTTTACTTATCCGTTGATCTGTTTGTAATTTCTGGTCGGTATGTGGGACGTCATGTTATCGATAGGGATTTCTAAACACTTAAACGAGGCAAGTCGACATAGTATTATTTTAAATTGGGTAAATGAAATAATTTTACCTCTATTATATTTTATATATAAAGGAAATAATATTTCAGAAATATTAAAGTGTATGTAAATTGATTGTTTGGTTGTATGAAAATGTAAATATATATAAGTTAATAAAAGATGTTTGAATAATCTAAATAAAAACAATAATTGTGAAAGAATAAATTGTATAGGCAAATGAATTATAAAGTATGGAATTATAATTAATATGATTTACTATGTGAAATAACCTTATATATGAGAAATGAAACTACATTAATATATTTATAAATATAGTTATAAATAAAAATAGATTTAAACTAAGAATTTGAAAATTGGAATCTCGTTGATTTTGAAAGTTGTTTTCCAAAATTTAAAGAGGTAATATTGTTACAAATCTAAATAAAAACAAATAATTTGGAATGAATCTTATATAAGAAAAGTGAAATAGTGAAATTATAAAATGTGATTATAAATAATAAAAAGAATTTTTAAAAGAATATAAAGCACTGAATTCACTACTGTTGCTGGGAAATAATAAGGTTGATGACTGCAGCACCATCAGTATCATTTTCGAGTTTCTGTGTGATTGATTTGCTACCAATAGTAAATTGAAAAATTGAAGTTTTGTTGTGATAAACAAATTTGATCTAAAATCCAAGTTGAAATTGATAAATATAAATAAAATGAGTTTTGGATTTATAATATGAAATAAAAGAAATTTTAACTTGGGTGAAGTTAAAGAAATTTGAGTTAGCATAATAAATATATGATTTGAAATTTAACTGAAGGAAGGTTAAATAAATTGAATTGGATTTCAGCTAGATTAAATAAGCTATTGAAATGGAAATTAAGCGTAAGTTGTAAGTGATATTATAATATGAATTTGGAAGTTTGAATAAATAAGTTGTATAACTTATAAAATGAGAAAAATGTATAATTGTTAAAATGGTTAAACAATATTGTTAAGCAAAACAAAACATGAATTTGAATATTTGTATGAAATTTGACTTAAGTAAAAGTAAAAAAAATAGAATTTGAATTAAATTAGAAATAAACTTAAGTTGTATAGTGAAAGTGAATGCAAGTGAGAATGAAATGTTATGAAATCAAATAAAACTTAAGTAATGTTGAATCAACTTGATTTTGATTAATAAAATGAATATGCAAAGTAAAGTTGATAATAAAAGTTAATGGGATGGAGTAGTTAAATGAATCTGTAAATAATTGAATGAAAGTCAATTAGATATAAACTAAGTGGAATTAAATATGTTAAACCAAATTGAATGCAAACGAAGTAAATTAAACTAATTAGGTTATGATTGGATACGCATTGGTTATTAGATGGATGTTAGTTGATTGAACAAAAATTCACATGAAATTGAATTAGTGAAATTGAAAGCTAAGCAAATGAATTCAAATTAATACTAAGTGAATCTATATTGAATTTGATTTGAATTGGGAGTGAACCAACTTAACTGTGAATTAGTGAATGTAAACTAATTGAATTTGAACAAATAAATATTAGTAATGTCAATGTTAATGAATCAAATATGATTAAATTGAAAACTAATTCAATGAATATTAATGAGAAGTGAATGTATATCGATTTGGTATGGATTGATTGGATAGATATTGTTTTGTTGGATGTTAGTTGGATAATAGTTGTTTGATGGTTGGATTTGTTGATTTTGTTGCATTTGCCATATTGGCATGTATAGTTGTTGCATTGGTATATGTTGTATATTGATATAACTTCCTATATACATGTTTCTCATCTGTTTGTTGAGTATTTAGTAGGTGTGGATGGCATATGCTTCGCATTTGGAGCTCGCATTCACGTTATATTAACCGTATATGCTCGCTAATAATATATAAGGTACATATCTCGGATTACATATCGTACTTTTACACTTTTTTCCCTACGGGTTGCCTCATCCTTGAAGATGAGATGTATATTTGTGATATATATATATATATGTTGTGATCTTACTACGATCGAACCGCGCAAAGGAGACGCTGGCGAAATTTTTTGAAAATATAAGGTGTTAGAAATTTTTGGAGAAAATTGAGAAATTTTTTGATAACTATAATTTTGATATTGAGTTAAAGGTTAAATGATATTAGTTGGTTTTGAAAAGATAACTATAAATGGATTTGAAAACTCAGAAAAATTGTTATAAGAAGTTTAACTAAATGATTTTGGGAAAAGTTAAAAGATTTAAACTGTTGATATCTAGTTTGAATGATTTGTTTTGAAAAGTTGATGGATTTTGTAACTTTTTCTTACTTGGTAATTTCGAGGACGAAATTCTTTTAAGTAGGGGAGAATATAACGATTCAGAATTTTAGTCATTTGAAATTCGTATATTTAATTGATCTTAAATATTCTAAAGTTAATTTTATAAGCTGGATAACGTAAATTTTGAATATAAGGATTTAATTGCATAATTAAATCGATAATTTAATATTTGAAATTGCTGAAATAATTGGAATTTGAATTTAATGTGAATAAAAAAGATTTATAAAGTTGAATTAAATTCTATTTGAATTAGAGTGATGTTGGTGAACTTTTAAAATTGAATTAAAAGTTGAATAACAGAAATTGAATATTTTAATATTTAATTAACGTGTAAATATAACCATCTTTGATACAGTCTTGGATTTTGATGAAACTAGTTTCATTGGAACGGTAATGTTATACTATTATGGGATTTCAAATTTTGTGTCAATTGGATTTATGGTTTGTCTGTGACAAACTAAAACGCGTAGAAATTTGTTTAAGTAAATTTTAAATTTAAATAAGTTGATTCGAAAACCTATCTTACAAATACGATCGAATTGGCTCCCGATATATATTCCATTTTGTTTGGAATAGGGGTAAAATATTATAAACGCCGGGCGGCATGCTTCATTGTGAGTTCGATAAATTTGGCGATGAATATTGTGTGTAAATTTTCTATATAAGGCCACGTTTTCTTCACAATTGCCAAAACCCTAAAGAATCTAGGGCAGGCTGCCACGTTCATTCCAATAGCCAGAAATGCACGATTTTCTTCCCACAATACTCTTAATCCATAAACAATTACAAAAATATTTCAACTACAAAATGATAGACCGTGTCGAGACTTTTGAATCCATACGGCGTTGATGGGTTTTTAAGCTATGGATCGATGATAATATGGTCACGTTCGACCGACATTCACACACATTTTTCGAGCTGCATAGGGGGCCGAGTTCATCGGCGGTCACGGCGCAGGTGGAGCTCGAGAAGGGCTATACGATGGTGGTTCCTGATCAACATTTCTACGTTCGTGGAGGAGTAAAAAAAATTGAAGGCAAGGGCGTATTTGGGTTCGGTCGCGTGATGCCAGGGAACGAATGGAAGAAGATGAATTCACGACCCGATTTAAAAAGGTTACAAAATAAATAAATGAAATGTGTAAAATTATATTATATAATTTGTACAAACTTTAAATTTTCATAACTTCTTCATATAAGGTACGTTTTTGACGAAACAAGTTCCGTTGAGTCCATATTGACGAGCATTACATTTTAGAGATGGTTTGGAGTTGATTGTAGCTAGTGTAAGTTCTGAGTAAAATTAAACGCCTGTTTAATTTTATTCGGAATAAAACACTGCAACTACTGTTAGAACAAATGCAATACAACTCATTCTTTCTGACTCACTGATATTTTTGTATAAGTGAGAATAAATTTATTCTATGTTGATTGATGATTTTTTGTATGATATATGATATATTATATATATTGATTAATGTTTGGATATATTCCTGCCTATTGAAGCAGATGAGACCCTATACGTTTCCGTGTATGAGCGGATGACCTTTTGTACGCGCGTCTGCCTCGAAGTGGACATTGTACATATATTTCTAATATGCATATTTGCTGCAGGTGATAGATTGGAGGGATCCAACTGGATTCCTCACCAGTATTGGTTTTAATTATAGATATTGATATATACGTTTTTATCATATGATATATGATGTTTTGGATGCCAAGATTGATATGATTGATTTATTTAGTGTTGTTGCAGCATTGGGCCTATTTTGGTAATTTAAAAATGTTTAAGTGGTGATTTCGAATTAAAAAGGATTTTAAAGTGATTTTAAAAATAGTTGTTTTATCAAATTTTGAATTGTTAAGGAATGGATTTATTTTGAATTAATAGAAGTTATAATTTTTATTGTCATAAAATTTAAGATTTTTGGAAATATAATTGAAATGTGATTTTTAAAATATGGAGTTAACAATTTTATAAAATAGTTTAAATTGAGATTTTAATTTATTATAAATGGTTTATATATAAGATTTATAAAATTGAATTTTTATAAATCGAAATGATGGGATTGTAAAGGAGTTTTGTAAGTATTAACATGAAGTATAAATGGATTTTATGAGTGAATAAGATTTATAATTTGTGAAGTTATAAAAAGAATGATTTTGGAAATAAAGAGATTTATAAGTAATTAACTTATAAATTGGATTTTGGCATGTAAATGGGATATAAATGGAATTGATAAAGGAATTTTGTATATTGAAGTTTTTATAAAATATAAATGTGAATCTATAAACATTGTTTTATAAATCCAAAATCAATTGAGTTTGATAAGTTAAATAATAATGGAAGTTTATTAAAGGAATTTCATCCATGATTTTGGACAGTGGATAATCCTTTAACAAAATGTGCAATAGTAAAGAATTAGGAAAATGAATTATATCCATGATTTTGGACAGTGGATAATCCTTTAATTATATATATATATATATATATATATATATATATATATATGAGTAATGAATTTGGATTAAAGGAGATATATCCACGATTTTGGACAGTAGATAATCCTTTAATTAAATATGTAGAAGTGTTGAATTTGGTTAGAGAATTATATCCACGATTTTGGACAGTGGATAATTCTTTAATTAAATGTGTAAAAGCTTTAATTTGGTAAACGATTTATATTCACGATTTTGGACGGTGAATAATCTTTGAAGTAAAATAAATGTTTTGGGAAGTGATCTTTTAAATGGAGTTAAATGATTTAAAGATGTTTTAAAATATGTTAAGTTTCGAAACCATAGATTTCAACATTCATTGTTGAAATAGACGTTTCCGAGAAATAAGGAAGTGATGGACCATAACACTGTTGTTATAATAAATGGGTTTCGAAAGAAAATGTTTTGTATAGCATATGGGATTTATATATCTATCTAATTTTCGAATCCCTATACTAGTGATTTTGGGTCGTTGTAACGATGTTTTATGCAACATTCGTTTTGACCCAAATAAATATGTTAAGAGAATATTTACCTTAAAGAATAAAGTAAATACTTAATTGTGATTTAAGTATATGGAATATTTTCTAAGTGTTGAAAATAAATTGATTTGTGAATTACTTATTATTAAATAAGTATATAGAAATGTTTTCCAATATAGAAAGTCGAAATGGTTGTGAGAATATATCTTTTTAAAGATAATTTGAAGTGAATATTTGGCAAATGGTTTAATTAATAAAAGATTAATTAAAAGGGCCTAGTGATTGCTTATAGTGATAAATATTAGGTTGTTTGCTTTGATACTTAAATAACCGACTATCAAAATTTGTCCATTTTAGTTCTTCGACTTGATGTGGGAACTATTTAGTCGTACACTTAGTACGTAGCCTTCTGTGTAGGCTTGATTATCATTTGTGTTGAGGATGTTGATTCGTATAGTATGAAGTATTACTCTAATCTATCGAGCTTCTTTCTTGGCCCGATGGATAGCAAGTTGAAAGTTGGAGACGTGATAAGTCTATGAGACTTAGTTTCCATGTGAGGTTGAGAAACGCTTTTGCGTTGTTGCTGCGAAGAGGCCGGGATTAGATTTATCTAAAAACCACTTCGGACCAACGAATATGAATTCGATTGTGCAGGTTGGTTTTGATGATATTGATATTCAGGATTTTCATATTAGGGGACTGCTTTTTTGATCGTTTGGGGTTAAAATTCCAATATACATCCAGTAGAAGTGGTCTCTTCATTATGAAATATCCAATGCAAGGACTATTCGCTACTAATCCTAGGGATTTTCTGAAAGGATGTGGTAGGAAAGTACCTTCGGTTTGTCCTGTTCCTGGACAACTTGTATGGATGTTTGTCTGACATTGCATTTCTAAAGATTACGTATACTGGTTTTTACAAACGTACATCAGTGGTGGCGGAGAAGACAACTTCTCTTAGCTTAACATCCTCCTTGAGACATACGAGCTTAAGGGTTGTAGGCCTCATCAACCGAAAATGACCAAAACAAGGTTAGATGTGGCAAGGCTAAGTGGGTCGCTCCCAAGTAGGGTATGATCATCCTCTTATAGATATATCTTTACACGCCATGACATTGTGTATCTAATTATTATGGTTTTATGCTACAGATCCCTCGGTAAAGGTCGGTAACGACCGAAGGATAATTTATTCGGTACCATCTAGTTATAGATGTGGACCAGTCTTGTGTTGGTAGAGGATCCTTTGTGATGGTCCTCGGTACATTCTTCTAGAGATGTACTGCCAAAAGGTAGTCCCTTCACCTAGTCATTTGTGTGGAAATCCAAACTCCACTACGAACCTGCCATTTTGATTGTATTATCCATTTTGGGCTATATGCTGGAATTTAATCATGTAACAATTTCACTATGATTAATATTATTTGTATACTAAACATTAGTATAATATAAGAGGATTGGATATGAAATGTTTTAGTTATCGTAAGGTAAAAACATGTTCGTGTTTATGTGTGGGCGTGTCTTACGAGATACTTTAGTTTTGAAAAAGAAAAAGTTTGGTAATTTAATAAATTTAGTTAAGTGTGTTTCTCATGCTGGTTTACCAGACTGATCCAGGCGTTCTTCCCTTTCAATGCTCGAGTCAGACCGAGTATATTTACAGGTTCAGATTTGGTGCTTTTGGAGCTTCAGTAGGAGAGCTGGAGATCTTCATTTTTGTATACACGTATCCGTTTTGATTATCCGCTACTTAGTTGTTTATATTATCGGCAATTGTGAGGACATGTGATTATAACTGTTGAACTCTGATTGATGTATGTATATACAGTTTCTGTTTTGTAATGATCATTGATATGATATTATATGTTATTCCGCTGCGATGTGAGATTCTGTAGTTCTGTTTTGTTCTATCTTCTCTCTTTCTTCTCTTCTCTTCTTCTTTTTTCTTTTCTTTCTTCTGACTTTCAGTCGGTGTGCTTTTTGGGTCAGACATGTATGGTTTATTGTCGATTCAAAGGGTATTGAATTTGCTGGTCGTCACATAACCATTTATAAAACCCCGCCCGCTTGCTCTTCTTCTTCCCAGATCGCTGCTTCTCTCATCATTTTGGTCTGCAGTCCCTTTTTTCTTTCTTTTTTCTTCTTTTTTTATATATATACAGTTTTTTTCCTTACTTCTCTTTTTTTCTTTTCCTTCTTTCTTTTTTTCTTTTTAAACCGGCCCATACCATTCGGTCCGCTTTCCCCCTTTCCTTCTCCTTCTTCCCTTTCTCATTTCCACTGCCTGTACATAAACTTGACACCGTGCATGTGCACCAACCACCGGAGCAACCATCGGTCAATTCGAGATCACCCACAAGTCGCTCCTCTCCCCCACGCTCAATCGCACACCACCCCGCCATGGTCGGGGCTCCAAATCGAAACGCGACGGAAAGGTCAAACTACTACAGTACACAATGTCGCACCTCCCCACCATAGACTGCTACCCACCAAACTTGGGGAAATGGTGTAGTTCGCCACGACGAAACCAATGGAACCACCCTCGAACCCTAACTCGGCCTAAAACAAACGCAAATTCAAACCCTAGTCCATGCTGCATGAAGTCGAGCAACCCAAACCATGGCTACATCATGCAAACGTATACCAAATCGAAATATAAACTAAATCACGATTTTCGAAACAATTGGAGAATTTTTCACCGAGTATTTGAGGATAAAGAATTTTTTGAAGTTTGATTTTTTTATTTTTTTCCACCGTATTCAATCTCCTCTGTTTTTAAAATGAAGAAGAGAGGAAGTGATTGGAGAAAAGAAAGGTGGCGTGTAGGAGCTGTGTACAGTGATATGAGGTGAAAGAAAACAAGCTGATGTGAATATGGTCAAAATCAATAAACATAAATATATATATATATATATTTAAATTTAAATCGCCTCAATTTATACAACTCAAAATCTTGAACCCCTATCGAGGCGTGCCGTTAGGCGTTCATAATCCTATACCCCCATTCTAAATGCAATGGAAAAGCTTTCGAGTCATAATTCGATCGTATGAAGAAGATAGCTTTTTGGAACCAATTATTATATTGAATTTTCGATATTAATTTCAGCGCGTTTATATTCTGTACGACCAAATGATAATTGTAGACGTTATAGAATTTGAAATCCGATTATAGTACACTATTACAGATCCAATGGAACTGGTTTCGTCGAATTCCGAGACTGTGCCCCGGATGGCTATTTATATACGTTAATTCAAACGATATATTTTTTAAATTGAACAAATCATTTTTAAATTCAATTTAATTTTTTTTATTATCTTCATTACTATTAATGTAAATTTTATAAACCTTTAAATTATTTTTAACAAGCTTAAAACTAAGGATTCACTGTTTTAACCAATTTTCAATTATTAAATTCAATAATTAAATTATTCAATAAATCTTTATATTGAAATTTGAGTTAAAAATTAACTTTTAAATATTTAAAATCGATCAAATATTTCAATTTCAAATAACCAAAAATTTGGGCCATTACATTCCTTACCCGTTAAAAGAATTTCATCCCCGAAATTGCTAGGTAAGAAGAATAGCCCAAAACCTATTAACTATTTTCCCAACCCAAACAGTCTAAACAACCTTTCAAAAACAATTTTATTGAAATCACGTTATTACTTTTACTAATTTTCCAAATCCATTCGTAGATTCCAAACAATATTATTTACTTAACCATTTCAAGTTATAATCCAAAATCAAATTCCAGTTACTAAAAATTTTTTCTTTAAAAATTTCCGACTCCTTAAATTTTCGAAAAATTTCGCCAGCACCTCCTTTGCGCAGCTAGATCCAAACAACTACAAAATGCTTCTACGAGCTCAAATCATCAAAGAAAACAAAAGCCAAGTGGCTCAATCATAAAATCATCAATTTCAAACATAATTTAAACACATACCTTTATGTCGGACAATCAAATTTTACTTCTGAAATCGAAGACATCAATTTAGCTTTTGCGTTTAAATAACTGCACCTTACTTACCCATAATACCCAATCATATAATTCAAAATAATTTTATTCAGCATTTTCAAATTTCCATCCTTTACTTCACCAAAACTCGAACGATGTACATATATAATTCGTATGCAATATCCACTCAGATCGCTCACTCGATCACACAATTTCACTTCTGAACTAGTATCGTTCACATGACTCTCTAGTGCGAACTCAGATCTGGTTTCTTAATCAGAAATTGTCATTCTCCTTGCATAGCCATGTACTATGATAGAGAATTTTAGAATCAATCAAAAATCCATATCCAGTGTTCGCCGTCGAGAATCGAGTGAAAAATTCTAACTCGGATCGATATAAATTATCTCAAAATTCTATCCTTGAATTCGAATCAAATCATTATTGGATTAAAATAGTATACGTACAACTTACGTATTTATTTTCATTGATTCTTAGCTATATCAATTTCTTTTATTCACATTTTCCATTTACACTCACTTATCCACAATTATCATTCATACTTATAATTTACATTCACTTAATGTATCCTTTTAATATCAATTTCACTTAAGAATTTCACCATCAATTTTCTTAAGTCTATTATAAACATTTTATACAACTTTTATTACCACTTTACAACCAAATTACTTACCCATTTAAATCAAATCAATTTTCCAATTTCACATTTGATTATTATCAATCAATATTCCGAACCTTATTCAATTAACTAATTATTTTAATTAGTTCCATCCAATAATTCATTCCAAATCTCAATCAATTCCATTTCCCAGAATTCATTTTATTTAGTCTACTTAGGCTAAATTTTCAAAATTTAATTTATTTAACTTAATTCAAGTTAAATTCCATTCCATAATTAAATTTCAAATTTTATTAGTTATCAAACTTATTTTATATTCCATTCAGTAATTTCTTCCAATTTTACTTTACTAATTTATTCTATTATCACACTCACTTCCATTTAACTTTTCTTAAGTTAAATTTTATTCTCCGTTTTCACATTCAATTTTGCTTTACAAATTTTATAAGTTCAATCTTATTCTCCTATTTCCAATAAACGTGGAAGCCAAAGTCCTAAACTTTAAACATTTTTGGTTCTAAGTATTTCAAATCATTTTAGAATCTCACACACACACACTCTCTAGTGCGAACCCGTGCTACGCACACGGTTTTATAAAAATAATATTATTAACACAATTAATTAGTCTGTGATACTCTCCAATGGTGATTCTAAACAGAATTAAAAAAATTGTCAATTAATAAATATATAATGGGTTTTACATTGGAAACTTAGCATTAAATGAACTTCAAATATTAATATATTGAGATGTTACTAAACCAATATTAGTTAAAAAAGTAAAGAGGAAAATCTTAATTTCAACGATGATGATGGTACAAAAGAACCACAATTTCTTATCGAATAAAGCGACGATTGATCGATAATTATTTTGCATTGAAAATGAAACATTGATTCTGGTCGGTTTAGTAAATAGTCAATTTAGATAGCATGTTAAAAAAGAAATCGAAGTAAAAGTTAAATAGGAAGAATGAGCATTAAATCTAATGGACATATGCATAAATGTAATCAAATTTGAAAATGAGTTTTAGTTGAATGGTGCACTGCCTTATCTTTGATCCATTGCTTCATTAGTGAAGCATTTTGTAGAAGTACATAAATTATTTATATTAAGTAAATTACTCCATTAGAAGCCCGTTCAAGTAGCTTGTGCAATTGTAATTACATCTAATATATTCTTAAACGCTGGTTCATTTCATAATTTCAAGAATAATAACGGTTCCAAGCATTAATTTATATATCATCTGAAAACAACGGACATATTTTAGTGGTATTGTCGTCACAATTATGGTTTGGAACACATTCAAGCAAATAAGTTACAATTCCTCACCATCTTCAACTGCCAGAACATCTTAATAATCAACTCTTTAGTGCAAATATAAACAAATATTACTAATTGATGAAGCAACTTGTGACGACCCGACTTTCCACTCCCGGAAAATCGCATCATCTTTAAGAAAGAAAGGGATAGAAAAGAGAAAAGATAGAGAAGAAGAAAGAAACGACACATCAGAATCTAAACAGCGAAATGAATAAATTATATTAATCACTTAATACTTTACATAGTATCATATACATCAGAGTTACACAGCATAATCAACTCATACTAGACAGTTATAAACACCTGTCTAGTTATACAACTCAATACAACTCAAAAACATCATCTCAGAGAAAACACAGCGGAATATTCTATAGCTATACGCAGAAGCCTCCTGCTCCATTGCTCCTCCACAATTCGTCAAAGCCAACTTAGAAACCTAACCTGAATCCCTTGGCTACTCGTAAAAATTTGAGTACCCAAGAGTTTAAGAAAACAGAATAAACTCCGGGTCAGACATGGGTCTGGTGTGAGTAAACGGTTAAAGTTGCTTAACTTTAAAAACCTTTTGAAAAGAAAGGTATCACGTAAGACTTCCCACACATAAACATGGAAAAGTTTTTACCTTACGCTAACCAAACATTTGATAGGAAATCCGATGATATTATAATAGTGTCTAGGGTTTTCAAATAAATAAGAAATAGCCGAAATTGTTACATGATTAAATTCCAGCTACTAGCCACAAAAGTGGGTAATACAATCAAAACCGTTGGCACTTATTGGATTTTGGATTCCATACAATGGCAGGGCTACTGGGGTACCGCCCGTCACAGTACGTGGCCTAGATCACCGTACCGAGGATTACTCCCTTCATCCCCTGCAACACAAAGCCGGACCCGTTCCTTACTGAACAGTTCCGAATAAGACAACCCCGACGGTTGTAGCTATTCAACCGTCCCACACAGCCGAAATAAAAGGGACTCTAGACAGGGGTAAATCTTACTCTCAAGTGGGGGCTACCCACGAAGCTTTGGCGCACCTCCCCTGTTTTAGCCATTCCCGGTTGATGAGGCTTGAGGTTACGATTACCTTTATAGGACATATAACTTAGAATGCTCATCGTCCACCTGACGATGTGCTGAAAGCATTCAATCCATACAAGTTCGTTCCGGGTTCGAACGAAACCGAAGGCATTATCTCGTTACACTCATTTTGGAATCACCCTCAGAGTTAACGACAATAACCCTTGTACTCTAATTCGCCATCTCGAACCTATAAGTACTATTCCGTCAAACTCATTACGGAATCACCCACAGAGTTATATTGACTTATAGTTCTTACACCTCGAGTCTTCACTCGCTCCACTTGGATTAACGACCTAACGTTTAATTGGAATCGATGTGGTTTTCGGATATCCAAATATGGAAATCCGATCCCGGTCTCATCGAAATCCAAAGCGTGTCTTTTAAGTCCAAGTTGTTTTAAAGGTTTTTAAAACAATTAAATTCAACTATCTATATATACACAGAATAGATAATTCACAGGCCACAATTGATAATCAACATCATCAAATAACAGGTAATCCACATTACCAATATCATAATAGATAATCCATATATCAACATCCAAATTGATAATCACAATTCAACCAAGCATTCCTATCACACAACCATACTTATCTCATTACTGAGATCACACAGCATTCAAGACAATAAATGTCATCCATTCATACATAAGCAATGATTAACTCAAACCATAACATAATTAATTTAAAATGAATTAAATTAACTATCTCTAATTAATTTAAAGTGAATTAAATTAATTACCTAATCACTTAATTAATTTTAAATTAATTAAATTAATTACCTTTATCACAATATCTTGCTTAAATAAACATTAGTTAAACCAATTACTAATCACCACCCTAAATAATCAACCATGAGTAATCAACTCCAAATTAAATAACTAATCCTTAATTATTCTCATTAATCATATCAATTAATGAACCTTAATTAATCATACTTAGATTAATTGCTTTTAATTAATCAACTTAAATACAGTAATTAATTATTCTTAATTACTTCTTAATTACCTTTAATTACTTTATAAATTCATTGATTTATTACACCAAGTAATAAACCTTTAATTACTTCAACAAGTAATTACCCATTAAAAATTACTTCCCACATCAGTAATTACCTTATCTCAATTACTTTTATAATTCATCAATTACTTATCCTTAAGTAATTAGCCTTACCCAAAACTTATTAAGTAAACATACTAAATCTTTAAATCAAGTAACCATATTTAATTAGTAAATAAATTAACTTACTTGATTCCACTCATCTCATAAAATAAATTTGAGAAATTCATCCTCAATTACTCATTAACCCAAATTAATCTTCAATTATCAGATTAATTATCTCCAACTATTAATTAATAAACCTTAATTATTAATCAAAAGTAATTAATCACTAATTACTTTTATAATTAATTAATTAAACTTAATTATCTAATTAATTAACTCTTAATCATTAATTAATAAACTTAATTATTAATTAATAATCTTAATTACAAATTAATTAATTCATAATTAAAATTAATTAATTCTTAATTACAATTAATTAACCTAATAAAACAGTTAATTAATTCTTAATTAACTTTCATTATAAATTAATAACCTTTAATTATTAATTAAGGAAACCATTTAAAACTTTAATAAAACCTTTATTAATTAATTACTATTTTAATTAACTCTTAATTACTTAGTTAATAAGTAATTATAATTTAATTAATCATTAATCATTAATCATCAATAAATCTTCATTTAATTAATAGTTAATTAAATAATTAATTATACTTAATTAATCACTTAATTAACCCCTTTTTAAAATAATAATTAAATTATTTAATTAACTTAAATTTCTTGAATTAACTAACTAATTACACCCTATTAATACTTAATTATTATTTAGGATAAAATAATTATCTTAAATAAATCTTAGAAATCTTTATTTAACTTAATTCATAAATTAAATTATAAAGAAGTCATTAATTACCTCTATTAATTAACAATTCTAATTCCAAATAAATTATCTTAATCTTCATTTGTTAATTAATAAATCATTTCCACAAATTAGTTTAAAACTTTACTTAATATTCTCTTTAATATTCCAAAATAAGATTTGAAATAATGTTAAGATTTAACTTTAAGATACTTAATCATTATACAAGTTTATTTATAAAACAATTCAATTTCAAATCAAATACTTTAAATTTAACTTAAAATTTTATTGAAGTTTAAAACTTATTTTATTTAAATTTGAAATATTTGTCATCACTTTAATTTGGGTTCAACCCTTACTGGAACCTACGAAACAAAGCACAAAGATTTTAAATCTTTAAAACTGTTTTACTCTAAAACTCAAAACTGTTCAACTTAACAGTTTAGCACAGCACAGCACATCAATACCCAGATCACACGAGTACAAACCCGAGCCACGACCAAAAATGCACGAGTTTTTCCCGAGTCTCCTCCCTTATAACCTGAACTCAATTCCAGTAACACAAAACAAAATCAAACCCAAATACAACCCTGACACCATCAAGTCGCCGTGCACCTTGCACCATCGCCAGACCCTCTCTGGTCATCACCGAACCCACCGCCGAGTCACTCCACCACCCTACAAGCCTCCACGACTCACCAAAACTCAAAATCTTCCCTTAATCAAAATCGAGCCTGTAAGAAGTACTGAATCCCTAAAACCCCACCAGAAAATCCCAACACGAAACGCCTCCGATCAACTACAACGGCCACCACTACGTCCATGGTTCCCTGACCCATCACACTATCCTCTTCCAGAATCATATCAAGCTCGATGCAGTAGGGATGATGCAGTGATCGATTTAAAATATCATTCAAAAACTAGGTTTAAATCAAATCCCTATCAAAATCAATCTCCAAAATGATTTAAAAATCTTTCTGCTATTTTTTCTATACACTCTGATGAATCACCTAACTTCTTGAAGAATCTCAAGTATTCCAGTTAAAAAGATCACCAGTTACAGACCAAAGTCCAATTTGCAGGAAAAACCCAAATTCATACTTTGAATAGTTTTAAAATTTTTGAATTTCCACTCAAAATTCATAATTAACAATGGCATTCTCAATTATATAGTTATTACATCAAATTTCAATACTTGATTTCACACTTTGATATTTATTTGTTCCAGTACTATTGTTTCCAGAGAAATTTACAAAACAAGAACTTAGCTTAATTTCTTTGTTCTTAGTTTATACTAATCTAACTTAATATGCTTGAATAAAATTTCTTACTGTTGTTTGATTAAAATATAACTTGAAGATTTGGTTTTAATTCAAACTTCAGAGTAGGAAAGAAATCACATACATAGTTTCAAATATAACAGACCATTGCATAATTATGACTACAGGGAAATTCTGCTATGCATATAAAATAAACACCATTCAAAACCATGCAACAACAGAAAATTACCAAAAATTTTAATAAAAAGTTTACTCACTTTAATTATGAAGTGCAGAGCCTCATGAAGAAGA
This sequence comes from Allium cepa, assembly GCA_030765085.1. Classification (NCBI taxonomy): domain Eukaryota; kingdom Viridiplantae; phylum Streptophyta; class Magnoliopsida; order Asparagales; family Amaryllidaceae; genus Allium; species Allium cepa. The sequence continues at coordinate 436,010,508 of CM060944.1, forward strand.
GCAGGAAATTGCAGAAATTTTGAAGATGACAGGAACATGAAGTTTTGCAAAAGACTTGAACTTGAAGCCTTATTGAAACAAAGAAACCCTCAGATATTCTTCAACAAATTTGCTTTCAGGTAATACTTTGACCCAGATTCATACTTGCATGTACTTGAATATTTGGTGCAGACACTTAAGTTTGAAGCTTTTTAAAACTGAAACTTTGCATGCATTTGAATATTTGAGGAATTTAAATGCAGATCTCAATTTATAGCTTGCATGCATTTGAAAATATGAGGCAGGCTACTTGAGTTTTGAGGAGTGTATTTATTTTGAAAATAAACTGCAGATGTGCAGTTTGATCTGCACTTCAACAAGAATTACAGGCTTTTTTAATCAGAGAGTAAATGTTTCAGGTATTGCTCACATAAATGTTTTGAGCATTGATTTGAAACAATATTTACATGCATTTCTAAATTGAGACAGATATAGGAAAATGCATTGGTCACAGCATGGTTTGAAGAAGGCTTTGCAATTGAAAGGTTACAGGTTTTGATTTCTGAAAGTGTTTGAGTTGAGGAGTGTTTTCAGGATTTATTTGAGTATTTTCTGGTTTTGGGAAGTAGAAGTGAAGATGCATGATGGATTTAGTTTTCTTTTAGACATGAACAAAGATTTGAGAGGAAAAGAAAATGAAAGGAAAGAATGTTGGTTTATATAATGTTAATTTCAGATTTTATAAATTAAAAAGAAATTTAAAACAAAATGGACACATGTCTCTTTACTTAACACTTGTTATATTAATGTTTTAGAAACTTAACACATGTCAAATTTAGTTTGTTTTAATTTTAAAAGAAATTTAAAAACCCATTTAAATAAATCTCCTAATTACTAATATGCTTTTCAATTTTCTAAGAAATGTTTTTCTTATTAAATATCAAATAAACACATACTTATATATATATAAATGTATGCTAATTTATAAGTACAATTTTTGAAAAGAACATAAAGTAAAAATCAACCAAAGTTTAAATAAAGCTATATACAATATTTCAACTTACTTTAAAATATTATTTCAAAAGCCTTTCATTTATTTTTATAAAATAAATACAAATCAAATTTATATAGAACAAATCTTATTTTAAATTAAAAACATTATCTATATATTTTAAACCAAACCATATTATTATTTTCTATTTTAAGATGCATGTATCTTTGAATTCAAATTTATATTCATCTCAAAGTCAAAGTTTTAAAAAACCAAATCTAAAATAAATTTAAATGAATAGAAACAACTATTTTAAAATAAGCACATTATTTTCAAATAATAAATCCTATTTTTAAATCAATTTAAAATACACAAATCTAAATATACAAATTTAAATGTATTTAAACATACTTATAAATTTTGAAAACAAATACCAAATTAAAATTTATTTACACAAATAAAATAATTAATCTTATTACAAAACCAATTTATAATCAAAAATTAAAATTTTACTTAGTTAATTATTTTTGAAAATAACAATTTATTAATTCAAACAATTTTAAATTAAGAGATTACCAGCATTTTAAACTCCTAGAAATTCCGGGATATTACACAACTACCTTAAATCGCGACTCATCTCTGCCGACTCATCCCAGATCACTCCACCCTAAGTCGCACGCGACTCATCCCCAGAGCCCCCTCACGCGACTCATCACCACAACTCACCCCTCACGAGACATCAACTCCAAACCCAACTCCTCCACGACTCATAAATTGTCACGAGTCAGCAACTCAATTCGACTCATCACATCCCATCCACGACTCATCACCCAGGCCGACATACGACTCATTCCATCCTTCAACCACAACGACTCACAACGATTTCCCACCACATGCCAAAACCCTAAGTCGCAACTTCCTACCTCAGTACTGCGCGCGAAGATAAGTCGCGAACGACATAAATTTGAGTCGCGAAGCGACTTAGCGTTGTTTGGGGAGATAGTAAGTCGCGAACGACTTAATTATAAGTCGCAAGATAGTAGCCGAGACATGCTTGAGTCGCTGAAATCTCCTTGAACCGCTACCGAGCTATATTAAGTCGCTGCCGAGAATGTTGAGTCGCTGAAGCTTGGCCGAGTCACCCTATAAGTCGTTGTTGTTTTGAGTCGTTACCGAATGTTAGCAAATCGTTTGTGTTGTAATTCTTTTCCGTTGTGTGTGAGTTGTAAGCCTATAAATAGGCGAGTTGTGTCATTTGTAAAGGTTGTTGAATATTGAATAAAATTTCCTTTTGTTAGCTTTGTGCTTACATACAATTGGTAGTTGAGTGTGATCTCCTATCTCCTCTTTCGGTTAATCGAGTGCGCTCGATTCAACGATTGAAGAAGCCGATTCACGGAATCTAGTGCGCTAGATCAACGTGCGAAGAATCGTAGATCTTTAAACGCGGTATAGTGCGCTATCAACGCGTTTGAGATAGCTAGAGTTCGGTATCTTTGGATCAGCGAACTTGGGCATTTCGGTATCATCAACTCACCGATTGCTACATTTCATCGATTGAAGTTTATTTTGAATAATCCGCTGCGTCATTATTGGTATCAGAGCCGTACTTAGCCAATCATAGCTAAGTTGATTCTTGGAGCCAAGTTTTTGAAGTTTGAAGTTGTTCATCGTGTTTATATTGGAGTTGCAACAAGTTTGGGGTTTGTGATCCATAATCTCTTGGATCAAAGTGTGGGAAAGGTGTTGAAGTTCGAAGCAAGCTTGAAGCCGTACTAGTTGATTTGAATTGTAGTTTTGGAGTTGTTTTGTTTGAAGATTGTTGAAGTCAAAATTGTTGAAGTTTGATTTGTTGAAGTTTGGAGAAGTTCAATCATGCCACTGAGACGAGCTCAACGCCATCGCAACATTAATGCCTTGTATGGAAGAGAAGAGGCCGATGAAATGGAGCAACGAATCCACGAGAGCTTTACTGAAAAGTTGAATGAAGGAATTGGTCGATTAGAGAGAATGATGCTTGAAATGAATCAAAGTAGAAGAAGAATTTCACCTGAATCGAGCCATGGAAGAAGTAGAACTTCGATACATTCAGATCGGGAGAGAACAGAAGATCATAGAAGTGTTGATAATCGTGATAGGAATGTTGATCGAAGGAGTAGTGATAGAGATGTTGGAGGTCGTGATCGACAACGATATACTTCAGATTTTGATGAGGAATTTGTTGGTGACAGAGGGAGTATGCATCGAGATCGAGAACAAACACGACGTCAGAATCGAGATATAGATGATGATCGTCGATGGGAATCGGGAATGAAGATGGAGATTCCGGAGTTTAAAGGTGGGATGGTAGCTGAGGAATTTTTAGATTGGTTGTCTAACGTGGAGGAGATATTTGATTTCAAGGAGGTTCCGGAGAATCGAAGGGTAAAGTTAGTTGCTACAAGGCTGAGGGGGAGAGCTTTGGCGTGGTGGCAACAAACTAAACTTACCAGGGAGAGAATGGGGAAGTCAAAGATAGAATCGTGGAATAAGATGAAGAAGTTGATGAGATCTACTTTCTTACCTTACAACTATCAATCACTTATGTACCAGAGGTTGCAGAATCTGAGGCAAGGGACAAAGTCTGTTGGTGATTATGCTGATGAATTTTACCAACTCATTGCCAGGAACGATATTATGGAGACTGAAGAACAGTTAACTGCTAGATTTATTGGAGGTTTGAGAATGCAGATCCAGGATATGGTTAATATGTTTGATCCTAGATCAGTTGCAGAAGCACATCAGAAAGCGTTAGCTTGGGAGAAACAAGGAAGGCGTGGAGGTGGTGTGTTTACTAATTCTAATAATCTAGTGAAGGGTGTTGGCGGAAGTTCAAATGTTCCTAAACCAGTTACCAAGCCAGTGGTGAAGGAGGCTGAGAAAGCAAAGGCTAGTAGTGTTTTCAAATGTTATAATTGCCAGGAGTTGGGTCACAAAAGCAACGAATGTCCAAAGCCGAAGAAGAGAACCATGGTTGCAGAGGTTGAGGCAGATGATGGTGAGGAGGCAGAATGTTCAAATACACCTTATGTTGAGGAGGAAGAAGAAGTGTCGGGTGATGAAGGTTGTAATCTTATGATGAGGAGAAGTTGTTTGACACCAAAGCAAGAGGAGGATTGTAGTTGGCTAAGAAGCAATATTTTTCAATCGACATGTACTATTCTGGGGAAAGTTTGCAAGTTCGTTATTGATGCAGGAAGTTGTGATAATATTATTTCTACAGAAGCAGTGAGAAAGTTGAACTTGAAGACCGAGAAGCATCCTAAACCATACAAGCTAGCATGGTTAAGGAAGGGAGGTGAAGTGAAAGTGTGTCGGAGAGCTTGTGTGAATTTTTCGATTGGAAAGAAGTACAAGGATGAAATTTGGTGTGATGTCGTAGATATGGATGTTTGTCACTTATTGTTGGGCAGACCATGGCAGTTTGATAGAGTAGTTCAGCATGACGGTCGTGCCAACAGTTACAGTTTCATGTTCGAGGGTACTAAAATCACTTTGGTTCCTAAGAAGCAACAGCAGAAGGAGAAAAAACTGGAGGAGATTGAGGAATTGAAAACTCTGTTGACTTTGAAAGAGTTTGTCAAGGAAGTAGAGGAAGAACCTGAAGTATTTTTGTTGATTGGGCGAGAGAGCAGTGAAGAAGTTGAAATTCCGGAAGAAGCAAAGCCAGTTTTGAAAGAATTTGAGGATGTCTTTCCAGAGGAGTTGCCAAAGGAGTTACCGCCACTTAGAGACATTCAACATCAAATTGATCTTGTTCCAGGAGCAGTGTTACCACATCGACCACATTACCGAATGAGTCCGAAGGAACATGAGGAGTTACGAAGGCAGGTGGAAGAGTTGCTTGAGCAGGGACGTATCCAGGAAAGTTTGAGTCCTTGTGCTGTGCCTGCATTGTTAGTACCAAAGAAGGACGGAACTTGGAGGATGTGCACTGATAGTAGAGCTTTGAATAAGATCACTGTTCGTTATAGATTTCCTATGCCGAGGTTGGATGATTTGTTGGATCAGTTGAGTGGGGCAACTATATTCTCGAAGATTGATTTGAAGAGTGGTTATCATCAAATTCGGATTAGACCTGGAGACGAATGGAAGACAGCTTTCAAGACAAGAGAGGGGTTATACGAATGGTTGGTTATGCCATTTGGTTTGTCAAATGCACCTAGTACATTCATGCGGGTGATGAATCAAATCTTTAGACCATTCATTGGGAAGTTCGTCGTGGTTTATTTCGATGATATTCTGATTTACAGCAGGAGTACGGAGGAGCATGTTCAACATTTGAGGGAAGTATTGATTATTCTTCATGAGGAACAATTTTATGCTGCTACGAAGAAATGTGTGTTTAACGCACAGTGTTTTATTTCTGGGTTATGTTGTTTCAGGAGAAGGTATTCAGGTTGATCAGAGTAAAGTTGAGGCAGTCAGGAATTGGCCACAGCCAAAGACAATTACGGAAGTGAGAAGCTTTCATGGGCTAGCGTCATTCTACCGAAGATTCATTCCACACTTCAGTAGCGTGATTGCTCCAGTTACAGATTGCATGAAGGGTAAACAGTTTTCATGGACAGAAGAAGCCGGGATTGCTTTTAAACGAATCAAAGAACTGTTGACGACAGCGCCAATTCTTGTTTTACCTAATTTTCAGTTGTTGTTTGAGCTACAGACTGATGCATCAAAGGTTGGGATTGGAGGAGTGTTGAGTCAACAGGGGAGACCTATTGCATATTTCAGTGAAAAGTTATCAGGGGCAAAGATGAGATACAGTACATATGACGTTGAATTTTACGCTGTTGTGCAAGCTGTTAAGCATTGGAGACACTACCTATTTCAGAAGGAATTCGTTCTTTACACTGATCACGAAGCTTTGAAACATTTACAGGGACAGGATAAAATCTCTGCGAGACATGCATCATGGATTGCTTATTTGCAGCAGTTTACTTTTGTCGTTAAGCACAAATCAGGGGTGACAAATCGGGTAGCTGATGCTTTGAGTAGGAGGAGTCATTTACTAACAACAATGAAGGTGGAAGTGATGGGGTTTGAAATGTTGCCAGAGATGCTTGAAGAAGATCCTTACTTTGTGAAATTTGTTGAGAAAGTGAAGGACGGAAGTACCGATGAATTTTTGTTGGTTGATGGTTTTCTGTTTAAAGGAAGTCGTTTATGTATTCCTGACTGTAGCTTGAGGTTGAAAATTGTCAAGGAATTACATGAGGAAGGGCATGTGGGCCGTGATCGTACTTTGCAGTTGATTTCACAGTCTTACTTTTGGCCGTCGATGAGAAAAGAGGTTGAAAGGTTCGTGGAGAGATGCCATATTTGCCAGGTTTCAAAAGGAACAGCAACGAATGCAGGGTTGTATATGCCATTACCAGTACCATCTAAGCCATGGGTTGATATTAGCATGGATTTCGTTTTGGGTTTGCCGAGAACTCAAAGGGGACATGATTCGATATTTGTTGTGGTGGACAGGTTTTCAAAGATGGCACATTTTGTCGCTTGCAAGAAGACAGCAGATGCAGTTCGAGTAGCACAGTTATTTTTCAAGGAGATTTATCGACTTCATGGTTTACCAGAATCTATTGTTTCTGATCGAGATACTCGTTTTCTGAGTCACTTTTGGTTGAGTTTGTGGAAGATGGTGGGAACGAAACTGAAATTTAGCAGTGCTTATCATCCACAAACTGATGGGCAGACAGAAGTTGTTAACAGGTCATTGGGGAATTTGTTGCGCTGTCTTGTACAGGATAATTTGAGAAGTTGGGACATGAAGCTATGCCAGGCAGAATTTGCTCACAACCATGCAAATAACCGAAGTACAGGGTTCAGTCCATTTCAGATTGTATATTCAAGTTTACCAAAGGGACCGTTGAATTTGGCAGTAGTACCATATCAGAAAGGAGTTGATAAACGGGCTGTTGATTTTGTTGATTGGTTGACAGAATGCCATAGAATCGTTCAGGAACGATTGGAGAAATCAAATGAGAGGTATAAACAAATGGCGGATAAGAAACGAAGAAGTGTTGTCTTCAACGAGGGTGATTTTGTTTATGCGGTATTGACGAAAGATCGTTTTCCAGTTGGAACTTACAATAAGTTGAAAGCACGAAAGATTGGTCCAGTAGAAATCTTGAAGAGGATCAATGATAATGCATATCGATTAAAGTTGCCGGAAAATGTTCATACTTCTGATATTTTCAATGTCAAACATCTAATTCCGTATTATGGGGAGGAACTTGACGGAAATGACGAGAGTGCGAATTCGAGGACGAATTCTTTCCAACAAGGGGAGGATGATGAAGCAACTACCTTAAATCGCGACTCATCTCTGCCGACTCATCCCAGATCACTCCACCCTAAGTCGCACGCGACTCATCCCCAGAGCCCCCTCACGCGACTCATCACCACAACTCACCCCTCACGAGACATCAAATCCAAACCCAACTCCTCCACGACTCATAAATTGTCACGAGTCAGCAACTCAATTCGACTCATCACATCCCATCCACGACTCATCACCCAGGCCGACATACGACTCATTCCATCCTTCAACCACAACGACTCACAACGATTTCCCACCACATGCCAAAACCCTAAGTCGCAACTTCCTACCTCAGTACCGCGCGCGAAGATAAGTCGCGAACGACATAAATTTGAGTCGCGAAGCGACTTAGCGTTGTTTGGGGAGATAGTAAGTCGCGAACGACTTAATTATAAGTCGCAAGATAGTAGCCGAGACATGCTTGAGTCGCTGAAATCTCCTTGAACCGCTACCGAGCTATATTAAGTCGCTGCCGAGAATGTTGAGTCGCTGAAGCTTGGCCGAGTCACCTTATAAGTCGTTGTTGTTTTGAGTCGTTACCGAATGTTAGCAAATCGTTTGTGTTGTAATTCTTTTCCGTTGTGTGTGAGTTGTAAGCCTATAAATAGGCGAGTTGTGTCATTTGTAAAGGTTGTTGAATATTGAATAAAATTTCCTTTTGTTAGCTTTGTGCTTACATACAATTGGTAGTTGAGTGTGATCTCCTATCTCCTCTTTCGGTTAATCGAGTGCGCTCGATTCAACGATTGAAGAAGCCGATTCACGGAATCTAGTGCGCTAGATCAACGTGCGAAGAATCGTAGATCTTTAAACGCGGTATAGTGCGCTATCAACGCGTTTGAGATAGCTAGAGTTCGGTATCTTTGGATCAGCGAACTTGGGCATTTCGGTATCATCAACTCACCGATTGCTACATTTCATCGATTGAAGTTTATTTTGAATAATCCGCTGCGTCACTAATCAAAGTACAACACAAATTCAACGTGTTGTACATTATTAAGCTGTTTTGCCCGTTTCTTTCTGAAATGTGTAGTCTCAAGAGCAGAAATTTTAGAAAAATGGGAGCATAATATATATTCAGCACGAAAACTCTTTTTCCACCACCTTATGTATTCAAGTCGTTGTTTTCCAGGATAAGATACAAAAATGGAAATAGTGCATTATTTTCTTCTGTAGTATAATATAAACACATCTTGCAAAATGGGAAAAGGAGATGACATATAAAAATTTATGGAAAAATGATTAGGGGAGATCTAATCTTGGAACTCTACCGTTCATAGCTGAACTTCTCCCAGTATAACCATTCGTACCTTCATCACATATCACTAACTACATACCAGTTGTTATCGTGCATATAAACATAGTACAAATAAAGTTATATATTAAATTGCTCAATTTGAGTTAAATATAATGCAAGATATGTTATATATTACGTGCAGTCCATCATAGACTCAAGCCAAATTTTTTTTAATCTTTGTAAAGAAACAGTTTACTTTTTGACACAAAAAAGAATTCACATCACCATTGTTTTACTTGCATCTATTCCATTGGTTGATAAGAGTGAAGGTATACTGATAAACATGTACTTACAAATTTCAATTGATAAGAGTGAAGGTAACATGTACTTACAAATTTCTATTGTAAGTACATGTTACCATGATTTGTTGCATCAATGGAAAATAATCACCAACACCTCAGAATAATAATTTTTACATGGTTCTGAACATATTGCAGTATTTAATGAGGTCAAATTTGAGCTGAAACTGAGTAACCACTGTTAATTATGTCAGAAAATAGCAAATTTATTCAAGTTGAAAATCTATTTTTTTCCAAAAAATGGTTAAGACGGTAGAAAGGAAAAAAAATCAACTCTAAAAGATTTTGAATCAACGAGTAAAAATGAAAAAGCTTTTATTAATTTTGAGTGAATAGAATTGATACAGAGATTCTTCATACTGATTACATTGTAGCTGCTGTATTTATACAAGCTAATATAGATTGTGAGTGGGCTTCAAAGTAGTCGGCCCATATTTGTATTTGCACCTTTGTAAACTGAGAATAAATAATAGCCGTTGGATGCGAACATGAGGTTGAGATGCAATGCTCCATACTCTCGTATATATCTGCTTTTAACTATTGCTGTATCTATCTCATTCTCTTATACTCCCCCTCAAACCTAATGTCGGCTAGGGTTTGCTTGAGAGAAATGAGATCTGTTATCTCTGCGTTAATATGAGTCGATTTAAAAAAAAATTGAGAATGATCTTTGCTATGATAGTTCTCTCCTTCCTTTATCTGCCGTTAGATGGTATAAAGACGGCAACTTGAGTGAGCGAAAAGAAGATATTTTTTTCAGAGAGACATTAAGATTAGTTTCTTCTGAAATACATGACTCCATTAAGATCTTGAACTTGTTTCTGGTATATACACTGGAACTTGAGATCTTTGTTCGATATCTGCAACCTCGACATTCAATTCCCTTCTGAACTTTGTGAAATTCTGCCGTGAAAGGGGTTTTGTGAGAACGTCGGCCTTTTGGTAAGTTGAAGGTATGTAATTTACTCTGATCTTGTCCTTCATCACTTGTTCTCTTATGAAATAGAGGTCAAGTTCCATGTGTTTAGTCCTTGAATGTAAGATCGGGTTGACTGTAAGTGATATTGCACTGATGTTATCACACCAAATTGTTGCTTTACTGCTGTTGTTAACTTGTAGTTCACTGAGTAATGATTGTATCCACATAACTTCTGATGCTGTGCTAGCAATACTTCTGTATTCAGCTTCAGTGCTTGACCTAGATACCGTTGATTGTTTTTTAGCACACCATGACACTGGATTTTTTCCTAAAAATATGCAATAACCAGTTGTAGACTTCCTGTCATCATGGTCAGTGGCCCAGTCTGAGTCTGCATATGCATTGATATTCGGTGATTTGCTTGTTTGCATGATTAAGCCTTGATCCAGTGTACCTCTAAGATATCTTAGAATACGCTTCACTGCTTTCCAGTGTTCATCTAATGGTTTCTGCATGAACTGGCTGACTTTGTTCACACTAAATGAGATGTCTGGTCTTGTTATGGTAGCATACTGCAATGCACCAACTATACTTCTATTCTGCTTATCATTAGATATGGCTTCACCTCTGTGCTTTGATAAGTGCAAATTGCTTGTCATAGGTGTGGGCAGTGGATTTGCTTCATTCATGTTAGCTTTTACCAGAATTTCTGTGATGTATTTTCTTTGATTTAACTGAATTTCTTTGTTTGGTAGTCTTTTGACTTCAATTCCAAGAAAATAGTTTAAGTCACCCAGATCTTTGATTGTGAATTCACTGTGTAGAAATTGTACAGTTTTTTCAATTTCTGACTTATTGTTGCCTGTGATAATAAAATCATCAACATAAATCAGTATATATATAATACTATTATTTGAAAATTTAAGAAATAGAGAGTTATCTGATTTTGCTGAGTTGTATCCAAGCTTGGCAAGTGTTGATTTTAGCTTTTCAAACCAAACTCTTGGTGCTTGCTTGAGTCCATAGATGGCTTTCTTTAGTCTGCATACAAGGTTTTCATTGCCTTTTTTAGCAAATCCATGTGGCTGTTCCATGTACACCTCTTCCTGCAAGATACCATTAAGAAAAGCATTATTAACATCCAATTGTCTGATTGTCCAGTCCTTGTGCAAAGCAATAGTTAAAATAATTCTGATGGTTGAGGGCTTCACAACAGGAGAAAAAGTTTCATTGAAATCAAATCCATTCTGTTGTGAATACCCTTTTGCCACCAGTCTTGCTTTGTACTTAAGAACTGAACCATCTGGATTTCTTTTAATTCTGTATGTCCACTTGCAGCCAATTGTAATCTTATGTGTTGGTAGAGGTACAAGGTCCCAAGTCTTGTTTTTTATTAATGCATTGTACTCCTCCTTTATGGCTGTTCTCTAGTTGATGTCCTGTAATGCTTGTTGATGGGTATGTGGCTCAGTGCAATCTGATACAATACTATAAGTTTTTGGTTTAAATATGCCACTTTTTTCCCTAGTTATCATGTGATGTCCAGTGTGTGCAGGTTGAGCAGATTGTTCATTATTGTCTCCAGCAGCACCTTGTTGAGTATTGAGTGATGCAGTATCACTTAATATTTGATGTGTGCCAGACTGTTGACCAATGTTGGATGGAGAAAAATCACTTGATCTTTCTGAAGTGTTCTCTTGCTCTTGCCCTGTCTCACTTGCTGACTTAAAGAGATTAGTACATGAATTATCTTTTTCCCAATTATTTGTAGTGCTGTCAGAGGCTATTTCTTCAGAGAAAAGAGTTATTGGAGGTAATGAGTATCTAGCATTATAAATTTTGTCAGAAGTTTTAATTTCCTCCTTACTGAAAGGAAATTCCTGTTCATTAAAAATAACATGTCTTGATATATATATTCTTCCTTTGTTATCAAGACACTTAAAACCCTTTTTATTTGGTGCATATCCTAAAAATGTACAGGGTTGAGATCTAAATTCTAACTTGTGATTGTTGTAAGGTCTTAAGTAAGGAAAACATAGGCATCCAAATACTTTTAAGTTTTGATAGTCTGGCTTGACTTTGGTTAGCACTTCTAATGGATTGTTGTAATTTAGTACCTTTGTGGGTAGTCTATTAATTAAATAGACCGCTGTGTAGAAAGCCTCTGGCCAGAATTTTAATGGCAATGATGCCTGAGCCAACAAAGTCAAGCCAGTTTCTACAATATGCCTGTGTTTTCTTTCTATAAGACCATTCTGTTCAGAAGTATAGGGACATGTAGTTCTTTGAGTGATTCCTTTTCTTTGAAAGTAATCTTTTAATGATAAAAACTCTTTTCCACCATCTGATTGAATGATTTTTACCTGACCGCCTGTCTGTCTTTCTGCATTAGCTACAAACTGCATTACTGCACTGTTAGTTTCAGACTTAGCTTTTAAGAAATATATCCAAACATGTCTGGAATATGCATCGATAAATGAGATATAATATTTATAGCCATAATCACTGCATATTGGGGCTGGACCCCATAGATCAGTAGCAATTAATTCTAATGGTTTATGATAAACAGTCTTAGAGTCTAGAAATGCAAGCTTATGACTTTTACCCATTTGACAGAATGTACAACTATAAGAGTTTGGAACTTCATTAACTGATATGTCACTACAATTGTTTGCAACATGTTTCAAGATTTTTATACTGGGGTGACCCAATTTACAGTGCCAAGTAATAAAAGATTTTCTACTATCATCAGTTTTTACTTCAGAGATATGACACCAATTTTTCTTATGATCATCATTTCTTGAATTTGCAACATCAAATTTGTACAGTCCTTTATGTTCTCTACCCTGCAAGAGATTTTCCCTTGTTAGTATATCTTTTACAAAGCAATGATTTGGATAAAACTCAAAGTAGACATTGTTATCTTTGGTAAACTGTGATACACTCATTAAATTCTTTTTAATGAGTGGCACTCTTAGTAAATTGTTGAGGTAGAGTTGTCTAATACCCCTTAAGCTTGCATTACCAGTATGTGAGATGTGAATAGATTTACCATTTCCTAAATAAAGTGATTGCGTACCTTTGTATTCTCTGTTGCCAAGATTTAATTTGCTCAAGTCATTTGTTACATGATTGGTGGCTCCAGAGTCAGGGTACCAACTGTTGTCATGTATGTCTTCAATTTTGGCTCTGTCATCACTCCTTTGTTCAGTTTTGTGTTCTGGTTGAACACTAATCATGTTTGCACTGGGATTTGAGGTTCTTGAACCATTACTGCTTTGTTGTGTTGGAGTGAAATTTGCATCAAATCTGAAGTAACATTTGCTTGCTGTGTGTCCATACTTTTCACATATTTGGCATCTTGGTCTATTGTTGTAGTTTTGTCTACCTCCTCTGCCTCTGTATCTATTGTATTGACTGCCTCTTTGATTATTGTTGTGTTGGTTTCGTGTTGCATTGTTGCTTTCTTGATTTTTGTTTCTGCTGCTAGCAATGAAATTGATTGAGCAATCTGAGGTGGTCAACTTCTTTTGTTCTAATCTGCCTTTATGTGAGAGAAGTATTGAATGAACAGATTGTAATGATGGTAATACTTCATTGGACGATATTACTGCCACCACTGACTCATATTCTTCATCAAGACCATTCAAAATTGATAAGACTTGTTCCGTGTCAGATACTTTATGCCTAGCAGAAGCAAGTTGATCACATATAGTTTTGGCTTTTGATAGATATTCCCTCATGCTTAGATTATCCTTTTTTAAATGATGCAGTTGTCTTTTATACTGCATAATTCTTGCTGCGGATTGAGAACTAAACACTTGTTCAATTGTATGCCATATTTAGTATGTTGTTTTGCATCCAACGATTTGTGGTAGTAGATTTGCACTGATTGATGATATTAGCCATGAACTGATCAAGCTGTCTTGTTTTTGATGTGTTGTGTAGTCTTTATTGCTTATGAGTTTCCCATCTTGATCTGCAGTGAATTTGGGTGGAACACTTATTGTTCCAAGAACATAGTCTTCAATGCCATAGCCTCTGATGGCAGTTTCCATTTGGAATTTCCATAGCAAGTAGTTTGATTCATCCAAATGAACAGTGAATGTTTGAGTTTGTGGCTTGATGATAGAATTCATGAGATCTTGCGTGATGCTGGATTGAGTTTGGACGGTTCTTGGAGTGTTTCTTGGTGCAGAGGTTGATGATGCAGCGGCATCTTCATCAGCCATGATGATAAAGTTGATTCAAGAATCAAGAACTAACTTTCTCTGATGATGTGTGGGATATTTTGGTGAATTTGATGAGTATATTTCTCTGATTCACTTTTTGTCGAGCTCTGGTCAGGTAATATTGTTTTAATGAATTCTTTGATGATCAACTGATGCAGCCAGTTAGGTGGTGGATGATGAGTCACTGACACCTCCTGGCTAGGCACGGCACAATTATCAAATGATAAGAACTGTGATGAATTCTTGAATCTCAGATGATGATCTAAATCTGATGAGATTCAGATGTGCAGCCGATTCTCAGATGATGAGATCGTTTCTGATGAGATTATGGCAGGGCACTATGCTGTTAAGCAAATGATTGCTCTGATACCATAAAAGATTTTGAATCAACGAGTAAAAATGAAAAAGCTTTTATTAATTTTGAGTGAATAGAATTGATACAGAGATTCTTCATACTGATTACATTGTAGCTGCTGTATTTATACAAGCTAATATAGATTGTGAGTGGGCTTCAAAGTAGTCGGCCCATATTTGTATTTGCACCTTTGTAAACTGAGAATAAATAATAGCCATTGGATGCGAACATGAGGTTGAGATGCAATGCTCCATACTCTCGTATATATCTGCTTTTAACTATTGCTGTATCTATATTATTCTCTTATAAACTCATTATAGAGAGATGTCATAGTGGAGGTAGCAGTCAATTAGCATATTTATGTAGAAAAATGCATGGACAATTTCGTTGGTTAAATGAATATAAAGCATCATGTACATAATTGTTGTCGGTTGTGTTTAGCTTGAAGGAAAACATTTGTATCAAGACAATATAAAAGGCGAAGAAGGTGAACATCAAAATAAAAGTTCACAAATTATAAATATAAGTACTCTTTTTTTCTCTCCATGTATATTAAGAACATGAAAATGGGATCACATATAATAACATTGACAGAAAGTCGGTCATTATTTATGAACAAAGTGTTTTGATCTACAATATATTAATATGTATCTCAAAGTACTTCTAGATTTCATAATGAAACATATATTTTGTTCAAACAAATAATACATGTATTGATCTAATCACAATATATTGTATTGATCTCATGAACATCTCATATATAAAAAAAAAAATTTAATGCAAACTATTTTTTTTTACCACATACTTTCATACGTTGATAAATCAATTGATAAAGAAATTATTGTCAAGTTTAATCACCTCATAACATGCATCCATCCATCTATTTGACTGTTCGAATCAAAACTCATGTAACTTTTATTTTCACTACATCAAAACCATCATTACTGAACAAGTTAATAAGTTGAGATCCAACTAAGAAAGTGATAAGTTGTATAAAATAGATTATCAATCAGTTATTATGAAACATAATTATGCTTTAAGTTAACTTAGTGCACAGTTGCTCTTATCCATTCAAGCCATAACATAATGCACATAGGTATCCAACTACACCAAACAAAAATTTATTCTTCAGCTTGCAATAGAACATGAAACATGACCGAGGGAAATGACGGAAGAAAATAAAAAATGTAGGATAGAAGGTGGTCCACAGTAGAATCAATCATACCTCTCAAGTGCAGTAGTGCAACAGCAGGAACAATCATTTTTTAACACTAACATAAACAAAAGAAAAGAAGATACCAACCAAAACAAACCGGCCACTATTGTGTATAGGTATGTGATAAAGAAAATTCTAGCTATTTACCATAAGAATATGATCAGTATCACTTTACCAACATCTTTAGTTTAAATATATTTATTGGGAAAACATCCCATCAACAGTTGCTCCATCTTCTACAAAACTAAAACCACCCTAACCTAAATATTGAGACCATTTACAGATCATTGTCAGTAAGATACATAATGAATTCCGTATTCACTTGTTTTTAAACTGCAAATCTTACAGAAATTAATCAAAATAGTTCATGCAAACCAAAGAAATCCAAATCAAACAACATTGGCCAATGCTCTGGAAAACAGTATCTTTTGAAAACAACTACATAATAAGTTTATAATCCTTTCGACATCATTCAATAGCTTCAATCCATAATCTATAGCATTTCAATTTGTTTTAAATGAACAAAACTAATTAGAATTCGTTAAACAAGGCAAAGAAGCAAATCATGATCAAAAACAACAACGCAGGCAAAAAGTTTAAAGGCAATACTATTTTAAATATAGTTGAATTATAAACATTATATACTGATGACCAGAAATTAATCATTTACTCTTATGTATGCGCGCATGTGTGTGAAGAAGGTAGCAATTTAACATGTTAGGCTGCCAAGCCTTTATGGGTTTAACATTTCATCCACTTTGAGCAAATTTCAAGCCTAGTAAAGTGGTAAAATACTAACAATAAACCAAAGTTTATACTCACTCGAAATTAGTACATTCCTAGCCTCTGTCTTCGAATGTCATCGCCGAACATCAACATAATCTCCTCACGCATACAACAGCAGCCGCCAACTGCCATCACTAGCCTTAGCTGCCTGCTCCATCGTCGTTTAGGCATCCAGCCTCCATCTCGCCCTACCACGTCGTGAGCTCCCAGCCCTTCGTGACGTCACCGTCATCTTCTGCCATCGCGTTGCCCTCCTCTAGTCGCGATATTATTCGCGTATTTTTATACATCGATTCATTTGTTTAGTTTTTTTATACATCGATTCAGATCTGAGATGGAAGAAATAAAAAGGGGGTAGGGTTCTATATGAATGATTTTGGAGGCGATGTGTACGAAATAAAAGGGGTTTAATTTTACAACGGGCAGTAAACGACCGTTGTAAAACTGACATCTATTACAATGGGCATGAAAGGACCATTGTAATAGCATTCTATTACAACGGACAGTCATTGCCCGTTGTAAAAAGAGCGTTGTATAGGGCATTTTTACAACGGGCCCGAATGGACCGTTGTAATAGCTTTCTATTACAACGGACAGCCAATCCCCATTGTAAAAAGGGCGTTGTAATAGAGTATTTTTGTTGTAGTATTATCAATGTGAAGGCAAATATACAATCCAATGCTTGAGTTGCAATTAGAAAAAAATACGCAAGAAATGATGCATGTAATCATATCATCTATTGTTCAAATAGGAAGTTCGTTTTTTAAACGATTTGATGAAAACTTCATTGGACTGAACAACATATAAGTGGGTCAAATACTATATAAATATTTACATTTACTTTAGTTTTGCTTAAGTAAATTATTCTCTCATTTAATGTATTTACTTTCTTTTACTTTGTCTATGCTTTAGTTTTTTTATTTACGTTCATTAATACATTCCTTCATACCTAATAGAAGCTACCTTCCTTCGTATCCAATAAAAGCTACCAAAAACTCTATTTATTGGTGAAATTTAACCATTTCATCTGAAGTAACACATATGCATGCTTGCGCATGCAGACACACATGATCCAATGTTCCAATAATTTAATAGTTACAAAAAAGATTACTTTCACCATTATAAACTTATATCACTCAAAGTAGTAAGGACATCTAGATTGATTTTAAAATGATCCAATTTTAGAGAAAATAATCTTTATGATAAAATACACGTCACTCCCAATTTACTTCGATTATAGCGTCTTGTCAAGTAGCAAAAAAGGAACAAAATTAGAGTATTATTTTTTGGCTGTTTATGATAAAATATAGATGTTTTCCTATTGAGCAATAGGATGTCAACATGATCAAAGAGTAAGAGAAAGAGTGAAATATTAACGGAGGAAAAACTATTAGACTGATGTTTTCATTTTTTTATTCGAACTTGTAATTTAATTAGGACAACTATTTAATAAAAGAAAAAACAAATAACGTTTGAAGAATAATTAATGAAACACACTGCTTGGTAACATCATATATGCATTAATCTCAATTGGTACTGGTTAAAATAAAGCCAAATTTCTTTACCTAGACATAAGAACCTCATGTATTGAACGTGGATATTCATTATTTGGCTGAAAAAGTAGACATCCGCAAAAAATGATATTTAGAGTTCAAATACCTCTTCCATCTAGTTTTTAAATGACATGACTTGAAATCATACTAATTTGAAGGCTTGCATATATACAAAATACTAATCTATTTTGGTTGATTTATAGATGAAAGAGTAAAAGAAAAACTGAAACTAATCTTACTATAGTAATTAAGTAGTAAAATAATTGAATTTTACTATAATTGAATTTTGCAATAGTTGTTACTTTTTCCTTATTTTATTCAATGTAATAACAGTTACAAAAACAATAACAGTTATTCCAAATGAGTGAATTATGGACTTAGCAACAATTTTTTTAGTGAATATCTATTAAAAAACATTCTCCATCTTACTGCATTGTGTCCTTTTGTTTTATTATCAAAACATATCATTTTGAAATTAATATCACCACCAAACAAATAAAGAGGCGTTGATCAGGCATTTCATTATATATCAAAAAATGTTGAAATATATATATTTAAAAAAAAAGGTTGGAGACTAGAGAGAATAAACTTGTTCTCACTAATGCACACAACTCACACACAAAGAGAAGAAACTTGTTCTCACAAATATTGCTTTAATATTATTTTTCCTTTGCTAGATTGCTTTCTTGATTGATTACAAATGAAGGGAGAGCTCCTCTATTTATATGACTCAATAGAACATTCTAGATGTAGAATATTCTAAAAACATGACTCATTTGACAACTCTAGAACTTTCTTTTTAGAAAACTCTAGAAACATGACTTTTATACAATTCTTATGTCTAGCAACTAATATAAAATTCTTGAGCTCTCTCCAAATTCTATTAAATACAAGAACATTCTAGAAACTTTGATAATAAGAAACTTTTAGAAATTAACAAATCAAGTTTAATATTTCAACACCCCCTTTAAACTTGATTTGCCCCCCTTTGAGCTAAACTTTTACGCATACCAAGTTTCTTCTTTAGCTCCTTGAAAATCTCCAACTTCAAAGGCTTTGTTAAAATATCGGCAATTCGATCTTGCGTCTTGCAATGCTTGACAACTACTTCTCCTTTCCCAACCAAGTCTCGAATGAAATGATACTTGATTCTTATATGCTTGCTCCTCCCATGAAAAACTGGATTTTCGGTGAGTGCTATAGCAGAATTGCTATCACAATATATAAGTGGACTTTCTTTGTAATCAACATCATACTTTTGCTTGTAGCCTTTCACAACTAACCGTGCCTTTTGTTTTTCAACTTCACCTTGTGCATTCAACTTTGTCTTGTAAACCCATTTGACTCCAATGGGTTTCTTCCCTTCAGGTACTTCAACCAACTCGCATGTTTGGTTCCTTTCAATTGCATCAATTTCTTGATCCATGGCTTGTCTCCATTTGTCTTCCTTGACGGCTTCTTCAAAATCAACTGGATTCGCAATTGCATATAAAGCAAAATCAACAAATTCATCTTCTAAAATTCTTCTTGTTTCTCCATAAATCTCCGCAAGAGGTCTTGTCCTTCTAGATGTTGATTCTGAACTTGAAGATGATGAGCTTGGAGGAGAATTAGATGGTGGAGTAGGTGGAGTCGATCCTTCTTCTTCAATTGGCTCAAATGCATCATTATCAAGCAAGATACTTGTACTCTTTTTCTCATTTTTCCATTCCCATGCTTCTTCCTCATTGAAAATTACATCACGACTAATAATAATTTTTTTTGTGATGGGGTTATATAATTTACATGCCTTGGATCTTTCACTATAGCCAACAAAGATGCACTTTTCAGATTTGTCAGCAAGTTGTCCTCTCTTTTCATCCGGCACATGAGAGTAACAAATGCTTCCAAAAATTCGAAAGTGGAAGACACATGGCTTGTGACCGCTCCATGCTTCTTGTGGAGTCTTTCCTTGAACATTTTTAGTTGCCTCACGGTTGAGAACATAGCATGCACATGCTACAGCTTCGGCCCAAAATATTTTAGGCAATCCTTTTGTCTTCAACATACTTCGAACAAGTTCCATGATGATACGGTTCTTTCTTTCGGCCACCCCATTTTGTTGAGGGATTGAGCGGACCGTTAGTTGATGATGAATGCCATGATCATTTAAGAACTTTTCGAATTCTTCTGCCATATATTCTCCACCACGATCGGATCGGAGTGTCTTTATAGAAAAACCACTTTGCTTCTCCACAAGTGCTTTAAAATTCTTGAATACTTCAAATACTTGGGATTTTTCTTTGAGAAAGTAAATCCACATCTTGCGACTATAGTCATCAATAAAAGTGAGAAAATACCGATTACCTCCAAGAGAGTTTGTGTGCATAGGTCCACATAAATACGAATGCACTAGCTCTAAAGGATTCTTTGCTCGCCATGCCTTTTCTTTTGAAAATGGATCTCGATGGTGCTTGCCAAAAACACAACTTTCACATACTTGATCTTGTTTGCTAATATTTGGGATGCCTCTCACTATATGATCTTTGCAAATCTTGGATAGAGTGCTAAAACTCAAGTGATTATAACGAAGATGCCAAAGCCATGACTTGTCATTAACAATATTAGCAAAACATGGAAATGCTTCATTTTTAATTTTCAACGGATACATTTTTGTTGGTGTCATCTTCACCTTTGCAATAAGAACACCAGTTTTGTCTTTGATCTCACATAAATCATTTTTGAAATTCACATTATGTCCCTTCTTTAAAAGTTTCCCAACACTCAAAAGATTGTATTTAAGATCGGGAACATAATAAACATTAGAAATATAATTTGTACC
Organism: Allium cepa; assembly: GCA_030765085.1. NCBI lineage: Eukaryota > Viridiplantae > Streptophyta > Magnoliopsida > Asparagales > Amaryllidaceae > Allium > Allium cepa. The sequence goes on from CM060944.1 coordinate 436,031,320, forward strand.
TTGCTTTGTCCGTATCGGAATATCGCCACTGCCTTTGACAATGAGCCTTTTGTTATCATCTGTCTTGACTTCTCGTTGGACACTCACAAAGCAACTTTTATTTCCGGTCAAGTGGTTACTACAACCACTATCAATATACCATATATCATTAAAAGAAGCTTCTTGAAAATTACAATAAAGAAGCATACTTTCATCTTGTGCCTCTAAATTTCTCATGTAGAAAATTCAAATTATCTTTTTCATCATTAATTCTTTTAAAACAATCCTTTTTCATATGCCCATATTTATGACAATAATGACATTGAATATTATAAGAGTTACCTCTTCCTCTTCCACTGTATCCTCCACAACCTCTTCCTCTTCCTCCTTGAGATGGACTTGAATTTTCACTTTGAATTTGGCCTCTTTCTGGTCCTCTGCCACGGGCTGATCTTCCACCTCTTCCTCTAAATCCACCATGGTTGGTGTCTCGAATTTGAAAAGCTTGCTCGGAAGGAGAGGAATCAAATTGTTTGATGCGAAGCTCATGAGATTGTAGTGAGCCCAACAATTCTTCAAGAGAGAAAGTATTCAAATCTTTTGATTCTTCAATAGCAACAATAACATGCTCAAATTTCCTTGTCATACTTCGAAGATTTTTTTCAATAATTCTTTTATCCGAAATTTCTACACCATTGGTTCGAAGTTGATTAGCAATAGAAATAGTTCTATTATAAAATTCCTCCATCGATTCACTTTCTTTCACTTTGAGTAAATCAAACTCACCTCTTAGAGCTTGAAGTCTTACCATCTTTACCTTTTCTTCACCTTTGTATGCCTGGTTGAGGATGTCCCATGCCTCCTTTGATGTTGATGCCGAAGAGATCCTTTCAAAAATTGCTTCATCCACCACTTGATAGATAAAATAAAGAGCCTTCTTGTCCTTCTTTCGCTTCTCTTTCAAAGTATTCAATTTTTGTGTTGAAAGTGTTGCTTGATTCTCCGGTTCTTCATATCCATTTTCAACAATCTCCCAAAGATCTTGAGAGCCATACAAGACCTTCATTTGAATGCTCCATTGATTGTAATTCTTTCCCGTCAAATGAGGAAGTTGAGGTTGCAACATATTGTTGGAAGTCATCCCTAAACATTGCTCTGATACCACTTTGTTGAAATATATATATATATATATTGAAAAAAAAAGGTTGGAGACTAGAGAGAAGAAACTTGTTCTCACTAATGCACACAACTCACACACAAAGAGAAGAAACTTGTTCTCACAAATAATGCTTTAATATTATTTTTCCTTTGCTAGATTTCTTTCTTGATTGATTACAAATGAGGGAAGAGCTCCTCTATTTATATGACTCAATAGAACATTCTAGATGTAGAATATTCTAGAAACATGACTCATTTGACAACTCTAGAACTTTCTTTTTAGAAAACTCTAGAAACATGACTTTTATACAATTCTTATTTCTAGCAACTAATATAAAATTCTGGAGCTCTCTCCAAATTCTATTAAACACAAGAACATTCTAGAAACTTTGATAATAAGAAACTTCTAGAAATTAACAAATCAAGTTTAATATTTCAACAAAAAATAGGTCTATTAAGTTAATTGATGTATGGAGGATTATTAGATGGTATGACAATTTGAGCATCAGTTGAAAATTTTGAGGGAGGTAAAAATTAAGAACCAAAAGAAGAACCAACCTGAAGAAAAATTTATGGACACCCAGTGATTACTAAGAACTGTGGCAGTAGCAAATTGAGCATTATTCAAGGCATGATGGCAGTAATTAAAAGAACGCCAGCTTATTATTATTTTTTAAGGAGTACACAATATTGATTAATTCATTGCCTATATATTAGTGCTCCATATATGGTTGAAAATCTAAGTGAAATAGAAAAGAAGTGTGAAAAGTTACTTTTGGAAAATAATGTTACATGGATGCATGAGTTAGCTCAGTTAGCAGAGAGGGACTACTTTTTAATGTGTATGAAAAAATGTATAAGATATAAAAGATTTCAGTCATGTGCATAAGAAAATGGTGAAAATAACTATCGCAAATGTATTTAAATTGTCTGCCAAGACAGGAAATCTGATGGTACTGCAACAAATGTTAAACATACACATCATTCACGGCTTCTCCCCATGTAGTAAAATAAAATCTACATACCACTTAATTCGCACCTATTACAAAAACTTCATCTAATATAACAATATCCAAAAGATTTGCTGTGCACGTTGATCATTACATATTCAGTATATATGAATTATTAAATATTATGCTAGCATTTCAGCTCACTTAACACATCCGAGTATAAGATGTAAAAATGTTAAAGGCTTTAATTTAAACTGTACCGTCAAACATGCTTGCCTTTTGGTCAGAATTATTTGTAATCATGCTCTGGTTGGTGTGATCTACGAACAAATTATAAACATGATTGCTTAATCACAGTTACAAATAGAATCGATTGCATAGAACTACAATAAGTATATTTTGAAATGGTAAATAATAGCTAGCTAGACAAACTGAAAATTTGCTGAAAGCTTCCTCCATCCAAAAAAAGATTAGTAGGTATAAATGACACAGTTGTAGAAAATAAATTAGAATATTGTTTATTCCTCGTAAAGGTTTGGCACAGATTTAGTATATTGATCCTCATAACATATGGCCGCAAATGGTGCTAATACTTATATAATAGTTGTTGCACGTATAGATGATAAAATGTAAAATTTGTCACTAGTCCAAAGTTACCTTAACTTCTATCCATATGGAACTTAACATAAATACAAAACAGAAAACAGTATTATAGAAATAAATACCAAAATAACCAGTTGAAAATAGACTTTAGCAGGAAGGGTTATGAATCGATACAACATTACATGGAAATTTAAAGTTCAGTTGTGAAACTTATTGTGTGCGGTTAGTTTGGAACCAAATAGTTATATCAAATTTATTGATTCATTTACAAACCGACATTCCATACAGAGGAGAAAAATGGAAATATGTTTCAACTCTTGTTCTTAATAAATTTATCTCTTAGAAATATTTTGGACTATATAAATATAATGCATTTCCATTTGCACCAAGCCAAATCAATTAGTTACGATACACTACACCAAAATAGAGATTTTGCAACATTTTATATTTATTAATTTCTAACACTTATAAATGTTACAGCCTACCGACAATAAAAAAGTGCTAGGATACCTGGAAAAGTGTTGGAAAATAAATAATGATTTTTATAAACTTTCCAACACATCATTTATAATTTACAACACAAAAAAGTGTTAGGACAGTTGGTAAATTTGTAAATAGCTCACTAAAAATTGAACCCTTGTGTAATCCTGTATATGAAGAATTTTCTAACGCTTTCCCCTTCCATCGCCACTATCGGCCGCATAATTTTCAATTAGATTAGGGTTTCCAACTTCGTGCATTCCATCACCAGCATCGACAGCCATTTGTGCATCCTCCGAGCTACCAGACATCTAACATCGAGCAGCTTAAGACTAGGGTTCCCTAATTCACTTAGGAAGTCATCTCCAGTCGACATCAAACTCTTCATTCATGGCATCGAGGAGCATCACATTTGAAACCAAAAGATAATCACGTCTAAATCAGAAGCTATCCTGGTCAGTAATCTTTTTTTTGGCTTGTCTCTGTTGTTATTTCTAATTTTAAACTGTTATGATTTGATATAGAGAGGAGAGATAAACGTTATGCAGAAAGAAACTACATTGTATTATATCAATTGTTAACGATAAGAATTACAAAGCTTTAAATCGAGTAAGAAAGAAATACTTACTAACCTACAAATAAGGATCTTGACCACTACCTATACTATTATTAGGAACACATGATTGACTAATTCAAATATAAACCTAACTTCTAACATCCTCCCTTAAACTGATATGTGTCAAACATTCAGTTTACAATTCAATGGACCGTGCTTCTCAATTTCTTCATCGTCTTGCATAGACGAACTCGGTCACAACCTGGTTGGGCATGCTCAACTGTTTCACGTTGATTGGTACTTTAACCATCAACAAATACTCTTGGTTTTCTCTTAGGGATCCACTGACCTCTCCATTCGGGTCGTCCCTTGTATCTGTCATCCCCCCAACAAGTGAGAACCACAACTCTTCTTCCTTACTTGTTGGATGACACAAAACCAGGTCTTCCTCACTCAGCCTACTTCACTTATAGGCATATACCTATTCTCTAACAGGTATTTCATCAAACAGTTCTCGAGCGCTCTGTCCAACTCCATAACCAACGTTCTACCCTTCGTCGTCTTTATCTTCATATTGCAACTGCGCTTCCTCTCTACTGCTGTTGCTATGACATTTTTCTACTCTTTGGCTTCTTCTCTGCAGTTTCTACTGCACACCGTATTCTATAACTGCTGCTACACCTCTTACCTTCGTTTTGTTGTTGTTGATCCAATCATTTTCCACTTCTCTTGTTGCGGCCTACTTGCACATTCAAACCACTACCATTCAAATCACCTTCTCTCCATCCAAAACTTGCATCTACGTATGCAAACAACACTTCTCAGAATACATTCTACTTCTTAGTTCAACCCCTCACGATCATCATCCACCTTCATCAGCTCATCACATTAGTCTCCACACAGCTGATATTCAACTTCCATATCCACCTTCCTCTTCAATCTCACCAATCACAGCCTTGTTAACTCATCAACCACTTCTGCACTTTACTCATCACGAAACATTCTACATTCCTACTTCTGCTCCTCAAAACATCATCTCAAATTCATCAAACACTTCTTGTTCAACTGCTTCACTACAATCCTCCAACTCAAACAATCAACACCTCCCTACACAGCAAAGACCACAAACATATCAACACATCAATTCCTTCATCATCTGCACTTCGCAAATTCCATTGCTTTAACCAATTCACTTCATATCACTTTCTTCAACAACAGACCAAGTAACCCCTCTTCCAAAAAACAAATGCATACTTCAAACTTCTATCAACACACAACTCAACCGCACTCCACCAATTTTATAACAACCACACTCATTGCCTACATCTCCACAGAACACTCTCCATACATTTCCTTTTCCTTCTTTTCATCACCTACTGCAGCAAATTACCATCATCCTCATCAAACAAAGCCACCAAATTCGACAATCAAGCACTCCGCCTTCAACCCAAACCCACATCTGTAACCACACCAATCAAAAACCACAACCCAAATCCACACTTCACCATTCAACCAAACATCTCCTTTCTCACCATTGCCACCGACTCTTCTACCATTCGCGACCAGAGACCCCAATTCACACAATCAAAATCGGCATGCTAACCACAACCATTGCCTAAGTAACCCGCGACAATTTTTTTTATTTTTTTTTCAACCCCAAACCGCAAATGAACCTTCACCTATCTCTGCCTTCACCTCAGTTGCCATAACAAGAAAATGAGTCACCACAATAGGATCATCACAACCCCAACAAAATGAAAACAAAACTCAATCAATGAATCAAAACTTACATACTAGCACTAGACTCCAGCATGAACCAACATTAACAAACTACTCGTCCACATCAACAACAACCCAACATACAGACCAACACATCACTACTCAAATCTCAGCACTCATCTACAAACCAATATAAAAAAAACACCATCACCGAATCTAACCTGCAGCCTGTTGAATGCCTATGCAACACCTTCGAACGTCTCTTCCTTTCACCAACTACAACATATCCGCTCAGCCAAACTCCAGAACCAGTGAGATCATCAACTGGCAGAAGACACATCAAATTTAGGTTCATAGCATCTCTCAGGCAGTGAGCAACTCAAATGTCGAACAGCATTAATGTCAGTGTGGTAGCAACAAATTCAGGTTGAACACAAAGCACCATTTCATCTATGGGCGGGGAGAGCTTCATCCAAGTGAAGATCCAAAAAGAAGTATTCGCTTTTGGGAGATTTTTTTTTAATCCACGTTCACCGCACCATACCATATTGTACTTAAAACAAACAGTCACCTATAAAAATCTGAACAATTCAGACTTTTCAAATCAAACTATCTCAAGCCGGTGATCATAGATGCAGCACCGCAAGCTTTGAGGGACCCATCTCACAACACTTGGCTTGGTTTGGTTACATGCCTGGAAACCCTTTCTGGCTTGGGAATGAACGCCTGCGAGCTTGTGGATTTCGGTTTGGGAGTTTGCAGTGGAACGGGTTTCACGAGAATGGAGCAATGGCCCCTCTTCTGTTTTGTGTTTTTGAAATGATTCTCAGCAGGAACAAAAGTAAAGAGCACTATTACTTTTCGTGTGATATAAAAAATAAAACTCATTGCGACTTCTCTCCCTCTCCTCTCTAACCTTGCTCTAATACCATGTTATGATTTGATATAGAGAGGAGAGATAAACGTTATGCAGAAAGAAACTACATTGTATTATATCATTTATTAACAATAATAATTACAAAGCTTTCAATAGAGTAAGAAAGAAATACTTACTAACCTACAAATAAGGATCTTGACCACTACCTATACTATTATTAGGAACACATGATTGACTAATTCAAATATAAACCTAACTTCTAACATAAACTTGGTCAGAATGGTTTAACATTAGACTTAAAGACTGAATGATAATCGGATGAAGGATATATGTTAATTTGTTTGTTGTTTTATTAAACTTGCATTATTATTTGTGATCTTCATGAAGCAAGTGGTTAAAGAATCCATCGATAGCCACACTGTTAAGTGTTACCTGTAGTGCACAGTCTATGCTGAGCTAAACTAGGGATATTGCAGTTAATATTTTAGTTTAGACTTCCATATTTAGTCTAATATGAATTTTTGAAAACGTGGTGTGAAACAACAGGTGTGAAGTAGTCAATGATCTGGCAATGATATCAAGTGTTTTGATGTTTGAATATGATATATATGAAATGCGTAGCTTTTAGTTTGGTTCAAATGGAAAGAAAAAAGAAAGTTGATTATTGTTTTTATTTGTGAAGTTGTAACTAAAAGAACATAATTCATTTTTTTGTTAAAATTAGAAGGAAATGTAGTGTGTTCTGTACTATTAAATATTGACACAAATTAAGTGGAATGTTCCGATATTGATTGTGGGAATCATAGTTTTGTTAAACTGGTATGGATTGTGGGAAAAGACTTCAGTATTTGCTACTTCCCTATCCAAATTTAAATGAATCAGTGGGCACCACATTCGTATATAAAATAATAATTATAATAATAAACTTGACCAAATTACCTTTTTGTTCCTTAGCTACTATTCTTATGAAAAACTTCAAATGACACAGTAAAATTGACAGCAATTTGCTAAAATATAAACTTTCCTTATGTATCTCAAACCGAGAAGGAACACCCAAACCAATCCCAACCACAATTTTTGCTATGAATTACTGACTGTTGAAAAAAACTGTTTAGAACAAACTTGTCTTGATATTGATACATGGATGTTGGAAGTTGTAACTGCTTACTTGTTTGTATTCTCAACTATATGTATACTGAATATAAGAGGTTTCATTCTTAATGTCAAATAAGTTTTGTGATATTTGTTGTCAGCATATTATAAACTATAAAGACATCAAATAAGTCAATAAAATGTACAAAAAATTCCTCCCTTTTTGGTAATTTATTTTTGGCTGTGAGTTAACTAATTAATGAGTTGGATGATCATACTCATACGCATAGGTACTTTTCATGTATTTATCTAACTACCTATCACTAGGAAAAAAGTTTAGAACTTGTCCAGTTGTCCTAAGCTTCATAAATAGCATACATAATATGCAGACGCTTCAAATTAACAACTAGACTATGAAAGGTCACTTTTAGAGGCAAAATCTGCTTATTAATTAGTGACCATGTAAACGCCAAAGTAGCACAAATTATTGAAAGTTTCCAAATATAGCGACTGCAAGAGCTTGAAAACTAATTCACATGGAGGTATTGCAGTACGTTTTTGCAAGAGCACCAGCAAATTGCATTAGAATGGGAACAAGCTACGTTATTATTGATGCATTTAGTACGAAAATGATATACATGCATGATAGTAACATCCATGAATTTTCTTTTCTTCAAAGTATGCATGTGGTACAAGTTGGAAAATATGCGTTGAAAATTTGTGTGAGAGTTAACTGGAACAGCTGAAATTTTGAAAGCAAAATTGCAATTTTTAATATTGATCTGAAAAACATATATACAGTGGTTGGCAGCTTACAATAGTTTTTTCTTAATTTAATTTTTCTTTTTTTTGTTACATTTACTTCATTTGCTATCAGTTTTCTACAAAAAAAATGGTATATTTCTGGAGTTGTAGAGTTTACTTACTTAAGATCATACATTATTTGCAGGAAATTGATATGGCAGATGAAACTCGGTTGTACTGTACTATAATCAATAGTTTAATGACCGACTGATTAATTTAGCTGAAGTAATCGAGGAAAAATTGTCCATATTATTTGTGGTTCTAAAATTTCCCAGTGATGGAAACTTATTTTGCCGCCATGATTTCAGCATTTAATTGGTTGAGGAGTAACGTTAGACATGAGATAATTATTAGTTTCTGACCAGTTTAATTTTACATAATTCAGTAGTACATGTATTTAAAAAGTTATCATACCCTGACCAAGCATTTGACTACATCTAATAGAATATCCAGATACCAAGAGAACTGTCTTCATGTCTTGTAATTTAAATACATCTATCTTATTTAAATCGTTGCCAGCAGAGTTTGTTTGACGTGTGTCTTTTACGCAATACAGAGGTAACTTAGTCTGCTAAATATCTTATCCTTTATTTACATTCAAAAAATGGGTTGTATTTTATAACTGAAATACAATCTTATATTTATGTATACCATACAAAATTCTACGTGTTAAATTATCATCATTAAATAAAAATAAACTGTGATTAAATGTACAACACAAATAACTTCTTTATTACACTGCTGGAAGAGGACGGTTGTTTCTTTGTTATAGTTTATTCATTCAAACTTTACAGGTTCCACTTTGCTTTAATTTCTTCCAATATTACACGTGTATTTGTTAATCATATGGCTGAATGCGTAAAGCGAAGCTTGGACCAACGGTAGAGCGAGAAAATACTAAAAGCAAATATCGAGCATTAGTCAAATAGAGTAGCTTGATAATAATAGCACTTAAAGAGACGTTGAATTATTTGAAAGTATATACATGGTGGTCATCTATTTTTCATCATTTGATCATTGAGTATTTAAATCCACAAGAGAACAAAATAGAGGTCTTTCTATCAAGTATTTAACAAATGGATCTCTAGGGCCATCTTAAATTTGGCCACATAAAAGGGGAACTATATGCATGATTCTAGTAATACATGCATATATGTAACATTTATTACTTTATTGATATTTTCACTTTCTTAAATTGATTCTTATATATGATCGAGGGACTGTGTTATAAATCAATGCATGTCTCACACAAAAAGTAATACTACTTTACTGAATCAGCATACAGTATAATTTTATGATATCTTCATATAAAAAAATATCACCAACTATGATAGATGCTTCTGGTCATAAAGCAAGCAACACACTGCTTGTGTAACGTGTTTAAGATTTTAAGCAATATGAAGGTATCTAACTTGTTGTGCAGGAATATGTCTGTTAGATTCAATAAAGTTACTAGTTAACTTTGTTATGGGTCTTCATAATTGCAAATATGATTACAAACAATTGCAATTGAGAATATGTTGGGTTTAATTGACACACTGCTTATACATTTTCTTTGCAAATCTATATGGCACTAACATAATATTATATATTATTTTAGTTATGACAGAACAAACGTCAAGACGGTGGATTAAAAATCCACGTAGAAATGAGGATGAATATAAGCAAGGTGTTCAGAACTTCATCAGCTTTTTAAAGCAACACTCACCATAAGATATCCAGTTATGTGTGTGTCCTTGTATGAAGTGTAAAAACTCCAAAAAATCTCAATAGAAATAGTTGAGAAACACTTGATATTTTCTGGTATGCTTTCGACATGTGATGTGTGGTTCTTTCATGGAGAGAGAAACAATACTACAGTACAAATGACTCGTACATCAGATTCCGCCCAAGAGTTTCCTATTCAAGACCAAATGCAAGTAGAAGAGCCTATTGATGGTGCTCTTGGAAATCTCATTAATGATGCATTTAGAGTGCATGATATGCCACAGGCAAGCGGTGAAGTGAACTTTGAAGAGATACATGTTCGGAAAATGTACCATGAATAGAGAAGCAAAGCAAATGAGAAACTATATCCTTCTTGTGAAGATGGACTTACAACTTTAGGTGTAATGGTAGAGCTTCATAACTTGAAAAAAGAACTTAACTGGTCAGGAAATAGCATGACGGAATTGTTGAAATTATTTAAAAAATGTCTTCCAAAAGAAAATACATTACCCGACAAGTATTCCACCATGAAAAAAATGTTAAAATATTTGGGAATGAAGGTAAAAAGCATTCATGCATGCGAAAACGATTGCATGTTATTTTGGAAAGAGAACACTAACATAGTAGAATGTCCTCATTGTCATACACCAAGGTTTAAAGATAAGGCAAATGCGTTAGGCATAAAAAAAATGACAACCCAACCGAGGAAAGTTCTAAGACATTTTCCTATAATTCCAATGTTGACTAGATTGTACACTGTACCGTGGATAGCTCATAAAATGCAGTGGCATAAGAATGCTGATCCTTCTTGGAATTTCATGCGCCATCCCATTGACTCGGCCGAATGGAGATCAATCAAATGTAAGTGGCCAAAACTTGCAAATGAAGGACGTAGTATATGGCTTGGTATCGCTAGTGATGGATTAATCCGAATGGGGTTCTCTCCAATAGTTACAGTTGTTGGCCCGTATATATGATTCCTTATAACCTACCCCCTTCGCTATGCATGAAATCACAATTTCAAATGCTAAGTTTATTAATTCCTGGACAGAAAGCACCAAGTCAAGACATTGATGTATACTTAGAACCTCTTGTTGATGAGTTGAAGAAATTTTGGACGGAAGGAGTAACTTCTTTTGACATGGACAAGTGAGAAATGTTTACAATGAAGGCAATACTATTATGGGGAATTCATGACTTACCAGCATTTGAAAATTTATCCGGTTGCGTGACACATGGTTATAAAGCATGTCCAGTTTGTGCTATGGAGACCGAGTCAGAGTACATTGGTAACAGGTTGTTTATCCAAGGTATAGAAGATTTTTGAAGGATGACCATCCATATAGATTAGTAAAACATGGATGGTATAAGGATACCGAACATAAAGAACCTCCAACAAGGTTAAGGGGGGCATCCCTTTTAGAAAAGCTTAATTGTATAAAATATTTTCCTGGAAAATTACCAAAGAATAACAAGCGAACGATATTTGAAGCGAACGATATTTGAAGTTACCGATAAAAGTTTCTTTACAGTAGGAGATGGTGGCATAGAAAAATTGTCTTGGTATAAGAAGTCAATTTTATATGACTTAATTTATTGGAGTACTCATAAAGTGCGACATATTATAGATGTGATGCATACCGAGAAGAATGTTGCAGAGCATCTTATCAACTTAATGTTTGATAAGGGAAAACAATCAACTAAGTTTGCATGGGACAAGATTCATAAAATGAAATGTTGTCAAGTTCTAAAAGATGCCAAACTTCCACCGTGTCTTGGGACAAGACTTGGTAGCCTTGTTACTATTCAACCACCTACTTTGCATATAAAAAAAACATACTAGTATCATATTTTTATGCAATACTTGCTTCCTATAATGGTTCAACATGCATATCCGAAGCTTCGTGAGTTACGACGAGCTATTTTACAAGTCAGTTTGTATTTTAACATAATATGCTCAAAAATTTTAGTTCGAGAACATGTTCAAGCCGCCAAAGATATGATTTCTGAGGCATTGTGTGTGCTAGCACATTATTTTCCTACAGACTTCTTTGATATAAGTGTTCATCTTATGGTGCATCTAGCTGACCAAGCTTTTCTATGCGGACCTACAAACTATATATGGTTGTATCCACTTGAAAGGTAAGATATTATTTTTACAAGATTTGTAAATATTATTTTAAAATGACAATTTCTAAATATATGTGCATGTGTACATGTGTGTAGGGCTATGAAAGCATGCAAAAATATACCTAATAAAAAACACTATATAGAAGGATCAATCGCTGAAGCATATCTTGTTTCAGAATCAGTTAGATATGCAATGGAATATATGCCGAACCCACGTGATGGAAATCATAGTTCTACATAAGCATCCTTTTTGGATGATGGTGATGATATATATAAACTCCCCATCATTGAAGGCAATTATATTAAGCTAACTAGGATGCAACGTGTTCAAATTCGAAGGTGGATACTTTTTAGAATCGATGTTCCCAAGAGAGATGAATATTATAGGTATGAATTTTCTCCATATTATGATAAATACCGATGACATAAAATAGCAATTGTATTCACATTATAATATCTAATTTGTAGTGCATATCACTCTTCTTTAGAAGGTGTGTCTCGTGGTAAAAGAAAAGTTACCACAATAGCAGAAGTAGTTGAAACTGAATTTATTGATTGGTTGCACAAAAAAGTATGTTATTTTAATATGAAAATTGTAGGTTTTGTTCCTTTTATGTCAGTCATGCAAATTTGTTTGTTCCTGACAGCTACTACTAGAAAAATGCATGAACACGATGTTGTGGCGTTATGTTAGTGGTCCAAAGTGGGAAGCCAAAAGGTATCTCAAGTATAGAGTGAATGGATATATATTCTCTCCTCAACATTATGACGAAACTCTTTTTACCCAAGATAGCGGTGTTTGCATGGATGCGATCACCACATTTATTGCAAGTGCAAAAGATATAAATCCTACAGACGATGACACCACTTGGTATGGTATCATTAAAGATATCATAGAAATCGATTATTATGATTCTCAATATGTAGTATTCTATTGTGATTGGATAAACATAGCGGATAAGACAAATGGTTGTAAGATTTGTACCGATTCACATTTGTTGATGGTGAACTTGAAAAAGCTCAAAAATTATAATGAAGAGTATGATGAACCAGCTATTCTATCAACCAAAGCATGTCAAGTTTTCTATGTAAAAGACACTCAAAATCCTGATTGGTCCATTGTTCGACGTTCTCCGAAGCGCATGACAGACAACATAGATGACTACACAATGCCGACCGATTTTCAATCTGTTATGAAAGAACAAGCCAACTTAGGACCATTATTGAAATGTGTTGAAATGAAATAGATATCATTTTGAAATGAATATTTGTATTGTTTGATATACTTGGTACTTAGTAAACTAGCATATGAGTTTATGAACGTACATGCTCATGTTATTTGATATATTTTTATTCACATTTTACTCCAAAACAGTCAAGGCCTGGGCTGTTGTTTTCACTAATTTAGAAAACTGCTTGTTTGATTTCATCTAGGCTTATGTTTGCATCTAATTTGTTTCTTGCATGCTCTGTAAGTACCTTTTGAAAAATGATGTTTGGAAAAGTGCAATTTGTATTTTCAGCTTGCGCATTTATTTGAAGAATGATGTTTGGAAAAGTGCCATGTATGTGTGTGTATATAATGTTTTCATTACTGTGGATGCAGGTAAGCATTAAATAAGAAGTGTCACATTAAAAAGCACATAGTCTCAATATGAGATGTCTGAAAAGTAATACATACACCAATTTTCAGTTAGCTTTAACTCGGGTTCACTTGATTTTCACTAGCTAAAATGATTGTTGTAATCCTAATAAATTTTATGTTTGCTGCATGTAGGAAGGAATTTTCATGTATCAATGCTCCAAAGTGTGTATGCACTGTTGTGTTTTGGCATTGATCACTAAATATGCACATTTAAGGCAGACCATTGCTGCTGTAAAGATTGTTGTTTTGTATTCTTGCATTGTAAATAATACATATTTTTGCTGAAAATGATGATAGAGGTATGTACCACATCGCATCATTACTACTATAATTATTGAAATGACATTTTAAGTTTCATTGTATACTAAAATCTTTTTTATGCAGGTCTAAATGTCGAACAATTGCAATGCTAGTGCATCTAAGGGTACAAATGCAGAGCTTGAAGCATATAATATTCCTCCTCATACAAGTGATAAAAAATACTTAATAACTGTTGATCTGGAGGGTGTTAAAGGTAAAGATGAAGCAAAATGGAGCTCCAAATGCAGAGCCCTAATTCGTTGTCATATACTGATTGGCTATGACGAGTGGAGAAATGTAGATGATTATTACAAGAACATTTTGGGGCAAGAGCTATTGGTATGTCACGAATTCATCTTATTTAGTCATTTATGTTTTGAACAAGATTTATCCTTAGTACTAAAATTTCTTTGTTAAACAGAATGAATTTGACATGGATATAGGTCCCGATCTAGCTTGACCAATTTTAGACAAAACTTTTCCATGATATTATCGTACGGTAAAGTCTACTTTGCGGAATAAATTGCTCAGAGTCGGAGGAACCACCATACCCAAGAATATTGCTATTACTAAATGTCCTACGGACATTGATAGAGTATGTGGGAAAAGTTTATAGATAATGAATATTCAGATTAAAAGAAGAGCAATATAGGAAAAACGTCGAAGCCAAAGCTAAAAATACTATCACTCATATACTAGGAAGAAAATCATACCGTAGAGTTTACGACGAAATGGTAAGAAATAGTATAAAAAATATTTCTTCTAAATATTAATAATGAATAGTTAATTGGTTTAAAAATATTTTTTCTTGCAGGTCGAGGAAAATCCAAAAGAGAAAGTTACGCGGACAATGGTTTGGAAGGCGGGACATATAAATAAGAAATCTGGACAAGTTCTTCCATCTGCGGCAAAAGCCTATGTAAGTATTTTTACTTTGGTACGAATTACTGATCAATTGTAAAAATTTGATTGCCTTATTTAGCATTATTTTAATCGTCCATAGGTTATCCTTAATTGGGTTCAGTTTTGAATTTCCATTGGTTATAAAACAATGTTGCTTAACCTACGTCTAACTTTTGAATTGATCCGTTCTTAGGTCAGGTGCAACTGTGTGTATGGATATACATTGTTTAGAGCTAGCTGGATACACATTGCATTTGCAACTGTAGCACGTTTCTGGCTTCAGTTGCAAACCTACGTGGCAAATGCAATGTGCAACTTTGTGTATGGATACACATTGTTTTTATTTGGCAAATGCAATGTGCAATTGTGTGTATGTATACAACTTTGTGTTCTGTACTATTAAATATTGACACATATTAAGTGGAATGTTCCGATATTGATTGTAAGGATGGTAGGAAGCTTGCTTTCAGTGGGTGGAGGTAGTCAGAAGTTTACGGTGGAGGGGTCTGCTTGGAGATGATGTTGCTGGTTAGTGATGTAGTGTGAATGGTTGACTGGTGGTTAGGGGGATGTGTAGAGGAGGAGTTATGTAGTCAGGTGATGATTCAGTGAGGAGTGTTTGTGGTTCTGTTGCCAATGGAGGCAGGCAATGTGGAAGTTTGAATGGTTTACAATAAAGTGTGAAGCACAGTTGCTTGGGGGGGGGGGACAGTGGGAAGTTGTAGTCGTAGTTCAGGTGGAATGATGGCAAGGCAGTGAATGAATTGGAGGTATGGTTGGCAGTGGCTAATATGCAAGTATGGTTGGCAGAAGAGGTTAGTTTGTTTGGGTTGTGAGATTGGATTTTTGCAGTGCAGTTTTTAGTGATAGGATTATTTGCAGGTAGAGGATGGCCCTGGTGGGCATGTAATTGAATTTGTGCAGGGGATATTGATGAAATGTTGTTAATGCAAGAGTGCCAGAAGAAGGCAGGAGGATGGAGGGTGTGTGACTGATGTGGTTGATGCTTTTGTGACAGGAATAAATTGATTAGTGTGCAGGGAATGTAAGCGACATGCTGATGAGTTATAGAAGTGTTAAGTTTGTAGTGGATAAGGGTATGAATAGAGGAGTGTCTGATCAGAAATGAAATTTATGATGGAGCTTGTAGTGGATAGAGGAGTGATCGGTGTGATGGATAATTGATATTGTTGTGTGTTTGTAGTGTTATGGTGCAGTGTGTTTGATGAAGGAGTATGTTGTGTTTATTTTATTTTATTTTTGGCAGAAGTGGGTATGTTTGCAATGTGGCAGAGAAGGGAAGTTTCACTGTTGTTGTCGGAGTGGATGTATTGTGAAGTGGTGCACAGTCAGTAGAAGTTTCAATGTTTGCCACGTAGGTTTTGTATCCACATAAACTGAATCCATACAATGTGCTACAACTTTAGGCAATGTGTATCCGTACAATATGCTACAGCTTTTGTAATTTAACAACTGAAGTCATAGCTACGTTTGCAAATGCAATGCACAACCACATAGCAGAATAAGACATGTATTCAAGTACCGATTTAGGCTTAGAAGGCCAGAGTCCAGTCTTTATTTTCATGAGGTTGTAATATTCTGAAAAAGGCTGTAATGGGCATGCATATATAACAAAATAATATGAAATTTAATGATAAGAATGCCCATTTCATCGGAATGTAGATTAAACGATGGTGCATTCTGCCAGTTCTGCTCTATTCACAAGTTAAATTGACACTGGTAAAATCACAACTACACTTGAGACACAAGCAAAATCTATTAAATGGAAAAATATATATACGTGTCAAATGTAAATTTTAAGACTTCTTTACAAGAGCCGATTACTGTTGTTTCAGGAAGAAAAATTTATTTTCCTAGCCCAAAATAAACAAAATGCATTTGTTGAACTTTTTGTATGCAGTTGTCCTGCATATTAATATACATACCTGTGTACACTAGGATCCATATTAATATTAATATACATTTACATACACTGATTGTTTCATCTTCTGCACGTATTGAATGCAGGCACTTGTGGAGCAAGAGGAAGAAAAACAGAAGTTGGAATGTAGCGGCAATGAGGAAGCAAACACATACGACCTTGACAATGATCCCATCTCTAAAGTTTTTGGCTCCGATAGAAAGAAAAACTATTGTCGTGCAATTAGCTCCACTTCCTCTGCAAAATAAGTAAAGTTGATGCAAGCTTCAAAAGCAATTGACGATAAGAATAAAAAGGAAGATTTTCGTCAATGGTCATCGGAATTACAAAACCAAGTGGCAAATCAAGTTGCAAATCAAGTGGCGAATCAAGTGTCGAGCCAAATCAATGAGGCTCTTAAATCATTTGCTTCATCTTTCTTAACTATGGTACCGAGGTTACAACATAATCTTAATGGTGATAATGTGACGCCTATGAATGAAATCGCTTCTAACTTGAATAAATCTCCTTCGAATATTGGAGTTGCTGGTATTCCGTCAAATGATGTTGGATCATCTACAAGAGGTAAACAATTTGTAATGCTACTATCACAAGATACGAAGAAGAATGTAGCAAAAGCTTATATTGGAACACAAACTATGTGTCATTTTAGAGAGATAGTTCCAAATATTGAGAAAGTTGTTTGGATAATAGAAGTTTTAGAATCAGAATCACCAATTTACGATGGTCCTCAAAATGGGCACCACAAGCTTTGTGAATTTTCAGATGGGGGCTTTGTGATATGGCCTGTATTTCGTCTTCGCAATATCTAAAATTTTATTTATTAGTAGCTCGTATTATATTGGATATTTAAAATTAGATATGAAATTGCTTTTTTGTAATTTGGATATGATATTGTGGTATTTTGAAATTGGAAAGTTTGTAGCCCCTATTATAGTATTATCTAGATATGATATTGTTGCATTTGAGATATGGAAGCATTTTAGACTTCATATTGAATTGATATGATGAATTATACATGATATGGACATCATCATTTATGAGATATTATATTCATTTGTTTTAAGAATTTAATATTAATTGTGTATAAAATAGTGTAAAAACATAATTTCAATTAGTAACGCATATGTGTTTCCAATATTTTGGATAACAACACTTATCTACGTTACAAACCTAAATGATAAGCAAAGCATTTTATGTGTAACAACACATATATGTGTTACTAAATAATCATTTTCCAACACTTGTAAGCGTTACCGTATATTTCTGTACCAACACTTATAAGCGTTACCTCATATTTTTGTACCAACACTTATAAGCGTTACCGTATATTTCTGTACCAACACTTATAAGCTTTACCGTATATTTAGGTACCGACACTTATAAGTGTTAGTAATACGTATGTTCGTAACACTTGTAGGCGTTACAAATTTGACCGCTTCATTCCTCACAGTCCATTTGTAACACTTAAAAAGTGTTACTGAAATTATTTGTAACACTTATAAATGTTTGGATTTGCCTATTTTGGTGTAGTGATATTTTGAATTATATACACAAACTTGTAAAGATGCATCGTATAATACATGCGTGATTGAATTTATGAGTCATCCATAAATAGAGAATCAAAATTATCAAAATCAAGTGCACTGAACCACTACCTTAACTCATCTGAGTTGACAAATAAAAGAAAATTATGAATTTAAAGCTAAGAATTTTTTTAGTTATGATCTTAGATTTTTGATAAAAGATATATTATACCATCGTTGGATGATCAAAATTGATGGTCTGATTGAAAGAATCTAGTAAACGGTTTAATATGTGAAGCTACGTATTTCCTAGAATGCTTTTTTTTCTATTCGGCCAACAGATTACATGCCTCGAAGCTACTTAAGATTCATGAGTTCCTGGTATATGGAAAATGTCATACTAAACTCCCTACTCATAAATAAAGAGGGTTTTAGTGGATTTTTTGCATTGATATTTGACAACTGGTAAATGAAAAGTTTCATAGCTGATGGAGACTTTCTGTTTTAAGCGCAGTTGGAGTCGAAATTGGAACAACAAATTTTTTTCATATCCACTCCAAACATTTGATGAACTACAGTAGCCTATATGTAACAAAAGTATGTTGTCTCGGTATAAAGATATAAGTGTAATATACAGATATGTACATAAAATCTTTCATGTTAAGAATACCAACCACTTTTAGAAGAAAATAAGTCTATATAACTAATGCAAGACATCATTGTTGGGTGAAACAAATTAAGTCTGTCAACCATGTACATGGGATATTAGTTAGGGAAATATTGCATCAAGCTTTTAGAAGAAAAAAATATCTTTATGACTGATGCAGTCCATATACCTGCTTTCACTGATATCCATGTTGATTTATAACAATACAAATCTATTGTTACAAAATAGAATAAAGCGTTTAAGATTTAATCTGGAAAAACAATAATTTCTTTCTGTGATTAATAAATCGTTCATTTGTTGAACTACAAAATAGCAAAGCCAAATTCAATTCTATTACAGAAACCAAACATTGAAATCACTATCTTACCATTTACTGTCTGAAATGGTTTGTTTGAATGTCATCGCTGGTTTTCCAATACCTGTAAAACAAATTTAAGAAAATAATAGTAAAATTTGGTAGATCTTTGCAATGACATAACTTTTTTCATAGAAAATTCATGTGGAGTTAGAAATAATTGCATTTGAAACATAATTGATGAATCATCGTAGGATGAAGAAAAGAGATACCTGAGACTTTCAGCTTGAGGCGGAGTCAGTAGGGATGGCGATTATGGTAGGAGGGGAGGGCGATCGCACGGTGGGAAGTGGGACGAGGACAGTCGAAGACGATGAAGAGGCAAAGGCGGGTCTCACATGACTCGGAGCTGATTGTCCTAACGACGGTGGTAGGAGGCGAGGACGAAGCGATAGAGCGATGGTAGGAGGGGAGGTAGAAGGCGATAGATAAAAAATGCCACAAATGAAGGCCAGCTTATTATCTAGGGCTAAAAACGCGAGAAAAGGGCAGTAAAGACATGGAATTTTTTTGGTGACGCTTGGTTTTAAGATTCACAGAAAATTTCAAGGAGGCTTGTCTATTGTTAAAATCTAACAATAATAGTATAGTATAGATTTAGAGACTATTCAGTTGCCAAAATTCAAGGGGGCTTGTGTGCTCTCGAAATTGAACTGGGTATTCATATTATAGTGTGTATCTATATATACACACACCCACACACAAAATCCCTTGGCATGTCAAATTATCCTTTTGCATTTCAAGCCAAAACTAGTTTTTCCAAACAATTCCAATTTCAAATCATTTAGGTAGCAATTCCTCCCTTGGAAACTCGAAAATGAACACCGGTGATGTCACGATCATCATTGGAATTATTTTCCAGCAACCAAAGTAAGTTCAGTGCTTTTATTCCTTTTTAAACCCTTTTTAAAAATATTTCAATTCACAAATATTTTCCAAATAATATCACTATTATTTTCCAAAACCTTTGAAAAACATTTCAAAACCAATGGGAAATTAAATTTCTAAATTTCCAACTTTTAAATCTTTTATAAATCGTTTTTATAAGCCATATCATATTTAAAAAATACTTCAGAATTTCATTTCATTCCAAATTATAAATTTCATTTACAAAATCACATTACATAATTCCATTTCATTATATTAAATTATTTCTTAATTGTTAATTAAAATATCAACTTTTATTCAATTACCACAACAACAATGATAATAGTTTAATATTATCATTTCCTAACGACCAAGCATACCATATACAACTACAAGAATTTTTGAAAATTATTCTTTCATATATAAAAATAATTTGGGTAAAATAATTTATTTACTCCATTTCAAACCAATACCATGTCGAATTGCTCTGTTCAAGTGTTTAGAGACTCCTATCAATAACGTTAATTACTCGTATTGACCAGAATCCATAAGCCACTCGACAAATAAACCCATGTGACATAATTTTTTTATATTCACTAACAAATACACACTCATATCTACTAGTACACTCAAAACTCATTCTAGGGTGCTACTGAACCTATCTCTAATGAGTTACCCCATCAAAGCCAATGTTCTCGCTTAACCTTCAGCTTTGATACTAAGTGTCATAGCCCGGATTTTCGACCTTCGAAAATCGACATCAATACATTCACTGTATTCCGAGCAATTGAATGTTCGAAATACCAGATCGTTAGGGAAAAAGAAGAAAGAGGTAGAAGAAGAAAACAGAACAACAACACAAAATCTCACATTCACAGCGGAACAATATATAATAGATATCAACATGTCTTTATACAAAAAGAGCTATAAAACATTTCTTATACATTACATCATCATAGTACAATAAATCAATAACTCAATACAGGACAGTTATAATAACTTGTCCTCACAAGTGCTGAATATACAGCCTATAATACACAACGGAATAAAACCAAATACACATGATACGTCTTCGCCATCCAGCTCGTCCCTGAGCTCCATAGCATGCTATCGTGTATCTGTAATACTTGGTCTGACTTGAGCATTATAATAAAATAACATCTGAGTCAGTCTGAAAACCAGCGTGAGAAAACACACTCAATTTGAATTATTAAAGTTATCAAAATCCCTTGAAAAAACAAAGGTATCTCGTAAGACCACGCCACACATAAACACGACGGGATTTTACCTTACGATAACCAGAATATTTTATATCAAAATCATCTGATATTATAATAGTGTCTAAGTATAAATACTTATTCAAATAGCTGAAATTGTTACATTAATTAAATTTCAGCATACTAGGCTCTACAACTAAAACCGTAAAGGCACGTATTGGAGAATGGATTCCGTACAAATGACTAGGCACTAGGGTACCACCTGCCACAGTACACGTCTAGAAAAATGCATCGAGGACCATGCAGGAATCCCCTACAACACAAGACCAGACTACCCCTAACTTGGATAGACCAAACATGCTATCACTGTGACGACTCGACTTCTGAGCACCAGAGTCGTATCATCTTGAAGAAAGAAATGGGTGAGAAAATAGAAAAGATAGAGAAGAAAGAACAACAACATCAGAATCTCACAGCGGAACGAATAAATTATGTTAATCACATAAGTATTTACATAATATACAACATCAATCAGAGTTATACAGATAATACATCACATACTAGACAGTTATAGACACCTGTCTAGTTATACAACTCAATACAAAAAACAACACAGAGATACCAACACAGCGGAACTATATATATATAGACACGCACACACACACACAACGCTGAAGCCTCCTGATCCATTGTTCCTCCAGAATTCGTCAATGCTAACCTGAATCCCTTGGCTACTCGTAAAAATTTGAGTACCCGAGAGTTTAGGAAAAACAGAAATAAACTCCGGGTGAGACATGGGTCTGGTGTGAGTAACAGGTTAAAGTTGCTTAACTTTTAAAATCTTTGAAACAAAAGGTATCACGTAAGACTCCCAACACATAAACATGGGTAAGTTTTTACCTTACGCTAACCAAAACATTTGATAGGAAATTCAGTGATATTATAATAGGTCTAGGGTTTTCAAATAAATAGAAAATAGCCGAAATTGTTACATTCATTAAATTCCAGCTACTAGCCACAAAAGTGGGTAATACAATCAAAACCGTCTGCACTTATTGGATTTTGAATTCCATACAATGGCAGGGCTACTGGGGTACCGTCCGTCACAGTATGTGGTCTAGATAAATGTACCGAGGATCACTCCCGACCCCCTACAACACAAGGCCGGAACCATTCCTTACTGAATAGTCCCGAACAAGATAACCCCGACAGTTGTTGCAATCAACCGCCCACACAGCCGAAATAAAGGGACATCTAGACAGGGGTATATCTCATCCTGCTTGGGCATGACCCACCTAATCTTGCTGCACCTCCCCTGTTTTAGCCATTCCCGGTTGATGAGGCTTGAGGCTGCGATTACATTTACAAGAAATATCTCTTAGAATGCTCATCGCCCGCCTGGCGATGTGCTGAAAGCATTCAACCCATACAAGTTCGTTCCGGGTTCGAACGAAACCGAAGGCATTATTTCGTTACACTCATTTTGGAATCACCCTCAGAGTTAACGCCAATAACCCTTGCACTCTGAATCTTCATCTTCACTTTAGATTCACGACCTATCGTTAATTTGGATCGATGTGGTTTTCGGATGTCCAAATATGGAAACCTGATCCCGGTCTTATCGAAAATCCAAAACGTATCTTTTAAGGCCAAGTTGTCTATTTAGTCTTAACAGTTCAATTCAATATTATCAATATACACATAGATAGATAATTCACATCTTATAATAGATAATCACATTATCATCATAAACAGACAATTAATATTATCATCCAAACAGATACTTAATATTATCATACTTAAACCATGCATCCATGTCACATAGATATTACTCATCTCATATCCGAGATCACAATCAAGCAATGAAATATCAATATCACCATCCAAAGCAATGATTTATTATTCATAATCTATAATTAATTTAAATTGAATTAAATTAATTACTTCTATCTTTAATTAATTCAAAATAAATTAAATTAATTACTAATTCCATAAATCCTGCTCATACAACCATTAATTAATTATAAATCAAATTAATTAATTATTCTCTAGATATTCATCTTGATTAAACACCTTTGGTTAATCATCTTCTAAATACAATAACTAGTCAGTCTTTATTTATTTCCACAGATTAATTATTTTAAATCATTCATAGCAATTAACATATAATTACTTCATTTATTAATTAACTAAAAATTAGTTACATTTATCCTTAATTAATTATATTTATTAATCACTTTACTATTAATTATTTGTTAATTAATCCATTATAAATTACATCATTAATCACATTAATTAATGATTTCTAATTAATTACTTTATTTAAATTAATTACATTAAGAGATTAATCTTTAATTAAACACAATTATTAATCACCCTTGATTAATAACATTCCAGTAATTAACTACCCTTAATCACTTATATTGATAAATTAATTATTCCATAATTAATTATATCCACTAATTAATCCCTTGATTAATTACAAAAGTAATTATCCAAATTACTTCATTTACAAATCCTTTTTGTATTAATTACATCAAGTAATTATCATCTAATTACTTCCCTAAGTAATTATGCTCCATTAATTACACTAAGTAATTGCACTTATCAAAACATCAAATCATTCTTTAAATTAATTAAAATAAATAAATTAACTTAATTTAATCATATCATCTAAATTTATTACAATAAGTAATAAATCCATTAATTCCCTTTATCAAGTAATTACTTAATAATTTTACAAATGATTATCTTAATTGATTAATCTAATTAATTATTAAAATTAATCACACTAGTTAATTACTTAATAATTCTTAGTTAATTATTTTCATTAACTAATAACATTTCTTAATTTACTCTTTAATTAATCTCTAGTTATAAATTAATCTAAATTATTAATTTATAAATTAAATACATAAGTCATTGCTTAATTAACTTATTCATTAAATCATTTTAATATCTAAATTATTTCTAAGATAATTTATTTGTTTATTAATGAATCCCTTAATATTAAAGTGTATTAGAACATTACATTTTAAATTTAAATTCAAATTCCAATTGAATTTAAGATTCAAAATGATTATTTATTTAACATTAACTAAATTTAAATTCAATTAATGCAAAAAACATTTATTACTTACATATGAACTTATATAGAAAAGCCTTTAAATTCAACTACTTAAATCTTTATTTAAATTTAAACTACCAAAATACACTAATATTTTAACTTGCAAATTCAAGTTAAAACAACTTATTTAACTTCCATTCAAAAATCCCTTTAAAAAGAACTATGTCAAAATCAATTCAAATATTTATTTGAAACAAATTACCTTTTAAAACCATTTGGCTTAAACTTGTTTTATATATTTAGATTTAAAAACTGATTTAAATTTTAGATTTGAATTCAAGAAAACTTGAATTCATTAGTTTAACTTTGAATTTAAAATTTTGGTTTTAACTTGCTTTTAGAAACTTGGTTTTTTAATTCTTGATTTAAAATCCAAATTCATTTTTTAAAAACTTAGATTCAAAAGTTCATTTGAATCTAAACTTTGAACTTTAAATTATAAAACACAGTTTAAGTTTTTGTTTCAGATTTTAAATTACATTTTAAAAATCTGAAACTGTCAGGTTTTAAACCTAAAAAAAAATCCACATTTAATTGTTTTTAAAACTTGATTTGAATTCAAGAATAAATTTGAATTCATACTTCAACTGGATTTAACTTGTTTAAATCTATTATTTATTTTTAGGTTTCATTTGAATTTGTTTAAAAACAAATTTTGCTTCCAGGTTTTTACAAAAGCCTGAACAACACTGACTCGACTCGAACCAAAAATGCTTCGAGTCTTCCCTCCTTCTGCTTCGAGTCACAAATTCGAATGACTCGAGTACTTCCCGAGTCAAAATACTCTGCACCCAACAAAATTCTTTAGCACTTCCATGGGCACGGTGCACGTGCACCGTGGCTCCACCTAACTCCGACCACCCATGAGAACTTCAACACGACGCCGACCATCACTGGACACGATCACGACCACCCAAGCCATCACGACAACTCGAATCGAAATCGAGTTCGAAACTAAAACCTGGAAACTCGACATGGCCTATCACCCAAAATCTGTCAACGTGCCGTTCACCCAACCTCGGCCACCTGAACACGCGAAACATGGGCCAAGAACTCGTCTTTAACCAAGCTACCACCTCCTAAGATCTCGTGCAACTCGATGCATGGTGGAAGTCGCGGTGATCAAAAGTTCGACCACCATAAGAATTAGGGTTACCCGCTAAAAATCATACGCCGCTGCCACCACGTCCAACTGCAGCACCTTCCACCATTTTTCCTCTTACCCTTCGATCACTCTTCCATCACCACAGAGAACCCCGAGCACTCCGGTCCACTTGATCTCCAAAAATCGACAATAATCCATATATTGATGAACCCAGAACCTCACCTAATCTTCTTTACTAAAAATTGTGATTTTGTTTTCAAAAATCAAGTTTTAGTTTTAGTTTTAGCATTCGATTCATATACCCGAATCCATGAATTATAATAATTGAGTTTTAACTTATTTTAGTTTTCTACTGTTGTTTTATACTTTCCAGAACTAATACAACTGTTTTACCCTTAAACAATTTTTAAACTCAAGTCTCTGTTAATACAAGCATTTTATGTTCAAACTTATGTCTTGTTAAAGCTTGAATTAAGAACAATATGAAATTTTGATGAGGATTTTAAACCTGGAACTAAAGTCAGATAGAAACACAGAGATGCTCATCACAATATTCATAATTTACACAGAGCTATACAAAAGAAATATACTCAACATAAACTGAATTCCAAAGAAATCTTGCAACAGAACAAAAATATATACTTAAACTATTCAATTGTGATGTTACTCACCGTTTTGAGAAGACAGAGCATAGCTAGTTGGAAAGCAGTTTGAACTTTTAACAAAGCTGAGAAATAGTTTTCTTGATCTTCCTTTAACTTCTTGTTTGTTGATGTATAAAACTTCAGTTGTATAAAAAAAGAAAAGCTTGCTATGTTGAACAAATGAACTGAGAAGATATACATATAAATAGAGGTGTTTTACAGGGGTAGGTGATATCTGGGTAGCTAATGCAGGTACAATATTTGTTTTTGTTTGTATCAAGCAAGATTTCTGTATTAGGAGGCTGAAATGATGTTAAAACAATTCGAATGACTTTGTTAGCTGCTAAGAAATGGAAGCATTTAATACTTAAGTACTTTGTGTCTCCTATTACTCATTTTTATACATAGATATTTTATTTACTTTGATCTTGCCTTCATTTCTAAGCTTTACAGTCAACATACAAATATACAAAGCCTGGTTTGCTTTTACTTTATGTTTTCATACTTCTCTTCTTTTCTATTCTTGCCTGCATACTACCTTACAGGCTACATTCATATTTTACTTGCCTAGATTGCTTTATATCTTATGTACATATATACTTTGTTTTATTAGGCAGATTTGTGGAGGCTGAAATGCTTAATAAGATTTCGAATTGACTTAAGTTTGTGCTGAGATGAAAGCATTTTAATGCTAATGTACTATATGTTTCATGCTTACCCAATTTTATATGTTGATTTTTTATTTATTTATTTTACACAAACCTGGTTTGCTTTCATACTGGATGTTCATAGATATAAAGTTATTTATCATTTGTAATGGTTTGTTACTTAACACATTTTATAAAGCTCCAATATGATAACACTTGTTCCTTAAGCATTATCTATTTATTTTAAAACTTAAACTTTCCAATATTACATTATTAATATTGTTTGGAAAAAAAACTCATTATTAAATTAAAATAATTTATAAATGAAATTATCACTATATAAATAAATTACTTATTTTATCAACTATATTTAAAACAAGAACAAAACAACCTTTGTTAAATTTAAATTTAAGTTAAAATCATTTAAACAAATTTTAACTTTATCTTGAGCATATTTAAACCATATTTTTATCAAGCTATACTGAAAAGAAAATAAAACAATCTTTTTGTTAATAAATTTTAAATTTAGACTTAAGCTAGAATAAGTTCTAACTATTAAACATTTATCTTAAGTATTTAAAACCATATAGTTATTTATTTAATAGCTTAATACTAAATTAAATCAAATTTCCAAGTTATCAGAAACATTAGAATTGGAAACATAACTTTATTTATTAAATTTAAAACAAAGATTAACTATTTACAATATATACAAATATATAGATATATACTGTAAACAGAAAATAATTAAATTAGCTTTTAAAGAATAAATTATTAGTTAAATATTTATTTAGAAGAAGATTATTAAATCAATTTAAATCTTATTAACAATTATTATCAAATTAATTTAATTTTAACACAGATTATTAAATTGATATTGCCAAAAATTCCGGGATATCACATTCCTCCCTCCTTAAAAGAATTTCGTCCCCGAAATTTAAAACAGAGGTAATTTATTAATTCAATTAGAGATTTAATTTTAAAACACAAGCATATATCAATCAGATGCTAACAATCATAGCAACCAATTTATCCAATCAAACAAATCTAACTATCCAGACAAAATCAGGATAGATCTATCTAGAGTCCGCCAGGTATAAATACCGGGATACTCGCTATACAGAATCCAAACAATAAATACTACTAAGCTACAGAGCTTCCACTCATCTAGATCTACAAAACAAGACAGGATATCAGACTACAGACAAGTCTGAATCGACAACCAAAACTCCCTGAATTGCTGGTTCTACAACCAGAGATAGATCTTACACGTACTCCCCCAGAGATACGTGAAACACAACGAATTCCAGTTATCCAAACTGAAAATTCAATCCTGAAGACCAAACACTTATCCAAAATCAAATTCCCAATCCCAGAATTCAAATTCCTCCGTCTCTTATCCACAAAACTCTACGGACGATCCTGTGCTGCCTACATCTTTCCTGATCAGCTCAACCCTTGCTGATGTCCTTAGAAACAAACTGAACCAAAGACAATCCAACAAAATGATCTTTCCAATATCGACCAAAACTCAGAACACAAACTCTATTCTACAATCAGAAGATAGATCTCACTACTCACATCCGGAAAAGATAAAACAGGTGCACTCAAATCTGGCCCCAGATCCTGAAAAATTTCCTGTAGAATTCTCCAATCCAAACATTGCAACATCCAATTGCTTCCAAACTAAAACAGCTGCCACCATGCTTCCACTGTGCAACTCTGACTGAACAGATGAAAATGCTAAAGTCGAACATAGACTGGACAACACATCCCAAAAATAAAGCTCAAAAGTTCCTCCAAAACCCTAGTTACTCCACCAAACTCAAAAACCATCCTATTACTAAGCTGATCCATCGGTACCACTTCTGGAATCCAGTCGATACCAAACTCAATCTCCAAATGCTGACAAAACTCTGACTTCCTGAAGACATCCAGAAAAATCTCTGAAATTCAAGATAACACTCAAACTATCGCAAGTCACTTTTGCGATCAATCCAGCCTAATTCCAAAGATACTGCTTTCTCTTTACAAATCAGAACAGCTTACACTTAACTAGCCAATCCATCGAAGAAATGGAATCACTCTGCTGCTTCTGAAGTTATCGCAAGAAAAACTGCTCAGCCAGAAGACTTCCTTATCCAAAGCTCTTCGAGAAACTCGGACCTCAAATCAAACCTCAAATCTCCAAACGCTGAAGCCTCCTTCTCCATTGCTCCTCTAGAATTCGTCAATGCTAACCTGAATCCCTTGGCTACTTGTAAAAATTTGAGTACCCAAGAGTTTAGGAAAAACAGAAATAAACTCCGGGTCAGACATGGGTCTGGTGTGAGTAACAGGATAAAGTTGCTTAACTTTGAAAATCTTTGAAACAGAAGGTATCACGTAAGACTCCTCACACATAAACATAGGTAAGTTTTTACCTTACGCTAACTAAAACATTTGATAGGAAATCCAATGATATTATAATAGGTCTAGGGTTTTCAAGTAAATAGAAAATAGCCGAAATTGTTACATTCATTAAATTCCAGCTACTAGCCACAAAAGTGGGTAATACAATCAAAACCGTTTGCACTTATTGGATTTTGGATTCCATACAATGGCAGGGCTACTGGGGTATCGCCCGTCACAGTACGTGATCTAGATCAACGTACCGAGGATCACTCCCGACCCCTTACAACAAAAGGCCGGAACCATTCCTTACTGAACAGTCCCGAACAAGATAACCCCGACAGTTGTTGCAATCAACCGCCCACACAGCCGAAATAAAGGGACATCTAGACAGGGGTATATCTCATCCTGCTTGGGCATGACCCACCTAACCTTGCTGCACCTCCCCTGTTTTAGCCATTCTCGGTTGATGAGGCTTGAGGCTGCGATTACCTTTATAGGACATATCTCTTAGAATACTCATCGTCCGCCTGACGATGTGCTGAAAGCATTCAACCCATACAAGTTTGTTTCGGGTTCGAACGAAACCGAAGGCATTATTTCGTTACACTCATTTTGGAATCACCCTCAGAGTTAACGCCAATAACCCTTGCACTCCGAATCTTCATCTTCACTTTAGATTCACGACCTATCGCTAATTTGGATCGATGTGGTTTACGGATGTCCAAATATGGAAACCCGATCCCGGTCTCATCGAAAATCGAAAACGTATCTTTTAAGGTCAAGTTGTCTATTTAGTCTTAACAGTTCAATTCAATATTATCAATATACACACATA
Organism: Allium cepa; assembly: GCA_030765085.1. Classification (NCBI taxonomy): domain Eukaryota; kingdom Viridiplantae; phylum Streptophyta; class Magnoliopsida; order Asparagales; family Amaryllidaceae; genus Allium; species Allium cepa. The sequence continues at coordinate 436,061,549 of CM060944.1, forward strand.
TAGATAATTCACATCTCATAATAGATAATCACATTATCATCATAAACTGACAATTAATATTATCATCCAAAAAGATACTTAATATTATCATACTTAAACCATGCATCCATATCACATAGATATTACTCATCTCATATCGGAGATCACAATCAAGCAATGAAATATCAATATCATCATCCAAAGAAATGATTTATTATTCACAATCTGTAATTAATTTAAAATGAATTAAATTAATTACTTCTATCTTTAATTAATTCAAAATAAATTAAATTAATTACTCATTCCATAAATCCTGCTCATACAACCATTAATTAATTATAAATCAAATTAATTAATTATTCTCTAGATATTCATCTTGATTAAACACCATTGGTTAATCATCTTCTAAATACAATAACTAGTTAGTTTTTATTTATTTCCACAGATTAATTATTTTAAATCATTCATAGCAATTAACATATAATTACTTCATTTATTAATTAACTAAAAATTAGTTACATTTATCCTTAATTAATTATATTAATTAATCACTTCATTATTAATTATTTCCTAATTAATCCATTATAAATTACATCATTAATCACATTAATTAATGATTTCTAATTAATTACTTTATTTAAATTAATTACATTAAGCGATTAATCTTTAATTAAACACAATTATTAATCACCCTTGATTAATAGCATTCCAGTAATTAACTACTATTAATCACTTATATTGATAAATTAATTATTCCATAATTAACTATCTCCACTAGTTAATCCCTTGATTAATTACAAAATTAATTATCCAAATTACTTCATTTACAAATCCTTTTTGTATTAATTACATCAAGTAATTATCATCTAATTACTTCCTTAAGTAATCATGCTCCATTAATTACACTAACTAATTGCACTTATCAAAACATCAAATGATTCCTTAAATTAATTAAACTAAATTAATTAACTTAATTTAATCATATCATCTAAATTTATTACAATAAGTAATAAACTCCTTAATTCCCTTTATCGAGTAATTACTTAATAATTTTACAAATGATTATCCTGATTGATTAATCTGATTAATTATTAAAATTAATCACACTAGTTAATTACTTAATAATTCTTAGTTAATTATTTTCATTAACTAATAACATTTTTTAATTTACACTTTAATTAATCTCTAGTTATAAATTAATCTAAATTATTAATTTATAAATTAAATACATAAGTCATTCCTTAATTAACTTATTCATTAAATCATTTTAATATCTAAATAATTTCTAAGATAATTTATTTGTTTATTAATGACTCCCTTAATATTAAAGTGTATTACAACATTACATTTTAAATTTAAATTCAAATTCCATTTGAATTTAAGATTCAAAATGATTATTATTTAACATTAACTAAATTTAAATTCAATAAATGTAAATAACATTTATTACTTACATATGAACTTATATAGAAAAGCCTTTAAATTCAACTACTTAAATCTTTATTTAAATTTAAACTACCAAAATACATTAATATTTTAACTTGCAAATTCAAGTTAAAACAATTTATTTAACTTCCATTCAAAAATCCCTTTAAAAGAACTATGTCGATATCAATTCAAATATTTATTTGAAACAAATTACCTTTTAAAACCATTTGGTTTAAACTTGTTTTATATATTTAGATTTAAAAACTGATTTAAATTTCAGATTTGAATTCAAGAAAAACTTGAATTCATTAGTTTAACTTTGAATTTAAAACTTTGGTTTTAACTTTCTTTTAAAAACTTGGTTTTAATTCTTGATTTAAAATCCAAATTCATTTTTTAAAAACTTAGATTCAAAAGTTCATTTGAATCTATACTTTGAACTTTAAATTCTAAAACACAGTTTAAGGTTTTGTTTCAGATTTTAAATTACATTCTAAAAATCTAAAACTGTCAGGTTTTAAACCTAAAAAAATTCCACATTTAATTGTTTTTAAAACTTGATTTGAATTCAAGAATAAATTTGAATTCATACTTCAACTGGATTTAACTTGTTTAAATCTATTATTTATTTTTAGGTTTCATTTGATTTTGTTTAAAAACAAATTTTGTTTCCAGGTTTTTACAAAAGCCTGAACAACACTGACTCGACTCGAACCAAAAATGCTTCGAGTCTTCCCTCCTTCTGCTTCGAGTCACAAACTTGAATGACTCGAGTACTTCCCGAGTCAAAATACTCTGCACCCAATAAAATTCTTCAGCACTTCCTTGGGCACGGTGCACGTGCACCGTGGCTCCACCTAACTCCGACCACCCACGAGAACTTCAACACAACGCCGACCATCACTAGACACAATCACGACCACCCAAGCCATCACGGCAACTCGAATAGAAATCGAGTTCGAAACTCAAACCTAGAAACTCGACATGGCCTATCACCCAAAACCTGTCAACGTGCCGTTCACCCAACCTCGACCACCTGAACACGCGAAACTTGGGCCATGAACTCGTCTTCGACCAAGTTACCACCTCCCAAGATCTCGTGCAACTCGATGCACGGTGGAAGTCGCGGTGATCAAAAGTTCGACCACCATAAGAGTTAGGGTTACCCACTAAAAATCGTACGCCGCTGCCACCACGTCCAACTGCAGCGCCTTCCACCATTTTTCCTCGACCCTCCGATCACTCTTCCATCACCACAGAGAACCCCGAGCACTCCATTCCACTTGATCACCAGAAATCGACAATAACCCATATATTGATGAACCCAGAACCTCACCTAATCCTCTTTACTAAAAATTGTGATTTTGTTTTCAAAAATCAAGTTTTAGTCTTAGCATAAGATTCATATACCTGAGTCCATGAATTATAATAGTTGAGTTTTAACTTATTTTAGTTTTCTACTGTTGTTTTATATTTTCCAGAACTAATACAACTGTTTTACCCTTAAACGATTTTTAAACTCAAGTGTCTGTTAATAAAAGCATTTTATGTTCAAACTTATGTCTTGTTAAAGCTTGAATTAAGAATAAAGTGAAATTTTGATGAGGATTTTAAACCTGGAACTAAAGTCAGATAGAAACACAGAGATGCTCGTCACAATATTCATACTTAACACAGAGCTATACAAAAGAAATATACTCAACATAAACTGAATTCCAGAGAAATCTTGCAACAGAACAAATATATACTTAAACTATTCAATTGTGATGTTACTCACCGTTTTGAGAAGACAGAGCATAGCTAGTTGGAAAGCAGTTTGAACTTTTAACAAAGCTGAGAAATAGTTTTCTTGATCTTCCTTTAACTTCTTGTTTGTTGATGTATAAAACTTCAGTTGTATAAAAAAAAGCTTGCTATGTTAAACAAATGAACTGAGAAGATATATATATAAATAGAGGTGTTTTACAGGGATATGTGATATCTTGGTAGCTAATGCAAGTACAATATTTGTTTTTGTTTGTATCAGGCAAGATTTCTGTATTAGGAGGCTGAAATGATGTTAAAACAATTCGAATGACTTTGTTAGCTGCTAAGAAATGGAAGCATTTAATACTTAAGTACTTTGTGTCTCCTATTACTCATTTTTATACATAGATATTTTATTTACTTTGATCTTGCCTTCATTTCTAAGCTTTACAGTCAACATACAAATATACAAAGCCTGGTTTGCTTTTACTTTATGTTTTCATACTTCTCTTCTTTTCTATTCTTGCCTGCATACTACCTTACAGGCTACATTCATATTTTACTTGCCTAGATTGCTTTATATCTTATGTACATATATACTTTGTTTTATTAGGCAGATTTGTGGAGGCTGAAATGCTTAATAAGATTTCGAATTGACTAAGTTTGTGCTGAGATGAAAGCATTTTAATGCTAATGTGCTATATGTTTCATGCTTACCCAATTTTATATGTTGATTTTTTATTTATTTATTTTACACAAGCCTGGTTTGCTTTCATACTGGATGTTCATAGATATAAAGTTACTTGTCATTTGTAATGGTTTGTTACTTAACACATTTTATAAAGCTCCAATATGATAACACTTGTTCCTTAAGCATTATCTATTTATTTTAAAACTTAAACTTTCCAATATTACATTATTAATATTGTTTGGAAAAAAACTCATTATTAAATTAAAATAATTTATAAATGAAATTATCACTATATAAATAAATTACTTATTTTATCAACTATATTTAAAACAAGAACAAAACAACCTTTGTTAAATTTAAATTTAAGTTAAAATCATCTAAACAAATTTTAACTTTATCTTGAGCATATTTAAACCATATTTTTATCAAGCTATACTGAAAAGAAAATAAAACAATCTTTTTGTTAATAAATTTTAAATTTAGACTTAAGCTAGAATAAGTTCTAACTATTAAACATTTATCTTAAGTATTTAAAACTATATAGTTATTTATTTAATAGCTTAATACTAAATTAAATCAAATTTCCAAGTTGTCAGAAATATTAGAATTAGAAACATAACTTTATTTATTAAATTTGAAACAAAGATTTACTATTTACAATATAAACAAATATATAGATATATATTGTAAATAGAAAATAATTAAATTAGCTTTTAAAAGATAAATTATCAGTTAAATATTTATTTAGAAGACGATTATTAAATCAATTTAAATCTTATTAACAATTATTATCAAATTAATTTAATTTTAACACAGATTATTAAATTGATATTGCCAAAAATTCCGGGATATCACAATCACCCCAGGTGTTCCCACCCTATCCGAGTTCTTCCGCGCACCATAGTAATACTATTCGAGGGTATCTAGAAAGGTGATAAACATACCCTAATTGGGTGCGACCTACTTAGCCTTGCTATATCTCCCCTGATTTTCAATCATTCCCAATTCATGAGGCTAGAGGTTACGATTACCTTTTAAAGGAATTTTCACTTTGAATGCTCATGTTCCTCCAATGACAACGTGCTGATAGCTTTCATCCATACAAGTCCATTCTGGGTCTGAACGAAACCGAAGGCACTATTCCTACTACATCCATTTTGGAGTCATCTTCAGGATTAGTAGCGATTAGCCCTTGCACTTCACTGCTCCAACTTCGATTCCATGCACTTGTTTTCACTTCGAAACAAACTCGTTGGATCAAAGTGGTTTTCGGATAACTTATCCGATCCTGGTCACTTCGAAACAACGTTCGATATTTCTAGTAAACTCAACCCTAGTTCTTTAGGAAATAAATAGACAAAAATAAGATCCGAGATCACCTCCTAACCGTTAATGGACAGATTTCCATATAACATCCTAGAAGAACGAAACGAGTTTATACGTACAGTGTAGCACCTTCCGACGGTAACCATACCATATAATTCTCGTGTTTCTCCAAGATATTCCTAAAGTTATATTTTGGGTTCAGATTTGATAGTCGGTTATTTAACTATCAAATAAATAATCATTCAACCAAATATTTCATTTTCTACTGAAAACACCAAGTCTCATTTTATTTCATTTTAAATAAATTAAATCTCTTTATCAAAAGGTATGTAGTCCTCTCATCGGAGTAACGTTCACTAACCATTTTTTTCCAAAAATTTTGAATTTTTTTTAAAATAATTATGAAAAGCACCACGCGGTATCAACCATGGATTCACAGCTCAAGATTACATCTCTATCCCAGAGAAATCCAAAACTAAACTGTAGGCACTCACTGCCTCCAATTTCGCCATGAAAGTCATTACTTTTCGAAAACTTTATTAAATGATTTTTCAAAACAATGCTTATAAAATTCCTATATAAATTTCCAATTTCATTTTAGGCAAATACTCTTTTATAAAAGTTATTATATAAAATAATATTAATATTGAATAATTTGTCTTTTAAAATAATAATGCTGATTAATTCTAAATAATAATTGACTTAGTATAAACTAACTTAATTAATAATTAATTATACTTTAAACAATTTAAAATAATTATATGACTTTGAAACATAATTAATTTTGATTTATTAATAAAATTCTAATCGATTTGCAAGGCTTATTTATAAACTTATAATATATTTTGACAATTTTAAAATATTTAAGTAACAAATCTTTTGGATATCTTTATGCTTAAACATTTTTAAGTTACATAGTTTAATAATTAAAAATCCTCTTTTTACAAACAACTCAACTTCTTGATAAAAATATATTTTCCAATTCCAATATAACCAGTCTAACATTTATAAATCTCTCTCGATTTCTCACCAATTGATTTACGTCCCAATTTCATAAATCCCTTTTTTACATTTCTAAAAGAAAAATCTATATTTTCTTTTTAGATTGATTTACCCATCTCATTATAAATCCTCACCGTGAATTTATAACTTCAAATTATCAGCGATAACCCCTTCACTTTATTTATATACACTGTTTATAAATCTCACCATTTTCAATTATAGTTTATAACGGTTTCACATCACTTAAATCCATTATAATTTGATTTCTAATTTAAATTCCATTCATAATCAATTTCCCAAATAATCCAAACAATATTTCCAAACCAAACCCAAATTCGATTATATTTTCGCTTGTAATTAAGAAATCTCATTTAGGATCCGGTATATTCAATTTTACATTTATTTCCAAATGCACTTCTTGTCTCAATCAATTTAAAATCTTAGTTTAAAAAATCCTTTATACTTAAAACAAGTATCCATTAGTAATTATTTTTAAAATCCTATATATATAAAATATTCCAAAATCTCTATTAACAATATTCCAAAATAGTTAAATATTAATTTAGAGTCAAACTATTTATTTTTCCCCAAATTCGTTCCTTTAATTTATCCAAAATTCACTATAAACATTACACTTCCAAATTTTCTTATTGATTTCTTTCCAATTTGAAAACACATATTTGTGGTATTTTTAAGAATACCAAAATCAAAACCAGTAACACCAAAGCATCAAATAAATTTAAATCGCACTATAATCCATCACAGATTATTCAACATACATATATTAATATAACATAAAAATACCAATCCCATTTCGAGGGGGATATCACGGTATATAAGGTCATCTACTAATATGTAGGGTGCATAGAGTCTCATCCGCTAAAATATGCGGGAATATCAATCCAACTACTAATATACATACTACTATATATAGTATCACATTCAACTGATAATAATATATCAATTCAGCCGATCATTCAAAAATTACTTTTAATTATTCAAATTAAAACCAGCAGTCCAAAATGAGTGAGATTTACTCACATTTATTCCAATTACTGCCTTCATTTCTAATTTCCGACCAAATCCAAACGATGTTCGAATTTAAAAATCTCAGAAGTTCCAAATTCATCGAAACCAGCTTCATGTCGTAGAATATGCTATTATAATCACAACGCAAAAATTTGCATTCCAATTCGAACTAAAATTTTCGAGTTACGATACTTATAAGCATTTGAATTTAACAAAACAATTTATATATATATGACTTAATCATTTATAAAACCCGGCCCACTTGCTCTTCTTCTTCTCAAATTGTTGCTTCACCCACCATTTTGGTCTGCAGTCCCTTTTTTCTTTTTTTCTTTCTGTATATATTTATATATATTTTTTCCTTTCTTCTCTTTTTTTCTTTTTAAACCGGCTCATACCTATTCGGCTCGCTTTCCCCCTGTCCTTCCCCTTCTTCCCTTTCTCATTTCTACTGCCTATACACGAACTCGACACCATGCACGTGCACCCACCACAGGAGCCACCATCGGTCAATTCGAGATCACCCACAAATCGCTCTCTCTCCCACATTCGATCGCACACCACCCCACTATGGCCGTGGCTGCAAATCGAAAGGAGACAGAAAGCTTGAACTTCTACAATACATAATGTCGCACCTCCCCACCATGGACCGCAACCCGCCAAACTTCGGGGAATGGTGTACCTCGCCACGACAAAACCAATGGAACCACCCTCGAACCCTAACTCGGCCTAAATAAACCCAAATTCAAACCCTAGTCCACGTTGCACGAAGTCGAACAACCCAAACCATGGCCGCATCATCCAAAACGTATACAAAATCAAAGTATAAACTAAATCATGATTAAAAAAAAATGGAGAATTTTTCACTGAGTATTTGAGGAGAAGGAATTTTTTGAAGTTTGATTGTTTTATTTTTTCCACCGTGTTCAATCTCGGCTGTTTTTAAAATGAAGTAGAGAGGGAAGTGACTGGAAAAAAGAAATGTGGCGTGTAGGAGCTGTGTACAACGATATGAGGTGAAAAAAATAAGCTGATGTGAATATGGTCAAAATCAATAAACGATATATGGAACTAGTTTCGTCGAAATCCGAGACTGTGCCCCGGATGGCTATTTATATACTTTAATTCAAACGAAATATTTTTAAAATTAAACAAATCACTTTTAAATTCAATTTTAAAAGTTTTATTATCTTCATTGCTATTAATGTAAATTTTATAAACCTTTAAATTATTTTTAACAAGCATAAAACTCAAGATTCACTGTTTTAACCAATTTTCAATTATTATATTCAATAATTAAATTATCCAATAAATCATTATATTTGAAATTCAAGTTAAAAGTTAACTTTTAAATATTTAAAATCAATTAAATATTCCAACTCTGGTGTATCGCCCACAATGAAATCAAACGAGTATTACATGATGTGCACGAAGGGGAATGTGGCGATCACACTGGTGGGCATTCTCTTTCTAAGAAAGTGCTCCGATATGGTTATTATTGGCCGACTATAAATAACAACACATCAGATTATGCCAAAAAATGCGACAAATGTCAGAAACGTGCTTAGATTTCGAGAGCCCCGCCTACCGAAATAATTCAGATGGTCTGCCCATGGCCATTCGCAACATGGGCCATTGATATTATTGGGTCTCTACCTCTAGCTAAAGGTGGCGAGAAGTATGCCATCGTTGCAGTTGATTACGTTACCAAATGGGCGAAAGCCGAACCCCTTGCTACTATCACAACGAAAAAAGTGATCAAATTTGTTGTGCGCAACATTATCTGTCGATTTGGTCTCCCACATACCATCATCACTGACAACGGGGCCCAATTTGATAGTGTCGAGTTCAAGAATTTATGTAAGTGATTCCATATCCAGAAGAAGTTCTCTACAGTTTCACACCCTCTAGCGAATGGATAGCTCGAAACTATTAATAAAGTTATAAAGTCCATTCTGAAGAAACGAATGGAAAAAGCCAGGGTTAAATGGGTCGATGAACTTCCTATGGCCTTATAGGTTTATCGAACAACCCGCAATTCTACGACCGGTCAAACTCTATTTTTACTTTCCTACGGTTCAAAATCCATTATTCCAGTCGAGTTGGCCTTCTCATCGTGTGACATATTATGACCCGCAGACAAATGCTATATTACTTGCCGAATCTCTGGACTTATTAGAGAGAAGCATGAAGAGGACGATTTGAGGGCAGCCGTGCACCAAAGTCGAGTCGCCCGATTGTACAATGCTAAGGTCCGACCCCGAACCTTTGAACTCGGTGATCTTGTCCTCAAGAGAATTTACCCGGTTCCTTTTCATATGAAACCAACGTGGGAGGGACCGTATGTTATTGAACGAAGACTCAGAGATGGCGCATTTAAATTATCGACCATTATTGGTATCACTTCGTCGAGAGCCTGGAATAGCGAGAGTCTTCATCGCTGTTACACGTAACAGGCTTTATTTATTCATTCAATCTACTTTTCATATGCAACTTGTTTATGCATTTCAAATTTGAATTTGTAATAAGGCAACTGACTTTTCCATATTTTCTTATTTCAGCAATAAAATGCCATCTCTTCGAGCCAAAGCAGTGATTCTTAAAATACGTCCTACGACCATCACAATGCATGGAGAGCTAGGTTCCATCCTATAGTGGGACTTATTCAAATAGGGAGTGATTGTGATACGACCGGTCACTCGCTAAGTCAAACCCGAGCTTGGGGGCAAACCATCAAACTGAAGCCAAAAAGGATTGATACACAGTAATCCTCTAACTAACTCCTGCTCCCAGAGTGCAAGCTGGAGTATAAACTTAAAAATGTAGGCTCAAAGAGGGTGGATCTGTCCACCTAATGACTTCGCCTGTGCTTCATCCAAGTCTGAGAAGGATGGATTCGTCCGTCTAACGACCTCACTTGTTAACTCAGGGTGGATGTGGCCCGACCGTCCGCGATCCTGATAAATATATCGTTCCCAGAATGCGAACAAATTCCTAAAACTCAAAACAGATGTGATCGACAGTCTGTTGACCAACTCCAAGTTCCTAGAGTGTGAACTGGAGTATAAACATCAAAATGGATGTGACTGACTATCCATCGACTAACTCTAAGTCCTCAGAGCGTGGGCTGAAATATAAACACAAACTGGGTAGGGACTAACTGCCTATGAGACGACTCCGTGTCCCCGGAGTGTGGACCGAAAGATAAGCACAAATCGGGTGTGATTGATCACCGACAAATCAATCTAAGTCCTCAGAGTGCGGACGAAATCCTAAATATCAGAAGGGTGTGACTAACCGCCCATAAAATAATTTAAGTCCCGGCGCGTGGACATATCTTTAAACGTTAAATGGGCATGATCGACCGTCCGCATGCGAGTTCAATCCCCAGAGTGTGGATGCGATTATCAATAGATGAGCAAGTGTGATCCGACCACTCGAATTCGTCTCGTTTCAACTTCTTTCTGAATAAGTTAAGCTTGATTTTTCGTAGGCGGAAAGCAACTACCGACCGACCACTTCAATTTATCTCCAAGACGTTGGGCAAAACTCAAGTACCATTTACTGATCGAGACAGTACAATATTAACAATCGACTTAACGTTTGGTTATGACTCGAAGCCATAACTTCGGGACTTAACAACCGAACTCAAGTCCGATTCAGAGACTAAGGCATCACAAGTACATTGAATGGAAATTAGAGCGCTAAAACACTTAAGCAAATAAACACAAAATTGTATTGAAAACAAAATGGAATTTTATTTCAACTATGCTTTGAAAAAAAGGATAAGTACAAAAAATTATTCCAAGAACCTACTAGCAGGGGACGAACCTGCATCTATACATGGCCTACAGGAAGCAAAAGGAAATTCCTATCTATATACCAAAAAGAGAAGCAAGAAGATATGTCTACTCCCTTGGTTTCTTCTTCTTCTTCCACGGCGTTGACCCACTAGAGCTACCGCTTGGGTGCCTCTTCGAGACTTTGCCTTTTGATGGTTGGTCCTCGGTAGGAGGAATTATGGTAATCTCTTCCTCCGAACTTACGGGAATTGGAATACTTTTTGGATGCGGAGTCGGAGGAATAGGAACACTCTCGATGTTAGAAGACGAGGAAGGCACGCCAGTATCAACAACTGTACCACCGAGAGAAATCATTCGCAGAGGAGCCGGACCAGGACCCACCATACCACCTCCAATACCACTGGCCTATGCGGTTGCTTGCATCTCAGCATTAATCTTCGCTATTATCTCTTCTTCATCAATTGCTTGAGCATCCATGGGAATGCTGCTGGTTGGTCCCGAAGAGCTGGCTGTGAATGCACCTTCACCCATGATGAATGACAGGTCGATAAGAGGGTCACTTTGATAACCAAAGAGTTCTTCCGCTATCTGGTCATCAAAAATAAAAGCGCTCCCCTGCACTCCCTCGGTTGGTGCAGCGGCCGTTGTTGTGGTTGCCTTTGTCATAAAGGCCTTCTGCTTATGATGCAACTCTTGGGTTGCAGGCAGCACGGTCGGTGCGACTCCTATCATTGAATAAAGGTAAGAGAAAAGGGTTAGTGACTACTTTGAATAAAGCTCCCGACTTTGAATAAATGCGAGAAATGTTCAAAATACCTTCCTCAGATTGGCTCGCGGGTGGAGCTGGAGCAACTTTAGGGGCATGCTCACGAACTGGAGACAATTGAGTTTAATCAGGATTGTAAGCAGGAACAGATAGAGGATCAACCGTAGGAGTAGATTCGGGCTAGATTGGCATAGTAATTTTAGAGCTCATATCATGATGCTCGACGCCAGAATCCTCTCCAGCCTCCGAATGCTGAGTGCTAAGTCTCTCTTCTTCAAATATGGTAGTAGCATCATGGAGGACTCTTCTCTTATCCTCATTCAGCAACCAATTCTCTAATTCGAACACATCAATGGACTCAGCTTGATGCTCTACTTTTTCATCTTCAACCATGCGGCATCAAGCGTAATATAGATGCGATGGGTAATCTTTGAGCCAGCTCAGATTTCTGTACTTCAGAACATTGACATTGTATGTAATGAGGAGATCTTCAATGTCTCCCTCCAGCCTAGCCTCTGCCGCTCTGGCCTCAATCTCAATCCTGGCCTTTGCTTCCTACACCTTTAATACAACTGCATTCTGCTCATTCCTAAATTCTACAGCTTGATCACGTGCTTCTTGGATAGCCTTATTAGCAGCGTCCTTTTCTTTGACGACCTCAGCATACTTCGCCTTAAGCTCATTAAGCTCTTTGAGTGCATTATCTCTCTTGGCTGCGACAATAGCATTTCTGTGGCTCATATCATCGACCAAAGCTTGGTGCTTTTGTCTCATCTGCTCCATCTTCCTGTTCGCCTTGTCGACTATCTTTAAGGCTTCTGTTTCTGAGTTCTCGAAGTGTCGTTCTCAATAGTGAGTACTTGCACTATATCGTCCTTCTGAGCGAGATCGGTTCCCAATTTCTCAATTGTCTTCGCCCGCTCAAAGGCCACCGCCAATGCTTTTTCTTTGGTCTTCATCCATTCCCGATACTGGCCATAAACATCATGTATATAGTCTTGCATCGTTTGTTCTGCCTCATTGGGAATTTTCTTTAAGTGTGGAGGAAATATGAAGCCATCGAAGCAGACATTCGGGAAATCAACTTAGCAATTCTAATCGCCCCTTCCCCGATGGGTTCTATAACAGCTTGTTCAATGGTGATGGGGGCCTCATTTTCAGTCCTCCGACGTTGTTCGTGGGTTGTGAAGCTTGAGGAGGTAGTACTTGACATAAAGATTCTGAGGGTTGTTTGCCAGAACCAGAAGGTTGTGTTGGATCTCTAGGTGGCGGAGAGCGCGACCGGGAAAATCGCCCATATTGCCACTCCCTCTCCCTATCCCTTTCCCTCCCATAGCGCTCCTTCACTTGACCAGAGTAGATGCGATCGCATTCTCTATCGGCCTCCCATCTGCGAGACTCATAATATGAACTAGATGAATGTCGTGCAGAATGGAGGCTGCTAAGCATCGATCCTCGCTTCGACATCGTACCTGTAAAATGAAAAGAGAGACAGAGTTGGTAATCTCCATAGATGAATAGCTTGTGACCAGAAATTGTGTGGTGCCATGAAGTGTGTGTATGCATGTGCAAACCCCCCAACCAACCGGTTGTAATAGCCGTGTTTGGAGGAGTTGGCTTCCCTACGTTTAAGGCGCTTTGAAGTCCCTCTAATTTGGTATCTTAGTGCAAAGACAAGTCATCCGGAATGGGGATGTTCGCCAGTCCTGCAAAGGAGCTCTCCATCTACGAGTGATAAATCTCTTGACTCGTAGCAGGCAAAGAGGCTACGACGGTTTTTCGCCTTACAGAAATTTTGGAAGTAGACTTGCCTCTTCTCTTCTGCATTAACGACCGAGGACTTTGTGAAGGCCCAACTACGGGTTCATCTCCAACAGATATATTCTCACCACCGCCTAGTTCAGTATTTACTATCCTGGGAGCTCTCGTTCGAGCTGGCCTTACCGGGGCCATCCTAAGAACTCCTACGAGTCCAATACTTTGATCTATGTCAATGAGCCTAATGGCAACTATATTTTCGTCTGTAAGGACTTCATCGGTCTCTCTGTGTTCGACGAGCACCTTTTGAAGAACTCTTACTATCTCCTTAAACTAAGCACCTTCAGCTCACGGAATCAAAGCTATAAAAGGAATAAAATGTTAGACTCGACATCAACTGTAATTATCCAATTAGTCAGCAAAGAGGCTAGGGCACTTATGTCTTGCTAGCCACCGTTTGGCAAACTCGGTGGACACCGAATATAGAACCATTCGGTCTTAAAGTAACTCAGCTTGTTCTAAGCCCCAGTCATGACTTGACAATTCCTAATAGCTTCTAGGAAAGTAAAGGAAGGGTTGTCCTCGCGACTCTTTATATTGAATAAATATATGATCTCTTCTACCATCGAAGGACGGAAGCGGTGCTCCATGAAGATGTCAAACATACTATTGAGAAAGGCATATCCATTCAGGTGCAGCTGAGATGGAGCGATCCTCAAGAAAAGTAGAACTTCCCGAATGAACAGGTTGAAAGGAGGAAGTATCCCAGCCGCACACATAAATAAATTGAAGGCTATGTACCCATCCAGGGGGTTATGGGCTCTATCTTCTAGCCTCGACAGTAAGACATCATCCAGCGGCAACCCATGCCTTAGGAAAATCCTTCCTAACATATCTTTAGAAATATTAGAGCGGACAGAATCTTGTGGATGTGTGATGAAGGCTGCTCCTGGTAGCTCGTCTGGAGCAGGGCTAATAACTTCAGCTACGATAGCTAGCATTTCGGTTACGGGGAGAGGTAGCCTCTGGACATCCTGTGATTGCGAACTTCCAGGTTCCATAGCTATTATACTTAGTAAAAATCATCGTTAGACGACAATAAACCCATGTTTCCCCCAGTGTGAACTGCGTGAATGTGTTGTGTAGTGCAGTGCTACATAATACTTAGAATTCTACAGAATTTGAAAGATGTTCGAACGACAAGACTTCGAGATTCATCTGGAGTGACCATCATCGTCGACCGTCACAACCATGCCATCCAGACTTATAGGAACAATCCAAGTTAAAGTTCATTATTTTGTCAAATTATAGTTCCATTGACGAGCTTCGAAGGATAGTTAAATATGTAGTTTAATGGTCAAGTCTAGATGTGCAAGGCTAAAGCTCGTCGGAGTCAAATGTTCATTTATGCAAAGGGAGTTGAATGCTCACCCGGTGACAATTACAATAGTAAACAACAGATTGTTAGCACTCGGCACTTAGTTACAACAATGCACTATACAATCATTGGCAGTCAATAGTCCATTATTTATATTGCTAAGAATCAATCAAAGGTTACATCTTTTGACGAAAAGACAATGACTACTCAACGAATCGGGCAAAACTTTTCAGAATGAAGATTATAGCTTTTCAAAACACATCATGTTCTCACAAGATATACTTTAAGGTGCAAATGTTATCCCGCCTTTTGGCAAGGCCGTGACACCAAGGCCTTGACTAGGAATCAATGACAATCCGTCCTGAAGATTGGTTATACACAGGTTCATATGGATACTGGCAAATTTGGTCCAAATTTGGATCGATCTACAATTAACATGATATGACAAGTAAAGCTATGAAGGCTAACATTTCAGATTTCAGGTCAATCGGAGTTCGTATGCTCAAGTTATGGATCGATCAAGTTTCATGGGAAGCACGCTTACTTTGTATCCATCCGGTTCATATCCATCACTTTGCAACCATTCCCTTCGTATCCATCAAGCAGTATCATCGGTTCTAATCCATCTAGTCAACTACTATCGTCTTCGTACCGATCCGTTTCTACCTATTTCGTATCGATCAGCCAACAGATCGACGGAAACCAACGCTTTTTATCGATACGAAGCTACCTACAGACATCGACACAAAGCGACATTCAAGCAATCGATATGAAGGGAACGACACACGATTGATACGAAGAAGTCATAGTCAAGTGGAATACTCGGTCACTCGGCATGAAAAGCGGATCGATCCTAGACTATAATGCCATGTCACCTGATCGATACGAGCAAGCATCAATACGAACATTAAGTGATATGAATGGATCGGTACGAGAACACCAGCCTTTTGCAAAATCAAACTTGGAGCGATCATAACTCAAAATCTACAAGTCCAAATGCTACCAAATTTTCACAGGAGCTTGCATACCAACTCTACTTAGTCTATGATTGATCTCAGCCCAAAAGGAGTCATTTTTTATCAGCACAAATTATGTGCATATCGATCATGGATCGATCCCAATTGTCAAGGGATCGGTCTAGTCGGCCCACCCACATGTGAAAAAGAGTATTCTGAGATCCCAGTCAGATTTTTCCATCCTACGCCTATAAATAGCAGACTAGTGCCTCTAGAAAAGGTACTGTTGGCTTCTCTACGCTGATACTCTGCCTAAATAACTACTATACTTCAGTTGTACTGTTGTAATCTCTTGTAATCAGCAAGTCAAATTCAATAAATATCAATCAATTCATAGTGGACATATGAAATACGCCGAACCATTCTAAAATTTGTGTGTTTCTGCATTTTTATCTTATATGTTGATTGGTGTGTTTGTAAGATCTGCCTCATTTTACATTTACTTTTTTCATTTTATCTCTTCAAATACATCTGAACAGTGTTATGCCCAATTCTTGTACAAATAGGTTTATATAGTAAACAGCTTGGAAAATCAAATTAATTTGAATATTCAAAAAGAAAGATTTTAAATAATTTATAGTAAAATAATTTATTTGAAAATAGTTTCAAAGTCAAATCGATTCAATTCCAAATATTCCAATTCAAATCACTTTCAATTTCCATTTCCATTTACATTAATTCAATTCCGATCTCAATCCGTATTAACTTCGATCCCAATTTTAATTCAAATCAATTTCAATTTCGATTCCAGATTAATTCAATTTCGATTTCAGTTCCAATTAATTTTAATTCTATCCCAATTTCAATTAATTTCAATTCAATTCTCAATTTCAACCATTTCGATTTATATAAATTTGAATTCAATTTCAGAATATCGATTTGAATTACCGAATTCAAATTGAACTTCAATCTTCGAATTTTGATTCAAATCTTAAAATAAATTCCATTTTCGAGTCCAAATCTATATATCCAATTATATTACTTTTACGTAGCAATAATTCAAAGTTTGAATGAAAGTTCAAATCTTTTTAAAACGAATCAGTTTTCGGAATTCAAATCATATTTGAATTTTAACTTCAAAATCTCAATTTTCATTTTTAAACAATTTCGTTTAACGAATTCCGATTCCAACATTTTGTTCTCAATTTCAAAAATAATTCAATTTCCATAAATTCGATTTTTACTTCATTAAATCAAACTTATTTAAATAATTTCAAATCAAAAATTCGATTTCAACATATTTATTTATTTAAAATAATTCGATTTATAGTTTTGTATACTTTAAATAATATACAGGATGATAGTAGGATATATCAAAATAAACAAACATCCAAATCATCCAAAACAACAATCAATAGCATCCATCACAATGAACATCTAAATCAGCCAATAATTCATAACAATTTCATAGTTGTCAATATCAGGTATTTTACTGATAATTAAATTCCAATTTCAAATTTAACTTTCAATTTTAATACCTACAATCAATTCATATGTCAATTTCATTTTCAAATAACAGTCAATAAAATTAGATAACATCACGATTAATTTAATGAACATAAAAATATTATGGTACGTCGTGAGCATTAAAAACACTTATCTTTTATTTTTGTTTTCTCTTTCACATCCTGGTTCCGACTAAATTCGAATGGCGTTCGAATTTAGCTAAAAATTTCAAAAGCTCTAAATTGTTCCAATCCATTTCCTTTATGTAGAATACATTACTACAAACGCAATGTAAAAAGTTGCGTTCGAATCCGATCTAGAATGAGCGAGTTATGATATTTATAAGCTATTGAATTTATTTAAAAAAATTAGATTACTTAATTTTCAATTAAATTACATTACCTAACCCAGAAGAAAACCCCAGACCACCCCTATTCCTTATCTTCCCCAAAACTAAACACTAGGGCTTCCATTTCGTGCACGCCTGTCGTGTCAGTGGCACGCCACTTCGGACCGCCATCCATGGATCTGCGCCACCAGCGAACTCGCCTCGACTTCCTCCCTTGATTAAATGCCATTCCGATTCGCCTCAACCCCCTATAGGAATTATGACATGCTTGCTCAGATATGACCGTATGAAAGTCGCCTTGTGTGCCAGATGAAACCACGACTTCCCAAATTTCCACCACCGGACCTCCTCGACACCCTAAGCCCAAAAATATTCTTCAATCTACCCAAGGACGAACAAAGCTTCAGATAATTGGAACCCTAGCTCACGACCTTCTTATGCCATCACCGTCGATTACCAGAAAACGAGGCCGCAACCCTCAAAAAGTATGCCAAGTGGTAGATTAACAAAAAACTTGAATTTTAAAATTTGTTTCATGATTTTTCATATTGTTTTTTCCTGAGATTTAAATTTTAAAGTTTTGAATTTTTCTTCCTTTCTTTGCTTTGCTTTTAAAAAAGAAGAAAAGAGGTAGCGTGTTTAAAAAGGAAATAGGTGGTAGATTACAGGTGTAGGTAGCTGAGTGGATGTTTTTGCGGCTAATGGTTAGAAATGAAAGCTGATGTGAATGATGATAATATATATATATATATATATATATATATAATTCCCAAAATATCTAGATATTTATTCTGAACCTCGATCAAGACGTTCCGTCAGGCATTATTAATGTTATACCTCTATTCCGATCCAATGGACCAAGTTTCGAGACCTAATTCGATCATACGGAGAAGATATCTTTTTGAATCCAATTATTATATTAAATTTCCAATATAAAATTCAACGCGTTTCTACCCCGTGCGATCAAATGATAACTCCAACCGTTACGAAATTTGAAATTCGATTATAATACACTATTACGGACCCAATGGAGCTGGTTTCGTCGAAATACGAGACTGTGCACCGGAAAGCTATTTTTATATGTTTATTTAAATGAGTTATTTTTGAAATTGAGTAAATTGCTTTTAAATTCAATTTAAAAGTTCTATTACCTTCATTCTTATTAATATAAATTTAATATGCATTTAAAGTATTTTATCATGCTTAAAACCCAAGATTCGATTATCTAAGCAAATTCCGATTATAAAATTTAAAAATTAAATTACCCAATAAATCGTTATATTTGAAATTCAAGTCGTTAAATCTACAAAATTAACTTTTAAATATTTAAAATCAATTAAATATTCCAATTTTAAATAACAAAAATTCTAGGTTGTTATATTCCTCCCCCTTAAAAGAATTTCATGTCCGAAATTGCCAAGGTAA
Organism: Allium cepa; assembly: GCA_030765085.1. Lineage (NCBI taxonomy): Eukaryota > Viridiplantae > Streptophyta > Magnoliopsida > Asparagales > Amaryllidaceae > Allium > Allium cepa. The sequence continues at coordinate 436,080,691 of CM060944.1, forward strand.
GAAGAATGGCCCAAAATCCATTAACTTTCCCAAAACCAATCAGTTGAAACAACTTCCCAAAATTAGTTTATTGAAACCACATTATCACTTTTACTAATTTTCAAATTCATCCATAGATTCCAAATAATATTATTTACTTAATCATTTCAAATTATATCCCATAACCAAATTTTATTTATTAAAAATTTCTTCAAAATTTTCTAACTCCTTAAATTTTCGAAAAATTTGACCAACGTCTCCCTTGTGCGGCTAGATCAGAACAACAACAAATCACCGCTACAGGCTCAAACCATCAAAGAAAACATAAGTCAAGTGGCTCAAACATAAAACCATCAAAATCAATAATAATTTAAATACGTACCTTTTTGTTGGGCAACCCAGTTTTACTTATGAAACCAAAGACATCAAATTACTCTTGCTTTTATGGACCTGCATCTTATTTACCAATGACATCCAATCATATAATTCAAAACCATATTAATTTGCAATTCCAATTTCCAACCTTTGTTTAGTTTAAGCCCGTACGATGTACATATATCATCCATATGCAATATCAAACTCGATCGCTCACTCGATCACACAATTTCACTTCTGAACTAGTACTGTTCACATGACCACTCTAGTGTGGACTCAGATCTGGTTCCTTGATCAGACACCGGTGTGCTCTTTGCATAGCCATATACTATGATAGAGAATTCCAGAATCAATCAAAATCCTATATTCAGGGTTCGCCATCAAGTATCGAGTGAAAAATCTTAATCGGATCGGTATAAAATATCTCAAAATTTTGTGCTCTAATCTGGATTAAATCGTTATGCGAATAATATAATATACGTACAACTTACATATTTATTCCAATTGATTCTTATCCATACCCAATTCCTATTTATTCATATTCATTTCATGTATATTCACTTATTCACAATCACTATTCATGTTGCTTAATTCACATTTCGTTATTTACTTAGTATATCCTTTCAATACTAATTATCTTTTAAGAATGATTCCGTCAAATTTTTCTTGAGTCTATTATAATTTTTTTATACAAAAGTTATTTCTTTATTACGACTTCACCACTTAAGTCCTTACCCATTTTTAACCAAATTCAATTTCATTACTTTATTTAGTCGGACTTAGGCTAAATTTTCAATTTCACTTTATTGAACTTAATTCAAATTAAATTTCATTCCATGGTTAAATTTAAATTTTCCCTTCTTGCATTCAAATTCAACAATTTTAAAACATTGCTTTAACTTGCAATTTACAAATTTTCTAAGTTATCAAACTTATTTTCTCATATTTTCAATAAAACATTTTAAATGAAAATCTCAAAGTTTAAACACCTTGTTCTAAAGTATTTCAAATAAATTTGAAATCATACATATATATACACACACAAAAAAAATCCCTTGATATATCAAATCATTCTTTTGAATTTCAAAATCAAAACCAGTTTTACCGAAACAAAACTTCAGTTGGTAGCAATTCCTCTCTTGAAAACTCGAAAATGAATGTCGATGATGGTGCAGTCATTACCAAAATTATTTTCCAATGATCGAAGTGAGTTTAATGCTTTTATTTCCTTTAAAACCCTTTAAATATATTTCAAAAATATTTTCCAGTTAATATCCCTATTATTTTTCCCAAAACCTTTTGAATTTTTTTTTAAACCATCAAAATTTAAATTTCCTAATTTCCAGCCTTTAAACCCTTTCAATTTATAAACCGCTTTGATACACTATATTTATAATATACTTGAGAAATTTAATTTCCTTTCAATTTATAAATCACACTTATAAACTATATATTCATATACCCTCACTTTGGTTATAAAATCACTTCTTAACTATTGATCTTGTTTACATTAGAGCATCAACCTTTATTCAATCATAAACAACAATCAACAAATGATAATAATCAAATATTATCCTTCTCTAACAACCAAGCACACCATATATACCATAATAATTTTTGAAAAATTATTCCTTTATTTATAAAATATAATCTAGGTAAAATTATATCATTTACCCCATTTCAAATCAATACCATGTCGGACTGCTCTGTTCAAGTGTTTAGAGATCCCTATCAATAACGTTAATTACTCGTATTGACTAGAATCCATAAGCCACTCAATAGATCAGGCAAAACAATATAAAACAATTTTTATACCACCAACAAATACGCGCTCATATCTATATACACTCAAACTCATTCTAGGGTGTTACTGACCCTATCTCTAATGAGTTGCCCCATCAAAGCCAAGGTTCTCGCTTAACCTTCAGCTCTGATACCAAATGTAATGAACCACATTTCGAAAGGTTTAAATCGATAATAATCCACACATGCCCAACGTAAACAACCTAGAATATAAATAATCAATGAGACTAATTAAGAAAAATAAGAAAAGGAGAAGAAAACAGACACAGAATCTTGAAGCGGAACGATAAGATATAATAATCAAATAAATAGTTCATAAAGCTATTTATATTATACATTTGATTATAATTTATACAACATTTATCAAAGTTATATGTACAACTGGGATAAATAAATAATGGAACAGAACAACATGATGCATGGAATTATAATAGAATAATATACCAAATCTTCGTCCTACAGAAAATGATCTTCAGTGCGCTGAAATACTCAGGGCTGACCCGAGCGTAATGAAAAGACAAAACACTTGAGTCCGGACTAATTTTTTTATGAGTCAAATCGATATCGTATATAACATGAGCTTCATAGCGTTAGATATGTTTGTGGGTTTTTACATCTCATATCTAGTGTATAACGTGCATGCAATAACTCAAGAGATGTTACGGGATTTTCCGTCTCTTAAGGATCCGTCAAAATATTTATATGTATTAGAGTACGCTACATATATAATGTCTAATCAATAAAATAAACATTTTTCTTAGCGCTAAGGCTTTACATTGATCCCCATTAACGAGTTTTTTAGCATTATCGTACAGTTTGCATATAAAGCACTAGTAAACCGTTGGTGGATAGGGATGCATCGTGATACGACAACACTAAACCAAAATCTTAAGGGTCTCGTATAAGGATAAAAGTATGACAAGGCACGTGAGGCAATGCCCAAGGTAGGATACTACTAGTTCGGGTCGTAGGGCTGGTGGTAACGCATCATAGCCATGACTCCCCACCACGTCCATCCATCCTATATCAGGTCAAAGGGAGACTACCCTAAATCAAGGTGCACCAATCAAAGCCAACAACAAGAGTAATAATATGGACCGAGTCCAAGAAAATCGAAGAACGGATGTCCGCTAGGGGTAATTAGCCAACTTGGCCCTGTCAAGTCGTCCTGTTTTAGTCATTTCAAATTGGCACAAGTGTCGGGGTCTATCCATCATCGTTCTCTTTCTTCAAATCCGGCAAACGACACCAAATCCAACCACTTCGTTCAGGAGTCTCCTCCACATACATAGTTGTTAAAGTGGTTCCAATATTGACACAAAGTATGCCAATAAGAGGCCCAGTCTCTTTAACAACCAAACGTTGTTTTACACACCGGTTGATTTTTTATATTTCGAAAACAATTCGTATTTGATATCAAAATATCATATTCGCTTTAAAATCAATTTCTTTTTTTTGGCAAAGCCAGCCGGTTTTATAGTGGACCGTCCACTTTTTATTACAAATGTAATAAAGTTGAAGTACAGGAGTAAGGTAGAAGCACCTTAACTACTAAAAAGAAAAAAGAAGATACAACTTTAAAATCAATTTCATTTTGAAATATCATATTTCCTTCAAAAATCATTTTTTGTTCGACACGTCATTCTCACTTTAAAATATCATTTCACTTCAATATCTCGATTTCACTTTTAAAATTGTTTCGAATTTCGATTTAGGTTATAACTTCATTTTAACCCAATGCGCATTTAAATCCATAATTTAACTATAAACATTCTCACTCTGACCAGTTTGAAATTTTAGAAAATAGTTGAATAGTTTTAAACAGTTTAAATAGTTAAAATTAGTTTGATAGAAGATAGTTTGAGTATTGAAATGATTTATATAGTAGATAGCTTAAAAATCAAATTAATTTGAATATTTTAAAAGATAGATTTTAAATAATTTAAAGTAATATAATTTATTTGAAAATAGTTTCAAAGTCAAACTGATTCAATTTCAAATTTTCCAATTCAAATCACTTTTACTTTCCATTTCCATTTACATCAATTCAATTCTGATCTCTATTCGAATTAACTCGATCCCAATTTTAATTCAAATCAATTTCAATTTCGATTCCAAATTAATTCAATTTCGAGTTCAATTCCAATTAATTTCAACTATATCCCAATTTGAATTAATTTCAATTCAATTCTCAATTTTAACCATTTCGATTTATATAAATTCGAATTCAATTTCAAAATATCGATTTAAATTACCGAATTCAAATTAAACTTCAATCTTCGAATTTTGATTCAAATCTTAAAATAAATTCCATTCTTGAGTCCAAATTTATATATCCAATTATATTACTTTTACGTAGCAATAATTCATAGTTCGAATGAAAGTTCAAATCTTTTTAAAACAAATCAATTTCTAGAATTCAAATCATATTTCGATTTTAACTTCAAAATCTCAAATTTCATTTTTAAACAATATCATTTAAAAAATTCTGATGCCAACATTTTGAGCTCAATTTCGAAAATAATTTGATTTCCACAAATTCGATTTTTACTTCATTAAATCAAAATCATTTAAATAATCTCAAATCAAAAATTTTAAAATCATTAATTTAACCAACCCAGTGTCCGTATAGTACTTTCTATCCTGTGGCCATGTGAATCAGTTATTTTTATTTTAATGTCAGGGATGGATATATATCATTTCAATCCAAAATAAAGGTCATAGGTATATCATTTCAACCTATTTCTTAATTTATTCGAAATAAATCGATTTATAGTTTTATATACTATAAATAATATACAAGATGATAGTAGGATATATCATTGAAAACATCAACCAATAGCATCCATCACAATCAACATCCAAATCAGCCAATAATTCACAACAATTTCATAGTTATCAACATTAGGTAATTTACTGAAATTAAGTTCCAATTTCAAATCTAACTATCAATTTTAATACCTATAGTCATTCATATGTCAATTTCATTTTCAAACAAAGTCAATAAAATTAGAAAACTTAGCGACTTAATTTTAGCGAACATAAAAATATTATAATACGTCATGAGTGTTAAAAACACTCACCTTTTATTTTTGTTGTCGCTTTCGCATCCTGGGTCCGACTAATTTCGAACGACGTTCGAATTTTGCTAAAAATTTCAATATCTCTAAATTGGTCCAATCCAGTTCCTATACGTAGAATATGATATTACGAACACAAGGTAAAAAGTTGCGTTCGAATCCGACCTAGAATGAGCGAGTTATGATATTCATAAGCAATTGAATTTATTTAAACAAATTATATTACTTAATTTTCCATTAAATTACATTACCTAGCCCAAAAGGAAAACCTAGCCCACTACTATTCCTCATCTTCCCCAAAACTACTCGCTACTGCTTCCATTTCGTTCATCCCCCTCGTGTCAGTGACACCACTTCGGACCGCCATCCATCGATCTACGACCACCGGCGAACTCGCCTCGACTTCCTCCCTTGATTGCATGCCATTCCGAATTGCCTCGACCTCTAAACGAATTGTGACCTGCTTGCACAAACGCGACCATACAAAAGTTGCCTTATGCTAGACGAAGTCACGACTTCCCAAATTTCCACCACCGGACCTCCTCGACACCCTAAGCCTAAAAATATTCTCCAATCTACCCAACGACGAACAAAACTTTAGATAATTGGAACCCTAGCTCACGACCTGCTTATGCCATCACTGTTGATCACTAGAAAACGAGGCCGCAACCCTCAAAATGTGTGCCAAATGGTAATTAAACTAAAAACATGAATTTTAAAAATTTGTTTCATGATTTTTCATATCGTTTCTCTGAGATTTAAATTTTTAAATTTTTAAATTTTTCTTTCTTTCTTTGCTCTGCTTTTAAAAGCGAAGAAGAGGGGTAGCGTGTTTAAAAACGAAAGAGGTGGTAGATTACAGGTGTAGGGTGACTAAGTGGTGTTTTTGCGGCCAATGGTTAGAAATGAAAGAAAATGTGAATGATGATAATAATATATATATTTAAAATTCCCAAAATATCTAGATATTTATTCTAAACGCCGATCGAGACGTGTAGCCAGGCATCTATAATGTTATACCCCTACTCGATTGCAATGGAACAAGTTTCGAGACCTAATTCGGTCCTATGGAGAGTATAGCTTTTTGAATCCAATTATTATATTAAATTTCCAATATAAATTTCAACGCGTTTCTATCTCGTACAATCAACCGATAATTCCAACCGCTATGAAATTTGAAATCAGATAGTAATACACTATTTACGGACCTAATGGAGGTGGTTTCATCAAAATCCAAGACCGTGCCTCGAAAAGCTATTTTTATATGTTAACTTAAACGGTTATTTTTAAAATCGAGTAAATCGCTTTTAAATTCAATTTAAAAGTTCTATTACCTTCAATCTTATTAATATAAATTTAATAAAGCTTTAAATTATTTTTATCAAGTTTAAAACCCAAGATTCAATTATTTAAGCAAATTCCAATTATTAAATTTAGAAACTAAATTACCCAATAAATCGTTAAATTTGAAACTCAAGTTGGTAAATCGATAAAATTAACTTTAAAATATTTAAAATCAATTAAATATTCCAATTTTAGATAACCAAAATTCTGGGTCATTACATGAAGACTTTTGGAAAGATGGAAAAAGTGAAAAGACTAAGGGAAAATAAAATGGAGAAAAGCTTTTATATAAAATGCATAAAAGAAATTACCATTAAACCCTTGACCTTTTCCCTCCATTCATATTGTTCCACCACACCTCCAATCCTCCCTCCCATTGTATTCATGCACCTTAGTCCCCTCCCCCTTCGAATCAAAGCCAACATGCCATAAATGCATGTACTAAATGTTTAAACATGTTTCCTTATGTGATGTTTACTTTTACTAAATTTTATATTATATTATTTTAAGTATATATACATAAATATATTTGTTTCATATATACATGAATATATACATATTCTAACTTATTTTCAAATTGAATTTGTATATTTATACTAAAGGGTTCACAACATTTTTGATAACTTTTAACCGATGAAAAGTCGAAAAACATTTTTCGGTCACATTTTCAAATTTGTTCCAAAATAAACATTTTTGTAAACCAAATTTGAAAAATATTTCACCAACATTATTTATTATTAAAAATATTTTTATTTTCATTATAAAACCTATTTATTTAATATTTAAAATTAATTAAATATTCTTAAATTAAAGTAGTGAAATTCTGGGTCCTTACAGGTAATATATTGAGTTTATCTGAAACTAAATTATTTAATTACTTTATAGGATAATTTAGTTTGCAATAACAATAATTTAATCTATATATATATGCTACTGTAGGTTATGATGCGCTACCCTAATGCTGTGCGAAATGGATCTTAAGGTTAATGTAACACTAAAGGAGGATGGATAGGGTTTCAAAACTTATTGCCAATTCATATTGTAATTATCAAATTTTACAATATAGAATTGGGTTCATAAGCAATAACATAGTAAATGTATAATGAAAAAGCAATAAAAGAAAAGAGGAGACACCAAGAATTTTATAGTGGTTCAGAATCCAAATCCTTCATCCATTCCTGTGTCACATATAGAATTTCCATTGTAATTAACTTTCAATTCTACGGGAGGCAAGTACACATTTACAACTTGATTTTGAATCAGGCGGCAAACAATTCCTATCCTAAATTTCTGCAGATGGTTGAACACACCTAACCTCTTGTATTTCCTGACAAGAAAACCTGATCTGTTGACTTCCCATGAGCAATCAAGATCACCTATACAATCTTGACTTTCTAATGGTGGTAGGATACACCTTTACAAACATATAGTATAGAATATTTTATTCAAAATTCCAAGCAGTCTTTAGTACAACTTTCTATAGACCACCAGTAGAAATATATACTTGATTTCTTTTAGAAATAAAATAAGAATAGAGAGTAAATAATAGAGAACTTGTATATGGACTCTCTGACTTTTTGTGGATTGCAAATCCATGAAGAAATAGATATAAAGGGAGTCGGTTCGCAAGGTATAAGTGTATGTGAGTGATATGACTTTTTTACAAAATGTGAGAGTGTAAAGAGTGAGAGAAATTAGATAGAATTACTTGAAAAATTCATTCTTCAGAGAATTTAAATAGAAGAAGAAACGAAGTAATTATTGGTCATTTAAAATCAGAAGTTGCAACCAACGGCTAGTTTGTCGACATATAATCTTGAATATGTCGACATATCCTAATGTAAAATGATAATCTTTCTTATAAAAATGATTTCAACTCTTTTACTTGTAAAACCAATATAGAATTATTATACAATGGCCATGGAGAATAAAATAAAGAGTTTTAAAAGAGAAAAATAAAAGAATTGCTATGGGATCTTTAATAGTTAGATTTAAGACTCGATATACTTTAAACCGACTAATTATTGTCTTGTGCTCTTCCAGCATTAGTTCCTTGAGTCTCACGTTTTCTTCTAGCATTGCCTTTGAAATTTTTTGTTCCTTTGAATCTGCTTGATATCATTAATCTATTTGATTCCTCTTGATCTCCTTAATCTGCTTGATTCCTCTTGATCTACCTAGTCTTATATTTGAGTTCTTATAGTGATCCGACTTGATATGTATACTGCATCTTCTCTTGATTATCTTGCAATAGGTCTTGATAGAATTTCTGTATTTCCTGTATTATATCGTACATTAAGTGGAAAATCATCAATACTAATATCTATTGGATTATTATCATCAAAACCTCTAACACCCCGCATTTTTATATAGTTGAAATGTAACGTATAACAATAAGTAATGAAAATAAATAATTTTGAAATTATCAGAATATGGCTTCGGAACTAGTACCATTTCGTCCGGGGCGATTTTCTACCAGTTTCCATATATAACTCATCGATATCTGAACCATTATGAAGGAGTTAAGAACGTAACATAATAAGTATCCAAACAAAAAAATATATAGTATAACAAAGATATGGGCCGACCAAGAGGTCAACCTACTAGGCGCAACGATCGACTGCTAGATAAGGACGGTCGACTGCCCGATCAACCCACGCACGACCTGGACAAAAGATCATCTAGGTACATGCAATGACGTGTTTTCTTGTTTTTGCACGATCTGAGCCATACGTTCTTCGATCCAATGGCTCCAAATTGCCCTGTGACGTGGTGTCTCCAAGTTCAATCCAAGAATCCAATGATTTGATGTCCCCAAGATCTAATATAAAAAGGACCCTAGGCCTAGCTATCTTCTCAGAATTTGATTTCCTTCCATGAGTTCATTGTCTAAGGCTGAACTCTAACTAGAAAATATTTCTTTGGATTCTTGGCCTAAGGCGAAACAATAAAAAGAAAATAATTTCTAAGGAGAAGATCTTCTAAATTAAAATATTATACACCTTAGAAGAAGGGGATCCAAAAGGGCTGAGGAGCCAAGCGGAGCACGAGCAAAGCTAAGGACGATGGGTGAGTGGATTTATTTATATATCTTTTAAGTTTAGGATATATTATCATTAGATTCCTGTTTAGAAAATTTTATTCAGGAATTAATCGTATTAATTAAATTATGTTGAACTATAAGAAAACTTGTTGTTTATTTACAGTATTAGTACTCATGTACTGTTTTCTATGTTTAGAAAATTTTATTCAGGAATTAATCGTATTAATTAAATTATGTTGAACTATAAGAAAACTTGTTGTTTATTTACAGTATTAGTACTCATATACTATTTTCTATGCTTTATTCACCTCTTTTTCCACGTTTTGGATTTTATGCAAGCTTCAGTTTTCTTCTATCTCTCCTTTTTCTTCGCATATGGACTAGAATAGATTAAACACGAATATAGATTAAATAATTAAGAATATTGAAATGAAGATGTAAAATAATAAAAGTTTGAGGAATTGAATTACTGTAATAAATTGCATTAAAACAAGAAAAGTTAATTTGGGAGTAATTTTTAGATTAATTGGTCGGCATAGAGAATATGATACGTTTCCATAACTTAACATCTAAAAGATAGCGATAAACGTAACTGTAAGAATAAAATAAATAACAATGGGAGTTAGCGTAAAATAGAGAAACCGTTGTATTTTACACTACTACAAAATAGTATCTTGCAGTTACGGATTATCCTTTAGAGTATTATCCAATATTTAGCTATGGAAATGTATTATATAGCTTTCATAACCAACTAAATGAAATAGAATTTTTTCTTGAAATAGATGACAATAAAGTAAAGTACGAATTGAAACAATAAAATTATTAATCAAGAATTTGAAGCTGTAAAAATTAATGAGCCTAAGTCTGCATTTACTGCACATGCTATTTAAATAGGCAACTATTATGATAAGTGAATTATGCAATATTAGAGACTTAAAGAAAATTCTATATCATAATAAAAGAAGGCAGACTAGAACAGACAAGAAACGCTTGTAATTATATAACGGAATATAAAAGACATAAAAGAAACAAATACAGGTAGAATTATAACATAGGTTATAATTATGAAATAAGAACTGAAAAGCTTATCGTGAGGCTATAATAAATTGGTAAGAAATGGTAGTAGAGAATAATGGCAGAAGCTTATTTAAACAACTTATATTAAGTCAATAAGCAAATAAAACAGAAATGGTAAAAGAGGCTTATTTCATTGAACTTAAGGATTTATATATTAAGTTATATAAGCAAGATAATGAATGTGCCTCATACTAACAGTATTCCCTATTAGATCTATGGTAATCTCACAATAATTAGAAGTGAGACGAGGGCAAGAATATGCTAATTAAGTTAAATAAGTAGCCAAAAGAGTAAGAAAGCAACCTAAATGCAAATTAAAGGATTAGATTAGGGTCTAATAAAAGAATCGAATTGCGTTTGGAGCGGCCCAAAGGATGAAGCGCCCAACGAAGTAGTTCATCACGGATTCCAACAATGGAGAAGCACGTCCAACTTAGAATTTTTGGGCTAGAAGGAAGTAGAGACTTCAATGAGATGTGAGGATACACTAGGATGGCCATTTGGGTAGGCCCAACGAAGCTGTATCCTCGGAGGCAGGTCTGTAAGTGTTTCATCAAGAGAGTATGCCTTGACTCCATTTCCATTGTAGGCCTAACAAAGCGGAACTTTATAGGCAGTTAGAAGGGTTTGGTGTTCGAAGTAGGGCATTCATATGTCCAGTACTTGCAAGTAAAGTGGCATCCGGATATCGTCCAACATCAAGACGAAGAGCGATTTTGGGAAAGACTAGAGTTAAACCAATAGGCCAATGATTCTTTCACAATCGAGACCTTGGATGGAGGGGAACCGCTAATTAGATGTTAGATTGTTTATAGTAGGGCATGGCCACTTAACCCTTTAGAAGTCTTTTGATTAGTTAAGGGGTCGCTGCGTGGGACCATAGCCACAATGAGAAAGGGTCAGACCAACTAGAATATGTGTATTGTAGGCCTAACGAAGTGGTTCTTTACAGATATAGAAAATTCCAGATCGAGTTCCGTACAAGATTGACCTTGTTGGTGGGATTCAGATAGTAAACAGAACGATTACGTAGTCCTCAATGTACGCATTAGGTGGTACATTATGGATGTCCAAGCACTGGTATAGACTAGTCCAGACGCGATTTACGTTTTTATAATAAGTAGTAAAGCATTTGTATTGTTGGCCTTACGAAGCGGTCCTTTATGGATGCAGCTATGAAACGCTCACAGAGCAAGACGGTGGAGCATCTAAGAGGTACTTTACAGATGTAGTTATAGAATGTTCTCGAAGCTAGACAATGGAGCTCTTTTCGAGGATATGAAAGGTACCATGGGTGGTACCTAGGACTAGTACTGTCATTGGGCATATAGCTACATATTGTATATATTGTTATTAGGTTTTAATTTAATATAGAGTAGATGGGCACGGTTCACGAACAAAGGCGAGAGTATTGCAACCTAATGAACCTAATATAAGAGTAAATGGAAACAAAATGAAACACGTAGAATTAAGCCTAGAAGTATATAATTTATTTATTCACCTGATCAACTTTTGTTCTGACCCCCTCCTCATAACATCCTATAGGGTAGGTATATGGCAAAGACTTCTCAGCTTTACGACACTTACTTAGAAAGTGTTATTATTTTGGTGAGTATTTACTTACTATTATATTTTAGTCAATTCCGCCCTGAGATAATTAATTGAGCTCTAATATATTTATCTTTGCCTATTTGCAGGATACTAAATACCCAACTCGGCCTTTTGTAGGCTTGGTTTTTAGCATTCTTGTGAAAAATCTGGACCATCGAAATTCAGGTGGTTACATTTGGTATTAGAGCCTAGGTTTAGATTCCTAGGTAGATAGCGAGTGAACGTATTTGTATTTTTAGTATAAACATATGTACATACTTAAAACCCCAAAGAGAAGTCCATTCCTCTGAGTAAACCAATAGGTGGAGAAAGTTTGGAAAACAATTTTGTATATCTAAACTTGGAACAAGGAAATTCCAAAAGCTAAAAGACCTCATATGAAAAAGATTTTTGGATTCGGTAAGGGATATTTAAAAAGGTGAAAGCAAATTGAAAAGCCACTTTTTAGTCTACCCCAGCAATTAAACTCTTAAGAATTTGAAAAGTTATGGAGGATTTCCAAGCTTTAACTTTAGAAGTTTATAGCTTTATAAATATAGGAAGTTGGAGAGAAACAACTTTAAAGCATTTTTTTGAAAATAGAGAAATATACGGTTTAGAAAAATGTAGGTATTATTAACTTTAATTGAAAATTAGTATTTTGGGATGTAGTGACGATGTTTTATGCGACATATGTCTTAGCCAAGTAGAAACGTATTTTGAAATCCTTATATAAGTACGCAAAAATATTTTTCTGCCTTTAAAGAAATTAAAGCTGTTTTGAAAAAGAATTTCTATGGGTTAGATGATTTAAGTGGTTGGAGAAAAGCTTATGGATATTAATATAGGTTCAGTTGAAGTATAAAACATGTCAAGGCTCTACTTGGTGGGTGGAGAGTATACAGGGATATTTAGCCTAAGTCGAAACAGCGGCTCAGACATCCCGGTCGAAGGTAGAATTTGCTTACGCTTCGATTAGTTAAAGGAGGCGGGCGATGCAGCAACTCGAAGATGAAAATATATGTATGTATATATATGTCTGTGTGTGTATATACATACACACAGGCCTACCAGGCCGACTATGCGGTCGACCGAGCGGTTGACCGGTCGGTTGACCTGTAGCTAAGGCGGGCCGACTGCCTCAGTGCAAACTGCACGCATATAAACTCGTGCTTTGGCCTTTCTTCATCATTTTTGCTTCCTCCCCGAAGGCAGCAGCCGCACCCAAAAACCACCCCTTCCAACCACCCCAATGCCTCAAAAAGTCCATCGTTTCGCTCACGGTTAGTGCCAAATTGAAGCGTTTCGTGAGATCTACTCGGATCCATACTACTTTTGCACAAATCTGAGAGTTCTTTGCCACGCCTCCAAGACCCTCTTTAGTCCACCTTTTTCCCCAAGTTACACTGCACGAGATAGCACGGTGCCAGAGTGATAGGAGGATTGTGCAGTTTTACTCCAATACAGCCACTTACTAGATTTTGCAAGAAAGGGCGATGAAGTTTTCTGATTTTTTGGGCACGCTTTAGAGCAGCTCTTCTTGTACATAGGGCTGCTATAGATTTTGAGCCATGAAACGTTCGAGCGACGAGCGTATCCCAGGTTAGTACGTCTTTACGATGCAAACTTACGTACTAGTGATGAGGATGAGGAGTTAGCCTTCCAGTCCAAGATCAAGGGAGTGAGGATAGTATTTACCGAGACTCAGTTGGCTAGTATTTTAGATATTAGAGGACATGGGTTAGAGGTAGGACATATTGAGATGACGGACATGGCAGTCTTACACCAGATTTTAGTAGATTCACAGCACTCCGACTGGCGCATTGGACAGCTGCGCCCATTAGCTAGGTTGATTATACGCATTTTATAGCATAAGCTTTTCCCCAAAATGGGAAGCTATGACCAGATCTACCCTATAGTGAGGCAGGCCACCTACGCCATATTTAAAGGCTTGCAGGTGAACTGGGCTACGATGATTATGACCCAGTACAAAACCACAGCGGGACTTCGCCGATCTACTGTGATATATTGTCACCATTGGATTCCAACAATGGAGAAGCACGTCCAACTTAGAATTTTTGGGCTAGAAAGAAGTATGAGACTTCAACGGGACACGGGATACTCTAGGATGGCCCTCTGGGTAGGCCTAACGAAGGTGCATCCCTGGAGGCAGGTCGGTAGGTGTTCCATCAAGAGAGTATGCCTTGACTGCATTTGCACTGTAAGCCTACCGAAGTGGATCTTTTTAGGCAGTCAGAAGGGCTTGATGTTCGGAGTAGGGTATTCCTATGTCGATTACTTGCAAGTAAGGTGAAGGGCAGTCACATGAGGATATCGGACAGCATCAAGACCAAAAGCGATTTCAGGAAAGACTAGAGTTAAGCTAACAGGCCAATGATTCTTTAACTATCGAGACATTGGATGGAGAGGCACCTCCAATTGGATGTTAGATTGTTAGCAGTAGGGCACGACCACTTAACCCTTTGGAAGTCTTTTGATTAGTTGAGGGGTGGTTGTGTGGGGCCATAGCCACGATGAGAAAGGGACGAACCAACAAGAATATCTGTATTGTAGGCCTAACGAAGTGGTCCTTTACGGATATAGAAAATACTGAGTTCCGTATAAGGTAGACCTTGTTGGTGGGATTCAGATAGTAAACAGAACAATTATGTAGTCCTCAATGTACGCATTGGGTGGTACATTGTTGAAGTCCGAGCACCGGTATAGACTAGTGCGAACACGATTTATGTTTTCATAGTAAGTAGTGGAGCATCTATATTATAGGCCTTGCAAAGCAATCCTTTATGGATGCAGCTACGAAACGCTTGTGGAGCAAGACAGTGGAACATCTGTATTGTAGGCCTTATGAAGCGGTCCTTTACGGATGTAGTTACGGAACGCTCTCGAAGCTAGATGATGGATCTCTTTTCGAGGAGGATATGAAAAGTATCATGGTTGGTACCTAGGACCAATACAGTCATTGGGCATATAACTACATATATGTATATATTAGTTATTAGGTTTTAATCTAATATGGAGTAGATGAGCACGGTCCACGAACAAAGGCTAGAGTATTACAACCTAATGAACCGAGTAAATGGAAATAAAATAATATATGTAGAATTATGCCTAGAAGTATATAATTTATTCATTCACCAGAACTTTGTTCTGACGCCCTCCTCATAACATCCTACAGGTTAGGTAGATGTCAGAAACTTCTCCGCTTTACGACACTTGTTAAGAAAGTGTTATTATTTGGGTGTGCATTTACTTACTATAAGTAATTTGGTCAATTCCGCTGCGAGATAATTAATTGAGCCCTGATGTATTTATCTTTTCCTATTTGCTGGATACCAGATACCCAACTCGGGCTTCAATGGGCTCGGTTTTCAGCATTCTTGCGAAAAATCCAAACCACTGGAATTCGGGTTGTTACATTTGGTATCAGAGCCTAGGTTTAGATTCCTAGGTAGATAGTGAGTGAACGTATTTGTACTTTTAATATAAACATACGTATACTCTTAAAATCCCAAAGAGAAGTCCATTTCTTTGAGTAAACCAATTGTTGGAGAAAGTTTGAAAAATAATTCTGTATGTCTAATCTTAGAACAAGGAAATTCCAAAAGTTAAAAGACCTCATATGGCGAAGATTTTTGGATTCGGTAAAGGATATTTAGAAAGGTAAAAGTAAATTAGAAAGCCACTTTTTAGTCTAGCCCAGGAATTAAACTCTTAAGAATTTGAAAAGTTTTGAAAGATTTTCAAGCTTTAACATTAGAAGTTTACAGCTTTATAAATATAGGAAGTTGGAGAGAAACAACTTTAAAGCATTTTTTTTTTGAAAATAGAGAAATATAGGGTTTAGAAAAATATAGGTGTCATTTACTTTAATTGAAAATTAGTATTTTGAGCTGTAGTGATGATTTTTTACGCGACATCTGTCTTAGCCAAATAGAAACGTATTTTGAAATCCTTATATAAGTACGTAAAAATATTTTTTAGCTTTAAAGAAATTAAAGCTGTTTTGAAAAAGAATTTTTATGGGTTAGACAATTTAAGTGGTTGAAGCAAGCTTATGGATATATATAGGTTCAGTTGAATTATAAAACACGTCAAGGCTCCACTTGGAGGATGGAGAGTAGATAGGGATATTTAGCCTAAGTCGTAGCCATGACTTAGATAGCCCGGTAGTGGGTAGAATTTTCTTAGGCTTCGATTAGTTAAAGAAGGCGGGTGACGCGACAACTTTAGACGAAAAATATATATATACAACACAGGCCTACCAAGTCGACCATACGGTCGACCGAGCGGTCGACTGTGGCTAAGGTGGGTCGAACGCTTTAGTGCAAACTTCACGTGTATAAACGCATGCTTTGGCCTCTCTTCGTTATTTTTGCTTCGTCTGCAAGGACAGTAGCCGCACCCAAAAACCACCGCTTCCAACCACCCAAACGCCTCAAAAACTCCACCGTTTCGCTCACGGTTAGTGCCAAATTTAAGCGTGTTGAGATCTACTCGGATCCATACTTCTTTTTCACAAATCTGAGAGTTTTTCCATGCCTCCAAGACCCTCTTTAGTCCACCTTATTCCCCAACTTACACCACAGGAGATAGCGTGGTGCCAGAGTGATAGAAGGATTGTGCAGTCTTACTCCGATACAGCCACTTACCAGATTTTGCGAGGATGGGCGGTGAAGTTTTCTGATTCTCTGGGCACCCTTTAGAGCACCTCTTCTTGTAAAGAGGGCTGTGACAGATTTTGAGCCATGAGACATTCGAGCAGCGAGCGTATCCCAGGTTAGTACGTCTTTTCGATGCTAACTTACATACTAGTGATGAGGAGTTGGCCTTCCAGTCGGAGGTCAAGGAAGCGGGGATAGTATTTACCGAGACTTAGTTGGCTAGTATTTAGATGTTGGAGAACATGGGTTGGAGGTAGGACATATTGAGATGGTGGACATAGCCATCTTGCACCAGATTTTACTAGATCCACAGCACCACGACTGGTGCATTAGACAGTTACGCCCATTAGCTAGGTTGGTTATACACATTTTGTAGCATAACCTTCTTCCCAAAACGGAGAGCTATGACAAGATCTACCCCATAGTGATACAACCACCTATACCATATTCGGAGGCTTGCAAGTGAACTGGGCTAGGATGATTATAATCCAGTACATGACCGCAGCGGGACTTCACCGATCAACTATGATATATTGTCACCTTTGGACGCATGCCTTTAGGTGGGCTGGAGTTCAGATGGATAGGGAGACTTAAAATGAGCAGGCCCACCCCATGATTGATTCATCCACTATAAGGAGGATGAATATAGGTTTAGATTAGATACATGCTCCGTAGGAGGAGTAGGAGCACGAGCCACATTTCTAGGCACCACAGTACTTTCATGAGCCATAGCACTTCCATTTGCCACCATTTGGAGGTGGCGTTGGGCATGTAGTGTCAACATGGCCCGCTTGGTCGTCAGAGCCTGCGAGGCAGAGTGCATGGGGATATGGATCTTGGGGGGAGAGTGTAAGACCTTCTCAGCCCTCTCCACCGTCGAGCTACAATGACCAGTTTAAAAGCATTGCCAAGGGGCAAGAGCAGCTCGCCAGGGAGCACGCAGAGCTTCTGCGAGGACAGTAGGAGTTGGTTAGGACAAAGCAAGAGTAAGCTAGGACGCAACAGGAGATTGTGACGAGCACTAGACGGCAGGAGGAGCACCTTAGCTGTTTAGATTCTTTTATTTGGGCCTTCTTGTGTTAGGACGGACAAGGTCCTAGGCCTTCTAGCCCAAGATGATAGTTGTGTTAGCCTACTTGTGTAACCTATCTAGCATCATAATGTAGTAGGGTTTGTTTTCTCTTTAGATATAAAATTGTACTCTTATGTAAGCATTTGAAAACTCTGTTGTAGTAGCGGATCAATGTTGAAGCTTTTTCTCTTTATTTTTGTGATGTTCACAAATAGAGAATAAGGACGTAAGATGTTGTTATAAAAAGTAAAAGAAAAATAAGATAACTAAAAGAAAAATAATAAATTTAAATAAAGCAACAGAAAAGTCAATAGAAAATTTTAAAGAGAGATATTTTCTTGTGTAAACTATGCTTGGGAAAGAAAATAAAGATTTTATAGGGTAGCGCCATAAGTTCCAAGCACAGAGAGAGAGAGGCACGCAGAGTAAAACAGAGAAATGTGAAGTTTTTCCGTTTTCTACCTTCTTCCTAAAATAAGAAATCGAGTACAGAAAATTAGATTTTTCTGAGATTCGAATTTTATAAGTTGTGTGTTAGGATTTAGACGAAAAATTGATTGTACTACACCCCTATTCGATAGGAGTGTGATAAAAACTGGATGAAAAGTGTATTAAATTTTCAAAAGATTGCATTCATATAGAAATTGCAAGTATATTTAGGATGTGTGCATTATGTTTTAAAAATAAATTTTTAAAGAAGCAAAGTATTCATATAGGAGGTACCGCTTAAAAATTCACATGCATATATATTGTCTTGAAAATCACTTTGGCACAAAAGCATGGATAGTTGTAAAATTGAATATACACAAAATGGTTGTAATTAATGCGAGAGATTAAATAAATTTTACCTTTGTCAAATTTCGGGGATGAAATTTCCTAAGGGCGAGAGACTGCAATACCCCGCATTTGTATATAGTTGAAATGTAACGTATAACAATAAGTAATTGCTTAACGAAAAATTTTCTATTGAGTTAGAAAATTGCCGATAAATTTCAAATTAAAATTTAAACCGCAATCGCACGTGGTACTATCATAGTACGTAGTGAGTACGGGTCGATCAGTAGGGAATTGTTGATTTTGAATCTCCATTCAATCAAATTAACCAAAGTTGAAAATGATTAGCTAGAAAATGTAAGAAAAATGATAAAAAGAAAGTGATAAAAATGAGAGTACAAAGACAATTTAAAGATAAATTCACTCTCTATATCACATAGTTCAACAAAACATGAAATTATGATCTCTCTTTTGGAGGCACTAGTAGGTTTAATTGATGTGCTTATCATAAGTATGACCTATTTGTGCTATTAATTAGCTCAACATAAGCCATCAAACTATAACACAACCTTTAAACCACTTTTAATTCTCATGAAAAATAACAAGAAGTTGAAAATGAAATCTATTTTTAACATGGCCTATTAACTATTAGCTAGAAATATAAACCATCAAATTTTGATTTAATTTAACTTCATTGCCATAATCGTATGTAGATAAAGAGGCAATTTGTGATTCATATGACTAAGTATAGCCTATTTGTTTTGAACAACATAGGCTATCAAACTCAATACCAAACACAAAATTACATAAACATCAACTTTTCATGAAGCGCAAAAAAAGTTCAAAGATTATCAAATTATGTTGAAGCTACATGATTAGAGGCTTCATTACCCCTAAATTAAAGGGATGAGCCTCTCATTTGTGTTATGATATCAACACAAATAGCATGCAATATGAAACTAAAAAAAGGAAAATGAAAGCTAATGGAAAAGAAAACTAATCTAATTGCATGAAATAAAATCTACACTACTAGCATGTAAGAAAGAGAGCTTGTAAGTAAAATAAAACACTAATTAACATTACATAAAAGAAAGGGAAAATACATGAAATAAAAATGGCTAAGTAGACATGGAAAGAGAAAGAGAGCTTGTCCTTTTATTTTGAGCCTAAAACTAAACTAAGAGAAGAGAGCCTCAAAGAAGAGCTAAAAGAAGAGGAGAGATATTACATGAAGATAAGGGGTATTTATATATGTATGAAACCCTAATTCATATTTTTGGAGAATGCCCAAAATACCTCAAGTGTGATGGCTAAGTAACCATTAGCATAAGATAATCATCATGTAAATGTGCATGAAGCTTTAATGGCCTTTTAGCATGTGCATTAGCTCTAATTTGTTCATTAAGGTAGGTGGGTAGGTGGGGTCCTCCATGATCTTGGTTTTGAATTATTTCCATCTTCATTTGTTCTCTTCACTCTTATGCATGCATATATCTTCATGAAGCCACTTGTATTTGAGTTTAAATTCCTATAAAATAACATAAAAAAAATTAATTGAATTTTAGAAAATTAATATGCACAAAAATGACCATTTTGTCCCTATATGAAAATGAATATGCGACGATTTGAAATAATTTGAATTTTGGTTTAAACAAGTTAAATTACCCAATATGATCATTTATTTAATTTAATTCAATTAAATATAGAAGTAACAACATGCATATTTATGTGCACTTCAAATACCACACACTTATCTTTTTATTCATCCTCGAATAAAGAAGAAGAAAAAAAACAAAGATAAATCCTTTTTCATAGGAAACACGATTGCATTGAGCATATGAAACAAGCCGTTAAACCTCTGGTGTCCCCAGTAGGACGAGTGTTGTCTCGTGAGGGTTTTCAGCGGATATTACCGTCAAAACCCAAACGCAGGATGAAAATATTTACAAATGAAAGATTTACTTTTAAGTAGACACAAATAAGTTAAATATAAGTTTTGGTCATTATCTTGAAAATTTTAAGTCATCTACTCATCAAAAATTTCAACAAAAATCAAGTTATCATAAGAAATAGACAATAGTTTAACTCGTTGTTTCAGTGAATAATAAAGTGTACCCATGAAACAGATCCTTAGTTGATTATCAAAGTTTATCAAAGTGTTATTTTCATTTCTTTTTAATAACAAGTCAAATCAAATAAGTAAAAATAGTGCTTGGATTTCAATTGCTTACTCTCTCTTATTTGAAAATTTTATTAGTATTAACAATATTTACATATGCCTAACTTCGATAAACTAAAGCCAGATGTATTACCCATGCACTGATTTGCGGACTTATGTAAGGGGAATACAGAGTGTGGCGAGTGAACACACAAGTGTGAACACCTATTGATTGTAGGCGTTATTAAAAAGATTTTATATATATATACACACCTAACTCGGATAAATTGAGGCAGATATACCGATCGTGCACTGCCTTTCGGGCTTACATGAGAAGGGTACAGAGCATGGCGTGTGAACACACGAGTGTGAAACATGACTCTAGGTGTTAATAAAAATTATATACATATATACAAATATTTTTTGTTTTTTTTTGTCTGTTTTTTAAGGGAAGAGTTTTGCAAAATCATCTTAGCACTATTTAACTTAGAAAAAAAAATGTTATATCCTTTACTTTAAATTCACCACTTTTTTAAATAAAGATTTTCAATTAGGATGTATTTCATAATTAACATGTATGAATCTTCCTATATACTAGTTAAAACATTGTTATTTGTAATCAAACTTCATTTTTATTTTTGTTAAGTCAAATAAATATTCAAAAAAATTCAATTTAGTAACTAAAATCTTATACTTATCCTATAGTGTTTCTTTAAAAATAAATCAAAATGCTTAAAAAATCGAGATTTTTTTGTTTTTTTTAATTTTGAGTTTTTTCATTAGAGAATTCAAAAATAAACCATGAAATTTGAAAATGAAAATGATGAGACCCCCCCTACACTTGATTTTGACTGTGTCCCCACAGTCAACCAGAGGGGAAGGTGAAAAATAAAACAAAAATAAAAAGATGACCTATATTTACATGAAGGTGAACGATATTTACACGAGATTAGAAAGTATATCGTCAAAGAGTAAATGAAATGGTCTTCCAAAAATCGATTCATTTTTCTCGTTAAGTATATGAACACAACTTAAGCTCGAAAAACCATACTATAAAAGATTTCGGAGTTGAATATGGATTTGGAAAAATGAATGTCATTTTATTGAAAATCTTATGAGTTGTTTTATTTTCGATGATTTTTGGGGTTGATAAAAAAATTGATTGAAATTCAAGTTTATTTTCACCAAATTGAAAGTTAAGATCAACATCAACAAAATTTTCAAAATTATTGATTTCAAAATTAAAATGGTGATTCAAATCTTCCCCTTCAAAATTTAACAACTCATTTTCGAAAAGTCCAAAGAAATCGTGTTCATTGAATTCGTCTTCCTTTATTGAATTATCAACAACTTTATTACATATGTCAAGTTCAAAATCCAAAGTTGTTGTGTTCAAAATTTCAAAATCGGGTAAAAGAAGACCGAATCTTAAATTGAGTTTTTCACCCTTAAAAGAATTGAAATCCAATGCAATTACTGTATTTTCAACAACTTCATTAAGATCATCATTTTCAGTTTCAAAAGTTATTTGAAAATCGTCGATTTGGGTAAAAGATGGATTATCATTTGACTCGTCACATGTTGGGATTTGGTTTTGTTTCTCACGTTGTTTCATATATGTTTTGAACAACAAATCCATGTGATCATTGTAGATTTCGTCCATTTATTTATCAAAATCCAACTTTAAAATTATCGATTTAGGAATTTTTGATTTGGGTTTGTTGAGAACAAAAATTTTCTATCGCATCGAAGTCGAGATTATTTCCATTGCCAAAATTATTTGAAAAGTGGATCACATTTTCTTTTTGATTTTGAAATTCATTTCGGAGTTCGAAATTGAATTGGCATGGGTTATACTCGAAGTTATTTGAATTTTGAAGTGAATTCAAATTTTGATTATTCTGAAAATTTTGACTTGAGTTGTCACACAAATAAGAATTACACAAATCATTTATCGTTTGATTTTGTTGTGTAGAGATTTCAAGTAAAGGTGAATTGTTATTTTCAAGATTTGAAGGTTGATCATTGTTTTGAAAACTTTATTGTTCAAAATTTGAATTGTTTATAAAATTGTTGTCGTTAAAATATTCATACGAATTTGGAGTGAAATCATATGGATTATATTGATTTTCACAAGTATTGTAAAATTCACTTAAGTGGGGAAACTCGGACATTTTCAAGAATTATTTTTACAAAGGAAAAATATTTACAAATAAAATTTATTTTTCAAAAGGGAAATTGATTTTTGTTTTGTTTTATGGTTTTTCAAAAAAAAATCTTTGTTTTTGATAAGGTTTTATAATTTTTTTTTGGATTTTGGTTTTTCTATATTTTTTTGTATTTTTGAAATTTCAAAGAAAAATGATTTAAAAATTTCAAAGGAAAAGGAAAAAAAATATTTACGGTTTTTTTAGCTTTGGATTTTGAGATATTTTTTAAATATGCATGAACTAATGCAAATAAATGGATGCAAGGGTCTAATTACAAAATATTTATCCTAAGTTAACCCAAAATTGTATAATCACACTTTGTCTTAAATCAACAAGATAGTTCTCAGCCAAGTAACGCGTAGGAGTTATCGGTGCACCACGAGTCACTGTAATAATGTAGCCGAAGGTTTAAGTACCTTCAGAGAAACAACCGCTATAATATTTACGAATCACTATAATATTTATAAATGGTTATTGCTCTGTCGTAGCCAGACACCGAGAATTTAGCTTGTTTAAAGAAGACAATTTGTCAAAATACAATTAAGCGTTATCGATGTCTAACCGTTATTATTAAATTGTAGGATGAAATGCAAAGCAAAAATTAAACATGTATTAACAATGCAAATACGAATGAATTTTTGTTTTTGGTTTTTGAATTTTTTTTCTTTTCTAAAATGCAAGCAAACAAAATGCAAGGCAGATAAAAACAATAGATAGAGGTAAAAGAAAAAAAAAGAAAAAAATTATAAGCAAGCAAGCAATTATTTTTTTGGCAAGCTAAGTAGAGCAAACAAATCTTCCAATCTACCTTGGAAACTTGAAAATAGAAACACGATATATATACAGTTTTTTTGGTAGATAGACTTTCAAAAAATTAAAATGGAAACAAAACAAACGAAAACAAAATAAATGAAAAAAGACAAATTCAAACTTGTTTTTGTATTATTTTTTTAAACTTAAACTAGTTAAACAAAATGAAAAAAAAAACAATAGAAAAATGAAAGAACACAAGCCTAGTTTCACCCCGGCCACAAAATCAAAAGAAAGAAATTAAAAAAAAAGTATACAAGTCTTTGACTTAAAGCTACCCGGCCCAAAATCAATTCAAAACAAAATTCTTTTTCATTTGTAACTCCTCCCCCGAAATCATTTAAGCGAATAATTCTTTCATGATAAACAAATTTACTTGACCAAATTTTAATTAAAATTCCAATTATGTTTTCTACTTTTCGCATTGGGTTGGGAAATGGAAGCAAGGTTGTGAGTTATTGATTGGATCTGTGTATTGAGCGTCAAAGTCGACAGCGAATTCGTGGTTCGTGATCGATTTTGGCGAGTGGTTCGGTGAAGGTGAACGGTCGATGGCAGACGTTTGAAGTCGAAAAATTATTCGAAGACTGGAGGGGGATTGCAGACAAGGTGGTTCGAGTTTGAGTGTTTTTTGGGTCGTTCGAATTCCAACAAACGATGGGGTTCAAGGGGAGTTGCGAATTGAACTGTAAGTGGTTGTCAAGTGTCATGATTGAATGGTTGCGGCTTTGGCAATGTTGTGGTTGATGAATTCAGTGCAGTGGAGATGGTCAAGCGGTTTGATGGGTGGAGTTCATAGTGATTGTCAGTGGAATAGTCAGGTGATGTAGTTGATGCTGTGGCTGTTGGAATGGTCAGGTGATGATTGTATTGTGGTAAAATGCTGGCAGTTCTGGAATAAAGATGGTTAGACAAGGATGTTTTTGGCTGTGTTGTGAAATAGTGCAGCTATGTTTATGGTAGATGCAAGTGATATGAGAAGTGGGTGGCTGTGAATGGATTGTGAATGGATTCTGATTAATGGTGAATGTATGTGATGTTATACGTCTAGTATACCAAAACAGAGAATAATCAATTATAAACTCGTCGCACAAGTTTATAACTCAGATTTCCACTACTCTGGAATTCTGTAGTAAATACTATAACAATATGAACGTAGTAAATAAATTACAACAACAGCGTTACACTATTTTGAATAAATAATATAACATGAATAACAGATATAATATAGAATAATGTATATAAATATACAAACAGACTAGAATTCTAACCGGATTATGTCTGAGGCTCGTCGTAACGATTTCCTTAAGAATTTTATTTCAAAATTCTCCCAAGATACACAGACGAATTCTGCTCGAAATTGAAATGAGTATACCACTCTGTGATTTGAATATAAGAACAGCAGTTGTTTAGAAGAGAAGAGATATTCGAATTGGAAAATTCAGTGAGGAAAGTGATCAGTTTTCCTCATTATTTATAGATGATCTGTATCCCTTCGAACGGTCGCATCTGCACCCGTTTGTCCAAACGGTCGCGCCTGTTGCTTTTCATCGCACCTGCCTGCTGTTCAGCCGCGTCTCCTCAGTCGGGCCGCACCTGTTCGTTTGCGCGTGCTACAGAGGTCGTGTCTCTTCAGTCCCCGCGTCCGTTTTTACCCACCCGTTGCTTCTCTTCATATTCTAGGCCCAGCCCAGTTTCAGCCGAAGCCCAAAAACTGTTAGACAATGGCCTAGCAAAAGAATGGTCATACCCGTACCCAGCACGGTTCGGTCGGACAGACGGCAGCGGCGGCGCGCGCATGTGTTGGTGATGCATGATCTCCCTCCTCACAACGAAGCATACATTTGGGAGCCCCAGGCCCCCAACCTCCACTTGAGAAAGGCATATATAAACTAATATACCTCTCAACAAATTGGCGATGTGGGACTTTATGTATTTTTCATTCACTTGATTTCTTAAGGAATTCCAACAATCCCCCACATGAATGATAATATACATATCCCCCACACAAAGCGAAATATCACAGAGTACATATGGAATAATGCTTTATCGTGGATAAGTAGATATTTCACTTTGAACTTTCCCTAGTTAAAACTTATCGATCTACTTGGCTAATCGGTGAATTATTTCATCTTGAACCGTCGTCCTTTATTGTATATCCAGACAATAAGCTTTACGAAGCATTGATTCCCTTCTCATCCAATCTCTTGGTTTTTTTCATTTTGGTCCTGAACATAATTTGGTTCTACAAGTGTTTTTAGAGAACAAAAGCCTTTTAATATTCTCATAGAGCCGACCCAGCTCACACTAACATAGGTGATCGCAACCATTAAGAGTATCCTATATATACCCCACTTGTTATTGTCAAGATATGGTCATCACTAAAAAACATAGTTTTAACCTTTAAATACCTCTGTCGGCATGCATTTATATTTTGCACCATAGGAATGGAGTTGGACTATGTCCACGTAAATGCGTTACGTCTTGAGTTATTCAGAACTGGTTTGCCAATTGATCCTAGTCTGTTGGATCTCCAGTCGCTAGGATAGGTTTCCGTATAAGATAACTCTTGATGGTTTAGGCTTTTAAGCCCATTCCCCTCGATGCGCAGTCAATTTTCTCTCTTGATAAACTTTAGTAAATGGATCAGCTAGGTTATCATTTGTTCTCACATAATCTATGAAAATAGTTCCATTTGAGAGTAACTGCCTAACTGTGCTATGGCGTCGACGAGTATGTCGTGACTTTCCATTATACATAAAGTTTTGCGCTCTGCTTAGCGCTGCTTGGTTATCACAGTGTATGCATATGCCGGTACAGGTTTAGGTCAAACGGAATATCTTCTAAAAAGTGATGAAGCATTCTGCTTCTTCGCCTGCTTTATCTAATGCAATGAACTCTGATTCCATAGTGGATCGAGCTATGCATGTTTGTTTAGTAGATTTCCATGACACTGCTGCCCCTGCAACGGTAAAGACATAACCATTTGTTGATGTTGATTCCTCTAAATCTGCAATCCAGTTTGCATCACTATATCCTTCTAAGACGGCATGATATTTTCCATAATGTAAGGAATAGTTGATGGTATTTTTTAAATATCCAAGCACTCTTATTAGTGCTTTCCAGTGTTCCTTCCCTGGATTGCTTGTATACCCGCTCAATCGACTTACTGCATAAGCTATATCTGGTTTTGTGCAATTCATGAGATACATGAGACATCCTATTACACGAGAATATTCCAGTTGCATTACACTCTCATTAGTGTTTTTATGTAGTACTTCTGATGGATTAAAAGGTGTATTTACTCGTTTAATTCCAAAATTTTGAAATCTTTCACTCACTTTTTCTACATAATGTGATTGAGATAACTCAATTCCATTAGGTGTTCTTATTATTTTTATTCCCAAAATAACATCTGCAACACCCAAGCCTTTCATGTCGAAATTGTTGATCAACATTTTCTTTACGGTCTCAATTACCTGGGTATTTGGACCGAATATTAGCATATCATCTACATATAGACAGATCATCACATATGATTGTCCAAGTTGTTTATAATAAACACATTTGTCACATTCATTTATACGAAAACCATTTCTCATCATGACACTATCAAATTTTGCGTGCCATTGCTTTGGAGCTTGTTTTAGTCCGTATAATGATTTGACTAATCTACAGACTTTGTTTTCATTTCCTTTGGAAATAAATCCCTCAGGTTGCTCCATGTAAATCTCCTCATCGAGATTTCCATTTAAGAATGTTGTTTTTACATCCATCTGATGAATCTCTAGATTATAGATGGATGCAATTGCTATTAGCATTCTTATAGAGGTTATTCCTGTTATCGACGAATATGTATCAAAAAAGTCTACTCCTTCTTTTTGACGATATCCTTTGGCTACTAATCTGGCTTTATACTTATCGATAGAGCCATCTGCTTTCATTTTCTTCTTGAAAATCCATTTGCAGCCAATTGGTTTTATTCCTGGTGGAATATCAACAATTTCCCAATTTTTATTACTTAGAATTGAATCAATCTCACTTTGGATTGCTTCTTTCCAACATGAGGACTCAGAAGATGACATTGCTTCCTTGTACGTTTGAGGTTCGTGCTCTAATACATATGTAAAAAAGTCAGAACCAAATGTTTTGGAAGTTCTAGCCCTTACGCTTCTTCTGGGTTCAGCATCCTCAATTTCATGATGAGTTTCATCTTCATGCGAATCGTTTGATTCTTCCCTTGTCCTTTTTGGGACATTATTTCCTTCATTTCTTTTGTGCGGTAACACATCTTCAAAGAATGAGGCATCTCTTGATTCCATGATTTTATTTACATGAATATCAGTTATATCAAACTTGAATACCAAAAATCTGTAGGCACTACTATTTTGGGCTGGCCCAAGATAATAACAATCTACTGTTTTTGGTCCAAGTTTGACTCTCTTGGGAGGCGGAACTGGAACTTTTGTCAAGCACCCCCACACTTTGAGGTATTTAAAGCTTGGTTTGTGTCCTTTCCATATCTCATATGGAATTGTTCCCGTTTTATTGTGAGGAACTTTGTTTAAAATGTGATTAGACATATTTAAGGCTTCCCCCCACAAGTTTGTCGGTAGACAAGAAGCTAAAAGCATGGCAGTAATCATGTCTTTTAACGTTCTGTTCTTCCTCTCGGCTACACCATTTTGTTGTGGTGAATATGGAGCTGTTGTTTGATGAATTATACCATTTTCGGCACAGAACTGTTCAAATGGTGATTCATATTCTCCACCTCGATCAGATCTTAGTATCTTGATCTTTTTATTTAACTGATTTTCTACCTCAGCCTTGTATTTTATAAATGCTGTTATTGCTTCATCTTTACTATTTAAAAGATATACATAGCATTATCGCGTATGATCGTCGATAAAAGTAATGAAATACTTTTTTCCACCTCTTGCAGGTAGTGATTGAAAATCATATAAATCTATATGTACCAAACCTAATGGTTCGGTGCATCTGTCAACAGATTTAAATGATTGTTTGACCTTTTTTGCTTCTACACATGTCTCACATTTGTAGTTCTTATCTACTTGGAATTTTGGAATTAATCCCAAGTTTGATAATGTTTTCATTTTGCGGAAATTTATGTGTCCCAATCTATCATGCCAAAGTAAAATTTCATGCTCAAGCAAATAAGAAACTTCAATTTCATTAATAACACAATCAGAATACATATTTTTGTTGCCAACAACGGCTACATTTGCCTTAAATAGGCCATCACATAAATATCCCCTTCCTATATACATTCCAGCCTTGGACAGAACCATCTTGTCTGACTCGAACACCATCTTGAATCTCTTCTTTGATAGACCAGAGATGAGATTCTTGCGTATGTCTGGAACGTGGAGCACGTTATTCAACTTAACAGTTTTTCCAGAAGTAAACTTGAGGATTATTGTACCACTGCCTTCGATCATGGAAACTGCAGAATTACCCATGTAGAGTTTTTCTTCGTGATCTAATTTCTGATATGTAGAAAACATGGATTTGTAAGAACAAACATGATGAGTAGCGCCTGTATCTACCCACCATTGGTTAGGATTCTGAACCAGATTGCATTCAGATACCACCGCCGAGAAGTTGGACTCGTCTACTTCCATGTTATCCACTATATTTGCCTCTTTATTGCTTTCCTTCTTGAGTCTGCAATCTCTAGCGGCATGTCCAACTTTTCCACAAACCCAACATTCGCCATTAAACTTCTTGGTTCGTTTGTTGTCTTTTGGTTTGTTGTCTTGAGCTTTTCTTTTCTTCTGGAAATTCTTCTTTTTGTTTTTGGTCTTTGACCCTTCAGCCACAAATGCCTCCTTACTTTGTTTTGTTATTCCACGGTTATCTGCCTCAATTTTCAATCGGACCGTGAGATCCTGTAAAGAGATTTCCTTCTTCTTATGCTTTAGATAGTTGCGGTAATCTCTCCATGACGACGGCAGTTTTCCCGTGATGGTTTCAACCAAAAACGATTCTCCAACCATATGACCTTCCGCTTCGAGTTCATGAATGATGATTTGCAATTCATGCAGTTGAGCAGTCACCGGTTTGGAGTCAACCATCTTGTAGTCCATGAATTTGTCTACAATGAATTTCTTAAGACGATATTCTGCGTCTTGTACTTTGTGGTAAGTGCATTCCAGAGTTCTTTTGATGTCTTTGAAGGCTGATATACTTTGTATAGCACCTTGTCGAGACAATTCAGAATATAGTTTCTTCATAAAAAATCGGAATGCTTCCACGTATTCACCTCTGCCTCCTTGCCTGGTGCAGGAATCGGTTCCTCCTCCTCGAGGTACGTTTGCAGACCAAGTGTGGTGAGATAAAACAACATTTGATTTTGCCATGTCAAGAAATCGTCACCATCTCCCTTGAACGGTTCAGGTCTGTTGTGAGTAGTATTCTTTGAAAATTCTACTGTTGCCATCTCTGTTTTAGTAAGAAAACAGTAAAATTCTTAAGATGTTATACGTCTAGTATACCAAAACAGAGAATAATCAATTATAAACTCGTCGCACAAGTTTATAACTCAGATTTCCACTACACTGGAATTCTGTAGTAAATACTATAACAATATGAACGTAGTAAATAAATTACAACAACAGCTTACACTATTTTGGATAAATAGTATAACCTGAATAACGGATAGAATATAGAATAATGTATATAAATATACAAGCAGACTAGAATTCTAACCGGATTATGTCTGAGGCTCGTCGTAACGAATTCCTTAAGAATTTTATTTCAAAATTCTCCCAAGATACAACAGACGAATTCTGCTCGAAATTGTAATGAGTATATCACTCTGTGATTTGAATATAAGAACATCAGTTGTTTAGAAGAGAAGAGATACTCGGATAGGAAAATTCAGTAAGGAAAGTGATCAATTTTCCTCCTTATTTATTGATGGTCCGTATCCCTTCGAACGGTCGCGTCTGCACCCGTTTGTCCAAACGATCGCGCCTGTTGCTTTTCATCGCACTTGCCTGCTGTTCGGCCGCGTCTCCTCAGTTGGGCTGCACCTGTTCGTTTGCGCGTGCTACATTGGTCGTGTCTCTTCAGTCCCCGCGTCCGTTTTTACCCGCCCGTTGCTTCTCTTCATATTCTAGGCCCAGCCCAGTTTCAGCCGAAGCCCAAAAACTGTTAGACAATGGCGTAGCAAAAGAATGGTCATACGCGTATCCGGCCCGGTTCGGTTCAGTCGGACGGACGGCGGTGCGCGCGTGTAGTGGTGATGCATGATCTCCCTCCTCACAACGAAGCATACATTTGGGAGTCCCAGGCCCCCAACCTCCACTTGAGAAAGGCATATATAAACTAATATACCTCTCAACAAATTGGCGATGTGGGACTTTATGTATTTTTCATTCACTTGATTTGTTAAGGAATTCCAACAATCCCCCACATGAATGATAATATACATATCCCCTACACAAAGCAAAATATCACAAAGTACATATGGAATAATGCTTTATCGTGGATAAGTAGATATTTCACTTTGAACTTTCCCTATTTAAAACTTATCGGATCTACTTGGCTAATCGGTGAATTATTTCATCTTGAACCGTTGGTCTTTATTGTATATCCAGACAATAAGCATTACGAAGCATTGATTCCCTTCTCATCCAATCTCTTGGTTTTGTTCATTTTGGTCCTGAACATAATTTGGTTCTGCGAGTGGTTTTAGAGAACAAAAGCCTTTTAATATTCTCATAGAGCCGACCCAGCTCACACTAACATAGGTGATCGCAACAATTAAGAGTATCCTACATATACCCCACTTGTTATTGTCAAGATATGGTCATCACTAAAAAACATAGTTTTAACCTTTAAATACCTCTGTAGGCATGCATTTATATTTTGCACCATAGGAATGGAGTTGGACTATGTCCACGTAAATGCATTACGTCTTGATTTATTCAGAACTGGTTTGCCTATTGATCCTAGTCCGTGGGATCTCCAGTCGCTAGGATAGGTTTCCATATAAGATAACTCTTGATGGTTTAGGCTTTTAAGCCCATTCCCCTCGATGCGCAGTCAATTTTCTCTCTTGATAAACTTTTAGTAAATGGATCCGCTAGGTTATCATTTGTTCTCACATAATCTATGGAAATAGTTCCATTTGAGAGTAACTGCCTAACTGTGTTATGGCGTCGACGAATATGTCGTGACTTTCCATTATACACAAAGTTTTGCGCTCTACTTAGCGCTGCTTGGTTATCACAGTGTATGCATATGGTCGGTACAGGTTTAGGCCAAAACGGAATATCTTCTAAAAAGTGACGAAGCCATTCTGCTTCTTCGCCTGCTTTATCTAATGCAATGAACTCTGATTCCATAGTGGATCGAGCTATGCATGTTTGTTTAGTAGATTTCCATGACACTACTGCCCCTGCTAGGGTAAAGACATAACCACTTGTTGATGTTGATTACTCTGAATCTGCAATCCAGTTTGCATCACTATATCCTTCTAAGACGGCAGGATATTTTCCATAATGTAAGGAATAGTAGTGGTATTTTTTAAATATCCAAGCACTCTTATTAGTGCTTTCCAGTGTTCCTTCCCTGGATTGCTTGTATACCTGCTCAATCGACTTACTGCATAAGCTATATCTGGTCTTGTGCAATTCATGAGATACATGATGTAATATCCCGAAATTTTGGACAATATAAATTCAATAATCTATGTTTAAATTTATATTGAATTGATAATTTTGTTTATAAATTTGAAATTGATTTAAATAATCTTCTTTATTTAAATATTTAATTTGTAAAATTATTTTTAATGAGTTAATAAATTGTTTTCTATTTAATAATGTATATGTATTTGTATATATTTTAAATAGATAAGTTGTTCTTAATTAAATTAGTATAGCATAATTTTAATGTTTTAAAAATAGAAATTGTGATTTATTTTGGATTTAAGCTTTTTAAAAATATTTAATAAAATACTATATGATTTTAAATATGAGATAAATGTTTTAATTGGTTTAAAAATCCATTTTGACTTAAGTTTTAATATTAAAATAAGGTTCAAAATGTTTGTCTTAATTCTTTTTAAAATATTGATTGATAATTTTAATTTGTAAGTTTAATTTGTGAATTTAAAATACAATTTAATATATGAAACATGTATATGAACTAATTAACTAAGTTTAAATATTCATTAATCTTAAACTTAATAACAAAAACAATTACAAAGCCATATGTAAGCTTAATTTACATGTGTTGGTAATTTAAGTTAACATGTGCTAAAAATTTATGTGAGAAAATTAACAAGTGTCCATTCTTTTTACGAAGTGTCAAATTTTAGTTTTTATTTTCCTTTAATTTTAATTTAAATCAAAACATTGTTATATAAACATGTATTTACTCATTTCTCTACTCTTTCTCATTTTTTATTCTAAAAACAAAGAAATCTGAAACCTCTTCATAATCATGCAAACACTTACATTTTTCAATCAAGTAAACACTTGCATTCAACTCCTCAAATCTGCATCCTCTAAACAAAACTTGCAGTTCTTCTGGAAACATGCAAATTAGATCATAGTAACTTGCATTTGAAACTGCAAAAGCCTTTATCCATTTTCAAATCTGCATTTCAACTTTTATCATGAAGACCTGCATTTTATCTGGAAGAATGTATTAATCAAGATTAAAAGCAAGCATAGGTCTGCATACATCAATTCTCAAATCTGGAAGCAAAGTTGGAAGCCTGCATGTTTTGAAAAGCAACAGCATTTTGTTTAAAAAGCAACATTCAAGTTGAAAAGGCATTCAAGCTTCTGCATGTTCAATCTGGACAGTGCTGTCCATTTTGGCAAATAGGGTGAGTAACTCAACTTTTATAAACTGTTTAATAGGTAGTTGTGCATGCTATAAATTACAGATAAATATATATGAAATGACCTGCAAGTATGTGTCAGTAAACAGGAAGATGATTGTGCATGTGTGATCTTCAAAATTTCAAACTTATGTTTGATTTCTGAATTTTCCTTTGTCTTGATTGCTGTTTAGGACTTAAATTTTTGAACAAATTATGTTTGCTTTAGAATTGTGTAAGTCTAATAGTATATGAATTACATATGATTGTCTGTAACTTTAAAAAAAAAAGTTACACAGAACCAAATTGCCTAGAGTAAAAATTCAAATGCTATAAATTAATGTTCCAGGTTTATTAATAGAATCAGTAAGTAAATTCAAGAATTTTAAAACAAAAATTTCAATTTATTGTGTTGTAAATATGGTGCAGTTTCAAGAACACTGTATTTTACATTTTAGTCAAATTCAGTTGAAGCTTGCATTTGGTTTGGTTGAAATTGTTTCTGGTGATAGTTTATCTATCATAAATCATAGGAAAATTACTGAATTGATTTGCAATTCAAGTTTGAGATTGAAATTTGGGATTTTTGGATATGAACCCTAGTTTACTGGGTTTAGGAAAAATTTGTTGTTGCGGCTTCAATAGTGAATTGAGTTCAAAGATGTTTTTGTATTGATAGATGGTGGGTTGATGGAGTGGTCGCCGGAGTATGGATGTTGATGATGGTCGAGAAGTGGAGAGATTGGTGATGACAGGTTTTAGGTGATGGGGTTTGGCCTGTTACAGGTTTTGGTTGTAAACTTGAATTTCAAATTCAAGTTGAGTCTTGGGAATTTGAGGTTTGAAGGGAGTTGTGGGTTTACTGATCGGTGAGGGGATGGCCAGAGATGATGGCAGATGTGGCCTGAAATCGTTTAGGTGGTGCACAGGAGGGAGTTGTGCAGGTTTGGGGTTGATTTTTGGTTGCAAGAATTTTTGTCTCGGGATGGTCTCGGGTATTTTG
Organism: Allium cepa; assembly: GCA_030765085.1. NCBI lineage: Eukaryota > Viridiplantae > Streptophyta > Magnoliopsida > Asparagales > Amaryllidaceae > Allium > Allium cepa. Next base: position 436,115,547 of record CM060944.1, read on the forward strand.
GTCTCGAAGTAAATTATATGGTGGCTCGGGTTCATGTGTGTTTCAGGTTTTTAGCAAAACAGAAGCCTGTTTTTTTTGCAGTTTTGAAATTAAAAGTTAAGTTTAAATATAAACTAAAAGTTTAGCTAAGGATTAAACTTGAATCTAAAGATGAATTCAAATAGTTTGAATTCTTATTTTGGAATAATTTAAATGCAGAAATTCAAGTTTGTTTAAAAAAAATGAAGAAGAACAGGAAACCTGTTTCAAGTTTTATAAAATTTGAAATAAACTGCAAACTACAATGTTAACTTAGGATTTTAAAAATGAATTTAACTATGAATTTAAATAAGTTTCAATTCTGGTCTTTTGAAATAATTTAAATTCAAAAATTTCAAAGTTTGGTTTTTAAATAAAACAGAGAACAGTTTTCTGTTTTTATATGTAAAGGTAAATTCAAATTTGCAGGAGAGATTTAAACTGAGTTTTTATCTGAAATTTGAAGGTGAATTCAAATTTGATTTTCTAAGATTTGAAATCATTCATGTTTTTAAATTTAAATTTGATTTTCAAACTTACAAGTGTAAATGCATATGTGATTTGCATTTGAATTGAAAGGTTAAATATTTAAATTTGGAATTCAAAGTGAATTCAAAAACTGAGTTTTTAAATCTGGAATTTAAATTTAAACTTCAGTTTTGTTAATAAAGGTTTAAATTTAAATTACTTTTAAATAATTATACTGATTTGCATTTGAATTTAGGGTGTAGATTGTAGGAAGAGTTTTAAAGAGTTAAAACTAAAACGAATTTGGAAGTTGTATTTAAATTTTGAAATTTTAAAGTAATTTTAAATTGATTTGAATTTAAATTGAATTGGAATTTAAATTGTTTTAACTTATTGATAGGTTAGATGTTTTAACATATAAGATTAAGTTTTGAATTGTTTAAGATAAATTTGAGTCTTAAGTTTAAAATGAAGTTAAATAGAAATTAAAGTAAATTGAAAAAAAAAATTGTTTTTAAATAAGAAATGTTTATCTAAAAGATAAATAAAATTAAATGATTGGATTCATTTAATTATTAAGGTAATTAAGATCAATATTAATTATTTAATTAATTATGTGGATGTTTAATTAAGTAATTAATGATTTTAAGTTAATTAATTTGATTTGAGATTAATTAATTATGGTTATTTAATCTATAATTAAGGATGATTAATTAAATTTTAATTTATGATTAAGATTTATTCAGTCAAGTGATTAGAGATAATTTAGTTTTTAATTAACACTTAGTTAATTAATAATTAAAGATTGATTAAATAGTAATTAAATATTAATTACTTAATAACTAATGATGATTAATATAAGTTAATTCTTAATTAAGTAATTAAGAAATTTTAATGAAGGTCCTTAACTTAAGATTATTTAATAATTAATTAATGTGATTAATTTTTGATAATTAATTAGATTAATTAATTAATAATAATCAATTGTTTAAGTTTAATTACTTATGAAAGTAATTAATGAATTAATTGCTTAGTGTAATTAATTTAATGAATGTGATTAGTTTAGATTAATTAAGTTAAATTAATTTAAACATTTGTGGATTGTTGATAATTACTTTATGTAATTTATGAATTTGTAATTACTTAAGGAAGTAATTAAATAATAATTACAGGATGTAATTAAGATATTTGATTTAGAAGTAATTGGATTTAATTACTTTGAAATTAACCAAGGGAATTAATTTAGATAATTAATTAAGAATAATTAATTATGGGATGAGTAATTAAAGTAGTTAATTACTGAATGGTTATTAATCATGGGTGATTAATATTTATATGTGGATTAATTTCAGATTAATTACTTATGTAATTAATTTATAAATTATTAAATGTAATTAGAATCATTAATTAATTAGTTAATGATGTAATTTGGAATTGATTAATTAAGGTATAATTAATAATGAATAAATATTTAATGTAATTAATTTTAGTTAATCAATTAATTTAGTAATTACAAGTTAATTGATTTCAAAGGGTTTAGGTAATTAACTTGTGATTAACTTATAAGCTAATTACTTATTGTAATTAGAGATAGTTAATCAATATTAATTGAAATATTGAGGTGGTGATTTACAATTTGATTTGAAATCAATTGATGGTTAAGTTAAGCAGAATTTTAATGATGAAGTAATTAATTTAATTCATTTTAAATTAATTATAAATTGTGTGATCATTAGGTCATTGCTTATGTTGATAAATGGTATTGGTTGCCTGGTATGGCTTGTAATCTCAGTTATGAGATGAGTAGTGTATGTGATATGGATGCATTGGTTGCTTTTGGATGATAATATGGATTATCTGATTTAGATATGAATTATCTGTTGATAATGATAAGGTCAATTATCTATTGTGTTGTGAATTATCTATCTGTATATATTTAGATAATGAATTAAATTGTTTTAAACTTAAAACAACTTGGACCTAAAAGACACGCTTTGGTTTTCGATGAGACCGGGATCGGGTTTCCATATTTGGACATCCGAAAACCACATCGATTCCAATTAAACGTTAGGTCGTTAATACAAGTGGAGCGAGTGAAGACTCGAGGTGTAAGGGCTATACGTCAGTATAACTCTGTGGGTGATTCCGTAATGAGTTTGACGGAATAGTACTTATAGATTTGAGATGGTGATTCAGAGTGCAAGGGTTATCGTCGTTAACTCTGAGGGTGATTCCAAAATGAGTGTAACGAGATAATGCCTTCGGTTTCGTTCGAACCCGGAACGAACTTGTATGGATTGAATGCTTTCAGAACATCGTCAGGTGGACGATGAGCATTCTAAGTGATATGTCCTATAAAGGTAATCGTAGCATCAAGCCTCATCAACCAGGAATGGCTAAAACAGGGGAGGTGCAGCAAGGCTTCGTGGGTAGCCCCCACTGGAGAGTAAGATTTACCCCTGTCTAGAGGTCCCTTTATATTTCGGCTGTGTGGACGGTTGATCATGACAATCGTCGAGGTTGTCTTATTTGGAACTGTTCAGTGAACGGGTCCGGCTTTGTGTTGCAGGGGATGAAGGGAGTAATCCTCGGTACGGTGATCTAGGCCACGTACTGTGACGGGCGGTACCCCAGTAGCCCTGCCATTGTATGGAATCCAAAATCCAATAAGTGCCAACGGTTTTGATTGTATTACCCACTTTTGTGGCTAGTAGCTGGAATTTAATCATGTAACAATTTCGGCTATTTCTTATTTATTTGAAAACCCTAGACACTATTATAATATCATCAGATTTCCTATCAAATGTTTTGGTTAGCGTAAGGTAAAAACTTTTCCATGTTTATGTGTGGGAAGTCTTACGTGATACCTTTTCTTTCTAAAGGTTTTTCAAAGTTAAGCAACTTTAACCTGTTACTCACACCAGACCCATGTCTGACCCGGAGTTATTTCTGTTTTTCTATAACTCTTGGGTACTCAAATTTTTACGAGTAGCCAAGGGAATTCAGGTTAGCTTTGACGAATTGTGGAGGAGCAATGGAGCAGGAGGCTTCTGCGTATAGTTATATAGTTCCGCTGTGTTGGTATCTCTGAGTGTTGCTGTATTGTGATTGAGTTGTAAGAACTAGACAGGTGTTTATAACTGTCTAGTATGTGTTGTATATGTCTGTGTAACTCTGATATTTGATGTATACTTTGTAATACTTATGTTATTAATATAATTTATTCGTTCCGCTGTTGAGATTCTTGTGTTGTTTTCTTCTTTCTCTTCTTTCTTTCTTTTTTCTATCCCTTTCTTTCTTAATTCATGATGCGACTTCCTGGTATTTGGAAGCCGGGTCGTGACAGTTGGTATTAGAGCGTTAGGTTGAGTGAATACCTAGGCTCTGTAGTGATGTCTATCTTGCGAGAGCGTATTTGCATTTTTAATATATGTATGTATATATATATATATATAATTGGTTCTACCTATTTGTTGGATTACCCGTTCAGGTTTTTCCAATATAAGTTATAAAGGTAGATGAGGTAGAAGTGTGTGTAACACGACTACCATTGGTTGGAGTTTGATGGATGAGGTTGCAAGTGTATTTGTCGAGACTGTAGACCTAATACCGTCTCGAGTGAGTTCTGTAGTGATGAAGGACTTCATCGATCTTTGAAGGAAACCTGTAAGGTTCGGAGTTCATCTTTGAAGTGCAGAATTGAGTTTTGATCTGTCATTAGGGCAGAAGCAAGCAAGTGATGATATCTTGATACCTCTGGAAGTAGTAGCTGCGTGATGAGATGCAGTGACTATGGATATTTTCGAAGATGTTTCTTTGGAACAAGAGTAAAAAGTGAGTCTGCTCGATGAGGTGGTTGAGTTTAGCTGAGTATTCTGAGTTGATAGGGAATCTTCTGGCTGAGTAGTTTCTATGAAGTGGAATTCAGAAGCAGCAGAGTGGATCCGTTTTTCTGGTAGGTTGGCTAGGCCAGCATAAGCTCTTCTATTTAGTAAAGAGAGAGCAGTTTCTTTGGATATAGGCTGTGTTGATCGCAAAAGTGACTTGTGATAGTATGTTCTCTTGTGTTTGTTGGAGATTGTCCGGATTTCTTCCAAGGAGTCAGAGTTTGTCCGCATCTGGAGATTGAGTTTTCTTTCCAGGATGGAACTGGTGGTTCAGAGAGTAGATGGATGGTTCCTTGAGATAGAAGTTGGTGAAGTAGCTCAGGTTTGGGAGGAACATCTGAGTTTTCTTATGGATATATGGAACCATATTTCTGTGTTGGGACTAGACTGTGCTTGTGTTGTTCGTCAGCATTTTCTTCTGTTTCGGATTAGAGTTGTGCAGCGGAAGCAGTTTGGGGTGTTTCTGTTTTCTTTTCCGGATAAGAAGAAGTTTGTTCTGTCTTCTGTTGTTGAGAAGCGGGGTTTGTGTTCTTGATTTTTGAGTGATCTTGAGGAGATCATTGGATTGTTCTGATTCAGTCTGTTTCTTTTGGAATCAACAAGAGTTGAGCTGATTAGGAGTGATGTTGGTAGCCCAGGATCGTCCGAAGAGTTTTTATGGATAAGAGACAGAGAAATTTGGATTCTAGAATCAGAGATTGGATTTTGGTTAAGTTTTCTCTGATCCAGGGAGCTATAAGTTTGGGAAGCTAGCTCCATAGTGTTTTGGTTTCTTCTGTGATTGGTAAGATGAGTGTTTGGTTTTCTAGAGTTGAATTGCCAGCTTGGATAACTGGGATTCAGGGTGTTTCACGTATCTCTGAGGGAGTACGTGTTTGATATTTCTGGTTGTAGAACCAACAGTTTAGGATGGTTTGTTTGTTGAGTCAGACTCGTTTGTAGTCTGATATTCTGTATAGAATTGTTGTTAGGAGCTCTATAGCTTAGTAGTATTGATTGTTTGTATTTTATAGAGCGAGTATCCCGATATACATATATACCGGGGAAACTCGTAAAGTTTTATGCAAAATTCTTTTGGATAATTAGATTTGTTCTGATTGTGTGAATTGGTTGCTTTGGTTGTTAGCATATGATTAGCATATGCTGTGTTTTAAAATAAAATCTATAAATAGATTATTAAATTAACTTTGTTTTAAATTTCGAGGACGAAATTCTTTTAAGGGGGAAGGATTGTAATATCCCGGAATTTTAGACAATATAAATTTAATAATCTGTGTTTAAATTTATATTGAATTGATAATTTTGTTAATAAATTTGAAATTGATTTAAATAATCTTCTTTATTTAAATATTTAATTTGTAAAATTATTTTTAATGAGTTAATAAATTGTTTTCTATTTAATAATTTATATGTATTTGTATATATTTTAAATAGATAAGTTGTTCTTAATTAAATTAGTATAGCATAATTTTAATGTTTTAAAAATAGAAATTGTGATTTATTTTGGATTTAAGCTTTTCAAAAATATTTAATAAAATACTATATGATTTTAAATATGAGATAAATGTTTTAATTGGTTTAAAAATCCATTTTGACTTAAGTTTGAATATTAAAATAAGGTTCAAAATGTTTGTGTTAATTCTTTTTAAAATATTGATTGATAATTTGAATTTGTAAGTTTAATTTGTGAATTTAAAATACAATTTAAAATATGAAACATGTATATGAACTAATTAACTAAGTTTAAACATTCATTAATCTTAAACTTAATAACAAAAACAATTACAAAGACATATGTAAGCTTAATTTACATGTGTTGGTAACTTAAGTTAACATGTGTTAAAAATTTATGTGAGAAAATTAACAAGTGTCCATTCTTTTTACCAAGTGTCAAATTTTAGTTTTTATTTTTCTTTAATTTTAATTTTAATCAAAACATTGTTATATAAACATGTATTTACTCATTTCTCTACTCTTTCTCATTTTTCATTCTAAAAACAAAGAAATCTGAAACCTCTTCATAATCATGCAAACACTTACATTTTTCAATCAAGTAAACACTTGCATTCAACTCCTTAAATCTGCATCCTCTAAACAAAACCTGCAGTTCTTTTGGAAACATGCAAATTAGATCATAGCAACTTGCATTTGAAACTGCAAAAGCCTTTATCCATTTTCAAATCTGCATTTCAACTTTTATCATGAAGACCTGCATTTTATCTGGAAGAATGTATTAATCAAGATTAAAAGCAAGCATAGGTCTGCATACATCAATTCTCAAATCTGGAAGCAAAGTTGGAAGCCTGCATGTTTTAAAAAGCAACAGCATTTTGTTTAAAAAGCAACATTCAAGTTGAAAAGGCATTCAAGCTTCTGCATGTTCAATCTGGACGGTGCTCTGCATTTTGGCAAATAGGGTGAGTAACTCAACTTTTATAAACTGTTTAATAGGTAGTTGTGCATGCTATAAATTATAGATAAATATATATGAAATGACCTGCAAGTATGTGTCAGTAAACAGGAAGATGATTGTGCATGTGTGATCTTCAAAATTTCAAACATATGTTTGATTTTTGAATTTTCCTTTGTCTTGATTGCTGTTTAGGACTTAAATTTTTGAACAAATTATGTTTGCTTTAGAATGGTGTAAGTCTAATAGTATATGAATTACATATAATTGTCTGTAACTTAAAAAAAATAAAGTTACACAGAACCAAATTGCCTAGAGTAAAAATTCAAATGTTATAAATTAATGTTCCAGGTTTATTAATAGAATCAGTAAGTAAATTCAAGAATTTTAAAACAAAAATTTTAATTTATTGTGTTGTAAATATGGTGCAGTTTCAAGAACACTGTATTTTACATTTTAGTCAAATTCAGTTGAAGCTTGCATTTGGTTTGGTTGAAATTGTTTCTGGTGATAGTTTATCTATCATAAATCATAGGAAAATTACTGAATTGATTTGCAATTCAAGTTTGAGATTGAAATTTGGGATTTTTGGATATGAACCCTAGTTTACTGGGTTTAGGAAAAATTTGTTGCTGCGGCTTCAATAGTGAATCGAGTTCAAAGATGTTTTTGGTATTGATAGATGGTGGGTTGATGGAGTGGTCGCCGGAGTATGGATGTTGATGATGGTCGAGAAGTGGAGAGATTGGTGATGAAAGGTTTTAGGTGATGGGGTTTGGCCTGTTACAGGTTTTGATTGTAAACTTGAATTTCAAATTCAAGTTGAGTCTTGGGAATTTGAGGTTTGAAGGGAGTTGTGGGTTTACTGATCGGTGAGGGGATGGCCAGAGATGATGGCAGATGTGGCCTGAAATGGATTAGGTGGTGCACAGGAGGGAGTTGTGCAGGTTTGGGGTTGATTTTTGGTTGCAAGAACTTTTGTCCCGGGATGGTCTCGGGTATTTTGCAGAGTGACTCGAAGCAGTGAGGCTATGGTCTCGAAGTAAATTATATGGTGGCTCGGGTTCATGTGTGTTTCAGGTTTTTAGCAAAACAGAAGCCTGTTTTTTTTGCAGTTTTAAAATTAAAAGTTAAGTTTAAATATAAACTAAAAGTTTAGCTTAGGATTAAACTTGAATCTAAAGATGAATTCAAATAGTTTGAATTCTTATTTTGGAATAATTTAAATGCAGAAATTCAAGTTTGTTTAAAAAATAAATAAATGAAGAAGAATAGGAAACCTGTTTCAAGTTTTATAAAATTTGAAATAAACTGCAAACTACAATGTTAACTTAGGATTTTAAAACTGAATTTAACTATGAATTTAAATAAGTTTCAATTCTGGTCTTTTGAAATAATTTAAATTCAAAAATTTCAAAGTTTGGTTTATAAATAAAACAGAGAACAGTTTTCTGTTTTTATATGTAAAGGTAAATTTAAATTTGCAGGAGAGATTTAAACTGAGTTTTTATCTGAAATTTGAAGGTCAATTCAAATTTGATTTTCTGAGATTTGAAATCATTCATGTTTTTAAATTTAAATTTGATTTTCAAACTTACAAGTGTAAATGCATATGTGATTTGCATTTGAATTGAAAGGTTAAATATTTAAATTTGGAATTCAAAGTGAATTCAAAAACTGAGTTTTTAAATTTGGAATTTAAATTTAAACTTCAGTTTTTTTTGATAAAGGTTTAAATTTAAGTTACTTTTAAATAATTATACTGATTTGCATTTGAATTAAGGGTGTAGATTGTAGGAAGAGTTTTAAAGAGTTAAAACTAAAATGAATTTGGAAGTTGTATTTAAATTTTGAAATTTTAAAGTAATTTTAAATTGATTTTAATTTAAATTGAATTGGAATTTAAATTGTTTTAACTTATTGATAGGGTAGATGTTTTAACATATAAGATTAAGTTTTGAATTGTTTAAGATAAATTTGAGTCTTAAGTTTAAAATGAAGTTAAATAGAAATTAAAGTAAATTGAAAAAAAAAATTGTTTTTAAATAAGAAATGTTTATCTAAAAGATAAATAAAATTAAATGATTGGATTCATTTAATTATTAAGGTAATTAATATCAATATTAATTATTTAATTAATTATGTGGATGTTTAATTAAGTAATTAATGATTTTAAGTTAATTAATTTGATTTGAGATTAATTAATTAAGCTTATTTAATCTATAATTAAGGATGATTAATTAAATTTTAATTTATGATTAAGATTTATTCAGTCAAGTGATTAGAGATAATTTAGTTTTTAATTAACACTTAGTTAATTAATAATTAAAGATTGATTAAATAGTAATTAAATATTAATTACTTAATAACTAATGATGATTAATATAAGTTAATTCTTAATTAAGTAATTAAGAAATTTTAATGAAGGTCCTTAACTTAAGATTATTTAATAATTAATTAATGTGATTAATTTTTGATAATTAATTAGATTAATTAATTAATAATAATCAATTGTTTAAGTTTAATTACTTATGAAAGTAATTAATGAATTAACTACTTAGTGTAGTTAATTTAATGAATGTGATTAGTTTAGATTAATTAAGTTAAATTAATTTAAACATTTGTGGATTGTTGATAATTACTTTATGTAATTTATGAATTTGTAATTACTTAAGGAAGTAATTAAATAATAATTACAGGATGTAATTAAGATATTTGATTTAGAAGTAATTGGATTTAAATTACTTTGAAATTAATCAAGGGAATTAATTTAGATAATTAATTAAGAATAATTAATTATGGGATGAGTAATTAAAGTAGTTAATTACTGAATGGTTATTAATCATGGGTGATTAATATTTATATGTGGATTAATTTCAGATTAATTACTTATGTAATTAATTTATAAATTATTAAATGTAATTAGAATCATTAATTAATTAGTTAATGATGTAATTTGGAATTGATTAATTAAGGTATAATTAATAATGAATAAATATTTAATGTAATTAATTTTAGTTAATCAATTAATTTAGTAATTACAAGTTAATTGATTTCAAAGGGTTTAGGTAATTAACTTGTGATTAACTTATAAGCTAATTACTTATTGTAATTAGAGATAGTTAATCAATATTAATTGAAATATTGAGGTGGTGATTTATAATTTGATTTGAAATCAATTGATGGTTAAGTTAAGCAGAATTTTAATGATGAAGTAATTAATTTAATTCATTTTAAATTAATTATAAATTGTGTGATCATTAGGTCATTGCTTATGTTGATAAATGGTATTGGTTGCCTGGTATGGTTTGTAATCTCAGTTATGAGATGAGTAGTGTATGTGATATGGATGCATTGGTTGCTTTTGGATGATAATATGGATTATCTGATTTAGATATGAATTATCTGTTGATAATGATAAGGTCGATTATCTATTGTGTTGTGAATTATCTATCTGTATATATTTAGATAATGAATTAAATTATTTTAAACTTAAAACAACTTGGACCTAAAAGACACGCTTTGGTTTTCGATGAGACCGAGATCGGGTTTCCATATTTGGACATCCGAAAACCACATCGATTCCAATTAAACGTTAGGTCGTTAATACAAGTGGAGCGAGTGAAGACTCGAGGTGTAAGGGCTATACGTCAGTATAACTCTGTGGGTGATTCCGTAATGAGTTTGACGGAATAGTACTAATTGATTCGAGATGGTGATTCAGAGTGCAAGGGTTATTGTCGTTAACTCTGAGGGTGATTCCGAAATGAGTGTAACGAGATAATGCCTTCGGTTTCGTTCGAACCCGGCACGAACTTGTATGGATTGAATGCTTTCAGAACATCGTCAGGTGGACGATGAGCATTCTAAGTGATATGTCCTATTAAGGTAATCGTAGCCTCAAGCCTCATCAACCGGGAATGGATAAAACAGGGGAGGTGCAGCAAGGCTTCGTGGGTAGCCCCCACTGGAGAGTAAGATTTACCCCTATCTAGAGGTCCCTTTATATTTCGGCTGTGTGGACGGTTGATCATGACAATCGTCGGGGTTGTCTTATTTGGAACTGTTCAGTAAGGAACGGGTCCGGCTTTGTGTTGCAGGGGATGAAGGGAGTAATCCTCGGTATGGTTATCTAGGCCACGTACTGTGATGGGCGGTACCCCAGTAGCCCTGCCATTGTATGGAATCCAAAATCCAATAAGTGCCAACAGTTTTGATTGTATTACCCACTTTTGTGGCTAGTAGCTGGAATTTAATCATGTAACAATTTCGGCTATTTCTTATTTATTTGAAAACCCTAGACACTTTTATAATATCATCAGATTTCCTATCAAATGTTTTGGTTAGCGTAAGGTAAAAACTTTTCCATGTTTATGTGTGGGAAGTCTTACGTGATACCTTTTCTTTCTAAAGTTTTTCAAAGTTAAGCAACTTTAACCTGTTACTCACACCAGACCCATGTCTGACCCAGAGTTATTTCTGTTTTTCTATAACTCTTGGGTACTCAAATTTTTACGAGTAGCCAAGGGAATTCAGGTTAGGATTCAGGTTAGATTTGACGAATTGTGGAGGAGCAATGGAGAAGGAGGCTTCTGCGTATAGTTATATAGTTCCGCTGTGTTGGTATCTTTGAGTGTTGCTGTATTGTGATTGAGTTGTAACAACTAGACAGGTGTTTATAACTGTCTAGTATGTGTTATATATGTCCGTGTAACTCTGATATTTGATGTATACTATGTAATACTTATGTTATTAATATAATTTATTCGTTTCGCTGTTGAGATTCTTGTGTTGTTTTCTTCTTTCTCTTCTTTCTTTCTCTTTTCTATCCCTTTCTTTCTTAATTCATGATGCGACTTCCTGGTATTTGGAAGCCGGGTCGTGACACATGAGACATCCTATTACACGAGAATATTCCAGTTGCATTACACTCTCATTAGTGTTTTTATGTAGTACTTCTGATGGATTAAAAGGTGTATTTACTCCTTTAATTCCAAAATTTTGAAATCTTTCAATCACTTTTTCTACATAATGTGATTGAGATAACTCAATTCCATTAGGTGTTCTTATTATTTTTATTCCCAAAATAACATCTGCAACACCCAAGTCTTTCATGTCGAAATTGTTGATCAACATTTTCTTTACGGTCTCAATTACCTGAGTATTTGGACCGAATATTAGCATATCGTCCACATATAGACAGATCATCACATATGATTGTCCAAGTTGTTTATAATAAACACATTTGTCACATTCATTTATACGAAAACCATTTCTCATCATGACACTATCAAATTTTGCGTGCCATTGCTTTGGAGCTTGTTTTAGTCCGTATAATGATTTGACTAATCTACAGACTTTGTTTTCATTTCCTTTGGAAATAAATCGCTCAGGTTGCTCCATGTAAATCTCCTCATCGAGATTTCCATTTAAGAATGCTGTTTTTACATCCATATGATGAATCTCTATATTATAGATGGATGCATAGCATTCTTATAGAGGTTATTCGTGTTACCGGCGAATATGTATCAAAAAAGTCTACTCCTTCTTTTTGACGATATCCTTTGACTACTAATCTGGCTTTATACTTGTCGATGGAGCCATCTGCTTTCATTTTCTTCTTGAAAATCCATTTGCAGCCAATTGATTTTATTCCTGGTGGAATATCAACAATTTCCCAAGTTTTATTACTTGGAATTGAATCAATCTCACTTTGGATTGCTTCTTTCCAACATGAGGACTCAGAAGATGACATTGCTTCCTTGTACGTTTGAGGTTCGTGCTCTAATACATATGTAAAAAAGTCAGAACAAAATGTTTTGGAAGTTCTAGCCCTTACGGTTCTTCTTGGTTCAGCATCCTTAATTTCATGATGAGTTTCATCTTCATGCGAATCGTTTGATTCTTCCCTTGTCCTTTTTGGGACATTATTTCCTTCATTCCTTTTGTGCGGAAACACATCTTCAAAGAATGAGGCATCTCTTGATTCCATGATTGTATTTACATGAATATCAGTTATATCAGAACTGAATACAAAAAATCTGTAGCCACTACTATTTTGGGCTGGCCCAAGATAATAACAATCTACTGTTTTTGGTCCAAATTTGACTCTCTTGGGAGGCGGAACTGGAACTTTTTCCAAGCACCTCCACACTTTTAGGTATTTAAAGCTTGGTTTGTGTCCTTTCCATATCTCATATGGACTTGTTCCCGTTTTATTGTGAGGAACTTTGTTTAAAATGTGATTAGACATATTTAAGGCTTCCCCCCACAAGTTTGTCGGTAGACCAGAAGTTAAAAGCATGGCAGTAATCATGTCTTTTAACGTTCTGTTCTTCCTCTCGGCTACACCATTTTGTTGTGGTGAATATGGAGCTGTTGTTTGATGAATTATACCATTTTCGGCACAGAACTATTCAAATGGTGATTCATATTCTCCACCTCGATCAGATCTTAGTATCTTGATCTTTTTATTTAACTGATTTTCTACCTCAGCCTTGTATTTTATAAACGCTGTTATTGCTTCATCTTTACTATTTAAAAGATATACACAGCAATATCGCGTATAATCGTCGATAAAAGTAATTTTGAAATACTTTTTCCCACCTCTTGTAGGTAGTGATTTAAAATCACATAAATCTGTATGTACCAAACCTAATGGTTCGGTGCTTCTGTCAACAGATTTAAATGGTTGTTTCACCATTTTTGCTTCTACACATGTCTCACATTTGTAGTTCTTATCTACTTGGAATTTTGGAATTAATCCCAAGTTTGATAATGTTTTCATTTTGCGGAAATTTATGTGTCCCAATCTATCATGCCAAAGTAAAATTTCATGCTCAAGCAAATAAGAAACTTCAATTTTATTAATAGCACAATCAGAATACATAATTTTGTTACCGACAACGGCTACATTTGCCTTATATAGGCCATCACATAAATATCCCCTTCCTATATACATTCCAGCCTTGGACAGAACCATCTTGTCTGACTCGAACACCATCTTGAATCCCTTCTTTGATAGGACTGCACCAGAGATGAGATTCTTGCGTATGTCTGGAACGTGGAGCACGTTATTCAACTTAACAGTTTTTCCAAAAGTAAACTTGAGGATTACTGCACCACTGCCTTCGATCATGGAAACTGCAGAATTACCCATGTAGAGTTTTTCTTCGTGATCGAATTTCTGATATGTAGAAAACATGGATTTGTCAGAACAAACATGATGAGTAGCACCTGTATCTACCCACCATTGGTTAGGATTCTGAACCAGATTGCATTCAGATACCACCGCCGAGAAGTTGGACTCGTCTACTTCCATGTTATCCACTATATTTGCCTCTTTATTGCGTTCCTTCTTGAGTCTGCAATCTCTAGCGGCATGTCCAACTTTTCCACAAACCCAATATTCGCCATTAAACTTCTTGGTTCGTTTATTGTCTTTTGGTTTGTTGTCTTGAGCTTTCCTTTTCTTCTGGAAATTCTTCTTTTTGTTTTTGGTTTTTGACCCTTCAGCCACAAATGCCTCCTTACTTTGTTTTGTTATTCCACGGTTATCTGCCTCAATTTTCAATCGGACTATGAGATCCTGTAAAGAGATTTCCTTCTTCTTATGCTTTAGATAGTTGCGATAATCTCTCCATGATGGCGGCAGTTTTCCCGTGATGGCTTCAACCAAAAATGATTCTCCAACCATATGACCTTCTGCTTCGAGTTCATGAATGATGATTTGCAATTCATGCAGTTGAGCAGTCACCGGTTTGGAGTCAACCATCTTGTAGTCCATGAATTTGTCTACAATGAATTTCTTAAGACTGATATTCTGCGTCTTGTACTTTGTGGTAAGTGCATTCCAGAGTTCTTTTGATGTCTTTGAAGGCTGATATACTTTGTATAGCACCTTGTCGAGACAAATCAGAATATAGTTTTTGCATAAAAAATCGGAATGCTTCCACGTATTCACCTCTGCTTCCTTGCCTGGTGCAGGAATCGGTTCCTCCTCCTCGAGGTACGTTTGCAGACCAAGTATGGTGAGATAAAAAAACATTTGATTTTGCCATGTCAAAAATCATCACCAGCTCCCTTGAACGGTTCAGGTCTGTTGTGAGTAGTATTCTTTGAAAATTCTACTGTTGCCATCTCTGTTTTAGTAAGAAAACGGTAAAATTCTTAAGATGTTATACGTCTCGTATACCAAAACAGAGAATAATCAATTATAAACTCGTCGCATAAGTTTATAACTCAGATTTCCACTACACTGGAATTCTGTAGTAAATACTATAATGATATGAACGTAGTAAATAAATTACAACAACAGCGTTGCACTATTTTGAATAAATAGTATAACCTGAATAACGGATAGAATATAGAATAATGTATATAAATATACAAACAGACTAGAATTCTAACCGGATTATGTCTGAGGCTCGTCGTAACGATTTCTTTAAGAATTTTATTTCAAAATTCTCCCAAGATACAACAGACGAATTCTGCTCGAAATTGTAATGAGTATATCACTCTGTGATTTGAATATAAGAACAGCAGTTGTTTAGAAGAGAAGAGATATTCGGATTGGAAAATTCAATGAGGAAGGTGATCAGTTTTCCTCCTTATTTATAGATGGTCCGTATCCCTTTGAACGGTCGCGCCTGTTGCTTTTCATCGCACCTGCCTGTTGTTCGGCCGCGTCTCCTCAGTCGGGCCGCAGCTGTTCGTTTGTGCATGCTACAGAGGTCGTGTCTCTTCAATCCCCGCGTCCGATTTTACCCGCCCGCTGCTTCTCTTCATATTCTAGGCCCATCCCAGTTTCAGCCGAAGCCCAAAAACTGTTAGACAATGGCCTAGCTAAAGAATGGTCATACCCATACCCGGCCCGGTTCGGTTCGGTCGGACGGCGGCGGCGGCGCGCGCATGTGGTGGTGATGCATGATCTCCCTCCTCACAACGAAGCATACATTTGGGAGCCCCAGGCCCCCAACCTCCACTTGAGAAAGGCATATATAAACTAATATACCTCTCAACAAATTGACGATGTGGGACTTTATGTATTTTTCATTCACTTGATTTCTTAAGGAATTCCAACAATCCCCCACATGAATGATAATATACATATCCCCTACATAAAGCGAAATATCACATAGTACATATGAAATAATGCTTTATCGTGGATAAATAGATATTTCACTTTGAACTTTCCCTAGTTAAAACTTATTGGATCTACTTGGCTAATCGGTGAATTATTTCATCTTGAACCGTCGGCCTTTATTGTATATCCAGACAACAAGCTTTACGAAGCATTGATTCCCTTCTCATCCAATCTCTTGGTTTTGTTCATTTTGGTCCTGAACATAATTTGGTTTTGCGAGTGTTTTTAGAGAAAAAAAGCCTTTTAATATTCTCATAGAGCCGACCCAGCTCACACTAACATAGGTGATCGCAACCATTAAGAGTATCCTACATATACCCCACTTGTTATTGTCAAGATATGTTCATCACTAAAAAACATAGTTTTAACCTTTAAATACCTCTGTAGGCATGCATTTATATTTTGCACCATAGGAATGGAGTTGGACTATGTCCACGTAAATGCATTACGTCTTGAGTTATTCAAAACTGGTTTGCTTATTGATCCTAGTCCGTGGGATCTCTAGTCGCTAGGATAGGTTTCCGTATAAGATAACTCTTGATGGTTTAGGCTTTTAAGCCCATTCCCCTCGATGCGCAGTCAATTTTCTCTCTTAATAAACCTTTAGTAAATGGATCCGGTAGGTTATCATTTGTTCTCACATAATCTATGGAAATAGTCCCATTTGAGAGTAACTGCCTAACTGTGTTATGGCGTCGACGAATATGTCGTGACTTTCCATTATACACAAAGTTTTGCGCTCTGCTTAGCGCTGCTTGGTTATCACAGTGTATGCATATGGCCGGTACAGGTTTAGGCCAAAACGGAATATCTTCTAAAAAGTGACGAAGTCATTCTGCTTCTTCGCCTGCTTTATCTAATGCAATGAACTCTGATTCCATAGTGGATCGAGCTATGCATGTTTGTTTAGTAGATTTCCATGACACTGCTGACCCTGCTAGGGTAAAGACATAACACTTGTTGATGTTGATTCCTCTGAATCTGCAATCCAGTTTGCATCACTATATCCTTCTAAAATGGCAGGATATTTTCCATAATGTAAGGAATAGTTAGTGGTATTTTTTAAATATCCAAGCACTCTTATTAGTGCTTTCCAATGTTCCTTCCGTGGATTGCTTGTATACCTGCTCAATCGACTTACTGCATAAGCTATATCTGGTCTTGTGCAATTCATGAGATACATGAGACACCCTATTACACGAGAATATTCCAGTTGCATTACACTCTCATTAATGTTTTTATGCAGTACTTCTGATGGATTAAAAGGTGTATTTACTCCTTTAATTCCAAAATTTTGAAATCTTTCAATCACTTTTTCTACATAATGTGATTGAGATAACTCAATTCCATTAGGTGTTCTTATTATTTTTATTCCCAAAATAACATCGGCAACACCCAAGTCTTTCATGTCGAAATTGTTGATCAACATTTTCTTTACGGTCTCAATTACCTGAGTATTTGGACCGAATATTAGCATATCGTCCACATATAGACAGATCATCACATATGATTGTCCAAGTTGTTTATGATAAACACATTTGTCACATTCATTTATACAAAAACCATTTCTCATCATGACACTATCAAATTTTGCGTGCCATTGCTTTGGAGCTTGTTTTAGTCCGTATAATGATTTGACTAATCTACAGACTTTGTTTTCATTTCCTTTGGAAATAAATCCCTCAGGTTGCTCCATGTAAATCTCCTCATCGAGATTTCCATTTAAGAATGCTGTTTTTACATCCATCTGATGAATTTCTAGATTATAGATGGATGCAATTGCTATTAGCATTCTTATAGAGGTTATTCGTGTTACCGGCGAATATGTATCAAAAAAGTCTACTCCTTCTTTTTGACGATATCCTTTGGCTACTAATCTGGCTTTATATTTGTCGATAGAGCCATCTGCTTTCATTTTCTTCTTGAAAATCCATTTGCAGCCAATTGGTTTTATTCCTGGTGGAATATCAACAATTTCCCAAGTTTTATTACTTAGAATTGAATCAATCTCACTTTGGATTGCTTCTTTCCAACATGAGGACTCAGAAGATGACATTGCTTCCTTGTACGTTTGAGGTTCGTGCTCTAATACATATGTAAAAAAGTCAGAACCAAATGTTTTGGAAGTTCTAGCCCTTACGCTTCTTCTTGGTTTAGCATCCTCAATTTCATGATGAGTTTCATCTTCATGCGAATCGTTTGATTCTTCCCTTGTCCTTTTTGGGACATTATTTCCTTCATTCCTTTTGTGCGGAAACCCATCTTCAAAGAATGAGGCATCTCTTGATTCCATGATTGTATTTACATGAATATCAGTTATATCAGAATTGAATACCAAAAATCTGTAGGCACTACTATTTTGGGCTGGCCCAAGATAATAACAATCTACTGTTTTTGGTCCAAGTTTGACTCTCTTGGGAGGCGGAACTGGAACGTTTGCCAAGCACCTCCACACTTTCAGGTATTTAAAGCTTGTTTTGTGTCCTTTCCATATCTCATATGGAATTGTTCCCGTTTTATTGTGAGGAACTTTGTTTAAAATGTGATTAGACATATTTAAGGCTTCCCCCCACAAGTTTGTCGGTAGACCAGAAGTTAAAAGCATGGCAGTAATCATGTCTTTTAACGTTCTGTTCTTCCTCTCGGCTACACCATTTGTTGTAGTGAATATGGAGCTGTTGTTTGATGAATTATACCATTTTCGGCACAGAACTGTTCAAATGGTGATTCATATTCTCCACCTCGATCAGATCTTAGTATCTTGATCTTTTTATTTAACTGATTTTCTACCTCTGCCTTGTATTTTATAAACGCTGTTATTGCTTCATCTTTACTATTTAAAAGATATACATAGCAATATCGCGTATAATCGTCCATAAAAGTAATGAAATACTTTTCCCCACCTCTTGTAGGTAGTGATTTAAAATCACATAAATCTGTATGTACCAAACCTAATGGTTCGGTGCTTCTGTCAACAGATTTAAATGGTTGTTTGACCATTTTTGCTTCTACACATGTCTCACATTTGTAGTTCTTATCTACTTGGAATTTTGGAATTAATCCCAAGTTTGATAATGTTTTCATTCTGCGGAAATTTATGTGTCCCAATCTATCATGCCAAAGTAAAATTTCGTGCTCAAGCAAATAAGAAACTTCAATTTTATTAATAGCACAATCAGAATACATATTTTTGTTACCGACAACAGCTACATTTGCCTTAAATAGGCCATCACATAAATATCCCCTTCCTATATACATTCCAGCCTTAGACAGAACCATCTTGTCTGACTCGAACACCATCATGAATCCCTTCTTTGATAGGACTGCACCAGAGATGAGATCTTACGTATGTCTGGAACGTGGAGCACGTTATTCAACTTAACAATTTTTTCAGAAGTAAACTTGAGGATTACTGTACCACTGCCTTCGATCATGGAAACTGCAGAATTACCCATGTAGAATTTTTCTACGTGATCGAATTTCTGATATGTAGAAAACATGGATTTGTCAGAACAAACATGACGAGTAGCGCCTGTATCTACCCACCATTGGTTAGGATTCTGAACCAGGTTGCATTCAGATACCACCGCCGAGAAGTTGGACTCGTCTACTTCCATGTTATCCACTATATTTGCCTCTTTATTGCTTTCCTTCTTGAGTCTGCAATCTCTAGCGGCATGTCCAACTTTTCCACAAACCCAACATTCGCCATTAAACTTCTTGGTTCGTTTGTTGTCTTTTGGTTTGTTGTCTTGAGCTTTCCTTTTCTTCTGGAAATTATTCTTTTTGTTTTTTGTCTTTGACCCTTCAGCCACAAATGCCTCCTTACTTTGTTTTGTTATTCCACGGTTATCTGCCTCAATTTTCAATCGGACTATGAGATCCTGTAAAGAGATTTCCTTCTTCTTATGCTTTAGATAGTTGCGGTAATCTCTCCATGACGGTGGCAGTTTTCCCGTGATGGCTTCAACCAAAAACGATTCTCCAACCATATGACCTTCCGCTTCGAGTTCATGAATGATGATTTGCAATTCATGCAGTTGAGCAATCACCGGTTTGGAGTCAACCATCTTGTAGTCCATGAATTTGTCTACAATGAATTTCTTAAGACTGATATTCTGCGTCTTATACTTTGTGGTAAGTGCATTCCAGAGTTCTTTTGATGTCTTTGAAGGCTGATATACTTTGTATAGCACCTTGTCGAGACAATTCAGAATATAGTTTCTGCATAAAAAATCGGAATGCTTCCACGTATTTACCTCTGCTTCCTTGCCTGGTGCAGGAATCGGTTCCTCCTCCTCGAGCTACGTTTGCAGACCAAGTGTGGTGAGATAAAACAACATTTGATTTTGCCATGTCAAGAAATCATCACCATCTCCCTTGAACGGTTCAGGTCTGTTGTGAGTAGTATTCTTTGAAAATTCTACTGTTTCCATCTCTGTTTTAGTAAGAAAACAGTAAAATTCTTAAGATGTTATACGTCTAGTATACCAAAACAGAGAATAATCAATTATAAACTCGTCGCACAAGTTTATAACTCAGATTTCCACTACACTGGAATTCTGTAGTAAATACTATAACAATATGAACGTAGTAAATAAATTACAACAACAGCGTTACACTATTTTGAATAAATAGTATAACCTGAATAACGGATAGAATATAGAATAATGTATATAAATATACAAACAGACTAGAATTCTAACCGGGTTATGTCTGAGGCTCGTCGTAACGATTTCCTTAAGAATTTTATTTCAAAATTCTCCCAAGATACAACAGACGAATTCTTCTCGAAATTGTAATGAGATTATCACCCTGTGATTTGAATATAAGAACAGCAGTTGTTTAGAAGAGAAGAGATATTCGGATTGGAAAATTCAGTGAGGAAAGTGATCAGTTTTCCTCCTTATTTATAGATGGTCCGTATCCCTTCGAACGATCGCGTCTGCATCCGTTTGTCCAAACGGTCGCGCCTGTTGCTTTTCATCGCACCTGCCTACTGTTCGGCCGCGTCTCCTCAGTCGGGCCGCACCTGTTCATTTGCGCGTGCTACAGAGGTCGTGTCTCTTCAGTCCCCGCGTCCGTTTTTACCCGCCCGCTGCTTCTCTTCATTTTCTAGGCCCAGCCCAGTTTCAGCCAAATCCCCAAAACTGTTAGACAATGGCCTAGCAAAAGAATGGTCATAACCATACCCGTACCCGGTTCAGTTCGGTTCGGTCAGACGGCGGCGGCGGCGCGCGCGTGTGGTGGTGATGCATGATCTCCCTCTTCACAACGAAGCATACATTTGGGAGCCCCAGGCCCTCAACCTCCACTTGAGAAAGACATATATAAACTAATATACCTCTCAACAAATTGGCGATGTGGGACTTTATGTATTTTTCATTCACTTGATTTCTTAAGGAATTCCAACATGTGAGGCTGCAGTAATGAACCGTTGTCTGGTGGCAGATCTGTAGGGTGAGGAAGGCAGTGCTATGGAGATATGTGGAGTTTGTGATGTAAAAGAAGATGTTGAGTACTAAGATGGGGTTTCTGGATTGCTGCCTAGTGTGGTGGTTTTCTTTGACTACTGCGTATGAGGTCGAAGGAAGGGTGGAGGCTGAAAGAAAGAGGTTGGTGATATCAGATGTGGTATCAGTTATGGTAGAGTATGGCTTTCAGGAGTTGATGGCTGTAGACGTTGCAATTAATTACTGTTGTACAGACGTGGAAGTTGCAGTTGTATGTTGTTGGAGATGGTTGTGGGTCCATGTGTGATTAGCAGGCGCAACTCAGTGGTGTTGAAGTTTGTATTGTCACCGTTTTAGTGAAGAGGATGGTCAGAAGTGGTTTGTGCACTGCTGTTGTATCAGTGATGTGCTTTTGGTCAGAGGAAATGTAGTAATGTTGATGAGCAGAAGTGCAGTTGTCTGTGCACTGTGAAGTTTTTGGGTTTAGTGTTGAAGTGAGTAGTGGTAAGGAGAAGTTAAGTGGTCAGAATAGTGCACAGTAGAGGCTACTTTTGAAGTAGTGGCAGTAGTGCACGGTAGAGGATGGGAATGCACTGATTTGAGGAGTTGAAGTGTTAAAGAAGAGGTTGTATGTTGAAGAAGAAGTGTTGTCTTGTATGTTGGAAGGTGAAGGTTGAAGGCAGAGGAGTTTGGATATGTAAGGCAGTAAGAAGTCGAAGTGCTGAAGTTGAGTGGTTGTATAACCGTGTCAGTTTCTCTGATCAGTAGGGAAGATGGTACATTGATTAAGTAATGACAGAAAAGCAGTTTGGCAACAGTTTGGCCACAAAATGAGTACAGTAATATGTGTTTGGTCAGTGCTTGTGGTAAGTTTCTGGTAAGCAGTGGCAGTTTCTGGTAAATGGGTTATTGTTGTGTGTTTACCAGTGGGTGGTACGTAAATGGGAAGTATGGTATTGAATGGAGAACTGTGCTTTGGTTTGATTTGTAGTCACTGTGTATTGGTAGTGGTGTTCAGGCAGAAAGGCAGGGATGGCTTCGGCTTGCTATAACAATGAGATGGCAGAGGTGATTTGAAAACAACTGTAGTAATAGTGGAAGAAAGGTAAAGATGTAAGTTGTAATGTTTGTAACAGTGAAATGTAACAATGAGGAATAAACTTTGTAAATTGGGAATAGAAATTGTAAAGAAAATGAAGTGAAATTTGTAAAGGAAAAGGAAATA
This sequence comes from Allium cepa, assembly GCA_030765085.1. Taxonomy (NCBI): domain Eukaryota; kingdom Viridiplantae; phylum Streptophyta; class Magnoliopsida; order Asparagales; family Amaryllidaceae; genus Allium; species Allium cepa. The sequence continues at coordinate 436,138,153 of CM060944.1, forward strand.
AAATATGTTTTTTTTAAATTGTATTTTTTTTAAATAGAAATGCAAATGCAATTAGAAATTGAAAACAAGAAATGCATATAAAATAACACAACAAACATACACAATTTTTTTTATGCACTCAACACACGAAATAAAAACACAATAGAGATCAAACGACAAATAATCTGAAGAATAGAAAATTAAAAATAAAAAATCAAAACTATTCTCCGGCAACGGCGCCAAAAACTTGTTTAACTGAAAATTTTCTATCGAGTTAGAAAATTGCCGATAAATTTCAAATTAAAATTTAAACTGCAAGCGCATGGCATACTATCGTAGTATGTAGTGAGTACGGGTCGATCCGTAGGGAATTGTTGATTTTAAATCTCTATTAAATCAAATTAATCAAAGTTGAAAGTGATTAGCTAGAAAATGTAAGAAAAATGACAAAAATAAAGTGATAAAAATATGAGAGTAGAAAGACAATTTAAAGATAAATCCACTCTCTAGGTCACATAGTTCAACAAAACATGAAATTATGATCTCTTTTTTGGGTCATTAGTAAGTTAATGGATGTGTTAATCATAAGTATGACATATTTATGCTATTAATTAGCTCAACATAAACCATCAAAGTATAACACGACCTTTAAACCGCTTTTAATTCTCATGAAAAATAACAAGAAGTTGAAAATGAAATCTATTTTAAGCATGACCTATTAACTATTGACTAGAAATATAGACCATCAAATTTTGATTTAATTTCACTTCATTGCCATAATCATATGTAGATGAAGAGGCAATTTGTGATTCATATGACTAAGTATAGCCTATTTGTTTTGAACAACATAGGCTATCAAACTCAATACCAAACACAAAATTACATAAACATCTACTTTCCATGAAGCACAAAAAGGGAGCAAAGATTATCAAATTATGTTGAAATTACATGATTAGAGGCTTCATTGCCCCTAAATTGAAGGGATTAACCTCTCATTTGTGTTATCATATTAACACAAGTAGCATGCAACATGAAACTAAAAAGAAAAAGAAAATGAAAGATAATGGTAAACATAACTAATCTTATTGCATAAAATAAAATATACACTACTATCATGAAAGAAAGAGAGCATGTAAGTAAAATAAAACAATAATTAATATTGCATAAAAGAAAGGAAAAATATATGAAATAAAAATGGTCAAGTAGTCATGAAAAGAGAAAAAGAGATTGTCTTTTATTTTGAGCCTACAACCAAACTAAGAGAAGAGAGCCTCAAAGAAGATCCTAAAGAAGAGAAGAGTAATTACGTGAAGTTAAATGGTATTTATACATATATGAAACCCTAATTCATATTTTTTGGAAATGCCCAAAATACCCCTTAGAAAGTGTGATGACCAAGTAACCATTAGCATAAGATAATTATCATTTAAATGTGCATGAAGCTTTAATCGCCTTTTAGCATGTGCGTTAGCTCTAATTTGTTCATTAAGGCATGTGGACAGGTGGAGTCTTTGTAACGATCCCGGTTTTGAGTCAAATTTAATTTGATAATTAATATAATATTTTGGATTATATTGTAAATTAATTTGAAATTATCCAAAAATAAATAAGATATTTGTTCATTTATATATATATATATATAAACTGATTTTTAATTGAATTTTAGAATTGAAATTCAAAAATAAATATTTTGAGAAATAATTTAAATTTGAAAACTCTATCATTTTAAAATAATGAAAATTTGTTTTCCAATTATAATATATGATATATATGAAAGCTATATTTTGAAATTGATATAGTAGAAGTTTAAAAGTTGTTTAACGCTAAATTTTATATTATCTACTATATATATATATGTGTGTGTGTGTGTGTGTGTGTGTGTGTGTGTGTTTAATTATTAATGTGTAATTAGTTTTAAATCATTTTCTTTAAAAGTTATATATATATATATATATAAATATAAAATAGGAAATAATAAATACATAATACATATATAAATATGATTTGAAAATATAAGTAATTAATAAATTAATAAGTAAGAGTTTAAAACATAAAAATACATTGTCTATGACATTTGTAAAATAATAAGATCATTTATTAACATTTGTAGCTAAATCTTAACATGCATTAACATGTGTTGCCTTAATATGATTTGTATTTACAAGTGTCATACTTTTATATTTTCTTTCCATTTTAAAATTTATAAATGAAAAAGGGATGAACAAAGTTATATGAACACATCCAACTCCTACACTTCAATTTTCTTTCATATGTTTAAAAAATTCAAAACTTAAAACAAAGAAAACACGAGACAAAAGAAATCAAAACCATAAACTAAAACAGAAAGAGAAAACTGAAAGCAATCAAAACAAATTCAAAATAAACAAATCTGTTTAAAGATCAACAAGCAAAGATTTAATTCAAGCAAGCAAACAATCTTTAACAAGTTCAACCTGGAAGCTTGAAAACAATCAAAATCATATAGCTCTGTAAAATCAAAGAGCATGCAAGATTCAAAGCTCAACTCAATGTATATCAAGCAATGATTCAAATTCCAACATCAAAACTTCAGATCAGATCAAGGAATCAAAAAAATTCCAGATTTTCAAAAATTCAAACATTCCAGGCTCTGCTCTTCAATAGGTGAGCAAACCCCTTGACCCTATTATATATCTTAGTGTTTGGATTTGTATTTGAAGTATGATATGAATGAATTATGCTTGAATGATTGTGTGAATATGCTTGCATGTCTCTGTATATATGTGTATATGATTGGGTGCATGTCAGTAAACAGGTATATTTATACCTCTCTGTTTATATTAACATGCTCAATTCCTCTAGAAAAATTCCTATATAATCAAATTAAGATTATGGTAATAAAAGAGAAAAGGATTGTATGAATGTAATATCAATTTTAAAAATAATTTCAAGTATATTTATTGAGTAATTATTTCTAAAAGCTAAAATTACAGTAGATTCATTTAAAATCAGGAAAATCAAGTGGCAAGATTTCGAGTTTGAATTATATAAACTGATTAGTAATGAAGAATGATGAATTTTGATGTGAAGATCACGATTTTTAAGATTGGGAATGATTATAAATTGCGGGTTGATCGATTTATGCTTTTTCGTCGATTTTCAATGATCGACGACGAATGGTTCATCGCGCTTTGTTCTGGAGGTGGCTCGGGCATAGATGGTCAAGAGAAAAATGGCCGCAGAGGTTGAAGTTCGTCATGGCGGCGGCTCGGCAATGATTTAGGGTTTTATACCCAATATTGGTCGAGGGGTTCCATGAGGTGATTCCGACGTCGTGTGTTGATCGGAGTCGTTCGGACGTAGGGGGATTTGATGCGTGGGTCGTGACGATGCTCTGGATAATGGCGGCATGATTTCTGGTAGAGGGGATTGTCGTCGGCATGAAGTTTTTCGATCGGGGTTGGAAGTTCCTGTGTGGTCGAGGCGCTCGATTTCGAATCCCTGGGCAATTCGATGAAGCTGGATGGTTATAGCTCACGTGGAGGTCATTGTTGACTTGATAGCGTCATCGGCGAGGTGGCAGCGACATCTAGATCAACGTGTACGTGCACGCGTGCACGTTAGTGTCTGGAGATGTCTGAGTTTTGGAAAGATGATGGGTTTCTCGGTGATGAGCTTGAGAAAATTGAAGATTGACTCGAAGAAGCATTAGGTGCGTGAGTATTCGTGGATGGCTCGAGGAATTTGATGCTAGAACTCGAGTAGATTTTCGTTTCCAGGTTTCATATTTTTGGTTAAAATATACAGTTGTATAAAAGCAAAATGTTAAACAAGTTAAAGTTTTAAAGGGTTATTAAGATAATTTAGTATTCAAGAATGCTTAGCTAAGTTTTTTAAATATATTTGAAATGAATAAGTTTTAAAGGATTGGTAATTAAAGTTTCCAAGGAATAAGCATTTATTAAATTTCTTAAACAAGTTTTGAACAAGTATTCAAAGATGTTAAATGTTAAAATTAAATGTATAAATTGTTTTGTTTTAAAGTAAATTATATATTTTTAATTATATAATTGATTCCTAAATGTTTCAAATACGATTTAATGATGAATTAGGAAGTGATTAAAGTTTAGTCAACCTAAAAGATTTCAAATGATTTTTGTATGTTAATAACAAATCAATTTCAAGTATTTAATTTAAGGATCATTAACTAATGATTTAGGGGTAATTAATTAATGTAATTAATTTAATATAATTAATTAGTTTAATTAATTAAGTTAACCACTTAATGAAAGTAATTAATGGATAGTTACTTAATGGAAGTAATTAAGGATTAATTACTTAGTGTAATTTATTAAAAGGATAATTACTTAATATAATGACTTAAAGGATAATTAATTAATGTGATTAATTAATTAAGGTAATTAATTTGAGGATAATTAAATAATTAAAGGTTAATTACTTAATGAAAGTAATTAAGGGTAATTAATTACTTAAAAATAATTGCTTAATGAAGGTAATTAAGGATAATTGATTAATTGATTAAAGTTGATTAATCAAGTGATTAAAGGATAATTACTCAATGTAATTAATTTTTGATTTATTGATATAAGTGGTTAGGGATAATCACTTATTGTAATTAATTAAGGATAATTAATTAAATGGTAATTAATTAAGAGTTAATTTATTAATTAAGGATAATTAATTAAGGGTTAATTTATTAATTAAGGATAATTAATTAAAGAATAATTAAATAATTAAAGGTTAATTATTTGATGATTAAAGGTTGATTGATTTATTAATTAAGATTGATTAACTATTAATTAAAGGTTGATTAATTAATTATTAAAAGCTAATTAATAAATGATTAAAGGTTAATTAATAAATGTTTAAAGGATAATTAATTAAAATGCTTTGTAATTAATTAATTAAAATGGTTTGTAATTAATTATTGTTAATTAACTAGGATTAGTAATTTATTCACAAGTGATTAATCTGGTTTAAATTAATCAGGTGATTAATGTATGGAATGCTTTGAATTATTTGATATCCCTGATGTGTGATGTTCTGTGATGTTATTGAGCTGTGATCTGTGATTTATTTATCTGTGATGAATTTACATATTTATCTACGAATCTGTGAATGAAGATAAGCGTTATAGGATTATACCACTTATCGATATTGTTGTGCTTGAATTGATGATGGTTGTGATATGTTATTATTGTGTGTAAAACCCCTTGGACTACACCACACACACAAAAATATGGGTTTCACGAGGTATTGGTTAAGTCATAGATATTCGAATTTAATGTTATTTTATTCAAAATGATGAAACGGTTTTAAAAATAACGAATTTAGAATCCAAATGGTTTTGGAAATGGAATTTGGGTTGAATATGGAAAGCTTTTAAAAAGGAAGTTTTGAAATTGAAATTTAGTCTGAATATAATATGTCTTGTTTAAGTTTTAAAATTATTTTGGAAACTATAGTTTGAAAGGGTTATACAAGTTATACTATATATATATATATATGGATTTTTAACCATTTTGAAGTGTATTGAACAAATTATTTTGAGAATTTAAATTTAATTCAAATAGAACTTGCCGAGAATACGGCAGTTCGCTGATTTTTTAAGGTGTACTTTAAAAGCCAATAACTTGTGCATATTTGATCGAATTTTCCTGAAATAAAAAGCATTTGTTTTCAAATGATAATGGATTTCATATAACAAAAGGACTTCCAGTTTTTGTTGAAAGGATTTTAAGTTGTGTGTAAATCAAATTTGAAACTGAAATGGTTTTGAAAGCTATGAAAGAATCTTTGTTAAAGATTGGTGAACTTTGTTTTCAAATTGAAGTGGATCTTAAAGGTGTATCTTTTGTATAAAAGATTCGAAAGTGGAAATTTGTTTAAACCATTCAAAAAGAAAGGTTTTGGGCTAAAAAGTTGTGACTTAACTAAGATCCCAATATATCCATATGGTTTTAAAATTAAGCACTCGTTATTCGGTTTAGCCGTGAGAGAACTTTATGTCATATAACCCATTCGGAATAATGGTACGATGAAATGGATAACATTTGAAGATGGCAGTGAAGACCGGTTATTCTTGAGAACGAAAGGATTATCTGTCGAATGTCTCTGCATTGAGTCGCATTTGTATAGAGATCTCCATACGTGATGGGGAGTCCGACCGGGATTGTGAATACTCGAATTGCAAGGGCTTATTTTTGAAGTGCCTTCGATTCCGTTCGAACCCGGACTGGACTTATATGGATGTATGTCTGATGTTACAATTTGAGATGTAAAGCTGGTTTCTATCGAATACATTTCTGTTTTGTGTCGGAGAATTTATTCTCTTAGCTTAACACTCTTCTCTGAGACGTACGAGCTCAGAGGTTATGTAGTTGATGGTTACTAGTGCTACATTCCCAATTTGGTAATGTGGCATATTAAGTGCTGCTGATCATTTATTGATCAAAGCATGGCTTTTGTGAAAAGCGTAGCTTTGTGGACGAGACTTCGTCGAACCTCATAACCCGAAAATGATCAAAACAGGAAGAATGCATCAAGGTTATAATGGTCGTGCCCTTTAGGGTATGTGCATTTCCTTCTGGATAAAAAGTGATATTATGGTATGGAGCCCAGATATTTAACTTATGTGGTTGTTCGAATTTGTTGGTGTCGAGGTCTCGGATAAAGGTCGATGACGATTGGGGGGATGGCATACTCGTGACAGTTAGTTACCTAGTTACAGAGGTAACCCGGCCTTGTGTTGGCAGAGATCCGGTTACGTTCTCGGGGAATCCCTCCAGAGGCGTACCCATTTGGCGTAGGATGTTCCTTAGCCTGACCATTTGTTGGAAATCCAAACAAAACAATACGAGCCCTATACGGTTTTAGTTGTATAACCTGCCATGGAATGTGGCGGTAACCTGCTATTGAACATGGTAGCTATAGTTGGTATATCATAATGGTGGTATGCTGGCTAAGGTTAATATTATACTTTCGAAATGTTTTTCCACTATGAACTAATAATAATATTAAAAGGATTTCTGCGTATCAAGCATGTTTGAATATCATAAGGAGAAATCTCCTCCAATTTTGCGTTTGCATTGTGTGTGTGTGGCAGGAGGCCTTATGGTAGTTTCATTTTCCAAAAAGCATTGCGGATTTTCTTTTTACTTCTTTTGTTGTCTGTGTTCAAATAAAACTATTTTCGTTTTCTCACACCAGTCCCATGACTGACATGGAGTTTATTGTTCCCTTTCTAAACTCTGGATGCCCACAATTTTCCACACAGGCAGCCTAAAGTCAGTTTTTCAGATAATCGAATAGTAGGTGTAGCTTTTGCCAATCCTCGAAGTCTTTGGATTTTGGCAATCGGATCGCGGGATCGGATTTGCTTAAGTTCAGCATGATAGGATTTTGAGCTTTTGGATTAGGCTTTTGCTTTGGAGTTTTGGAGATGGCATGCAATCCATGGAGCTGTTTTGGTAGTTCAAGCAAGTTGAAGTTATGTTTACACTATTGTGTTCCGCTGTGGTATATGTATATTTTCTCTGATGTTGGATAATTGTTGCAGAAATGTTGTATTCATGGAGTTGTATCAATGATATATTGTTTTTCTTCCGCTGTGTTGTTATATTTAATGTGTTATAAGCTTCGGCGAACCAGACTCAACGCCCGAATCTGCGGCATTCAAATACGGATGATGTATTTGGGTATCGATTTTCGCGCTATATTAGTCGTATATGCTCGCTAATAATATATAAGGTACATATCTTGGATTATATCGTACTTTTACACTTTTTTCCCTTCGGGATGCCTCATCCTCGAGGATGAGATGATATTTGTGATCTATATATGTTGTGATCCTACTATGATCGAACCGCGCAAAGGAGACGCTGGTGAATTTTTTTGAAAATTTAGGGCGTCAGAATTTTTTTTGGAAATTTTGGAAATTTTTTGATAAATATAATTTTGATTTTGAGTTATAAAAGTTAAACGATATTAGTTGGTTTTGAAAAGATAACCATATATGGATTTGAAAACTTAGTAAAGTTTTTATAAGAAGTTTAACGAACGATTTTGGAAAAGTTAAAGGTTTAAATGAATTTGATATCTAGTTGAACGTATTGTTTTGAAAAGTTAATGGATTTTGTGACTTTTTCTTACTCGGTAATTTTGAGGATGAAATTCTTTTAAGTAGGGGAGAATGTAACGACTCAGAATTTCCGTCATTTGGAATTCGTGTATTTAATTAATTTTAAATATTCATAAGTAAATTTTATAAGCTAAATAAAGTATATTTCGAATATAAGGATTTAATTGAATAATTAAATTATTAATTTAATATTTGAAATTACAGAAATAATTGATATTCGAATTAAATATGAATAAAAATGATTTATAAAGATGAATTAAATTCTACTTGAATTAGAATGATGTTAGGGAACTTTTAAAATTAAATTAAAACTTAGTTTGTAGAAATTGAATATTTTAATATTTAATTGACGTGTAAAAATAGCCATATTTTAAACAGTCTCGGATTTCGACAAAACAATTTTCATTGGATCCGTGATATTATATTATTATTATAGGATTTCAAATTTCATGTCAATCGGATTTACGATTTGTCCGGGGCAAGCTAAAACGCGTAGAAAACTGTTTATGTAAATTTTAAATTTAAATAATTTGATTTGAAAACCTATCTTTCAAATACGATCGAATTGGCTCTTGATATATATTCCATTGCGTTCGGAATATGGGTAAAACCTTATAAAAGACAGGCGGCACGCCTCGTTTCGAGTTCGAAATTTTTTCGGATGAATAGTGTCGTCAAATTTTCTATAAAAGGCCATCTTTTTCACCTTTTCACAAATCTAGGTATGCAAACCCTAGCCGCCGCCCTAATAATAAATGGCCGATATTTTCAATCTTTCTTCCTCAGATTTCTCCAAATCCATAAGCAATTGTGAAAAACATCCAACTACAAAAAGGTTAAGCATCGCGAGAGCTTCGGTATGAACGTCTATGATCACAAATGTCGTCACGCATCGTTGGCAAATCTCGCACAAAGGCACCGCGTTCGAACACGAATTCCAAGGCGTGGGGGGCACTGAGCTTGGCCGGCCTTTGGCCGATGGTGGCAGTTGCGTTGGGCTTCAAAACCATGGTCTCTGATCATCGTCAATTCCAGTATAGTGGTTGCGTTAATTAGGGCAAAGTGGAGGCTAGGTGGGTTTGCTTGTTCGATTTGTCCTGGAGAAGAAATAAAAGATACGGCCTGGATTTGCTTGAGCATAACGTATGGCCCTGATGAACTTAGGTTTTAAAATATAAAATAGAAATTGAAATTAATTTATATAAATTCGTATTAACTTCTAAATTGCATATCTTTGTCGTACGAGGTCTGTTTCGCACGAAACGAATTATTTTGGGTCCATATTAACGAGCACTATATTATGGAGCTGGATTGAGATTTGTTTGAGCTAGTGAAAATTTTGGTTAAAATTTAAAATTAAACGCTCGTTTAATTTTAATCGGAAAAATCGTTATCGCGACGACTACATCAATATGAGTACAACTCACTCTTTCTGACTCACTGATATTTTATATAAGTGAGAAATAAATATTTTTTATGCTGATTGATGATTATTTGGATGATATTATATATATATATATATATTGATCGGTATTTGGATATATACCTGCCTAGTGGACCAGATGACCCTATACGTTTCCGTGTATGAGCGGATGACCCTTTGTACGCGCGTCTGCCTCGAAGCGGACATTGTACACATATTTCTGATATGTATATTTATTGTAGGTGAAAGGTTGGAGGGATCCTACTGGATTCCTCACTAGTATTGATTTTATTTACAGATATTGTGATATATTCTGTTATCATATGACATATGATGTTTTGGTTGCCGTAATTGTTGTATTTAGTGCTATTACAGCATTAGGCCAATTTTGGTAATTTTAAAAATATTAAAGTGATGATTTTAAATTGAAAAAGGATTTTTCAAAGTGATTTTGGAAATATACGTTTTATTGAATTTTGAACTATTAAGGAAATTGATTTATTTTAAATAAATGTTATAATTTTTATTGTTATAAAATTTATGATTTTTGGGAAATATAATAAGAATATGATTTTTGAAATAGGAAGTTAATTATTTTGTAAAATAGTACAAATTGTGGTTTTTGATTTATTATAAATGGTTTATATATAAGATTTATAAAATTGAATTTTTATAAATCAAAGTGATGAAATTATAAAGGAGTTTTGAAAGTGTTTAAAATGAAGTTATAAATGGATTTTTATAAGTAAATAAGATTTATAATTGTGAAGTTATAAAATGAATTGGTTTTGTAAATAAATGGTTTATAAGTAATTAACTTATAAATTAGATTATGGAATATAAGTAAGATATATATAGAATTGGTAAATAAAGGGATTCTATAAATTGAAATTTTGTTAAATAGAAATGGAATTTATAAACATTGTTTTATAAATCCGAAATCAATTGAATTTGATAAGTTAATTATTACAGTTACTAAAGGAATTATATCCACGATTTTGGATAGTGGATAATCCTTTAATAAAAGTGCAATAGCAATAAATTTGATTAGGTATTGATCCATGATTTTAGATAGTGTATTTTACTTTAAAATAAAATGTGTAGAATTATAGAAATTGGTGAACGAACTATATTCACGATTTTTGACAGTGAATAATCTTTTGAAATTAAGTAAATGTTTTGAAAGTGATCTTTTAAACGGAGTTAAATGATTTGAAATTGTTTTAAAATGTGTTGAATATCAAAACCATAGATTTCAACATTCATTGTTGAAATAGACGTTTTCGAGAAATAAGGAAATGATGGACTATAACATTGTTGTTATAGTAAATGATTTTCAAAAGAAGATGTTTTTATATAGTATTGGGGTTTATATATCTATCTAATTTTCGAATCCCTATACTAGTGATTTTGGGTTGTCGTAACGATGTTTTACGCAACATTCGTTTTAATCCAACTAAATGTGTTTAAGGTGAATGTTTTCCTTAAAGAATAAAATATATACTTAATTCTGATTTAAATATATGTAATATTTTCTAAGTGTTAAAAATATATAGAATTGGGAATTATTTATTATTGAATAAGTATTTGGAAATGTTTTCTAATATAGAAGTTGAAATGGTTTTGAGAATTATCTTTTTAAAGATAATTTGAAGTGAATATTTGGCAAGTTATTTAATTAATTAAAAGGGCCTAGTGATTGTTATGGTGCTAAATATTTGTTTTTTTGCTTTGATAGTTAAGTAACTGATTATCGATCTTGGCCAAATTTTAGTTCATCGACTTGATGTGGGAATTATTTAGTCGTACACTTAGTACGTAGCCTTCTATGTAGGCTTGATTATCGTTGTGTTGAGGATGTTGATTCATGTAGTGCAGAGTATTACTCCAATCTATCGAGCTTCCTTCTTGGCCCGAAGGATAGAAAGTTGAAAGTTGGAAACGTGATAAGTCTGTGAGAATGAGTTTCTGTGTGAGGTTGAGAAACGCTTTTGTGTTCTTCGTGCAAAGAGACTGGGATCAGATTTATTTGAAAAACAATTCGGGCCAACGTATATGCGACGATTGTGTAGGTTGCTTATGAAGATATTGATATTCCGGATTTTCATAGTGGGGGACTGCTAGTTGATCGTTTGGGGTTAAAATCCCAATATTAGTAGTAGTGGTCTCTTCATTATGATATCCGATGCGAGGACTATTCTACTAATCCTAGGGATTTTTCGATAGGATGTGGTAGGAAAGTACCTTTAGTTTGTCCTGTTCCTGGACAACTTGTTTGGATTTTTGTTTGACATTGCATTTCTAAAGATTACGTACATTGGTTTTTACAAACGTATGTCAATTGTGGCGGAGAAGGAAACTTCTCTTAGCTTAACACCCTCCTTGAGACGTATGAGCTTAAGGGTTGTATTTTTGTGGAAGGCAATTAGTAGTCGACGGAAATGGCCGTGTGACATACAAAGTGATGTGATATGTGATATGTGAAAGGTAATCGTAGCCTTGCGAGCCTCACACTCCGGTTATGATGGGATTCTATGTGGTCAGATGTATTTCAGATAGTAGTGATTTGGGTTATCCGATGTTCTGAGCCCTACGTACCAGATACGTCTGGGCCGCATGGCAGGGATGTGCGAAGTCTGAGTCCTTGGATGTTATTCGCAGATTGCATCCACTTTTAGCCATTTGTGTTGTTGTATAACGGCGTCTGAGTCATGGACGTAAGCCGTGGATACAGATTGATCTTTCCACTAGTTTTCTATCATGTTGAAAATCCAACCCCAATACGAGATTTACGGTTTTGATTGTATTCCCAAAATAGCTGTAATGACTTGCAAACACTTTAGCTACCCCTTTTTGGTATCATATATTCCGTTCAGTATATTCCGTTGACCCAGTCTGAATATATTAAGTTAGACTTAGTCCAGGTATTGATACCTTATTTGAATAAGTTTATTAAAAAAGTGATTTCAAAAGAATGTCATTAGAAATAATATCAAACGTTTTGATATATAAAAATGTTTTAGTTATCGTAAGGTAAAAACATGTCCGTGTTTATGTGTGGACTTGTCTTATGAGATAATTTTTTTTTGATAAAGGATAAGTTTGGTAATATAATAAATTCAGTTGAGTGTGTTTCTCACGCTAGTTTACCAGATTGATCTGAACGTTCTTTCCTTTCAATGCTCAGGTCAGACCGAGTATATTTACAGGTTCAGATTTGGTGCCTTTGGAGCTTCAGTAGGAGAGCCAGAGATCTTCATTTTCATACATCCGTATTTGCTTGATTATCCACTACATTGCTTAGTTGTTTTAAATTAGAGGCATTTGTAAGGACATGTTATTATAATTGTTCAGGCTGATAACTATTGATTGATTGTTGAACTCTGATTGATGTGTATATATATACAGTATCTGTTTTGTAAAGATCATTGATATGATATTATATATTTTCCGCTACGATGTGAGATTCTGTATTATACTGTTTGGTTCTATCTTCTGTCTTTCTTCTCTTCTCTTCTCCTCTCTTCTTTTCTTTCTCTTGACTTTCTATCAATCTGTGCTTTTTGGGTCGGACATGTGTGTATTATTGTCAATTCAAAGGGTACAGATTTTCCTGGTCGTCACGTGGTATTAGAGCTTAGATTTTGTATATTCCTAAGCTTTGACGTGTCTCGGTATAAATAGGGACAGTAGCACCCAAGATTGAGTTTGAGTGTATTATATATATGAGCGCGTATTTGTTAGTGATATAAAAATGTTTTATATTGTGTTGGCTTATCCGTTGAGCTGTTTGTGAATTCTGGTCGGTATGTGGGACGCCATATTATCGATAGGGATTTCCAAACACTTAAACGAGGCAAGTTAACATAGTATTATTTTAAATTGGGTAAACGAAATAATTTTACCTCTATGATATTTTATATATAAAAGAAATAATTTTTCAAAATTATTGAAGTATATATAAATAATTGTTTGAATGTTTGAAAATATAAATACATATAAGTTAATAAAAAATGTTTGAATAATCTTAATAAAAAAAACAATTGTAAAAGAATGAATTATATAAGAAAATGAATTATAAGTATGGAATTATAATTAATATGATTTGCAATTATGAAATAATCTTATATATAAGAAATGAAACAACATGAATATATTTATAAATATGAGTTATAAATAAAAAATTGATTTAACTAAGAAATTGAAAATTTGAAAGTTATTTTTCAAAGTTAAAGAGGTTATATTATTATAAAGCTAAATAAGATAAATGACTTTGGAATGAATCTTATATAAGTGAAGCAAATAGTGAAATTATAAGTGAAAGATTTATGAAGTTTGATTTATAAAAGAATTAAAAAAAAAGAATATAAAGCACTGAATTCACTACTATTGCTGGGAAATAATAAGGTTGATGACTACAACATCATCAGTATCATTTTCGAGTTTCCATGTGATTGATTTTCTACCAATAGTAAATTAAAATTGAAGTTTTGTTGCGATAAAAAAAATTGAATTTAAAATCCAAGTTGAAATTGATAAATATAAGTAAAATGAGTTTTGAACTTATAAAATGAAGTAAAGATTTAATTTTGGTAATTGAAATAAATTTGAGTTAGCATATTAGATATATGGTCTGAAATTTAACAAAAGGAAGGTTTATTTGAACTGGATTAGATAAGTTATTGAAGTAAGAATATAAGCTTAAATGGTTAAGTGATTATATAATATGAATTTGGAAGTTTATATAAATAAGTTGTATAACTTATAAAGTGAGAAAATGTAAGTAAAATCAATTGTTAAAATGGTTAAACAATTTTGTTAAGCAAAATAAAATCTGAATTTGAATAGTGATATAAATTTGACTTAAGTAAAGTTAAATAAAATAGAATTTCAATTAAATTAGTAGTGAACTTAAGTTGTATAAGTGAAAGTAAATGCAAGTGGGAATAAAATGAAATATAGCTTAAGTAATGTTGAACAAAGTTGATTTTGGTATCAAAGTAAATTAATAAATGAAGTAATTAATTGAATGTGAGTTTGAGTTGTATAAAGAAATTCTACTTTATTTGTAAAATGAATCAGCATTGGAAATGTCGTGTTAAGAATTTGAATAAAACTTAAGTTAAGAAGTTGTGAATATAGTGAATATTAGAATTCAATCTAAATTGAATATTAAACCAATTGAAAGTAAATTAATTTGGTAATGTTGGTTATACGTTGGTTGATTAGATGGTTGTTAGTTGATTATATAGAAATTCATATGAAATTGAATTAATTAAATTGGAAGTAAATGAATCAAAATAGAAGTGGATTTAACGTGAAAGTAAACAAACTTGAATGTAAATTAGTGAATGTAAACTAATTGAATAAAGGAATGTTAGTAAATCCAATGTTCATAAATCAAATGTGATTAAATTGAAAACCAATTCATTAGATATCAATAACAAGTGAATTTATATTGATTTGGTTATGGATTGTTGGATATATATTGATTTGTTGGATGTTTGTTGGGTAATAGTTGTTTTATGGTAGGATTTGTTGTTTTGATTGCATTTGCTATATTGGCATATATAGTTGTTGTATTGATATGTTGTATATTGATATTACTTTCTATATACACGTTTCTCATTATTATTGAGTGTTTAGTATGTGCCGATTGTGCTTGCTTCGCATTTGGAGCTCGCTTTCACGCTATATTAGCCGTATATGCTCGCTAATAATATTAAGGTACATATCTCGGATTACATATCGTACCTTTACACTTTTTTCCCTTCAGGATGCCTCATCCTCGAAGATGAGATGTATATTTGTGATATATATATATATATATATATATATATATATATATATGTTGTGATCCTACTATGATCGAACCGCGCAAAGGAGATGCTGGTGAATTTTTTTAAAAATATAAGGCGTCAGAAATTTTTTTGGAAATTTTGGAAAATTTGTGATAAATATAATTTTGATTTTGAGTTATAAAAGATAAACGATATTAGTTGGTTTTGAAAAGATAACTATATATGGATTTGAAAACTTAGTAAAGTTTTATAAGAAGTTTAACGAACGATTTTGGAAAAGTTAAAGGTTTAAATGAATTTGATATCTAGTTGAACGAATTATTTTTGAAAAGTTAATGGATTTTGTGACTTTTTCTTATTCGGTAATTTCGAGGATGAAATTCTTTTAAGTAGGGGAGAATGTAACCCAGAATTTCTGTCATTTGGAATTCGTGCATTTAATTAATTCTAAATATTCACAAATAAATTTTATAAGGTGATTAAAGTATATTTCGAATATAAGGATTTAATTGAATAATTAAATTATTAATTTAATATTTGAAATTGCAGAAATAATCGATATTTGAATTAAATGCGAATAAAAATGATTTATAAAGATGAATTAAATTCTATTAGAATTAGAATGATGTTAGGGAACTTTTAAAATTAAATTAAAAGTTAATTTGTAGAAAGTGAATATTTTAATATTTAATTGACGTGTAAAAATAGCCATTTTTTAAACAGTCTTGGATTTCGATGAAACTAGTTTCACTGGATCCATAATATTATATTATTGTAGGATTTCAAATTTCATGTCAATCGAATTTGCGGTTTGTCCGGGGCAAGCTAAAACGCGTAGAAAACTATTTAAGTAAATTTTAAAATTAAATAATTCGATTTGAAAACCTATCTTTCAAATACGATCGAATTGTATCTCAATATATATTCCATTGCGTTCGGAATAGGGGTCAAACCTTATAAACGCTAGGCGGCACGCCTTGTTTCGAGTTCGAAAATTTTTCGGATGAATACTGTCATCAAATTTTCTATATAAGGCCATTTTTTTCACTTTTTTCATAAATCTAGGTTTGCAAACCCAAGCCGCCACCCTAGTAATCAATGGCCGATATTTTCAATCTTTCTTCCTCAGATTTCTCCAAATCCATAAGCAAGTGTGAAAAACATCCAACTACAAAAATGTTAAGCATCGCGAGAGCTTCGATATGAACGGCTATGATCGCAAATTTCATCACAGATCGTCAGCAAATCTCACACAAAGTGCCGCGTTTGAACACGAATTCCAAGGCATAGGAATCACCAAGCGTGGTCGGCCTCTGTCCGATGGTGGTACTCACGTTGGGCTTTGATACCATGGTTTCTGATCGTCGTCAATTCCAGTATAGTGGTTGCGTTAATTAGGGCAAAGTGGAGGCTAGGTGGGTTTGCTCGTTCGATTTATCTTGGGGAAGAACTAAAAGATGCAGCCTGGATTTGCTTGAGCATAACGTACGGGCCTGACGAACTTAGGTTTTAAAATATAAAATAGAAATAGAAATTAATTTATATAAGTTCGTATTAACTTCTAAATTGCATATCTTTGTCGTACGAGGTCCGTTTCGCACGAAACGAATTGCGTTGGGTCCATATTGACGAGCGATAAGTTATGGAGCTTGATTGAGATTTGTTTGAGCTAATGAAAATTTTGGTTAAAATTAAACGCTCGTTTGATTTTAATCGGAATAAATCGTTATCGCGACGACTACAGCAATGTGATTACAACTCACTCTTTCTGACTCACTGATATTTTATATAAGTGAGAAATAAATATTATTTATGTTGATTGTTGATTATTTGGATGATATATAATATATTATATATATATACTGATCGGTATTTGGATATACCTGCCTAGTGGAGCAGATGACCCTATACGTTCCCGTGTATGAGCGGGTGACCCTTTGTGCATGCGTCTGCCTCGAAGCGCACATTGTACACATATTTCTAATACGTATATTTGTTATAGGCAACAGGTTGGAGGGATCCGATTGGATTCCTCACCAGTATTGATTTTATTTACGGATATTGTGATATATTTTGTTATCATATGATATATGATGTTTTGGTTGCCGTGATTGTTGTATTTAGTGCTATTGCAGCATTGGCCTGTTTTGGTAATTTTAAAATATTAAACTGATGTTTTTTAAATTGAGAACGGATTTTTTCAAAGTGATTTTGGAAATATACGTTTTATTGAATTTTGAACGGTTAAGGACAATGAATTATTTTAAATAAATAAATGTTATAATTTTTATTGTTATAAAAATTATGATTTTTGAGAAATATAATAAGAATATGATTTTTGAAATAGGAAGTTAACTATTTTGTAAAATAGTATAAATTATGGTTTTTGTTATTATAAATGGTTTATATATAAGATTTATAAAATTGAATTTTTATAAATCAAAGTGATGAAATTATAAAGGAGTTTTGAAAGTGTTTAAAATGAAGTTATAAATGGATTTTATAAGTAAATAAGATTTATAATTGTGAAGTTATAAAATGAATGGGTTTTGTTAATAAATGGATTATAAGTAATTGACTTATAAATTGGAATTTGGAATATTAGTAAGATATATATAGAATTGGTAAATAAAGGGATTTTATAAATTGAAGTTTTTATAAATAGAAATGGAATTTATAAACATTGTTTTATAAATCCGAAATCAATTGAGTTTGATAAGTTAATTATTATAGTTATCAAAGGAATTATGTCCACGATTTCGGACAGTGGATAATCCTTTAATAAAAGTGCATTAGTAATAAATTTTATTAGGTATTAAATCCACGATTTTGGATAGTGGATTTTACTTTAAAATAAAATGTGTAGAAGTATTGAACTTGGTGAACAAACTATATTCACGATTTTGGACAGTGAATAATCTTTTGAAATTAAGTAAATGTTTTGAAAGTGATCTTTTAAATGGAGTTAAATGATTTGAAGTTGTTTTAAAATGTGTTGAATATCGAAACCATATATTTCAACATTCATTGTTGAAATAGACGTTTTCGAGAAATAAGGAAATGATAGACTATAACATTGTTGTTATAGTAAATGATTTTCGAAAGAAAATGTTTCTGTATAGTATTGGGGTTTATATATCTATCTAATTTTCGAATCCCTGTACTAGTGATTTTGGGTTGTCGTAACGATGTTTTACACAACATTCGTTTTGATCCAACTAAATGTGTTTAAGGTGAATGTTTTCCTTAAGGAATAAAATATATACTTAATTCTGATTTAAGTATACGTAATATTTTCTAAGTGTTGAAAATAAATAGAATTGGGAATTACTTATTATTGAATAAGTATTTGGAAATGTTTTCCAATATAGAAGTTGAAATGGTTTTGAGAATATATCTTTTTAAAGATAATTTGAAGTGAATATTTGGCAAGTGATTTAATTAATAAAAGATTAATTAAAAGGGCCTAGTGATTGTTATGGTGCTAAATATTTGTTTGTTTGCTTTGATAGTTAAATAACCGACTATCGATCTTGGCCAAATTTTAGTTCCTTCACTTGATGTGGTAACTATTTAGTCGTACACTTAGTACGTAGCCTTATGTGTATGCTTGATTATTGTTTGTGTTGAGGATGTTGATTCGTGTAGTGCGGAGTATTACTCCAATCTATCGAGCTTCCTTCTTGGCCCGAAGGATAGCAAATTGAAAGTTGGAAACATTATAAGTCTATGATATTTAGTTTCTATGTGAGGTTGAAAAACGCTTTTGCGTTGTTGGTGCGAAGAGACTAGGATCAGATTTATCTAAAAACCACTTCGGACCAACGTATATGCAACGATTGTG
Source organism: Allium cepa (assembly GCA_030765085.1). Classification (NCBI taxonomy): domain Eukaryota; kingdom Viridiplantae; phylum Streptophyta; class Magnoliopsida; order Asparagales; family Amaryllidaceae; genus Allium; species Allium cepa. The sequence goes on from CM060944.1 coordinate 436,157,340, forward strand.
CAGGTTGTTTATGATGACATTGATATTCTAGATTTTCATAGTTGGGGACTGCAAGTTGATCATTTGGGGTTAAAATCCCAATATACATATAGTAGCTGTGGTCTCTTCATTATGATATCCAATGCGAGAACTATTCGCTACTAATCTTAAGGATTTCCCTATGGGATGTGGTAGGAAAGTACCTTCGGTTTGTCCTATTCCTGGATAACTTGTATGGATGTTTGTCTGACATTGCATTTCTAAAGATTACGTACATTGGTTTTTACAAACGTACATCAATGGTGGTGGAGAAGGCAACTTCTCTTAGCTTAACACCCTCCTTGAGATGTATGAGCTTAAGGGTTGTATTTTGTGGAAGGCAATTAGGAGTCATCGGAAATGGCCGTGTGGCATTCAAAGTGATGTGATATATGAAAGGTAATCGTATCCTCACGAGTCTCACACTCCGGTTACGATGGGATTCTATGTGGTCAGATGTATGCTCGAATTTATGATAGTAGTGATTTGGGTTATCAGATGTTCTGAGCCCAGGGTACTAGATACGTCTGGACCTCATGGCAGGGATGTGCGAACTCTGAGTCCTTGGATGTTATTCGCAGGTTGCATCCACTTTTAGCTATTTGTGTTGTTCTATAACGTCGTCTGAGTCATGGACGTAAGCCATGGATACAGATTGATCTTTCCACTAGTTTCCTATCATGTTGGAAATTCAATCCCAATACGAGATTTACAGTTTTGATTGTATTTCCAAAATAGCTGTAATGACTTGCAAACGTTTCAGCTACCCTTTTTTGGTATCATATATTCCGTTCGGTATATTCCGTTGACCCAGTCCGGATATATTCCATTAGACTTAGTCTAGGTATTGATACCTTATTTGAATAAGTTTATTTGAAAAGTGATTTCAAAAGAATGTCATTAGAAATAATATCAAACGTTTTGATATATAAAAATGTTTTAGTTATCGTAATGTAAAAGAATGTCCGTGTTTATGTGTGGACTTGTCTTACGAGATACTTTTGTTTTGATAAAGGATAAATTTGATAATTTAATAAATTCAGTTGAGTGTGTTTTTCATGCTGGTTTACCAGACTGATCCAGGCGTTCATCCCTTTCAATGCTCGGGTCAGACGGAGTATATTTACAGGTTCATATTTGGTGCCTTTGGAGCTTCAGCAGGAGAGCTGAAGATCTTCATTTTCGTACATCCATATTTGCTTGATTATCCGCTGCATTGCTTAGTTGTTTTAAACTATCGGCATTTGTAAGGACGTGTTATTATAACTGTTCAGGATGATAATTATTGATTGATTGTTGAACTCTGATTGATGTGTATATATAGTTTTTGTTTTGTAAAGACCATTGATATGGTATTATATATTTTCCGCTGCGATGTGAGATTCTGTATTGTTTTATTTGGTTCTATATTCTCTCTTTCTTCTCTTCTCTTCTTCTCTCTTCTTTTCTTTCTCTTGACTTTCCGTCAGTCTGTGCTTTTTGGGTCGGACATGTGTGGATTATTGTCGATTCAAAGGGTATGGATTTTCGGGTTGTTACAGATATAGAACAACATGCACATTTATTTGCACATCAGTAGTGAAAATATATAATTTTGGAATTGTCGAAATATGGCTCTGAAACTTGTACCATTTCGTCTGTGGCGATTTTCTGATCAGATTTCATATATAACTCGTCAAAATCTGAACCAATACGAAGAAGTTAAGAAAGTAACAGAATAAGTAACTGAACGAAAAAAAATGTAGTATAACACGGATATGGGCCGACAAGGAGGTTGATCTATTAGGCGCAACGGTTGACCCGCGCACGGCCTAGATGAAAGTTCGTCCAAATACGTGCATTGATGTATTTTCTTGTTTTTGCGGGATCTTAGCCATACGTTCTTCAATCCGATGGCTCCAAATTGGCCTATGATGTGGTGGCTCTAGGTTCAATCTAAGAATCCAACGGTCTGAGGTTCCCAAGCTCCAATATAAATAGGACCCTAGGCCTAGCTATCTTCTCACAATTAGATTTTCTCCTATGGGTTCATTGCCGAAGGCTGAACTCTAACTAGAAAATATTTCTTTAGGTTCTTGGTCTAAGGCTGAACCCTAGAAGGAAAATAATTTCTAAAGTGAAGATCCTTTAAATTAATATATTGTACACCTTGGAAGAAGGGGATTCAGAAGGTCCGTGGAGCCAAGTCGAACACAAGCAAAGCTAAGGACGATGGGTGAGTGGATTTATTTATATATCTTTTAATTTTAAGATATATTATCGTTAGATTCCCATTTAGAAATTTTTATTCAGTAATCAATCGTATTAATTAATTTATGCTGAACTATAAGAAAACTTACAGTTTACTTACAGTATTAGTATTTATATACTGTTTTCTATGCCTTATTTACATCTTTTTCCACGTTTTGGATTTTATGCAAGCGTAAGTTCTCTTCCATTCTCTCCTTTTTCTTTGCATATGGATTAGAATAGATTAAACATGAATATGGAGTAAATAATTAAGAATACTGGAATGAAAATGTAAAATAATAAAAGCTTGAGGAATAGAATTACTGTAATAAATTGCATTGAAACGGGAAAAGTTAATTTGGGAGTAATTACTAGATTAATTGGTCGGTTTAGAGAATAGGATACATTTCCATAACTTAACATCTAAAAGATAGCGATAAAGGTTACTGTAAGAATAAAAGAAATAAAAAGAGAGTTAGTGTAAAATAGAGAAACCGCTGTATTTTACATTACTCCAAAATAGTAAAAGAAATATCTTACAGTAACGGATTATTGTTTATCTTATTATCAAATATTAAGATATGGAAATGGATTGTATAGTTTTCATAACCAACTAAATAAAATAGAATTACTTCCTAAAATAAAAGACAATAAAGTAAAGTATGAATTAAAACAGGAAAATTATTAATCAAGAATTTGAAGCTGTAAAAATTAATGAGCCTAAGTCTGCATTTACTGCGCAGGCTATTTAAATAGGCAACTATTATGATAAGAATTACGTAATATTAGAGAATTAAAGAAAATTCTACATCATAATAAAAGAAGGAAGAGTAGAATAGACAAAAAACGTTTGTAATTATATAACGGACTATAAAAATAAGTAATAATTACAAGTAGAATTACAACATAGGTTATAATTATGAAATAAGAATGGAAAAGCTTATCATGAGACTTATAATAAATTGTTAAGCAATGGTAGTAGAGAATAATGGCAGAAGCTTATTTAAACAACTTATATTAAGTCAATAAGTAAATAAAATATAAATGGTAAAATTAGCTTATTTCATTGAACTTAAGGATTTATATATTAAGTTAAATAAGTAAGATAATGAATGTGGCTCATACTAATAGTATTCCCTATTAGATCTATGGCAATCTCACAATAATTAGAAGTGAGACGATGGCAAGAATATGCTAATTAAGTTAAATAAGTTGCTAACAAAGTAAGAAAGCAACCTAAACGCAAATTAAAAGATTATACTTAGGGTCTAATAAAAGAATCGAATTGCGTTTTGAGCAGCCCAAAGGATGAAGCGCTTAACGAAGCAGTTCATTATGGATTCCAGCAATGGAGAAGCACGTCCAACTTAGAATTTTTAGGCTAGAAGGAAGTACGAGCTTCAACGGGATGTGATGATACTCTAGGATGGCCCTCTGAGTAGGCCTAACGAAGCTGCATCCTCGGAGGCAGGCCTGTAGGTGTTCCATCAAAAAAGTATGCCTCGACTGCATTTGCATTGTAGGCCTAACGAAGCGGACCTTTATAGGCAGTCAAAAGGGATTGGTGTTCGGAGTGGGGTATTCGTATGTCTAGTACTTGCAAGTAAGGTGAAGGATAGTCACATGCGGTTATCAGCCAGCATTAAGACATAGAGTGATTTCTGGGATGGCAACAGTTAATCCAATAGGCCAATGATTCTTTCACTATGGAGACATTGGATGGAGGGGCACCACCAATTGGATGTTAGGTTGTTTGCAGTAGGGCACGACCACTTAACTCTTTAGAAATCTTTCGATTAGTTGAGGGGTGGCTGTGTGGGGCCATAGCCACGATGAGAAATGAATAGACCAACTAGAATATCTATATTGTAGGCCTAACAAAGCGACAATTTATAGATATAGAAAACCCCCGACCGAGTTCCGTACAAGATAGACCTTGTTGGTGGAATTTAGATAGTAGACAGAACGATTGTGTAGTCCTCAATGTACGCACCGGGTGGTACATTGTGGATGTCTAAGCATTGGTATAAACTAGTGTGGACGTGATTTACATTTTCATAGTAAGTATGGAGCGCCTGTATTATAGGCTTTACAAAGCGGTCCTATATGGATGCAGCTACGAAACACTCGCAGAGCATGACGGTGGAGCATCTGTATTGTAGACCTTACGAAGCGGTCCTTTATAGATGTAGTTGTGTAACACTCTTGAAGCTAGACGATGAAGATCTTTTCGAGGAGGATACGAATGGTACCATGGGTGATACCTAGGACCAATACGGTCATTAGGCATATAGCTACATATATGTATATATTAGTTATTAGGTTTTAATCTACTATGGAATAGATGGGCATGGTTCACAAACATAGGCGAGAGTATTGTAACCTAATGAACCTAATATAAGAGTAAATGGAAATAAAACGATATATGTAGAATTAAGCCTAGAAGTATATAATTTATTCATTCACCAGAACTTTTGATCTGACCCCCTCCTTATAACATCCTACGGGTTAGGTAGATGGCAGAGACTTCTCAGCTTTACGACACTTGCTTAGAAAGTGTTATTATTTGGGTGAGTATTTACTTACTATTACGTTTTGGTCGATTCTGCTGTGAGATAATTAATCGAGCACTGGTATATTTATCTTTGCCTATTTGCAGGATACCAGATACCCAACTCGGGCATCAGTGGGCTCGGTTTTCAGCATTCTAGCGAAAAATTCGGACCACTGGAATTCGAATTGTTACAAAACTAATACTTGTGGTTCTAATAATCTCCTCCTTTTTGATGATAATAACCATCTAAATATTCTTGAATAAAATATAAGATTAATCAAACTCTCCCTAAATCTATTAACTCCCCATATGTTAATTCTCCTCCTATCTTTTTTACTATTATATTTTTTACAATTTCTCTCCCCTATTTTTCATTAACAAAGATGGGAGGAAATAATTTGTATACAATTTGGTTAATTTAAGTATGATGATGGGGTGTTAGAATTTCGTTTAATAAGACATGAGCATATGTGTATGTTTGTTATCATCATAAAGTTCTTTTATTTATGGTAAGCGTAATTGATAAATGCTATTTATTATAATTTTAGGCGTATATAAAGGGATATAGATAGTTATAGATAAACAACCAAAAAAATATATTTATATCAAACAACTATACATTTAACATTATATTTGTACATGTTAGAACTTCCATTCTGCGATTTCAATGACAACAACTATACAATCACATATACAAGATATATCCTATCATATTACATGTATATATATTAGAAGAAGATCAAGATAAGCAACAAAATCATAGCATACATACAATTGAATAAAGATGGATCATACTACTTAAGTAAGGTCATATTATTGTATTATAGTCATAGATATATGTTGTACAATCTCCTTGAGTGATCATAACACACAAAATTTCATATTGACGAATGTTAAATAATAAACTACCATGGTTTTATACTTCACAAAGTGACAACTATCTATCTCCCTATCGCATATGTCTGTGACATCTATCTGTTTATTATTTTCAGATATCCATAGATGTCAGTGACATAAGGGCAGCCTTTTGTAAACTATCTCGGTCTGTAAACAGAAAATTGTAACTGTCATTTTTGAATATACGCTTTTATCTGTTTTGAACAAACCATTTCCTCCTTTAACAATTGCAATCATTAATCAAAGAGCAATCTTTCAAGAAGTCATAACTTTTCAAATATAACTCTTTGATTCTATAAATACTTCAGTCGAATGAGATTTTAATTTAACATGATTTATTATTCTCTAACTTCTATATTCATATTCTCCTGTGCTATCATTGACTTAATATTCTCAATCACTTTAAACCAAAATCTATATATTTTGGTTAAATTATTTCCCTACAAATCCAAGAAACTCACACTCATTATCATTCAAGGGAGATTATAGGAATGATTGTAATAGCAGTCAATATTCGTGTTGTATTAAACACAAGATTGTCAAATGAATACTTTTGTATTAGCTTATTCCTCCGGGCGAAGCGAGGTTATTGTTTAGTGAAATACCAAATGGAAGCTTTGGGACTGGACGTAAGACGGGAGGTCCGAACCAATATAAAAATTATGATGTTGTCGTTTTTATACCTTTTTATATTGCTATATTTAGCTCTTATATTAGTATATACTCGTATACTGATACACAAATCGTATTAGATATGATACGCTAGACTATCATTTCGTAGCAGCGCACAATCATTTCAATTTACAATAACACTTGATTGACTTTTTTTTAATATGGCAAGTATATTTCAATAAGGTCAATCAACTATTCATCCTCCAGTATTTACCGGTTCTAATTATGCTTATTAGTCAACATGTGTGGGAATTTTTATGGAAGTCAATGGTTTAGAAATTCGGAAAACTGCTCAAACTAGATATGAAGAACCTACTACTGACGTAAGCACTTAAACCGATGCAAAAAAGAACATAACAACTAATAATGCCAAAGCCGTGAATGTTTTATTTTGTTCACTTGATAAAAATGAATTTCGTGAGTTATGCTTTGAACTACTGCATATGATATATGGTGCACTTTGCAAGTTACTCACGAATGCACGACAAAAGTCAAGCAAACAAAAATTTCTATTTTACAAAATCAATTTTCATCATTTAAAATGAAAGCAATTGAATTTATTATTGACATGTATGTTAGATTTCAAACTATATAACACGATCTCATGGCCCTTGGGATCAAATACATTGATTTTGATCTAGTTACAAGAATCTTAAACTCTTTAACTGTTGAATGAGAAAGAATGGTGTTAGCCATCGAAGAAGCCAGCGATTTCTCTCAAATCAAATCGAAGGACTAATAGTAAATCTGATGTCATATGAACCTAATTTGCAGGGAAAAAAAGCAAAATAAGAAAAGAAGAATATTGCTTTTCAAGCAAATAATGACAATTTCGACTTGAACGAGGAAGAAATTATATTCATAGCCAAGAACTACAGAAAATTCAAGAAATTCAAAAGGATGATAAAATTTCAAAATAGTGGCAATTCAAACTCATCAAATCAAACATCAATCAAATGTTACGGATGTGATGAATTCGAACATACAAAGAAAGTTCGTTGTAACAACCCGCATATTTATCGATTTTATATTTAAATATTTTATCGTTAGTCGGATTTTAGTCCGAAAAGCTACTTTTTGCATACGGTAGAATTAGGACTCGAGACCACCTCCATTGAGTTCAAAATGTCGTTTGCGACCTTTTTGAGTATAAGCTTCGATATGTTTGGAGAAAGTTGATTTTTGCTACTTTTTCCCGCTTAGGGCTTTGGTTGGGCTGAGCCAATTAACCACTTACTAACTCAGTTCCAACCCTCTCCTCTTCATTCATTTCTCTTCTATTTTCCTAACACTCAAGCCTTTATGTTAATGGAGGGTGGAAGAGGAAATTAAAACTCCAAGCCCTAGCTTCCTTTGCAAATCCAAGCTTTAGCTCCAAACTCAAGAAGAACCTTTTGGTAAGCATCTCCTTCTTCTTCTCCAACTCTTTCTCCATTCAATTTCAGAAATTTCCTAAACCTAATTTTGGGAATGTTCCTCTTTTAAGCTTAGATTCAAGCTTCTAGTGTTGAGATTGAAGAGTGCTTGTTCTTGCCATTGCTTTCAAGCTTCATCTTCATAAATTTAGTTCAAAGGTGAGATTTTTATCTCACATCTATGACTATAATTATCTTTGGTTGTTGGGTATGAATTCCTAACACTTCTTCATGTGCATTTGCTCTTGTTTTGGATTGATTTTGTGAATACTCCAATTTTTGGGTTTTTAAGTCAAATTTGTGTGAAATCCTTTTATGGATGTTTGATCATGTTTTTGGTGATGCACCGAGGAGCATATAGGGCCGGGTTGCCGATTGGCATAAACCCTTAGAGCCAATGTCCGTCCGGTTGCATTTTGGAAGAGTTTGCTCTTCATTTGAATAAGGTTGAAAAACAGCCCAGGCATGATTCAGTCGACTGAAAACTCTGTTCAGTCGACTGAACCTGAAACCCGAGAGTTTCCAGGCATGATTCAGTCGACTGAAAAACTCTGCACAGTCGACTGAAACTGGAAACAGAAAGTTTCCTGAACCTGGAAAATTTCCAGGTACAGGGTCAGTCGACTGAAAATCTCTGTTCAGTCGACTGAACCTGCTGTTTGAGTCCAATTTGCCTTTTTGGGTTGAATTTCCAATTTAAATCGATTCGTGATGATCCTATTTATTGTCATCATTTATTATCATCTTTGATGACTTACTTTCTTTAGGAATTTTAGATATATCCACTTCGATGGACCCTTTATCGATTTCATTGGATTTTATTCACATCTTCGAATGTGATCTTTGTGATTGATTGTTTCTACAATCCTCCTTGTGCTTTGTCACTTTAAAAATATAAAGGTTTTCTATACTAGTAGTAAATATCAAAACTCTTTCCTCAAACGATTTCAATACTATTTTAATACCAAATTCGTTTATAAAACCGTTTTCCAATCTATTAGTAACCTTTACCTCACTCGTATGAGAAATCTAATTAAACGACTTAGTAAAACAAGTGGTATGAAACGCTTGCGTTTACTTCGTTGGTTAATTCTTGGACTTGTTCGATTGAACCTCTTGTGACAATTTTCTAGTGGAGATCTACAATTTGTTCGTAAATATTTAAGTTAAGCTAGTGGTTATGGGACATGAAGCTAAGCTCATATATTTACTAGCTTATTGTAATTGACACTTCTCTTTGATCATGACGATCATCTTTGTGGTTTAGACTAGCAATGTGCGATGTCTCTTTGTCTATGTGGAGGACTGTTCCTCATTTTTATTGAGTTTCGTCTCATTTTATGCATGGGGTGTACCTTTCTAGGTGCATCGATGTTTATTTACTTCATGGAGCAATCGGCTCAATGTCCGCAATGGGGGACTATACCCTGTCACGAGGAGCTTCGGCTCAAAGTCCGCAATGGGGGACTATACCCTGCCATGAGGAACTTCGGTTCACCAGGAGGAGGTTCGGATCAAAGTCCGCAATGGGGGACTATACCCTGTTAGGAGGAGTTTTTGACTCACCAGGAGGAGCTTCGGCTCAATGTCCGCAATGGGGGACTATACCCTATCACGAGGAGCTTCGGTTCAAAGTCCGCAATGGGGGACTATACCCTGTCATGAGGAACTTCGGTTCACCAGGAGGAGCTTCGGCTCAAAGTCCGCAATGGGGGACTATACCCTGTCAGGAGGAGTTTTTGACTCACCAGGAGGAGCTTCGGCTCAAAGTCCGCAATGGGGGACTATACCCTGTCTGGAGGAGCTCCGGCTCATTTTTCTGGGATTGGCCATCCTTTTTATTGTGATTTTCTGGATTTCGTGTGTTGATTTCTGGAATTTGTGTTTCACCAACTTTTACGATTGGCATTGATATATGTCATTTATTGTGGCTTGGTGAATGAAATTAGGAGTATGACATTCCTTTTATCTTTAGTAGATTATTGTGATATTGATTAATCTCTTGTTGATTTTCAATTACTTATTTATCACAGCTTGGCATTGTGATTATTATACGTTTATGTCATATCTCTTATTATATATCACTTCATCTGATATTTATAGCTAGACTGATCCGTTTATTACTTTCTTCTTAAATAATACTCGGGTCAGACCGAGATGTTACAGGTGCTTCTGCTTGACTTCTCTCTTGGGATTGATCCCTCTGACTTTTGGCTAACTACTTAGATTAGTAGTTTTTGTTGTATACATTTGAGATATAGACTCCATAATGTATACTTATTCTTTTGTGTAGTTCATGTAACTATTTCTTTTGTGATAGGTGGATCTTTTTAGACCACTACTCTGATGTATACTTTCATGTGTAATATTCATATCTATTTCCGCCTTTGTGATATGAATTGTCTGTGACCGATTTATGTTATGTTTATTTCTATATTTGTTTCCGAAGATATTATAGCCACTGTGTAGTAGCTTTGAGTTTGTGTCGGTATGTCGGATTTCCTCTTGAGATGAAAAGTTATATTTTTATCCGGTATATCGGTACTCGCACAAAGCAATTATACAGATGGTCGCTCCTCAACAGCCTTATTCTCCGCGCTAGTTGACAGCATTCACAGTAATATTCTTGGCTAGCGTGGGTATAGAGGTGGGGCGTCACAGCTTGGTATCAGAGCCAGGTTTCGATCCTGGGACCTGTGAATACTCCAATTTTTGGGTTTTTAAGTCAAATTTGTGTGAAATCATTTTATGGATGTTTGATCATGTTTTTGGTGATGCACCGAGGAGCATATAGGGCCGGGTTGCCGATTGGCATAAACCCTTAGAGCCAATGTCCGTCCGGTTGCATTTTGGAAGAGTTTGCTCTTCATTTGAATAAGGTTGAAAAACAGCCCAGGCATGATTCAGTCGACTGAAAACTCTGTTCAGTCGACTGAACCTGAAACCCGAGAGTTTCCAGGCATGATTCAGTCGACTGAAAAACTCTGCACAGTCGACTGAAACTGGAAACAGAAAGTTTCCTGAACCTGGAAAATTTCCAGGTACAGGGTCAGTCGACTGAAAATCTCTGTTCAGTCGACTGAACCTGCTGTTTGAGTCCAATTTGCCTTTTTGGGTTGAATTTCCAATTTAAATAGATTCGTGATGATCCTATTTATTGTCATCATTTATTATCATCTTTGATGACTTACTTTCTTTGGGAATTTTAGATATATCCACTTCGATGGACCCTTTATCGATTTCATTGGATTTTATTCACATCTTCGAATGTGATCTTTGTGATTGATTGTTTCTACAATCCTCCTTGTGCTTTGTCACTTTAAAAATATAAAGGTTTTCTATACTAGTAGTAAATATCAAAACTCTTTCCTCAAACGATTTCAATACTATTTAATACCAAATTCGTTTATAAAACCGTTTTCCAATCTATTACTATATACAAACCTTTACCTCACTCGTATGAGAAATCTAATTAAACGACTTAGTAAAACAAGTGGTATGAAACGCTTGCGTTTACTTCGTTGGTTAATTCTTGGACTTGTTCGATTGAACCTCTTGTGACAATTTTCTAGTGGAGATCTACAATTTGTTCGTAAATATTTAAGTTAAGCTAGTGGTTATGGGACATGAAGCTAAGCTCATATATTTACTAGCTTATTGTAATTGACACTTCTCTTTGATCATGACGATCATCTTTGTGGTTTAGACTAGCAATGTGCGATGTCTCTTTGTCTATGTGGAGGACTGTTCCTCATTTTTATTGAGTTTCGTCTCATTTTATGCATGGGGTGTACCGTTCTAGGTGCATCGATGTTTATTTACTTCGTGGAGCAATCGGGTCAATGTCCGCAATGGGGGACTATACCCTGTCACGAGGAGCTTCGGCTCAAAGTCCGCAATGGGGGACTATACCCTGTCATGAGGAACTTCGGTTCACCAGGAGGAGCTTCGGCTCAAAGTCCGCAATGGGGGACTATACCCTGTCAGGAGGAGTTTTTGACTCACTAGGAGGAGCTTCGGCTCAAAGTCCGCAATGGGGGACTATACCCTGTCTGGAGGAGCTCCGGCTCATTTTTCTGGGATTGGCCATCCTTTTTATTGTGATTTTCTGGATTTCGTGTGTTGATTTCTGGAATTTGTGTTTCGCCAACTTTTTCGATGGCATTGTTTTAATTCGTGAACTTTTTATTTGAGTTCTTTTTGATATGGGTTTCATCTCATTATTTTTATATCAAAAGAACTTGTCAATTCTTTTTCTTTGAATATTTTGGGCTTACTGACTTCATTGAGAATTGTGAATCCGGATGGTAGATCCGCAACACTCAATTTGCTTTTGTTTAGATGTCGAGATTGTTTTATGTGACTTTTCTTTCTGAGCCGATATTTACTTTGGCTTCGGAATTGATTTTTTTTGAAAGGATCGGCTTAATCATTGTGAAGTCCATATCCTATTTTTCGAGTGGACTATTCATCTTCGACATTTTCAATCTGTTAACCAGATTTCTATTTTTCTTTGTGATTTTGATTCCATCTTGATGGCATCATTTTATTCCTTAAGCCCACTTATAAGGAAAGTGTTATTTCCCTCATTCATGTAGTTTGAGAAATTTTCCGGTATTTTTGAGTTTGTCTTAGGATTATCACCTAAGAAATCTTTTGTGTGGTGTTAAGGTCTTTTCAGTTTGACTTTACCACCGGTCTTCGTTTGCTACGAGTTGCGGAAATTAGCATTCCACTTACCGCATTCCGCACTCGTTATGATTCTTATGAATGACTTATTTTGTCATTCAATTTGTCCAACTTATTTCATCCATTTTATAAATCGAATATTCTATGAATATTTCGATGAGACCATTCTTGTATTTATTGATTTTGGATGAAAATAGAAATTTAAAATTTTGCAAATCTTTTTCATAAGATTTAATTATAAGTGCAATTTGATTTTGTTCTTGAAACGAGCAAAGAATATTCTTAAAACTTTTTAAGAAATTTATTTATCCTATAAAATATGATTTTGTGATTGTATTGCCCGTTGAGTGCTTTAAGAATTTTGGTCGATGCGCTTGATCAACGTTATCGATAGGAATTTACTAAACGCTTTGATGTGACAATCAGACACGATATATTGACTTGTAAAAATGTAAAATTTTTGTAGAAAGATTATTACATAAAAGTAAAAATGTAATTTTGAAAGTTTTAACTTTTCGGGAAAGAGAATTATTTAAAAGAAGTCCTTTCTTTTTGATATTCTTATTCTTTCTTGTGATTCCTGAAGGGGAACCATGACTTTGCTATTTGTACCTATTGGTTTGGAATGCCATTCTCTTGCAAAGGATGAAAGTGCGGTGTGTATACTAATGCACGTACTAATATAGTACACACGGATCGTGTAATATGGACTATAATATAAATGCGGAAAATAGATGATAGTAGCAAAGCAAAAATAAAAATAGAAAAATCACACCAGAGATTTTTATACTGGTTCGGAGCACCGTCCTACGTCCAGTCCCAGACTCCTATCTGGATTTTCACTATTAACTACCTCGCTTCACCCGGAGGAACAGGTTTACAATACCCGAACAGCCGAACGGGATTTCACGCCTCTAATACACTGAGGACTTCAACACTTGCCTCTTACAACACCGAGGACTTCAACACTTGCCTCTTACAACACGAGGACTTCAACAAAAACAAATACAATTGTTGTTGACAACTTGTGTTCTTGAAAACACGGATTTGTCACTAGTAGTACACCCTTCCTATAATCTTATCCTCAAAGAATATGAATGATGTTTTGTAAAGATTAAAGAAGGTATTTACTTATTGAATCAAAAGATATGAAATAATTTCAATGATTCAATAAGCTAAATTAATTTTTAGAATGCAGGAGTGTTAGAGATTAGATTAGAGAGCATATATGATCGTGTAAAAACTTGTGTTTGAATCAATGATTTAGATGAGTATATATAGAGAAAAATAGTTGTAACTCTTTGTGAACAGTTGCCATTAAGAGTTATGATCATTGATGAAAGATAGGAGATGCAACCTTTGGAGAAGAGAAGTGTCTTTTGAAAAAGTTGCTTTCTGTTTAAAAACGGTCGACAGGTCAAAAATGGACCGGTGGACAGGAATTCAAATATATATACGTTATGTGCATGTGTGCATGTTATCTGTGCATTCTGGGCAAAAACGGTCGACCACCTTATTTTCAACCGGTCGACCGGTTTAGTCCAATTTGCACAGTTAATGTGCATATGTATATATATTGAAAGATTGAAGTTATATGATTATTTGAGGATAGATTTTTAACATAAATTACTAACATACCAAATAATCAACCTCTAATATATGGAGCTCTTTGTGTTTCTTCAATGAATAACTTCTTTTTGTCGATCACGGCTTATTCCTTTGTCAGAAATCAAAACTCTATAAAAATCTTGACTCAACATTCTCCCCCTTTTTGATTGATGACAACATATATCTGAAGTTCTGAATCTCCCCCTGAATATGTGATCTCCCCCTGATATTTTGTCTATATATATATATTCCTACAAATAATTGTTAGCACTTTCTCCCCCTTTGTCATCGACAAAAAGGAATAATAGATAATGGAATAATATAGGATTATATCAACCAGAATATCCATTTTCCTCTTTTCTTTAGTAGGTCCTGCAAAAAATAGAATTAAGTCCATGGTACCCACTTTTTATAGGGTCCTAAGAGTTAGGTCTTAGGAGTCCAAACCCATACGGGTCTGGTATCCCCTTTATATACATAATTAGTATTATGATGCACAGTATTCATAAAATTCTGAATATATTTGTTCCTAATCAAATTGTTATTTGTTTTAGGAACCCATATTTTGATAGTCTTCTTTTGAAATTTCACAACTGGTTTTGGTTTGGAATATAATAAACTAAGATTTTTCTTAGCTTCAGTTTTTTGTACTTTCTTTTTCCTTTTATTTCCAAGATGTTTCTTGGTTTCTTGTTTGTTATATCCCAATCCTTGTTTGTCTGAAATAGATTGTGAACTTTCAATGATTTTAGTCAAATTTTCTCGACCTTTGTTAAAGTTAGAAACATTTTGAGTAATGTCATCAAACTTTGTTTGTAAACTAGCTTTTTCTAGGTCTAGAATTTTGACTTTTGCTTTAAGTTCATGATTTTCAGTAGTGAGAGCATTATTTTTCTCTTTTTGAGCTTCTATTTCTTGACTCAAAAGAGATATTTGAGAGTCAACATTAGATGATGATTCTTGAATATTTTCAAGTTCTTCTTCTAATATTTTCTTCTCATCTTTTAACATATCTCGTTCAAACTCTGCTCTACTTAAATCTGCTTTGACTACTTTTAATTGACGTTTTAAGTCTTTATATTTGACTATCAATTCAGCATTAATATCAAGTAATTCATCAAATGTAGGAATTTGTACCTCATCTTCTGTTGCCATAAAGCAAACATTAGCTTGTTCATTCTCCGAATCACTTTCACTTTCTGATGAAGATGACTCTGAATCATCCCATGTTACTGAGAAGGCTCGTTTCTTTGATTTGTCCTTCTTATATTTGAATTTGTCATTTTCTGACTTTTTCTTTTGTTCTGGACAATCCTTCTGCATGTGTCCCTTTTTATGGCAGTTGAAACATTCTATAGCAGATGAAGATGGTTTATTTGATCCAGGTTTCCTTTTATTGTAGCGACTGGCTTTTCGATATTTTAGGAATTTTTTGAAACCTTTAGCAATGAACGCCAAATCTTCATCTTCAGAATCTGATTCATTTTCATCTTTCTCAACATGAAATGCTACATTTTTCTTTTCTTCTTTCTGTTCTTTTCTAGCCTGCAAATTTGCTTCATAGGACATTAAATTTCCTATCAATTCATCTGGCTTCATGATGGAAAGGTCATTAGCTTCTTCAATTGCTAATACTTTTCCTTCCCATTCATTAGTCAGAGAATGTAGGACTGTTGAAACAACATCAAAATCAGAATACTTTTGTCCTAACCCAATAAGTGCATGGTGAATAGTTTGAAACCGTGAATACATGTCATTGATTGTTTCATTTGGTTTCATTTTGAAATTTTGAAATTGACTTTTCAGCATGGCTATTTTGGCTTGTTTAACCTTGTTAGTACCTTCATGAGTGATTTTTAGTGTTTGCCAAATTTGATATGCAGTAGTGCAGATACTAACACGGTTATATTCATTTTGGTCTAATGCACAGAACAACATATTTATTGCTCTTGCATTTACGGCTGCTGTCGTTTTCTCAGCTGTAGTCCATTCTGAATAATCAGTTGTTGGATTCACTATTTCTCTTTGAGTAGCATTCCAAGCATCATAGCTACTTGATTGCATAAAGAATGACATACGTGTTGCCCAATAACTATAGTTAAGACCATTGAAAAATGGAGGTCTTTGTGTCGATTGCCCTTCTGTGTAAGTGGTGTTTTGAGTGCTAGTACTTGCGTTATTTGCCATATTACAAGAATATATCAAATAACTGTGTTACGGTTATATGATGACCGTGATCTGATACCAAATGAAAGTGCGGTGTGTATACTAATGCACGTACTAATATAGTACACACGTATCGTGTAATATGGACTATAATATAAATGCGGAAAATAGATGATAGTAGCAAAGCAAAAATAAAAATAGAAAAATCACACCAGAGATTTTTATACTGGTTCGGAGCACCGTCCTACGTCCAGTCCCAGACTCCTATCTGGATTTTCACTATTAACTACCTCGCTTCACCCGGAGGAACAGGTTTACAATACCCGAACAGCCGAACGGGATTTCACGCCTCTAATACACTGAGGACTTCAACACTTGCCTCTTACAACACCGAGGACTTCAACACTTGCCTCTTACAACACGAGGACTTCAACAAAAACAAATACAATTGTTGTTGACAACTTGTGTTCTTGAAAACACGGATTTGTCACTAGTAGTACACCCTTCCTATAATCTTATCCTCAAAGAATATGAATGATGTTTTGTAAAGATTAAAGAAGGTATTTACTTATTGAATCAAAAGATATGAAATAATTTCAATGATTCAATAAGCTAAATTAATTTTTAGAATGCAGGAGTGTTAGAGATTAGATTAGAGAGCATATATGATCGTGTAAAAACTTGTGTTCGAATCAATGATTTAGATGAGTATATATAGAGAAAAATAGTTGTAACTCTTTGTGAACAGTTGCCATTAAGAGTTATGATCATTGATGAAAGATAGGAGATGCAACCTTTGGAGAAGAGAAGTGTCTTTTGAAAAAGTTGCTTTCTGTTTAAAAACGGTCGACAGGTCAAAAATGGACCGGTAGACAGGAATTCAAATATATATACGTTATGTGCATGTGTGCATGTTATCTGTGCATTCTGGGCAAAAACGGTCGACCACCTTATTTTCAACCGGTCGACCGGTTTAGTCCAATTTGCACAGTTAATGTGCATATGTATATATATTGAAAGATTGAAGTTATATGATTATTTGAGGATAGATTTTTAACATAAATTACTAACATACCAAATAATCAACCTCTAATATATGGAGCTCTTTGTGTTTCTTCAATGAATAACTTCTTTTTGTCGATCACGGCTTATTCCTTTGTCAGAAATCAAAACTCTATAAAAATCTTGACTCAACAAAGGAGAACGTGCTATCCCTTGTGCTTCTAAATCATTATAGCTTCTCGAGACTAGATACCACTTATGATCTAGTGTTCGCGGCTATTGTTTTTACTTTTGGAATTTGGCATCATCATTTTTGGATGAGAAATTTGTTCTCTACCTCGATCATAAATCTCTGGAATAATTATTTTCTCATAAGGAACTTCATGTTGACTCGTGTTCCTAGCATCTTATGATCTTGATGTTCTTTTATTCCCGAGAAGGGAAATCGTGTTGCCAATGCGCTTTGTCGTAAGCAACAAGTGGCTGATTCTTTGATGTTGTCTGAATGGAATTATTTTTCATTTGATTCATCGGACATTTTGGTATACTTCGTTTTATTGAGCTTTATCTCATTCCTTTTAAGGACTAGCGTCCGATGTCCTTTTATTGTGTTCGGTTCATTGGACGTACCGTTTTTGTACTGCGTCAGTGTTCCGAATTATTTGGGATTTGATTCATCGGATGTACCGTTTGTACTACATCGATGTCTTTTCTTTTGATTCATCGGATGTACCGTTTGTACTACATCGATGTCTTTGCTTTTGATTCATCGGATGTACCGTTATACTACATCGATGTCTTTGCTTTTGATTCATCGGATGTACCGTTTGTACTACACCGATGTCTTTGCTTTTGATTCATCGGATGTACCATTTGTACTACATCGATGTCTTTGCTTTTGATTCATCGGATGTACCATTTGTACTACATCGATGTCTTTGCGTTTGATTCATCGGATGTACCGTTTGTACTACATCGATGTCTTTTCTTTTGATTCATCGGATGTACCGTTTGTACTACATCGATGTCTTTGCTTTTGATTCATCGGATGTACCGTTGTACTACATCGATGTCTTTGCTTTTGATTCATCGGATGTACCGTTGTACTACATCGATGTCTTTGCTATTTGATTCATCGGATGTACCGTTTGTACTACATCGATGTCTTTTCTTTTGATTCATCGGATGTACCGTTGTACTACATCAATGTCTTTGCTTTTGATTCATCGGATGTACCGTTTGTACTACATCGATGTCTTTGCTTTTGATTCATCGGATGTACCGTTTGTACTACATCGATGTCTTTGCTTTTGATTCATCGGATGTACCGTTGTACTACATCGATGTCTTTGCTTTTGATTCATCGGATGTACCGTTGTACTACATCGATGTCTTTGCTTTTGATTCATCGGATGTACCGTTGTACTACATCGATGTCTTTGCTATTTGATTCATCGGATGTACCGTTTGTACTACATCGATGTCTTTGCTTTGGTTCATTGGGCGTACCGTTGTACTACATCGATGTCTTTGCTTTTGATTCATCGGATGTACCGTTGTACTACATCGATGTCTTTGCTTTTGATTCATCGGATGTACCGTTGTACTACATCGATGTCTTTGCTTTTGATTCATCGGATGTACCGTTTGTACTACATCGATGTCTTTGCTTTTGATTCATCGGATGTACCGTTGTACTACATCGATGTCTTTGCTTTTGATTCATCGGATGTACCGTTGTACTACATCGATGTCTTTGCTTTTGATTCATCGGATGTACCGTTGTACTACATCGATGTCTTTGCTTTTGATTCATCGGATGTACCGTTTGTACTACATCGATGTCTTTGCTTTTGCTTCATCGGATGTACCGTTTGTACTACATCGATGTCTTTGCTTTTGATTCATCGGATGTACCGTTGTACTACATCGATGTCTTTGCTTTTGATTCATCGGATGTACCGTTTGTACTACATCGATGTCTTTGCTTTTGATTCATCGGATGTACCGTTTGTACTACATCGATGTCTTTGCTTTTGATTCATCGGATGTACCGTTGTACTACATCGATGTCTTTGCTTTTGATTCATCGGATGTACCGTTGTACTACATCGATGTCTTTGCTATTTGATTCATCGGATGTACCGTTTGTACTACATCGATGTCTTTTCTTTTGGTTCATCGGATGTACCGTTGTACTACATCGATGTCTTTGCTTTTGATTCATCGGATGTACCATTGTACTACATCGATGTCTTTGCTATTTGATTCATCGGATGTACCGTTTGTACTACATCGATGTCTTTGCTTTGGTTCATTGGGCGTACCATTTTTGTACTACGCTGATGTCCCAAATTGTTTGAGTTTCTAGTTTTTCGGGCGTACCGTTTTTGTACTATGCCGTTGCACCGGCTCAATTTTCTGCTATTCTTGACGTTCCCCACGTCATTTATCTAACAGGAATGCCTTTGGGATTCCGGTTTTTATTCTTGAGACCGGTGTTATTGTGAAAATTGAAGTTTCACCAGGTTTCTTGCTAACTCTTTCGTGCACTTTATGGTGAGCTTCCTATTTCAAATTTTCTTTTGGGTTGATATGCTTCTATGGTTGTTACTTCATATATTTCCTTCTTACTTATTGCGAGGACGCAATTTTTTTTAAGGAGGGGAGTCTGTAACAACCCGCATATTTATCGATTTTATATTTATATATTTTATTTAAATATTTTATCGTTAGTCAGATTTTAGCCCGAAAAGCTACTTTTTGCATACAGTAGAATTAGGACTCGAGACCACCTCCATTGAGTTCAAAATGTCGTTTGCGACCTTTTTGAGTATAAGCTTCGATATGTTTGGAGAAAGTTGATTTTTGCTACTTTTTCCCGCTTAGGGCTTTGGTTGGGCTGAGCCAATTAACCACTTACTAACTCAGTTCCAACCCTCTCCTCTTCATTCACTTCTCTTCTATTTTCCTAACACTCAAGCCTTTATGTTAATGGAGGGTGGAAGAGGAAATTAAAACCCCAAGCCCTAGCTTCCTTTGCAAATCCAAGCTTTAGCTCCAAACTCAAGAAGAACCTTTTGGTAAGCATCTCCTTCTTCTTCTCCAACTCTTTCTCCATTCAATTTCAGAAATTTCCTAAACCTAATTTTGGGAATGTTCCTCTTTTAAGCTTAGATTCAAGATTCTAGTGTTGAGATTGAAGAGTGCTTGTTCTTGCCATTGCTTTCAAGCTTCATCTTCATAAATTTAGTTCAAAGGTGAGATTTTTATCTCACATCTATGACTATAATTATCTTTGGTTGTTGGTTATGAATTCCTAACACTTCTTCATATGCATTTGCTCTTGTTTTGGATTGATTTTGTGAATACTCCAATTTTTGGGTTTTTAAGTCAAATTTGTGTGAAATCCTTTTATGGATGTTTGATCATGTTTTTGGTGATGCACCGAGGAGCATATAGGGCCGGGTTGCCGATTGGCATAAACCCTTAGAGCCAATGTCCGTCCGGTTGCATTTTGGAAGAGTTTGCTCTTCATTTGAATAAGGTTGAAAAACAGCCCAGGCATGATTCAGTTGACTGAAAACTCTGTTCAGTCGACTGAACCTGAAACTCGAGAGTTTCCAGGCATGATTCAGTCGACTGAAAAACTCTGCACAGTCGACTGAAACTAGAAACAGAAAGTTTCCTGAACCTGGAAAATTTCCAGGTACAAAGTCAGTCGACTGAAAATCTCTGTTCAGTCGACTGAACCTTCTGTTTGAGTCCAATTTGCCCTTTTGGGTTGAATTTCCAATTTAAATAGATTCGTGATGATCCTATTTATTGTCATCATTTATTATCATCTTTGATGACTTACTTTCTTTGGGAATTTTAGATATATCCACTTCGATGGACCCTTTATCGATTTCATTGGATTTTATTCACATCTTCGAATGTGATCTTTGTGATTGATTGTTTGTACAATCCTCCTTGTGCTTTGTCACTTTAAAAATATAAAGGTTTTCTATACTAGTAGTAAATATCAAAACTCTTTCCTCAAACGATTTCAATACTATTTTAATACCAAATTCGTTTATAAAACCGTTTTCCAATCTATTAGTATATACAAACCTTTACCTCACTCGTATGAGAAATCTAATTAAACGACTTAGTAAAACAAGTGGTATGAAACGCTTGCGTTTACTTCGTTGGTTAATTCTTGGACTTGTTCGATTGAACCTCTTGTGACAATTTTCTAGTGGAGATCTACAATTCGTTCGTAAATATTTAAGTTAAGCTAGTGGTTATGGGACATGAAGCTAAGCTCATATATTTACTAGCTTATTGTAATTGACACTTCTCTTTGATCATGACGATCATCTTTGTGGTTTAGACTAGCAATGTGCGATGTCTCTTTGTCTATATGGAGGACTGTTCCTCATTTTTATTGAGTTTCGTCTCATTTTATGCATGGGGTGTACCTTTCTAGGTGCATCGATGTTTATTTACTTCGTGGAGCAATCGGCTCAATGTCCGCAATGGGGGACTATACCCTGTCACGAGGAGCTTTGGCTCAAAGTCCGCAATGGGGGAGTATACCCTGTCATAAGGAACTTCGGTTCACCAGGAGGAGCTTCGGCTCAAAGTCCGCAATGGGGGACTATACCCTGTCAGGAGGAGTTTTTGTCTCACCAGGAGGAGCTTCGGCTCAATGTCCGCAATGGGGGACTATACCCTGTCACGAGGAGCTTCGGCTCAAAGTCCGCAATGGGGGACTATACCCTGTCATGAGGAACTTCGGTTCACTAGGAGGAGCTTCGGCTCAAAGTCCGCAATGGGGGACTATACCCTGTCATGAGGAACTTCGGTTCACTAGGAGGAGCTTCGGCTCAAAGTCCGCAATGGGGGACTATACCCTGTCAGGAGGAGTTTTTGACTCACCAGGAGGAGCTTCGGCTCAAAGTCCGCAATGGGGGACTATACCCTGTCTGGAGGAGCTCCGGCTCATTTTTCTGGGATTGGCCATCCTTTTTATTGTGATTTTCTGGATTTCGTGTGTTGATTTCTGGAATTTGTGTTTCACCAACTTTTACGATTGGCATTGATATATGTCATTTATTGTGGCTTGGTGAATGAAATTAGGAGTATGACATTCCTTTTATCTTTAGTAGAGTATTGTGATATTGATTAATCTCTTGTTGATTTTCAATTACTTATTTATCACAGCTTGGCATTGTGATTATTATACGTTTATGTCATATCTCTTATTATGTATCACTTCATCTGATATTTATAGCTAGACTGATCCGTTTATTACTTTCTTCTTAAATAATACTCTGGTCAGACCGAGATGTTACAGGTGCTTCTGCTTGACTTCTCTCTTGGGATTGATCCCTCTGACTTTTGGCTAACTACTTAGATTAGTAGTTTTTGTTGTATACATTTGAGATATAGACTCCATAATGTATACTTATTCTTTTGTGTAGTTCATATAACTATTTCTTTTGTGATAGGTGGATCTTTTTAGACCACTACTCTGATGTACACTTTCATGTGTAATATTCATATCTATTTCCGCCTTTGTGATATGAATTGTCTGTGACTGATTTATGTTATGTTTATTTCTATATTTGTTTCCGAAGATATTATAGCCACTGTGTAGTAGCTTTGAGTTTGTGTCGGTATGTCGGATTTCCTCTTGAGATGAAAAGTTATATTTTTATCCGGTATATCGGTACTCGCACAAAGCAATTATACAGATGGTCGCTCCTCAACAGGCTTATTCCCCGCGCTAGTTGACAGCATTCACAGTAATGTTCTTGGCTAGCATGGGTATAGAGGTGGGGCGTCACATTTGTCCACAACTCAATAATGACGAAAAGAAAAGGAAATTCAAGAAATTCAAAATGATGCGAAGAACCTTTCAAGTAACTTGGGATGTCTCTGTTTCTTCTTCTTCCTTCAACAGTGATAGTGAAAGTGACTTAGAACAAGCTAATGTCAATTTTATAGCTTAACTGATAAGGAACGCCCTGAATTAACACATGATAAAATTTTAGAAATTAGCATAGAATTAGATGACAAATATAGAGAATCTAAGAAACTAAACAAGTAATATATATGAAAGATAAATAGAGTAGAGATAGAAATTGGTTTATTAAAAGATGAAAAAACAATATTAAAAGAAGAATTAGAAATGGCTCAAAAGGAATGTAAAAAGTTATCTCTCAAAATACTACTCTATTACATGATTTCGAAAATAATAAATTAGAAAATACCAAACTTGAAAAAGAGAAACCAGAACTTAAGACAAGTTTAAATTCTAGCAATATTGAAAATTTTCATCTTAAGAATAAGTTAGATAAAATAACTAATAATGTTTCGAAATTTAATAAAGAAAAACAAAACTTAGAAAATTTGATCAAAATATAATTGAAATGGATTAGGATTTAAAACTAAGCAAAAATATAGAAACTATAGTACACTATATACCGAGTTCAAGAAATCTATCTCAAAAAGAAAGATTAATACTCCCGGAACAAATAGTGCCAAAATATTGATTTCTAAATCAAATTACAATTTTATAAGACAAAAACATATAGATGGATATTTGAAAAATATTGTTTATAAAAATAATTATATCTTTAAAGGTCCCAAACCCACTTGGGTATGGCTACCTTCACCCTCTAACACATCAGACCCTAACAGAGGAAGTAGGTACCTATTAAACTTTTACTATTTTGCAGGTACCTAAAAATAATGTAAAAAGGAAGGAGAAATGGATACTCGATAGTGGATGTCCAAGCATATGACAGGAAATGCACACATGTTATCAAATATAAAATATATCAATGGCGATACCATGACATTTGGAAATAACTCAAAAGGATTTGTCATTGGCTTTGGAGACGTCATCAACGTCGGTATATTCACTTCTTCCCTTATTACTAATGTTTTGTTAGAAATTTAAAACATAACTTATTAATCATAAGTCAATTATGTGATAAAGGATTTAGAATTGATTTCGAAAAAGATAAATGCAGTATATTTGATCAAAATAAAATTTTAATTTTTGAAGGATTAAATAAAATTAAATATTTATGTTTTAAATATGAATATTAAAAACAACATTGATTTGTGTCTAATTACCAATTATAATGACCCATGGCTATGGCACAAACAATATTTTCACATAAATTTTAGATATATAAATAAATCAGCAAAGAATGATTTAGTAAGAGGATTACCTAAACTAAATTATAAAGTTAAAAATCTATGTGATGCTTGTCAGCTTGGAAAACTAAAGAAAAGTTATTTTAATTCTAAGAAAGAGATTACAACTAAACAACATCTTGAATTACTTCATCTAGATTTATTTAGCCCAACTAAAGTAAGATCAGTAAATCGTAACAAATATGTATTTGTTGTCATGGATAATTTTTCACAATAAACTTGGACATTATTTTTAAAACATAAAAGTGACACATTTGAAATGTTTAAAATCTTTGCTAAGAGAATTAAAAATTTAATGAATTTAAAAATTAAAAGTAGAAGAAGCTATCAGGGTGGAGAATTTGAAATGATATCTTTGAAAAATTTGGCAATAAAAAGGGAATTAGCCATAAGTTTTCTTTTCCATGAACAACACAAATAAATGACGTAGCAGAAAAGAAAAATCGAAAATTACAAGAATGTGCACGAACGTTACTTTGCATCAGTAGTTTACCAAAGAATTTTTGGGTCGAAGCTATTGCTACCGCATGTTATGTATTAAATTGTGTAACAATTCGACCTATGACTAAGAATACATGTTACGAAATGGTTTTCGGAAAGAAACCTAAATTATCATATTTTCATATTTTTGGTTCTAAATTCTTTATTTTAAATACTAATGATAATCTTGGAAAATTCGATCCAAAAGCCGATGAAGGAATTTTTGTTGGATATTCGGATTGTAGCAAAGATTATAGATTTTTAATGAACGAACTAACATTATTGAAGAAAATCTTCATGTCTCTTTTGACGAAGATTTTCAGAATACCAAAAATGATGACGATGAAAAAGTTCTCAATAATAATAGTATTAGTAATATTTCTGTAATTGAAAACAATAGTACCATAAATAATAATGATAATCTTTTAAGATCACCACCTCGAATCTTAAAAGATCATCCAATTAATAATGTATTGGTGATTTAAACACCAAAGTTTCAAGTAGAAATCAATTAAATAAAATAAGTCATGTTGCATTTATATCTAATTTTGAACCTAAAAATTATAAAGAAGCATCAAAGGATGATTTTTTGATAATCACAATGGAAGGACTTAATCAATTCAAAAGAAATGATGTATGAGAATTCGTACCAAGACCAAATGATCAATCAGTAATCAAAACTGAATGGGTTTTTAAAAATAAAGCAGATGAAAATGGAAGCATTCTTCGTAATAAAGCAAGATTAGTTGCTCAAGGATACAACCAAAAGAAGGAATTGATTATGAAGAAACATTCGCTCTTGTAGCACGTCTTGAAAATATACGAACATGACTTGCTTTAGCAAGTCATAATAAATTTAAATTATTTCAAATAGATGTTCAGAGTGCATTTTTAAATGGTTTCATAGAAGAAAAAGTTTTTGTTAAAAACCCACCCCTGTTTGTTCATGAGAAATATCCAGACTAGGTTTTTAAACTTAAAACGGTATTATATGGATTAAAACAAGCACCTATAAGAGACTAAAAACATGTTTATTAAATTATGGTTTTCAAATTTGGAAAATTGATTCTATATTATTTATAAAAAAGAAGATAATAATATACTAGTTGTACAAATATATTTTGATGATATCATATTTGGATCAACTAACGAGAAATGGTGTAACGATTTCTCAAACATAATGAAAAATGAATTCGAAATGTTGCATATGGGAGAATTAAACTTCTTTTTCGGTTTACAAATAAAACAACCAGAAATGGAACTTTTATAATTCAAGAAAAATATTATAAAGAATTATTAAGATGATTTGGAATGGACAGTACTTCAAGTAAACCAACCCTAATGAGCACGATTTTACATTTATATAAAGATGAAAATGGAAAGGATTTCGACCAAAAGTCATATCGAACTATGATAGGATCTTTGTTATACTTAACGGCCAGCAGACCGGATACAATGATGAGCATTTTTCTATGTGCAAGATTTCAAGCACAAGCTAATAAGTCACATCATCGAGCGGTTAAAAGAATTTTGCGATACTTATCCAACACCAAAGATTACAAACTTTTCTACCCAAAAGCAAGCTCTTTCGAACTTGTATTATTTAGCGATGCTGATTTCGGTGGTAGCAGGTTGGATGAAAAAAGTACAAGTACCACATGTCATTTTGTTGGTCAATCTCTGGTTTTGTGGTTTAGTAAAAAGCAAAATTGTGTTTCTCTCTCGACATGTGAAGCCGAGTATATCTCAACAGCCTTAGCTTATGCGCCAGTAATTTATATTCAACAAACACCTCAAGATTTTTGTAAAATTATAACTAACTCTCCTATATATTGTGATAA
Source organism: Allium cepa (assembly GCA_030765085.1). Classification (NCBI taxonomy): domain Eukaryota; kingdom Viridiplantae; phylum Streptophyta; class Magnoliopsida; order Asparagales; family Amaryllidaceae; genus Allium; species Allium cepa. Next base: position 436,184,126 of record CM060944.1, read on the forward strand.
TACCACTACTATAAAATTATTTAAGAATCTAACTAATCATTCTCTTACAAAACATATCGATATTCCTCACCATTTTTATGAGATAATATAGAAAAAGGTATAATTTCTCTTGAATTTGTTAACACTGAAAATCAAATTGCAGATAATTTCACCAAATCGTTGTGCGGATCGACTTTTATAAAACTACAATGAGACATTGGTATATGTTCAATTAATCAATTAGTTAATATATATCACATTTATTTATCATTATAAAATACTGAACATTATTTCTCTATATAAAATTTTAACTTGAATTTGTTTCAGTCAATCTTTTAACAACCATAACAGAAAAACCGTTAACAAATTTATGGTTAGAACATTTCTATCCGTACAAAGTTTTAACTATAAATAGACTATACATGTAACGACCTGGATTTCACGACGATCGATCGTGAATATTTAAATGGTTTTAAATATTGGATTGGGAATTATAATTGAGTTAGTAACATTTAAAACTGGATTTTCAAGCGATTTCGCAAATTTTTGAAATCGTCGATTTAATCGACACGTTAAAATAGCGATCCGGAGCATAGTCTTAGAATTCAATGAAACCAGTTCCATTGGATCCATAATAGGGTATTACTACTGGATATCAAATTTTGTAGCATTTGGATTCATCGTTTGGTCGTACGGTATATAAATGCGTTGGAATTATATCGAAACTAATATAACAATTGGGTCCAAAAAGCTATCTTCTCCATACGATCAAATCAGGAGTCGAAACCTTTCCATTGTGTTCGGAATAGGGGTATAACATTATGAACACCTTGGCGGAACGCCTTAATAGGAGTTTGAAATTTTTCGGTATGTAACTCGAGGCATTTTAAAATAAAATTAAATAAAAGTAAAATCAAATGTCAATCACCAGTCACCTTATACTTGTGTTGTCCTAGCTATGTACGTATAGCCGCCAAATCTTTTTAAAAATCGTGTATGCTTTTCTACCTCATATCAGAGAAATAATAATAATAATATCTCATGCGACCTTCTTCCCTACGCTTTAAAACCCGACCCTCCTTCTCTCTTCTTTTCCAATACAAAAACTAAAACTGCAATTTTTTTTCCCTCTTCAATTTCAATGAATACCGATATCGAAACAAATGAAAAAAAAATCTCTCCGTTCCAAACTTGAATTCGGTCGACCTAAAAAGGAAAGGGAGAACAAAGGGCGTGAGTGCGCGAGGCTTAGGGAAGAGCAACGTAAATCGCTATGGTGGCGATATGTCGCATGGAATTGGAGAGGCCGTGAGAAAGCGAGGAACTCGTAGTGATGTGGTGAGGTATAGGCAGGCATGGAGTAGAGTGTCATCGTTCCAGGCACCTAAACGTCTAGGGAAGACAATGCTGGGTGGTGCGACTTCAAGGGTCGTAGGCTGCGGTGGATTCGTGTCTCGAAATCCAAGCACGGACTCGATGTCGATGGGTTCAGGGAAGGTGCGACTGCAGAGCGAGGTAATGGGGAAGTCGTGTTTTCAAGAAAAGATGTGTTTTTTATGGGGGTCGACGAATCAAGGTTGGTCAAGGTGCATGCTGGAGAGGGAGAAAATGGGAACGAGGTGGCTGGGCATGCTATGGTGGTGTTGCAGCAGCAGTGGAGAAGCTAGGTGCAGGGTTGTGAGGGCTCGTCGCGGAGAGAAGAAGGTAATGAAAATTTATTTTAGTTAAAGTTAATAAAAGTAATTAACTAGCTAATGATGAATTTGTGAAATTAATTTGTAATTTAAATTGTGAATCTCACAAATGCTATTTTTGGTTTATATGAGGTCAAAAAAATCATAAACGAGTTAAGAATGGTTCATAACTATGAAATCTACGCGATTGGATTGGTTTGGAATTTTTAGTAGTCAGCTGGGATATTTTAGAAATTCAAAATCTGGATGTTCAACAAATTTAAAAATCAAGATGAGAAAATTCTCATTCCTTTGGATTACCTAATTTAAATTTTAAAATGGTTACAATTAATTCTGGATGCTTGGATAAATTTACTAATTATTATTTGTTGAATGATATATATATATATATATATATAGTAGTGTATATATATTAGTATTGGAGTGATATTCTCACATATTATAGCGGATGAGACCCTACGCGCCATGTATAATAGCGAATGACCCTATATACCACGATATCTCCCTCGAAGTGGGATTGGTATTTTTATGTTGTATTACCATCTATGGATGCCGGGAAACAGATTAGTGGGATCCAACTAGATTCCTCAAATATACTATTTATTTTTCATATATAGTGATATATGATGTGAGTAGGTAACCTGTTGTAGATTATTGATGAAATTGAAATTATTGGATACTATTGTGGCACTGGCCTGATGTTTTTGTTAAATCAAATACCATAAATATATTTTTAAAATTTAAGGAATTAAAGGGAATTTGATATAAAAATATATATATTGGAGTTGGAAATTATTCTAAAGAAATTGAGTTAGGAAAATTATTGATTTTGGGTTATACTTAACTATTGTGATTTCTTTAGATGGAGATTTTAAAAATGAATTATATAAGAGAATTTATAAATGATATTTCGTAAATATAAAAAGAGTTGAAGTCGATATTGAAAATAGATTTGAAGTTATGAATGTAATTATTAAGGTAAAAGATTTATAAAAATGGAATTTTATAGAAGATATTGTTTTTATAAACACAAGTAAAACTCAAAGGAGTATGAAAATTTATAAACGATGTTTATAAATAAGTTAAGCAATATCAGTGGGTATATTGGAAAAATAAATTCGTAGGGTGAATTTATATTAAAATATGGAAATAAGGTGAGAAAATAGTAGATGCTATTCTGATAAGTGAAAATGGTTAAGGAAATCGGCATGAAAGTGATGTGATGGAAATCGAGAGGAAATTACAAGTTGAATTGGTTATTGAGATTTTAAAAATATATTTTTGTTTTAAGAAGTAAGTTTTTTTTGAAAGCAAGATTTTATTATTTAAAACTATTAAACTCTAAGCTAGTTGAGATTAAAATACTTAGGTAAGTAGATTTTCAAATGATAAGTATTTATTTTAGTAAATTCTAACTTTTAAAATCATCTTTGAAAATTTATGTGTTATCTAAAAAAATGAGTTATTTATGTTATAAAATGAGAATAACACCCTGATATTCCATTTAATAGATTAAATGTCGTTATAGCAATATTTTCTACACCGTCATATATTCAATTTCATCCCTAAAACCCTATCGTATGAACTTGAGCTTGTGTTTAAGCTAAAAAGAATATTGAAAATTTGTTAATGATTTTGATTAATGATAATTTAAATTAATTAATTTGAGATTAATTAACCAATTTAATAAATGATGATTAAAATTGGTTTATCTTTAGACTGAATTAATCATTTTTGCTAATGATGTTTTATACTTAATTAATCGTTTTAACTAATGATTATTTGAGTTTAATTATTTTAGTTAAAGATAATCGAGTTAATTAATTAATTAATTAATAATTTATGATAATTGAAAATCAATAATCTATTGTCAATGATATTTAAAAGTAATAAATCATTTTAGATAATGGTATTTGAATTTTATTAATTATTTTAATTAATTATTGTTTGAAATTTAATTAATTGTTTTAACTAACGATATTCGTATTTTAGTTAAACCATTAAAATTAATTATGTTTCATAATTAAATAAACCATTTTAACAAATGATGTTTTAATTAATCAATTTAACTAAAGTTTGGATTTAATTAATCCGATTAATTTATGATTATTTTGAACTTAATTAATTGTTTCAGTTAATGAAATTTAAAATTACTTATCATTTTAATTAATGATGTTCGAGATTAATTATTCATTTGATTAATGACTATTTGAATTTAATAAATCTTTTTAATTAATTGATTTAATAAAGGTGATTAAAGCAAATTAACTAATAAAATAAAATGGTTTAACCAGCTGATTTGAAGTTAATAAATTGATTTAATACAGCTTTTTAATGGTAATTTACCAAAGTTATAAAAGTGTTTGGAAATAATTATCTATTTATTTATAGACAATGAATTGTTTATTTAAAGGGATTTTAAATGTGATTAATTATCTTTTGGGATAATTAATATTGTTTTAAAGTTAAAAAGGAATTGGAACTCGATTATTTGGATCTTAAGTTGGATAATCTTCTGGGTGTTCGGTCTGATGTTGGTTTAGGCCTTCGGGGTCGCGCACTTTGAAAAATTATTCACTTAACATTTTAGTAATCTCAAATTAATTCTAGAAGTGTTTTACCAATACGGAAATCTAGCCAAAATGTTCAGTTCGTTTTTAAAAAGAAAAGGTTAGATTCGTTTATCGAAACGAATTATTTCTGTTAAGCGAATCACTTATATCGAAACGATTTATTTGTTTAGCACTAAACATCGAAGAAGTAGATTTGTCGCTATTTTGAAAGTTAAGAATAATCATGTGACGTGACTTTGAGGTAACACTACCTTGACTTGTCCGGTATTATTGTTAACCTAGAAATAGTACAAGTTTGAATTCAATGAGTGGTGATAAGTATACAAAACTTAATTTCCATATATGATCGTTTTATGTCCTTGATAGTTTGTATCTCAACTATCAGTTATTTCAGCCACTTTATTTTGTCACTCTAAGATGATGTGTTTCTCATTTGAGCTTTGTCATCCTTTGTCGAAATGACTAAAACCAAAGAGCGAGTGGGGGCCAAGCTATGTGGGTTGCTCCTATTAAGGTATCTTCACATCCACTCTAGATTGGATTCGGCGTTGCGCATTGAGACGTGAAATACTCGAATACTCGGTTATAGTTGGCGGGGTCTGGCTTGGAGGTTTCCGAGATCCATCGGTGTTCTCAAGTATATTTCTAGAAGTATACTTTCGGTGAGGGGGGAGAGCACCCACCTAGTCATTTGTTGGAAAATTTCCTTTCCTTATTTGATTCGAAAACCCTAAATCCATTTTAGCTTTAAATTGTCACGAGTAGAGCCAACTCCTCATCATGGCATTTAAGTGTTTATTTAGTCCATTCTATCGAATTTGGACTATTACTTTATTTATCCCATTCTATCGAGTTTGGACTGTTACTTATTTAGCCTATTCTGTCGAGTTTGGACTGTTACCTTATTTAGCTCATTCTATCAAATGGACTATTTTCCTAGTTCTATCCATTATGTCCAGTTTGGATTTTACTTGGTTTATTTCCATTCTTTCAAGTCTGGTTGATATTATTTATGCTCAATCATATTTGGTTTTGTTTCTTGATATTTATTTCTATCTTTCCTTTATGGATGTTATTCTTGTAAGGTAAAAGCCCGTTCCACGTTAGTGGTGTGGTCTCACAGAATTTTTATATATGTTCCGCATTATTCAAGTTATCTCACGCTGGTATTTCCAGACTGATCCAGGTGTTATTTATTTCCCATGTTGTCTTCGATGTTATGGAAATCATGGAGGGGAGCTGGAGGTTCACCCTTCGCAGTATTTTAATTTCCGATGTATTATATAATACACCTGTCGGCATTTCTAAGGTCAGGATTTTATAACTGTCTAGCCGATAAGGTTTGTTTTTAACTCTAGTATACTATGTAAGTTTGGAGTGACAGTTTTACTATCTTGTTATTTATATGTTGTCAATTCCGTTGTGATATTCTGTTTTTCTCTATAATCCATTCTTTTCTTTTTATTTTCCCTAACAATCTGCCCTCTTGTCGATTGGATGTACGACATGGGAACACAGTGGTAGTGTTTGATGTCGACCTTCGATGGTCAAAAAGGTGGGTCGTCACATTTGGTACCAGTGCTCAAGGTTAAATAAGAACCTTGGCTTTGGTAAGGTTTGACACTTTAGAGATAGGGTAAGCGACATCCTAGAATGAGTTTGAGAGTATTAAGTATATGAGAGCGTATTTGTTATTGTGATAAAAACATATTATGTTAATTGATCTATTGATTAGTTATGAATTCTGGTCGAGACGTGGGACATCATGTATCGATAGGGATTTCTATACACTTGACCAAGGCCAATAGACAAGGTATTGAAATTTTGAAAATATGGGAAATTAAATATTTTTTATAGGATTATATTTTATATATATAAAGGAATAATTTTCGAAACCCTATATAGTTATATAGTGTGTTGGTTTAAATGTGATAATATTTATTTATTATCACTATTGTTTGTTCGGTTATGCTTAATTTAAATTAGAAGCATTAACTGTTATTTGATAATTGCTAAATTCTGCTCGGTTTAATTAGGTGCATTTAACACTTTGAATTAAAATGAACCCTTTAAGAACTATTTTTCACAATTTGATTATAAAGGTGTTCAAATAAAATGTTAACTTGAAAATTCACCTTTTAATAACGGCGGTTAAGGATTAAACTTTATAACAAGTTGTTAATATAATCTAAATAGTGGGATAAGATATTTAGAAAATAAATATTGGATATAATTTTATTATAATAAAGAAGGATTATTATAATATGAAATAATATTAATATAAAGGAAATTTATATAAATTTAGTTTGGGAAATGTATTTAGAAAGGATTTTTGTATCTAAATCCTAGAATTTTTGTAAAATAATTTGAAAGAAATTTTTGAGAAATGAAAAGCTATACTTTTGAAAGTATTTAAAGGTAAATTATATTGTGAAGTAAAATTTTAAAATGGATCGCATTTTCTTTGGGATAATTAGGAGGAAATCGTTTTGATTAATTTTGTAATAATCTGAATAATTTTCTAAGTGACAATCAAATGTTTTCTTAGGCAAAATTATGGAATACTTAGTAAATTATTCTCGTTATCATTGTGCGATTGAAATGAGTTCAAATCCGAATAAACCCAAAGTGAGTTTCAATAAAACCAATTGTTTGAAGTTATTATATATAAAAATATATGAAGTATGCTTTCAAAGATATGTTTTAAAATTAAATTCGGGTATCTAATTTTTAAGTTCCCTGAAATGGGAATTGTTTTCCATAACAAAAGGATATTAGTAATCAGAGGTTGGTTTGATAAATAGGATTTTTCCCTTAGAAAAGTTATAGGATGATTTAACATATTTTTAAATTAGGTTAAATTAAATAGGAACGTTTTGATAAACGTTGTTTTATTAAAACCATATAATTGTTTAAAACATCGAAGTAGTATGAACTACTTATTGATTGGGTTAACCCATAAATAATATTCATTTTAACACTCTAAGTTAAAGAGGTTAGTAGGTTGACTCAGTTTTAAGCAATCATAAGTTGATTTGATGCCCATCTGGTACTTTGAAAAAGTTAAACCAAAAATTTACATGCACTCTTAGGATATAAAATAATATTATATAAGTAAATAAAGGGAATAAGTTATGACTTGATGTTTTATAAAGAAATAACTTTATAAGGTGTTTTAAAAATTGGGTGAGAAATTACGAGATAACTCACAAATAATTTTAGTATTGAATAAAATACTGAGTGAAAATATAAGTGAATCAGAAATAAATATAATCAAGAAATTGATAAAATATAGAGTATGACTTTCCTTTTTGTCCGAGTTAGTGTAGATAATCTTCTTAACAATAACCAAAGGCTAATGAGCAAAACAGTACGCTTAGATAGTTATCTATATTTTTGGACAATCAAGAACGTTTTGAACTTAGGTTAAGATTTGTTTGATAGTCATTTGGCATTTTAAAACAATGTTAAGTGAAAATTTTCCCTTAGTGAATTAGATTGACTATTATTGTTAGTTTATTCCTTCATGGAATTTGATTAATTGGATTTGATTCAAGTGAATTGATTGACTGTGTGATTTCATATACCATTGTCTATAAAGTTTAAAGTTATAGACAAAAGATTTTTAGTTGTCGATATTAAGACCTAAATCTCGGTGATTTTGAAAGGATATTTTTAATGATTTTAGGAAAGGAATGATACTTATTCACTCTAGTTGATGTTTTTGGAGGAATCGGACTACCACTAGACGCTCCATGTTGTTTTGATTCTAGAGTTTTACCATCATTTATTTGGAGGGATCCCCTCCATGTTATTTTGATTTTTAGCTTTGATTTTTCTCATCCTAGAAATTCAAAAATAAAATTTTGAATTGAAAAATATGGGTATCTAGATCTAAATTTGTCACCTGAAAATAATTGGATGCATAACATCTATTATAGAATATTCGCTTGTTTGTTGCATATGATTGAGATATGGATGGTTAATTGCATATGAATTTATATCATGCTAATTTTTGAATGTAGAATTACATCACCCTGTTTGAGTCAGCCTGATTTTCTTTTAGATTTTTGTAAGTACAAGTATGCAAGAGATTGCTATTGATTCTTGTGCACTTGCACTTGCATAGAAGATAATAAATTACCGACCGAAATATAAATCAAACACAAAAAGGTACGTAATAAATTTAGAAAATTTAAATTGGTGGTTGATTTATTTTTGCCCCAAATATTGAAGGCCATTTGGCTTTTGTTTTCTTTAATTGGTTTGGAGCCCGTTGAGGCGATTTGTAGTTGTATCGATTGAGCCGCGTAAAAAAGACGCTGGCGAAATTTTTCGAAAATTTAAGAGTTAGATTTTTTTTATAGAGAATTGTGGTAAATTTTGGACAACTAAAATTTGATTTTCTGGACTATATCTTGGAATAAATGAATAGTAGAGAATTAGTTGTAATAGATAAATGAATTTAAAAGACTTGGAAACTTGGGAATCTATTCTAGCTAATGGGTTTTGAAAAAAAAATTAATAAGTCATTTTAATTAATAGTTTTAAACTTAAAGGTTTGAAACATTTTCTTCCTTAGCAATTTCGAGGACAAAATTCATTAAAGGGGGAGAATGTAACGACCCAAAAATTTGGTTATTAGGTCTTAAATGTTTAGTTAATTTTAAATATTTAAAATAATTGAGTTTTGGAATTTAATAATTTATAATTCAAATATAGGGTATATATAAATATTTGAACTATGGATTAAATGTTAATTAAAAGGATTCAATAATTTTATTTAACTCCATTTAACCAATAAATAATATTGGTAAGTTCAATTTGTAAATCTATTTATAAATATAAACAGATCGAATAAATATCGATAATTAAATATTTAAAACTGTGAAAGTAGCCTTCCGAGGCACAGTATCGGATTTCGACGAAACCAGTTTCATTGGATCCGTATCGGTGAATTATATTGCACCATCAAATTTCATAGCAATCCAATATATCCTTTGGTCATGCGAGATCCAAATGCGTTGAAATTAATATTTGAAATTTAATATAATAACCGGGTTTAAAAACCTATCTTCTGCATACGATCGAAGTAGGTCTCGAAACAAGTTCCATTTTCTTCGGGATAGGGGTATTTAGCTAGGAATGCCAGGCGGCACATCTCGTTTGGAGTTCGACATTTTTGAGTATATTTTGCTAAATAATTTAAATTTTAAATAATATTTATATGCACATACCTACCATTTCATAGCCCATACACCCATCATTTCATAGCCCAAACATTCACATTTCATAGCCCACACACCTATCATTTCATAGCCCAAACACCCACCATTTCATAGCCTACACACCCATCATTTCATAGCCCACACATTCTTAACCCTCACACACTCAATCATGCTCCTTCTCCCTATAAAGCCATGCCTGTAAATCAAAGAATGATTTTCCCCTTTTAAAACAAAACTTCAAAAACCAAGAAATAAATATATACTCAATGAAATATTACCAAACTAGCTTTAGAAATCTAGTTTTGACGAGAGCTTCATTCCGGCAAACTTTGGTGATGTTCGAACATGGTTTGGGGGAAGGCCGTGTGCTTGGATGAAGCCAGGGTTGGAGTTTTTGTAGCTTGTAGTCATTGATTAGGGAAATAGAGGCAGGATTCGAATTAGTCGTTGTGAGAAGCACATTGTGTCGAATTTTTGGGGCGTGCGGCGTCTTGGGAGGATTGGCGACCTGTAGCAGCGACGAGGGAATCTCGGTCAGGTCGCATTTTATTTAGGGCGAGGAGGTGATGACCGTGTCACTCCACTACCGTGCACGTTTTTGTATGGGTTTGGGTATCCTGTGCACTATTCATTTTGTTTGGGGAAGAAAAGGTAGTGGGGGCAACCTTGTAAATAATTATAAGTTTGTTTGATTTAAATTTAAATTATCGATAACTTACAAAATGTATATCTCACCCATACGAGGTCGGTTTCGAACGCTGTTTTTTACGTTGGGATTATGTCATCGAGATCTTCATGATGGAATTGATTGGGTTGGATTGGAGCAAGTGAAAATTTAGGCTAAAATCGAACGGCCGTTCGGTTTTAGTCCGAAATCGGACATTTCGCCGAAAACGAAAATCAATGTGAGTTTAACTCACATTTAATTTTATTATATCATATTAATGATGTTATAAGTATTATTGATTGTTTGGATGTTTGCTAAAATTGTTTGATTGCTTGTCTGGTCAAATTTCCATTTGGAAAATGGATGACATGTTAATTTGATCGTTATAAATCCATATGATTATCTATATATTATCGATAACCATTGTTTTGTAGGGAAAATTTGTAGAGAGACCCAAAGGGGGGTTCTTGACCATAAATTATTTATTTACATCATTATGTTGTAATATTGATGGTTAATTAAAATAACACCCTAATATTCCATTTAATAGATTAAATGTCATTATAGCAATATTTCCTATACCGTCATTTATTCAATTTCATCTCCAAAACCCTATCATATGAACTTGAGCTTCTGTTTCCGCGAAAAAAATATTGAAAATTTATTAATCATTTTGATTAATGATAATTTAAATTAATTAATCTTTTAAATTAATTAATTTGAGATTAATTAACCAATTTAATAAATGATGATTAAAATTGGTTTATCTTTAGATTGAATTAATCAATTTTGCTAATGATGGTTTATACTTAATTAACGTTTTAACCAATGATTATTTGAGTTTAATTAATTAATTAATAATTTATGTTGATTGAAAATTAGCAGTCATTTTAATCAATGATATTTAAAAGTAGTAAATCATTTTAAATAATGATATATGAATTTTATTAATCATTTTAATTAATGATTGTTTGAAATTTAATTAATGGTTTTAACTAACGATATTCAGATTTTGGTTAAATCATTAGAACTAATGATGTTTTATAATTAAATAAATCATTTTAACAAATGATGTTTTAATTAATCGATTTGACTAATGAGGTTTGGATTTTATTAATATAATTAATTTATGATTATTTTAAAGTTAATAAATTGTTTTAATTAATGAAATTTAAAATTACTTAACATTTTAATTAATGATGTTTGAGATTAATTATTCATTTAATTAATAAATATTAGAATTTAATAAATCTATTTAATAAATTGATTTAATAAAGGCGATTAAAGCAAATTAACTAATAAAATAAAATGGTTTAATTAACTGATTTAAAGCTAATAAACTGATTTAATACACCTTTTAAAGGTAATTGCGAATGTTATAAAAGTGTTTGGAAATAATTATCTATTTATTTATAGATAATGAATTGTTTGTTCAAAGGGATTTAAATGTGATTAATTATCTTTCGGGATAATTAATTTTTTTAAAGTTAAAAAGGAATTGGAACTCGATTATTTAGATGTTAAGTTGGATAATCTTCTAGGTGTTCGGTTTGATGTAGGTTTAGGCCTTCGGGGTCGCGTACTTGGAAAAAATATTCTCTTAACATTTTAACAATCTGGAACTAGTTCTAATAGTGTTTAACTAGTACAGAAATCAAGCCAAAATGTTCAGTTCATTTTTAAAAAGAAAATGTTTGATTCGTTTATGAAAATGAATTATTTCTATAAAGCGAATCACTTATATGCAAACGAATTATTTGTATAATTAGCACTAAACATCGAAGAAGTAGAGTTGTCGCTATTTCAAAAGTTAAAAATAATCGTGTGACATGACTTTGAGGTAACACTACCTTGACTTGTCCGGTATTATTGTTAACCCAAAAATAGAAAAAGTTTGAATTCAATGAGTGGTGATAAGTAAACAAGACTTAATTTCCATATACGATCATTTTATGTCCTTGATAGTTGGTATCTTAACTATCGGTTACTTCAGCCACTTTATTTCGTCACCATAAGACGATGTGTTGCTCATTTGAGCTTTGTTATCCTTTATCGGGAATGACTAAAACCAAAGAGCAAGCGGGGGCCAAGCTATGTGGGGTTGCTCCCATTAGGGTATCTTCACATCAACTCCATCTTGGATTCAGCGTTGCGCATTGAGGCGTGAAATAGTCGGATACTCGATAACAGTTGGCAGGGTCCGGATAGGAGATTTTCAAGAGCCGTCGGAGTTCTCAAGTATATTTCTAGAGGTCTACTTTAGGTGAGGGGGAACGCCCTCCTAGTCATTTGTTGGAAAATTTCCTTTCCTTATTTGATTTGAAAACCTGAATCTATTTTAGCTTTAAATTGCCACGATTAGAGTCAACTCCTCATCATGGAATTTAAGTGCTTATTTAGTCCATTCTATCGAGTTTGCTGTTACTTTATTTAGCCCATTCTATTGAGTTTGGACTATTACTTATTTAGCCTATTCTATTGAGTTTGGGCTGTTACCTTATTTATCCCATTCTATCAAGTGGACTATTTTCCTGGTTCTATCCATTCTGTCTAGTTTGGATTTTACTCGGTTTATTTCCATTCTTTTAAGTCTGGTTGATATTATTTATGCTCAGTCATATTTGGTTTTGTTTCTTGATGTTTATTTCTGCTCTTTCCTGTATGGATGTTATTCTTGTGAGGTAAAAACCCATTCCCCATTAGCGGCATGGTCTCACAATTTTTTTTATATATGTTTCCCATTATTCGAGTTATCTCACACTGGTATTTCCAGACTGATCCGGGTGTTATTTATTTATAATGTTCGGGTCAGACCGAGTATTTTTCCAGGTTGCCTTTGGAGTTATGGAAATCATAGAGGGGAGTTGAAGATTCACCCGTTGTAGTATTTTAATTTCCACTGTATTATATAGTACACTAATCGACTTTTGTAAGATCAGAATTCATAACTGTCCAGCCGATAAGGTTTGTTTTTAATTTTGATATACTCTGTATGTTTGGAGTGACAGTTTCTACTAACCTTGTTATATTATATGTTGTCGATTCTGTTGTGAGATTCTGTTTTCTCTGTACTCTATTCTCTTCTTTTTATTTACCCTAACAATTTTCCCTTCTATCGATTGGATGCACGACATTAGAACACTATGGTAGTGATTGGTGTCGACTTTCGATGGTTAAAAAGGCGGGTCGTTGCATTTGGTATCGGAGCTGAAGATTAAGTGAGAACCTTGGCTTTGGTAGGGTTTGCTCATTAGAGATAGGGTAAGAGACACCCTTGAATGAGTTTGAGAGTATTATATATACGAGAGCGTATTTGTTATTGTTATAAAATGTATTATGTTAATTGGTCTATTGAGTTTTTATGAATTCTGGTTGAGACGTGGGAAGCCATGGTATCGATAAAGATTTCTAAGCACCTGACCAAGGCCAACAGACATGGTATTGAAATTTTTGCAAATTTGGCAAATTAAATATTTTGCCTAGGATTATATTTTATATATATAAAGGAATAATTTCAAAAATCTATATAGTTATATAGTGTGTTGGTTTAAATGTGATAATATTTATTTATTATCACTGTTGTTTGTTCGGGTATGCTTAATTCAAATAAGAAGCATTAACTATATTTTGATAATTGCTAAATTATGCTCGGTTTAATTAGGATCATTTAACTCTTTGAATTAAAATAAACCCATTGTGATTTTCACAATTTGACTATAAAGGTGTTCAGAGGAAATTAATTCAGAGGAAATGTTAATTTGAAAGTTCACCTTTTAATAACCGTAGGTTAAGGATTAAACTTTATAACATGTTGTTAATATAATCTAAAATATGGGATAAGATATTTAGAAAATTAATATTAGAGATAATTCTATTATAATAAAGAAGGATTATTATAATATGAAATAATTTTTATATAAAGGAAATTTCATATTAATTTAGTTTGGGAAATGTATTTAAAAAGGATTTTTGTAACTGAATCCCATAATTTTTAAAAAATAATTTCAAAGGAATTTTTGAGAAATGAAAAAGCTATACTTTTGAAATTATTTAAAGGCAAAAATATATTGAGAAGTAAAATTTTAAAATGGATCACATTTTCTTTAGGATAATTAGAAGGAAATTGTTTCGATTAGTTTTGTGATAATCTAATCTGAATAATCTTCTAAGTGACGATCAGATGTTTTCTTAGGCGAAGTTGTGAAATACTTAGTAAATTATTCTCGTTATTATAGTGCGATCAAAATGAGTTCAAATCCAAATAAACCCAAAGTGAATTTTAATAAAACAAATTGTTTGAAGTTATTATATAAAAAAATATATGTAGTATCATGTTTTTCTAAGATTTAATAATGGGAAAATGTCGTCCATATCTGAATGGCCAAGAATTGGAAACTCAAGCCTCGCTCAGCGGCTTCACCTACTTCTTCATCGCTTACTAGGTCTGGACTTCGTTTCTCGTCCTTTGATGCGATTGCTGATCCAACTGTATCAGGACCTGTTGACCCAGCTTCGTCTTTTATTCCAAGCATTCCCTTGCCTTCCGTGTGTTCTTGGATGAATATTGCTGCTGGTGTTGCATTATGCTCGCCTATCCCGGATTCTCCTTACGTAGGAAATTATTTATGTGCTCCAAACCTGATTTCCCCATCCGTGCTATCCCTTCCTCAAATTGTTTGTGATTTCGAGTCCAATCCTTTAGCCAATTCGATTGGTGCCTTATTATCAGATATTGATGGTGTTAATAGGGTAGTTTGGATAGCAATAATTTTGGGGAACATCCCTTAACCAATATACTTGGTTCGGCTACCAATGGTTCATCGTGGTCTGGAAATGTCGTTTATTTGTCTTTAGGTGATGAGTCGAATGTAGATGTTTATCTAGAAAATGATATGTTGCCTGCTGATCCGTCTCCTGGTATGTGCATACCATCTGTTGGTGGAATTGCCCAATCGAATTCTAAAGCTATTCAGTCTAGTAATACTCATTCATCCCATGTTGTAGCTAATCTAGTGGAAGTTTTTTCCGAAATGGTCTTCTCTGTTCAAAGACTTACCCAGGAATGCAGGTTCCTTCTCATCTCAAACATTTGACATGGTTGTTATCGATGGTGTCAATGTTCCGTCGATTGAGGTCATCCAAGAAGGAGTAAATTATTAGTCTAAATATTTGGTTGGATTTTTCCTGGATTCTTCCGCTCCAAATAGGGAGGTTCGTGACCACTGTAAACGTAAATGGAATTTGAATGATAGCCTTCATGTCCAGTTCTTAAACATTATGTTTTATTTCAAATTGTCTAACAAAAATGACAAGTTGAGAGCACTTAAGACCAGTCCACTTATCATAGAGGGGAAACCGTTTATTGTTACACCATGGAGATTACTGTTGACAAAGCAAGGGAGCAGGTGCTTTCTATTCCTGTTTGGGCTACTTTTACACATATTCCATCTGCCCTTTAGCATCTGTTAGGTCTTAAACGGCTTGCCAGTCTCATTTATAACCTCAAATGTTTTGATTCTAATACTAAGCTCGCAAATCTTTACACTATGCAAGAGCTTTGATTGAGATCAAGCCTTCTAAACCTTTTCCGTCGGTGCTATCAGTGAGACTTGCTGATGATCATGATGTGATAGTGAATGTGCAATACAAGTGGAAACCTGAAATTTTCTCATCTTGTAAGTCCTTTGTTCATTATCCTGATGCATGCTCGATCGAGCCCGATTCCCAACCTCCTCCGACCAAGCTTCCGCTTCCTCGTCCAGTTTTGAAGTGGGTTCCTAAGGTAATCATTCCGTCCCCACCTTCCTTTGTTCCTTCCCTTGTTCCTCCTGCTGAAACTCTTGCTAAGGCATATGCGTCCCCAGATAGTATATCTACTGCATCGGCATCTCCTGATTTGGATACCATTTCGTAGTTCCCAGAAGTGCGTACTTGGGTTCATTATGATTTAGAAATGAGATATGATCCGGTTCGGAATAGCTATTACTTGTATGTGGGCAAAGATGGGGAATCGAGGAGGTTATTTTATCGTTTGGATGGTGAAGGCCTGACACTTCATACTCGAGGTGATTTTGGTCTACGCAATTGGCTATTATTTTTGGACTCATCTTGGGATCGGAAGTATCTTTACTCTACCATGTCACGATCATTCGTGCCATCTCTTGCTACGCTGTTTTGCCAAGTTCTTCATGGTCTTGGTCCATCGACTGACGATGTGGTCAGTCCTATCTTTGACGGATAGTTGTCCTTGCTTAGTAGCTTAGACTTGTCTGTCTAGTTCCTATTTTCCTTTTATCGTCTTAGCTGATCTGAAGCCTGTTCCGATCACCTGTTCTTTTAAACGTCTTAAGTAATAAATGTGGACGGCACACGTTAAATGCCGGCTGGATTTGCCAAAAAAAATGAAGTATGCATTCAAAGTTAAGTTTTAAAATTAAAATCGGGCATCTAAGTTATAAGTTCCCTTAAATGTGAATTATTTTCCAAAACAAAAGGATATTAGTAATAAAAGATTGGTTTGATAAATAGGATTTTTCCCTTAGAAAAGTTATAGGATAATTTAACGTAGGTTTAAATTGAGTTAAATTAAATAGGAATTTTTGATAAACATTGTTTCATTAAAACCATATAATTGTTCAAAACATCTAAGTAGTATGAACTACTTGTTGATTGGGTGAACCCATAAATAATTTTCATTTTAACACTCTAAGTTAAAGAGGTTAATAGATTGACTTGGTTTTAAGAAATCATAAGTTGATTTGATCTTTATCTGGTTCTTTGAAAAAGTTAAAACAAAAGTTTACATGTACTCTCATGATATAAAAGAATATTATATAAGTAAATAAAGGGAATAAGTTATGACTTAATGTTTTATAAAGAAATAACTTTATATGGTATTTTAAAACTTGGGTGAGAAATTATGAGATAAATCATAAATAATTTTAGCATTGAATAAAATACTAAGTGAAAATATAAGTGAATAGAAATAAATATAATTAAGAAATTAATAAAATACAGAGTATGACTTTCCTTTTTGTCCGA
This sequence comes from Allium cepa, assembly GCA_030765085.1. Taxonomy (NCBI): domain Eukaryota; kingdom Viridiplantae; phylum Streptophyta; class Magnoliopsida; order Asparagales; family Amaryllidaceae; genus Allium; species Allium cepa. Next base: position 436,201,308 of record CM060944.1, read on the forward strand.
GTTAGTTTAGATAATCTTCTGAGCAATAACTAAAGGCTAATGAGCAAAATGGTACTCTTAGATAGTCCCTAAAGTGAAGAATCTGGTTAACAAGAGATTAAAGAGGGGCCAATCTTCTTCTTCTCAAACCCATCTTGTCATCGATGCTCATATTCAAGAATGGCTTCAAAATAGTCCAATCGCTAACAAAAGTTTCAAGGAACTAAGGCAAAAGAGACTTCATTCTGGACCGTTCTACCAACAATACAAATTTAGAAAATAAGGCCTATAAGAACTCACCATTGCCTTCGGCTGTCGGGAGTTAATTAATTTCGATGAAAATGTGGTTAAAATTGATCAACTGGCCATATTTCTTTTTTATTCAAACTTATGTACTAATGCTATTTTGACATCTAAAAATGAAGATGGTTGGTTAAGGAATAGTCTATACGGTCGTGTTTTGAAAGTTAGCATAAGCACAATTAGTCGTATACTCGATTGTTCCTCTACTGGACTTAATTTAGAGAAAACTCTTGACTATATAAATCTGCCATGTGATGAAGTTACACACCAAATTTAGGAAGATAGAATGTCGCAATGGAAATCTGTTTATCTATAACCAAAAGCTAGATTATTAAATCGTATGATAATTAATACGATAATTCTCCCGTTAGGAATTCATGAGCAAATATACGAAAATGACCACAAATACTTATATGCTATATTTGACGAATTCAAGTAAATTGGGCTAATTTTATTCATGATCAAATTAAAAGTTTTTGGTGTCACCATCGACGCACAATTATATATGCTCCATACATCATGTATCATTTAGAAGGTCTCAAAGTACCTTCTTATATTTCTCATTTCGAAGACATTCCCGCAAAGGAAAGTGGGATAAGGTTCTTATCTTTAATGCATCTTCCTGAAAGACCACCTCTAATCATATCTCTTGCTCAATGGAGTACTCAGCAGAAATTACAAATGCATCTTGTTCCTCAATAGCAGGCTCAGTCATCTCCTCCTCCATAACAGGCTCAGTCTTCTCATCCTCCACAATAATCTGGTTCTTCTCACCATAGTACCAAATATCATTCTAATTCAGAGATTTATGATGCTCGCACTAAACCGACTCAAAATGAATCCATCCGAGATTTAACACTTCGAAATCAAAAATTGATCACATTCAATCAGAGAGCTTTAGAGAAAAATAAAAAAATCGTTGGACAATAAAATGGTTGGCTTGGAACAATCTTTTTCTACATGAATGACTAAAATGGAGAAAACTTGGGAAAAGACTGTTTCCACTTTGGGCAAAGTTATGAGAGAAGTTCATGGCAGATCATCTTTTAGATCATCCTCATCTCCTTCTCCAACACCACCTTATTTAGCATAGACTCATGTTTACCGTCCTTATAGATCATCTTCTTATGGAGGAAGTTCCCAATAAGATCAAGGAAAGACTATTATGTAGGAAGAACTAGAAGAAGAACAAGAAGATGGCGATGATAAGCCTTGTCCTGATCCTTCTGTTCCGCAACAAATGAATCTTTCGACATTTCAAGGATTGTCCATTCGTGAAAATAAAGAATATAAGAAATGGCTGGAAAACTATCATTCTACTTCGTCCGCCTACCATGATTATTCTGATAATTATGCGATTTCTATAATTACAATTATCATGACTATCAATGACTGTTCCTTGCAATTTTAGGATTGTTTATTTTCTATTCTTTGTTCATTCGTACTAGTATCGATGTTGTTATTTTCCTAACCATTTCATCATGATTTTTATGGTTTTATTTCTTAATTCATTCCCGATATTATTATTTTTTGATAATGCTAAAGGGGTAGATAAATATGCTTAACATAGGGGGAGATAACATTCAGGGGGAGTTATCTTTTCGTTACTTATTACAAACTATTGTATAGTTGTCATCATCAAAAAGGGGGAGAATTTTAGAACCGCTATTTTATGATTTCAATGACAACAACTGTACAACCACATATATAGGATATATCTTATCATATTACATGTATATATATTATAATAAGAAGATCATGTTGCGCAACAAAATCATGGCTCACAAACAACTAAAGAAAGATGGATCATACAAATAAGAAGTAAGGTCATATTATTGTATTATATTCACAGATATATGTTGTACAATCTCCTTGAGTGATCATAACACACAAAATTTCATATCGACAAATCTTAAATAAACTACCATGGTTTACACTTCACAAAGTGACAGACTTCTGTCCCTCTGTCACAGATGTCCGTGACATATCTCTATTTGTTATTTTCAGACATCCATAGGTGTCTATGAAATAAAGACAGATGTCCGTAAACTATCCCGGCCTGTGAACGGAAAATTGCAACTTTCATTTTTGAACAGTCGTTTCTCTTTATTTTGAACATAGCTCTTCCTCCCAGTTGCAATCGATAATCAAAGGGCAATCTTTCAAGAAGTTATAACTTATCAAATACAACTCTTTGATTCTATAAATACTTCATTCGATTGAGATTTTAATTTTACTTGATTTATTATTCTCTAACTTTTATATTCATATTCTCTTGTGCTATCATTGACTTGATATTCTCAATTACTTTCAACCAAAAAATATATTTTTTGATTAAATTATTTTCCTATAAATCCGAGCAACTCACACTCTCTATGATTCAAAAGAGATTATAGAAAGAATTATACTAGCAGTCAATATCTATGTTGTATTAAACAAAGGATAAAATTTAATGGCGGCTTCTGGTGGTTCAAAATTTCAAGGCGATCTCAACTCTCTCTCTCGTCCTCCGGATAAGGAATTCCACGCAGAAATCAGATCTCACTTAGATGAGGTAGCTAGGGTTCCAGTTTCTATCCCTAATCGCACATCGGAAGTAACTTTCCATAATAATGAGGATGGTGGATCTGGGATAAATGGTCGGGAATCTTCATCGTATAGATCTGAAAAAGTCGTCAATCGTGTTCACTTAGAAAGGAAGGGGAATAACTTTCGTATGGCAATAGCAGGTTCAGAAACCTTGAAGAATTCGGAGGCCAATAATCAGTGGTCAATAAATCGGAATACCAGTAAAGGAGGCGCTCAGAAGAACAACAATAACATAGGCATATCTGAGATGCGAAATAATTCGAATACAACCTCTAATCCAACAAATTTTCGAAAAAATATTGGTGAGTGAACGATTGATTGGAATAGGATAAAAACTGGTTTGGCTGAAGGTCGCAATACAGAATGGAGGAATGCTGCAGATGGTGGATTTGGTAGATCTGAAGAATTAGTTGATTTAAAATTCATACAACCACTAATTGTAAATCAGAAAAAACAGGCATTAATTGATTCAGAAATGAATAAGAGAGCTGCAGATAAGTGGAAAAATTCAATAATTTTCTATGTTTATGGATCTAGACCCTACCACACTCATTTGAAAGCGTATATTGAACGTAGTTGGAAACCAAAAAAACAATTTAATCTGTTGGCTCGAGATAATGGTTTTTTTATTATCAGATTTGTAGATGCATCGGACTGTGAAAATGTGTTAAAGGGAGGTCCATATTTGTTTGATAATCGTATTATAATTCTCAAGAAGTGGCAGGCAGGTATGAGATTTAGCAGAGATTTATTATCTACCATGCCAATTTGGGTGAAATTGCTTAACCTTGAACTGGATTTATGGGATAAGGAAGCGATCAGTGCTATAGCTAGTGTACTGGGTAAACCAATGAAGATGGACAAAATCACGCGGATGAATCTAGAATAGCATATGCTAAAGTGTTAATTGAAATATCTGCAGAAGATGGGTTTCCAAATAATGTTGATGTATTAATGCATAATGGCGAAGAACTCCAAGTTTCAGTTAGCTACGACTACAAACCAATATTCTGCAAGGATTGTAAAATTTTTGGACATTCCACTGATCTATGTAAAATCAAACACAACAGTAAATGGATTCCAAAAATTAATGCTACTTGTAACGAACGAGAGGAAACAACAAAAGAAAATGCATTCAATAGTAATGAGGCCCAAACGAATATTGATAATGAATTACACAATACAAGAATAGACATTGAAGCCGACTGTCCACAGCTAAAAAATGGAAACAACAGAGATGGTGCTACTAATCTATTACAACATTCCATAGAAAATAATTTACAGATGAAAGAAAATTCAAATGATCCCTGCATTACAATGTGTGTCCCACCAGAAATTGAAGCAGGCTCTTCTCAACTAAACAATGGAAATGACAGTGTTGAGGTTATTAATATATTACAACATGCCACAAATAATTATTTACAGATGATAGGAAATTCAAATGCTTCCAGCAATAATTTTACAAATACTCATAGTATTCCACCAGTTATGGATTGTAACTCTCAAATCCAAGCAGAGAAAACTGCTGAAAAGGCCAAATTTGTAGCGATGGAACAGCCTTCTATAATAGATAATACTCTACTAATAATTGAAGAAGTTCATAACATAGGAGAAAGTACTGCGTCTACTTCTGGAACTGCTACATATATGCCACATAGTATCAAATTGAATGAACTTAAAATCAAAGGGAACCATGAGCAGGTTCAAGAGGAAACACCTGGATATTTTCTTAATTCAGGGGAAGGACTTGTCGAAGATTTGAATGACTCTGACGAGGAATTAATAAACCATGTTGCAGTGGATGATAACCCCATCTTGAAGCAAGATCCTATTATGAATGTTGAGCATTTTATTGAGGTAAATGAGGAATTTATAAAGGAAATTGATGATTTAAATAAAAAAAGAACAAAAAAAGAATGAAGATGCCAATACTACTAATGCTGCTCCTCCTAAAAGACAAACCAGGAGCCTTTCAAAAGTCAAATGACCATAATAGCCTGGAACGTTAGAGGTTTAAATGCCGCTGAAAAACAAACGGCTGTATTTAAATTTCTAACAACACATAAACCAACTATGGTTGGTTTACTAGAGAATAAACTCAATAACGAAGCCAAACAAAAACTTATGAACAAGTTAAATAATAGCCGGTCTTCACTGGATAATAATATTTGTTTGTGCAAAGGAAGAATTCTAGTTATTTGGAATAACTCTACCTGGAAGGTTGAGCTTACCCATATGTCCTATCAACACATGTCTTTAAATATTGTAAATTCTGGAGGGCTACAAATGAAAATCTCTTTTATTTATGCCAGTAACTTTCTAAAAGACAGAGAACTTTTATGGAATGCTCTAGCCAAAGAATCCAACTATATTGATTTGCCTTGGTGCTTGATTGGTGACTTCAATAACATTCTCTCTACCACAGATAAAAAAGGTGGTAATTCTGTTCCTTTAGTCAGATAGAAAGCTTTAAAAATTGTATGTTTAATTCAGGATTGGTTGAACTCCATATACCAGGCTTCAATTACACTTGGAGGAAAAAGGGAGTGGCTACAAAAATTGACAAAATTCTATGCAATGATCTCTTACTGGAAAAATTCCCCAATTTAATATGCTTTGGAATCTCCAATCCCATAAGTGACCATATTCCAATCTGTCTTAAACTCGTAAATATTTCTACATCTACTGTAGGAAAACCATTCAGATATGTGAATACATGGAATTTATTAGAAGGCTATGGGGATTGTGTCTCTAATGCTTTTAATTTAAATTTTGAAGGCTCACTTCTACATATTTTCAGACAGAAATTAAAAGTGTGCAAGTTCTATCTTAAGGAATGGAGTTACAGAAGGTGCTTAGATGGTAAAATTATGAAAGAATTGGAACAGGAGTACACTACAGCGCTTGAAAATGTGGACAATAATCCAGAAGATACTATGGCTTTTGACAATTTAATGGCAGCCTACAAAAAATGGAAAGAACAAAATAAAATTGAATTTCTCAATGCATCTCAAAAAGCCAAGGTGGATTGGCTCACAGAAGGTGATGCATGCACAAAATTTTTTCATTCTAAAATGACTATGAGAAGACATAGTTCCAATCTTAATGCCATCATATCCACTGAAGGAAAACTAGTACATGATCCTGTCACTATTGAAAATGAAGTTATCTTATATTTTAATCAGATTTTTAATGGTGAAGTATTGAATAAGAATTTTCCTGATATCAATTGCACCTGTCGTATCAATGATGGAGGGAGAGAGTTCCTTACCCGCAGTGTTAGCTTTGATGAAGTCCGCAAAGCCATTTTTTCCATGTTTGATAATAGCAGTCCAGGTCCGGATGGTTTCTCTGCAAAATTTTATAAAATCCATTGGAATGAGTTAAAATGCAGCCTGACGAGCATGATTAATCAGATTTTCTCTACTGGCAAACTAGACAAAGGTGTGAATCATACTTTTATTACACTTGTGCCTAAAATTAATAATCCCAATTCTCTTGCTGACTATAGGCCTATAGCGTGCTGTAATGTTATTTATAAGATTATTGCTAAAGTTATATGCAATAGAATCAAGCCTTTTCTTTGTTATCTTATATCGGAGTCACAATCTGCGTTTATTCCTGGAAGAGTAATATATGAAAATATTTTGCTTTCTCATGAACAAGTAAGATTTTTCAATCGGAAAGGTGCTGGTAAGATGTGTCTAAAGTTAGACTTACATAAAGCTTATGATATGGTCAATAGAGAATTAATATGCCATATGCTCAAAAAAATGGGATTTCCTGGTAAATTGATCAAATTAATTCACAATTGCATATCTTCTCCTACGTTCTCTATAATGATAAATGGCTTCCTAAAGGATTTATTTCCAGCAATAGAGGTATTAGACAAGGTGATCCTCTATCTCCGTATTTATTTTGTGTAGCTATGGAATTTTTCTCTATTTTGATGCTGAAGGCTTACAAAGTCAAGGACATTATTCCTGTGTTCAACTTTGAACCGGCCATTACTCACCTTCTTTATGCAGATGACTTGATGATTTTTGTTAGGGCCTCTATAAAAGGTGCCAAGGTGATTAGCAAATGTCTGAAGATAATCAAAACATTTGTGGGATTAAATGTCAACAATAGCAAATCTAGACTGTATTTTAGCAAAGGCACAACAAACAAACAAGAAATTATGCAAATTCTTAACATGAGAGAAAATAAACTTCCTGTTAAATATCTAGGCGTGCCTCTATCCCATAACTATCTACATTTCTCTGACTGTGGGACTCTTTTTGATAATATTAACAAAAGGTTGAACGGTTGGGACTGTAAGCCATTATCCATGGCCGGAAGAATTGAATTAATACATTTTGTAATTACTCCTATAGTTTTGTACTGGATGATGGTTTATCAGCTTCCTATGGCTACTATTGACAAATTAAATAGATTATGTGCTAATTTTATATGGAATGGAAAAGTTCACAAAATTGCTTGGAATACATTATGCCGTCCTAAATCTGAAGGAGGTGTTGGCTTGAGAAATTTTGCGGATATTAGGAAGGCATCTAGTCTAAAACTCCTCTGGCATTTTATTAATTCTAATAATATGTGGTCACGATGGATGAGCAAAAGGTACTGTGAAAACAAGAAGTTTTGGTCTATGGAGATTGATAACAATGCCTCATGTACATGGAAATCTATTCTAAAACATAGGCAGTTAGCCCGTAATAATATATCCAGAGTCATTGTTAATGGGAGAAACACGCTTATATGGCATGATCCATGGATCAATAGTGAAAGTATGGTTACTATGCTTGGATGGGACAGTTTACATCTCTATGGACATATTAATGACAAAGTTTCATCAATCATCCAAGATGGCATTTTTAATTTGAATCTAATTCCCTTCACTAAACAGCTCAGTAATCAAATATCAAAAGTTCAAATAGAATCCACAGCTAAGTCTGATTACTGGAAATGGACGAGAGATTTAAAAGGGTTTAGTTTCAATTCTGCGTGGAATACAGCTAGAGATCATTATCCTAATGTACAATGGGGCAAGATTATATGGCACAAAAGCAATAATCCTAGAATGTCATTAACTGCCTATAAAGCAACTAATAATCGCTTGCCTACTAGAGATAAACTTATTGACTAGGGATACAACTGCGATCCAAATTGCCTACTTTGTAATCAACCTACAGAAAATCACTCACACCTTTTCTTCGCATGTCCATACTCTTCATTTTTATGGAGTACATGCTGCAAAAGCTTGGGCTTACCTCAGCCATGCTCGTTTACTGTGGAAGAAGGAATTCAACTCCTATCAACTCATTTTGTTGCAGCGGATCTGGCTACTGATTTGGCTTTTGCTAGTTTTTCTACCATCATTTACCACATAAAGAACGAAACAGAAGACTTCATCAAAATCGAAAGTACACGAATTGGGAACGTTGGAAATACATTGAAGTAGATCTGAAGCTTTTGATTAAAAAAGGGAAGAAGACGAAGGCTAACACTGATAGAAGTATACGTATTTTAGATCGGTGGGGTATCAATGTGGTGGGGGATTGACTGATCAATTTTGTCTTCATTTATGGTGAAGAAGAAGAGCATCTGAGTTCCATTTTGGTGGGGGCTTGTGTTTGTTTTTTTTGTTTTCAATTGTGATGATTCCTGTAATGTGTTTTTGGTCTTCATAGCCAAAATTTTGGCTGCAGTGTTCTTCGGTTTTTTGTACATACATTAAACATTTTATATGCTTTGTTAATGCGATGTTAATAAAGCGCCGCACTCTTTTTCCCTATCCTATACTCACGTCGGGTACAGGTTCAGGTTTTTAACGAGGCGGTTAATTTTTTTTCAAAAAAAACAAAGGATTGTCTAAGGAAACATTTGTATTAGCCTATTCTCTGGGCAAAGTAAGGCTTGTTGTTTCGTGAAATACTGAAGGGGAGCTTCGGGACTAGACGTAGAGTACTTTTGTATTAGCCTATTCCTTTGGGCGAAGTGAGGGTTATTGTTTCATGAAATACCAAGGGGAGCTTTGAGACTGGACATAGGATGAGAGATTTGAACCAGTATTAAAACTTTGGTGTGCTCTTTTTTTATACTTTGTTATATTGCTATATTTTGCTCATATATTGGTATATATCATATACTAATACACAAGTGATCCACTAAACTATCAGTATATACATATTTATACAAACAAAATAATTATAACAAATAAAAGGAGAAAGTAACAATTTTTAATAGATGTCGAAATTTAAGATTTCTTCGAAGGATCATTAACCCATCCATTGTTAAGGCCAAGACGTGATCAATTGATACCGATTCCATTTTTCAATAATCATTATCAATACCCATGTCTTTATCTTCTTTTCCCCCATATTTAATATTTTCAGAAACATATGCATTATTTCCTTTAAGAACATAAGCGATAAAGTAGTAAAGAGAATCATATTATTTTTCTTGTTCATATACCATTTATTTTTGATTCATTTCCAACTTGAAGGTTTGCAACGTGTTTTCTAGATTTTCACTCATCTTTTCATTGGAAAATTCCTATCCTTTATTCATTTTTAGAGTATTTTACTAAGAAATGAAAGTGGTCATTTAGAGAAAAAGATGATTTTTTTTTGGTTTAAAAACTAGTTTATAACTATTTCATCCATAGTTTGAATAATTAATTTTAGTTTGAATTTTAAAAATAGATTTTACCATTGTATGTTGACATTGTTCCTACATATGGTCATTTGTAACTAATATATGTATGTCGACAAATATGACATTTTCAGCATATTCAAATTTTCTTATGTTCTTGTTTTTGCATTTATAATTATTTATTAATATTCTACTTTTATTTTTATATGTTTATAGAGAAAAAATATGCATAATTTTCATGTATTCTGTAATTCAAATGATTGCATTAATTAGAAACAAAGTGCACGAGCAAAGAAACACACAAATTAGAAGAATATAAGATACAACGTTTTGAAAGAGGTAGATGAAAATGGAGAGTGGCCATATGGTTTACTTGTGACTTTTCAAAGAAGTGAGTCATATTCCTTGAAAATTTTCAAACATTCTTATTAAAGGATCTGTTGAGTTACTTTTGATTTTGATTTTTGAGAAGCATTTCTTGGTTTCTTTGTAAGTCTAAGTTGCTTGTCTTACTCTTCTCTCAATGCTTTTAAAAGAAGCGTCCTCCTTTTTTTCCTCCTCTTCTTTCTCCTTCTTTTTATTCCCGATGTCATGTTCTTCCTCTTTTTCGATTATTTCGTCCATAACATCTTCTATAGCCAATCTATGTTCTTTTTTGGCATAAGTTTCATGTGGTACAAACTCATATGGAATATGCATAAGTGAAAGGTTCCTTTTGTCGAAGAGTTTTTCTTTAGAAGTGGGTTCTCTTCCTAGATCAACTCTAATATAAGTAAACATTTTTGTTAAATACACTCCATGATAAATTCATGCCTTGAAACTCTATGAGTCCAAAATGGAAAGAATGATTTATGCTAATTTTTATGTCATTTTAAGCAAAAATTGAAAACAAAACTTTACAAACTTTTGAGGTTATTGGAACTAGACCAGTCGGAAGTGGGTGGAATAGGTAGATTTCAAAAAAATTCCCATTTGGATCTATTGGACGTATGAAGTTTAAATAGATTTTAGATCCAATCTAAAAACAGTTTTAAATAAAATTCTTTCTTTCATTTAATTAGTTTGAAATATTTCAAATTTGATATAAATTTAAATGTATGAGTGCATCAAATGCACCCATGTATGTAACAGTTACTCAAAGTTAATCTGAGAAGGAAACATTTAGTTTCCATCTTTAATAACTATGCAATAAATTAAGGTAAAGAAATAGTTTAATTGAAGAGAGAAATCTTTCATTTTTCACTCTCTCTCATTAGACTGATGATTCATTAAATGTCATTGTTGATCAATTTAAAAATAGCATGAAATGTGAGTAAATCCAAATATGCTAATATATTATGTAAGCTCAACGTATAAGAAGTGTGCACAGTTTATGTTTCTTTATATGTGCATTTGCTATCCATAATTTTATTTAAAATACGTACACACACACACATACACACATATATAATAGAACTTATATATGTATACATACGTGTATATAAATATGTTAAAATTAAGTTTCATTATTTTATATAAAATTGGAATTAAAAACAACAATTTTTTTAATATAGTTTCAAAATTAGGAAGGATTTAAGACTAATACTACGATTTTACACAAAGCTCCATTTTATAAATCTTAAGTTAAATTGATACATACACACACCCATACCAAGTGTGCTAGTATTGGCACCTAGTTTTTTTCTTCTAGCCACCAAAATTAAAGGTCACTTCAAATAATTCCGTTTCCCTCTACTTAACACCAATTACAATATTTTCACATGAACATTCACCTAAAATTCAAAATGCTTATTTCTCTCTTTCTTCCAGAAGGAATGCCTCTACTGAAAGGAAAAATGAAGAAGTCAAGTTGTTTGTCAGTAAGTCAGAAGCTTACTGATTCTCAATAACCTATGCAGTCATCAAGTAAGCATTTCTTCTTCAGTTTTTTTTGTGAAACCCTAAATTTTCAAATCATGCTTGAATTGATCGCGGTCGATTGATTTGTTGAAGAATCTAAAAACTCTAAACAATGTATCTATGATTGAATTGTCGAAGAGAAATATACTTTAACACATGAAAATGAAACGAACATCCTTGTTATAACCACAATTGGAATTATCCGTTAAATTCTTACCTTTCATCATCTATTAGACAAAAGGTGTTTTATTTTTCAGTTTGCGGTTTGGAATTTTTGAGAAATGTGTAAGATTTGTTGAAAAGAGACGAGAGGTACGGCTGTGTAAGGCTGAGTGAAAGAATGGAATATGATGGCTAGAAGTACATACGAAATATCGATACTGGTAATTTTCGATAATAAAAAATAGTTGATTTAATAAAGTTTTTGTAATTTAATATTGGAAGAAATAAAAATTTGTGCGTTAATAGTAAGAATTTAATTGGAATAAAATGAAATAGCATTAATTTAAGGTAATCGATAATTGTTTTAAATGAAATCCCAATTAATTGAAATGATTAAAAAGTTATAATTGGATATAGATTGTAAATTAATTGCAATAATGTGTGTGTTAATTTATAATTTGATTTAATGAGTAAATGATAATTTAAATATCGACTAACTAATGAAATAATGTGTAATAAATTGTAATTGAATAAAATGAGTGCTGTAGTAGAAATTATAACACTTGTTGTGGATATTAAATTTGTGGATGTGAGTAAAAGTAAATGGTGACAACTATTATATGTTACCTATTTATTTAGCCTGTTAAATTTAATTTGGAATCAAGTTTAATTAATTCACTTAATTAGTGCAACTAATGTGGATTTAATTGATAATTGTAGACTATTTATTCAATAAGATGTAACCCAATGTAAATTTAGTCATAATATGATAATTGATTGAATAAAAAGAATTGAAATCAAGTTTGATTAATTTATTGGAATTTAAATTATAATAATTGGATTTATTACAATTAAATGAAATTGAATACCACGTTAATGAAAACACAGATGATAATTGTAGAATATCAGTGTAATATTAATGTAATAAAATATAAACCAATGTTAGCTATGTCTATAGAATAATAATTGATTGAATGAAAGATTGAAATCAAGTTAAATCAAATTAATTGGAATTAAATTATAATTAGTTGGATTTAACTACAGTTTAAATTGAACACTGTAATTAGTGAAATAATTAACATTGAATTGGTATATAAGTTTTAAAAGTATAAACGTCTAAGTAATCAAAAATGATAAAATTTGTTAGTTATTAATGTGGAATTAACAAGTGATTTAATTAATTTAATATTAATTTATTTAATTAACATGAAAATAGCCATTTTGGCCACCGTCTCGGGACCAAACCAGTTTCATCGGATCCATAACGGTGAATTATTGTAAGGTTTCAAGTTTCATAGCGATCAGACTTGTCGTTGATCGTATGGACTCGAAACGCGTAGAAATCAATTTAATTAAAATCAATTGAAATCAATTTGAAATAAGCTGATTTAAGCTAACTTCTTCATACGATGGACTTAGGACCTGAAACATGTTCCATTGAGTTTAGAAATATTGAAAACATCTATTTAGATATATGGGATGACCCACTTTCATTTCGGAAGCGAAACGGGCTTTTCGGGTCGTTTTTGTCGTTTCAAATTAATTCGGGTATTATTCATTTCTTATCGGGTTTTGTTAGTATATACTGTTCTGTTTTAATCCTAGCAGCCTTTTTATTTCTCATTCCTATACATACATCAACTTCTATCTGTTCTTTTCTTTAATGGAAGAAAACAATCTCTGAATGAAAACCCAAAATCCAATTTCAAAATCAAACTTCTCCAAACCATATCATATTTTATATTAATTCGAAGCTCTCAACGTAATTCACTGATGTGATTCTTTTTTCAATCAGATTCACTGTTTGTCCAGAATTGGATGATTAATTCTCGACCATTCATAGGTGGTCGTTGGATTAGATGGTGGATCTACATCCTGGAAGCGATCGAGGGGTTGCGTTGTGTAGAGGAGGACCAGGGCTTTGCATTGGTCACGTTTGCTTGCTTCACCGTGGCCATGATTTCGCCAGAAAATTCATGGAGTGGACGGCGGCTAGGCTTTTGGCGTGGTGTCATTTGGCTAGGTCGTGATGGCGCGTGAGGCTGGGAGGTGCAGCAAGCCAGGGGGAGCGTGGTGATAGCGTCTGATCAGGCAGCAAAGGTGTAACGACCCAGAATTTTTAATAATTTAAATTTGAATATTTAATTAATTTTAAATATTAATAATTGAATTTATAAGTCAAATAAATTTTTATTTGAATTTTTGGATTTAATTGAATAATTAAATCGATAATTTAATATGTGAAATTATGGAAATAATTGAAAATAGAGTTAAATATGATTGAAAATGATTTGTAAAATTTTATTTTATCATATGGGAGTTAGAACGATATTTTAGAACTTTTAAAATCGAATTAAAAGTTAATCTGTGAAAATTGAATATTTTAATATTTAATAATCGACTGTAAAATAGTCAATTTTTGAACAGTCTCAGAATTGAACGAAACCAGTTTCATTGGATCCGTAATAGTTAGTTATTACCGGATTTCAATTTTCGTGTCAATCGGAGTTATCGTTTGAGCGTGGCAGCTCGAAACGCATCGAATCGTTTTTAATTTAAATTTGGCGAGTCAAAATAGCCATTTTTCAAAAAGTCTCGGAATTCGACGAAACCAGTTTCATCGGATCCGTAATATGATATTATTGTAAGGTTTCAAATTTCAAGTCAATTGGATTTACGGTTTGTCCTGTACAAATTAAAACGCCTAGAAATCGACTTAAATCGGTTTAATTCAAATTGAACGTTTTCAGCCATAACTCGCACATACTTCCGAATTAGCTTCCGAAACTTGTTCCATTGTGTCCGGAACGCGGGATAAACCCTGGGTACGCTGGTTACGGCGTCTAAATCGGAGTTCGGAATTCCCGGGATGAATAGTGTTTACGCTAGCTTTTTCTATAAATACAACATCATCTTCATAAATTAAAAAAATATACAAAACCTAAACTAATAAACCCTAGCCGGCCCTAATATTCAATGGCCAGAAATCATCATCTTTCAACCCTCAATCTCTCTCAATCTACAATGAATTAGCTAATGTGTTCAACATGAAAGTTGTTGAGAATCTCGAGGGCTTCACATCCATACGGATTTGATGGGGTTTGGAGTTGCGTAGGAGGGGCAAGGATGGACCGTTCGTGGGCTGTTATAGGCCGTGCGCGCGCGTCATATGCAGGCCGAGTTGGCCATGGTGGCAGGTGGAAGTAGCTCGCGTCGTGTGCTTCGCGTTGGCGTTGGTGTGATCGGGGTTCGTCGAGTATCGGGGGAGAATAATTCAACCCTAGTTCTATAATTGGGTTCGGCCTCAAAAAGCTTTTACTGGAGATGATAACGTGAAGGGGGAAGATGAAGGAGAGGCCTTGGATGCAGATCTAGTGGCTAGGATTTGATGTGGTATGAAGATAGTTGAATAAATGTTGTAAAAGTTTAGATATAACGTGTACAAACTTGTAAATTACATAACTTTTTCATACGAGGTCGAAACTGCGCGAAATCAGTTGCGTTGGAATCGTATGGACGAGCACTACGCGATGGAGTTGGTTTGGAGTCGTTTGGAGTTAGTGAGAATTTCGGGTAAAATTAAACGCGCGTTTAATTTTATTCGAAATAAAAGCTAAAACGGAATTTAAAACCAAGGTGAGAATTTCTCACTCAATCGAATAGATTTCAATTTTATTTTAAATAGTTAGATTTAAAATATTTGAATGCATGTTTGAATGATGACTGTAAATTATTGATTGTTAAAATAGACATTATGTGCCGTTAGTAAGCGGATGTTATTTATAAAAACATATACCGCGAATATTTCATAAACAGTGAAATTGGTATTATATATAATATCAATATATATATATTGGCATATGTATATATTGCAGTTGATTGATTTCCCGCATTTTTTGTTTAGCGGATGAGACCCTATTACGCCGTTATTAAGCGGATAATATTTATTAAGAACATGTACCGCGATAATTTCGTACTGGAGCGAAATTGGTATTGTGCTAATGTTTTTGGATGCAGGAAACAGGTTGGAGGGATCCAACTGGATTCCTCAACAGTATTTATTTAATTTCAGATATTTTGATATTTGATGGATTATCATATCGATATATGATATCGTTGTTAGTCGTGATTGACTATTTGGTGTGTAGCATCATTGGACCCAGATTTTGGGATTTTAAAATGATCTTTAAAATGATTTTTGAAAATATACTTTATTTCTGGAATTGATCCATTATAAATAAATAAACGTTATAATTTTTAAAGTTATAAAAATTATGGTTTTTGTGAAATATAGTTAAAAAGCTGATTTTTAGAAATACGATTAAAAGTCGATTTTTGAGAAATATGAACTAATGATTTTATAAAATAATTTAGATTGGATTTTTGAATATATGATAAAAGTTTAAATATAGGATTTATAAAATTTGATTATTTTATAAATCGAAATGATGAAATTATAAAGGAATTTAAAGACGTTTTAGAATAATAATATAAACTGATTTATATTTAGAGATTTATAAATAGATATTTATAAATCGAAATATTGACCTTATAAAACGAGTCTTTATAAATGTTTAAATGAAGTGAAAATGAATTTCATAAATGAATGAAATTTGTAGAATTATAAACTGGGAGGTTATAAATGAAATTTATAAATAGTAGATTTATAAATTTGGTGAAATTATGTGAATAATGGTTTTGGTTAAATAAATGAATCTTATAAGTTATAAGATTTATAATTATGAAGTTTAAAGAACGATTTTATAAAATAATCGTTTTATAAGTATTTAACTTATAATATAAACATTTAGTTTATAATTGAGTTATAAACTGAAATATGTTAATAAAGGAATTTATAAAAAAAGAAGTTTTTATAAATAAATAGAAATGGAATTTATAAACGTTGTTTTATAAATCCGCAAACGACTTATTTTGATAAGTTAATTGTTATAACTTATAAATGGAGTTATATTCACGTTTTAGACAGTGAATAATCCTTTAAGTTAAAGTGAATAGAAATAATAGAATTTGTGAACATAGTATATTCACGTTTTTGAATAGTGAATAACACGTTAAAGAAATTGTTTAGAATGTGAATGTTTTAAATAGAATTAAAACGATCCAACGATGTTTTAAAAGGTATTGAGATTCGAAACCATAGATTTCAACATTTATTGTTGAAATAGATGTTTCGAGAAATAAAAGGAAATAGTGGACTATAACACTGTTGTTATAGTAAATGATTTCCGAAAGGAAATGTTTTGAATAGTATTGGGATGTATATATATCTATTTTAATTCCGAATCCCTATACTAGTGATTTTGGGTTGTCGTAACGATGTTTTACGCAACATTCGTTTTGGCCCAAATAAAAATGTTAAGTGAATGATTTCCTTAAAGAAAGAAATATATACTTAATTCGGTTTAAGTATATTGAATATTTTCTAAGTGTTGAAAATAAAAGAAATTTGTGAATTACTTATGAATAAATAAGTATGGAATTGTTTTCCAATATAAAGTGAATAATTAGGATTTATCTTTTTGAAGATAAATTGAAAATGAATATTATAAATCGAATTGAAGTCGTATATTCATTAATACTTTGGAATGTAAATTCACCATAGAATTTATAAATGAAAGGTAGAATTTGTTTAAAAATAAATATTGATTTGTTTTTAAAGTGTTGAAATTATATATCTTGTAAAGATATTTTGGAAATGTAAATAATTTGGAAAATTATTTGGAATCTGGTGATGTATGCATATCCATTGATAGTTCAATAGCCGACTATCAATATTTCCCTTTGAATGGGTATTTGATGTGAATATGATTGAATTTGAATGCACACTTATTTTTGAATAAGCGCTCACTATTCGGGTTAACCGGGAAAGGACCATGGGGTCGTATAACCCATTCCGAATATGTGATACGTCGTTATGAATTGCATTTGAAGATCGGTGTTGAAGACCGAGTATTTGTGAAAGCGATAGGATGACCTATCGATTGTCTCTGCACTGGGTAGCTCCTGGTATTGAGATCTCTTAAGTGATGGGAAATTCGATCGGGATTGTGAATACCCGTATTGCAAGGGCTTCGTAAGAAGTGCCTTCGGTTTTGTTCGATCCCGGAACAGACTTGTATGGATTGTATGTCTGACATTACAATTTGAGATATAAAGCCGATTTCTTTCAAATATATTTCTGTTGGTGGCGGAGAATTTATTCTTTGCTTAACACCCTTCTTTGAGACGCATGTGCTCAAAGGTTATATAGTTGAAGTTATCAGCGATATATTCCCAGTTTGGTAATGTGACATGCTGAGTGATGCTGAAATGATCATTGTGTTGATTATTTGTGATAGGATCGTTTATTTGATCGTCTATCTTAGTGATCATTGTGTTGATCATTTGTTGACCCAAAGCATGGCTTTTGTATAAAGTATGTTTTTGTGGACGTGACTTCGTCGAGCCTCACACCCCGTGAATGGTCAAAACAGGAAAGAAGCAGCAAGGTTATGAGGGGTAGCACCCTTTAGGATGTGTCCATTTCCTTCTGGAAAAGGGTAGTATCATGGTATGGAGCCCAGATACTTACTCATGTTGAAAACACTTTATGATTGTGTGAATTGATTACGAGCGCTCGGTGATAAAGGTCCCAAAGGACCGGGGGATGGCATATTCGGTCAGTTGTTACTCAGTTAGGAGTAACCCGGCCTTGTGTTGGTAGAGATCCGGTTTGGTTCTCGGGGATGTCCATCCAGAGGCATTCTCATGTGGCAATGGGAAGTTCCTTGGCCTGACCATTTGTTGGAAATCCAAAGAAACAATACGATCTTGTACGGTTTTAGTTGTAGAACCTGCTTCCTCAGGAGGTAGCTATAGTAGGCATAATATAATGGTACCTATGCTGGCTAAGATTTATATTCTACTTTCGAAATGAATTTTTCCTACACTATGCACTAATAATAATATCAAATGCTCTTTTTAAATGCGTATCAAGCATGTTTGACTATCATAAGGAGAAATCTTCTCCAAGTCTGCGTTTGCATTGTGTGTGTGGCAGGAGGTCTTATGGTAGTCTCATTTTTAAAAGCATTGCGAATTGATTTAAAAATATTCCTCTATTTTGATTTTAAGATAAATAAACTGTTTTGAGTTCTCACACCAGTCACATGACTGACTCGGAGTTTATTGTTTTCCTTCCTAAACTCTGGGTGCCCACTAATTTCCACACGGGCAGTCAAGAGTTAGGTTTATCAGGATATTCTGGATATTCTGGAGTTGCTGGAGGCAAGATGGATGGCATGGCATATTATTTATATAGTATTTCTTTTTCCGCTGCACTGTTTGTTGTATGTTGTTGTACACTCTGATGATATGATGTAATGAAGTGAAATGTAATGTAATAACTGTAGTTCTTTGTTTAAAGATTATTCATTTATTATTATATGTTGTTCCGCTGCGAATTGTGAGATTCTGTTGTTGTTCTGTTGTTTTTCTTCTGTCCCGTTCTATTTTTAAAAATTCTTCTATCTTCTATTTTTCAAATTCTCTGTTTTCTAAAAAATTGTCTATCTTCTTTTCCCTCTATTTTTCTTTTTCTTTCTTCTTTTTCTCTCTTCTTTCTTTTCTTTTCTTTTTTTAAACCCATAACATCTCGGTTTTTCGGCAACGAAAATCCGTACTGTTACATTTGGTATCGGAGCTGATGGTTAAGCGACAACCATGGTTCTGTAGGGTATTATTCATTAGAGATAGAGTCAGTAGTGCTCTAGAATGAGTTTGAGTGTAATAATAGCTATGAGAGCGTATTTGTTAGTGAATAAAAAAATTTGTTTTATATTGTGATGATTGGTTTATTGAGTGGCATATGAACTTTCGTCAGCACAGCCTCGAAACTGAGCCGAAGGGGTTTCTAAACACTTGAATAGAACAATTCGACACAATATTGATTTTAAATTGGGTAAATGAAATAATTTTTCCTTGATTATATTTTATATATAAAGAAATAATTTTTCAGAATTATTAAAGTGTATATAAGTTGATTGTTAGGTTGTTTGAATAATCTAAATAAAAGAATAATTGTATAAGCAAATGAATTATAAGAATTGAATTATAATTAAAGTGATGGATATGAACTTGAGTTATATAAATAGAATTCAACTTTTGTAATTGAATTGAATTAATGAATTGAATTAATGAATTGAATGTTAATCAATTAAATGTAAATTTAAGTTGATATGAAATAATGAATGAAAGTATTAATTCATTGAAATCAAATGTTATTAGAAGTTGAATAAATTGAATGAGAATGAATATAAGCAAAGGAATTTGGTTATAATTAATATACTTTGGTTGTTATATGATTGTTAGTTGATTGTATATAATTCATTAAGAGTTAATGAAATTGAATTAATGAAATTGGAAGCTATGAAATTGAATTCAAATTTGAAGTAAATAAATTTGAATAGAATTGAATGTGAATTGGATTTAATTAGTGAATGCAAACTAATTAAAATTGAGAATGAATGTTAGTAAATCCAATGTAAATGAATCAAATGTAATTTAAAGTGAAAACCAATTCATTAAATATGAATGAGAATATGAATGAATGTTTATTGGTTATGGATTATAGTTGGTTGATGGTTGAATATATATTGCTATATGTTGTATATCGATACTATTTTCATATATGCATGATTCTCATGTTGTTTGTTGAGTGTTAGTAGGTGCGGATCGCGTTTGCTTCGCATTTGGAGTTCGCTTTAGCGCTATATTAGCCGTATATGCTTGCTAATAAAATATAAGGTACATATCTCGGATTAAATATCGCACTTTTACACTTTTTTCCCTTCGGGATGCCTCATTACTTGATGAGATGTATATTTGTGATATATATACTGTCATTTTTTTTTTCGGATCGAGCCGCGCAAAGGAGACATGGCGAATTTTTTCGAAAATTTAAGGCGTTAGAAAAAATTTAAGAAATTTGGAAATTTTTGAAAACTTTAAACTTTGTTTTAAAATTGAAAGTTAAATGATATAGATTGTTTTTGAAAACATAACTAAGTATGATTCGAAAACATAGTAAAGTTATTGTAAGAAGTTTAATTATAAATTTTGGGAAAATTAATAGATTCTGTAACTTTTCTTACTTGTAATTTCGAGGACGAAATTCTTTTAAGGGGGAAAGATTGTAACGACCCAGAATTTTTAATAATTTAAATTTGAATATTTAATTAATTTTAAATATTAATAATTGAATTTATAAGTCAAATAAATTTTTATTTGAATTTTTGGATTTAATTGAATAATTAAATCGATAATTTAATATGTGAAATTATGGAAATAATTGAAAATAGAGTTAAATATGATTGAAAATGATTTGTAAAATTTTATTTTATAATATGGGAGTTAGAACGATATTTTAGAACTTTTAAAATCGAATTAAAAGTTAATCTGTGAAAATTGAATATTTTAATATTTAATAATCGACTGTAAAATAGTCAATTTTTGAACAGTCTCAGAATTGAACGAAACCAGTTTCATTGGATCCGTAATAGTTAGTTATTACCGGATTTCAATTTTCGTGTCAATCGGAGTTATCGTTTGAGCGTGGCAGCTCGAAACGCATCGAATCGTTTTTAATTTAAATTTGGCGAGTCAAAATAGCCATTTTTCAAAAAGTCTCGGAATTCGACGAAACCAGTTTCATCGGATCCGTAATATGATATTATTGTAAGGTTTCAAATTTCAAGTCAATTGGATTTACGGTTTGTCCTGTACAAATTAAAACGCCTAGAAATCGACTTAAATCGGTTTAATTCAAATTGAACGTTTTCAGCCATAACTCGCACATACTTCCGAATTAGCTTCCGAAACTTGTTCCATTGTGTCCGGAACGCGGGATAAACCCTAGGTACGCTGGTTACGGCGTCTAAATCGGAGTTCGGAATTCCCGGGATGAATAGTGTTTACGCTAGCTTTTTCTATAAATACAACATCATCTTCATAAATTAAAAAAATATACAAAACCTAAACTAATAAACCCTAGCCGGCCCTAATATTCAATGGCCAGAAATCATCCTCTTTCAACCCTCAATCTCTCTCAATCTACAATGAATTAGCTAATGTGTTCAACATGAAAGTTGTTGAGAATCTCGAGGGCTTCACATCCATACGGATTTGATGGGGTTTGGAGTTGCGTAGGAGGGGCAAGGATGGACCGTTCGTGGGCTGTTATAGGCCGTGCGCGCGCGTCATATGCAGGCCGAGTTGGCCATGGTGGCAGGTGGAAGTAGCTCGCGTCGTGTGCTTCGCGTTGGCGTTGGTGTGATCGGGGTTCGTCGAGTATCGGGGGAGAATAATTCAACCCTAGTTCTATAATTGGGTTCGGCCTCAAAAAGCTTTTACTGGAGATGATAACGTGAAGGGGGGAGATGAAGGAGAGGCCTTGGATGCAGATCTAGTGGCTAGGATTTGATGTGGTATGAAGATAGTTGAATAAATGTTGTAAAAGTTTAGATATAACGTGTACAAACTTGTAAATTACATAACTTTTTCATACGAGGTCGAAACTGCGCGAAATCAGTTGCGTTGGAATCGTATGGACGAGCACTACGCGATGGAGTTGGTTTGGAGTCGTTTGGAGTTAGTGAGAATTTCGGGTAAAATTAAACGCGCGTTTAATTTTATTCGAAATAAAAGCTAAAACGGAATTTAAAACCAAGGTGAGAATTTCTCACTCAATCGAATAGATTTCGATTTTATTTTAAATAGTTAGATTTAAAATATTTGAATGCATGTTTGAATAATGACTGTAAATTATTGATTGTTAAAATAGACATTATGCGCCGTTAGTAAGCGGATGTTATTTATAAAAACATATACCGCGAATATTTCATAAATAGTGAAATTGGTATTATATATAATATCAATATATATATATTGGCATATGTATATATTGCAGTTGATTGATTTCCCGCATTTTTTGTTTAGCGGATGAGACCCTATTACGCCGTTATTAAGCGGATAATATTTATTAAGAACATGTACCGCGATAATTTCGTACTGGAGCGAAATTGGTATTGTGCTAATGTTTTTGGATGCAGGAAACAGGTTGGAGGGATCCAACTGGATTCCTCAACAGTATTTATTTAATTTCAGATATTTTGATATTTGATGGATTATCATATCGATATATGATATCGTTGTTAGTCGTGATTGACTATTTGGTGTGTAGCATCATTGGACCCAGATTTTGGGATTTTAAAATGATCTTTAAAATGATTTTTGAAAATATACTTTATTTCTGGAATTGATCCATTATAAATAAATAAACGTTATAATTTTTAAAGTTATAAAAATTATGGTTTTTGTGAAATATAGTTAAAAAACTAATTTTTAGAAATACGATTAAAAGTCGATTTTTGAGAAATATGAACTAATGATTTTATAAAATAATTTAGATTGGATTTTTGAATATATGATAAAAGTTTAAATATAGGATTTATAAAATTTGATTATTTTATAAATCGAAATGATGAAATTATAAAGGAATTTAAAGACGTTTTAGAATAATAATATAAACTGATTTATATTTAGAGATTTATAAATAGATATTTATAAATCGAAATATTGACCTTATAAAACGAGTCTTTATAAATGTTTAAATGAAGTGAAAATGAATTTCATAAATGAATGAAATTTGTAGAATTATAAACTGGGAGGTTATAAATGAAATTTATAAATAGTAGATTTATAAATTTGGTGAAATTATGTGAATAATGGTTTTGGTTAAATAAATGAATCTTATAAGTTATAAGATTTATAATTATGAAGTTTAAAGAACGATTTTATAAAATAATCGTTTTATAAGTATTTAACTTATAATATAAACATTTAGTTTATAATTGAGTTATAAACTGAAATATGTTAATAAAGGAATTTATAAAAAAAGAAGTTTTTATAAATAAATAGAAATGGAATTTATAAACGTTGTTTTATAAATCCGCAAACGACTTATTTTGATAAGTTAATTGTTATAACTTATAAATGGAGTTATATTCACGTTTTAGACAGTGAATAATCCTTTAAGTTAAAGTGAATAGAAATAATAGAATTTGTGAACATAGTATATTCACGTTTTTGAATAGTGAATAACACGTTAAAGAAATTGTTTAGAATGTGAATGTTTTAAATAGAATTAAAACGATCCAACGATGTTTTAAAAGGTATTGAGATTCGAAACCATAGATTTCAACATTTATTGTTGAAATAGATGTTTCGAGAAATAAAAGGAAATAGTGGACTATAACACTGTTGTTATAGTAAATGATTTCCGAAAGGAAATGTTTTGAATAGTATTGGGATGTATATATATCTATTTTAATTCCGAATCCCTATACTAGTGATTTTGGGTTGTCGTAACGATGTTTTACGCAACATTCGTTTTGGCCCAAATAAAAATGTTAAGTGAATGATTTCCTTAAAGAAAGAAATATATACTTAATTCGGTTTAAGTATATTGAATATTTTCTAAGTGTTGAAAATAAAAGAAATTTGTGAATTACTTATGAATAAATAAGTATGGAATTGTTTTCCAATATAAAGTGAATAATTAGGATTTATCTTTTTGAAGATAAATTGAAAATGAATATTATAAATCGAATTGAAGTCGTATATTCATTAATACTTTGGAATGTAAATTCACCATAGAATTTATAAATGAAAGGTAGAATTTGTTTAAAAATAAATATTGATTTGTTTTTAAAGTGTTGAAATTATATATCTTGTAAAGATATTTTGGAAATGTAAATAATTTGGAAAATTATTTGGAATCTGGTGATGTATGCATATCCATTGATAGTTCAATAGCCGACTATCAATATTTCCCTTTGAATGGGTATTTGATGTGAATATGATTGAATTTGAATGCACACTTATTTTTGAATAAGCGCTCACTATTCGGGTTGACCGGGAAAGGACCATGGGGTCGTATAACCCATTCCGAATATGTGATACGTCGTTATGAATTGCATTTGAAGATCGGTGTTGAAGACCGAGTATTTGTGAAAGCGATAGGATGACCTATCGATTGTCTCTGCACTGGGTAGCTCCTGGTATTGAGATCTCTTAAGTGATGGGAAATTCGATCGGGATTGTGAATACCCGTATTGCAAGGGCTTCGTAAGAAGTGCCTTCGGTTTTGTTCGATCCCGGAACAGACTTGCATGGATTGTATGTCTGACATTACAATTTGAGATATAAAGCCGATTTCTTTCAAATATATTTCTGTTGGTGGCGGAGAATTTATTCTTTGCTTAACACCCTTCTTTGAGACGCATGTGCTCAAAGGTTATATAGTTGAAGTTATCAGCGATATATTCCCAGTTTGGTAATGTGACATGCTGAGTGATGCTGAAATGATCATTGTGTTGATTATTTGTGATAGGATCGTTTATTTGATCGTCTATCTTAGTGATCATTGTGTTGATCATTTGTTGACCCAAAGCATGGCTTTTGTATAAAGTATGTTTTTGTGGACGTGACTTCGTCGAGCCTCACACCCCGTGAATGGTCAAAACAGGAAAGAAGCAGCAAGGTTATGAGGGGTAGCACCCTTTAGGATGTGTCCATTTCCTTCTGGAAAAGGGTAGTATCATGGTATGGAGCCCAGATACTTACTCATGTTGAAAACACTTTATGATTGTGTGAATTGATTACGAGCGCTCGGTGATAAAGGTCCCAAAGGACCGGGGGATGGCATATTCGGTCAGTTGTTACTCAGTTAGGAGTAACCCGGCCTTGTGTTGGTAGAGATCAGGTTTGGTTCTCGGGGATGTCCATCCAGAGGCATTCTCATGTGGCAATGGGAAGTTCCTTGGCCTGACCATTTGTTGGAAATCCAAAGAAACAATACGATCTTGTACGGTTTTAGTTGTAGAACCTGCTTCCTCAGGAGGTAGCTATAGTAGGCATAATATAATGGTACCTATGCTGGCTAAGATTTATATTCTACTTTCGAAATGAATTTTTCCTACACTATGCACTAATAATAATATCAAATGCTCTTTTTAAATGCGTATCAAGCATGTTTGACTATCATAAGGAGAAATCTTCTCCAAGTCTGCGTTTGCATTGTGTGTGTGGCAGGAGGTCTTATGGTAGTCTCATTTTTAAAAGCATTGTGAATTGATTTAAAAATATTCCTCTATTTTGATTTTAAGATAAATAAACTGTTTTGAGTTCTCACACCAGTCACATGACTGACTCGGAGTTTATTGTTTTCCTTCCTAAACTCTGGGTGCCCACTAATTTCCACACGGGCAGTCAAGAGTTAGGTTTATCAGGATATTCTGGAGTTGCTGGAGGCAAGATGGATGGCATGGCATATTATTTATATAGTATTTCTTTTTCCGCTGCACTGTTTGTTGTATGTTGTTGTACACTCTGATGATATGATGTAATGAAGTGAAATGTAATGTAATAACTGTAGTTCTTTGTTTAAAGATTATTCATTTATTATTATATGTTGTTCCGCTGCGAATTGTGAGATTCTGTTGTTGTTCTGTTGTTTTTCTTCTGTCCCGTTCTATTTTTAAAAATTCTTCTATCTTCTATTTTTCAAATTCTCTGTTTTCTAAAAAATTGTCTATCTTCTTTTCCCTCTATTTTTCTTTTTCTTTCTTCTTTTTCTCTCTTCTTTCTTTTCTTTTCTTTTTTTAAACCCATAACATCTCGGTTTTTCGGCCTTTGATTTCTCGGCAGTCGATAAAGTGAGTATCGATGTCGGATCATCGAAGAACGAAAATCCCCCGATCGTTACAAAAGGCCTAGGGCAGTGTGCATTCACCGATGATGTGGCGGCGGCGTGCATGTCCTGTAGGGTTCAAAGGAGGTATCGGCTAGGGCTTTTTCTCTTGAGGTGACACGACTTCCATTTTGTTTTGATTTATTTATTTTAATTTATATCCCAATCGTTCTAAAATTCATAACTTTTGCATATAAGGTCCGATTCATGCGCGGTTTATTCCGCCGGGATCGTATCGAAACTCTAGACATTTTGATGTTGGTTTGGATGAATTCTGAAACTATTCAAATTTGGGCCCTATTTTTGATTTCGATTCGATTTCAAATCAAAGTTGAGTGTTTTAACCCACTCATGCTACTAAAATATCTTATGTTAGTTAAATTAAATTTATGATGTGATTAGAATGTTAATTAATTGTTGTTTGGAATGTTTAAATTGTCATTCTGGTTAAATTTGACTTTCATTACATTTAATCATCGTTCAGTTTAATATTGAACTTTTAATTGTCAATTTAATACCTGTTATTGATTATCAGTTATCCATTGATGTTTATTGATTGATTTGGATGATGAATTGTGATGGATGTTTGATTGTTGATATTGGATGACTGGATGTTGTATTTTATATTGTTATAACACTACAAGTTCTCTATGGGTTGAAATGATACATACCCGAATGATCTATAGATTAGGGAAAATCGTTCTGGATTTTATTTATTTCGGGATTGTGGTTTGAAATGATATATAACTGTAAAATTTTAAATTGCAGATTGAAATGATAAATATCTGTATCACTAGAAAAATTATATACGAACACCAGATTGGTTAAATTAAATGATTTTTAAATCTTTAAATTTTGGATTCAGTTAACTGACATTTTTGAAATAGAAATGTAATTATATAAACTGAATTTTTGTCGATAATCCGAGCATTAATGATGAAATTTGAATTGATTTAATGAATTGTTCAAATGATTTAAATTGGAATTTCAAAGTTAAGTGTCAAATATAAATGAATTTATTGGAATTAAGTTACTGAAATGTTTGGCTATGACTTTGAAATTCATTTTAAACTAGTTTAAGCTATTTCAATTTATTTAACTATTTTAATCAATTTAAACTATTTTAATTTATTTTAATCTACTATAACCTATTTAAACCAATTTAATCTAATCTACATATTTTAAACTAATTAAACTTATTTAATCTATTTTAAAATCCATTTAATATAACTTAAATTTATTAATCTATTTTAAATCTATTTAATATAATTTTAAATATATTTAATCTATTTTAAACCCATTTAAAACATATTAAATCTAATTAAATCAAATTTAAATCTCTTTAAACTATTTTTGCTATTTAAACTATTTTAAATCCATTTTAAACAAGTTTTAAACCATTAAATTATTTATGACAACCTAAACTATTTTCTAAAAATTTAGACTGTGTAAAGTTAAAGTATTTAAATCCTTGATGATGATACAACTTGAGTTGAAATATGAAATTGATACCCTTTAGTGAAATGACATATTTGAGTAAATATGATTTGGAAGTGAATGCTATTTTGAAAGTGAATATGAATTGAAAATGATATGGTTTTGAGAATACGATATTTTGATATCAATTGTGAATTGACTTTTTGAAATATAAAAGAACCATCCGGTGTGAAATGAGCGGTTGGTTGTTAAAGAGACCGGGATTGGATATTTTCATACTCTCTGCCAATACCAAAAACCTCTTTAACAACTGTGTACATGGTGGAGATTCTAGAAATGAAGTAGGATGGCTTGACGAATGATTCTGTATGAGGTATTTACATGACCCTGACTCCCGTGAGTCAGCTAGATGTGGATAAAATAGGAGCTATATCGGGCCAAGTGAGGTCATTCCTCCTATAGGGCATATTTCTTCGATACTATATTCTGACTTTGTGATTGATTTGGTGACCACCCTTGATTTGATTATGGGAGTGTGTTCCGAGGTGGGCGATTGCAGCTGCTATGCGTTACCACCAGTTCGGGAGTGCATTTGGTATATCTACACTAGCATTGCCTCGAGTGTTGTGTCGCATGCCTTATCGCGCCTTTTACGAGTTTGTTTTGTACCATACCTATGGCGTGCCCTCTGGGTAAACCTTATGGAGGAGCGTATGGTACTATATAGACTATGGGAATATATAAAAGGTGTTAAGAGGGATACGGGTAACGCCTTAGCGCTATTTTAATACTTTACTTTACTGTAGACCATATTATAATAGCGTATTGTACCACATGGTATATAGTTTAATGGATTCTTAGGAGGTGGAAATCCCGAACATCTCTTAAGTTATTGCACTCAGTTGACACTGGATACGAGATGTCAAACCCTGTAAACATCTCTGACGCAGTTACATTCATATTTATTTAATGTTGATTTAACCTACATCAGATCTTTTAGTTCCGACTCTAATGTTTTGTCTTTTCAATTCGCTCGGGTCAGTCTAAGCTATTCAGTATATCAAAGATTGCTTTTTGGAGGATGAAGAAGAAGATTTTGTACTATTATTATTTACTATATTTAAGCCACTACATCATGTTGTTCTGCTACATTAATTTATTTATTATTTATTCTTGTTGTATGTAACTCTGATCTGTATTATAAAAGAATAATCAATGTTATTTGTAAACAGCTTCATGAACTGTTTATTTGATTATTATATTTTATCATTTTGCTGCGAGATTCTATATTTGTTTTTTTTCTTTCACTGTTTCTCTTATTTACCCCAATAACAATCTTCCCTTTGTATGGTTTGAGTCTGAAGTGTATGGTTTATCATCGATTTAAATCGTCAAAAAAGGCAGGTCGTTACATGATGTCTAATAAAATTATATTGGTGGCCGAAAGAATAAAAAATAGGTGCCAATAGTAGCACATTATATCAAAAACATTTTAAATTTTGTTTCAGATATAAAACATGTGTACGTATAAAATTTAAAAATACAATACATGCTTTGAAAATTAAAGTAACAAAGTTAGTCTAAATTTAAATTAAAAGGAAATCAAAAGATTGGTGATATTTTACGCAGGTGTCTAGTTTTAGTTATTTAATAAATTTTTAAAAAAATACAAAATATGCAATAAGCAAAAGACTGTATTCAAAATGCAATGACCCATAATTTTTAATATTTCGAATGAGAATATTTAATTTATTTAAATATTCAAGTTCGATTCAAATTTAATAAATAATAAAATCAATTGTTAATAAAACAACTTGATTTTAATGACGTGTTTTAAAATGAATTTATAGGATTTTTCCAAAAATTTTAAATTGGAAAATATTTAAATTATCATTTGACGTATTTTACGGCAAACATTGGTATTTTTGAAAATTTACATAATAAGATAACCGGTGTATTTTTTTGCTGTTTTGGTATCGTACCATGTTATTATGCATGATCATATTTTTATTTCTGCCATTTGCGGTTCGTATGCGAATGAAATTCTATGTAGCAATGTACCGAAAAATTTAAAATTAAATAAACCCCCACACCAACTCTCTTATTTCTTTTTCCCTATTTCCTTTTTCATTTTTCCTCTCTTTTAAACATTTTAACCTAGCAACCCCTTCATAAAATCAAATCGAGAGATTTAGGTGATGATAAATTATATGTTGCATCTGTTGCACTCGACGAAGGGGGATCTTCAATATGGTGCAGGTTTTGATGTGTGCGGTGTGACTTGGGGTTGCTCAATTTTGCTTGTTCGAGCTAAGGTTTTGGCATGGTGGAGTTAGAGGCGGCAACAGGTGAAGATGAGGATGGCGTTGGGTTTCTCGTGATAAGGAAGAGCTAGTGGTGGATGTTTTGGCATATGCACCCACTTCTGGTAAAAGGCGATATTCCACTATAGCATGACAAAGCTACTAGTCGTGACGTACTTGGGGCAATCGAGTTTGAAGTGATGGGGTCCGATGTGGAGATCACGTGAAGGAGGATTCATCGCAATCGACGGTGGTTGATTTAGTTGAGTGTAAGCGAAGATAAAGAGGAAATAGGAAGTGTATCCATAGGTTTCTTTATGTGTGTGCACATGTACAGGGATATGGTAGTTTTAATTGGGAAAGGAAGTGATTTGTGAAGGTAATTAAAATTAACTAATTTATAAAGTAAATTAATTACCAATTTTAATTCAGAAACTTATAAACTCAATAACTTTTGCATATGAGGTCCAATCGAGACGTGGTCATTTGCATCGTGCTCGTAGGAGTGTTATCTATACATTGAAGTTTATTCGTCAAGTTTGGAGCAAGTGGAATTTTGAGCTAAAATCGAACAACGTTCGATTTTAGATCACGTTTGGATGAATACTATATGATATACAGTAGATATAAATTATTATTTTTGTATTTGAATGATTTACTGGTTTGGTTTGGTTAAATTTCCACTTTGAAAAGTAGCATGACATATAAAATGAAATACAGAGAATTTTGGAGAGGAATCCAAATTCCTCGCCATTGTGATTTTAAATTTCAGTTATATACTTGTTGTATAAATTATTGAATGCTAAAAGTTTGGTAGTTGGCCATATTAGATATGACATTAATATATGTTAAAAGCTAAACCTTTTTAATGATAATGTTAGTATTACATTGGTAAGTGTTATGGTAGCTATTAGCCTCATTACAGTATTTTGAAACATTATGGTTTGCTGTTTCGATTTAAAAATGTTTTTGGTTCAGATAATGATTTTAAAAGTGATTTTGGGAATTTTCCATGACATTTATTTAGAAATAGTGTTTGAACTTCTTTATTTCATTTCAATCCTTTTGTTAATCTTTTCTAATTTATACGAAAATGTTTTAAAAGTAGGATTTGCTAAAAAAGGTAAAGATGCAGCCTCAAGCCTCATACCCGGTAATGACTAAAACATGAGATATGCAACATGACTATGTTGTTTGCTACCATTAGGGTATGATCATCACCCAATATTGATTGATCTTTGTGGATTTATGTATGCTAGTGACTTAGTACGGTTGTTGGCCAACACCGGGGTGATGATATATAACGACCCAGAATTTTGGATATTTGAAATTGAAATATCTAATTGATTTTAAATATTTAAAATTTAATTTCATGGATTTAATAACCTGAATTTAAAATATAATGATTTATTGGATAATTTAATTTTTAAATTTAATAATTGAAATTGCTTGAATAATTGAATCTTGGGTTTTAAGCTTGATAAAATATTTTCAAAGCTTATTAAAATATTATTCAACCAAAAAGATGATAGAACTTTTGAATTTGATTTAAAGGTGGTTTAGTCGATTTTTAAATTAACTCGTTTAAATTAACATATATAAATAGCCTTCCGGGGCACAGTGTCGGATTTTGATGAAATTAGTGTCGTTGGATCCGTAATAGTGTGACACTATTATCGGATTTCAAATTTTGTAGCATTTGGAGTTACCGTTTGGTCGTATGGGGTAGAACGCGTTGAATTTAATATCGAAAATTTAATATAATAAATGAATTCAAAGAGCTATCTTCTACATACGATCAAATTAGATCTCGAAACTTGTTCCATTTCGTTTGGAAAAGGGTATAACATCAGGAACACCAAGAGGAACGTCTCGATCAAGGTTCGAAATTTAATAGCCTGATATTTAGAAATTAAATAATATATTTATATTGATTTAACCCTTCAGCTTATATTCTTTCAATTCAAACCGACTTACCTTTAGCCACCCTATTCTATTTCATCATTTTTCCCATACGCACCTCCTTCGGTTTAAAAGAATGACTGTTGTTGCTATTTCCTTTTCATGTTCAAAAAGAAAAAATTTAAATCAAAGAAAATACTTCATGAAAAAATCTAAAACCAATTTTAAAATTCTCATTATGGCAAGAGCATCAATCTGGTGTGCTTATCGAAGGATGCGATGCTACTTCATGGACGTGTGATAGCTTGGGCGAGAACTAGGGCTTGAGATTTTTAACGTTTTAAGCATCGATTCGAGATATGGAGGATTGATTCGAGCTCGTCATTAAAGTTAGCAGCTACGAGGGGATTTTGGGATGGAGCAGCTTCGAATTGGGAATCATGACATGGTGAGGACGCAAGTAGATCGTTGTCGAACTGGGGATATGGAGCTGCGACGGAGAGGTGCGATCGAACGAGTAGAAGTGGGGACGTGTAGGCGAATTCGAATTGTTCGATGGTGGCATGGGAGGCTCGTGCATGTGCACGCTCATGGTCATGCATTTGGATTTTGGAAAGAGAAACAGGTTGGTGGAGAAGGCACTATTCACTTGGGTCAGGTTGCGTGATGGGCTGGGTTGGGTGGTTAATGAAAGTAAAATGTACTTAAGTGAATATAAATTGTTTCAATAAATTCGAAAGCTTATAAAATTCATAACTCACTTGTTTTAGGTCCAAATCCAATGCAGTCAGTTGCGTTGGAATCATATTAACGAGATCTTTACTATGGAATCAAATTGGTTGAATTTTGAGCCTGCATAAGTTTCAGTTAAATTTGAACACCGTTCGAATTTAATCGGAACCAAAACGCGAAAGCGACTACTGGAATCAAGGTGGGTAAATCTCACTCATTTAGATTACTGGATTAAATTTATAATCATTAAAATTAATTATTAGATGATTGGTTGAATTGGTATATTATTGAAAGTTGCTGTGCAGTTAAAGCACTTAGTAGATTTAATGCGACGAAGGTGCAAAAAATCATAGCGGGGATACAGCGAGAATATAGCGGGATATAGCGAATGACTCTAAAATAGCATATAAAATCCATACCTAATGTTTTTAAAAATATATAAATGGTAATTAAATGAAAAAGTAACATTCAATTAAATTATAATTAATACATAAATAATTTTAAATAAAAACATGTGCGAATATACTGTAAATAAACGTAAAATTGTTATATAACATAATTGAATTTAGTAGAATACTAGAGTATTTTCATTTTTGAAAATGTATTAAAATTTCAATTAAATAAATTAATTTCATAATTTTTATAATGTATAAATGTCATTTTTCAGTTCATTTTTAAAAAGAAAATATAGCAGAAATAGCAGAATATCGCGGGAATAACGGGATATAGCGGAAATACCGGGGCTTAAAGAAAAAAGGCTATATTTGGGGCTATATGGATATATTGTAGCAGTAGAAATCCTCTATGAGATATAGCAGAGTTATAGCGGGGCAATAACTGCACAGGTCAGTTGAATATTAAATATTATATATTGTAGTGTATATATAGTAGTTGGATATGTTCTCCCCATTGGAACGGATGAGACACTATGCGCCTTGCATAATAGCAGATGACCCAATATTACCGCGATATATCGCCTCGAAGCGGGATAGGTATTTTATGTTATATAACATCCGTGGTTGCAGGGAAACAGGTTGGGGGGATCCAACTGGATTCCTCAAAATGTTGATTTTTAGTTTCATATATAGTTATATATGATGTGTTTGAATAATCTGTGATAGATTATGATGTGATTTGAATTTATTGGATGCTATAATAGCACTGGCCTAAATTTTGGTATTATAAATACACAAAATAATATTTTTGGATTTAAAAAGGGAATTCAAAGGCGATTTTGGAAATGGAAGTAATTATATTGAATCTTAGAATTGTTTAAAAGGAAATTGATTAAGATAACATAAATGATTGGATTTTGGATATTTATTTAGCTATTTCGTAAAATGGTTTCAATTAGAGAATTTCAAATTGAGGATTTTAAAACAATGGATTTTAAATAAGATTTTTAAAATACGAAATCGAAGTAGAAATCAAGATTCGATTGGTTTTGGAATATAGTTTGGGTTATGGAAGAAATTGATTTATAAATGGGATTTTAATTAGAAATCGATTTATAAATAGATGTTGTAATGTAAATCTGCAAACGTTGGGAAATGAGATTATGAAATTTATAAGCAATGTTTATAAATAAAGTGAAATGATTATCATTGGTAAATTGGAAATATAAATTCACAACGAGAATTTATAATGAGGTATGGTAATCGGTTTAGAAAGAAATAGTGGATTATATATTATAATCTGGAAAAGGGTTATGTAATTGGAAATGTAAATCGATTTGGGATGAATCGAGGGAGATTTATAAATATAAAATTGATTATATTGGAATTTTAAAATATATTTTTATCAAGAAGTGAAGTTTGTTTCTAAAAAAGATTTTTATTTATTAAACTGTGTAGTTTTAAAAACTATTATTTGGATTAAAATATTTCAAAAAGTTAATATTTTAAATATTTAAATTGGTTGAAATGAATTCCAAGATTTTAAACAAGTTTACGAATGAATTGGAATTAGTTATCGACGTTATTTTAAAGTTCTTGATATTTTTAAATAATTATTTAACCATGTTCTTGAAATTTATTATTATTATATATATACACATAGAATTTAAAAGCAAGTAATTGGAATTTTGTTATCAATACTCTCGAGATTTGTAAACCGGATTTTATTAAACGAATATGATTGTATAGTGAAATTTTATAATGGGATTTCTGGAAATTTAGGAGAATTTCCAAAATAGTTGGACTCGGGAACTTAAAATGAATCTGAATTCATTAAAGGAGTAATAAATTGTTAGTTATATTATAATAAATATAATTGATAATTTTTGGAAATTGAAAAAGGAAATTAATAGAAATTCTGCAGATTTATGAAATAAGTATGGGATATTTCCTAAGTATGGATATTAGGAATGATTTTGGGAAATAGACTTATAATATTTTTCCTAAGTATTGGAATTAAAAGGGTTTGGAGATATTTTTGCAACGAAATGATTTATATAGAAATATTTTTCTAAGTAATGGAATAGAAGTTGGATTTGGAATATTTCTAAGTGTTGATACGGGTTAAATATCCTGTTATGGATTTAAGTATTTGAAATCACTTTCAAATATCGAAATACTAGAAGAGATTTGAATATATATCTTTGTAAAGATATTTTAGAATAAATATTTTGAAAGATTTATAATATGGCCTAGTGACTGCTTATGTGCGTAATTTGATAGCTAAATAACCAACTACCAAATCTGGCCAAATTCGTTGATCGTTTACCATGATCGGATTTGATTATCCGAAAACCTCTTCGATCTGATTTGAGCATTGCGAATTGTGATATCTTGAAGATAATGAAGAAGGTGATTTGGAGATTCAGTTTGGTGATTTGGATGAATGATATCAACACATTATCATAGAAGGGCAATGTGCATTCTAAGTATAAATTTCTTGAAAGGTAATCGTAGCTTTAAGCATCATCAACCGGGAATGACTGAAAATCAGAGGAGATGCAGCAAGTCTAAGTGGCTCGCACTCATTTGGGTAAGTTGTCATCTTTCTAGATGTCTTACATCTTCTTATTTATGGATTGGTTGTGCATGGGATTTCAAAAGGGTTGCAAAGCAACTGGGGTGATAACATATTCAGTACTATCCAGTAAAGGGTAGGCCGGTCTTGTTTTGGCAGGGATCGATATGTTTAATCTCGGTCTATTTTCTAGACGTGTACCGTGATAAGTGGTGACCCAGTGCCTAGTCATTGTATGGTATCCGTTCTCCTATACGATCCTTTATGGTTTTGATTGTAGAGCCTAGTATGCTAGAATTTAATTAATGTAACAATTTCAGCTATTTTAATAAGTATTTGTACTTAGACACTATTATAATATCACTGAATTTTCTATAAAAGTGTTTTGGTTAATGTAAGGTAAAAACCCATCATATTTATATGTGGCGTGGTCTTACAAGATATGTTTTCATTCAAAATATTTTTCTATAACTTTAAATCCAATCGGGTGTGTTTTCTCACGCTTGTTTTCCAGACTGACTCGAGTGTTATTTATTTATAATGCTCGGGTCAGACCGAGTATTACAGATTCAGGACTGGATGCTGTGGAGCACAGGAGACGTGTTGGAGGATTCTCAGGCGTATTCTATGTATTTGACTATATTCCGCTGTGTGTAGGCTGTATATTCAGCACTTGTGGGGACTAGTTATTATAATTGTCTAGATTGAGTTGTTGATTGTTGTACTTTGATAATGGTATGTATAATAACAGTTATAGTTCATTTTTTATAAAGATATGTTATTATCTAATATATATTGTTCCGTTGTGAGTGTGAGATTCTGTGTTATTGTTTCTGTTTTCTTCTATCCCTTCTTCTTCTTCTTCACCCTAACAATCCGCCTTTTTGTTTAGTTTGGGTTGACATATGTGGTTTAGTGTCAACTCAGACTGTACAAAAAAGTGAGTCGTTACATGACATATTCGATACCATCCAAGAAGGGGTAGGCCAGTTCTGTGTTGGTGTGGGTCCATCTGGGCCCTCGGTACATTTTTATAGAGGTGTACTATGATAGACGGTGCCCAATAGGCCTATCATTGTATGGTATCCATTTCTCAATATGTCCCTTAAAGACTTAGTTGTACACCAAATATGCTGGAACATGAGATGTAAGCATTTTAGCTGTGTTAAATATTTGTTTTAAACCCCAGACATTATTATAATATCACTGGATTTTCTAATAAAAATGGTTTGTTTATTGTAAGGTATAGACCCGTACGTGTCTATATGCGGTGTAGTCTTATGAGATGCCTTCATTCTTAAAAGGTTTTGTAATATTAAAAATCCATTTGATTTGTGTTTCTTATGTTGGTTTACCAGACTGATCCGAGCGTTATTTTCATATTCGAATCAACCCGAGTATATTTCCAGATTTAGTTATGGATGCTTTGGAGCTTCAAGAGACAAGCTAGATGCCTCCAATCCATATTCACATTTCTTTATTTCCGCTACATTACTTGTTTTATATTTATCAGCATTCAAGAGGATAGGTTATAATAATTGTCTAGGTTGATGATAAATTAGTTTACTCTGGTTGTTGTATGTATGAAAATCTTTCTTTTTGTAAGGAACTATTGTATATTATATATACTTCTTGTCATGATGTGATATTCCGTTCCATCTTTTCTTTTTTTTCATCTCAACAATATGTCTTTCCGACACTTGGATGTTCGAGAGGTGAATACAGTAGATGTATTAGTGTCGACTTTTGAGGGTCGAAAAGGCAGGCCCTTACACAGAACCACAAACACAGAACATATGTATAAAATTTTCAAAGTGATTTCAAATAGAAAACATATGTAGTTTATTCATATTTGTATATGTAACCATTAATGGAATTACGTCATTAAATAAGTCTTAGGTTTCAATCAAAATTATTTATTTTTTACAACATATTTAAAAACAATGCCAAAAACAGATAGAACAAATCTAGCGCATCTTTATTTGTTGCAGGGGTTTCAACTCTAAACCGGAAAATGTGAATAATTGATTAAATGTGAAATCACATGGAATATGTCTATAAATAACAAGGCAAACAGATAATCAATAAAGTTATATCTTAAAATGGATCCAAATTAGAATGACATAGTGAACATATGTCATTAATTAAGATAAATAAAAAGGGGAATTTAATCTATGTGACCGAACAAACAAATATATAGATGAGATGAGACATGTGACAGATACAATCCATACGAATAGGGTGAATGATGAATTAATGAAATTATAATTATTACCGTGAGGTGTAGTCAAGAGAATGCACCTTGAGTGATGAGATACTGTAACAACCCTGGTTAAAGTGATTACCTGTAAGTAGTTATATTTTAATATTGAGACTAATAATAATTTTGAAAGTTTAAATTGTTTATTTGGAATAAACAATGAATTTCGGCATAAAAAGAGAAAATAACATTTTGGAACTTTATTATAGTGGTTTGAGTTAATAATAAGGGGAAGACGATTTTTATTTGATGATAGTGCAATAATTTTACAAATTATTGTCATTTGCTTCTTTTAATAATTTTTAAAAGGAGTATTTGATTTCTAAAGAGTGTTATATTAAAAAAAACGGTGAAATTGGGTTTAAAAATATGATTTGGTCATAAAATTGAGTTTAAAATGATTGGTTACATTTTATTACACAAGAAGATTATTTTTGTGTAACATTTGGAGTTAAAAATAGTGATTTATGTAATTATAAGTGTAATTGGCTATTTATTTAAAAATATGGGTTTTTAATAATAAAAATATTATTATAACCAAATTTATCGTTTTATTAAGTACAAAATACTTTAATTAACATGTAAACAAGGCTTTATAATTTTATAATGTGAAAACTTTGAAACATTTGATGTTTGTTTAATAACATAAGTGTTTACTAGTGTATTAAGTATTAAAACTAAGTACTTAGGCAATTTCTTTTATTATTTGGTCTTAAGCCCAATTAAAACATTTAGCCTGTAGAAGTGAGAAGGAGATACTCTCCTTCCTTCTACGTTCATTTGTTTTCACTTACTGTAAGTTTCAAAAAACTATAGTAACTTCAATAGAACAGAGAAAACATTCCCTCTTCAAAACCCTAAGCAAATTTCCCAAATTAAATTCAAATCTTTGTGTTTTTAAATTGAATTGGAGCTAAGTCAATAGGTAATCAAAATATAAAACCATTTATTCATCAAAAATCAAGTTTTGAAATTGTTTCTCTGTTGACAGTTCTCTTTCTCTATTGTATGTCTTTGTTTCAAGTTTATATAGGTTTCTGAGGCTCAAATTCGAGCAAAGCTTCTACCTTTTAGCAGATAATCCAAGTTTTTTGCTTTCATACATCAAGGTGAGTTATAAAATTCACAAAATCTAGCTGAGCCAAGCTCAAAATCGCCTAAACAGTGAATAAATTAGCTTCTATTTGTGTATTCTTGTAGTTGTTACTCTGTTCAAAATCCGATTTATATTGCTACTTTGAAAGCTTATAACTTTTGATTCCGACAATGAAATATTGCCCGATTTTTGGTTTTTATATCATGTTTTGTAGATTAAGCATACCAAATTTCAGGTCATTTCAACCTATGTATCTTATAGAAATATGCAGCCGAACTTTGATTTGGAGCATGTTTTTCCCAGATTTTTGCAGTGAAAACACTGCCTGAGTTCAACTTTGAAGATCATAACTTTCTCACGATTTTTCCAAATAGCGTGATTCTTTTTTTTGTAAGAAAAAGTTTTCTAATATAAGAATACTAAATTTCAAGTCATTTTGGCCTATATAGCTTATAGAAATATGCTGCCGAACTTTGATTCGGAGCTTGTTTTTGCCTAGATTTTTACAGTGAAAACACTGCCTTGGTTCAACTTTGAGACATCATAACTTTCGCACCAAATTACGTGATTTCTTTTTTTTGAAAGATAAAGTTTTGTACTATACTCATACCAATTTTCAGCTCAATCCGAGGTATTTTGTTCCTCTGTCTTATGCCTGGAAGTTGAACCAAGGATGGTTTTCAGGCCTTGGCACATTCTTGTTTTTGAACTGTTGCAAAAATGGGCTGAGTTCATGTTTGAGACAGCGTAACTTTTTCATTTTCTGTTGAAATTCATTAATTCTTTTTTATTTGAAAGACGAAGTATTCTACTATGTGCACACCTATTTTTAGCTCAATTAGACATAGATTGTCTACTTGTTTCATGTGTTAAAGTTGAACCCAAAGAAGATTTCAGACCTGGGTATTATTTTGCCTATGCATTTTTATGTTCTTTGTCTATCTGACTTTTGACTATTACTTCATGTTTTTGTGATATTTCTAAAATATTTTAAGGGCTATGATGCCTATCAATAGGCTAGCCAAGTTTTGATGAATTTGAAATTCAAATTTGAATTGAATTTGAATGACGGTTTTGAGTGATTTCTTTTATTTCGAGCATGGATTTTTCCAAACAATTTTGAAATAATTTTAAAATTTATGGGCATTTCAAAATAATTATTATATAATATTTTAAAGTATTTTCAAGTGTAAAATCTATTTATTCTTTATAATAAGGGAAATTTTCAAATAGGGTTTTCAAGTTGATTTCGAGAAATGGGTTTTCAATGCTTTTTTTCCATAGTAAATTTTTTATATATAAATTACATGTTTTTGCACATTTCGAGCGAATGATAAGGAGAATTAAATGGTTTTGTAAAACAAGTGGTATGTGACACGTGTGTTTATCTTATCGGTCAATTTCCCGACTTGTCCGTTTGATCGTTTTGACCTTCGGGTGGAGTTTACCGATGAGATGAGGTAAACTTTTTTTGATTTGGGTGTAAAATTTACTAGAAGTTAGTAAACTATTTAGTGCAAGCATGTGGTATGGGACACACACTAACACTCTTAGGTTCCTATCCAAAAGTTTGTGACACATTTGTCTAAGAGACGTATAAGCAAGTACTGAACCTTCGGGTCATTTGTCCTTCGGATGTCTATCTAAGAGACATTTGTCATTGCGACGTATTTGTCCTTTGGGATGTTTGTCTAAGAGATGTATTTAATTGTCCTTGGGACATTTTTCTAAGAGACGTGGCAACTTATTTTGAGAGAGAAGTATTTGGCAGGCTTCGGCCATATGCACGTGCTATATCTTTGAGATGATTTCATTGATGTATGTGATTTCCTTAATGTATCGCCCTTTTTCGAAATTGATCCTTTGAACCATTCGATATATATTTATGGTGATTACCTTTCTAGAATTTGAACTCTTGGGAGTTCTATTTTTGAGATTTGAATTTCCTATACCAGCGTTATATGAGATTTTCCTTTTGGCGTTTACTTGAGATTTTATTCTTCTCTTTGGAGATATATTTGCCTTATGGCATATTTGGGATGGGATCTCTTTATGCATGTTTTGGGTTTTCTAAGATGGTAGGTTTAGGTTTTCCAGTAAACCATATTTTATTTTTTATAAGTGCCATTGATATGAGGCTCCCTACTTTTAGCACTTTATGGGTATTTTACCTTTTTTTTTTTGAGATTATACGTTTGTGTAGTGATACCATATTATCACTTGATGTAATCATACACTTTAGATTGTTGCTTCCCTTTCAGAAATATAATCACATTATATTATGCTCATATTATCGATTATCCTTGTAAACTGATTTATTTAGCTAGACTGACCTGTATATTTTGTAGTCAGGTTAGACCGAGGTGTTTCAGTTTAAGTACATTTGGACTTAGCATATTCTGCTTCCGCATGGACTTTTCTGCTATCTCTTTTTGTTATAGCTTTTTGTGTAGTCCTTTTGTTCCTACTTTGGTATGTATATTCTTTTGACTTGCTTGTATATTGCGGTTTCTATACCACTTGACATGTATCATTTTGTATACTCTGTGATGTATATGTATATATATGTTATGATCTACTGTTTTGTGATGTGTTTTGCATTCGAGTTGTTGTATTTTGTTCTACAGATCCTATAGCCATATATGGCTTTGTATTAAATATTTATTGGATATGTTGATCCAATTGAGAAAAAAATGGCATTGTCGACCTATTCAAGCGATATTTAACACAAGGCTATAGATGGTTGCTCCCATCCATCCATATTATCTGCATTAGCAGATAGTATTATCCAGTAATACTCTTTGTTAATGTGGGTCTCAGGGTGGGACATCACAGATATCCCCTAAATCCAAAATTAACCTCTAGATGTTGCATATATCAAAAGGTTTAAACCACCATTTGTCTTAATTTTATTTTGATTTGATTTTGGAATTTTCCTTAAGCCTTAGAGGCCATTATTTTGGCTTTGAATAGAAGAGGGGTAGGGGAATGAATTGTTTGTAGAGGGAATAATGAATGAAAATGTAAGAGATTTTGGTTTTAAGGAAAACATTGAAACCTTTCCAATTCCTCCCTTAAAATTTTCTTATTTTCATTGCTCATTATATTTTAATCAAATCAACTCAAATCCTTATTTTATACATTTATTTCCAGCCAAAGAAAGTGCCTAGATAAGCCTTCAAAATTTTTAATTCCACTTAGTAATTAATTGATTTAAATCAAATTTAAATGTTTATCGATATCGTTTATATATATGTACATATATAACTCCTGTAAACACACTTTATTAAATAATAATGGCATTCAAACAAATCAAATAAAAATTAATATTTCATAAATATTAATTTAATTAATTTACAACGATTATGAATTAATTAAATTGTCTGGTTTATTCAAGGTATTCATCAATACGACCATGTGACTCAAAGGTATAAATTTAGTCGGTGATTAATATGGAATATTAATGTTAACTTGTCACCTTAGCTAGTGGTGTAACGTCCGGCTGAATTTATCGCTTATACATCTTTTCGGTAAAATCCAATTTTACTTAACATAAGTGGTACCTTGTAGTGATGATTATTTATACCAATTCCCTTCGTCACAACTATATCACATTAGGACTTATGGAATTTGGTTTTGGTCAAAATTTCAATATTGTTCACATTCAACTTTGTGATTGCAAAACAAAATCGTTGGTTCAATTAAAACAATTATTATTAACCGTAATGTTCTAGCCAGAGACTTTGACTTTAAGTTGACTTGAGTTGATCCTTTGATACTAACCCCATATAACTAAGAAGGCAATTTCTCTCTTGAATAGTGTTTCACTTCCAATGCTTCCACTCCATCTAACAATAGTTGTTCG
This sequence comes from Allium cepa, assembly GCA_030765085.1. Lineage (NCBI taxonomy): Eukaryota > Viridiplantae > Streptophyta > Magnoliopsida > Asparagales > Amaryllidaceae > Allium > Allium cepa. The sequence goes on from CM060944.1 coordinate 436,244,271, forward strand.
ATGGATGTCGTGCCATGATTTAACTATAATCAAAGCGGAGTTTCCATATTGAAGATCAATAGTGTTAGAACTGGACCAACCCACAGCAGATGTTATGGGCAAATTTCAAAAATTCCCCCATTGGATCTTTATTGGGCCTATGAAGTTTAATTTATTTAGAACATTTCTAAATATTATTTAAATAAAATCATTTATTTTATTTAAATTTATAAATTATATATTTTTATTTAATGTAAGCATTAACACACACACATATGTGTATCGTATACACATATATATGTATGTGCATGTGTAACATATCAACTCATGCAAGGTATAACATGCCCGTGTATAAATGTTGGGATTTACATCACAATGGACACGTTAGATCATCCAATATGCAAGTATATATTGTCCAAATATATGTATGTATATACATACTATTATTTATATGTATATTACATACATACGTACATATTTGTATAAAAATGTTGGTAACCCTTATTTTCGTCTATTTCAGATTTAGGTCTCCGCTCGACTTCACCTCCCTGACTTCATTTCCACTTCTTTCCGTTCATCTAGCCTAGATCTAAGATGTTCAAAAATCACAAGACCAAAGCTAGGTTTGTTTCTTCAATTGAAAATTATGTTTCTACAACTACGTCTGGCTGTGTTTTCACGCCTCCTACGGCTATGACTTCTGCTATTGTCGATGAAGGTGTTGGTCTGCCAATTTCTGGAGTTACTTCGCTAATGCTCGTTGGTGCTGGTGGTTTATGTTTTATGATGATGATACCGTAGACATTGCAAATTTTTAGGCATCTTTAGAAAAATGGCCAAAGGTTATCAATAGAGTCGGAGAAATTAATTCGGTGGAAATTGATGTCCTTGATAAAAATGAAAATCAGTCTCTGATATCAACAAAAACTTTTCTTAATGATGCGATTCAAATTATCATAGATTCTCCGATTGACAGTGCTTTACTTTTTCTGCCTTGTCCAATATTCTTAAGCCCTATGGTGCAACAAATGATAGCCCTTTTAATGCATCCGTTTGTATCACTAAAACTTATTTCTGCTCCCGCTAATGTCCTGATTCCTATATTTCCCTCTGCTGATAGTATGAAAAATTATGTCAATCTACCTGCCATGTCTACTAGCCAGCCTGGTTCATTGCTAAATCAAAATCCAGCTCCGTCCGTGAACCAAGCTAAACATGGAACGACCCGCAAATTTATCAATTTGACAAATTATATTTATTTTTATATATTCAAATATAAGCTTTTTAAAACATAGATTATGATGTTTTTAACAATAATGATGGTAATCTTATTTTGAATAAGTATTTACAAAATTATAAACTTTGAAGGAATATCGATAAAATGATCGAAAATTATTTTATTAATAAATAGCTCTATAATTGTCAGAAGTCGTGTATAGAGCTGGATACATACACTTATTTATCCATTTAAACAAGAATACGAAATAAAAAAATTATTTTATTTTTGGAAATAAAATGTATTTATGCCATCATCAATAATGTCATCGTATTTAATAATTGACTTATGAATTTAAATTGAGATTTAATGATTTAATAATTATTATAATTATTCAAATAATTATTTTTAAGTGATAATATTTCATTTGAAATAGTTATGAAGCGATAATAAATCATTTATAATAGTTTTATAAAGATATTATTTGACTTGAAATTAGAAGGAAAATTGATATCGCTTTATCGATATAATAGCACTTTCTGTAAACAATTGTTTAATATTGATTTATATGATTTCATAATTTCGATTGTGATCATTTTAATTCATCAATAAATAAAAGAAATTAGTTTTCAAATTTTGTTTACATTTATATGTAATTTAATTTATAAGTGAAAATGTGATCAGAAATCGACTTTTCAATTTTCGACAGATCAATGAATGGAAGTTGTTCAAAGTTGTTGCAACGCTGTTTATATGTCTTATGCACATATATATCACATACATACACAGCCTAACAAACACATATACCCATATAGATATATGCATAACACATATATACATTTATATATACATATATGGTAAAAAATATCTAAGATATTTTAGAAAATTTCATCCTTAAGCCATACAAAATCAATGCACATGCCATGAAGTGAAGTGAAATGATGGAGGCACATAGAAAGGGGGATCATAGTGTGGAATGATGGGAAAGGATGGGTGTGGGTTGAAGGTAGAAAAGGAAATGCACATTTAGATACTTTTCACACATTTTTTCCTATAAATACAAGCCTTAGCACTCTCATTTCATTCATACATCCACTTCTTCTTCCTCCTTCTTAAAGCTCCAAGTACTCTTCTTTAATGGCTTACATTCCTTGAAAAAATATTTGCAAAGTTATGGAAAAATAAAGTAAATATACACACATATATATATATACACACCATGTCATTCCACCTCAAAACTAAGGCAAATCACTCCTTTCTCCCCTCTAAAGCCACAGCCACACCACCTACCACCCTTGGGCAAGCCCGCCTTCATTTTCAAGCATATGCCAAGCCTTCCTAAAAGTCCAAGGCTCGATTCCGTAGGCTCCAGTGCGACCGTAGCGAAGCTATAGCGAATTTTCGTAAAGTTAGAAACAAATTCATGATGAGTAACTCTATTTACATTATGATATATTTGATGATATATATGTTTGGCTATTATTGGTTATGATGATTGTGAGCCATGTTTTGATATGATAATATGTTTGTTTGGATGTGTAAACAATTAACATTTAATACACGACAAATATCACAAAAGGAAGTCACTTTCCTTTAATAAATGAAATGGTGCATATTAGATGCTAAATCCTCTTTAAAATATTTACAATGGTTTATAAATGTTTTATAAACACTAAAACCTAATTTGATGAAGTTTCGACAAGTTAAGAAAATTGATCAAAATAAGGTGCGTCGCCTAACAGTAGTTCGCGATTTCACGTCGTAAAAGTTTAAATCCATTTATACAATGGAATCGAAGTCGGAATTCTTTGGAATAAGAGTTTTTCAAACTTTTATAATCATAGTTTTCAAGAAAAATAAAACGATCAAGATTTCATTTAGTCGATTTTGAAATATGATAAAAACAAGTTTTCAAAATAGTCACGGTTTGGCAGTTCAGAAACCAAAGCGAAAAATTCTTTAAAAATGATACATTTAATTCTTAAAAAATACAAAATAGACTCTATAATGTTTTAAAATGTTATAAAAGAGATTTGAGCTACAAAAATGGATTTGTAAATGATAGATATGTTGTTTTGATTAAATAAGCCTTAAAAGCACTATTCGCATCACTTTTTGCAGTTGTTTTTGCGACTATTTGTAATAACTTTTTAAATATGGCTTTAAACTTATGTGTTCTTTCCCAAATATTTTATAAATATTTTCAAATAAATAATTGAGTATTTTATAGATAACGTGGAGGTTTTATAATGTATGTTAAAGAGTTTAAATAAATGATCTAAAGAAAAACTGTTGTAATTAGGTGATTTAATCTTGGCTCTAAAAGCTGATGAGTAAACTGGCTTTTTCTATTCATGAGATCTAGATGTGAGGTGCTTAAACTAAGGAGATATTTAGGAGCAACCAGTGCCTGGCTCACTTGGCCTCTTTCCTGGAAGAGAGATATAAGGTCGAAATGTCGGAAAGGAGGTAAGTATCAAAGATTTAATTTTTCCAAATTTAATGCAACTGGGATTGTTTAGAAATAATCTTCTTATACTTGATATTAAATTCCAAGGAGGGAATCGGTAGTATCCATGTGAATTAAAAGGTGATTTCACCATTATTTGATGGATAGTAACGTTTGAATACAGAATTTGATGTTGAGTAGATTCGGTATAATTTCTATCGATCCTTTTCACTCAATAATGATTTCCAATATAATTATGAAGGTGATTTGGTATTTCCAAAGATAAAGAGATGTTTAATGATTCCTTATATACTAGAGAGAAATGTTTTAAAGATATATATCTTTAGAAGATATTTTTTGATAAAAAGAAAGTAACTAGTCAAATAATAATCACCTATTTACTTAACATCTTTTTATCGATGACTGGATCGAAGGAAGCGTGATCGTATCTGGGTGATTCCTGTCTGAAAACCACTTCGAACCAATTTACGCATTTGAAGTTGAACACATGGAATGATAATAAATTAGAAGATGTAATGTATGACTGCTTATCACTGATCTTCGGAGGAAATTTCGCATACATATATATGTGGTAGTAGTATCTTCATTTGACCTTCGATGTAAGGGCTGTTCACTACTAGTTCTAGCGGTGGTTCCTGATAGGATGTAATAGGATAATTCCTTCGGTTTAACTTGTTTCTCAACAACTTGTATGGACGAATGTTTGACATTGCATTTCTAACATACACGTACATTGATTTTCACAAATGTACATCTGTTTGTTGGTGTAGGAAGTAACTCTTTTATACTTAACACCTTCTCTAAGACGTATGAGCTCAGTGGTTGTACATTTGTGGAAATTAATAATGTGTGATGGAATTGGCAATATGGCATTCAAAGTAGAATGTGCTATGTGAAAGGTAACTGTTACCTTAGGCCTCATCACTCGAAAATGGTTTAAACAGGGTATGCCGTAAGGCTATATGGTTTTCCACAATTAGGGCATGGTTATCATTTTTTAGATTACTCTCTAAATGTCGAGTATGTTGTGTATGCTATGAAATCCTAGATAGGTCGGTTACAACCGGGGTGATATCATATTCTATTCTATCCCCCGCCAGATGGGTTTGCTCGTATGCCGGTCTTGCCAGGTGCAGAGGTTATAAAGTTGTTGATCCTCGGTACATTCCACTAGTGATTTACCATGCAGAAGGTAGTTTCTCACCTTTCCATTGTATGGAATCTGTTCTCCAATAAGTGCCTTCGGACCTGATTGTAGAGCTTAGTATGCTGGAATTTAATAACGTAACAATTTCAGCTAAGATTATGTATATTTATCTGAAAGTAGTTTTCAAAAGAATGTCATTAAAAATAATATTACCAGATTTTACGTTGTAAAGATTTTGGTTTCATAAGGTAAAACCCATTCCGTGTCTATGTGCAACGTGGTCCTATGAGATACCTTTTTTTTTCAAATATCTGTATATTGAGTTTCTCATACCAGTCTCGTGACTAACCCGGCATTTATTTTCCTATTCCCTTAAACTCTGGGTGCCCTATTATTTTGGGCAGCCAAGTAGTTAGGTAGCATGGAGCATTTTAAGAAAGAGCATGGAGCATGGAGCATGGAGCATTTTGGGTGCTTCGTAGAAAGTTATCTATTAATTCCTTTGTATTATGTCTATTGTATCTACCGGCACTTGTGAGGATAGGCAGTTATAGCTATCCTGACTAGATTAATACTTACTAGAACTCTGATGATTCAATTTGGAGCAATTGCATGTACCAATCATATGCATAATTAAATATTGAATATGAGATTCTATTTTGTTTTCCTTCTACTTTATATTCTTTTACCACATGATAATCAGCCTCTCCAGCAATTCGATTTGCGACATGTGAATACCGAGGATGTATTAGTATCGATTTTTAAGGGTCAAGGAGGTGGGTCGTCACATTTGGTATCAGAGATTAGGTTGAGCGAACACCTAAGCCTGCTAGGGGTAAAGTCTTATCGGTGACGAGATTCGCAATACCCTAGGATGAGTAACTCATTAGAGATAGGGTAAGTGTTACTTAGAATGAGTTGGGAGTATTATACATGACCATGTATTTGTTAATGCAATATATAAATGATTTTTTTTGAAAAGTTTGTAAATGAAATAATTTTACCAAGGATTATAATTTGAATACAAAGAAATATCTTTCAAATGATATAGTTATTTATATAGTGATTAGCCGTTTGAATTAGAAGTTTAAATACATACACCTCGTGAATTAAGTTTCACGATTTGGCTATAAGGCATTTGATAATAATATCAGGTTAAGCTTAATGAATTTATAGGATAATAAATGATCATGTGTTTCATAAGAACATCAAATGATTTTATAAAAGATGGATTTGGAAGATATGTTTTATAAAAGGGATTTTGGGAATTTATATCCTAGTGTTTTGAAATTTTTTGGCAAAGTTTAAAGAAATTGGAGAAAAGCCATCTAACATAAATAATTAAACATTTTATATAATATGATATATACATATATGTTAAGAGTAGAATTTATAAATGTGATATTTTATAAATAAAAAAATAGGTTTATGTATTGTGGTTACAAATATTAAAAATGGATTTGTAATTGATATTTTGTAAATGGATTTATAAATGGGATTTTAAAATAAATGAGATTTATTAAAGAGTAGAGTTGTAGATGGAATTGTTAACACCAGAATTGGTCACTAACACCCTTGAGAAAGATTGTGTAGAGAGATTAATGAAAAAAGTAAATTAAAACAGAGAACTGTATGGTAAATTAAATGCAAAGACAAGAACACATGACTTACAGTGGTTCGGCTAACTGCTTACGTCTACTTTGGATTTAATCTTTATTGCTTTACTCAACAATTGATTACAGATACAATCCGTACACCAGCTACTTCAATACAAATGCTAAGTAAAAAAGAATGAGTCTTGAATGCGGTAGAGTCTCCCCAGTGTTCTTAAAAAAAATCCATTTCACTGTGCCCCCGCCCTTCTATTTATAGACGAAGATGGGTCGGACTTCCCTAATGGGCCTAGGAACAAAGTACCTCGGCCCGTGTTAACTTTTGCGCGCTGAGCTATAGTTGCCAAATGGAAATTGCTGAATGAGGTTGGTCCAACCAAAGAATGCCAAGCGAGGCCTCAGTGCCAAGTGGCACTCGTATGCTGAGCCACATCCCTAAGACGAACGACATTCGTATGCCGAGCGAGGGATATGCGCTGAACTGCGCTCGTATGCCGAACGAGGTGAAATGCCGAACGAACTTCTATGATGACCGAGGTGAGATGCCAAACGACCCTTCAATGTCGAGTGAGGTGAGATGCCGAACGACCCTTCAATGCCGAGCGAGGTGTTGTGCCGAGCGATCCTTTCATGCCGAACGAGAGAAGATGCCAAGCGACTTCTCCTTGCCGAACGAGGCCTTGTGCCGAGCGACCTATCTATACCGAATGAGGCCTTGTGCTGACTAGCACATCCATGTCGAACGATGCGCTATGTTGAATGGTCCTTCCATGCCAAACGAGGCTCTATGCCGAGCGAGGGAAGGTTTGCCGAACGAGGACTAGGCCGACCGATGTATCTAGGCCGAGCCTCTTGCTACATGGTCAAATAACCGGGTAACACTTGCCCCGCAAAGTGTATCATGTGGATGAACATGATGCGCTTTGAACCATGAGTACTCCGCGTTTTTCTTTAAGCCCTTGTTCTGTTTTCCCAATAGCGTTTTCTTACGACCTCTGAATGCTGAACGAGAAACTGATGCCGAGCGACCCCTCAATGCCGAACGACATATTGATGCCGAATGATCGAGGTGCCTTGATCGGTTCTACCGGTCAATGTCTCTTCACCTTCTTTCCTTCCTACTATAAAAGTCAGTACTTCTCTCCTTCTTCCCTTTTTACCTTTTATCTCCGCTCTAACATCCTTATGAACCTACCTCCTTCCAGACTTTTTCCAACACTTTAACCTCCTTTTTGACCTACACGTTACTTCTCGACTACCCTCAACAACAAATATGAGAGGATTCCACTTCTAAATCGAGCACCCCATTAGACTTCTACCCTATCTACTAGGTATGAACCTTTCACTTGCTCGACTTTCTTCAATTAGGGATTTTGGACAAGACTTGAATTTACGACCTTCCCCTAATCCACGAATAACGGAAGCCGCGTAGGTAAGAAAGGTGGATCCGAGGTTCAAACGAGCCTTAGGATTAGATGGAGAAGAGGATGGAAGAGGGTGTCGGCCTTGTAGGAATCGTTGAGGGTCGAGATGGCCGGTCGAAGGTGGCATGCGAATTGGGGTGGTGATCGACTGGCCACCTAGGAGGATATCTAGTTTGTCAAAAGAAATAAGTTGGAGGAGGACGTATGGCTATGGTTCGGCATGAATTTTGCATGTCGAATGATGTGAGGGAGTGTGGGAGTGAAGTTGAAGTTATATTTAGTCGTGCCGAGCGACGTGGCTCGGTATGACCATGGCTCAGCATGACTCTCTTATGGCGAATGAGGTAAGAGGGAGCGTAGGAGAAAAGTAGGAGATGGGTAAAGTGCCGAGTGATGTGGCTTGGCATGACTTGCCGAAGGACTCATCTGTGTCGAGTGGTAGAGATGGAGGGTAGGAAGAAAGTTGGAGTTGAGGGCAAAGTGCTGAGCGATGCGACTTGGCATGTCTACGGTCCGGCATAATTGCGGTTCGGCATGACTTGCCGCATGCCAAATGGTGGAAAGGTAAGATAGGGGAGTGGTGTACAACAACAATACTAGTCGAACATAATGCATAGTTGACTTAACCTATTTTTTATGCCCGAACATATGACAGTGAACAATTACAAGGACTTAAGCAATTAAGCATATCAGACAATCCCGACTGATAACTCCTCTGTTTTGACAACTGCAAGCCTGAATTTAACTTGATTAAAAAGGATAATAACCTTCAACGTAGAGTGTCGATGTCAAGTTCAAAACATAAACCATCTTACGACAAGCTCTCATAGGCAGTCAACAATGACGGTCTTCGAAGATGATAATTCAAAGCCTAACCTTATTTCAACAACTCTGCGACTTTTAATTTCTTGGCACTTATACTTGAATGATTGCACTAGTTCACACACCACATGGGGGGAATATTTTTGTTGTTAAGTCTAATGTCGATTGGTTTTCAAGTATAGTTAAAACAGGTGTTTCGTCAGATCCAACACTCACCAGAGATGTCTAGGAAATCTAGTTCTACCACGATCTCGGACAGACCCGGGTCATCTTCTCAACTAAAAATGGTTGGAACCTCAAACCCATCAACAGTTCCCATACAAGATATTCCGAGCCTACGACCGTATCCATCGACTTGGCCCCGATGCCTTGGATGCAGCTATCTTTTTAGGCGATCCGATTGATTCTCAAGCTTCGAGAATTAACGAAAGCGTGCTTCATCGTATATGCTCAGTACAGGGATTCCTTTCGACGATGTGTTAGTTCCATCGGGACAGGATCGGCCTCACTTGCCCCCAGTCGGATATATGGCCTGCAATAAATTTATGTGCTGGGTTGGTAGCGTGCCGTCATTCAACTCCTTCCTTCGCGACCTGCTGCAGTATATTGAGATCGCTCCATCGCAATTACATCCTTAGTCATGCGTTCATATACGGCACGTGCATCCTCTTCATGAGTGTCCTTTTCAGGCTCCCGACTCTTAGTAATATCCGCTATATCTATCGTTCCAAGAGACGATCAGATAGCCCATCTTTAGTGTTTCTCGAGCCGCGTAGCAAGTGTCAAATTCTGACCGGGGCATAGAGCAAATTCACCCAGCATAAGCAGGAGTGGTTCTATGTGTGATGTCCTCCCGGCTTTGCAAGGAGATGGGTGGAAGGGAGTAAGTCTTTTTTCTGGATCAATACTCGCACTCAGTGGAAATTGCACCTTTTCTAACTCTTTCTTTATTTTTACAGGTATCAACCCACGTCTCGAAGGCTCCGGGTATTTTGAAGCTGTTGAAGCTATCCGAGCTATCCCCACAAGAGACCGAGACATTGGATCTCTCATTTCAAATGAATCGCTCTTAAAGTTTGGGCTGATGGCGGAAGGTCGCCGAATAAGCCTTCCTCAAGGCGTCACTATAACCAGGCCTGCTTTGTGCAAAGGAAAAAAGTAGGCTGGGCCTTCAGCACGTAGTGCCCCCACACACACCAGAGGAGGGGGAGATTAGAGAAGCCAATACGCCCGAAGTACCGGGTGAAAATGTTAGTCCCGCTCGGGAACCGATAGTCAAGGTTCATGATATCGAAACGACGCCTTCCCCTTCGAAGGAAAAGAAGAAATTGACCTACAAATTGAGGAAGAAAACCGTGGGTGGAACCTCCAAGGTCGCCCTTACTCCAGTGGAGAGAGAGCCTTCCCCCCAACACTTAGAGAGTTCTTTGAAAGGCCCATCGAACCTCACTATTCCTGATGATCTTCTTAACTATGGCTTCAACGATCCGGAAGCTCTTAAGCTTCATTCGACCGTGAGATGCGATACAAGCGCTCAAGCCTAAAACCAGGGAGAAAAAACACCTATTAGTAAAGATAAAGAAACTAGTCCGTCGGGGGGAAACACTAAGACATACACAGACACATGCACTTCACCTTGCACTTAAATTTCTGCCATCGCTCTACTCTGTGCTAACTTGTCATTATTTAAATTCTATGCAGGTGATATGGGACGTACACACAGACTCGATCGTCTTCGCGGGTCATCTATCTTCCACCACTCTGGACGGGATTCGGGCTCCAGAAGACGTCAGGATAGAGATGATGACGGCAACAGGGATTATCACTCCCGGGATTCATCATCTCGAAAGAATACTTATCATCGGCCTTCATACCATTATAATCCTCCTTTTCACTCGTAACAAGGCAGGGAGAAATACGGCAGCAAGGGGTCCCAATCCGATGCCTCCCGTGATCAACACTTTGGTTCACCCAGCACAAGGCAATCCTGGGAACCCCACAAGTAAACTGAACTCTCAAAACCATCTCCCCCTGTTCCCGTAATAGATCCGACGATATCGAAGAGGCTAGCCGAGCTTAAGGCTAAGTTTCCCAAAACAGGCTTTGATGGTCTAAAGTTTCTCTCAGCGATCCATCACATTTCGGGACATGTCAAACAGAGCGCCATTACTTGTAACAACGATGTTTATGCTCAACATGACGCGTTTGTCCATTTAGCTGAAAAAGTCTCGAAAGTCTCTATTGAGCGTCAACACGAAATTGATCGCCTAAAGCTTGAAGCCATTCACGATAAAGACATTATCAAAGCTCAAGATGAAGAGCTTTCTTCGTAGAAGTCTCAGCTTGAAGCCGTCCAACAAAGTGCTAAAGATACTACGGAGGTCGTCAATCGTCTGGAGTCGACACATACACAAGAAATTGACGAAGCGGTCCAACGCTACAGGGCCCTGGCTTTAGAGAAGGATTCTGTTCAGAAGGAAAGGGATGCATTTGCCCTCCGAATCAAAGAGTTGGAAGATCTACTCCGCAAAGAGAGAGAGGAAAAAACTACTGCACATGAAGAGTCGCAATGATATCGCGATGAGATTGTTGCTACGCGACTCCTGAAGGCAAAGCTCGACGACGAGCTTTCTAAGGTCGGGATGCTGAAGGATGAAGACCGTAAAGAGGGCCAGAGAATAACATATGCAGAGATTGACTCTCGCCTTGAAGCGGCTACAAAGGTTGGCAGGGAGGAGATCAAAGGCTTGTTCGACCCGCTTATAGCGAAATACAACGCCCGTGTCCTCATGCATCCGGACTTAGATTTTCTTGGTGAGGGCTACCTCGAATCTCTAGCCGAGGCATGGGAAACTTTGATAAAGATCAAAAAGGTCGGGTCAGGCACCATGGAGGTTGACGAGGAGGCTTTAGTAAAAGAATTTCTTAGGGGGAACGAGCCTTCAGACTTGTCTGCAGTGAAGGCCCTCTACTGCAAAGGTTCCTCCTCATCAAAAGGAAAAGATGTCATCGTCGGTCCATCAGGAACCGAGTCTCCAGCTCCTCCACTTACTCAGTCGGCTGATCGGCCAGTACTCGATCTATTCGAGAATACGCTGGTTATGACCCGGAAGACCCCGGCCTCGACATTCATGTTCTATCTCCCATTCCAGAGGGTGAGAATCCTCAGATAGTTGAGAGCCAGCAAGAAGCCGGTAAATAACTCTTCTTCTTAAAGTTCAAAGAGTCATCGTTTTCAGCAAGAGGTCATTGTGTTCTAACGTTTGTCTCTTGTGATTTTGTGTAGGTCATTCTGATCTTGAACCTACTCCAAGGAGCGATGACGCTAAGAAGGAGAAATGGAAAGCGAGCGAGGCTACTCACGTGGGAGAGACTCCCGGTCCAGATGCTCAAGTGATTGAGTAGCTTGACGAGGAAAAGTCAAAGGCTTCATCTCCCATCAAAGAAAGTTATGAAATTGAGATCACAAGCACCTCTGGACACACTTCAAAAATAAGCATGAAGGAGCAACTCGCGGTGGAAAAGAAAAAGACAGCTGAAATCAAAGTTGAGCCCCGAGTTGTGGATCTAGATGATCCTTTGAACAAGCCTTCGAAGGTCATCCTTCCTGGTGGGTCTAGGCCATTAGAAGTCATTCATTCCTCCTCGTATCTTACTTCCCCATCTAGCAAGGCATCCAAGCGAAAACGCATGGAGGAGGAATCATCAAAGAAAACGAGGGAGGAAAAGAAACCGAGGAAGTCAAAGAAGTAGTTCTTGCTCTCGTTCAACGAGAGTCGGCTTAGATTATGTAATTATTTTTATTTATTTTTGTAGTAAATGTAAGTAGACTTTTGACTCCGAGTTTTTGGTGGAGTCGTAATAGAACCTTATTGTGGATTAATAAATAAAACTTTTCTTTTGCCTTTCAAACGATTTTTATCGTTCAGCTTTCTGTATAATTGTGGTCGAAACCCGAGCTATTGTGACTTGCATAAACCCCCAATTCATCTTCATATAAAAATTCTTTGGAATTGTAGATCCTTTATTCCACGCTTCGGGTACTTAGAATATTTTTCAGTCCATTCGCTGGGGACTTGATGACTTCAGTCCGCATTCTGGAGACTTGGAGATTTTAAGTCGTTTATACTCCAGTCCGCACTTAGGAGACCAGAGTACTCCAGTCCGCACTCTGGGGACTTGGAGATTTTAAGTCGTTTATACTCTAGTCCGCACTCAGAGGACTCAGAGTACTCCAGTCCGCACTCTGGAGACTTGGAGATTTTAAGTCGTTTATAATCTAGTCCGCAATCAGGGGACTCAGAGTACTCCAATCCGCACTATGCGGACTTGGAGATTTTAAGTCGTTTATACTCTAGTCCGCACTCAGCGGACTTAGAGTACTCCAATCTTCATTTTGGGGAGTTGGAGATTTTAAGTCTTTTATACTCTACTCCGCACTCAGGGGACTCAGAGTACTTCGATCCGCACTCTGGGGACTTGGATATTTTAAGTCGTTTATACTCTAGTCTGCACTCAAGGGACTCAGAGTACTCCAGTCCGAACTCTGGGGACTTGGAGATTTTAAGTCGTTTATACTCTAGTCCACACTCATGGGACTCAGAGTACTCCAGTCCGCACTCGAGGGACTTGGAGATTTTAATTCGTTTGTGTGCATTCGTACGCCAGACAGAATAATGTAATTCTAGTTGTTTGCCATAGAATTTTCATACACAGAAACATCAATAATTCATGGAAAAAATGGCTTCAAGCCTTTATTAATGAAAACAAGCTAAATTGTCTTATTACATGCCGAAAACTAAGAATCAACAAAATAAAAATATGCTGGAAATAATTGCAACTAAAATATGAAAGAAATAGACTAAGTATAATAATGCGGCAGATGCTCACTATTCCATGCTCGGGGGAGTGTCACACCATCAACGGTTGCTAGCTTGAAAGTTCCCTCTCCATGCTTCTGTTTAATGACGTATGAACCATCCCATGTGGGATACATATGCGACGGGACCGGGAAAACTCGTTTCAGAATGAGGTCACCCACATCAAAGATTCTCGACCGGACCTTTTCATTATAAATCGAGCGACTCGATGTCTATATGTGACCGCTCTTAAATCAGCTTCTTCACGTTTTTCATCAATGAAGTCTAGTGATTCCAACAAAAAATCCTGATTCGTCTTAGGGTCGGAGTAAGTTACCCGATGTGATGGAACTTTAAGTTCTATGTGTATAACAGCTTCCATGACATATGCTAATGCGAATGGAGTGTGGCCAGTCGTGGACTTGTGGGTGGTTATATAAGCCCAAAGTGCTGTTGGAAGTTCATCCACCCACTTTCCTCTAGCCTTTTCAAACGCTTTTTCAATATGGACTTGATTATTTTGTTCACGGCTTCCAATTGTCCATTGGCTTTTGGATGAGCAACTGCTACAAACCTTTTTTCAATGCCATGCTTTTGACAAAATTCTTTGAACTCTTTGCTTTCGAATTGAGTTCCGTTATCTATAATAATAGTCTATGGGAGGCCAAATTGGCATATAATGTTTCGTACAACGAAATTAATGACCTTTTTGGTGGTGATCGTGGCCAAAAACTCTGCTTCTGCCCACTTAGTCAAGTAATCGACCGCAACTATCGCGTACTTTGCACCACCTTTGGATATGGGTAAATAACCGATTATGTCAATCACCCACATTGCAAACGGCCAGGGACTAACCATTTGTGTGAGTTCCGTCGGCGGAGCTCTTGGGATTTTTGCATACTTCTGGCGTTTGTCACATCTTCTTATGTAGTTTGCAGCATCCCGATTTACAGTTGGTCGGTAATATCCATAGCGGAGGATCTTTTTTGCTAACGTCTGCCCCCCAGTATGGTCACCACATTCCCCTTTATGGGCTTCCATCAAGACTCGTTTTATCTCATTGTGGCCAATGCACCAGAGTAAGGGGGCCGAGAATCCCTTCCGACACATTATTCTGTCCTGCATTACATATCGCGAGGCTTTACGAATGACTTATCATCTCTCGCTCTTTCTTTCGGGCAAGACTCCGTGTAGCAAGTATTGCTTGAATGGGGTAATCCATGATTCCTTCTTGATTTCTGTTTCTAACACGAAATCTATCTCCATCATATTTATACTCGGAGCATGTAAGGTCTCGATGGGAACCAATCCCATCTGCTATACACCACCAGTACTCGCAAATTTTTCCAATGAATCGGCTTCTCTGTTTTGTTCATGCGGGATATGCAAAATATCATAAAATTTTAGATTTGCTAGCAGCTCTTGAACCCTTGCAAGGTATGTGGCGAGTCTCTGTCCATTCGCTTGATAGTCCCCCCGCACCTGATATACCACTAATTGTGAGTCACAAAAGATCTTAACTGATTTTACTCCCAGCTCTCTGATAAGTTTCAAGCCCGCGAACAATGCTTCATACTCGGCCTCATTATTTGTTGCTGGGAATTCGAGCTTCAAAGCGTAACAAATTGATCGGTTTTTGGGAGTCACGAGAATTATACCAGCTCTAGAGCAACGATCGTTAGATGCCCCGTCGGTGTACAGCTTCCATCGAATGGGAGTTATGACGTTGTGACCATTTGACTCATCTGACATGGTGAATTCAGTGATCAAGTCCGCTAGCGCTTGTCCTTGTATGGCCCTTCACGGCATGTAGGTA
Source organism: Allium cepa (assembly GCA_030765085.1). Taxonomy (NCBI): domain Eukaryota; kingdom Viridiplantae; phylum Streptophyta; class Magnoliopsida; order Asparagales; family Amaryllidaceae; genus Allium; species Allium cepa. The sequence goes on from CM060944.1 coordinate 436,259,617, forward strand.
ATATCGAATAGACTCAACTCGATATTCCATTTTAACATCCTTCCAGAGGTTTCCGGTCGTTGGAGTACCTGTCGTAAGGATTGATCAGTATAAACACTTATTGAGTGTGCCAGAAAGTACGGACGAAGCTCGCGTGATGTAACTACCAAGCAATACGCTAGTTTCTCAATCTTAGTATAATTTCTTTCTGCCCTGGTCAAACGTTTACTGACATAGTATACTGACTTTTAAACTCGGTCCTCCTCGCGAACCAAAGCCACACTGATAGCATGTTGGGATACAGCCAAGTACACATACAACATTTCATGGTCTACTGGTTTCGATAGCACCATAGGACTTTCTAAATGCCTTACCAGAGCTCAAAATGCTTCCTTATAGTCATATGTCCATTCGAAATTTCTCTTTCCTTTCTTTATTACATCAAAGAAAGGAATACACTTATTTGTGGCTCTGGATATGAATCGAGTCAGCGCGGCCACCTTTCCATTCAAGCTTTGTACCTGCTTTATGGTTCTGGGCACTTATATGTCTCGAATATCCTGAATCTTTTCCGGTTTAACTTCGATTCCCTGCGCATTCATAATGAAACCCAAAAAACTTCCCTGACGCAATGCCAAAGGAACACTTCAAGGGATTGATTTTCATTCCATAATGTCTGAGTATATCAAACAATTTGGCTAAATTTGGTCGTTTGACTGCCGTGACTTCACGAGCATGTCGTCCACATAGACTTCCATTGTTCTACCAATCTGGTCTTTAAACATTCGATTCACCGGACGGTTATAAGTCGCGCCCACGTTTTTCAATCCGAAGGGCATCACTACATAGCAATATAGCCTAACATCTGTGACAAAACTAGTGTGTTCTTTATCTGGAATGTGCATCAGGATCTGATTATATCCTGAGTACGCATCCATAAATGAAAGCAACTCGTGTCCGACCGTTGAGTCGACGAGCTAGTTGATCCTAGTTAAAGGGAAACTATCATGAGGGTATGCTTTATTTAAATCAGAGTAATCTACACAAGTTCTCCACTACCCATTTTCTTTCCTTACAAGCACAGGGTTAGACACCCATTCAGGGTAGAGGGCGTCGTGGATGAACCCATTGGCTTTGAGTTTGTCCACCTCTTCTCTGAGGGCAGCAGACCTCTCTGAGTCCATGCCCCTCCTTATTGTTTTACCGGAACATACTTCGGGTCTATGTTCAACATATGATTCGCAATAGCGGGAGAAATCCCACACATATCAAAATGTGTCCAAGCGAAAACATCCAGATTCACTCGAAGGAAATCAGTAAGATCCTCGGCCACCGAGGGGTCGAGTTGTGATCCAATCTTAAGAACTCGTGATGGGTCATCTCGGCTGACTGGAATGTCAATCGTCAGCTCAGCTGGCGCTGCATTTTCTTCCGTAGGTTCCCCATCATCATCTCTCGGATTTATGTCTCTATAGACCTGAGAATGTGGCCCAAGCCAAAGCTCGGGCACTACTTGTCAATTGTCAATATTTCGGATGCGGACGGAGTTATCCGCAACCTTTCCTTTCTCTCTCCACTGGGCCTCTCTCAGCTCAGACACATAACATACACGACCGGTAGCCTGATCACTATACACAACGCCAACTCCTTTATCTTTCAAAAATTTCAAAGTCAAATACCATGGGGCCAAAGCTGCCCTAAACTCTAATAGGTCCGGTCGAACCAGAAACACATTATATGGAGAATCAACATCCAAAACTATGAAAGATAGGATCCGCACCTTCCTATGTTCTCCTTGTCCTAGTTCAACTAGTAATTCAACATACCTCATTGCACCAGTCGTTGCACCATTGAAGCCGTGGATACGGGCTTTAGATGGCTTTAAGTCCTTCGCCTTCATCTTCATTTGGTCATATGCTTTCTTGAAGATGATATTGACAGAACTTTCGCAATCAATTAGAATTTTCTTCACAAATGCTGGCCTGATTTTCATGGAAATGACTATCGGGTAACAATACGAGCTTCCACCCGGTCAGCATCTCTGATTCTAAAAACTATATTGTCTGTCATTGTCCGCTGCTGCTTAGCTGGGGACCCATCCTCGGTATTTAAACAACATTCGAAATCAGCATGTCTTAGGGAGTTAGCATACCGCTCCATTTCCTGCCAATTCTTATCTGCAAGGTGAGGTCCCCTGACTATTGTGTTTGTGACCAATCTACCCACCATTCAGGCATGGTTCCTCAGGTTGGCGTGGAGCCGGCCCGCGTGCGGGGTCTGATGTTCCTTGCCTACCCTCCGATGGGTTCTTAACAAACTCCTGCAACTTTTTCTGTCTAATCAGTTTTTCTATGGCATCATTAAGGTGTCTACACTCTTCTATATTGTGCCTGTAAATCTCGTGGAAGCGACAGTACTTCCCAGTCCGCTTCTGTTCGTCTGTTGACTCCTTTGGGTGCAGCTTTCTTTATTGAAAAGTGTTACAAGTTGATAGGTAAATATTCTCAAGAGATGCATTCAGTGGGGTGTATTCGCTGTAGTTGGAATCCTTGGCTTCCATTTTCCTGCTTTTCTTTTCTTTCCGAGATTTCCTCCTTTGGACCCTTTAGATTGCCCAGGCTTATTCAAGACATTGACTCGAACCTTTCCCGATTTGTCACTGGATTATTTTACTGCGATTTTACTTTTCACGGTCTCATAAACAAGCCCTGGTGCCTTATCTCGCCTTGTCCACCTGGCTTCCTCCCTTCTTATGACCAGATGCGCCTTTGAGTAAAAACGCTCTAGCGTAGTTGGAGGTTTCCCTGCCAACCAATCTCCAAACTCTGAATCCGGATCCACTCCTCGCATTACAACCATCATAATTGCATGGTCGTTAGGGTTACTAACTTCAGTAGCCACAACATGAAATCTCTGTAAATACTCCTTCAACGACTCTCCTGGAACTTGGATTACACTTGATAGGGACATACATCCTTAGGACGAGTGGCATGTATCCTGAATTGTTCTACAAATTTCGTTGCCAAGTCATCAAAGTTGGATATAGACCGCAAAGGAAGTCGAGTGAACCACATGGGGGAGATTTCGGATAAGTGATTGGGAAGCATCTACACTTGGTTGCATCATTCACTCTAGCCGAATCCATTATCCATTCATACCTCATCACGTGTTGCCTGAGATCAGTTTTCCCTTCGAAGGCTGGGATAGTTGGTACGCTAAACTTCCTGGGGTACTCGGCCTGTAGAATTGCATCTGTGAAGGGAGTATGACTCTTGGATATTCCCCAATCTTCATTTGTCGGGCCTTGGTTCTCTCTCATCAACTGTCTGACCATAGATGATAAGTCCGGAGTTTGTATGGTGATAGAAGGTTGGACTCTGTTCTATGGGACCGCTCGGGTTAGTGTCTCCTCTATTGGCGATCTACCAAACGTGTATCTGAGGACCAGCTTCATTGGGGTCTTGGTGAGCCAGACGTCCAGTTTCCACACGTGCTCCAACTTTTAAGTTTACCATTTCGGCTTGGGTGTGGTCTCCAAGATGTAAGTGATCCCTAGTTGATCAATCAGCAGCACCTGCTTGTGTAGTTTTGGTTTTGCGACGTCTATGCGTGGGAGGTTCATTGGATGAGGTCGAACTATCAGATGAAGAATAAGGAACAGGGCTACCTCCAGCATTCTGATGCTGTTGCTGAGTAAGCTAAGTCATGAGGTTAGCGTTAGCTTGAATCTACTCAGTAAGTTGCCTTCTACTTTCCATGAGTTCTCTCATCAAGTCGTTGAACTCTGTTCTGGTGACAACTTCCATTTGATTTTTGGTGGTGGTCCCTGCACCTAAATTTTCTTGTTGGTTGCTAGCAGTCTCATTAACGTTCGCGTTATGAGAGGCTGATCGAGTACGTGGTCTTCCCATTGTAGAGTTATTAATAGAAACTCTGAGTAGAATCAACGGACGTCTTGTGAATGACTTGGATCTCTTTCGGGGGATTTATTCAATCCAGTAGCTACAAAGCAGATCCTAGCGGCCTGAGAATTCGGCTCTCAGTGAAAGCACCAAAAAGTTAGCACCAAAATTGGTCACAAACACCGTTGAGAAAGATTGTGTAGAGAGATTAATGAAGAACGTAAATTAAAACAGAGAACTGTATGCTAAATTAAGTGCAAAGACAAGAACATCGGATTTGTAGTGGTTCGGCGTAACTGCCTACGTCCACTTTGGATTTAATCTTTATTGCTTTACTCAACAATTGATTATGGATACAATCCATACACCAGCTACTTGAATACAAGTGCTAAGTAAAAAAGAACGAGTCTTGAATACGACAGAGTCTCCCCAGTTTTCTCGAAAAAAGGTCCATTTCACTATTCCCTTGCCCTTCTAATTATAGACGAAGATGGATCGGACTTCCCTAATGGGCATAGGAACAAAGTACCTCGGCCCATGTTAACTTCTACGTGCCGAGCCATAGTTACCGAATGGCAATTGCTGAAAGTGGTTGATCCAACCAAGGAATGCCGGGAGAGGCCTTAGTGCCAAGCGGCACTCGTATGTCGAGCCACATTCCTAGGCCGAACGACATTCGTATGCCGAGTGGGGGATGTGCGTTGAACTGCGCTCGTATGCCAAACATGGTGAAAAGCCGAACGACCCTTCTATGATGAGCGAGGTGAGATGCCAAATGACCCTTCAATATTGAGCGAGGTGAGATGTCGAACGACCCTTTAATGACAAGCGAGGTGCTGTGCCGAGCGACTCTTTCATGCCGAACGAGGGAAGATGCCAAGCGACTTCTCCATGCCGAACGAGGCCTTGTGCCGAGCGACCTATCTGTGCCGAACGAGGCCTTGTGCAAACCGTCACATCTATGCCGAACGACCCTTCCATGCCGAACGAGGCTCTATGCCGAGCGAGGGAAGGTGTGCCGAATGAGGACTAGGCCGACTGATGTACCTAGGCCGAGCCTTTTGTTACATGGTCAAATAACCAGGTAACAGGAATTTTATAAATAAAGAGATTTTATAAGAAGAAGTTTTATAAAATAGAAAGGAAATTTATGAACATAGTTTTATAAATATGGAAATGATTTGTGTTGAGATTTAAGTTTGGATTTATAGAGAAAATACATTCACGTTTTAAAAGTTAAAATAATCTTTTAAAGGAATGTTTTGAAAGTGATATTTTTTAAATAAAGGTCAATGACTTTAAAAAGTGATTTAAAATGTACTAAGTGATGAAAACATATATTTCAACGTTTAATGTAATAAATGTTTTATGAAAGTGAGAAAGGCATGGACTATAACACTGTTGTTATAGTAAGTGATTTATGAAGGGAGATGTTTTACATAATATACGGGATTTATTCATATCCTATATTTGATGTAAAGATCAGGGGTGGGTAACTTATATCTATTTTTAAGTTAAGAATGTTTTCCATTCAAAGTCTGAGAGGTAATGATATCCCAACTTGATCGACTTCATTGTTAACTAATACGCAGTTTGAGTTCGACATCGAGAAATAATATTAAGTATAATTAATTGGATCCCTATACTACTATTTTTGGGTTGTCGTAATGATGTTTTATGCGACATTCATTTTGACCCAATAAATTGTGTTTTGGGAAATATGAAGCTTTCCTCAGAATTTTTATGGATTTAACTATATAGAGGTATTTTCTTAGTATTTAAATTAAAATATTTTCTTTGGAAAGACGATAATTTATCAATTTAATGAATTATTTGAAAGTAGCTTTTCAGAAAGAGTTATGAATTTTTTTAGAAAAGAAATTGTTTACAAATAGCATTTGAAAACATTTGTAAAAATAAATATATTATGATAAAAGTGATCTATTATAATTTTAAATGGAAAAGATATTTATCTTTTCGAATGAAATATTTTCCTTTAAAAGAGATATTTTGAAATAAATATTTTAAAGTGATTATATATATAAAGAAGCATTTTTTATAAAAATACTTGAATAAAATATAAGTTTCGTAAATTGTGTTCATAATTTTTTTGGGGAAGAACATATGAGGTATGTGGATTGTGTCGTCGCATGATTTTAATCTAATATTCTAGTATGGAACTTTAAGGTGTTCATACCTATCAAAATAAGGATTTATCACTTGATTCTTAAGAGCGAACATTAATGAGGGTTTATGGTTGGGTACTTGAGTTTTCTATCATAGTTGAGAGCTATGTATGGAAAGCATGGGTTTCTGATTAAAAGAGCATGATCAGAATCTACACCAGAGGATCAAGGGATCAATACCATTTCGGAAGTAAAGTTGTGTATTCAAAGAGTAGAGAGAATCAGATATTGTGTATGGATGATCAATATACATCGTACAAGTGTAAGTTTAAAAATAATACTTTGGGAAAAAACCTTTGGATTTTGCGCTGAAATTTCGAGGACGAAATTCTTTTAAGGAGGGAAGTCGGTAATGACCTGCAATTTAAGAAGGGAAGTACGTAATGACCCGCAAATTTATCAATTTGATAAATTATATTTATTTTTAAATATTCAAGTATAAGAGTTTTAAAACATAGAACAAAAATGATGGTAATCTTATTTTGAATAAGTATTTACAAAGATATAAACTTTGAAGGAATCGATAAAATGATCGAAAATCGTTTTATCAATAAACAACTCTATAATTATCAGAACTTGCGAACGGAGTTGGATACATACACTTATTTATCTATTTAAACAAGGATATGAAATAAAAAAATTATTTTATTTTTGGAAATAAAATGTATTTATGATATCAACAATAATGTCATCATTTTTAACAGACTTATGAACTTAAATTGAGATTTGGTGATTTCATTATTCTTATAATTATTCAAATAATTGTTTTAAATGATCATAATTCATTTTAATTAGTTAAGAAGTGATAATAAATTATTTATAATAGTTTTATAAAGATATATATTTGACTTGAAATTATAAGGAAAATTGGTATCGCTTTATTGATATAATAGCACTTTCTATAAACAATTATTTAATATTGATTTATATGATTTATAATTTCAACTGCGATCATTTTAATTCATTGATAATGATAAATAATTAGTTTCCAAATTCTTTTACATTTATATGTATTTTAATTTATAAGTGAAAATATAACTGGGAATCGGCTTTCCGATTTTCGACGGTTCAACGAACGAAAGTTATTCAGAGTAGTTATAACTTTGTTTATATGTCTTGTGCACATATATAACACACACACACCCTAACATATACATCTACCCATATATACACATAACACATATATACATTTATATACACATATATGGTAAAAAAAAATCTAAGATATTTTAGAAAACTTGATCCTTAAGCTATGCAAAATCAATGCACATGCCATGAAGTGAAGTGAAATGATGGAGGCACATGGGGATGGGGATCAACATGTGGAATGATAGGAAAGGACGGGTGTGGGTTGAGGGTAGAAAAGGAAATGCACATTTTATTATTTTTCATACAATTTTGCCTACAAATACATGGCCTTATCTCTCTCATTTCATTCATCAATTCATTGCTTCCTCCTTCTTATTCTTAAAGCTCTAAGAGCTCTTCTTTAATGGCTTCCATGCTTTGAAAAAATATTTGCAAAGTTATGGCAAAATAAAGTAAAATACACTCATACATATATATACCATGTCATTCCACCTCAAACCAAGGAAAATAACTCATTTCTCCCCCCTAAACCCACGACCACACAATCCACCTCCCTTGGTCGATCGTACCTCCATTTGCAAGCATAGGCCGAACGTTCCCAAAGGTCCATGGCTCGATTCCATAGATTCCAGTGCGATCGTAGCGAAGCTATATCGAATTTACTTAAAGTTAGATATGAATTCAAGGTAGGAAACTCTATTGATATTATGATATATTGGATGATATATATGTTTGGCTAGTTGTGATGATTGTGAACCATGTTTGGATATGATAATACGATTTTTTGGACGTGTAAATAATTCACGTGTAATACATGGCGAATATCACAAAAGGAAATCACTTTCCTTTAATAAATGAAATGGTGTATATGAGATGGTTAATCCTCTTTAAAATGTTTAAAATGGTTTATAAATGTTTTATAAATACTAAAACATAGTTTGGTGAAGTTTTGACAAGTTATAAAAATTGAGTCAACATAGGCACGTCGCGTAACGGCAGTTCACGATTTCGCACCTTAAAAGTTTAAATCCATTTATATGATGGAATCGGAGTCGGAATTCTTTGGGATAATAACTTTGTGAACTCTTATAATCATAGTTTTCTAGCAAAAAAAACGATTGTGGTTTCATTTAGTAGATTTTGAAATATGAGCAAAACAAGTTTTCAAAATAGTCGTGGTTTGACAATTCGAAAACCAAAGCGATATATTCTTCAAGTGTGATATTTTTAATTCTTTAAAAATATGAAATAAATTCTATAAATGTTTCAAAATGTTTTAAAAGAGATTTGAGTTATGAAAATTTATTTATAAACGATAGAAAAGTTGTTTTGATCTAGTAAGCCTTAAAAGCACTATTAGCAGCACCATTCGTAGCACTTTTTACAGCGATTTTTAATAACTTTTGAAATATGGCTTTAAACTTAAGTATTCTTTTCAAAAACTTTTATAAATGTTTTCAAACAAATAATTGAGTATTTTAAATATAATAAGGAGGTTTCACAATATATTTTAAAAATTTTACATAAATGATTTTAAAAAAAGCTGTTATAATAAGGTGATTTAATCTTGGCTCTAAAAATCGATGAGTAGACTGGATCTTTCTATTCATGAGTTTCGAATGTAAGGTGCTTAAACTAAGGATATGTTCAGGAGCTACCAATGCCCTGGCTCACCTAGCCTCTTTCCTGGGTGAGGGATAGATAAGGTTGAAATGTCGAAAATGAAGCAAGTACAAAAGATTTAATTTTTTCAAATTTAACACAACTTGAATTGTATAGAAATAATCTTCTTATACTTGGTATAAAATTACGAGGGAATATGTACTATCCATGTGAATTAAAAGGTGATTTCACTATTATTCGATGGATAGTAAATGTTGAATACAGAATTTGATGTTGAGTAAAATAAATATAATTTCTATCGACACTTTTTACTCAACAATGTTTTCCAATATGACTTATGAAAGTGATTTGGTATTTCCAAAGTTAAAGAGGGGTTTAATGATCCCGTATATGTCGAAAAGAAATGTTTCAAAGATATACATCTTTAGAAGATATTTTTTTGATAAAAAGAAAGTAATTAGTCGAATGATAATCACTTATATACTTAACATCTTTTTATCGATGACTGGTAAGTAGGAATCAGATTTAGGTGACTCTTATTTGAAAACTATCGAACCAATTTACGCATTAGAAGGCAAAGACATGGAATGATAATAAATTAGAAGATGGAATGTAGGGCTGCTTGTCACTGACCTTCGGGGGAAATTTCCCATATCATATATATGTGGTAGTAGTATCTTCATTTAATCTTCGATGCAAGAGTTGCTCACGACTAATCCTAAGGGCGATTCTCGGTAGTATGTAGTAGAAGAGTTCCGTCTCTTTGTCTTATTCTTGGACAATTTGTATAAACGAATGTCTGACATTGCATTTCTAACATACAAGTACATTGATTTGTACAAATGTACATCTGTTTGGTGGTGTAGGAAGTAACTCTCTTATACTTTACACCTTTCTCTAAGATGTATGAGCTTAGATGTTGTACATTTATGGAAATCAATAGTGTGTGATGTAATTGGAAATGTGGCTTTCAAAGTATAATATGTTATGTGAAAGTTGTAGAATACAATAACCTATGATTTTTGTTTGATGATAATAAACATATATATATATATTCACTTAAATATATTTGTTACTGTACTATTTTATTTTTCGCATAATTAAATAAATATTTGATGGATAAAATAAATACCACCAAATTAAAATTCAAACGAATATTTTTTCAAACAAATAATTTATTGCAATTTCAAATTGTTCAAATTTGAGCTCTCACTACATTTACATATTGTCAATTACAATACAATTTCGATTACATCACAATTTTTCAATTTACATATTACTCCTCACTACATATTCATTCAACACTCATGTTTTTATCCTCAACTCTGTTCCAGCTTGAATCCAGCATCTAAGTTATCTCAAAATAAACACTGACGTACTAAAATTGAAAAAGAAATATTTTACAGTGTACAATAACAGTGTGTGTTTGAAAATTTTATTTGCCTCCATTATTAAGGTTGTTTGTCATCATTTTCATTTGAATTCATCCTATATGAATAGCTTGTAACATGCACAGTGTATCACTATACATGTCACAAGGCCGTGCACACCGATATACACCTGATAAAATTGCAGGGATAGGTGAGCACAAGGTCAAACCCAACCAACAGCTGGATTCAACTCAAGTGCAAATATTCAAGTGCAATACAAATAAAGCCACGACATGAGCACAAGAGCTTGCATAAACACATGTGTAGACGTACACATGTGCATTGCCTCAGCATCTCAAATTTCAGCCAGAGGCATCATGTACACCAGAACAACTCGCCAGTGAGTTAACAAAGAAGAGGCATGAAAAGATGATGACCAGCAAACAATGAGGCATGAATTAAAAAACAACTTCAACTAGATACAAGTGTACACAAGAATTCTGACTACAACAGCACACATACAAGTGATAATGTACACTTCAATTACCAGCAGCATGGTTGTGTATATCAACCAAACTTGACTGCATAAACATCAAACCAATCTACATGAATGCATAATCAAGTGCAAGAAGACACAAAGTGGGGCCACATGAAATTAGATACAACAAAGAAAGCAGGTGTAATGGCAACACATGTTTAAATTTTATGGAGCTAGAGCATAGCACATATGGTCAGAATAACACAATGCAACAACTCCAACCTAGACTAGAGAGATATAGATTAATATGAAGTCTAGACCAAATTGCAATTCAACCAGATTCAATATCAAACTGCCATACATATGTATACATATGTACACACACATGTATACGTATAAATGCAGTGACACACAACATATGCATATGGTCGGATACAAGGCAGTAAATGATGCAATGCAATAGAGCAGTGGACACAAGTGAAAAGTTCGACACACATGAAAAATCCATGATGCAACAATCCAAACTCCAAAATGCATATATTAAAGTGGTGACAACATGATTCAGAGCAGAACAGAGGAGACAACCACAACCAGACTCAAGTGGCTGCAACAACCACAGCAGTTATGTGAAACAAGACCAGACTAAAATGCAACCAGAAAAGACAACATTCAGGCATGAACTCAATGAAGTAGTGGACTAACTGGCCAGATCTACAAACTTACATAACCAAGATAAAAAAACTTGAAGCAATCATGAAACATAACAAGTTCAGCTCGAAGCAAATAAAAGCAAGCCAGTGGACACAACGTACAACACAAGAACAGAACGACAGAGATTCAAGCAAAACGACTTCAACATGAACCAAGCAGCAGTGTGAACAAGAAGTAGGAAGCAGAATGAAAAGCAGATTAAGTTGCAGCAGTAAAAAGAAAAAATTCGAATGTATTGAAACCAAGTCAAGGTCAAGATGAACAAATTCAACAAAAGTCAAAAATATTTGATAATAGAAAGAGCTTGATGAATAAGCATTTGAAATTCAAAAAATCAGAAAATCAAACAAACCATGGTGACCAAGCAAAGTATATCAATATATTAAAAAAAAATTGAATATGTGAACAAGTTAAAAATCATACTTATCGCATGATTAAAAATCGATTGGCCGAGCAGAACATCATGAAGAATTCAAATAATATATACGAACGAAAATTTGGGGATTTTATCCCTATAAATTGAACCTACATCATTACAGAAAAATTATGCATTCGAGTTCGAGACAAAAATCAATGAGCATACTTACTTAGAACAAATCAGAGAATAAATCACTAAACTCGAATCACGGTCGAGCGAAATCAAAATCGAAAAAGAAAGTCACGTACCAATTTCATCCAAGTATCCGAGCTCGACAAATTGAAGCCACCGAGAGTGAGTCAAAGCCAGGAGCAATTGACAAAACAAAAGAATACATCAATCGAATAACTACAAGATGGCAGCTTTAGTTATACAGAAACCCTAAATTTGTGAAGAGGAACGAAAAAGAAACAAGGCGACCGATAATACAAAAGAAGTGGAGATGTCTATTATCTCAAGTTTTAATTGATTTGGGCCGGCCTTCTATTTTTTTTGAGCTTATTTTTCTAATTAGGGTTTTAATTGTTTTTAGTTTTTAGTTTTTATTTTGATTTCCTTTTAAAGTTTGTAAAATTCTAGTCATGTGACTAGGTTACGAACTACGGTGGTGTAGTTCGAGAATTCGCAACTCAGTGCCTGAGTTGTGGCATGGTTTTGAGCGTAGAGTTAGGTTAGTCATTAGCGGGTGTCGCAAGTTTACGTGTGTAAGCGTCTGACTGCTTAATTTCTAGTAGAAACCTTGAGGGCAGCACGTAGGCAGGGTTTTTCTGAAGCTAGATAAATCTGTGTTGTTCTATTTCTACTTTTATTATTCTACTATTTTCTGTGCTACAATTAATATATATATTTCTACATTAATTTTTTTATTATTATTAGTATCGCCCTATTCACCCCCCTCCTCTGGGGTGAAATCGATCCTATAAGTGGTATCATAGCGAGGATCAAAAACACTTTTTTGTTTTAAAATTTTGATTTTTCAAAAACCAATTTTTGTTTTAAAATTTTGATTTTTTAAATGGCTTCTTTTAATAATGCTTTTGCCGAGGGTCGGTCCATATTTAGACCACCCATGTTCAATGGTGTATATGTTTACTACAAAAATAGAATGAAATTTTTTTTTGAAAACCATAGATGCATGGAATATTGTTGAGACGGGATATAGGACACCAACTATAGTGGTAGATAATCAAGAAATTGAAAAGCCGATAGATCAATGGACAGATCTTGAAAATGATCTGTAGAATGCTAATGTTAAAGCTACGAATTCTATTATTTGTTCATTAGATCAAACTGAATTTAATCACGTCTCACATTATCTAACTGCGTAGGAAATTTGGCACACACTTGAAGTGACTCACGAAGGAGCCCCTCCCCCCAAGCCAAAGAATCTCGTCTTGCCATGCTTAGTAGCGAATGCGAGAACTTCACAATGGCCAAGGATGAAAATGTCAAAGAAATGTATGGACAACTTTCTAATCTCATATACAAATCAAAAGCTCTCAAAAAACCATACACAACATTGGAAATATTCCGAAAAATCCTTAGAGTGCTTCTACAAAATTTTGAAGCAAAAGTTATTTCCATTCAATAATCAAAGGATTTGAAACAAGTTAAAGTTGAAGAACTCATTGGAAATCTTACCACTTATGAGCTGGAAATGAAATTAAAGAAAGAACGTGAAGGAGGTGATACTCGAAAGAAATCAATAGCTTTCAAAGGAACAACGAAAAGTGATGATGATGATGATGATGGAGCAGTTGAACTGGTACTGCTAATAAAGAGATTTAAAAGGTGGAACCACAAATACAGAAATCCAGCTCTAAATCAACAATTGAAAAGCAGAATAGTCAAAGTACTAGACAACTCAGAAGAACAGGAGATCATTTGTCACAAGTGCAATAAACCTGGTCACATCAAGCCCAACCGTACTCAGAATCGACTCAACCAAGGAAAGAAACCGAAAAGGAGAAGCTTTGCGGCCATTTGAGTTGAAACTAACGAAACTGATAAAAGCACTGGCAGTGAGAGTGAAAAAGAAAATTTGTGTCTTCAAGGAGAAACAACTGACAGTGATGATGACGAGCCAAGCGAGGTATCAAAACTTACTCATTTGGAATTTCTTATATATTTTCATGAAGTAAATGGTTGTATTGAAAGACTTAGGGAGAAGTACGCTAAAATTGAATCACAAAGAGATAGTTTGATAGAATTAAATAAACAACTTGACCAATTGGTTAAAAACCATCGAAATAAGAGCCTTAAGTGTGATAAGTGTCCATCACTTGAAGAAGAAATTAAAAAATCCAAAATTAAAATTAAATCACTTGAAAATGAAATTCTGATTTTGAAAGAAAGCAGAAAAAACTAGGAGAGAAAAATCTATTAAAAAATGCACTTTGTTATTGAATGAAAATAAATCTCTCAAAACACAAGTCCAACAATTGTCTACAACTCTAGGAAAATTCTCCAAAGGAGAAAAATCACTAAATGTGTTATTAGGGAAACAAACTGTTAATCCTATTAGACGTGGACTTGGATATACTCATTCTGAACATGTTAGAAGCGAAATTAATCAAGTCAATTCCAAATGCATGATTTGTTGAAAAATTGGACATAATCATAATAATTGCTGGTACAGACCCAAACACGTGAAAACCATACCAATTTGGTTTCCAAAAGGCACAAATACAAAATTCCTTAAAGTCAAACAAATTTGGGTGCCAAAAGGAACAAATATAGATTGTTTAGGGTCTATACAAACATATTTTTAAAAATCATTTGTGACTAACAATCATGGACCTAAAAAAAAAACAGGTCACAAAAATATTTTTTCGTGTAGGTGTGGTGGTAGGCTAAGGAACAACAAGAATGATACCTGAATTCTGGCTATTCCAGGCACACGACGGACGACAAATCAAAGTTCCTTAGCCTAGCACAAAGGTAGCAAAATCACAATGGGCAACAACGAAAAATTATTGGTAAAGGTTAAATAGGTAACAATACATTTATCTTGAACGATATATTAAATGTTAAAAATCTGCACCATAATCTGTTTTAAATCAGCCAGGTATGTGATAAAGAAATAAATGTTGATAATGATTCTGATTTGTGCTAAAATGTTGACCAATCAACTTTTCATCTTTGAACTAGCTCATATAAATTTGTTTGGACTAACGATATTACAAGGTTAGGTAGTAAGAAATGTTGTCTTACGTTGGTTGACGATAACTCTAGGTATACGCAGATATATTTGTTTATCTTACTACTTCTAGATCTGACATTATGTTCACTAGTTGTTTATGTACACGTTTTCAAATAAATCCTTAAGGAATCACATTTTAAAAGTTGTAAAATGATTATAAGGTATTCATTGCACGCTTTACGGTTTTGTCTATGATATCTGTCTAATGATAACTTTGAGTTAAAGGGATATTCAGATGCTGATTATGCTGGTAGTCTAGTTGATAAAAAAATTACTAGTGAAATTGTTTTTATGTAGAGACATTCATTGGTTGCATCACATTTTCAAAGAAAATATTTGCATATTTTTCATTTCAACTGATTTTCAATTAGAAGACATATATAACCCCTTCTAGAAAATAGTTTTTGTTGACTTCATTTCAGATTAGACATTTTAGAAATTTGATTTTATATTTATTTTTGGATTTGATCTTAAATGACTATATTATGTAATCTGACTCTCTACTAATTATCTAAAAGATAAATAGTAATTGAAAAAGTGACGAGTGTCGACATTAATCATATATTATGACTTAAGGCAGTATATTTAGTAAATTTTTTAAAATTTAAACAAGATTTATAATATCTTTTGTTGGATTCCACGACCATCTCTATTTCTGTCATATTTCTAATGACCATCACTCATTAAAGTCCAATATAATATGTCAAAATATGGTATTTTAAATAGGAAATTAGTATTCTTTTGATTAATTAGCAATAAAAACATCCGAAGAGTTCACTCCCATTTAACAGTCCTCACGGTTATGCATGGGTGAATTACTTTGAATATTTAATTATGTGCTTTCATCCTTTTTTAAAAGTCCTCACGGTTATGCATGTATGGAACATATCAAAATTGATTATTAAATAGACGAGTTGATTCTAATCCCATTCAAAAGTCCTCGTGGTTATACATGGTTTGAAGATGCTTGAAATTCATATTTTTTTTTAAAATTTAAAGAATACTACTAATCTCATTTAAAAGTCCTAACGGTTATGCATGGTTAGTAAGTATTCAATAGTTTCATGTCATAAATATACCATAAATAGACAAAACTATATGTTTTTTCTATGCGGACATCACCCCTATCACTCTAAAGTGGAATATGCGCCTAATAGAGTATTTATGATTTTTGTTTGATTTCTTTGTAGAAATTTAATATATATATATATATATATATATATATATATATACTCGATTAGATATTAATGTTGTATTAATGTCTATCACTTTATCCCTATTTTCTAATACTATTACTCTTTTGCTGATAATAAAAGGAGGAGAGAGAAGAAAAGATTTTGGCAAACAAATTGAAATGTTTTATTTTGCATATTCTTATCTATTTGCATAGATTCTCATATGTGGATAATTCCGAAGCATCTTTTTTTTCAGCTCAATCCAAGGCCGTTTGGTCTGCTGTTTTATGCCTGAAAGTTGAATCAGTCGTACTAAAATGCATAAGCAAAATAATACCCAGGTCTAAAATCTTTTTTGGGTTCAACTTTAGGACATGAAACAGGTGGCCAAATGATGACTGATTGAAATAAAAATTGGTGTGCACATTGTAGAAAACTTCATATTTCAAACAAAAAAAGAATCACTGAATTCTGATAGAAAATGAAAAATTACAATGTCTCAAACATGGACTTAGACCATGTTTGTAACAGTTCAATCAGACATCATATGGTCATCTGTTTCACGTCCTAAAGTTGAATCCAAAGAAGATTTCAGCCTGGGTATTATTTTGCTTATGCGTTTTAGAACGACTGGGAAATTGGCTCCTATAATTGAATTCGAATACGGATTTTTCTAGAACTTTTGAAATAATTTAATCCAAAGTTTGAATTTAAAATCTCCAAAATTTGGCTAGTCTACCGATAGACATCATGGCCTCAAAACATTTCAGAAATATCACAAAACATGAAGTAAAAGTCAAAAGTCGGATAGAAAAAGAACATAAAAATGCATAGGCAAAATAATACCCAGGTCTGAAATCTTCTCTAGGCTCAACTTTAGGACATGAAACAGGTGGGCAAACAATGTTTGATTGAACTCAAAATTGGTGTGCACATAGTAGAAAACTTCACCTTTCAAAAAAAAAGTTATCCACATTCCGACAGAAAATGAAAAAGTTATGCTTTCTCAAAGTTGAACCCAGGCGGTGTTTCCAGGCCTGGGTATTATTTTGCCTATGCGCTTTTATGTTCTTTTCTCGTCCAACTTTTGACTTTTACTTCATGTTTTGTGATATTTCTGAAATGTTTTGAGGCCATGATGTCTATCGGTAGACTAGCCAAATTTTGGAGATTTTAAATTCAAATTTTGTATTAATATTTAAATAGCATATTCTCATATAGGCTCAATGCAATTGTTTTTTATTTTATTTTCATATTTTTTCATGCATATATGAAGGGGGAGCTTTTGTGTAGGAGGAGCATTCAAATAGGGGGAGCAAATGGAATTCATCAAGGTCAAATAATTTAATGGAGTCAAAATCTTAATATATGTTTGTTATCATCAAAATGGGGAAATTATAGAATACAATAGCCTATGATTTTTGTTAATGATAATAAACACACACACACAGATATATATATATATATATATATATATATATATATATATATATATTCGTTTAAATGTAATTGTTGTAGAACTATTTTATTTTTCACATAATTAAATAAATATTTGATGGATAAAATAAATAAAAAAGAGTTCAAATGCAAACAAATATTTTATTACAAATACAAATAGTACAAATTTGAGCTCTCACTACATTTACACACTGTCAATTACAATATAATTTCGATTACATCACAATTTTTCAATTTACATATTACTCCTCCTACATATTCATTCAACACTCATGTTTTTGTACTCAACTCTATTCCAGCTTGAATCTAGCATTTGAGCTATCTGAAAAATAAATACTGACGCGGTAAAATTGAAAAAGAAATATTTTGCAGTGTACAATAAAGATGTATGTTTGAAAATTTTGTTTGCCTCAGTTATTTGCGATGTTCGTGATTATTTTATTTTGAATTCTCTTACACGAATAGCTTGTAACACGCACAGTGTATCACTGTACATGTCACAAGGCCGTGCACACCGATATACACTTGATAAAATTTCAGGGACAGGTGAGCACAAGGTCAAACCCAACCGAAAGCTTGATTCAACTCAAGTGCAAATATTCAGGAGCAATACAAATAAAGTCACGACATGAGCACAAGAGCCTGCATATACACATGTGCACACGCACACATGTGTGTTGTCTCAGCATCTCAAATTTCAGCCAAAAAGCATCATGTACACCAAAACAACTCAACAGTGAGTTAACAAAGAAGAGGCATGAAAAGATGATGACCACCAAATAATGAGGCATGAATTCAAAAAAAATTCAACTAGATACAAGTGTACACAAGACTTCAGACTGCAACAACACATATACAAGTGATAATGTACAACTTCAATTACCAGTAGCATAGATGTGTATCTCAACCAAACTTGACTGCATGAACATCAAACTAATCTACATGAATGTAGAATCAAGTGCAAGAAGACACAAAGTGGAACAAGGCCATATGAAATCAGATACAACAAAGCAAGCAGGTGTAATGGCAACACAAATTCAAAGTTCATGGAACCAGAGCATAGCACATATGGTCAGAATAACATAATGCAACAACTCCAACCGAGGCTAAAGAGATGTAGATTAATATGAAGTCTAGACCAAATTGCAATTCAACCAGATTCAATCTCAAACTACCATACATATGTATACATATGTATACACACATGTATACATATATATGCAGTGACACACAACATATGCATATGGTCAGATATAAGGCAGTACATGATGCAATGCAACAGAGCAGTGGACACAATGAAAAGTTCGACACACATGAAAACGCCATGATGCAACAATCCAGACTCCAAAATGCATATGTCAAAGCGGTGACAACATGATTCAAAACAGAACAGAGGAGACAACCACAACCAGACTCAGGTGGCTGCCACAACCACACACCAGTTAAGTGAAACAAGACCAGACGAAAATGCAACCAGAAAAGACAACATTCAGGCATGAACTCGATGAAGCACTGGACTAACTCGCCAGAGCTACAAACTTATATAACCAGGATCATAAACTCGAAGCAAACATGAAATAAAACAAGTTCAGCACGAAGCAAATAAAAGTAAGCCAGTGGATACAACGTACAACACAAGAACAGAATAGTAGAGATTCAAGCAAAACAACTTCAACATGAACCAAGCAGCATTGCGAACAAGAACTAGGAAGCAGAATGCAAAGCAGATTAAGTTGCAGTAGTAAAAAGAACAAAATTCGAATGTATTCAAACTAAGTCAAGGTCGAGATGAACAAATTCAACAAAAGTCAAAAAATTTGATAATGGAAAGAGCCTGATGAACAAGCATTAAAAATTAGAAAAATCAGGAAACTAAACAAACCGTGGTGACCAAGCAAAGTATATCGATATATCAAAAAAATATTGAAATATATGAACAAGTCAAAAATCATACTTATCGGACGATCAAAAATCAAATGGTCGAGCAGAACATCATGAAGAATTCAAACAATATATACGAATGAAAATTTAGGGACTTTATACATATAAATTGAACCCATATCATCATTGGAAAATTGTGCTTTCGAGTTCGGGACTAAAATCAGTGAGCATAATTACTTAGAACAAATCATAGAACAAATCACTAAACTTGAATCAAGGTCGAGCAAAATCAAAATTGAAAAAGAAAGTCTCGTACCAATTTCATCTAAGTATTCGAGCTCGAAAAATTGAAGCCACCGAGAGCGAATCAAAGCCAGGAGCAATTGACAAAGGAAAAGCATATATCAGTCGATCAACTACAAGGCGACAACTTCAATTATATAGAAACCCTAAATTTGTGAAGAGGAACGAAAAAGAAACAAGGCGACCGATATTACAAAAGAAGGGGAGATATCTATTGTCTTAAGTTTTAATTGATTTGGGCTGGCCTTCTATTTTTGTTTGAGCTTATTTTTCTAATCAGGGTTTTAATTGTTTTTAGTTTTTATTTTGATTTCCTTTTAAAATTTGTAAAATTCTAGTCGTGTGACTAGGTTACAAACTACGATGGTGTAGTTCGAGAATTCGCAACTCAGTGGCTGAGTTGTGGCAAGGTTTTGAGCATAGAGTTAGGTAATTCATTAGCAGTTGTCGCAAGTTTAAATGTATAAGCATATGACTATTTAATTTCTAGTAGAAACCTTGGGAGCAGCACATAGGCAGGTTTTGTCGAAGCTGGGGAAATCTGTGTTGTTCTATTTCTGCTTTTATTATTCTGCTATTATCTGTGCTGCAATTATTATATATATTTCCATATATATTTTATTATTATTATTAGTACTATCTATTTACCCCTTCTAGGGTGAAATCGATCCTACAAAAGTTAATCTTTACCTCGGGCCTCATCGCCTAGAAATGGCTTAAACAAGGCATGCCATAACGCTATATGGTTCGCAACCATTATGGTAAGATCATCACCTTTCTAAATTACTCTTTATATGTCGAGTATGTTGTTTATGTTATGATAACCCAGATAGGTTGGTTACGACCAATGAGATCTCAAATTTGATTCTATCCGCCACTAGATGTGTCTACGAGTAGGCCAATCCTGCTAGGTGCAGAAGTTTCAAAGGGGTTGATCCTCGGTACATTCCTCTAGAGATGTTATGTATGGAAAGTAGTCCCTTACCGTGCCATTGTATGGAATTTGTTCTCCAATAAGTGCCTTCGGACTTGATTGTAGAGCCTCGTATGCTAGAATTTAATAATGCAACAATTTCGACTAAGATTATGTATATTTGTCTATAAATTGTTTTCAAAAGAATGTCATTAAAAATAATATTACTGGATTTTACGTAGTAAAGATTTTGGTTATCATACGGTAAAAAATCGTTTTGTGTTTATGTGTGGCATGACCTTATGAGAGACCCTTTGTTTTCGAAATATCCGTATTTTGAGTTTCTCACATCAGTCTCGTGACTGACTCAGAGTTTATTTTCCTTTTCCCTTTAACTTTAGGTGCCCTATTTTTATCCGGGCACCCAAGTAGTTAGGTAGCATGGAGCATTTCAAGAAGGAGCATGGAGCATTTTGGGTCCTTCGTAGAAAGTTATCTATTAATTCCACTATATTATGTATGTTGTGTCTACTAGCACTTATGAGGATAGACAGTTTTAACTATCCTTGCTAGATTAGTACTTACTATAACTCTTATGGGGAAATTTGGAGTAATTGCATATGCCACTCATATGTATAATTAAATGTTGAATACGATGTGAGATTCTATTTTGTTTGTCTTCTACCTTTATATTCTTTTACCCCATGATAATTTACCTATTCAGCAATTAGATTTGCGGCACGTGAATACCGAGGATGTATTAGTGTCGATTTCATAGGGTCGAGGGGATGGGTCGTCACCCATAGTCATCCTTGTTTTCCTTTAAACAACAAAATGTGGGTATATATGTTACGGGACATTTTGAATTACCAAAATTTAATGGCATCAACATCCTTCCACCTGTGTAGTAGTGAAAGAAGACAAGAATTTTGGCAGGATCAATTAGTTGGTTTTTTTAGATGATAAACCACCATTTGCAATGGTGAAATACAATCTAATGAAATATTGGAAACTCAAAGGTATAATCACTATAAGGTATGACAATTCAATGTTCTATATTGATTTTTCTTGTCCCAAAGATAGGATTCGTATTCTTGAATCTAATCCAATTATTATATTGCGCAAGCCTTTATTGTTATCTAATGGAGTCCATCTGTTGATTCTACACGTGAACAGGTACTTTCTATTCCCGTCTAGGTACAATTCACAAATATTCCATCTGTGTTGTAATCTATGGCTGGTTTTGATTGGCTTGCAAATTTGATTGGAGACCTAGTTTGTTTTAATGGGTCGACTGTTAGAAGGGACATGTTGGAATGTGCGAGAGCCTTGATTGAGGTCAAACAAAATAGATTGTTGCCGTTGGTTTTACCGGTTGAACCGATGCTTGGTCTTGTTTCAATGATTAATGTTAGGTATAATGGAAACTGCCCATATGCTCCAACTGTTAGTCTTTTTGTAACCTTATTACTTCTTGCAAGCACTCTCCGTATACTTCGCCTCTTCCAAATTTAAAGAAATAAGAAATTATCCTTCATATGCCTAAGAAGACCCTACTACCTAGAGTTTTTAAGCGTACTTAGGTTCCAAGCGCGTGCCCACTCCTTCCTTTGAAGGTAATGATCTGTCTAGTGCATGCTTTGATTCTATTGATGACCAAATTTCTTGGAATTTGGTCGGAAATACTTGGTTCATGAGGTTACATAGTTTCGCTATTCTCCAATAACCGACGCATACTTCAAATTTTTTTATAGCTGTGATGAAGAACACAGATTTTTGTTTTATCAAATTGATGGTGGTATGCTCTGTTTGTTTGTGGAGGGTAAGTACGGGGAACATAATGAAGAAATTTTGAAAGATGAAACTTGGGATAGATGTTTTATTTTCATTGGTAAGTCTGTGGTATTCAATGTGTCCATTGCTAAGCAATTTAGTGAGTATGTTAAAGTAACTGGATCTAATTCGTATGAAAATGAGTACGAGTCCTCCTCTACCTAGGAGGATCAGTCGCATTCCTATTATTAGTTTAGGTTATGTTATTGCTTAGTAATTTGGCATTTATGCCAATCTCCCGTGCTCTATTGTTTCTTATAGTTGTTCCGGTGCATGTACTAAACACCTATTTTTAATTCATTTATTCGTCTGGAGGGCCCAAAAAAAATGCTGGCTAGCTTTACTAAAAAAATTGTTTAAATAATTTTTATATAATTATACAAGTATATATGTATGTATGTATAATCTTAAAAATAAAATATTAATATTATATTCATATTATTATAATAGATTTATTTAAATTCAAATAAATTATTATAAATATTAAAAAAAATTAAACCATGAGTAACACACATATATATATAAATATATGTTTTAAATACACACACACGTGTATAATTTCTATATATTAATAAAATATTCAAAATAATTTTTTAGAAAGTCCAGGTGTTGCGCACAACTAAGAAAATAATTTAAAATTATTTTCTTAATTTTAAAATGTATTTTAATTAATTATCTTATCGAAAATTAATAAAATATTAGTTAAAAATTAATTTCGAAACTTTATTTAAAACTTTAAATTTTTAGTAAATCCTAAATGACATTTTATGCTTTGAAAAAAATTTCTATAATTTTTTGGTTTAAATAAATTTAAAATTATTTTCCCTATTTCGGGCCGAAATTTATTACTTAATTTAAAAAAATGTTTTATTTATTTTATTTTATGGATATGAGTCTCTTTACTGATAATATAATTTTATAAAATGTAAAATATAATTTTCATAATACGCTTTAATTAATATAATTTTTATATAATTAATATATTTAAATAATAATAAAATGTTTATAAAAAATATTTTTCCACTGTCGTAAATTATTATAGCTTTAATACAATATATATGAAATTATATCACTATATTTGACTATAGTATGTTGTTGTAATTAATTGTAAACTATACATAAATATGTAATTAAATAATATATATTAATTTAATAAAATATAAAATTATATTTTTTATTCATAGTTGTACTAACCTGATATATAAATGTATGCATGTATGTTTGAAAAAATATATTAAATATATATATATATATATATATATATATATATATATGAATGTGTGTATGTATGTATGTATATACATGTATATAACCAAACTATTTGTGACAGCATTACTTACATATCAGAATCGTCACCTAACTAACAATATATAATATACACATATATATAATAAAATATTATATTGAGAATTAATAGCTATGATATAATTAGAAACATACCTTTAGATCAAATAATAATCTAATTTGACTTTATTTGAGCTTGAAGAGATGGAGGGACTCGGGATTGTTTTTGACCATCAAACAATGCAGGAGGCACAAAAAGATCGAATCTAGTTAGGTTAGAGATGCTTATATAGTGGATGGAAAGGAGAGAAGCATGGATCTGATCTCATACTGATTCTCCTTTAATTTGAGCTATCCAAAACTAAACCAATCTGACCCTAAATTAGTCGCCCCTTAGCCTATGTTGTTGTCAAAATTACTAGGTCCTCTTGATGGGCCTTAAACCCATTTAAGGCCCAAATGAATATTTTGCATTTTAAATCTAATTTAAAATATTTATCGATGTCATATATCGATTAATGTATTTATAACTCTTATAAATACATTTAATATTCATTTATCAAATCAAAATCAAATTTATAAATAATGTTTCATAAATATTATTTTATTTAATTACTTTATAACAATTATAAATAAATTAAATCATTTCATCAAAAGAGAATTTATCGTTTCGTTTGTGTGACTCATCAAGTATAAATTAGGTCAGCGGTTAATATCTAACTATTCGAATATTAACGTTTGTTAGTCCTTGAGATGATGATTTTGATGACAACAACCTTAGCACTTGTTGTAAAATATAAATACTAACATTATAGTTTAGATATATATATATATATGCAGGATATAACCATACAGGTACCAAGAATGAAGACTGTACAGTATAAAGATTCAAGATTGAAGATATCAAGATTGAAGACTCATGAGTATCAAGATATCAAGAGTTCAAGATTTCAAAGTACAAGATAAGTATTGAGTCTAGAATTATGTTAAAACTTCTTGAAAGCACTTACATCTTTATTCGAAATTTATTCGTGGAATGGAATCCACTTCGAGCCTGTTAAAGGGATGGAACCCTAGCGAGATGGAGCCCACGAAAATATCTAGTGGAACATATAGTGGTCCTATTTTGATATCCAATAATTTTATGAAAATGCTTTTCAAAAATATATCTCTCATTTTAAATGTTTTTAAAACCTTCTTTTCAAAAATACATCTCTCCTATTTGAAATATTTTAGCCTCAAAATTATCTTTATCATTTTTAATATTTGATTTCAAAATTGTCATTGATTTTAAAATATCTCTTGTTTTAAATATTTAGCTTTTAAATATTTGTATACTTAGATTTAAATCACTTTATAGATTAAGATTATATATATTAAAAATTACTTTTATATGTTTAAACTATATTCAAATATATTTACAAAGTTTAGAAATTGTTTTGACAAATTATCGAAACCTATTTTAATAAGAAATCAAAATCACCATTTTTTCCTTGAGCATGTCGACATACTCCTACCCTCCATGTCGATATGGTGCCCGTTAAAATTCAAAATTCAAATTTTCAGAAGAAGTATCTATTCGTCGTATCCTTTCACGAATAGATATGGCTATTGATCTTCTATAAATACCAGTAGCTCTAAATGAATTTTTAGTCAGATTTCACTTGTTTTCTCTCCTTTTTATCTTCAACATTTATTCAGAAGAATCCCAAACTATACCCTGCCGAAATACCAAGTGAATCAAACTTGATTATCTCTTGTTTGATTCTTTGCCACTCTCTCCATAAGATCTCAGTGCTATTCAGAGTTGTAGGATCATTTATAAATCAAACTATTGAGTAAAAGGTGCGGTTGAGCCTTGAAATCAACTGGGTGTGATTGTATCCCCAGAAATCAATAAGGTGATCTTGTAGCCTGGTTAAATCAAGAGAATTTGCCCCAGACTCGAATACAAGAGGGTGCACCTCATAGCCTTGAAACTGAGGGTGTAATCTAGGTGATTATTTTGAAAAGAAATCCATACAATTGCGCGGGACTGGATGTAGGGTAACTCTGAACCAGTATAAAATCCTGGTGTGTTCTTTTCTTTACTGCTTTTATTTAGTATTTTCATATGTATCTGATTCTGTGATTATATCTGTGTCTGTGAATTGCATTTGTTGGAGATTAAATTGCATAAGTTTCAAAAAGATTCAGAAATTCCATAAAACACTATTCACCTCCCTCTAGTGTTATTCCAGCCTTAAGATCCGTAATCCACATTTCTCACGTATGGTATTAGAGCAAGGTTTTTAAAGTTTTCATAATCTGAATTTTGAAAAGTTTTAAAAATGGCTACCAACACAGGTTTTGTTAACACTATCGCTAGTTCATTTATGGAGGATCAGTCTACTGCCGGACCATCACTTTTTAATGGCAGTAACTATGCATATTGGGCATGTTGAATGAAAATATATTTACAGTCTATAGGATTAGACACTTGGAATATCACACAAACTGTATATTCTGAATTCACAACTAGTTTTGCGCAGTGGACTGCTGAGCAAAAGACTATTGCACAAAATAATTCCAAATCCATGAATATTTTATTTTCTTCTCTTAATAGGAATGAATTTAATAGAGTTTCTATTTGTAAGTCTGCATATGATATCTGGAAAACTTTGCAAGTTACTCATGAAGGAATAAGCAAAGTTAAACAGACCAAAATATCCATACTCACAAATCAGTTTCAATTATTCAAAATAAATTCTAACGAGTCCATTTCAGATATGTACAGTAGATTTCAGGATATTGTGCATTCTCTAATGTCATTGGAAAAAAGTTTTTCCGAAGAAGATCAAGTCAGAAAAATACTAAATTCTCTTACTCTGGAAAGGGATCGGAAAATTCTTGTAATCGTAGAAGCAAATGATATAAGTACTTTAAAGATTGAAGAATTGATTGGAAATCTAATGTCGTTTTAAGTACAAATGCAAGGGAGAAGAGATGGCAAGGCATTCGAAAATAAGTCAATTGCGTTCAATGCGTTAACAGATGGATCAGATTCAGGAAGTGATGATGATGAAGAAATAGCTTTCATGACAAGGAACTTTCGAAAGTTTCTGAAATGCAGAAAGATGAACAACTTCAAAAAGAATGATCACAGAAACTCTGGAAATCATAATGAAGTACCAAATCACGTAAAATGTTTCAATTGTGACGAATTAAGCCATCTCAAAAGAGATTGTCTGCAACCAGATAAGCAACAATTTCCTGCAAGCAATGATTATACAAAGAAAAGGAAAAGAGCATATACCGCTGCACTAGGCGACTCAGACTCATCCTCAAGCGATGATGATCAAAAGACGGAAAATTCAAATATGTGCTTTACAGCTATTCATGATTTTGTTGATCTCGGAGATACAAATCTAGAAAAAGGTACAAATTTACAGTATGTTTGTTGAAATTGTTTTGCTTAAAATTAGTTGATTGTTTGATTGTTTTTGAAATTATGTGCTATTTGAATTTTAATTTTTTTATTATTACTATATTTTTTTATTTTTTTAAAATATTATAATATTTTTTATTAAAAGAGTATTATTATAATTGATAATTACTTCATAAAATGTATAGACATTAAAAATAATATATATATATAAATATATATATATATATATATATATATATATTTGTCTAAGCCAGCGGGGTTGACTGGCCCCCTACCAGTTTTATTGCAATACAATAAAAAGATTCAAAACACACTTTGAATCAAAGAGAAAACTGAGAGAACAAAGAAGAAAAAAAGAATACATAAAATACAACAAATCAGAGAGCCCACTTGGTGATCATGTTAGCAGGGAATTGGCATTCAGACCTTCTCATTTGCATGTAAGTCCTAGCCCTAACTTCAGACCAAAGAGCAGTAATACACTTTCTATTATTGTCAAAAACAATTGTGTTTCTTTCATTCCATATCACGTCCATGTAAATTTTAATACAAATTACCATTTCTCGTGAGTTGAAGGTCTTCCACTGTGTAGCCTTGTAAATAATATTCCAGTTAATAGTTGAGCTAGCAGAGGCAACAGAGCAAAGTAATTTACTTGCAATTCGTTCAACCAGATCATGCAGTGCTGGGCAATCAAAGAACAGATGCTCACATGTTTCAACATGTTGTTCACAAAAAAACACACTCAGGGCAACAACACATCCCATAACTGTTTAACACACTTCTAGTTAGGAGAGCATTGCTAACAACCTTCCACAACATAAGGTTCTCTCTCGGTGCAGTATCAGAATTCCATAAAATAGTGTACCACTTGGCAGCTGGCAAGACCGTGTTAATAAGAAGGTGGTTATAAACCAGTTTAACACTATGTGTTTTGTTGTTCCATGTCACAGTAGTAGTATGAGCACTGCTATAAGAATTGCTCTAGATTGAACTCCATAATTGCCTAACCACTTGACTACTATTGTAGGGAAGAAGAATTCAACCATCAACCAAATAATCACTAACTTTAGCTTCACAGTTTACAGTAGATTGCACAAACAAGGCATGATTAAACAGTCTTGAAAGAATCACGCCCTTACTCACCCATGGTTCATCCCAAAAACTAACAACAGTGCTAGTGTGAAGATGATACTGAATCAGAGGAAGAAAGATATCCCTGAGCTTCAGAATGTTTCTCCATGTCCAACTACTGTCTTGTGGTATGTCCATCTTCCAAAACTTACCATACTTAATGTTATGAGTCCATGTCCATTTAACCCAAAGACTCTCCTTTTTATTTAGCACATCATCAAAATGTTTACTGAATGCCGCAATGTTCCAGTTTTTTGCATTTAAAACTCCAAGACCTCCCAACTTTAAAGTAGTCTCAAACTTTGAAAAAGAACACGGCATAAGTTTCTTATTGTGCATGCTACCAGTCCAGAAGAATCTAGACATGGCAGACCGAACAAGTTGCAGAAGCCTACCAGGTAGAATAGCTGAACGAGCCTAGTAGACCAAGGAAGGGAAAACAACAGCTTTTATGAGTACTAGCCTACCACTTTGTGACATATTCCTGTTTTCCCAAGCATTCATAACACTAGTAATCTTATTGTATAGGGGGAGGCGATCAGCAATGGATATTCTTTTTGTGATTAAGGGAATACCAAGATACTTCATGTCATTGTGCATGCAAGAGAACCCACTCAATTGATACAGACTCGAGGCAAGAATATCAAAGACCCCGGCTACAAGCAAGGAAGATTTAGAGTGGTAGATGGAGAGGCCAGTCATAAGGTAAAAGTTCTGTAAGGCATTTAAAATTCCAGTTAAGGAGGTAGCTTCAGGTTTAGTGAAAATCAACACATCATCTGCAAACATAATGGAAGAAACCTGCTGTTGTGAACACTTGGGGTGGTATTTAATAAGCTTCTGAGAGAATTTGTTCCTTAAGATAACATTGAAGACTTCCATAACCAATAAAAATAAATATGAGGAGATAGGATCCCCCTGCCTTATTCCTTTTTGGCTCCCAAAGTAGCCAGCAGGCCTACCATTAACAATAACCGAGAAAGTTGGGGTGGAAATGCATGTATAGACCCAAGAAACAAATTTTTTAGGGAATCCCATCATAGCCATTATCCTTACAATAGACTCCCAGTGTATTGAATCATATGCTTTGGATATATCAATTTTGATTGCAGCAGCAGGAGTGGCATTAGCCTTGCCATACCCTTTCAGCAGTTCTTGGGCTAGAAGAACATTGTCAAGAATATTCCTAGTTGGGATAAAGGCTGCTTGATTGTGGGACACCAACGTAGGTAGAACACATACCATACGGGTAGCAAGAATTTTTGAGATGCATTTGTACAAAACATTACAACACGATATAGGCCTGAATGAGGAAACTTTAGTAGGAGGAGAAACCTTAGGAATTAATGCAATGTTTGTAGAGTTGACTTCTTTAAGAAGTTTGCACTTATTAAAGAAATTGTGGATGGCTTGACAGAAATCATTCCCAAGCACATACCATGTTGCAATGTAAAATGTTACATTAAGACCATCAGGGCCACCAGAGGAGTTTTGGTTCATGTAGAAAAGGGATGACTTAATTTCTTCATTAGTAACTGGTTTAGTTAAGGCATCTGATTCAGTGTGGGAAAGGCGAGGTAGTGGTAGGGAAGAGATTAAGTTAAGGTCAGGAGAGAATCCAGATGAGTTACCAAGAATTTTAGTGAAGTATTGTACAAAAACTTTGTCCACTCAGGTGTAGTGAAAATTTTGCCTTGATCATCCATAATGTTGTGGATATTTTCTCTAGCATGCTTGACTTTAATGGTGTCATGGAAAAACTTAGTATTCTTATCCCCTTCTTCAAACCATTTGTTGTTCAGCAGCTGCCTTTTCATACTTGCTTCCATCTGTAGTGCTTTGTTCACTTCCATGAAAAGACGACTTTCATCATTAGCAGCTGCCTCATCATCTGGGTTGTCCATCATGTGTTCCTGTTTGGCCTTGTGCTTCTCAATGAGGGATGTAGATAGCAAACTGCCTTTCCCAAAGGTGGTGGATGCCCATAACTTAAGTGATTTCTTTATGCCTTTAAGTTTCCTGCAAAACTTATACATAGGGTTACCAAAACAGTTAAATGTTGTGTGAACTTGTGAAACTAAATCAAGAAAATCATCATTTTTTGCCCATGCGTTAAAAAATTTAAAACTTCTTTTGTCTCTTCTCAAATGGGGATCAAGGGAGAGAATTAAAGGGGAATGGTCTGACAGAACAGGAAAAGGAAGGTTGACAGACATGGATGGCCAATAGTTGAGGGTGGAGATGTTACAAAATGCATGATCAATAGTTGTGTAGATTCGTACACCACTACGACTTCGATTATTCCAAGAATATTTAGCACCAGTCTTGTTGACTAAAATAAGTTCATAATCAGTTATTGCAAGACTAATAGGTGCAATGTCACCAGGGAGGAGAGGAGAACCACCCTTTTTATCATCAAGATTGAAGCAAGAATTAAAGTCACCAAGTACAATCCATGCATGTGTGTTCTGCCACAGAGAAGGGAGTGATTTAAAAAGAGAAATTCTTGAAAGGGATGTATTATCAGCATAGACAAAGGTAATATAATAGGAAAATTGTGATTGAGAGAGATGGACATGGAAGTGAATAAATTGTCTTGTGGAAAGGATAGTGGTTAAGGACAAAACAGAAGGATCATATACTACAAGTATTCTACCATACGTTGCAGTATCAAGGTTGTGATGATAGGCCCAGAGTGGATTAATATATGAAGCAGCTTTTATAGAAAGTGGAAGATTGAGTTTGGTTTCAAGAATGCCAAAAGACATATATCATACAATGAAATAAGGCTTTTGACTTGATCAAGTTTCAAGTTGGAATGTGCACCCCTAATATTCCAGGAAGCAACTTTTTTATTCACGGAAAAATTAGAGGAAAAGATGGGTTTTGTTACCTCTCTTTGCTGAAAGAGCTCTAGTTTCAATACGATCATGAAGCAGTGAAGAGGTGGTGGAAAATTCAGTGGAGTTAGGGTTAGTGGAGGGAGGGTTAGGTGGTGAATCAGAAGGTGGAACAATGTTTTGAATGTTGGTTGGCCAACCAAGAAGTTCAATGGCAAAATTATATGTTGGTGGATCAGCTAAGTGTATTCCCATATCAACTTGGTGCATGCTGGATATGACCTGCTTTATTTGTTGTTCAAAAGACTTACACCAATTCTCATCATGGTCAGATTCAGTGGTGTGCATGTGCATAGGGTTAAAAGGGGACACAATGTGAACCAGTTGGTTACTGGAAGGTGATAGTGCACAATGTGGATTTTGTTGCTCCAACAATTCAGAAATTTGACTTGAATCATTGTTTTCATAAGTATTAACTTCAGTAGATTTTCCCATGCACGTTGACAATGTTTCAGCAGTAACATAAGAGGTCACTTCAAGCATAACCTCCCCTTCCTCCTCCCCCAACTGTTCTATGTTTCCTTGATCATTGTCATCATCCTGAAGCAGACTAAATTTATTATTGCATGTAACTTGCTTTAATATGACTGTACAATCACCATGGGTTCTTATTTCTACTTCAGAACTTTTGTTTACTTCTTTATGCACATTAGGTAATGGGCTGACTCTACCACTTGACATATTCATAGTTGCATTTTTTACTTGTTCACTTAAGTTTTTTTTCTTTCCTTTGTTGTTATTCACTTTTTGCCAGATCTGCTTCACTTTACCATCTTTTTCCAAACCTTTGTCACTTATTACCTTGCTTTGTACTACTTCACGCTGTGTGAGGTTATCATCATTGCCTCCATTATTGTTAATTCTTTCATCAGATTTCTCACACTTGTTGCATGTAGTTACCAAATGCCCAAACTCCTTGCACGATATGCAAATTTCAGGTCTCCATAAATACTCCACTTTCACAAGTTGATCAGTGCCATCAGGTAACTTAACTGCAAAATAATCAGGGAGTTCTTTTTGAGGGGTAACTTCCACCATGCATTTTGCAAATGAGATCCTTTCAAATTTTTCAGTGGAGGCATCCATACATAAAAGTTTACCAACCCTGTAAGCTAGCCAATTAATACCCACAGGTGACCATGCATACAAAGGTATGTTAGAGAGTTTAATCCACACAGGGACTGATTTAATACTACGACAACTATTTCCAATGTTTTCATCCCATGGTTTAACTATAAATAATTTATTCTTCATGACTACAGGATCAGATTCTGCTATTCTTTTCTTATCATTCTCATTTGAAACCTTGAATAAAAAGAGGAAACCATCAGATTTTACAGTGATGGTTCCCTGTAGTTTCCATGCTCTCTTGAGAAAGAATAAAACAGCGGAGTATGGAAGTGGATTATCAAGGAAGAACCCAACTAAATACTCCTTCCACATCGCGTTACTAGCCTGAACAACTTCAGATGGTGGTACAATTGCATCACCTTTAAACTCTAGCTGAATTTCTCGAGGAATGTATTTACCTGCATTGGTTGGCTTTGCCTTAAACAAGGAGTTCCATGCAACTGGTGGACAGGGTGGAGGGGGCAGTGGTGGAGACGTGTGATTTACGGAAGTGACTATGGGGTGTGTGGCAGTAGAAAGGACATTAGGCGGTATGGTAGACACTGCTGGAAAAGTAGAAGGAGGTACAAGGGGTGGGGAAGAAGGACAGGGCTGTTTAGAGGAAGAAGGACAAGATGGGTCGGCGGGAATGAAAAAAGAAAGGGGAATGGTCCCCATTTTTGAAGAAAAATTTAAAAAAATGTAAACTTTGGGGCCTAAAACTTTGGGGCCAAGGAAACTTAAAACTTTGGGGCCAAGGAAACTATGTTTGCCCTGGCCTTCGGTTAGCCGGATTTATAAGTGGCCGTGCACTATGTCTCATTATTGTGGCCGCTGGGATTCGAATTGGTGCCACTACAACCATATGTAGCAACTCCACTATATCTTAACCACTGGACCACTAGAACTTGACAAAAACCGGTGCACAATGTCTATATATTAAAGTATATAAGAAAATATAAGTCACTTGAATTGTCTAACCCATGTTGACATGGCCCTACCCATGATGTCGACATGCCTGTCAGAAATTTGAAATTCAAATTTGAATTCAAATCTTTGAACTTCCCTCCACCTTTTCACCAACTCCAATATTCTGAAAAGGTACCTCTTGACTAGAGAACATGACTATTGAATATCTATTTATTTCCCTTATCCTATCATATCTTTTCACTTTCATTTCAAAATTCAAACTCTCTTTTACTCTTTCAAACTTTCTACTCTCTTCAAAAATGGCTTCTTCAAGCACTCCATCCACAATGAGGCTATCAAAAACCATTAAAGAGTATCTCTTTATGATCCGGAAGCAATCAAGGCTTATATAAGCTATGCTAATTATGGAAAAGTTCATACAGGAAATTTTGCTATCTTTAGCGATTTCCCTACATATGAAATCAATACTCTTCCTGAAGAAAACCATATTCTAGTCTTTTTGACAATTCTAAAAATGATTTTGTTTGTTATCCAAATCTTTTTAAAATGTCATATGCGAATTTGAATCGCGGTTTTCATGAAGGAAATGAAAATGAAATTTGGAGTAGTGTTAAAGGCAATAAAATTGTTTTAAATTATGAAATTTTGGGCAACATTCTCAATTGCAAGAATTTGGGAATGGATCTTTCTACTCTTAATATTGATGAACATGATCGTGAGACATTTCATCACATTTTTGAAGGAGATGACAACTTTGAACTTAAAAATCGTAACTTTCATCTGAAAGCACGTATTGTAACGACCCAAAAATCCGTACCCCTTGAGTCAACTCTATTCTACCTAAATCAACTCAAGTTGTACAGAAATACGAACCATTGGGTTAAAAGAAGAAGAGGTAGAAGAAGGAAAATAGAAAACAACATCAGAATCTAACCATCGCAGCGGAATAAAATATAATAGATAATAAATGGTCTTTACTCAAAATCAAATATATCTGTTTATATATTACATCATCAGAGTACATCAATCACAGCTCAACATCAATATCATACATCTGGATATACAGCTAATCAACACGGCAGAATATATATATAAAACAAGTACGAAAGTACTTATCATCATCCAGCTCGTCTCCTGAGCTCCACAGCATCATATCCTGTATCCTATAATACTCGGTCTGACACGAGCATTATAGTTAAATGACACCCGAGTCAGTCTGGAATACCAGCGTGAGAAAATCACACTCACTTGATTATTAAAGTTTCAAAAATCCTTTGAAAAACAAAGCATCTTGTAAGACCACGCCATAAATAAACATGTCGGGTTTTTACTAAGGATAGCTAAAACGATTTTTATAGAAATCCTCTGATATTATAATAGGGTCTATATACAAATACTTATAAAATAGCCGAAATTGTTACATTCATTAAATTGCAGCTACTAGCCAAAGAGTGGGTAATACAAACAAAACTCGTACAAGGCTCGTAGGGAGAATGGATTTCCAACTAATGACTAGGCACTGGGGTACCACCTGTCACAGTACGTGGCCTAGATCACAGTACCGAGGAGTACGCCCGCTCCCCTGCAACACAAGACCGGGACTACCCCTTGCTGGATAATCCCGAGTGAGATCACCCTGCGGTTGGGATCAGCAACCGCCCACTAAGCCGAAATAAAAGGGACATCTAGACAGGGATGACCTCACCCTGCTTGGGTGCTACCCACCTAGCCTTGCTGCATAACCCGTGATTTTTAGTCATTCCCGGTTGATGGGGCTTGAGGCTAAGCGTTACCTTTTTAGAACATATCCCTTAGAATGCCCATCGTCCACCTGACGATGTTCCGAAAGCAATCATCTATACAAGTCCGTCCCGGGTTCGAACGGAACCAAAGGCACTATTCCTACTACATCCATTTTGGAAATATCCTCAAGATTAGTAGCGACTAGCCCTTGCACTTCAGTGCTCCATCGTCGAATCCAAACTCGTTTCACACGAAATGTACAAACCTGATCGAAGTGGTTTTCGAGAAATAAATCTCGATCCTGGTCTCTTCGAAACAATCAGCGCATTTGGCCAATACTGATAGTCGGTTATTTAACTATCAATTAATATTCACAAACATCCATCAAACAATAAATAATTTCCCAAATTATTTATTAACCTCAAAATATCTTCACAAGATATATTTCTATTTTCAGCCCTTTGAAAACAGTTTCAAATCATCTTTCTTTTCAGAATAAACTTTCCCAAATATTTTCTATCTCCACTGAAATCACCAAGCACAAAAATAGATTTTAAAAATAATTTAAAACACTTTACTTTGAAATATACTTTAAACATTTAAGTTAAAACTACTTCAAGTAATCTATTAAATACATACTATATGAATATTTGAAAATAAGGTTACTTAATATGATTTTCACCTTTAAAAACAAGATACTAAATCACTCTTTAAACAATTACTGCTATAATAGATTAAAGAAAATACTTAGTTTAGAATTTAAATATTAGAAATAATAAATTTTCCAAAACTTGCTTTTTAAAAACAACTTTAAAACCTTTAATTTATATTTAAAAATTTAGTTTAAAAACGTACTTGGTTATCCAGAGAAAAATCCCAATTCCAATCACTTAAATCAATTTACCCAAATTGATTTCCAATTTACTCCATTTGAAATAAGTTTCTTTAAATACTCAATTCATTAATTATGGACTTTATTTTTATTATTATTATTTTCCGTTTGATTTTAAATCATTTAACTGAAATATACCAATTTCAGATTCTTCCCAGTTTCTTCTTTATTCTTTTCAATAATTTAAATCTTAAACTTTAAATAAATGTTTTGTTCTTTTAAATAATATCACTGAAGATTTAAATTCATTAACTTTCTATTTATTCAAATTTCCTTTCTATACTCAAGATTTATTTATTATAATTTTAAAGTCACGTTATTTCTTTTCCAATTCATTTTTAAATTTATTCAGTTTTCTATAATTATTTACTTACAAATTCACTTCTTTTATTTTCTTTCCAAAATCTAATTTATATATTTTTGGTAATTCATCATACCCAATTATATCCAATCGAACCATAGCATCCGATATTCCAATATAATTCATCATTGAATATCAAATTATCACAACAGAGGGTATTAAATAATTTAAATAAATATCGAGGGCTCCAGTCGGATCCCTCCAAGCTGTTTTCCCTGCATCCACAGATGTTAGCACAATATAATATGCCAATTCCAAAATATACCATACTATAGCACATCAATCAATTTAACCATTCAAACAATTATTTAAATTTAATCATTTAAATTTAAATTTAACTGAGTGAGATTAACTCACCTTTATCGTTTTGCAGTCCATTTCAATATTGCCTTGGATTGCCTGATGTTTGACCTTAAATAAACAATTTATATAATTTATTAATATTCGAAATAATCGAACAATTTATTTAATTTACAGATGATTTAATTTTAAACTAAAAATTTCCCTAAAAATATCTTTTTAGTTGCTAAAATAATTAAAATATGTTAGTTAAACGCGTTAATCACCCTAATTCAATATTTTAAAATGAACTGGTAATATTTAAAAGGTAGAGAGGTATATATTTTTTATATTTTGAAATTATACCTATAAAAATAATCTATAATCTATATAGGTTAAAATCTGATTTTTATATAACCTTCAACATTTAAAAATCCCTATTTTTTTTTCAAATCTTATATAATCTTTTCTTCTTTACTGTATACCCATATATATCTATCTACATATATTATTATTAAATATTGAAATATGTAAACTGTATATAAATATACTTTGCTGAAGTTCATTCATTTTTTTCCAATCTGCCTAGATATATATATAATAAAACTAACATAAGTTTTAAACTTACTGTTAGCATTTTCCTGCCTATATACATATATATGAATTAAATAAACTTAAATCGATACCTCACTGCCGCCGCGAAGCTAATGCTTTCCATCATCATCGCGAGACACCCATTGATCATCGGCCAAAGCGACATCCTCAACGCCGACTTATCTCGTGCGACTCGAGATTGGAATCGTGCCGAACCACATCGTGCAACTTCGCGTCCCTCTAGCCGCGCTCGCCATGACAGCGGCGATTAGAAATCGCGCTCAAAACTCTTCGCCACAAGAGCCGGTGCTCGACTTCGACTTGCGTTCACAAAGCGACGTCGATCGAAACACTTGAGAGAAGTGCCGCCTCGCCCTAGATTTGAACGAATAACCGGCCATCCTCCTTTTGTTTGACTTGAATCGATTTCTAATTGGGGAAAATTTTTGGACGAAGTGGCTTGATTTGAGAAGGAGGGAGACGCAAATTGAACATGAAGGCTTCGGCCATTTTTCTGAACTTCGCCCCCCTTTTTTTATTCTCTCTATAGAGGAAGATAAGGATGGAACGAAGTTAAATGGAGGGGAGTGGCATATAAGAGAAGATTCGATTATTTTAATTAAATTTAATTAGATTCTTCTATGCATTTACGGATGGTACGACCAAATGGTAAATCCAAACACCGCAAAAATTGAAATCCGATAATAATCTAATATTACGGATCCAATGGAATTGGTTTCGTCGAATTCCGAGACTGGGCCTCGGAAGGCTGTTTTTAAATTCAATTTAAACGATATAATTTAAAAACTGAACAAATCAGTGTTAAATTCAATTTTAAAACTTCTATCATCCTCAGTATTATCAATATAAATTATATAAGCCTTCAAATTATTTTTAACAAGCTTAAAATTCCAGATTCAATATTTTACTCAACTTCAAATTGTTTAATTCAATAATTTAATTATCAAATAAATAGTGGTATCTGAATTCAAGTTAAAAGTTAACTTTTAAATATTTAAAATCAATTAAATATTCCAATTTAAAATGTCTAAAAATTTCGGGTCGTCACATTCCTCCCCCTTAAAAGAATTTCGTCCCTGAAATTACTAGTTAGGAAGAACGGTCCAATACCCGTTTCCTTATCCCCAAAACCAAACAAATCAATATCTTACTAACAACCTTCTTATAAAAGACCCATTATCTTTCTTACCAACTTCCCAAACTTTTCCTTAGTTCCCCACCAACTTTAATTATTCAACCATTCAAGTTTAAATTTAAATCCAAATTTAAATTATCAAAATTTTCTCAATATTTTTCTAACTCTCTAAATTTCCGAAAAATTTCGCCAGTGTCTCCTTTGCGCGGCTAGCTCGGTACAACAACAAAAGGCCTCTATGGGCTCCCAAATCCCAAAAGAAAACAAAAAGCCAAGTGGCTCGATCAAAATCCCAATCAAATTTCACATAGAAATTTAAACACATACCTTTTTGGTCGGGCAATTCAATTTTTTTATCATCTGAAATCAAAACCAGTTTTCCTTTCTCTTTATAATACCTGCATATCCTGCTTAGCAATAATATCCACTCATAGCATTCCAAAAACATTTTATCAACTTCCTTACAAGATGTCAATATTTATTCATTCAAATATTAACTTGGATTATATTTGTAATATTCAATTTCCAATTAAGAATGCACCATTCCTTACTTAAGTTAGTATAAGCATTTTATGTGTTTCTTATATTTATTTTCACTTTACCACTTTAGTTTATATCTACTTCTATTCAATTTAGTTTTCCCAGTTCCCTAAGAATTTAATTTATCTTTAACTCCGAATATTTAAATTTTATTTTTCATTTATACTGATTCATGTCATTATTTTAAATTAGTTTCATTTACTATTTTATTTCAACCTCCAGTTTGAAATCGTTTTGTCGTTAACAAAATTTTCCAAAATTTCTAACTCCCAAAATTTCCGAAATTTTTTGGCTGAGTCTCCTTTGTACGAAGGAGATTTTGCAATTTGAAAAAAAAATATAAATATATATACATCGACCTACGCGGTTGGAAAAACCAAAATTAGTTCATATTTCCTACTTTTTATTGCGTAGGCGTATCTTATTTAGCATTTTAAGCAAATAGCTTATTTATTTAGCAGTTAGCGTGCCCAAAATCCAGCCACACGGCTTCCCGGTACCTGTACTTACTCAATTTAAACATGTAAGTGTCAAATATATGAAGTTTAACAATATTTCACTTTTTTGCAATAGTTAAACGCATGAATTTTAAAAGAAATGCACATTAAACACTTTTTATAAGCAATTTAAATATTCCAACATTAATTTTAATTGCTTACAACCAATCACACATCGTTTCACGTAATCTGAATGGTTAACAACTCACAAGCTTACATTCCATTCATTTTTAAATTTTAAACGAACCCATATTATTCCAATTGATTTAAAAAAATCAATTTCATTTACTTGCAATGATTCATAGAATTTTAATTACTTCCATTTACATCCAATGACAATTTATTCTACGCAATTTGACGAGATCTATGTGAATAAATAAGTATTTATATTTTATAACCAATTTAAATTGATTTCAACTCAATTTATACATAATTCTATTTCATTTTTAAATTTATTCACAATCCATATATTCTCATTTTCATTGAATTTTAAATTTGAATCCATTCACTTGCATTTCATCTTACTAACCAAACCAGTTCATTCAAAACCATTAACAACTTAGGTTTATCTTTATTACCAATTGAATTTCCTTTTTATTTTAATTCATTCACAACCATTTATTTTGCTCGGCACATTCCATTTCAATTTTATTCACAATCCATTCATTTGCGTTTCATTTAAAACCATACTATTTTTTCTATTATCTCCAAGTTATTTCAACCCTTAACAATTTAAATGGTTTACAGTTTTTTATTTAAGAATTTCATTCCATTAAATATTATCTATAACTCACCGAATTTTAATTCGATTCAAATTTATTTTCACTTGATTTAAATCCAACCTAATATCATTAAACTTAGTTTTAAGTTAAATTCAATTCAACTCCCCCACCTATTTAGCTTAAGTTAATTTACTTCCATTTATTCAAATTTTATACTTAAGCTCATCTTCATTTTACAAGTAAATTTTTCTCTTTTCTATTCAACTTAACTCTATCACAATCAAATCTCATTTCAATCTACAATTTCTTTTGATTAGTTATTATAAAATTTAACTTTCAGATTCAACTCATTCAATTGATTACAAGGCCATTTCCAATTTATTTCCACTTATTTGGATTTTATTTGCAATTCAAACCATCACTATTTTAATCTAATTTCATTTTTATCCGATACATTCCCAATTATATTTAATTTGTTAACACTTCAAGTCAAATTTAAATAATAACTCAAATTCTGAATCCACATTCCATTTTCAATTTACCACCCAATTTCATGAGCTCACAATTCAATTTCATTTACTTTACCAACAATTTAATTCGAATTTGATTTAGAACTTGAGTTTTATTTCCAATTACATATTTCATTATCTAATTTATTATCTAAATAGTTTTTCCCCAATTTATAATCCAGAACTTGATTTTAATCTCAAAATCTCTTCATTAAATTTTCTTAAGTTCAATTTATTTTATAATTCAAGTTTTGATTTTCATTTTATTTTTCAATTCGTCAAAAATATATTTATTTTGGATTTTTTTATCCCACTTTTTTTTTGTTTTATAAGTCACAACTTATTATTTACACAATTCCATTCATTATAGGCTTAAATATACTCTTCTTTTATTTTTAACTCAAACTTTATGCTTATTTATAACCCAAGCATATTTTTATTTCCATGGATTATAATTCCTTTATAAGTTATTCTAATTTATTCATTTCAATCTAATCCTTATCCAACTTACTTTTCATTTATTCAGGTAAGAATCTAATCCCATTCGATGACTCAGTTGAATTTTTATTCCAATTCAATTTTATTTTAACTTAAATTTATTTAACTCAATTCGATTTCAACTTAATTCGAATACAACTGGATATTATTTTCAGCCTATTCAATTAATTTCAATCCAGTTAAATTTTATTCCCCAATCTAAGTTAATTTCATTTTTAACTTTTCACTTTAAATTTAAATTCCACCATCCAAAGCTTATATTTCCTTCCTGATTTAAAAATCATCTCAATTTATAAGCTTATAACCTATCTCATCAGGATTTTTAAAACACCCGCTTTTAGTTTCAAAGCATTTTAAAATCTTCAACATCTCAAATCACATTTCTCCAAAAGTCAAACCAATCCTGGTTTTATTCCTAACAAATTTCCTTTGAGATTTTCAAAAACAACTAGCTTTTCTGAACAAATCAAATTTTGGCAGCAATCCGTCACTTAGAAATTCGAAAATGAATACTGATGATGCGGCCGTCATCATCAGAATTATTTCCCAAATAATCCAAGTGATTTCAATGCTATATCACTTTCAAAATCCCTTTAAAACAATTTCCTTTCAGAAATACCTCCAAAACAATAATGCTATCATTTATCTTCAAACCACTTCGACAAACACTTTCAAAATCTCCGGGATTTAAATTTCCAAATCCTGCTTAAATCAATTTTAACTTTAATTCATTTGCACAGCTTATGCTCATACAAATTCTCATTTGATTATATTTCAATTTATAAATTATATTTATAATTCATATTTATAAATTTCGTTTTATAATGAATTTATTCCCTTAAACTTTGGTTATATT
Source organism: Allium cepa (assembly GCA_030765085.1). NCBI lineage: Eukaryota > Viridiplantae > Streptophyta > Magnoliopsida > Asparagales > Amaryllidaceae > Allium > Allium cepa. Next base: position 436,301,570 of record CM060944.1, read on the forward strand.
TTCAATTTTTAGTTAAATTTTTACACACTAATGTAATAATTTAATATTATCATTCCTAACATCCAATCAGCCATATATTAGCTAAAATAGTTTACAAAAACTTTTATTTATATCAAAATATATTTTGGGGTAAAATTATTTCATTCACCCACATTTCAAACAATACTGTGTCAATTGTTCTATTCAAGTGTTTAGAAACCCCTTCGATACAGTTGTCCAGACTGTGTCGACGAAAGTTCATATGCCACTCAATAAACCAATCAACACAATATTAAAAAAAATAATATTCACTAACAAATATGCACTCATATCTATTAATACGCTCAAACTCATACTAGAGTACTATGGACTCTAATTTAAATGAGTAATCCCCACCAGAGCCAAGGTTATCACCAACCTAAGCTCTGATACCAACTGTAACGACCCGAAAATCCATACCCCTTGAGTCAAGTCTATTCTACCTAAATCAACTCAAGTTGTACAGAAATACGAACCATTGGGTGAAAAGAAGAAGAGGTAGAAGAAGGAAAATAGAAAACAACACCAGAATCTAACCATCGCAGCGGAATAAAATATAATAGATAATAAATGATCTTTACTCAAAATCAAATATATCTATTTATATATTACATCATCAGAGTACATCAATCACAGCTCAACATCAATATCATACATCTGGATATACAGCTAATCAACACAGCAGAATATATATATAAAACAAGTACGAAAGTACGTATCGTCATCCAGCTCGTCTCCAGAGCTCCACACCATCATATCCTGTATCCTATAATACTCGGTCTGACCCGAGCATTACGGTTAAATAACACCCGAGTCAGTCTGGAATACCTGCGTGAGAAAATCACACTCAATTGATTATTAAAGTTTCAAAAATCCTTTGAAAAACAAAGCATCTCGTAAGACCACGCCACAAATAAACATGTCGGGTTTTTACCTTACGATAGCTAAAACGATTTTTATAGAAATCCTCTGATATTATAATAGGGTCTATATACAAATACTTATAAAATAGCCGAAATTGTTACATTCATTAAATTCCAGCTACTAGCCACAGAGTGGGTAATACAAACAAAACTCGTACAAGGCTCGTAGGTAGAATGGATTTCCAACTAATGACTAGGCACTAGGGTCACAGTACGTGGCCTAGATCACAGTACCGAGGAGTACGTCCGCTCCCCTACAACACAAGATCGGGACTACCCCTTACTGGATAATCCCAAGTGAGATCACCCTACGGTTAGGATTAGCAACCGCCTACTAAGCCGAAATAAAAGGGACATCTAGACAGGGATGACCTCACCCTGCTTGGGTGCTACCCACCTGGCCATGCTGCATAACCCCTGATTTTCAGTCATTCCCGGTTGATGAGGCTTGAGGCTAAGCGTTACCTTTTTAGAACATATCCCTTAGAATGCCCATCGTCCACCTGACGATGTTCCGAAAGCAATCATCTATACAAGTCCGTCCCGGGTTCGAACGGAACCAAAGGCACTATTCCTACTACATCCATTTTGGAAATATCCTCAAGATTAGTAGCGACTAGCCCTTGCACTTCAGTGCTCCATCGTCGAATCCAAACTCGTTTCACACGAAATGTACAAACCTGATCGAAGTGGTTTTCGAGAAATAAATCTCGATCCTGGTCTCTTCGAAACAATCAGCGCATTTGGCCAATACTGATAGTCGGTTATTTAACTATCAATTAATATTCACAAACATCCATCAAACAATAAATAATTTCCCAAATTATTTATTAACCTCAAAATATCTTCACAAGATATATTTCTATTTTCAGCCCTTTGAAAACAGTTTCAAATCATCTTTCTTTTCAGAATAAACTTTCCCAAATATTTTCTATCTCCACTGAAATCACCAAGCACAAAACTAGATTTTTAAAATAATTTAAAACACTTTACTTTGAAATATACTTTAAACATTTAAGTTAAAACTACTTCAAGTAATTTATTAAAAATACATACTATATGAACATTTGAAAATAAGGTTACTTAATAAAATATAAAACTTGATTTTCACCTTTAAAAACAAAATAATAAATCACTCTTTAAACAATTACTGCTATAATAGATTAAAGAAAATACTTACTTTAGAATTTAAATATTAGAAATAATAAATTTTCCAAAACTTGCTTTTTAAAAATAACTTTAAAACCTTTAATTTATATTTAAAAATTTATTTTGAAAATGTACTTGGTTATCCAGAGAAAAATCCCGATTCCAATCACTTAAATCAATTTTCCCAAATTGATTTTCAATTTAGTCCATTTGAAATAAGTTTCTTTAATTACTCAATTCATTTCAAAACTCATTAATTATGTACTTTATTTTTATTATTATTATTTTCTGTTTGATTTTAAATCATTTAACTGAAATATACCAATTTCAGATTCTTCCCAGTTTCTTCTTTATTCTTTTCAATAATTTAAATCTTAAATTTTGAATAAATGTTTTGTTCTTTTAAATAATATCACTGAAGATTAAAATTCATTAACTTTCTGTTTATTCAAATTTCCTTTTTATACTCAAGATTTATTTATTAGAATTTTAAAGTCACTTTATTTCTTTTCCAATTCATTTTTAAATTTATTCAATTTTCTATAATTATTAACTTACAAATTCACTTCTTTTATTTTCTTTCCAAAATCTAATTTATATATTTTTGGCAATTCATCATACCCAATTATATCCAATCGAACCATAGCATTCAATATTCCAATATAATTCATAATAGAATATCAAATAATCACAACAGAGGGTATTAAATAATTTAAATAAATATTGAGGGGTCCAGTTGGATCCCTCCAACCTGTTTTCCCTGCATCCACAGATGTTAGCACAATATAATATGCCAATTCCAAAATATATCATACTATAGCACATCAATCAATTTAACCATTCAAACAATTATTTAAATTTAAATTTAACTGAGTGAGATTAACTCACCTTTATCGTTTTGCAGTCCATTTCAATATTGCCTTGGATTCCCTGATGTTTGACCTTAAATAAACAATTTATATAATTTATTAATATTCGAAATAATCGAACAATTTATTTAATTCATAGATGATTTAGTTTTAAACTAAAAATTTCCCTAAAAAAATCTTTTTAGTTGCTAAAATAATTAAAATATGTTAGTTAAACGCGTCAATCACCCTAATTCATTTTTTGAAATGAACTAGTAATATTTAAAAGGTAGAGAGGTATATATCTTTAATATTTTGAAATTATACCTATAAAAATAATCTATAATCTATATAGATTAAAATCTGATTTTTATATAAACTTCAACATTTAAAAATCCCTATTTTTTTTCAAATCTTATATAAGCTTTTCTGCTTTACTATATACCCATATATATCTATCTACATAGGTTATTATTAAATATTGAAATATGTAAACTGTATATAAATATACTTTGCTGAAGTTTATTCATTTTTTTCCTATCTGCATAGATATATATATATAATTAAAACTAACATAAGTTTTAAACTTACTATTAACATTTTCCCGCCTATATACATATGTATTAATTAAATAAACATAAATCGATACCTCACTGCCACCGCGAAGCTACTGCTTGCCATCATCATCGCGAGACACCCATCGATCATTGGCCAAAGCGACATCCTCAACGCCGACTTATCTCGTGCGACTCGAGATTGGAATCGTGCCGAACCACACCACGCAACTTCGCGTCCCTCTAGCCGCGCTCGCCATGACAGCGGCGATTAGAAATCGCGCTCAAAACTCTTCGCCACAAGAACCGATGCTCGACTTCGATTTGCGTTCACGAAGCGACGTCGATCGAAACACTTGAGAGAAGTGCCGCCTCGCCCTAGATTGAACAAATAACCGGCCATCCTCCTTTTGTTCGACTTGAATCGATTTCGAATTGGGGAAACTTTTTGGACGAATCAGTGTTAAAAACTGAACAAATCAGTGTTAAATTCCATTTTAAAACTTCTATCATCCTCAGTATTATCAATATAAATTTTATAAGCCTTCAAATTATTTTTAGCAAGCTTAAAATTCCAAATTCAATATTTTACTCAACTTCAAATTGTTTAATTCAATAATTTAATTATCAAATAAATAGTGATATCTGAATTCAAGTTAAAAGTTAACTTTTAAATATTTAAAATCAATTAAATATTCCAATTTCAAATGTCTAAAAATTTAGGGTCGTCACACGTATTGTCAATCTTCTTTTGCAACATACTATTACTCCTAGATCGGGAAATTATAATAACCCGACTTTAAAAGTTTGTAAAGCTCATTTTTCTATTTTTGGTCATTATGACAATAATTGGGTGAAAGTGATTATGGATGAACTTCGTCTTAAGAATTTGGAAATGGGTGAGAATACTTTGTATCATGGAATCTATCTCACTCGGTTTTTAATTATTTTGGTGTTGATTACAAAAGGGAAAATTTTGTTTCAAGAAAAGTGTTTAATCATGCCAATATTTCTCTTATGAAAATTCCTCTCATATTTCAACAATATGAATCTCTTACCGAAAAGGATGAAAGGTTGGCACATGAAGAGATGGAGGAGGAGGAAGAAGAAGAAGGGGAGGAAATGGAAATTGAAGAAGAAAATGATGATACCTCTTTGGAAAGTATTGAATATCCTATCAAAAATAACAATCCTTCCAACAAAACACTCCTCAAAATTCAAAAGATCATAATGGAAAATCAACGGATTCTCAAAAGATTCGTTAGTAAGAAATTGGATAAAATGACCACTAATGTGAACAAGTTCTTTGCTAAAGTTGGTCGAAAACTTGGCTTATCATCATCCTCCTCATCCTCTAGCACATTCTAAAAACTAGGATGTGATGTATTAGTTTATTTAATATGAACTTATATTGTTGTTTTATCATGTTATGAAGTATCTCATGTATTAGCTCGTCTATCTATAAAAAATTATCCATCTTATGTTTTTCTACCTTGTCTTGTCTCTGGAATAAATGTTAGTATCGTATATAAGTTTATATATGTACGTACTTATTCACAAAACAAAGAAGACACATAGATTAACATACCCATGTCGACATACCCCTACTCACTATGTTGACATATAACTGTCTGATTAGGTTTTTTTTAATTTTGAAACTAAAATAACTAACTTATGTCTATTCATTTTAAACGAATTTCTGCCTATTTAAACACCTATTTCTTCCAAAAATTTGTAATCTCTTCAATTCTACTTATAACTATTTACATCTTTTAACTACTTATCAATGATGACTTCCTCTTCTCAAACTCTAAGTGATAATCTTGAAGAAACTCTCAACTCATTTAGGAATATATTTATTTTTTTCTCCGCAATCAAAGGCACTTAGAACTAAGTCAAATGCAGATGATAAAAGAACAAGAGAAGCATTTTGATGCCTTTCGTTGGATGATTTCTGCCTTAAACAAAGATGATCTCGATGCAAATCTCGAAGGAACTTTGATTCAAGATAATGAAGATTGGGAATATATTAAAAATGATCCTATCTTTGGAGAAGAATGATGGGTTGAAGTTCCTAGAGATATTTGATCTCCTTATGATTAAATTGCTTGAATTGTTTGATTTGATTTGATTAAAATTGATTTGGTTTGAATGATGTGTATAACATTACATGAAACATAGTATATATTGGGTGTAAACTTTCATATTTATCATTTCTTTATTATTAACTCATTTTATTTTATATATACTCTATCATAATTTGTTACAGGTACTACAATATAAGATTAATGGGGAGTTATATCAGTTTAGGATTAGTTTTTGCTGATGACAAAGGAGGAGAAATATAAAATAGAGTAGTTAGAGTAGTTAGGCTTAGATTAAGGGGGAGTTATTGTAAAGAAGAAGTATATTTTATAAACATAGGTTGTCATCATCCAAAAGGGGGAGATTGTTAGTCCTTGAGATGATGGTTTTGATGACAACAACCATAGGACTTGTTATAAAATATAAATACTAACATTATAGTTTAGATATATATGTATATGTAGGATGTAACCATACAAGTACCAAAAATGAAGACTGTACAGTATAAAGATTCAAGATCGAAGATATCAAGATTGAAGACGCATGAGTATCAAGATATCAAGAGTTCAAGATTTCAAAATACAAGATAAGTATTGAGTCTATAATTATGTTAAAACTTCTTGAAAGCACTTACATCTTTATTTGAAATTTATTCATAGAATGGAATCCACTTCGAGCCTATTAAAGGGATGGAACCCTAGTGGGATGGAACCCACGACAATATCTGGTGGAACATATAGTGGTCCTATTTTGATATCCACCAATTTTATGAAAATGCTTTTCAAAAATATATTTCTTATTTTAAATGTTTTTAAAACTTTCTTTTAAAAACGACATCTCTCTTGTTTGAAATATTTTAGCCTAAAAATTATCTTTATCATTTTTAATATTTTGATTTCAAAATTTTCCTTGATTTTAAACTATCTCTTGTTTTAAATATTTAGCTTTTAAATATTTATATACTCAGATTTTAAATCACTTTATAGATTAAGATTATATATATTAAAAATTACTTTTATATGTTTAAACTATATTCAAATATATTTACAAAGTTTATAAATTGTTTTGACAAACTGTAGAAATCAATTTTAATATGAAAATCAAAATCACCAATTTTGCCTAGAGCATATCGACATACTCCTACCCCCTATGTCAATATGGTTCCCGTTAAAATTCAAAATTCAAATTTTTAAAAGAATTGTCTATTCGTCGTATCCTTTCATGAATAGATATGATTGTTGATCTTCTATATATACCAGTAGTTCTAAATGAATTTTTAATCAGATTTCACTTGTTTTCTCTCCTCTTCATCTTCCACATTTATTCAAAAAATTCCCAAAGTATACCCTGCTGAAATACCAAGTGAATCAAACTTGATTATCTCTTGTTTGATTCTCTTCCACTCTCTTTATAAGATCTCAGTGCTATTCAGAGTTATAGGAACATTTGTAAATCAAACTGTTGAGTAAAAGGAGCATTTGAGCCTTGAAATCAATTGGGTGTGATTGTGGCCTCGGAAATCAATTAGGTGTGATTGTAGCCTGGATAAATCAAGAGAGTTTGCCCCCAAACTCGAATACAGGAGGGTGTACCTCGTAGCCTTAAAACCGAGGGCGTAATCTGGGAGATTATTTTGAAAAGAATCCGTACAATTGTGCGGGACTGGATGTAGGGTAACTCCGAACCAGTATAAAATCCTAGTGTGTTCTTTCCTTTACTGCTTTTATTTAGTATTTGCATCTTATTTGATTCTGTGATTATATCTGTGTCTGTGAATTGCATTTGTTGGTGATTAAATTATATAAGTTTGAAAAATATTTAGAAAATCCATAAAATAATATTCACCCCCTCTAGTGTTATTCCAGCCTTAAGATCCATAATCCGCATTTCTCACAACGTTCATGCGTCACTTAGCAGATGTTGTGACATTTTGGCCAAATTTATCATTTATTTAGTTTCGGTAAAATCCAATTTCACTTTTTAAGCGTTACGTGACTGTGACTTTTATTTACACCAATTCTCCCCATCAAAACTATATCACTTTGAACTTATGAAATTTGGTAATGGTCAAAATTCCAATATCATACATATTTAACTCTATATTCCAAACAGTCCATGGTTTAATAATCACAATCATCATTAACGTGGGCAAAGACTTTGACATCTAGTTGACTTGAGTTGACCATGATACTAACCTCATATGACCAAGGAGATGAATCCTCTCTTGAATAGTGCTTTACTTTCAATACTTCCACTCGACCCAATGATTGTCACTCGATGAATGATGTTCCATGATTTTATTATAACAAAGATGGAACTTTTGCATTGAAGATAAACAATATCTCAACCCGAGAAAATGGTGTAAATTAATCACATCAATATTTTCTGTTCGACCTTAGTTATATTAACCAACAAAAACTATCAAGTGAGTCATTCCATATTATCTAATAACTATTAATACATAACCCCTTGGTGCTTATACATCGCCTAACATTTAGGGAGCGTTCCATGCTCTAATCTCAACTAGTGTATCAATATCTAGTCTCGATACATCTTGACTAGGAATATTTAAAACGACATATTTATTTTCATTGGAGTAAATTACTCCTGGTTAAAACACTTTGTAACTATTATCACAAAACATACCATTTATGGATTTTATATTAAATATATTTTTAATTAAATTAATTAATATAACATATTATCAAGTTTATAATTGAAAGAAAATACATTTTGTTTCGAACAAGATTTGTTATGGAGTAACAAATTACAGAATTGACCCTAGGGCATAACTCTATCAATCTTCCACTTGCACTTTGGGTTAATTATAGAATCTTATTCCAATTTCTCTAACCGTTTTCCTCAATACTAATCAGGTTAGTACCTTAGTGAATGGGTATGCTATTTTGTTTCAATTATCCACTCTGTCAATCAACTCTCTCCGACACCGATAAACTTCCTTTGTCATATGGAACAATTCGAAGTATGTCGCTCGACCTCCAGTGAGCTCTAATTTATGTTATGAACAATATCATGACATTATTATCATATAGCAATGTTATGGGATTCTCAACATTTATAATCACCTTCAGCTCGGTTATAAATTTATGCATTTATATTTGCATTTATTGTTTTTATTCCAGCGCAATTCAAGGCGATGTGCTTAGCATTTTCATTGAATTAGCCATAGTCTTTTATTAGGAACATTTCTAATTTAAAGATACTTAAATTGAATTTATTATTGACAAATTATTCTTAATATCACTTATGAAGTTTGAGTTTGAGCACTGTTCATAGGGAGTTCATTATTTCTATAAACAGTTCTCTAATATTTCATAAATATACGAGTATACCTCAAATAACCATTTAGTGAAATCTATTTGGATTTGATATTTGCTTCATGTTTGAAATATATAAACTAATCTCGATATCGTAGACAACATCACATGTACGATAACTGCTATTGCGAATGCATTAGGAATCTATTTTACATGTTCTATATTAAATAATTTAATAAGATGTCCTTGCATATCATTTGAGACATTCTCAATATATTTTTTCGAAACTTGGGAAACTTGGTCAATCACTATCGACATGGGATTCCTAAACAGTAAACCTAGGGAATAGACGGCTGGCCCGCCACAGCCGCTATTCCAGGCTAGCCAGACTTTTCGGCTGACTTGGTGTAGGAGGCGGGAAATGAACTCAAACCTCCCATGTAAATAGTTTGTACTTACTATAATAGATATTATTTACAAATACTACGTCAAGTATTAAAACAACTAAAGATGATTTTAACACAAGTACGTTGTTAATAATTAGCAGTGTGTTGTTTATTTATCTTTTAGAAATATCTATAACGTTCTTTCTTATGGACGACGCTTCCTCTGTATTTTGATTGATAATAAAACTATTTTAAATTTTTATCAAAACACTTGTTCAATTTTGATGCTTTTCTGATAGATACTTTCGTATCCGTTCTCGGATCATATCTAAAAACTCACAAACTTAATATTGATCCTACTGAAGCATTTTGGTTATTATGTGTAAATAGTTTAATCTCAATCATTATTTAGAATTTTCTTTTTCAACACGTATGTACCAAAACATATAGTCATACAATTTGATAATTTTGTGAGCAAAATTCTAAACTAACTTGAGCATATCAAATGATGAATCTGTTATGTTAATTTCAACAATTGACATTTATGGTGTTATTCTTATCATTACGGCTCATTATATTCCAATTGCATTTGTCATTCTCATAAAAACACATTTGCGGTTAGTGGATCATATCTCTTTGGGTATAATTATCAAAATCAAATATTGTTCTTGGAATCTTATTTCAGTTTTGCATATCGTACCATGTCATAGAGTTAATACTATTAATGGTTTAATTAAACTATCGAGGATTATTTATTCTTGACATTGATAAGAAACTCACTATTTATCTTTAATGTACAAGGATACTCATTAGACGTTCTAATGTATTTGTGTTCATTTAGGTTTGGTCAATTATATTACATCCTTTGTAATCAGCTATATCATTAGAACGTATCCAAATCCAATTTATACCAATAATTTCTTAAAGAAATTCTTCGCTACTAGGTTGGCATTTCTTGACGCAATGGAACGGGTATTCATAAATATTTTATGAATTACCTTGTATAATATTGATTTTGTGTTATTTCACAACACATTTGTGAAGATCCTCCTTTCTTACTCTGAAAGACGAGCCGTTGGAGTGAAAAAATGAAAAGACAAGAAGAAAGAATCATCAGAGAATCTACCAATGCAAGGCAATCGCATATAATAGTCAATACAAGATAGTACATTACAGCATTCCCAAATGAACATCAGAGTTACACAAATACAACTTCAGCCAGGGATAGTTATAACTGTCTATCCCCACAATTTATGACACAAAATATACACATACACAACAGAAAAATAAAAAACAACTAGATATCGCCGAAGTCACCTGCTCCATGCTTCTCCCAAAATGCATCCGTGCAAACCTGAACTACTTGGCAACTCATACAAATTTGAGTGCCCAAGAGTTTTAAGAAAAGAAAATAAAACTCCAGGTCAAACATGGGTCTGGTGTGAGTAGACTCCAAACAATTGAAATATTGAATTTATAAAACTCAAACAAAGGTATCTCATAAGACCACGCCGCATATAAATGTAGATGATTTTTTTACCTTACGATAACCAAAACATTTCTACAGAAAATCTAGTGATACTATGATAATGTCTAAGGTTTAAAGTAAATCATTAATATAACTAAAATGCTTGCATCTCGCATTCTAACATATTTGGGTACAACTAAGTCCGTAAGGCACTTATTAGAAGTTGGGTTCCATCAATGACAAGGCTATTGGGGTACCGTTTGTCATAACACACTTCTAGATAAAATGTACCGAGGGCCTCACATGAATCCCCTACATGGGAAGACTGGCCTATCCTTTATTGGACAATACTGAATATATCACCACCCCGGTTGTGATCAACAATTGTACCCTGGTCACTAGCATGCAAAATATGAGAATATCGATCTGGATCAGGTGGTGACCATACCCTAATAGGTGCGATCCATATAGCCTTATGACATATCCCTTTTTTTAGTCATTCCCAGTTGTGAGGCTTAAGGCTATGTTTAACTTTTCTTTAGCAATCCCACTTGGAATGATAACACTACCCCTCCGGTTGATAATGAAAGTCTAGCATTCGTCCATACAAGTTGTTCAGGATATGAACAAACCAAAGACACTACTTCTACTGCATCCATTTTGGAATCACACTCAAGATTAGCAGCAAGTAACCCTCGCACTTCAAGGCCTTCGTCTTGAATTCTATCATTCAGATGTTGCCACTTCTAACGCTTTCGTTGGTTTAAAGTGATTTTCGAATTGCCCATGCTATCCAATCTCAATCTCTTCGAACTAACATTCGATAATTTTAAACGGGTCATGTTATCGATAGTGGACAAATCCACTATCTGGGTTGCGTATAGATTTGCCTATGAAAATAAGACATCTTATATTTATCCCTACTTTCCAATTTGAAATAGTATATCCCTTGATTAACAATACAGTCGGACAAGTTAGAAACTAACCTTGACTCGCCATACATTCTTACTTTTTGGAATAGAGACAATTTTCCATATCTTAGAATTTGGTGTTAAGTATACAATGAAATATCAATCTATACTGTAACGATCCAGATTTTTCTTTGTTCGATTTTGAATATTTGAATGGTTTTAAATATTGAATTTGAATTATACATTGATTTTGAGTATGAAAAATTAGGTTTATTAATAAAATAAATTCAAATTTTGAATATAGCGATTTATTGGATAATTTAATTATTGAATTTTATAATTGAATATTGGTTAAATTATTGTATCTTGAGATTAAGCTTGATAAAAATAATTTAAAGGCTTGTAAAATTCATATTGATAATAATGAAGATAACAAAAATTAAAATTGAAATAAAGGTGATCTGTTCAATTTTTAAAAAATAGCTTGTTTAAATTGACATTTAAAAATAGCATTCCAAGGAACAGTCTTGGAATTCGTCGAAACTAGTTTCATTGGATCTGTAATATTGTATTATTATTCAATTTCGAATTTCGTAACGTTTGGGGTTATCGTTTTGCCGTACGGGATATAAACGCGCTGAAATTATATCGAAAATTCAATATAATAATTGGGTCCAAAAACCTATCTTCTCCATACGATCGAATTAGGACTCGGAATCTTTTCCATTCCATTTGGAATAGGGGTACAACATTATAAATGCCTAGCCGCACACCTCGATAGGAGTTTAGGATTTAAAGCTGTTTTAAATTAGATATTTGAAATTTAACTATATTTAAAAAAATAAGTCAAAATCCTACTGTATACCTGTGTAGTTAATGCCGCTATAACCCCGCTATATCTCATAGCGGATTTCTACCGTTACGATTTTTCCATATTGCCCCCAAAATATAGCCTTTCCGCTTTAATCCCCGATATATCCCGTTATTCCCGCTATATTTTGCTATTTCCACTATATCCTCTTTAATAAAATGAATTAAAAAATTGGATTTATACATTATAAAAATTATGAAACTAATTTATATGATTTAATTTTTAATATATTTTCAGAAATGAAAATACTCTAATATTCTACTAAATTCAATTACGTTATATAACAGTTTTACGTTTATTTAAAGTATATTCGCACATGTTTTTTGTTTAAAATTATTTATGTATTAATTATAATTCAATTGAATGATAATTTTTCATTAAATTACCATTTATATATTTATAAAAATATTAAGTACGAGTTTTATATGCTATTTTAGAGCCATCCGCTATATCCCGCTATATCCTCGCTGTATCCCCACTATGACTTTCTATACCTCCACCACTTCGAATCTGCCGAGCGCTTTAACTGCACAGCTGTATACTCTTTCAAATTAGAGGGGATCGTTCCTTTTACTGTATGCTTCCTTTTGTCAACCTTTTAAATCATGTATCCTCTATCGTTCAAATCAAAAATCTCAAAGGAAATAAACAAAAAAAATGGCCAAGCATAGTGAAGAAAATTTTACTTCCTGTTCGAAAATCATATGCGCTTAAGCCTTCCTCTCAGATTTTTCGATTCCTCTCCCTCCTCTCTGTAAATCTAAATTCATGTTCCCCTATTTATATCGATTCACGAGGATAAGGCTGAATATAAAAAAACATCGAGCGAGCGAAGCTCGTACGCGTGCGTGTGACAGAGGAACCACGACTTCGCCTTCGAAGGCGGCCGAGAAGGGGAGAGAGAGATTGCAGTATTCGATTTGGTCTGAGAGGGTGAGCGAGTATGAGACAACTGCGGCAGATTGTGCTGGAGGTGCTCGTCAAATCAATTTTGGCATTTGCGTCTCATGTAGCTCGCAACTGTTTTCGAAGCTGCACGCTGGTAGAGGAGAGGAGGTGCGCATGCATGCGAGAAAAGGGGGAGTCGGGAGTGCGACTAGTGGTGTTGAGCAATGAAGTCAAAGGGTCGTAATGGTGGCAGCAAGACATGGTCGAGCTCGACGGTAGTTTGGGATGGAGGTGAGGGTCAGTGGTGGAAGTCTTGGTTGAACTGGAGCCTGGGTAGCAAGAATTAAGGTGCATGGTCAACAGAGTAGAGAAAAGGGCTACTCATGAGTGTGTGCGACTTAAATTTTTAGAAGGTTGTTAAGGTAAAATAATTTGTTTAAAAAAAGTTTTGAATTTTAAGTTATCTTAATATAATTAATTTAATTATTTCGATGATTAATAAAATTCGTAATTTGCTTATAAGGTTTAAATCGAATAGAAGATGTGCAAAAAATATAAATTTAGGATGGATTGCAATTTAAAAATCAAGGTGAAAAAATTCTCATTCATTTGGATTTCCAAAATTTAAATTTAAATAGTTAAATTTAATTATTGGATGTTTGATTTAATTGTTGAATTTAATTATCTGTTGGATGATATATATATATAGTAGTTTAGTATTTGGAGTGATATTCTCGCACATTATAGCGAATTTTAAAATTTGTGGAACTGAAGGGAATTTGATAATAAAATATATATTGGAATTGGTGTTATTTTAAAGAAAATTGAACTAGAAAATATAGTTGATTTGCCTATACTTAACTATTGCGGATAAATAAATGGAGATTTTTAAGATGACTTACATAAGAAAATTTATAAATGATATTCTTGAAATATATAAAAAGGAGTCAAAATTAATATTGGAAATAGATTGGAAGTGTAGAAGAAATTTATAAGAAATGAATGTATATAATGGAATTTAATAAATAAGATCTGTTTTATTAACAAGTAAAATAAAAAGGGGCTATAAAACTGATAATGATAATTATAAGTAAAGGAATTCGGTATCAGAAGAAAATTGGAACATAAATTCATAGAGTAAATTTATATTAGAATATTGAAGCAGGGTTGAGAAAAATAATAGATTCTATTTTTGAAATGGTGAAATGATTAGGGAAGAGAAGATAAATCGATATGTTGTGAAATCGAGAGGAAGTTATAAATTAAATTGGTTATTGAGATTTTAAAAAAATATTTTTAATGTTAAGAAGTGAGTTTGTTTTAAAAGGAAAATTTTATTATTTTAAAACTATGGAATTTTAAACTAGTTGAGATTGAAATACTTGGTAAGTAGATTTTTAATATGAAGTATTTATTTTAGTAAATTCTAACTTTTAAAATCAGCTATGAATATTTATTTTTTTAACTAAAGATGAGTTGTTAGTGTTATTAAAGTGTTTCCGATATTTTAAATAATTACTCGAACATGTTTTAAAAATAAATTATTAATCTTTAAATATCATATATATAGAGTTTAAAGTAATTGGAAAATTGATTTATAAATTCTCTCGAAATTCTAAAAGAGGCTTATAAAAGAATATGATTTTGAGGAGAGGAAATTTATTTGTGAAATTGGAGATTTATTTTAGTGTAAGTTACAGATAATTCCCTAAAAAGTTAATATTGAAAGGATTTGGGAAAAATAAGACCGGTAATATTTTTCTTAAGTATAGAAAATAGAAATTTGGAAATATTTATAAGTGTAAGGTGTTGGAAGTATCTTGTTACGGATTTAAGTATTTGAAAAATTATTTTCAAATGGTGGAAGGATTTGATATATCTTTTAAAGATAATTTGAAAGTAAATATTTTGGGGAAAAATTTACTATAATAAGGCCAGATGATTTCTTATGGATGTTTAATTGATAGTTAAATTACCGACTATCAACATTGGCCAATTTCATTAATCATTTCGAAGAGATCGGGATAGGATTTAATTATCTGAAAACCACTTCGATCCAATTTGAACGTGCTTTATAAAGGAATTTTGTAAACTGGATTTATAAAACGTGCTTTATAAAGGAAATTTTGAGAATTTAAATTTTGGTATTTTCAAAAGGAATTTCAAATGATTTTGGAAAAGGAATCCTAATAGTATTATTTCTAAAATGGGATTTATAATGACCTGCCTTTTTGGATGGTTTAAATCGACGATAAACCATATATGTTAGACTCAAACCATTCAAAAGGGCAGATTGTTATAGGGTAAATAAGAAAAAGCAGAAAAAGAAAGATAACAAACACATAGTTTCACAGCGGAATGACAAAATATGATAATCAAATAAACAGTTTATGAAGCTATTTGCAAATAACATTGATTATACTTTTATAATATAGATCAAAGTTACATACAATAAGAATAAATAATAAATAAATGTAGCAGAACAACATGATGCAGTGGAATAAATATAATAAATAGTAGTTATATAAAAATCTCTGTCTTCGTCCTCCAGAAAGCAGTCTTCGATATACTGAAAAGCTCAGGCTGACCTGAGCGAATTTAAAAGACAAAATACTCTAGTCAAAACTAAAAGATCTTATGGAAGTTATATCAATAGTAATTAAATATGAGTGTAACGGCGTCAGAGATGTTTACGGGTTTTGACATCTCCTATCCAATGTTTATCGTGAGTGCAATAACTTAAGAGATATTCTAGATTTTCATCTCCTAAGGATCCATTAAACTATTACATACATAGTACGATAAGCTATTATAATAGTGTCTACAGTAAAGTAAAGTACTAAAATAACGTTAAGTTGTTACCCATATCCACCTTAACACATTTTATATATTCCCATGGTCTATACAGTACCGTACGCTCCTATGTGAGGCTTACCCAGAGGGAACTCCATAAGGTATGGTACAAAACAATCTCGTAGAAGGCACGATAGGGCATGTGAACATGGCACTCAAGGCAATGCCAGGGTAGATATATCAATTGCAGATCCGGACTGGCGGTAAAGCATAGTAGCTACTACCGCCCACCTCGGAACACACTCCCAAAATCAAAATCGAGGGGTGGCTGCAAATCGTCACAAAGTCATAATATGGTATCGAAGAATTGTGTCCGATCAGAGGAATGACCTCACTTGGCCCAGCGTGGCTCATGTTTTAGTCACATCTAAACTGACTCATGGGAGTCAGGGTCACGTAAACACCTCATACAGAACCGTACACCATACCATCCTACTTCATTTTTGGAATCTCCATACGTACATAGTTGTTAAAGTGGTTTTCGATATTGGTAGAGAGTATTGCAATATCTAATCCCGGTCTCTTTAACAACCAAACGCTTATTTCACACCGGATGATTCTTTACATTTCCAAAATCATTTCATAATTGATATCAAAATATCATATTCAATTCAAGCCATATCACTTTTGAAATCATATCACATTTGGAATCATATTTCAAATTATCATATTTACTCAAAATATGTTATTTCACTAGAAAATGTCACTTCCAAACCAAACGTAGGTTATAACTACATTTAACCATATTCGTTTTTAAATCAAGGATTTAAATATAAATACTTCAAACTTACGCAATCTGAAATTTAGATATAGTTTATGTAGTTTAAAATAGTTTTTAAATAGTTATAAAATGACTCTTAAATGGTTGAAATACTTCAAATATAGTTTAAATGGTTTTTAATAGTTGAATATAATAAAAATAGTTTATAATATTTAAAATAGTTTAAATACTTTAAAATACTTAAAATTGGTTTAAAATAGTTTAAATGGTTTTTTATAGTTGAAAATAGATTTAATAGTTTTAGTAGATTAAAAATAGTTTAAATGGATTAAAAATAGATTAAATAGATTTAAAATGATTTAAATAGCTTGAAAATGGATTAAATATAGATTAAAATAGTTTAATTAGATTTAAAATAGATTAAAATACTCTAAAATTTCGATTTAGACCAATTTCCAATTCTAACCTTCAACTTGGATTTTTAATGTAATTCAATTTATATAAATCAATTTCCTTCAAAATATCATTAAACCAATCCAAGATTTAAGGGTTTTAAAATCATTAAATTTAACTAATCCGGTGTGCATATATAATTATCTACCCTATGGTCAAGTGATACAGATATTTATCATTTCAATTCACAATTATTTTATATTTACGAATATATATTATTTCAACCCGCAATCCCGAATTTAATTACTAATCTATGAAATCGCTTGAGTCTAACATTTCAACTCATAATGATTTCCTTTAATCTATCAGATCGTTTGGTTTTGTATCATTTCAACCCATATGGAACTTGCTGTGTTACAACAATACAAAATATAACATCCAGTCATCCAATATCAACAATCAAACATCCATCAAAACCATTATCCAAATCAATCAATAAACATCAATAGCTAACTGATTATCAATAACAAGTATAAAATAACGAATTAAAATTTAACATTAAATTAAATGGCAATAATAATCAATAAAAATCAAATTTAACAGGCATGACAATTTAAATATACCAAATACCAACGAATCAATTTCTAATCGCATCATAAATTTAATTTAACTAACATAAGATAAATTGTAATTGTGAGTGGGTTAAATCACTCACCTTTGATTTATAGTCGATTTAAATCCAATAGAAGAAATCGCGCGTGAATCGAAGTTTATATGCAAAAGATATTCATGTTACAAGAAATATTATTAAAATAATAATTGGTATACGTTTAAGAGAAGAAAAAAAATTAGTACTTACGTTTTTCTCAAGATAAGGCTTCAGGCAAAGATGGAAGCTAAGATAAGGGCAGGACATGTAGCAAAAATGAAAAAAAAATGAAACTCATATTTCACAAAAGAAAGCTTTTGAATTTGCAAGTTCACAACAAAATGATTAGGGGAAATGAAGATTTGAAATGGAGATCTAAATATAGAAAATAAACGGCAGCAAGAAAATTAAGGAACAAGTTTTAAAACGTGGACAAATTTGCTGATGAGATTATAACTTTAACAAAGAATAATTTGAACAAAATGAATATAAGGTGTCAAGAGAAACAAACGTAAAAGAAGAAATAAAGTGGCAGGTTATTTAACAATAAAGAAATGAAGGTGGAGGGACAAAAATGAATGTCACGTTTACCAAAACAAAACCAATAATATGAGGTTGTGGAAGAAGGCTATAAAAAACCTAAATGAAAAGAAATGAAGTGATTGTTGAAATACGAAATGAAATAGAGAAAACAACGAACTCACAAAAAAAATTCTTTACGAATTGGAGGTAGGACATGGTGTAAAGAGGTGAAGAAATGTTGAATAAAAAAAATATATACATTAAAAAATGAAACTCACATTTGAGAATATATAGCTTTAGGAAAGAGAGGAAGGAAATAAACGAAAATGAAGAAACAACAAAAATGAGAAAAGAAATGTGGTATGTATTAAATAATGATGAAGGAAAGCACATGTAACAACCCTGAATTTCCGACCCAATTCAAATTTTAAAATCCATTGTTATAATATAAGAATTTTGAAATTTATAAACAATCTCAATGAACGTTCAAACTTTATTTATAAGTCGCGTCTAGTTAGATATGAATGTAGAAAAAGTTTCGTCGCAAAATATTACAGTAAATTTGGTTCGCGTTAGTCCATATAAAGCTGCGTAAAATTTATCTTTCAAATCCAAATATTTTACACAGTTATGTTGTAAAAATTATTCTGCTCAAGATGATGTAATTCGCTTCGTCTAAAACTGTCATCGCCTGCTCCGTTTAAATTGTTTTGCAAAATGAAAAATTTAAGCGGCGTAAAATCGAATCTTTGTAAAACCATCGTATCGCAGTTATCTGTGTACCGTTGAAAGCGCATCGTCACACTGATAAAAATGGTATTTTTATTCGTGTTAATCGAAGTCCGTCGTAAAATTTGTCGCGTTAATTTAATCGTTCCGAACGGACCGGTTAAATAAAATCTCAGCCCAAATTTCTTCAGCCCGTTTACAAAAGAAAATTTGAAAATATAAATCAGCTGGAAATTAATACGGTGGTTGGGAGCTAGTAGCTAGTGGGTGGCTTGGGAATATGAGTGGACGTTTGGGAAAATGGAGTGGCTTTGCGGGTTACAAAGCACATTTATTTTACTTTAAAATTTATAAAGTTCATATGTAAGACGTACTATTTTCATTTTCTTGCAAAACTCTCCAGGTACCTTCTCCCTCCTCTTCTTATTCTCCTTTCCATATTTTCCATGTAACTTGCAAGTTATAAAAAAAAGAAACGAAGATGAATTGAGCTCGCACAGGCATGCACTCCACTCTCCTCCTTCATATACACACGCAAATCCACCTTCCACTCCACCTCAGCCAAGTCAACCCCTTCTAACGTCCAACGCCCGCCTTCCCATTCCCGTCGCCAACCCCACGCCACACCACAGACCGAGCCTCCTCCTCCATACGCCACTTCTCGGAGCCGCCACAACCCCTGCCTTCATACGCCGCACCCCTCCTTCCCTCCAGCCGACCGCCTTCCTTCCTCCGACCATCGCCTCACCCGCGTCGAGCTTCCAGCCGCCCATCCCCTACATCCAACGTGCCACACTCTCCTTCGTCACCACCACCTGGTCCTCCGCTCGCCGCGTCATCACCTGCCTGGCCCGTGTGCTGTGCGGCACATTTGCATGCATATTTGGAGTACACGGAAGTGTACAGGGCGGGGAGGGAGGAATGGCTGTAGGGTGTTGTTTTGTTTGAGGAAGGAGAGTCAGTGCGTGAAAGAAAAAAAAATTGTTGGATAGTTGCGTGCGTAGAAGTTGGAGGAAAGTTGCAGCAACGTGGTGGAAGCAAGAGGGAGGTTTCGGCCTAAGTTTGGAAAAATAGAAAAAAATAAAAATATAAAAAAAAATGTTTACTGTTGCAAACAGTCGATATTTGCAGGCTTCTGAAAACTCATTTTTTTTTGACAAATATTTATATACGGAGTGTATATAAGTTGATGTTTGGGTTAGAGTTGTAACCAATTTTCATTTTCCTTGTTGTTGTTACAGAAACTATCTGAGTTCTTTCGCAGCAGCATCAATCTCTCAGCCTTCGTTCTTTCCTTCGTTATCGGTAAGCGCGGTTATGTAATTTTATAATTATATATAAACGTTCATTGTATTAATATCGTTTTCTTTTGTCGATATTAAAGTGTTCGTTGTTCGTGTTGTACCGACTTCTTTCGTGCTTCTTCTTGCTTCGCCGTCAATTTCTTTATTCACGAAAAGTGAATTAATTTTCACGACATATATGCTTATGCTAGTTTGGTTGATAACTGATTGCTATGTGATAATTAAGTTGAATGTTGATTGCTATTGTTAAGTGATAAAATATGCAAGTTAAAAGTGATATAGGATATTTAACAAAATTAAGTGAATTGTTTATGTTGAATGTTGATTAACTTGACCCCTTATATGTTGAATATGGACTAGTTGAATATGACCTTTTAATTGTTAAGATTAATTAACATGTATAATTTGATTAATTTCACTTTGAACCATTGAACGTATATCGGATAAATTGTTGTAGTGTAAATTTGAAATTGAATTGAACGACAAGTAAAAAACCGAAATGTAATAATCTTTAATCTACATGAAATGATAGCGTAGATTCTAGAAATAACTATATTAATTTAAATAAATAACAAATGTAAATTAATACGATTATTTCGGGATTATTTAACAAATTGTTAAATTGTTGTAAATGGATGCTATTGCTTGTTTATATACTTTGACACCATCCCAGCTATCACACTGCAAGTTCCCTTTATATGTTTTGATTTTGAATTGAAATGGAATCGGGTTGAAATGATAGATACCCAAATCCCTTTGACTTAGGATAGAAAATTAAATTAAAACCAATTGGTTAATGTTTGATCTAAAATAAAATAAAGTTTATTTGACTAATAACAAGGTTTGAATAAATTGGAATTTAAATCCGAATGAATGTAAATGCGGATATTTGAATTTGAAACAAATATGAATGTAGAAATTGACAAAAGAACTCTGTTTAAAATTCAATTATTTAATAATTAAATTTCAATTATTTGATAATTGATTTTAGAATTAATAATAATTAAGTATTTTTGAAATTATTAATAATTAAATTTTGAAATTATTAATAATTAAGTTTTGAAATTATTAATAGTTAAGTTGTGAAATTATTAATAACGAAGTTGAAATAATTAATAATTAAGTTTGAATTTATTAATAGTTAAGTTTGGAGTTATTAATGAATGAGTTTGAAATGTAATAATTAAGATTTGAAATTTGTAATAAATTAATGAGGGGGAATCAAATAACTAAATTGAATTGAATATTCTTTATTAAGTAAAATTGAATTTGTGTATAAGTGAAACTAAGTTTCTTTAATTGAGTTTTGAAATTTATAACGAAGATAATAAATGAATAAGATGAATTTCTTTAACAAGAAATATCATGCGTTTTATCGAAACAAACGAAAGATTGGAAATTAAAGAATTAGATTTGATAAATTTAATTTAAATTTAATTTGTAAGCTTGGATAATGAGTTGAACTTAAGAAGTAAATGCAATGAATTGGAAATTTAATTGAAATTGTTTTATGATAATTTAATTTAATGAATATCGAATGGAATCGATAATTGAGTTTAAGTCGATTTGAACGTTAAATGACTTTGGAATGAAACTAATACGAAATTAAATGAATATTTGAGTTGTTGAATTTGAACTTGAAAATTGAATTGCGGAATTTTGAAATGAAATTGAAAGTGATGAAATGTAAATTTGGGAAATTGTTTTAGAATGACTAACGAAATGTTGAATTACGAATTCTAATTGAAATTGAAATTTATTCGGTTTTGAAATATATTAAACGACCAATCAGTAAATAAATTACGAAGGTTATTAAAGGAACCGGAATCGGTTAGGGACATACTCACTGTCTAAACCGAAAACCACTTTAATAACTATACGCGGTGTGTGATCCAGAATGAAGTGGTTGGATTGGCGAACGTTGATGATTGAAGAAAGTGAACGATAATGGATAGCCTTGACACTTGTGTCAAATTGGAAATGACTAAAATCAGGAGCCGTGCCGGGCCAAATGGGGTTAGCTACCTCGAGCGAACACACTTCTTCGCAAACTACTCATTTACTTTTGTGATTGATTGGTGCGCACCCTTGAATTTGGAGTGTTGTTTCGCGGTGTCGCGATCGTTGCGGCGATGCGTTCTCACCAGTCCGGATTAGGCAAACGGTAGTTTCACTACCTTGGGTATTGCCTCATGTGCCTTGTTATACTTGTATCCCCGTATACGCGACCACTGCGAATTTGTTTTGTATTATACCTATGGAGTACTCCCTGATATCCCTCTAGTTTACGGTGGAGTTTACAGTGCTGCATAGTCTATAATGCTATATGAAATGTGTTAAGGGGGACAATGGTAACGTCTTAACACTATTTTGATATTTTACTTTACTGTTAGACATTATCTATGTATCGTACATTACTATGTATAAATAGTTTGACGGATTCTTAAAGATGCTATTCCATTCATCTTTGAGTTATTGTAATTTTGAATTTGGATCATATTAACTGTATAAGAATATATGTCCTGATTCGAGTGTTGTTTGTGCATATGCTCGGATCAGACTGAGGATTGCTGTTGCTGTTTCTGCTTGGAGCTGAAGACCGAAGACTATCATTATCTTACCTTATCAGTATTGCTCTTTCAATTCAGACTATTGTACATCTATGTTGTTCTATTTTATTTTATCTGAGACATTGTTGTATTTATGGGTAGCTTCATGAACTACTCTTATGACTATGTTGTATTTCCGCTGCACTATTCTGTGATGTTATATTTCTGTGATTCTGTGATCATTCTCATTTATATATATACATATAGACACACACACACACACACACTCCATTAATGATTCGTGTTTTGTACTATTTAAGTTGACATGTGTGGATTATTGTCAATTTAAATGGTCCAAATACTCGGGTTGTTACAGTTGGTATCAAAGCTTTGGTTCCCGATAACCTTAGCCTGTGGAGTTTAAAGCTCATTAGAGATGGGGTAAACATACCCTAGAACGAGGAGAATCATTTCAGAATCCATATCCTTTGATTCCATTCTTCTTATTGAATTCGTTCGATTTGAATTTCTTTAAGTTCCATAAATTTCTATCTTTGATTTTAAAATCACTTTTGGTATTACAGGATGGCTACCAGAAGAAATGTTAGAGGCAAGGGTAGGGGAAACGCTCCCGAACCATATGCCCCAGCTCCCGCAGTCAGATTCTCCACTCTTAGTAAGGAGTACACTCATCTTGGCGGAGTCAAATTTACTGGCTCCGAGAGTATCATCGAAGCACAGCAATGGCTAAAGAGTTTGGAGAGGATCTTTACTGGCTTGGAGATCACAGATGCTCAGAAGTGTAAGTTGGCCGCTTGGCAGCTCCAGGATGCTGCACAAGATTGGTGGGAATCCGTCACTTCTCGTACTGATGAGGAAACCATCACTTGGGCCCAGTTTAGGTAGTAATCTATCTAAAAGTTCATCTAAATAAAAATTTCCTTTTATCTCGTCAAATTTTGACTCGTCTTCTTATCACTTGTAACTAGGGATTCCTTTATGGCTCAGTGGATGCCAGCTGCTGGGAAGGCCCAACTCTATTGGTATTTGATGGATCTCAAGAAGGGTAACATGACCTTCATTGAGTATGAAAGGAAATTCAATGAACTATCCAAGTTCGGACCTGGCTTGATTGATACACCTCTGCTTAAGAATGAAAAGTTCATCCATGGCGCACAGCCTGAGTATTACGAGCTCCTCACCGCTCATGTCCATGGAACTTTCACTTAGTTGATGGATTTTGCTCTTCGATATGAGGAAAAGCCAAAGGGAACTTCAGTCACTAAGGTTCCAGCTACTCAGCCATCTTCTAGTCAGACTGGGAAGAGAAAGCCAAATTTTGCACAATAGAAGAAGTACTGGCAGAAGAAGCCCGGGCTTGGCTATTCTCAAAAGAAACCCATTGACATATCATCTATTACTTGCTTCAACTGCAACCAAAAGTGTAACGACCCTGAATTTTGAATAATTTAAATTGAAATATTTAATTAATTTTAAATATTTGAATATTGGTTTGAATTGAATTTCTTATTATCAGAATAAATTGGCGATTAAATATTAGAATTTAATCTGTTTAAAGTTGAATAAAAATTTGAATTTGACTTTGGAGTTGAATTTGAATATTGAATTCGTATTTAAAATTTGAACAAATGACTAGGAATAATAATTTTGATTTGAGAATTATTATTTATGTAAATTTATAAATTTGAGGTTAGTTTAAATAACATTCTTTAACTTAAATAAAATAAGAAATATATGTATAATAATATAACAAAAAAAATAATAATAATAATAATAAATGAAAAGAATATATATTTAGTTAAAATTTTAACAACTAGATTAAACAAAAACAAAATAAAGAAAATGAATTATACCAAACAATTGAACATGAAATGATATATAATTGTATAATAATAAATCAAAATAAAAAAAATAAATAAATAAAAATAAAATAACAAGTAAACGTTACCTTACTTACATCAGCTAATCCACGCCTTCATCATGCCGACACCATTCCTCCATACCCAAAATTCACGCCGTAAAACCCTACCCAAAAATCACGTCGTCCCTTTTCTATTTTATACCCGACCCCTCTTCCCATTATTCATTCATACGAAAGAAAAAGAAAAAGAAAAAGGAAACAAAAATGGCGAATCGCGTTCGAGTCGCGCGCGATGAGGCGCTGAAGGAGGGGGGTTGCGTTCGCGTACGCGTAGAGGGTCGCGGCGGTGATTGGCGTTCGAGGTGATGGAGGCTTCGGCGGCGGCGATTCGTGGGGTTGCAGCGTTGGGATTGGGGCTCGAGTTTGAGTAATCGGAGGTGGCGCGACTCGAGGAGATGGCGGTCGCGTGGTCTCTGGGTAGGGCGGTGGTGGTCGCGTGTACGTGGGGCGCGCGTGGTTCGTGGCAGGCGA
The DNA here is from genome assembly GCA_030765085.1 of Allium cepa. Lineage (NCBI taxonomy): Eukaryota > Viridiplantae > Streptophyta > Magnoliopsida > Asparagales > Amaryllidaceae > Allium > Allium cepa. Next base: position 436,327,082 of record CM060944.1, read on the forward strand.
CGATGCTAGGTTTGGGCGTCGCATCTGCGGCAGCGACGTGGTCGCGTGGTCGCGTGAGCTAGGGCTGCAGCAGTAAGGTAGTTGTTTATTTATTTTAAATTTGCATTTTCAGGAAAAAAAAAATGTTGTATATGTATGTTAGAGAAAAAAAATAATAGTTACAGTTAAGTAGAAAATTTATTTTTACAATGAGACATAAGATTTTTGTTTTAAATTTAAATGGTTAAACAGTTAAACAGAAATTTTTATGGATTTTGAAAAAAATATAGGTATTTGTAGTCTAAAATAAAAATTTATTTTATAAAGGAAAAGTTTTGATTTTAAATTTAATAATTTGATTACCTAAAATTATTCAAAGGGAATGTAGTTTTAAATTTAAATTCTAAGTTAAACAAATTTATTAAAAGCAATCGATTTAAAGATATCAATTTAAAGAAAAGTAAATTTTTAGTTCGATAAATTTATTTAAAGAAGAAAAATTGGGTTAAAGCTAATTTACAGCTAAAATTAAGAAATTAAAATTTAATTGCTCGGTTTTATTTCGAATATTAATTTTTAGAGGAGAAATTAGTTAAAATATAATTTTTGGTAAGAAAAAGAAATTTAATAACTAGTTTGGTCAATTTAATTATAGGGTAAGTTAATTAAATCTATAAAGGAAGATTTAGTTTTGAATTTATTTTCTTGTTAAATCAAATTGTTAAAAGGAATTTGTTAGTCAAAATAAAATCACGGGTTAATTAAATTATCAAGTGAAATTCAATAGTTCGATTTTATTCGAATATTAATTAGATCGTATAATTATTTATACTAGGTCAAAATCTGTAAAAGAACAATCTGGTTTGGAAATGGACTGCAAAATAAGCTAAGGTGAGAACTTCTCACTCAAAAGGAATTTCTGTTGTTTATTTAAATTTTAAATAGTTAGATTTAAAATTTGATTGACTGTGTTGATTGAATGATTGAATGATGATTGTTATATATATATTGGATGTGAATAGACCCTATACGCCGTTAGTAAGCGGAGGTTATTTATTACACACATATACCACGATATTCCACCTCGAAGTGGAATTGGTATTATATTATATATATAGCAATATATATATATATTGGCATATGTATATATTGCAGTTGATTTATTTCCCGCATTTCTTTTTAGCGGATGAGACCCTATGCGCCGTTAGTAAGCGGATATATATTTATAAAATCCCATATACCGCGATATTCCGTCTTGAAACGGAATGGTATTGTGCTAATGTCTGTGGATGCAGGGAAACAGGTTGGAGGGATCCAACTGGATTCCTCACAAATATTTATTGATTTTAAATATTGTGATGTTTGATTGTTTATCATATCGATATATGATATTGGAAAATCGTGATTGACTATTTGATGTGTTGCATCATCGGATCCAAATTTTTGAAATTTAAAAACAACGATTTTAACTTCTAAAGGGATTTTTTTTGGAAATATACGTTATTAAATATTTTTGGAATTGATCCATTAAAATAAATAAACGTTATAATTTTTAATGTTATAAAAATTTTATTTTTGAGAAATATAGTAAAAAAAAATTGATTTTTGAAAATATGGGATTAGTGATTTTATAAAATAGTTTAAACTGGGATTTCTAAAATTATTATAAGAAGTTCAAAAATAGGATTTATAAAATTTTTATTTTATAAATTAGAAATGATGAAACTATGAAAGAGTTTAAAGATGTTTAAAGTAATAATATAAATTGATTTATATTAAAAGATTTATAAATTGATATTTATAAATTTAGAATATCTTGAATTATGAAACGAGCTTTTATCAGCGATAGAAAAATTTGTAAATGAATTCCAAAAAGAAATGAAATCTATAGGATTATAACGGTAAAGTTATAAATGGAAATTTGAATATTTTATAAATCAAAATGGTGAATTTATAAAAGAGTTTAAGGGTGTTTAAAGTGATAATATAAATTGTTCTATATTAAAAAGATTTATAAATTAATATTTATAAATTAAAAGTATTGGAAGTGTAAAATGAACTTTTCTAAGTGTTAGAAAGAATTGTAAATGAATGTCATAAATTGGAATTATAGAATTATAACAGTGAAGTTATAAATAAAAATTTTATAAGCAGTAGGCTTATAAAATTTATAAATTTATTAAAGGAATGAGTTGGATAAATGAATGAATCTTATAAGTTATAAGATTTATAAAATTTATGAAGTTTAAAAGGAATGATTTTGTAAATGAATAAATTATAAGTATTTGACTTATAATATGAATTTCTAGTATATCATTGTAATATGAATTGAGATAGGTTAATAAAGAAAATATATAAAAGGAAGTTGATGTAAAATAAATAGAATGGAGTTTATAAACGTTGTTTTATAAATTCAAAACGACTTATTTTGATAAGTAAATTGTTCTAATTTATTTATGGAGTTATATTCATGTTTTAAACAGTGAATAATTCCTTAAACTAAAATGAATAGAAGTGATGAAATTTATTAACATAGTATATTCACGTTTTTGAATAGTGAATATTATGTTAAAGGAATTATTTGGAATGTGATGTTTTAAATAGAATTAAAACGATCTAACGATGTTTTAAAATATATTGAGATTCGAAATCATAGATTTCAACAATTATTGTTGAAATAGATGTTCTCGAGAAATAAAAGGAAATAATAGATTATAACACTGTTGTTATAATAGATGATTTCCGAAAGGAAATGTTTTTGTATAGTATTGGGATTTACATATCTATTTTAATTTCGAATCCCTATACTAGTGATTTTGGGTTGTCGTAACGATGTTTTACGCAACATTCGTTTTGGCCCAAATAAATATGATTAAGTGAATGATTTCCTTAAAGAATGAAATATATACTTAATTTCGATTAGAGTATATGGAATATTTTCCAAGGTTGAAAATAAATAAAATTTGTGGATTACTTATAAAATAAATAAGTATGGAAATTGTTTTTCCAATGAGAAATGGAAAGTTTAGAGAATTTATCTTTTTGAAGATAAATTGAAAATGAATATTTGAAATCGTATATTCAAAATATTTTGGAAATATAAATTCAATATGGAATTTATAAATGGAATTGGGAAAATAGGTTTAAAAATAAATATTGATTTATTTTTGAAATATGGAAAGTTATATCTTCTAAAGATATTTTTGGAATTAAATAATTTGGAAAATTATTTGGATTCTGGTGATGTTGGCATATCCATTGATAGTTCAATAACCGACTATCGATATTTACCTTGAACGGTATTTGTTGTGAATTTGTTTGAAATTGAATGCCACACTTATTTTTAAAAATAAGCGCTCACTATTCGGGTTAACCGGGAAAGGACCATGGGGTCGTATAACCCATTCCGAATATGTGATACGTCGTTATGAATTGCATTCGAAGACCGGTGTTGAAGACCGGATATTTTCGAAAGCGAAAGGATTTCTTATTGATTGTCTCTGCACTGGCTGATCCCCGGTATAGAGATCTCCATAAGTGATGGGAAATCCGAACGTAATTAGAAATTATTCGGATTGCAAGGACTTCTTTGTAAGTGCCTTCGGTTCTGTTCGAGCCCGGAACAGACTTGTATGGATTGTATGTCTGACATTACAAGTTGAGATATAAAGCCGATTTCTTTCAAATATATTTCTGAGGTGGCGGAGAATTTATTCTTTTAGCTTAACACCCTTCTCTGAGACGTACGAGTTCAGAGGTTATATAGTTGAAGTTATCAGCAATATATTCCCAGTTTGGTAATGTGACATGCTGAGTGATGCTGAAATGATCATTGTGTTGATTACTTGTGATAGGATCATTTATTTGATCGTCTATCTTAGTGATCATTGTGTTGATCATTTGTTGACCCAAAGCATGGCTTTTGTATAAAGTATGTTTTTGTGGACGTGACTTCGTCGAGCCTCACACACCGTGAATGGTCAAAACAGGAAAGAAGCAGCAAGGTTATGAGGGGTAGCACCCTTTAGGATGTGTCCATTTCCTTCTGGAAAAGGGTGGTATCATGGTATGGAGCCCAGATACTTACTCATGTTGAAAAACACTTTATGATTGTGTGAATTGATTACGAGCGCTCGGTGAAAAGGTCCCAAAGGACCGGGGGATGGCATATTCGGTCAGTTGTTACTCAGTTAGGGGTAACCCGGCCTTGTGTTGGTAGAGATCCGGTTTGGTTCTCGGGGATGTCCATCCAGAGGCATTCTCATGTGGCAATGGGAAGTTCCTTGGCCTGATCATTCGTTGGAAATCCAATTCCCAATACGAAACTTGTACGGTATTAGTTGTAGAACCTGCCATTCACTTATGGTGGTCACCACTGTTTGGATGGTAGCTATAGTAGGCATAGTTCGAAATGTCTATGTTGGCTAAGATTTATATTGTACTTTCGAAATATTTCTCTACACTATGCACTAGTAATAATATCAAATGTTATTTTAAATGCGTATCAAGCATCTTTGACTATCATAAGGAGAAATCTCCTCCGATTCTGCGTTTGCATTGTGTGTGTGTGCGGGAGGCCTTATGGTAGTCTCATTTTTAAAAGCATTGCGAATTGATTTAAAAATATTCCTCTATTTTGATTTTAAAGTAAATAAACTGTTTTGAGTTCCCACACCAGTCACATGACTGACTTGGAGTTTATTGTTTTCCTTCCTAAACTCTGGGTGCCCACCAATTTCCACACGGGCAGTTAAGAGTTAGGTTTATCAGGATATTCTGGATATGCTGGAGGCAAGCTGGATGGCAAGGCGTATTATTTATATAGTATTTCTTTTCCGCTGCACTGTTGTTGTTGTATGCTGTTGTACACTCTGATTATTTGATGTAATGTAATATAATGTGATGTAATAACTGATATAGTTCCTTATTTAAAGATTATTCATTTATCTACTATATGTTGTTCCGCTGCGAATTGTGAGATTCTGATATTGTTCTTTTTGTTTCCTTTCTGTCCCTTCTATTTTCAAATTCTCTTTTTCTATTTTAAAATTTTCTGTTTTCAAATTTCTTTTCTCCCTCTATTTCTATCTTCTACCTTTTTCTCTCTTCTTTCTTTTTCTTAAAACCCTAATGGTTCGGTTTTTCGGCGACGAAAAATCGCTTCCGTTACATTTGGTATCAGAGCTGTTGGTTAAGCGACAACAATGGTTCTGTTGGGTGTTACTCATTAGAGATAGAGTCAGCAGTACTCTAGAATGAGTTTGAGTGTAATAATAGATATGAGCGCGTATTTGTTAGTGAATATAAAATTGATTTATATTATAAAATAATTTTGCCCAAAACTATTTTTGTATAGAAAAGAAATGATTTTCTAGGGATTATTATAGTATATGGTTGTATGATTGTTAGAAGTGATACTATTGAATTATTATCATTAGTGTATGGAATTAAATAAAAATAGATTGAATTCGAGTAAATTAACTTAATAATTTATTCATTTGTGAAATAATTTCAAGTGGAATGAAATTTGAAATGCAAAGTTGAATTGAGTAATTAAGTGAAATCAAGATGAATTGAAATAGTGAAAAGAGTTAGTGAATGAAACTAATTTAAATTAGTAATATGAATTACTAAATGAAAGTTAATCGTTAGAATTCAATATTTAGAATTGAGAATTAAATTCGAATGAAATTTAAATTGTGAATTGAATTAAAATGTAAAAAATTGAATGAAATTGATATGTAACTTCAATAGTGAAGTAAAAACATATAAGAAACATATGTTGGAAATTTTGTAATAGAATTTGCAAAATAGTTTGAATGTTGGATTGAGATGCTACTACTAGCAGGTTATACAGGTGTATAAAGGAATTGAGATTTTGATTTCAAAGATAAAATTGAATTGCTCGACAAAAAAGTACGTATTTCAATTTCAGTATGAGATTTGATGACTTTCTTCTCTAGCCACTTGGCTTTTCTCTTTTCTTTTTGATTCTGAGGGGCCGTGGTGCCATTTTGTAGTCGTACCGATCGAGCCGCGCAAAGGAAACGCTGGCGAAATTTTTCGAAAATTTAGGGTGTTAGAAAAAATTTTGAGAAAAATTTGAAAGTTTGAAATTTGAATTTGAATTTAAATTTGAATGGTTAGTAAAACAATATTGTTTGAAACCTATAATAGAAGTTGGAAAGCTAGTTGAAATGATAATGAAACTCTAGTAAAAAGATTTAGGCTAGTAAGTTGATAAAACTATTTGAATTGTGAAAAATAATAGACGGGATAAGGGCATTCTTCTTAACTTGTAATTTCGGGACGAAATTCTTTTAAGGGGGAAAGATTGTAACGACCCTGAATTTTGAATAATTTAAATTGAAATATTTAATTAATTTTAAATATTTGAATATTGGTTTGAATTGAATTTCTTATTATCAGAATAAATTGGCGATTAAATATTAGAATTTAATCTGTTTAAAGTTGAATAAAAATTTGAATTTGACTTTGGAGTTGAATTTGAATATTGAATTCGTATTTAAAATTTGAACAAATGACTAGGAATAATAATTTTGATTTGAGAATTATTATTTATGTAAATTTATAAATTTGAGGTTAGTTTAAATAACATTCTTTAACTTAAATAAAATAAGAAATATATGTATAATAATATAACAAAAAAATAATAATAATAATAATAATAAATGAAAAGAATATATATTTAGTTAAAATTTTAACAACTAGATTAAACAAAAACAAAATAAAGAAAATGAATTATACCAAACAATTGAACATGAAATGATATATAATTGTATAATAATAAATCAAAATAAAAAAAATAAATAAATAAAAATAAAATAACAAGTAAACGTTACCTTACTTACATCAGCTAATCCACGCCTTCATCATGCCGACACCATTCCTCCATACCCAAAATTCACGCCGTAAAACCCTACCCAAAAATCACGTCGTCCCTTTTCTATTTTATACCCGACCCCTCTTCCCATTATTCATTCATACGAAAGAAAAAGAAAAAGAAAAAGGAAACAAAAATGGCGAATCGCGTTCGAGTCGCGCGCGATGAGGCGCTGAAGGAGGGGGGTTGCGTTCGCGTACGCGTAGAGGGTCGCGGCGGTGATTGGCGTTCGAGGTGATGGAGGCTTCGGCGGCGGCGATTCGTGGGGTTGCAGCGTTGGGATTGGGGCTCGAGTTTGAGTAATCGGAGGTGGCGCGACTCGAGGAGATGGCGGTCGCGTGGTCTCTGGGTAGGGCGGTGGTGGTCGCGTGTACGTGGGGCGCGCGTGGTTCGTGGCAGGCGACGATGCTAGGTTTGGGCGTCGCATCTGCGGCAGCGACGTGGTCGCGTGGTCGCGTGAGCTAGGGCTGCAGCAGTAAGGTAGTTGTTTATTTATTTTAAATTTGCATTTTCAGGAAAAAAAAAATGTTGTATATGTATGTTAGAGAAAAAAAATAATAGTTACAGTTAAGTAGAAAATTTATTTTTACAATGAGACATAAGATTTTTGTTTTAAATTTAAATGGTTAAACAGTTAAACAGAAATTTTTATGGATTTTGAAAAAAATATAGGTATTTGTAGTCTAAAATAAAAATTTATTTTATAAAGGAAAAGTTTTGATTTTAAATTTAATAATTTGATTACCTAAAATTATTCAAAGGGAATGTAGTTTTAAATTTAAATTCTGAGTTAAACAAATTTATTAAAAGCAATCGATTTAAAGATATCAATTTAAAGAAAAGTAAATTTTTAGTTCGATAAATTTATTTAAAGAAGAAAAATTGGGTTAAAGCTAATTTACAGCTAAAATTAAGAAATTAAAATTTAATTGCTCGGTTTTATTTCGAATATTAATTTTTAGAGGAGAAATTAGTTAAAATATAATTTTTGGTAAGAAAAAGAAATTTAATAACTAGTTTGGTCAATTAATTATAGGGTAAGTTAATTAAATCTATAAAGGAAGATTTAGTTTTGAATTTATTTTCTTGTTAAATCAAATTGTTAAAAGGAATTTGTTAGTCAAAATAAAATCACGGGTTAATTAAATTATCAAGTGAAATTCAATAGTTCGATTTTATTCGAATATTAATTAGATCGTATAATTATTTATACTAGGTCAAAATCTGTAAAAGAACAATCTGGTTTGGAAATGGACTGCAAAATAAGCTAAGGTGAGAACTTCTCACTCAAAAGGAATTTCTGTTGTTTATTTAAATTTTAAATAGTTAGATTTAAAATTTGATTGACTGTGTTGATTGAATGATTGAATGATGATTGTTATATATATATTGGATGTGAATAGACCCTATACGCCGTTAGTAAGCGGAGGTTATTTATTACACACATATACCGCGATATTCCACCTCGAAGTGGAATTGGTATTATATTATATATATAGCAATATATATATATTGGCATATGTATATATTGCAGTTGATTTATTTCCCGCATTTCTTTTTAGCGGATGAGACCCTATGCGCCGTTAGTAAGCGGATATATATTTATAAAATCCCATATACCGCGATATTTCGTCTTGAAACGGAATGGTATTGTGCTAATGTCTGTGGATGCAGGGAAACAGGTTGGAGGGATCCAACTGGATTCCTCACAAATATTTATTGATTTTAAATATTGTGATGTTTGATTGTTTATCATATCGATATATGATATTGGAAAATCGTGATTGACTATTTGATGTGTTGCATCATCGGATCCAAATTTTTGAAATTTAAAAACAACGATTTTAACTTCTAAAGGGATTTTTTTTGGAAATATACGTTATTAAATATTTTTGGAATTGATCCATTAAAATAAATAAACGTTATAATTTTTAATGTTATAAAAATTTTATTTTTGAGAAATATAGTAAAAAAAAATTGATTTTTGAAAATATGGGATTAGTGATTTTATAAAATAGTTTAAACTGGGATTTCTAAAATTATTATAAGAAGTTCAAAAATAGGATTTATAAAAATTTTATTTTATAAATTAGAAATGATGAAACTATGAAAGAGTTTAAAGATGTTTAAAGTAATAATATAAATTGATTTATATTAAAAGATTTATAAATTGATATTTATAAATTTAGAATATCTTGAATTATGAAACGAGCTTTTATCAGCAATTCCAAAAAGAAATGAAATCTATAGGATTATAACGGTAAAGTTATAAATGGAAATTTGAATATTTTATAAATCAAAATGGTGAATTTATAAAAGAGTTTAAGGGTGTTTAAAGTGATAATATAAATTGTTCTATATTAAAAAGATTTATAAATTAATATTTATAAATTAAAAGTATTGGAAGTGTAAAATGAACTTTTCTAAGTGTTAGAAAGAATTGTAAATGAATGTCATAAATTGGAATTATAGAATTATAACAGTGAAGTTATAAATAAAATTTTTATAAGCAGTAGGCTTATAAAATTTATAAATTTATTAAAGGAATGAGTTGGATAAATGAATGAATCTTATAAGTTATAAGATTTATAAAATTTATGAAGTTTAAAAGGAATGATTTTGTAAATGAATAAATTATAAGTATTTGACTTATAATATGAATTTCTAGTATATCATTGTAATATGAATTGAGATAGGTTAATAAAGAAAATATATAAAAGGAAGTTGATGTAAAATAAATAGAATGGAGTTTATAAACGTTGTTTTATAAATTCAAAACGACTTATTTTGATAAGTAAATTGTTCTAATTTATTTATGGAGTTATATTCATGTTTTAAACAGTGAATAATTCCTTAAACTAAAATGAATAGAAGTGATGAAATTTATTAACATAGTATATTCACGTTTTTGAATAGTGAATATTATGTTAAAGGAATTATTTGGAATGTGATGTTTTAAATAGAATTAAAACGATCTAACGATGTTTTAAAATATATTGAGATTCGAAATCATAGATTTCAACAATTATTGTTGAAATAGATGTTCTCGAGAAATAAAAGGAAATAATAGATTATAACACTGTTGTTATAATAGATGATTTCCGAAAGGAAATGTTTTTGTATAGTATTGGGATTTACATATCTATTTTAATTTCGAATCCCTATACTAGTGATTTTGGGTTGTCGTAACGATGTTTTACGCAACATTCGTTTTGGCCCAAATAAATATGATTAAGTGAATGATTTCCTTAAAGAATGAAATATATACTTAATTTCGATTAGAGTATATGGAATATTTTCCAAGGTTGAAAATAAATAAAATTTGTGGATTACTTATAAAATAAATAAGTATGGAAATTGTTTTTCCAATGAGAAATGGAAAGTTTAGAGAATTTATCTTTTTGAAGATAAATTGAAAATGAATATTTGAAATCGTATATTCAAAATATTTTGGAAATATAAATTCAATATGGAATTTATAAATGGAATTGGGAAAATAGGTTTAAAAATAAATATTGATTTATTTTTGAAATATGGAAAGTTATATCTTCTAAAGATATTTTTGGAATTAAATAATTTGGAAAATTATTTGGATTCTGGTGATGTTGGCATATCCATTGATAGTTCAATAACCGACTATCGATATTTACCTTGAACGGTATTTGTTGTGAATTTGTTTGAAATTGAATGCCACACTTATTTTTAAAAATAAGCGCTCACTATTCGGGTTAACCGGGAAAGGACCATGGGGTCGTATAACCCATTCCGAATATGTGATACGTCGTTATGAATTGCATTCGAAGACCGGTGTTGAAGACCGGATATTTTCGAAAGCGAAAGGATTTCTTATTGATTGTCTCTGCACTGGCTGATCCCCGGTATAGAGATCTCCATAAGTGATGGGAAATCCGAACGTAATTAGAAATTATTCGGATTGCAAGGACTTCTTTGTAAGTGCCTTCGGTTCTGTTCGAGCCCGGAACAGACTTGTATGGATTGTATGTCTGACATTACAAGTTGAGATATAAAGCCGATTTCTTTCAAATATATTTCTGAGGTGGCGGAGAATTTATTCTTTTAGCTTAACACCCTTCTCTGAGACGTACGAGTTCAGAGGTTATATAGTTGAAGTTATCAGCAATATATTCCCAGTTTGGTAATGTGACATGCTGAGTGATGCTGAAATGATCATTGTGTTGATTATTTGTGATAGGATCATTTATTTGATCGTCTATCTTAGTGATCATTGTGTTGATCATTTGTTGACCCAAAGCATGGCTTTTGTATAAAGTATGTTTTTGTGGACGTGACTTCGTCGAGCCTCACACACCGTGAATGGTCAAAACAGGAAAGAAGCAGCAAGGTTATGAGGGGTAGCACCCTTTAGGATGTGTCCATTTCCTTCTGGAAAAGGGTGGTATCATGGTATGGAGCCCAGATACTTACTCATGTTGAAAAACACTTTATGATTGTGTGAATTGATTACGAGCGCTCGGTGAAAAGGTCCCAAAGGACCGGGGGATGGCATATTCGGTCAGTTGTTACTCAGTTAGGGGTAACCCGGCCTTGTGTTGGTAGAGATCCGGTTTGGTTCTCGGGGATGTCCATCCAGAGGCATTCTCATGTGGCAATGGGAAGTTCCTTGGCCTGATCATTCGTTGGAAATCCAATTCCCAATACGAAACTTGTACGGTATTAGTTGTAGAACCTGCCATTCACTTATGGTGGTCACCACTGTTTGGATGGTAGCTATAGTAGGCATAGTTCGAAATGTCTATGTTGGCTAAGATTTATATTCTACTTTCGAAATATTTCTCTACACTATGCACTAGTAATAATATCAAATGTTATTTTAAATGCGTATCAAGCATCTTTGACTATCATAAGGAGAAATCTCCTCCGATTCTGCGTTTGCATTGTGTGTGTGTGCGGGAGGCTTTATGGTAGTCTCATTTTTAAAAGCATTGCGAATTGATTTAAAAATATTCCTCTATTTTGATTTTAAAGTAAATAAACTGTTTTGAGTTCCCACACCAGTCACATGACTGACTTTGTTTTCCTTCCTAAACTCTGGGTGCCCACCAATTTCCACACGGGCAGTTAAGAGTTAGGTTTATCAGGATATTCTGGATATGCTGGAGGCAAGCTGGATGGCAAGGCGTATTATTTATATAGTATTTCTTTTCCGCTGCACTGTTGTTGTTGTATGCTGTTGTACACTCTGATTATTTGATGTAATGTAATATAATGTGATGTAATAACTGATATAGTTCCTTATTTAAAGATTATTCATTTATCTACTATATGTTGTTCCGCTGCGAATTGTGAGATTCTGATATTGTTCTTTTTGTTTCCTTTCTGTCCCTTCTATTTTCAAATTCTCTTTTTCTATTTTAAAATTTTCTGTTTTCAAATTTCTTTTCTCCCTCTATTTTCTATCTTCTACCTTTTTCTCTCTTCTTTCTTTTTCTTAAAACCCTAATGGTTCGGTTTTTCGGCGACGAAAAATCGCTTCCGTTACAAAAAGGGTCATTATGCTAGTAGTTGCCCATCTCCAAAGAGCGCAGCTGTTCCGCCACCGGCACAGATGATTAGGAGGGATTTGTGTCATATCTACTTACAACCTGGACACTTCAAGAAAGACTGCCCAACACAGAAGAGAGGTACACCATCAGGAGTCTTTGCTCTTTCCACACCTGCCCCGGAAGTTCCTGCCCCGGAAGTTCCGGATAATCAAGGTACTTTGCAAAGTACTTTTATGTTACATACCTTGCCTGTTAGAGTTCTACTTGACACCGGAGCTACACACAGCTTCATATCTATTGATTTATGTGATAAACTTGGCTTAGAATCCACTCTTGCATCTATTTCCTTATGTGTATCTGACCCTATTGGAGGGCCCGCTAACCTCAAAAGGGTTTGCAAATATGTCACTCTTATGCATGGCATTCACCGCTTCACTTGGGATTTCTATGTCCTTGGATTTGAGGCATTTGATATTCTATTAGGCATTGATTGGCTACGGAAGTTCGAAGCTGTTATCTCATGCAAAGCTCGAACCGTCTCTCTTATCGACGACAAGAGTATGCCTTTAGTTTTAAAGGCAAACCACCTCAAGAATATGCTGGGAGTTTTATATTCTCTCTTGACTCTCATCCAAATGAACTTAGCTCCACTCCAGTAGTCCAACTCTTTTTTGATGTATTTGGGGAAGTCAATTCTCTACCACCTCCGTGGGAAATCGAATTCCGCATCGACCTAATTCCTAGTGCACGACCAGTAGTTCTTCCTCTAAGGAGAATGGCTCCTAAAGAAAAGGCAGAGTTGAATATTCAAATTGAAGATCTATTTTCTAAAGGCTTGATTCCACGCAGTCATTCAGAATGGGGCGCTGCAGTTGTATTTGTCACCAAATCTTATGGCTCACTGAGAATATGTGTGGACTATAGAGAGCTAAACAAGCTCACACACAAGAACAGGTACCCGATGCCTCGCATTAACGACCTATTCGATCAACTTCATGGAGCTAAAGTCTTTTCTCAACTTGATTTGGCTACCGGATTTCACCAACTCAGAATCGCCGAGGATAGTATTCCTAAAACAGCATTCCGCACTGAAAATGGTTTCTATGAATGGCTAGTTATGCCGTTCGGTCTCACTAATGTTCCAGCTTATTTCGTCGACTTGATGAATTGAGTTTTTCGGGATGTTCTTAACAAAAGCTCACACACAAGAACAGGTACCCGATGCCCCGCATTAACGACCTATTCGATCAACTTCATGGAGCTAAAGTCTTTTCTCAACTTGATTTGGCTACCGGATTTCACCAACTCAGAATCGCCAAGGATAGTATTCCTAAAACAGCATTCCGCACTGAAAATGGTTTCTATGAATGGCTAGTTATGCCGTTCGGTCTCACTAATGCTCCAGCTTATTTCGTCGACTTGATGAATTGAGTTTTTCGGGATGTTCTTAACAAGTTCGTGCTTGTTTTCATCGATGATATTCTTGTCTTCTCTAAAGATGAGAAAGAGCATAGATCACATTTGGCTTTTGTTCTTGAAACTCTTCGCAGACATCAGCTTAAAGCCAAGTTTTCGAAATGCCACTTTTAGCGAGATGAAGTTCGTTTTCTTGGCCATATTGTTTCAGAGAATGGGATTTCGGTCGATCCAGCTAAGATCACCGTAATCAATGTAAGTTCTATTCTTACTCGTCAATTCTATCTAAACAACTTATCTATATCTAAATTCGAATCCTTGGAATTTGCAGGATTGGGAGACTCCTAAAATTCCTATAGATATCCGTAGTTTCTTGGGTTTGGCTGGCTATTATCGCAGATTCATAGAAAACTTTGCTCGTATTGCTGCCCCACTTATCGCACTGACCAGAAAGAATGTGAAATTTATTTGGAGTGAAAAGTGTGAAGCAGCTTTTAATGAGATGAAGCGAAGATTGACATCTGCCCCAATTCTTACAGTTATTGATGGTAGCGAAGGATTGATCGTCTATACAAATGCCTGTCGTGATGGTATTGGAGCAGTCTTAATGCAGAAAGGGAAGGTTATTGCATATGTGGGTCGTCAGTTAAAGAACCATGAAGCAAATTACACAACTCATGACCTAGAGCTTCTTGCGATTGTATTTGCTCTTAAGCTATGGAGGCACTATCTATTGGGAACCAAATTCGAGTTATTCACTGACCACAAGTCATTGAGATATATTTTCTCGCAAAAGGATTTGAATCAGAGACAAGTCCGATGGCTCGAATTTTTAGCTGCATATGATCTTGATATTAATTATACTCCAGGGAAAGCAAATGCCGTAGCCGATGCTTTGAGCAGAAATCAAGCAATGGCATGTTGTAATCTTGTTGAAGGAATGTTATTCCAGCTTTCCGTCTCCCCAGCTCTGATGTATCGCATTATAGCCAAGCAATACGAGGACACTTTGCTTTATCGCATCAAAGAAATAGTTCTCGGCAGAGTTGGAAATGCTGACAATAAATTGGGTGCACATGTTGATAGTAATGGAGTATTGAGAATCGATAATCGCATTTGTGTTTCTAATGTTGATGGTCTTAGACAAGAAGTGCTGAGAGAAAACCACTACTCTTCGCTTTCATTTCATCCCGGTGTCACTAAAATGTACCAGAATATGAAGAAGCTATATTGGTGGAGTGGGATGAAGCGTGATATTTCTACCTATGTCAGCAGATGCACAACTTGCCAGCAAGTTAAAGCTGATCACAGAAAGACAGCTGGTTTGCTTCAACCATTAGAGATTCCTGGATGGAAGTGGGAGCAAATTTCTATGGACTTTATTGATGGGCTGCCAAGGACTAGAAAGGGTAATGAAAGCATATGGGTGATTGTCGATAGACTGACGAAGTCCGCCCACTTTACTCCAGTCAAGTCCACTCATACAGCTTCGAATTTGACCGAGATATATATGAGAGAAGTTTTTAAACTTCATGGTGTACCATCCAATATCGTATGCGATCGAGATCTTATTTTCACCAGTAAATTCTGGAAAGCATTTAAGGATACTTTGGGCACCAAGCTGAATCTGAGCACTGCATATCATCCTCAGATAGATGGCCAAACTGAGAGGGTGAATCAGATTTTAGAAGACCTTCTTCGAGCTTGTATTATTGACTTTGGTCGATCCTAGGAAGACCATCTTCATTTGGTTGAATTCACTTATAATAATAGTTACCAGGTAAAGAAATTGAATTTCAAATTTGAATAAGTATATTTGAGTTTGAATTAATTGTCCTTTATAAATCAGGCAAGCATTGGTATAGCACCGTTCGAAGCCTTATACGGCCATTCAAATCGCCAGCTTGTTGGATCGAATCGGGTGATCGATTAGTGCTTGGTCCAGAAATAATTATGGAAGCTTCTGAAAAAGTCGAAGAAATTAGGAAGAAGATTAAGACGACACAGGATAGACAGAAGAGCTATGCTGACAAAAGGAGAAGGGATCTCGAATTCAGCGTAAGAGACAAAGTATTTCTGAAAGTGTTGCCTTTGAAGAATATTGTTCGATTTGGAAGGAAAGGGAAGCTAGCTCCGAGATTTGTTGGTCCGTTTGAGATTACGGAAAGAGTCGGAACATTGGCATATAGAGTTGCATTACCAGAGAAGTTCGCTAGTGTACACAACGTGTTCCACGTCTCACATCTGTGCAAAGTTGTACACGATCCATCTATGACCATCTCTACTGCTCAGTTAGAAGAGATAGTTATTGAGCCTGATTTGACTATTGAGCGTAAGCCGCTTCGGATAGTTGATCGTGAGACAAAGCAACTCAGAAGGAAGTCGGTAAATCTCGTCAAAGTCCAATGGAGTGCAGATAAGCGAGATTGCACATGGGAGACTGAGGATAATATTCGGGATTCAAACCCCGAATTACTAATTTCAGGTATAATTCAAATTTCTCAAAATCTGTCTTGACTTTTCTGCTTACTTCATTCCTACTTCACTCGTCTCGTTCCTTTTCAAGGACGAAAAGTTTTGAGTGGGGGAGATTGTAACGACCCTGAATTTCCGACCCAATTCAAATTTTAAAATCCATCATTTTAATATACGAATTTTGAAATTTATAAACAATATCAATTAACGTTCAAACATTATTTATAAGATGCGTCTAGTTAGATATGAATTTAGAAAAAGTTCCGTCGCAAAATATTACAGTAAATTTGGTTCGCGTTTTACTGTATATCAGTCCATATAAAGCTGCATAAAATTTATCTTTCAACTCCAAATATTTTACACAGTTTTGTTGTAAAAATTATTCTGATCAAGATGATGTAATTCGTTTCATCAAAAACTATCATCGTCTGCTCCGTTTAAATTGTTTTGCAAAATGAACAATTTAAGCGGCGTAAAATCGAATTTTTGTAAAACCATCATATCGCAGTTATCTGTGTACCGTTGGAAGCGCATCATCGCACTGATAAAAACGGTATTTTTATTCGTGTTAATCGGAGTCCGTCGTAAAATTTGTCGCGTTAATTTAATCGTTCCAAACGGACCGGTTAAATAAATCTCAGCCCAAATTTCTTCAGCCCGTTTACAAAAGAAAATTTGAAAATATAAATCAGCTGGAAATTAATACGGTAGTTGGGAGCTAGTAGCTAGTGGGTGGCTTGGGAATAGGAGTGAACGTTTGGGAAAATGGAATGGCTTTGCGGGTTACAAAGCACATTTATTTTACATTAAAATTTATAAAGTTCATATGTAAGACGTACTATTTTCACTTTCTTGCAAAACTCTCCAGGTACCTTCTCCCTCCTCTTCTTCTTATTCTCCTTTCCATATTTTCCCAGTAATTTGCAAATTATATATAAAAAAAGAAACGAAGATGAATTGAGCTCGCACAGGCATGCACACCACTCTCCTCCTTCATATACACACGCAAATCCACCTTCCACTCCACCTCAGCCAAATCAACCCCTTCCAACATCCAACGTCCGCCTTCCCATTCCCGTCGCCAACCCCACGCCACACCACAGACCGAGCCTCCTCCTCCATACTCCACTTCCCGGAGCCGCCACAACCCCTGCCTTCATACACCGCACCCCTCCTTCCCTCCAGTCGACCGGCTTCCTTCCTCCGACCATCGCCTCACCTGCGCCGAGCTTCCAGCTGTCCATCCCCTACATCCAACGTGCTACACTCTCCTTCGTCACCACCACCTGGTCCTCCGCTCGCCGCGTCATCACCTGCCTGGCCCGTGTGCTGTGCGGCACATTTGCATGCATATTTGGAGTACACGGAAGTGTACAGGGTGGGGAGGGAGGAATGGCTGTAGGGTGTTGTTTTGCTTGAGGAAGGAGAGTCAGTGCATGAAAGAAAAAAAATGTTGGATAGTTTCATGCGTAGAAGGTGGAGGAAAGTTGCAGCAACGTGGTGGAAGCAAGAGGGAGGTTTCGGCCTAAGTTTGGAAAAATATAAAATATATATATATATATATATATAAAAAAATGTTTACTGTTGCAAACGGTCGAGATTTGCAGGCTTCTGAAAACTCATTTTTTTTCTGACACATATTTATATACAGAGTGTATATAAGTTGATGTTTGGGTTAGAGTTGTAACCAATTTTCATTTTCCTTGTTGTTGTTACAGAAACTGTCTGAGTTCTTTCGTAGCAGCATCAATCTCTCAGCCTTCGTTCTTTCCTTCGTTATCGGTAAGCGCAATTATATAATATTGTAATTATATATAAACGTTCATTGTATTAATATCATTTTCTTTTGTCGATATTAAAGTGTTCGTTGTTCGTGTTGTACCAACTTCTTTCGTGCTTCTTCTTGCTTCGCCGTCAATTTCTTTATCCACGAAAGGTGAATTAATTTTCACGACATATATTCTTATGCTAGTTTGGTTGATAACTGATTGCTATGTGATAATTAAGTTGAATGTTGATTGCTATTGTTAAGTGATAAAATATGCAAGTTAAAAGTGATATAGGATATTTAACAAAATTAAGTGAATTATTTATGTTGAATGTTGATTAACTTGACCCCTTATATGTTGAATATGGACTAGTTGAATATGACCTTTTAATTGTTAAGATTAATTAACATGTATAATTTGATTAATTTCACTTTGAACCATTGAACGTATATCAGATAAATTATTGTAGTGTAAATTTGAAATTGAATTGAACGACAAGTAAAAAACCGAAATGTAATAATCTTTAATCTACGTGAAATGATAGTGTAGATTCTAGAAATAACTATATTAATTTACATAAATAACAAATGTAAATTAATACGATTATTTCGGGATTATTTAATAAATTGTTAAATTGTCGTGGATGGATGCTATTGCTTGTTTATTTACTTTGACACCATCCCAGCTATCACACTGCAAGTTCCCTTTGTATGTTTTGATTTTGAATTGAAATGGAATCGGGTTGAAATGATAGATACCCAAATCACTTTGAATTAGGATAGAAAATTAAATTAAAACCGATTGGTTAATGTTTTGATCTAAAATAAAATAAAGTTTATTTGACTAATAACAAGGTTTGAATAAATTGGAATTAAATCCGAATGAATGTAAATGTGGATATTTGAATTTGAAACAAATATTAACGTAGAAATTGACAAAAGAACTCTGTTTAAAATTCAATTATTTAATAATTAAATTTCAATTGTTTGATAATTGATTTTAGAATTAATAATAATTAAGTATTTTTGAAATTATTAATAATTAAATTTTGAAATTATTAATAATTAAGTTTTGAAATTATTAATAGTTAAGTTGTGAAATTATTAATAACAAAGTTGAAATAATTAATAATTAAGTTTGAATTTATTAATAATTAAGTTTGGAATTATTAATGAATGAGTTTGAAATGTAATAATTAAGATTTGAAATTTGTAATAAATTGATGAGGGGGAATCATTTAATAATTAAATTAAATTGAATATTCTTTATTAAGTAAAATTGAATTTGTATATAATGAAACTAAGTTTCTTTAATTGAGCTTTGAAATTTATAACGAAGATAATAAATGAATGAGATGAATTTCTTTAACAAGAAATAGCATGCGTTTTATCGAAACAAATGAAAGATTGGAAATTAAAGAATTGGATTTGATAAATTTAATTTAAATTAAATTTGTAAGCTTGGATAATGAGTTGAACTTAAGAAGTAAATGTAATGAATTGTAAAGTTAATTGAAATTGTTTTATGATAATTTGATTCAATGAATATCGAATGGAATCGATAATTGAGTTTAAGTCGATTTGAACGTTAAATGACTTTGGAATGAAACTAATACGAAATTAAATGAACATTTGAGTTGTTGAATTTGAACTTGAAAATTGAATTATGGAATTTTGAAATGAAATTGAAAGTGATGAAACGTAAATTTTGGAAATTGTTTTAGAATGACTAACGAAATGTTGAATTATGAATTCTAATTGAAATTGAAATTTATTCGGTTTTGAAATATATTAAACGACCAATCGGTAAATAAATTACGAAGGTTATTAAAGGAACCGGAATAAGTTAGGGACATACTGTCTAAACCGAAAACCACTTTAATAACCATACGTGGAGTGTGATCCAGAATGAAGTGGTTGGATTGGCGAACGTTGATGATTGAAGAAAGTGAACGATAATGGATAGCCTTGACACTTGTGTCAAATTGGAAATGACTAAAATCAAGAGCCGTGCCGGGCCAAATGGGGTTAGCTACCTCGAGCGAACACACTTCTTCGTAAACTACTCATTTACTTTTGTGATTGATTGGTGCACACCCTTGAATTTGAAGTGTTGTTTCGCGGTGTTGCGATCGTTGCGGCGATGCGTTCTCACCAGTCCGGATCAGGCAAACGGTAGTTTCACTACCTTGGGTATTGCCTCATGTGCCTTGTCATACTTGTATCCCCGTATACGCGACCGCTGCGAATTTGTTTTGTATTATACCTATGGAGTACTCCCTGATATCCCACTAGTTTACGGTGGAGTTTACAGTGCTGCATAGTCTATAATGCTATATGAAATGTGTTAAGGGGACAATGGTAACGCCTTAACACTATTTTGATATTTTACTTTACTGTTAGACATTATCTATGTATCGTACATTACTATGTATAAATAGTTTGACGGATCCTTAAAGATGCTATTCCATTCATCTTTGAGTTATTGTTATTTTGAGTTTGGATCATATTAACTATATAAGAATATATGTCCTGATTCGAGTGTTGTTTGTGCATATGCTCGGATCAGACTGAGGATTGCTGTTGTTGTTTCTGCTTGGAGCTGAAGACCGAAGACTATCATTATCTTGCCGTATCAGTATTGCTCTTTCAATTCAGACTATTGGACATCTATGTTGTTCTATTTTATTTTATCTGAGACATTGTTGTATTTATGGGTAGCTTTATGAACTACTCTTATGACTATGTTGTATTTCCGCTGCACTATTCTGTGATGTTATATTTCTGTGATTCTGTGATGATTCTCATTTATATATATATATATATATATATATATATTCCATTAATGATTCGTGTTTTGTACTATTTAAGTTGACATGTGTGGATTATTGTCAATTTAAATTGTCCAAATACTCGGGTTGTTACAGCACAGACCAGATGTACACTACCAACAAACCTTTGGAATTCAAATTTCAAACTTATGTCTCTTCTTTATTACTTTCCTTAACTCTCATAATCTCATAGTTACACTTATTTAATTTTACGTTAACTCACGATAATTTAAAATAAATTCTCTAAACAAATTTGTATAATTAATTAAGGCATTATACAGCATTAGGAACCTTTCATTTCTCTCTTTGTGATAAGACTGAGAATTTTAAAAAACATGTTAACGTTTTGATTAAACATTTGACTAGGAATGCATTAACATACACTAAACAAATATGACGACATAAATGAGGTAATATAAACAGGTCTATAATATATATATGTGTGTGTGTACATCTTTATCTCCGCTTATAGTTTACATTCATAAATAAAAGGTATGCTACTAATCCACATAAGGAGGCAATGAATGTAAGAGTAAATTAGGAGAGCGAAGATGGAAAGGTAAGTTATGTTGCAAATCTAATGAAGTCTAAGTGAAAAGGAAATAGACAAGTGTAAATCTACTTTGCCCCTTTACAATCTCCTATTAACATTTAATTTAAAACCATATGAGATTTCAAACATAAATAACTTTTTTTTATTGGATATGAAACCAAAGTTTATATTAGGTACTAACATATACGCAGTAAACCAACACTAAAATTTGAAACATAAACTGTATTAATTAGAAATAAATCACCCAATTTAATTTATTTCAATATATGTCTACAATTAAGGTCTTCTCTCTTTTTAATTAAAAGGTTTCAATCACATTAATTGCCATTGATTTCTAAGTTAAATTTTAAAAGAGAAATGAGATAATTTAATTCCCTTTTACAGTAATTTAATGTATTTATGGAATTATTGTATACAAATCAAATCTATTAATTTCTTATTAAATAATTGCTTTCTTATTCCTGTAACTAATCTAATTTGTAAGCTAAAATACATTTCAAACAAATAAACATATGTTTACTCCTTTACTAAACTTATTCATTTTTATTCTTTTATTTTTGATTTAAATCTTTTCATATTAAATCAACTATTACCTTATGAATTTATTCAACATAAGTTTTCATTTCTTTACTCGACTATATAGTTAACATCTTTCTTTGTATTAACTTCAATATTTAGTTATATTTAATTCCATATAATTATACTCTAATTCCAATAAATTGATTTAATTAGATTTCAATCTTTTTATTCAATCAAACATTACTCTATGGACATAGTTAACATTTATTTACATCTTATTGCATAAATTTTCTTTAATTATATTATTCTCTAAAATTTACATTCATTACCCACAATTTTTCATTTCTCATTTATACATACAATGTTTTTTTCATTTCTTTACATCGATTTACTTACATCATCACTTTTTCCATTCAATTCTTTAAAATAATCAATGAATTCATTATTTAAGTATTGCATACTTTTTATTTCAGTTTACCTCACATTTATTATTTACTTTTAACACAATATTCATTTGTGAAGCATTCATACTTAGATTTTTTTTCTTTTCACTTTTATTCCTCTCATATACAATATTCACTTTTACTATTCCACTTTTACTTTATAAGTGACTTCAATAATTAACTTAAGTTTTTAATCAAATCCCAATTATTAACTTAAGTTTATAACATTCTTATACATTTTAATTCTTTTTATAGAAATAATTCCATCAGAACACTTCCATTAATTAAGTTTACTTGTATAATATTCCATTACATATTCTTATTACATTTCAACTTTTAATAATTTGGTAAGTTATATATATATATATATATATATATATATATATATATGTTTTCAGAATGCAATAGAAAGTTACATAAGTTATCTCATTTATTTTAATTAACAAAATGTTTAATAATTACATCTTCTAAAATTTCATTATTTTTTAACCTTTAAGTTACAAATTTCAAATTTCTTATCTATTTCATTTATCACTTAGCATCTAGTTTCATATCTTCATTTAGAAGTTTCTAATTATTAAAATAGTTAAGGTTTCATTCATTATAATAATTATAGTTTCTAATTTACAGAAACTTAAGAACTAAACACCGGGTTTCATTTTCAAATCATTTTAAAATAATATATATGCTCAGATATATATATATCAATTATATTTATAATTTAAAATTAAAGATTTGTTATCAAATAAACAGTTCATGAAGCTCTTTACAAATAACATTGATTATACTTTTATAATACAGATCAGAGTTACATATACCAAGAATAAATAATAAATAAATGCAGCGGAACACCATGATGTAGTGGAATAAATATAATAAATAGTAGTTGTATACAAATCTCCGTCCTCGTCCTCTAGAAAGCAGTCGTCGATATATTGAAAAGCTCAGGCTGACCCGAGCGAATTGAAAAGACAAAACACTTGAGTCATAACTAAAAGATCTTATGTAAGTTACATCAACAGTTATTAAATATGAGTGTAACGGCGTTAGAGATTTTTATGGGTTTTGACATCTCGTATCCAGTGTCTATCGTGAGTGCAATAACTTAAGAGATGTTCGGGATTTTCATCTCCTAAGGATCTGTTAAACTATTTACATACATAGTACAATACGCTATTATAATAATGTCTACAGTAAAGTAAAATATTAAAATAGCATCAAGGCGTTATCCATATCCCCCTTAACACATTTTATATATTCTCATAGTTTATACAATACCGTACGCTTCTTCATGAGATTTACCCAGAGGGCACTCCATTGGTATGGTGCAAAACATTATCGTAGAAGGCGCGATAGGACATATAAACATGGCACTCGAGACAATCCTAGGGTAGATATACCAGTTGCGGATCCGGACTGGTGGTAACGCATAGCAGCTACTGCCGTCCACCTCGGAACACACTCCTAAAATCAAAATCGAGGGGTGGCCACCAAATCATCACAAAGTCATAATATGGTATCGAAGAAATGTGTCTGTTCGGAGGAATAACCTCACTTGGCCCGGCGTGGCTCCTGTTTTAGTCACATCTAAGCTGACACACGGTACTCAGGGTCACATAAATACCTCATGTACAATCGTACACCATACCATCCTACCTCATTTCTGGAATCTCCACCATGTACACAATTGTTAAAGTGGTTTTTAGTATTGGCAGAGAGTATGACAATATCTTATCCCAGTCTCTTTAACAAACAAACGCAATGTCACTTCCAAACCAAACGTAGGTTATAACTACATTTAAACATATTCGCTTTCAAATCAAGGATTTAAATATAAATACCTCAACCTTACGCAATTTGAAATTTAGAAATAGTTTATATAGTTTTAAAATATTTAAATAGTTTAAAATAGCACTTAAATGGTTAAAATACTTTAAATATAGTTTAAATGGTTAAAATACTTCAAATATAGTTTAAATGGTTTTTAATATTTGAAAATAGATTAAAATAGTTTATAATATTTAAAATAGTTTAAATACTTTAAAATACTTTAAATTGGTTCAAATTACTTTAAATTAGTATAAATGGTTTTTAATAGTTGAAAATAGATTAAAATAGTTTAAATAGATTAAAAATAGATTAAATAGATTTAAAATGATTTAAATAGATTGAAAATGGATTAAACTAGATTAAAATACTTAAATTAGATTTAAAATATATTAAAATACTTTAAACTTTCAATTTAAACCTATTTCCAATTCCAACCTTCAACTTGGACTTTCAATGTAATTCAACTTATATAAATCAATTTCCTTCAAAATATCATTTAATCCAATCCAAGATTTAAGGGTTTTAAAATCGTTAAATTTAACCAATCTGGTGTTCTTATATAATTTTCTATCATATTGTTAAGTGATACGGATATTTATCATTTCAATCCGTAATTATTTTGTATTTACGGATATATATCATTTCAGCCCGTAATCCCGAATTTAATTACAAATCCATGAAATCGCTTGAGTATATCATTTCAACTCATAATGATTTTCCCTAATCTATCAAACTGTTCGGGTATGTATCATTTCAACCTGTTACAACAATACAAAATACAACATCCTATCATCCATATCAACAATCAAACATCCATCAAAATCATCATCCAAATCAATCAATAAACATCAATAGCTAACTGATTATCAATAACAAGTATAAACTGATGAATTAAAATTTAATATTAAATTAAATGGCAATAATAATTAGTAAAAATCAGATTTAACAGGCATGACAATTTAAAAATACCAAACGTCAACCAATTAATTTCTAATCACGTCATAAATTTAATTTAACCAATATAAGATAGTTTAGTACTTGTGAGTGGGTAAAATCACTCATCTTTGACTTATAGTCGATTTAAATCCAATAAAAGCCCAAAATTCCAATAGAAGAAATTGTGCATGAATCGAAGTTTATATGCAAGAGATATTCATGTTACAAGAAATGTTATTAAAATAATAATTGGTACATGTTTAAGAGAGAAAAAACAAATTTTTGTACTTACGTTTTTCTCAAGTTAAGGCTTATGGCAACGATGGAAGAACAAACTAAGATAAGGACAGGACAATGTAGGAAAAATGAAACTCAAGTTTCATAAAAGAAAGCTTTTGAATTTGCAAGTTCACAACAAAATGATTTGGGGAAATGAAGATTTGAAATGGAGATCTAAACATAGAAAATAAAGCGGTGGCAAGAAAATGAAGGGACAAATTTTAAAACGTGGACAAATTTGCTGATGTGATTACAGCTTCAACAAATAATAATTTGAACTAAATGAATATGAGGTGTCAAGAGAAGCAAAACGTAAAAGAAGAAATAAAGTGGCAGGTTATTTAATAATAAAGAAATGAAGGTGGAGGGATAAAAATGAATGTCACGTTTCTAAAATGAAGGCTTTAGGAAATAGAGGCTACCAAAATAAAAACAAAAATATGAGGTTGTGGAAGAAAGCTGCAGGAAATCAAAATGAAGAGAAATGAAGTGACTGTAGAAATAAGAAATGAGATGGAGAAAACAACGAACCCACAAAATTTTTTCTTTAGGAATTGGAGGTAGGACATGGTGTAAAATGGTGAAGAAAGGTCGAATATATATATATATATATATATATATATATATATATATATACGTATAAAAATGAAACTCATGTTTGAAAAGATGTAGCTTTAGGAAAGAGAGGAAGAAAATAAACGAAAATGAAGAAACAACAAAAATTAGGAAAGAAATATGGTATGTATTAAATTATGATGAAGGAATGCACGGACCAGATGTACACTACCAACAAACCTTTGGAATTCAAATTTCAAACTTATGTCTCCTCTTTATTAATTTTCTTAACTCTCATAAACTCACAGTTACACCTATTTAATTTTACATTAACACACGATAAATGAAAATAAATTCTCTAAACAAATTTATGTAATTAATTAAGGCAATATATAGCATTAAGAACCTTTCATTTCTCTCTTTGTGATTAGATTGGGAATTTAAACAAACATGTTAACGTTTTGATTAAACATTTTACTAGGAATGCATTAACATACATTAAACAAATATAACAGCATAAATGAGGTAAGATAAACAGGTTTATAATATATACGTGTGTGTGTGTACACATTTATCTCCACTTATAGTTTACATTCATAAATAAAAGGTATGCTACTAATTCACATAAGGAGGCAATGAATGTAAGAGTAAATTAGAAGAGCAAAGATGGAAAGGTAAGTTATGTTGCAATTAAAATGTAATCTAGTCTAATTGAAAAGGAAATAGTCAAGTGTAACTCTACTTTATCCCTTTACAATCTCCTATTAACATTTATTGGACTTGAAACCTAAGTTCATATTTAGGTACAAACATATATGCAGTAAACCAACACTAAAATTTGAAATATAAACTGAATTAATTGGAAATAAATCATCCAATTTAAATTTATTTCAATATACATCTACAATTAACGTCTTCTTTCTTTTTAATTAAAAGGTTCCAATCGCATTAATTGCTATTGATTTCTAAATTAAATTTTAAAAGAGAAATGAAACAATTTAATTCCCTTTTATAGTAATTTAATGCATTTATGAAATTAATGTATACAAATCAAAAGCTATTAATTTCTTATTAAATAATTGCTTTCTTATTCCTGTAACTAATCTGTAAGCTAAAATACATTTCAAACAATTAAACGTATGTTTACTCCTTTACTAAACTTATTCATTTTTATTCTTTTATTTTTGATTTAAATGTTCTCATATTAAATCAACTATTACCCTATGAATTTATTCAACATAAGTTTTCATTTTTTGCACTCAACTCTATAGTTAACTTCTTCCCTTATATTAACTGCAATATATAATTACATTTAGTTCCAATTAATTATACTCTACTTCCAATAAATTGATTTTAATAGATTTTAATATTTTTATTCAGTCAAACATTACTCTATGGACATAGTTAACATTTGTACATCTTATTGTATTAATATTCTTTAATTATCATATTTTACTATATTAGTTGCAATATTTCAATTATATTGAGTTTTTGTTGATTTTTACATTAATTATAATTTAAAGTCCCAATAAATTCATTATCTTAGTTTCACTATTTTTATTAAATAAATTATTGACTTATGAATATAATTGACATTTCTGTATATTTTATTACCTTTACATTTTATAGTTATCGTCTTAACTCATATTAACGTAATGTTTAATTACATTTAATTGCAATTGATTTCCAACTTAATTCAATATATTAAATAAATTGGTAATAAATAACACTTGTTACCTTTTCTTAATTTAATCACATTTATAAGTTTGTTATCTACACACAAATGTTATAACTACTAACACAACACAAATTTTAAGTGAGGAAGTCTGTAACCACTAGTAAATTTATCACTTTGAAAATTATATTTATTTAAAAAAAAATTCAAATAAAAGGTTGATAATACAAGTAATATTGTTTTAAGTGATAATAAATCTTATTTTGAATGGATATTTACAAAATTATTTTTCCTTGGGATTTAAATCGATAAAATAACCGAAAACTTGTTTATCGATAGCCTGCTCATCGTGCACGGAGCTAAATACATACAATTATTTTTATAATTGAACAAGAATATGAAATAAAACTAATTATTTTATTTTTGGAAATAGAATGAATTTAAGACATCATCAGTGATGCCCTTATATTTCATTATTGATTTATTTAAATTAAATGGAGATGTAATGATTTAGTAATTATTATTATTATTCAAATAACTATTTCTAAATGATAATAATTCATTTTAAATTAGTTGTAAAGTGATAATAAATCATTTTCAATACTTTTGTGAAGATATATATATATATGACTTGAAAATATAAGAAAAATCGATATCGCTTTATCGGTATAATAGCAATTATTGTAAATAATTTTTAATATTATTTTATATGGTTTTATAATTCAAAAGTGATCATTTTAATTCATTTAAAATCATAAGAAATTTGATTTCAAATTTGATTTACAACTATATGTATATTAACTAAGAAGTGAAAATATGGCCGGAAATCATAATTGGAATTCATAATGATTCAATGTGTAGAAGTTGTGCAACATTGTGGATTTATATGACATACATATGCACATATACAACATAATAACATATAATTTAACAAAAAATTGAATAAACTAGAAATGATTAATTAAAATAAAATAAAACGACAAAAATAAGAAACCTTGTTTTATGGAGCATGTTTTAAGAAACCTTGTTTTCAGGGATGGTAAGTGCTCTTTTTGGTGATGGTGATGCATAATGATGGTGTTACGATATTTTGTTCCAAAATTTGCCTATAAATACACTACCTTCTTTCATGAATTCCTAAACCATTTTCTACTTCTTCTTCCTCTTCTTTTCAAGCACTAATGGCCTCTCTAATGGCTTCCCTTCATATAAAACAATAGTAAGGAAGTTATGCCAACATAGTGAAAATATTATAAACATATGAAATACTTATCCATACATCTCAAAACCAAGTTTAAACCACTCATTGTCACCACTCAAATCCACGTCCACAATCCATCATCGCCCGTGCCAAGCCCTTCCACCTCCCAAGTCATGGCCGTGAGCATTATAAGGTGGGTCAAGCCCATTCAAGGTCAAAGAGTTCAATTCCGTAGAGTTTAATGCCATTGTAGCGAAGCTATAGCCAATTTTAAACTAGCCCATGAGAACAATGAAGGTGAGAAACTCTTATTTATATTATATTTTTTGATGATGATATAATGTGTAACGACTCGTAAATTTTAATGGTTTAAATAATGTAATTAACTGAATTTTTCATGAAAATAAAACAATTAAAGTTAACAATGAAAATTTAATATTTGGAGTACGTCTATTTAAATGTAGCAAATGTCATATTTTCATCAGGGAATATATAAGTTAGTTCTATTTTGCAATTTTAATTTTTAATTTAATATCAGTTAATAATTGATGAAAATAAAATATTTTCGAAATCTGAATATTTTTAAATAACAAAAATGTAAATCTTTTTCTAAGTGAGACGTCATATTTCGTTTCACCAAATTTGGACTACCATAGCTCCGTTTATCTTATTTTCGACGAATTAGCAGTAGTTTGGCAGTGAATACTGAGTTTTGATAGGAAGGTCGTATCACTCATATTTGTGTATCATTCTGTTCGTCTCGTCGTGCTGATCTCCACCGTTTGTTCATTTGTGTATTTCGGCATCTGTTGCGCGACGAAATCTACGGACCGATTTCTGTATTAGATCCGTATTTGACCTATTGGTTTCCAGATGGCCTTTCGTTTATCGGCCATGTAAAATTGAATGGTCATTAGCCATAATGTTAGGAAATCAAACCTATGGTTCGATGATTACAACTATACAATGAAAATAGAATATACATATATATTTCTATATACAAGTATTTTCTAGAGGAACATCACTAGAAAGACGAGAACAAGGCTCAAAGAATGCTACAAGAGGCTATAAGTTGATAGGATCGAAAAAGCAACAAGAAAGATGCACAAAACAGACATGCACAAATTTCAGACGTACAAAAAATATATAGTATCAAACGTCTGATACAAATACCAGACGTCTGATTTCTAACTTGAAATTTAAATTCAAATTTCAACTGCCACATTTGAATAGATGCCTTCGCTTCTTTCGCTGCAACTCTTCATCATCAACAGAAGTAACTATAGAGCACTTGTTAATGGAAGCAACTACTCAAGAAATCTCTCTACAATAATATATATCATCACGAATCAAAGAGAATATTTACCTTACTCACTTGCACTCTTTACTAACATACTCTGTTATATTCTTGATCTCTGGCAATCTATACTTGTATTTCACTCTTCCATATATTCAGTTCTTCACAATCAATACTCTCTAGACATATATTGGAAGCATTTATACTTATTAGTCAATATCCGTGTTATAGAACACATATTTGACAAGAACAATTTATTGTAACCAAGCCTATTCCTTCGGGCGAAGCGAGGGTGTTTGATAGTCGAATTCCGAAGGGGAGCTTCAAGACTGGACGTAGGATGGGAGGTCCGAACCAGTATAAAATCCTGGTGTGCTTATTCCATAGTTACCTAGATTATTACTACTTTAGTTGCATCATATATTTTGTTACATATACTTGCATATACACTACACGATCCACCCTGTAGACTTTCACATAACTATTCCAGAAATTTAATTGTTGACTTTCACCATTCTCTATGTCAATTTCTATATGCTGGTTGTCCTTTTATTCACTTGGCCTCCTCTCTTTCATCTATAAAACAAAGAAAATTAAAATAAGATATATATATATATATATATACGGAGTTCTTGTGTATTGCTGAAGATTACCCATGTTTTGATTCAACCCGACAACCTATCATCCAATCATCTTCTCCATCAGCATCCGCCACACCAACCTCCGATCTATCACAAACGCCACTGGCTTTGCTCTGTTCGACCCACACCTCTTTCACTCCTCCTTCTTTTGGTTCCAGATTCATGCATTTAAAAAATGTATATATATATATATATATATGTGCTTATATTCGATATTCGATCTTGCTCCAACAATTGTGCCACTGTAACCTCGCCCTATCTCCGCCCTTCCAACCGCCACCATCAATTGACCTTCGGTCTTCCTCCCCGCATCCGCCTACAAACCCGCTCGTCCCTTCCTTCCACTCTCTCCCATGGCCGTAAGCTACCTTGCCTTCCCACCGTTCAACTTTTTCCTTTCAGCCTTCTAGCTGATCTCCACCACCTCAAAACCCACATCCCTTAAAGCTCTCCCATCACCCTATTGAGGCCTTTACACAACTTCCTGGGCCTCCTCCCACTGCAAAACCAAGCCCAGCATCACCTCCCACTCGACAGACCAGCCTACCACCGTTCCTTACAGCCAACGCCTCACCCGAACGCACAACATCGCTACAACCTGCTACTGCTAGAACCCCACCGTGCATCGACGCGATAGCCCTTGCCTTAGCTTCTCCTCACCGAAGCCATCTTCCCACCCTTAGCATCCGTACTCATGAACGCCTTATCATCGAACAGCCGCCCAGCCTTCTCCTTCTATATTTCTTCAAAACCCTTCACCACGCCATTCACATAGCCTGGCCCATTACCTTGTACTCTCTGCCTCACTACCTTGTTGTACCTCTGCTTATATTTCTATTAGTTTGTATATATATATACACTTACTGTTGCAGCAACCCCTTCTCAACATGCTCCATCCACCTGACATCCACACTGCCATGTTAGCTCTTCTCTTCTATTATATATATGCGGGTATTATACATATATTATAAAGTTATATGCTTTTGTCTATATGTAGCTTTTACGTAAGTACATATAATATGTTAAAAAGTATTTATTCAAACTTATGATCATATTTTAAACTAGATTTTTGTAATAACTTTAATATATATTATGTTAACTAAATATGCTGTTGAATTTTGGAAATATAAGGTTTTAATAAATATCGATTTTTAAATATAATATGGAGATTTTATTTTAAATACGTGTTTTAATTAAATATTGGTTTTAAGAAGAAAAATATAATATATATTTTGTTTCCATTTATATATCTAGTTGTTATGATTTGTCTTTTTCATCGATTTTGAGTTATCGGCTTTGTTCGTCGAATTCGTATTCATCGTGTTGTGCTTTGGAATTTGTGCTTGGATTCATTGCTTGTTGTGTGTTTAATTTCTCTAGCCTCGAAAGGTGAGGAACCACTCACGATTAATATTCTTATATTTAGTAAATTGATTTCACATGAAATGACCATTGAAATAGGTTGTTAAATTTGAATTGTTAGTTATTTAATTGTTAAATATGATATGTTAATATTTTAAATTTTTAACCTATGTTAATTTCCATATGCCTCCAAAACATGTTGTGTGTATGTATATATATATATCTGTGTATATATATATATATATATTTAAATTGTTAGTTATGATCCATGCCTGTAATTGATATGTTATGATATTTATATTATTATTCTATTGTTCTCACCCTGCAAGTTCCCTGTTAGTTTAGAAATTCTCTATGGGTTGAAATGATACAAAGCCGAATGATCAGATAGATTAGGGAAAATTGCTATGGGTTGAAATGATAAACCCAAGCGATTTATTGATTTTGAATTTTGGGATTGCGGGTTTAAATGTTATATACCCTTAAATATTAAATTATTACGGACTGAAATGATAAATATATGTATCACTTGACCATAGGATATAAAACTATATACGGACACCGTTGGTCTATTTTTAAATGATTTCCAGAATTTTTAAAAGAAAATTACGTATTTGGATTTTAAAGTAGACATAGAGATTTTATTTTAATACATGTGTAAAAATTTAAAATTTAAATTATATGTTTTGAAATTTTAAATTATAAGTTAAGTTTTGAAAATTTTAATTTTAAATTTTTACTTATAATTTTAAGATTTTACTTATAATTTTAAGATTTTACTTATAAGTTTTGAAAATAGATTTTGGAATAACTTTAATAAATTAAGGTTGGAAAGACAAACTGAAATTGATTTGAAATTTTAATTGTTAAGAAATGTAATTAAATAAAATTGATTTAAAACTTATTAATGTGAGATTTTAAAGATATAATTTTTATAACTTGATTTTGATTAAAGGTGATTAAACGAATATTTTCAAATTTAAATAAAACTGAAATTGAATATTTAATTTTGATTTAAATCTGAATTTGAAATATTATTTAAATGTTCATAAAAGGTAATTAAGTGAACATTACGGAATTAAATAAATTGGAGTTAGAAATTTATTATTTTAATTTTGATTTAGATTTGTAATCTGGGATTTTATTTAAATGGTTATTAAAGATGATTAAGCGGATATCTTCAAATTTAAATAAAATTAAATTTGAATTTTTAAATATAAATGAAATTTATCAAATTGAGTTATTGTAAATGTTTAAATTGGAAGTGACTTTAAATTTGTAATTCAAACCTAGATTTGAAATCAATATAAACAAAAAATGGTTTTAATGAGAATTGAATTGAACCTTTAATCTCTTTAATTGAAATTGTTGAACCGAAATTGATTTAAATTAAAGTTTGAAAGTGATGTCGATTTGAATTGATTTGTGAAATTGGAAGAAACTATTTTTAATATATAAACTATTTTAATCTATAACTATTTTTAAATATATAAACTATTTTTAATATACAACTATTTCAATATATATAGAGTATTTCAATATTTAAACTGTTTAAGTTAGAACTGTTATAATTTAGATTTAATGGATTTAGATGTGAAAATTTTGAAATGAAGGTTTAAACTATTTTGTGGTTGTGATTTTAGAAGCGAATATGATTTCGAAGGTCAATATGATTTTGAAAGTGATATGATTTCGAAAGTGAATATTGTTTTGAAAGTGTTATGATTTTGAATTGAATATGATATTTTGATATGAAGTATGAACTGTTTGAAATATAAAATGACCACTGTGTGAAATAAGCGTTTGGTTGTTAAAGAGACCGGGATCAGATATTGTCATACTCTTTGCCAATACCTAAAACCACTTTAACAACCAGGAACGTGGTGAAGAATCCAAAATAAAGTAGGATGGTTTGGCAACGTCTATATGAGGTATTAATGCAGTCCTAACTCCCATGAATCAGCTCAATGTGACTAAAACAGGAGCCATGCCGGGCCCAGTGAGTTTGCACCTTTGATCGAGCATGCTTCTTCGATACCATTCTATTATTTTGTGATTTGATTGGGTGCACCATTGATTATGGGAGTGTGTCTCAAGGTGGGCGGTAGTAGCTGCTATGTGTTACTACTAGTCCAAATTCACAAAACGGTAGTATCCCACCTTGGCCATTGCCTCACATGCCTTGTCACATGCTTTATTATGCTCTCTACGAGTTTGTTTTGTATCGTACCTATGGAGTGCTTTCTGAGTATCCCACCGTTTGGTGGATCTTACAGTATCTGTATAGACTACTGGAATATATAAAAATGTTTTAAGGGGGATATGGATAACACCTTAACGCTAATTTAATAGTTTACTTTACTTTAGACATTACATAAGTAGCGTATCGTACTATGTATGTAGATAGTTTAACGGATCCTTAAAGGATAAAACCCCAACATCCTTTAAGTTATTTGTATTTCACTGGACATTTCACTTGAGTTTATTTACTAGTATAAGAATGTTAATCTTGACTCGAGTGTTTTGTTTTTTGCTTTATGCTCGGGTCAAACTGAGTGTCACAGCATTTGAGACTCACCTTTGGAGCTTGGAGCTTTGCTTGAAGATCTGTCTCTATATATTCAGCTTTGCAGTTATTTCCAGTTGTTTATGATTCAGATTTGTCATTTGCTTATGTACGGAGATTTCTATATACTCGATATTTTTGTTGTATACTGTTTTAGACTTGATGTTCTACAGTAGCTTCATGAACTACTATTTATCTATTTCCGCTGCTTATTGTTATATTACTTTATGTCTGTGATTCTATGATTGATTTATTTACCGTATATGCTAAGTTTTGCCAAATATAAATTGACAATATGTTGTTTTGAGCAATTCAAGTTTGACATGAGTGATGATTGTCGATTTTAATGGTTCGAAATAACAAGTCGTTACAATTAGTATCAGTGCTCTGGTTTAGGAAAAACTTAGCATATGGAGTAAAACTCATTAGAGATAGGGTAGTGATACTCTAGAATGAGTAGAATCAATTATAGAATCATATTCGTTTGAGCATTAAATTATTTTTTAGGATCCTCCTGGATTAGGATTTTCTTTTGAATTACGGAATTTTCCCTTTGTTCTGAAATCCATTCTTGCCTTTTCCTGTTCGTGTTCTTGATACTGGAGAATCCTATAGCTTCATTTCTATTGATCTTTGTAATAAATTTGAGCATCTTGCAACCCCAATTTGCAACTTCATCCTTACGTGTGACTAATCCAATCGACGGTCTCACCAACCATAGTGTGATTTGTAAGTGTAACGACCCATAGCTTTTAACGATTTTAATAACGCAATTTAACTGAAATTTTGCTTGAAGTTAAATGATTAAATTTAGCAATGAAAATTTGATATTTGTTATGTGTCTATTCAAACATAGCAAATGGCAGATTTTCGTTGATAAATGTAAAAGTTAGTTTTGTTGTTTAATTTCAATTTCAATTTAACTCAGTTAAAATTGATGTAAATAATCTATTTTAGAAAAAATGAATATTTTTATATAATAAAAATGTAAATCAGTTTCTGAGTGAGAAGTTGTATTTCGTTTCGCCAAATTTAGATTGCTCTAGCCTGTTTATCTTATTTTTGGCAAACTAGTAGCAGTTTGGAAGCAAATATCAACTTTTGATAGGATGATCGTATCACTCGTATCTGTGTACCATTCGATTCGTCTCGTCGTGCTGATCTTTGCAGTATATTCATTTTTGTATTTTGGCGTCCGGTGCTTGATGAAATCTGCATAATGGGTTGCCGTATCGGTACCCGTTTCTGGAGACTTTTGGTTTTCGTGCGTCTTTCTATATTATCCACCGTATTATACAAATAGCCATCAGCTTTTATTCTTCCCAGTAATCTCTAACTTTTGATATTCTTACCATCTAATATATTTGTTCTTTCATTTTTCCTTCGTTGGTTCGTATATTTTTATTCTCTCCATTTCCTCTCCTTCGTTCTTCTTTCTGTCACTTTAATAAAAAGAAGTGAAAAGCTCGTATGTTATAAACATATATTTGTTGCCTGAAAATCCAACCTCCTCTCTCCCTCATCCACCAACTTTCCTCCAACCCTCTAGAGATTCACTCGCCTCCTTATCTTGCTCGTCCTTAGCCAACCACGTTAAAACCCTTACTTCTCCCATTGTTCCATGCACAGCAGCAGCCTTCGTCACCCTTCTTGTAACGACCCGAAATTTCTAACCAGAAAATTCCAGATAGTTATGAAAAAGAAGAAAGAGATAGAAGAAGAACTAAACACCAAAACATCTCACATTCGCAGCCGATAAAATATAATAATAAATAATAATAATTTACAGAAGAGTACTAGATATGTCGATTACATTTAATATACATCAGAGTTTCACATATATATACAGTCACTGAATATATATACAATTATCATGTCTCAGGTAACAGTAATATGAATACAGCGAAAATACTCTATACGCCCCTGCCATCCAGCTCGTCCCCTGAGCTCCAGTACGTACCTACCTGAAAATCTGTAATACTCGGTCTGACCCGGGCATTACACCAAAGTAACACCCGGGTCAGGCTGGAAACTAGCGTGAGTAAATCCAACTAACATACAATGCATATCAAACAACTTATATAACCCGGGTAACTTATATAAATTTTACAGTTCACAATTTGCTATATACAACACTTATTCCACACATCAATTTCTAAGTACCAAACTTAGATAACATAATCCAATTCACTTAAATCATTTCATTTCAGCCTATTGATTTCACAAATCAATTTATAAAAATTCGAATTGGTTTCAGGTATTTTCTAGTACCCGACCCCGGACTCTTCGGGCCACATTCAAAACATCCCATACCATTCAATCATCCATAAGCAAACTTGATCTCTTCCAATTTATTTCAATTGATTCTAATTGCAATTGAATTTCTAATCTAATCACTTATATTTCTTCATTTATCATTAATTAATTCCAAATCAATTAACAAATCAACCCTTCATATTCATCTTAATTAATCACCCT
Source organism: Allium cepa (assembly GCA_030765085.1). NCBI lineage: Eukaryota > Viridiplantae > Streptophyta > Magnoliopsida > Asparagales > Amaryllidaceae > Allium > Allium cepa. The sequence goes on from CM060944.1 coordinate 436,364,315, forward strand.
GGATTAATTATCTTTCATTTACATTCAAACATTTATCTTTAATTATTCTTAACCAAAGCCAATAAGCAATCTTAATCACTTCATAAATTAATCTACTATTTTAATTACGTTAATCCTTAATTACACATACTAATTAACTTCTCATAAGTCACTCATTACTGATTAATTTATTAAATAAATCAATCTTTAACTTCGTCATTGATTATGTAAATTAATGATTTCCAATTATATTTTAATTTATCCTAATTTAAATTAATTACATTAATTAAACCACAATATTAACCGTTCTCGATTTCTCTAAACCTGTAATTGACTATTCTTTTATTTACTTCATTAAATAAATTAATTACTCCTTAATTAATTATCTTAATTAATCTCTTGATTAATTCCATAAGTAATTATATCTTACTAATTTCATTAAGTAATTATTTATCAAACCACCCAATGATTATTCTAATAATTTAAACCCAATTAATTAACCCAAATCATAAATTAATTTAATTAATTAATTATTCGTTTATATTATCCTACCTTTTAATGAACCACCAATCATTAAACTTTTATTGATTTTAAACTGAACCATTTTCTTATTTACGATTTAAGTTTTAACCATCTAAACCCCAGATGTTTCGAGTCAAACAACAATTAACTCGAAAAATAACCAAAACCAAAGTCACCAGATTTTCAGCACACATTCAATCAACTCAATCAATCAACCAATGTAATAAAAACAACCAACAGAGTGAGATTTTCTCACCTTTGATTTTGCAATCCAAATCCGATCCCGATTTGTTTCCTTCAGATGTAAACCATTTTTAAACAGTTGTACGATTTATTAATATTTTACAAAATCGAACAATTAGATTCCCATTTATAAATTCGATTAACCAATGAATTATTTTAAACTAGTTTCTCTTTAATAAAAATATTTTTAACTACTAAGATAATTGAATTGGTTTATTAAACAAATCTATCTCCATAAAACAATATTTTAAAGTTAAGCTAGTAAGTGAAATATTCATATATATTCTGATTCCTTATATAAATTTTGGAAATCGAATTATTTTTATATGGATCCTATAATAACTTTTAAAAATTCTGAATATTTTTTTTTCCTTTTTTCAAACCTTATCCATAAAAAAAAAAATCATGTTATAAACTCTATATTTATTTTATTCAATCGAATATAACCAAAAAGAGAAAAGGGGATACTCACTGCCTTACAGACGATCGCAAGCTCCAGACAATCGGGTGCCGTCACCATAGTCCATCACTGCGACCACACTCAAACACAGATGCACAGCCAACGCGCGTGCCCTGCCACCCACACGCTCCGCCGAACAACTTGCTATCGCCTATTTCGAATCGACGCCACTGCATATTCGAAAACCGTAGCTCATCTTCCCCTCTTCGAGCCGCCACTCTTCCTCCTGCTACCAGTCGCGACTCAGTCACAAGCAAAAACCCTACTCCCCATCATCGAGCGCGGCACTAGCCCAATCGAAACGCGGCTTCAGAAACGAATTCACGGAACTTCCTCTTCCTTATCTGAGTTTGACGTCGCGATGCTTCTTCTATGAGCGATTGATTTGAGTTTTCTTTTATTTTGAATGTTGAGAACGAGAAGAACGAGAGAGAGGGGAGTGCGCACGGCCATTACCGATTCAATTTTATACCCCCTTATTTTTTTCGAACGAAGCTATAGATTGAACGGCCATTTTTTTTTTAGAGGTGAAACTTCAGAATGCCTTCTAAAAGAAGGAGCAGGGTTCGATTAAAATAACGAAAAATAGAGGCTTCCTTCGGAAGCAAAAGGAGGAAAGAGACGAGATAAGGAAAGGAGGACATTGATTTGAACGAAGGGAAAGGTTAGGTCAGCTATGCTTACAGAGGTATAGAATCGGGTGGCTGATTGACGTTTATATTTTAAAATTATTAAATTTCCAAAATATCTCGTTACGCATAACGCAAAAAAATTCGAACCCCGAATCAGACATATCGCCAGGCGATAATAAGGTATTACCCGCGTCCCGAACACAATGGAATGCGTTTCGAAAGCTAATTCAATCATATGTGCAAATTACGGAAGTAAACGATCAATTTTAAATTAAATCGATTATAATAGTTCTACGCGTTTCGAGCTGTCAGGATCAAACGACAACTCCGATGGCTGCGAAAATTGAAATCCGACAATAACTAACTGTTACGGATCCAATGAAACTGGTTTCGTCGAATTCCGAGACCGTGCCTCAGAAGGCTATTTTCAAATATCAATTTAAACGATATATTATTAAAACTGAACAAATCATCTTTAAATTAAATTCCAACCATTCTATTATCTTCAGTATTATCATTATAAATTTTATAAGCCTTCAAATTATTTATAAACTGGCTTAGAATCTCAGATTCAGCAATTACCCAATTTCAATTATTAAATTCAATATTTAAACTGTATAATTCAACAATTTAATTATCAAGTAAATATTGATATTTGGAATTCAAGTTTAAAATTAACTTTTAAATATTTAAAATTCAATTTAATTATCCCATTTTAAATATTTGAAAATTCTGGATCGTCACATTCCTCCCCCCTTACCTTTTTCCTAAAACCCACCATTCAATATCCTACCAACTATCTTTTATCAAAGACCCACTATCACCTTAAACAACTTCCAAAACCTTCTATAGTTTCAAACAATACCCCTTTGCCCAATCATTTAAATTTCAATTTAAAGTCAAATTTTGAATTATCAAAATTTTCTCAAAATTTTTCTAACTCTCTAAATTCCCGAAATTTTTTGCCAGCATCTCCTTTGCGCGGCTGGCTCGGTAGTACTACAAAGGCCTCTTCGGGCTCCCAAATACCAAAAAGAAAACAGAAAGCCAAGTGACTAGATCAAAAACCCAATCCAATTCATACAGAAATTTAAATACGTACCTTTTTGTCGTGCAATACAAATTTATCTTTTGGAATCAAATCCAATTTCTTTTCCCCTTTATTACCTGCATATCTTGTTTAGTAACAATATTCAATCAAAACTTTACAAATCAATTTATACATTCTCTTATATAGGTTTCATACCTATTTCAAATTAGTCTTTCCCATTTTCATATGAATTCAATTCATCTTTAATTTGAGCATTGAATTTTAACTTTCATTTATAACTGATTCATAGGAGTTTCATCTACTAAGTTACTTTAATTTCCCATTTGAAATTGTTTTGTCGATAAGAAATTTTTTTTTTCCAAAAATTTTCTAACTCCCAAAATTTTCGAAAATTTTTGGCAGAGTCTCCTTTGTACGGAGGAGCTTTTGCAATTTCACAAGAGATATAAATATATATACATCGACCCACACGGTCGGAAAAAGCAAAAACAGTTCATATTTCCTATTTTTATTGCGTAGGCGTACCTTATTTAGCATTTTAAGCAAGCAGCTTATTTATTTAAGGAATTAGCATACCCCAAATCTAGCCAAACGGCTTCCCTGTACCTGTACTTACTCAATTTAAATATGTAAGTGCCATATATAGAAATTCTATTAGCATTTCACTTACTTTTAATGGCTAAACACAAGCATTTCAAAAACAACAAACACCAAACGCTTACCATAAGCGATTTATATAATTTAAAGCTAATCCAATTGCTTTCAACCAAATTTATATGCCATTACATTCAATTTTAATGGTTTAAAATGCAATTATTTACATTCAATTCATTTTTAAGCAAAACAAACTCGTATTCATATCAATTGATTCAAAAATCAATTATATTTGCTTCCACTAATTCATAGAATTAAATTAAATCTCGTTTACGTTAAACGAAAATCATTTCTACGCAATTTGATGATATCCATGTGATAAATAATTACTTAAGTTTTATAACCAATTTAAATTGATTCCACCTCAATTTCATTTAATTCTATTCCATTTTTATTTATTCTCAACCCCTTTTATTTAGCTCGACACATTCCATTCTCGTATACTACTAGCCATTCCCAAAGTAATTCAATCCAAGCTTTTATTTAATGGACTTTTATCCTTATTCAAAGCCAAGCTTCCATAAATTTTAAGCTTAAGTTAATTTACTTTAATTTATTCCATCATCAAACTTAAGTTTACTTCGATTTGATTCTCATTTAATCAAATCTCATTAATTTAGTTAGCCCATCTACCTTAATTTTAATTTTAACTCACCCTCTCAATTTATCAAAATATATCCAACACATACTTAACTCATTTATACTTCAAATTGTTATGCCACCGAACTTATGTTCAGTCTGATAATCCAATTCCAATCACAACTTTGATTTAGTTTTTATTCTATCAGACTTCATTCATTTATTATTTAATGCCATTAACTCATTTTATATTTCACTTTCTTAATTCATTTGAGAATTTATTTTATTTATACAAAACCATTCTTAATTTATTTCTACTTACCTGGGTTTTGTTTGCAACCCAACCATTTCTATTATTATTCACTTCCATTTCATATGACAACACTTCTCTTATATCCAATTTACTTGCAAATTTGATTAAATATTATTCAAGTCACACTTGGATTTTATTTGCAATTCATCCATCACTACTTCGATCCCATTCTATTTTATTTTTATTTTTACAACATCTCTACTTATTTAATTCATTATCAAATCCAAGTCGAATTCTATTAACAATTCGAATTCACTTCCAAATTCCATTATTAACTTACAATCCATTTATTTACCAAAGTCAAATTTTATTAACATACTCAATCACACAATTATTTAACCAATTAGCTTATTTCCAATTTCTAAATCAATATTTGATTATACCTACAAAATCACTTCATTAAAATTCCAATTTGGATTTCCTTTTTATTTTCCAAAATTCCAACATCTTTATTTAAATTTTTTATAAATGCTTTTAAATTCAAATCAGACCAATAAAATAGCTCTTTATAAAAAATACCTCTTATAACTCGATGTCTCAACCAGTCCATCCTTGTTCTCACAGAAATTCAACCATACGTTGATCAGGTGTAAGACCGAAAATCTATAAGTACTTGGTAAACCCGTTTTCAACACCCAGTGAAAATATTTGGAAAATAATGTTATTGAAAATATAGAAAATAGTTTTTTTTTTAAATAGAGAAAATATCTTTGGTGTGAATGCTCTGGAAATCATCACCCCCATCCATGGTCACAGTTACATCCCAGGGTTACGTTGCCGTCGCAGCAAAAGTCCATGTAACTGCAGGCTCTCCGCGGCCTCTGATTTCGCTATTGAAATGAAACCTCTCCACTTCTACATAGGTCGCAGTCTGCCGATATAAAATCAAACGCAGACATGTTGGCTCTCAGCGGCACACACGACTTTCCCTATGTTATACCATAGGTCGCAGTCCATCGATATAAAATCAAACGCAGACTGTTGGCTCTCAGCGGCACACACGACTTCCGCTATGGTATACACTACTCATAATCCTCAGGAGCTAGTTTTTTCTGGACTCCTCACAGGATCAACTTTAGAATCCCCCTTGGGGCTCAAGGCAGCACCACCCAGTGGCACTCCTGAGAAGTCCATTTCAAGGGAGCGCCTTTTTCCCCAGAGCCATCATCAAAACACTTTATACTATATATATAGTATCTTCAGATCATACACCTAGTATGAATTTCATATAAGGCTCCTTTACACAAAAATCGATTATTCCAAAATCGATAATTCTCAAACTAGGCTTTCCAAATTCCAATATTTGATTTTACCCAAAAATCAAAAGCCTTTCCAAATTCAAAGGTTCCCAAAACCTTTTTCCCAAAATCCTCATAAGATCCTTTATATATATATTCAAATATATATAACTTTCAAAAATTTGGATCATTTCAATCTCGTATAAAACCCCCTTTTATACTTCAAACATGTTCAAAAATCCTTTTCTTCCAGCAATAGATTCAACAATGGAAGATTTGTCTTATATAACAAAGATATATAACATTGTTTGTCCAAAATCAAATATTCAAATTTGATTACTTTTTCCAAGATTAATTTCCTTTCTATTCACATTTCCTTTAATTCCCATTGAATTGTCACTTTAATTCTTAACTCAGTTGGGTAGTTAAACCAATTAACAGTTTGAACTCCGACCAGTTTTAGAAAATAGCTTGAAAATTTTAAAAATAGATAAGAAGTTTAAAAATAATTATTAGTTTGCAAAATAGCTATAAAATAGTTAACTAATTGTAAAATAGTTGAGATATAGTTAAATAGTTTCAGAAATTTTAAATAATTGCAAAATAGTTGTGAAATAGTAATTAATTTGCAAAATAGTTGAAAAATAGTAATTAGTTTAGAAACAGTTGAAAAATGTTAATGGTAAAACAAATGTATAATAAGTTAGTTTTAAAAAGAAAGGTTGTATATATTTAATAGCTTAGAAAAATAAGTTTGTATTAAAACAATTTATTTAAAATAGTCAAGAGTCAAACTGTTCACTTCCCCAACAATTCAACTTACATTCCACTTAATTCAAACCAAATTCCATTTGTACCTATGGAATTTAAATTTCAACTTTAACTCACCTTGAATTATATAAATTCGAGTTAGATTTCTCAAAGGTTGGTTTAACTCTTTAAACCAAATTAACCTTTATTTAAAGTTCTTAAACAATTTAATTTCTGAGTTCAATTTTCAAAATTCCATTTTAAATTATCTTTACTTATGTATTTCAAGGTTCAAATAAAAATTCAATACAGTTTTATTTGAAGAATTTAATTTATTATTCAATTTTACCATCCAGTTTGAAGCCAGTTCTTAAACAATTTAATTTTACAATTCAATTATTCAAATTTATTTTATTTATACAATTCCATTCTCAATTTAAAGATTTCTATTAACAATAGGATGGTATCATCCAATTTATTTTAAAACATCCATCCATTTTTAATTTTTAAATCTCAAACCCGTTTTGAGATCACATAAATTCCCAATTCAAATCAACCATTTAACTTTCCGAGTTAAATTCCAATTTCATCATGAAATTTCCAATTCTGGTTGCTTTTCTACACTTATTTAACTTTCCCAAAGTTAAATTCCAATTTACTTAATCCGATCAACCTTGCTCAAATTGAATTCCTGCTTCAAACTTCAAAATTCTTTCCCTCTTATAAGTTCAAAACTTATATCACTTTAGGTTTTACATTACACCTCAAAATAAAATCAAAACTCAACTTCTTAGAGTTTATTTCAAATTATCATGTATATCCATACATATATACTTATTTTTTCTTTTCTTTTTTTTTTCCCTTCTTGGCCCTTCCAGCCATGATTTAAAATTTTAAAGCACCCTTGGTTTTGAATCCAAATTAAACTTCAAACAACCCATTGTTTGCAACAAGTCCCAGTTATCCAAATAATCCTTATTTATTATTTTCTATTACTTTGAAACAAACTTTTCAAATTCTAGGATCAGATTTAGAATTTTATTTTCAATCACTTAAATTTTAATTTATAAGTCAGACTTTACCTAAATGTTTACTTCTTTAAAACATTTCATTTTACTTAAACATCTTATTATACACAACAATCATTTTTGATAATAACCAAGGTTATCATATCTAAAATCATCCATCACCATCTTATTCTAAAATACTTTTCCAATACATGATTTCAATTTTAGTTTGAATCAATTTCAAACTTATCTCTACTTTAATTTCAGTTTGGTTGTATTATATTACTTCTTAATTCAATTCTTAATAATAAGGTCTAATTTCCTTAATTTTTTTATTAGAATGAAATATTGCTTTATATATCAAAATATAATCTTATATAAAATCATTTAAAATCCTTATATAAGAAAATAACAAGTACGCACTCATATATATATATATATATATATATATTCTCAACTCATTCTAGAGTACTACAGACTCTATTAAATGAGTAATCCCCACCAGAGCCAAGGTTCTCGCTTAACCTTTCAGCTCTGATACCAAGTGTAACGACCCGAATTTTCTAACCAGAAAATTCCAGATAGTTATGAAAAAGAAGAAAGAGATAGAAGAAGAAGAGCTAAACACCAAAACATCTCACATTCGCAGCGGATAAAATATAATAATAAATAATAATAATTTACAGAAGAATACTATATATGTCGATTACATTTAATATACATCAGAGTTTCACATATATATACAGTCACTGAATATATATACAATTATCATGTCCCGGGTAACAGTAATATGAATACAGCGAAAATACTCTATTCGCTCCTGCCATCCAGCTTGTCCCCTGAGCTCCAGTACGTACCTACCTGAAAATCTGTAATACTTGGTCTGACCCGACCATTACACCAAAGTAACACCCGGGTCAGGCTGGAAACCAGCGTGAGTAAATCCAACTAACATACAATGCAAAGCAAACAACTTATATAACCCGGGTAACTTATATAAATTTTACAGTTCACAATTTGCTATAGACAACACTTATTCCACACATCAATTTCTAAGTACCAAACTTAGATAACATAATCCAATTCACTTAAATCATTTCATTTCAGCCTATTGATTTCACAAATCAATTTATAAAAATTCGAAGTGGTTTCGGGTATTTCCTAGTACCCGACCCCGGACTCTTCGGGTCACATTCAAAACATCCCATACCATTCAATAATCCATAAGAAAACTTGATCTCTTCCGATTTATTTCAATTGATTCTAATTGCAATTAAATTTCTAATCTAAATCACTTATATTTCTTCATTTATCATTAATTAATTCCAAATCAATTAACAAATCAACCCTTCATATTCATCTTAATTAATCACCCTGGATTAATTATCTTTCATTTACATTCAAACAATTATCTTTAATTATTCTTAACCAAAGCCAATAAGCAATCTTAATTACTTCATAAATTAATCTACTATTTTAATTACGTTAATCCTTAATTACGTATACTAATTAACTTCTCATAAGTCACTCATTACTGATTAATTTATTAAATCAATCAATCTTTAACTTCATCATTGATTATGTAAATTAATGGTTTCCAATTATATTTTAATTTATCCTAATTTAAATTAATTACATTAATTAAACCATAATATTAACCGTTATCGATTTCTCTAAACCTGTAATTAACTATTCTTTTATTTACTTCATTAAATAAATTAATTACTCCTTAATTAATTATCTAAATTAATCTCTTGATTGATTCCATAAGTAATTATACCTTATTAATTTCATTAAGTAATTATTTATCAAACCACCCAATGATTATCTAATAATTTAAACCCAACTAATTAACCCAAATCATAAATTAATTTAATTAATTAATTATTCATTTAAATTATCCTACCTTTTAATGAACCACCAATCATTAAACTTTTATTGATTTTAAACTGAACCATTTTCTTATTTATGATTTAAGTTTTAACCATCTAAACCCCAGATGTTTCAAGTCAAACAACAATTAACTCGAAAAATAACCAAAACCAAAGTCACGAGATTTTCAGCACACATTCAATCAACTCAATCAATCAACCAATGTAATAAAAAAAACCAACAGAGTGGGATTTTCTCACCTTTGATTTTACAATCCAAATCCGATCCCGATTTGTTTCCTTCAGATTTAAACCCTTTTTAAACAGTTGTGCGATTTATTAATATTTTACAAAATCGAACAATTAGATTCCCATTTATAAATTCGATTAACCAATGAATTATTTTAAACTAGTTTCTCTTTAATAAAAATATTTTTAACTACTAAGATAATTGAATAGGTTTATTAAACAAATCTATCTCCATAAAACAATATTTTAAAGTTAAGCTAGTAAGTGAAATATTCATATATATCCTGATTCCTTATATAAATTTTGGAAATCGAATTATTTTTATATGGATCCTATAATAACTTTTAAAAATTCCTATTATATTTTTTTTTCCTTTTTTCAAACCTTGTCCATAAAAAAAAATCCTGTTATAAACTCTGTATTTATTTTATTCAATCGAATATAACCAAAACGAGAGAAGGGGATGCTCACTGCCTTACAGACGATCGAAAGCTCCAGACAATCGGGTGCCGTCACCATAGTCCATCACTGCGACCACACTCAAACACAGATGCACAACCAACGCGCGTGCCCTACCACCCACACGCTCCGCCGAACAACTTGCTATCGCCTATCTCGAATCGACGCCACTGCATATTCGAAAACCGTAGCTCATCTTCCCCTCTTCGAGCCGCCACTCTTCCTCCTACTGCCAGTCGCGACTCAGTCGCAAGCAAAATCCCTACTCCCCATCATCGAGCGCGGCACTAGCCCAATCGAAACGCGGCTTCAGAAACGAATTCACGGAACTTCCTCTTCCTTATCTGAGTTTGACGTCGCGATGCTTCTTCTATGAGCGATTGATTTGAGTTTTCTTTTATTTTGAATGTTGAGAACGAGAAGAACGAGAGAGAGAGGGGAGTGCGCACGGCCATTACCGATTCAATTTTATACCCCCTTATTTTTTTTCGAACGAAGCTATAGATTGAACGGCCATTTTTTTTTAGAGGTGAAACTTCAGAATGCCTTCTAAAAGAAGGAGCAGGGTTCGATTAAAATAACGAAAACTAGAGGCTTCCTTCGGAAGGAAAAGGAGGAAAGAGACGAGATAAGGAAAGGAGGACATTGATTTGAACGAAGGGAAAGGTTAGGTCAGATATGCTTATAGAGGTATAGAATAGGGTGGCTGATTGACGTTTATATTTTAAAATTATTAAATTTCCAAAATATCTCGTTACGCATAACGCAAAAAAATTCGAACCCCGAATCAGACATATCGCCAGGCGATAATAAGGTTTTACCCGCGTCCCGAACACAATGGAACGCGTTTCGAAAGCTAATTCAATCATATGCGCGAATTACGGAAGTAAACGACCAATTTTAAATTAAATCGATTATAATTGTTCTACGCGTTTCGAGCTGTCAGGATCAAACGACAACTCCGATGGCTGCGAAAATTGAAATCCGACAATAACTAACTATTACGGATCTAACGGAACTGGTTTCGTCGAATTCCGAGACCGTGCCTCAGAAGGCTATTTTCAAATATCAATTTAAACGATATATTATTAAAACTGAACAAATCATCTTTAAATTAAATTCCAACCATTCTATTATCTTCAGTATTATCATTATAAATTTTATAAGCCTTCAAATTATTTATAAACTGGCTTAGAATCTCAGATTCAGCAATTACCCAATTTCAATTATTAAATTCAATATTTAAACTGTATAATTCAACAATTTAATTATCAAGTAACTATTGATATCTGGAATTCAAGTTTAAAATTAACTTTTAAATATTTAAAAATCAATTTAATTATCCCATTTTAAATAGTTGAAAATTCTGGATCGTCACACTTCTCTCCTCTTAGTTTATGAAATGATATATATGTACAAGCTTCTCTATATAGGTTTCTTATATAAATGTTTGTTTACAACTTTCTTTTATCCTATATTGTTTTAAAAATATAAATTATATATATTTGCCGATGTATATATATGTTTTGCGTCTATTTTTGTGTATTAGTATACATATAATAATACATATTCATATACATGTAACATAATCCATGAAGTGTGTGTATGTATATATATATATTAATAAAGTATCGATTTAAATATGATGCATATATTTATATGTTTGCATTTGTATACATATTGAGTTTATATGGATTGATATATATATATATATATATATATATATATGTATGTTTGTATGTATGTATGTATGTATGTTGAAGGAAAGAAGAAATTTTGTTTTGTTATGTATATTAGTTTACTATTAGTTCATATGTGTATACCAGTATGGATAAGTTATAAATTTCTACTATAGATTTCTTCTTTTAGTTAGTATGTATATGTTATAATACTTATGTAATGTATATATTTATGTAAATGCTACTATTCTGAACCGTATGAATTATAATATGTCGATTTCTAAATTTTATGATCTTAAATGAATATTTCGAGTTAAGTCCAAATTGTAAATTTTAAAATCTTTATTTATAACTTTATTATTATTAATATTGCTTTTTTTATGAAATAAGATTTGAAATATATTATCTAATAATTTATAAATGTATAATATGTAAATATTTATGTTCTGTTTTTTCAAATATAAAATTTTAAGGTTTACTTATGAGTTTATTATATAATATGCATATATGTATATAGTTTTTCGATTTCGAATTCAGGTTCTTTGCTGTGTTTTGCCACTGTATGGAGATTATAGCATCAGTCTTCTAGCTTGTCGAAGCCCCATTTGACGATCCATGCTTATCCGGGTCTGTCGGCAACTCATTCTTGTTATTTCTCTAGCCACGAAAGGAGAGAAATCACTCGCAATTAACACCCTTATACTTAGTAAATTTTATTTCACTTGAAACGACAACTGAAATATGCCATTAAATTTGAACTGCTAGTCCTTTAATTATTAAATATGATATACAATTATCTGCAATTGATCACCAGTGATATATGACAGCATATTACATTGTATATATTTTATTTAATTTGTTACTGATAATATATGCATGTTGTTGATATGTTATTTTTTATCATATTTGTTCTCACTCTGCAAGTTTCCTATTAATTTAGAATTCCTTATGGGTTGAAATGATATATACCCGAACGACATTGTAGATTAGGAGAAAATTGTTATGGGTTAAAATGATAAACCCAAACGATTTTCATTGATTTTAAATTTTGAGATTGCGGGTTGAAATGATATATATACGTAAATTTTTAATTTGCGGATTGAAATGATAAATATCCGTATCACTTGACCATAGTATACAAAATTATATCCGTACACCTTTGGTCTATTTTGAAAAATAAACGATTGCCAAAGTATGGAAGGAATATATGGATTTTATAAAATATTGGTTTTTAAATTATATAAAGTGAATAATGATAACAAATTGATATGGTTTTGAAATGAATATGATATTTTTATATGAAGTATGAACTATTTGAAATGAAATGACCACGGTGTGAAATAGAGTTTGGTTGTTAAAGAGACCGGGATCGGATATTGTCATACTCTTTGCCAATACCGAAAACCACTTTAACAACTGTGTACGTGGTGGAGATTCCAGAACGAAGTAGGATGGTTTAGCAACGATTCTATATGAGGTGTTAACGCAACCCTGACTTTCGTGAGTCATCTTGATGTGGCTAGAACATGAGCTATACCAGGCCAAGTGAAGTCAATCCTCCGATCAGGCACATTTCTTCGATACCATTCTATTACTTTTGTTATTTGATTGGGTGCACCTTTGATTTGGGAGTGTGTCACGAGATGGGTGGTAGTAGCTGCTATGCGTTATCTCCAGTCCGAGAGTGCAAATTGTATGTCTACCCTGGCATTATCTCGAGTGCCTTGTCGCACCTTATACGAGTTTATTTTGTACAGTACCCATGTGGTGTCCTCTGGGTAAACCACCGATTTGGTGGAGCGTACGGCATTGTATAGACTACAGGAATATAAAATGTGTTAAGGGGGATACAGGTAACGCCTTAAAGTTATTTTAATAGATTACTTTACTATAGACATATTATAATAGCGTATATTATTACATAGTAGATAGTTTCATGGATCCTTAGAGGATGGTTATCCCAAACATCCCTTAAGTTACTTGTATTTTAGTTGACATTTCACTTGAATTAAATTTATTGATATAAGAATGTTAATCCTGACTCAAGTGTTTTGTGTTTTGCTTTATGCTCGGTTCAGACTGAGTGTCACAGCATTTGAGACTCGCCTTTGGAGATTGGAGCTTTGCTTAAAGATCTGTCTTACCTATTCATCATTTCCCGTTGTTTGTTCAGACTTGTCATCCGTTTGTATTCGAGACTGCATGTGTAACGACCCAGAATTTTGAACAATTTAATTCGAAAATATTTAATTAATTTTAAATATTTGAATGATGGTTTGACGTGAATTTCAAATTATCAGAATGAATTTAGCGATTAAATTCTAAAATTTAATATATTGGAAGTTGAATAAAAATTTAAATCTTTAATTTTAAGCCAATTAAAAATATTTTAAAGATTTGTAAATTTCATATTGATAATACTGAAGATTTTAGAAGCTTCAAAATTGAATTTGAAACTGCTTTGTTCAGTTTTGAAATTTTAATCGTTTGAATCGATAATTAAAAATAGCCGTCCGAGGCACAGTCTCGGAATTCGACGAAACGAGTTCCATTGGGTCCGTAATATTGAATTATTCTCGGATTTCAAATTTCGTATTTTTCGGAGTTGTTATGTGAGCACACGGTGAGTTAACGCATTGGAATTTAAGTCGAATTCGATTTAAATTTAAACTTTTAAAATTTGTCAACAGCACACCACGTTCTCCCTTAAAACACGCAGAAAATCATGCCTAGTATCACTGAAGAGATCGTGCAGAGCATACTTCATTCCATTTTAAATATCCCCTTCCCTTTTCAAATCCTATTAACGAAAACAAAAAAAATCATGGCCGAAGCCCCAGTTTCAAATTCAAGCAAATCGAATTCCTCCTTTATCTCTCCCTTCAGTAAATCGAATCCCCTATTCGTTCCTCAGTCATAAAAAAAAAATCTTCGTTCATTAATGGCCGAAAACCCTAAGGCAGCAACATCAAATCGAAAAGGGGATTCTCGAGCGATGGCGATTCACGATTTGGAGCGGCGGCGACACGATCGAGGCAAGGCTGGGCAACGGCTGGGGAAGTGATTTGTAGCTAAGTTCGATCGTGAGGGCGTTGGGTCTCGGGGGTCGCGAGTGCGATTGGCGAGCACGACATCGAGAGGCGTTCGAGGCAGCGTCGCGAGGAAAAGGGTGGCACTGTAGTGGCGTTCGAAGAGGCTCGCGCGCGCGTGAGGAGGCGAGGGGCAATGATGGCGATGTCGATGATGGCTAGGGTTCGAGGCCATGCATGTGGTGTCTGGAATTTGCACGATCGTGTACAATAAGGTAATTTTAAGATTTTTATTTTTCAAATTCTAATTTAAATAATTACAGTAAGGTGATTTTAACCACTAGGTAACTGAGTTGAAAACATTTGAAAAAAATAATATGTATGTGATTTCAATTTATAAATCTATAAAAGAAAATGGGTTTAAAATTTAATTATTAGTTTAAATTAAACTTTTGGTTAATTAAATATAGCGAATGGAAATTAATTATGCAATTTGTCCAAATGTTATATATTATAAAGATAATTTTATTTAATGAAACTTGATTGAATTTTTAGAAGAGGTTATTTTATTTAATTTAGTTCTAAAAGTAAATTTTTGGTTAAATATTTTATTAAAGAAAAATTAGTTGATTTAAAATAAAAAGGAAATTTAGTTTAATTGGAAATTTCTAGTTAGAATTATTTTAAAAAGGAAATTTAGTTTAAATAAATTTATTTAAGAAGAGATTGGTTTAAACAAAACTATTGATTAATTAAACAATCAAGAATGAAAATTTATTATTCGATTTGTTCGAATATTAATAAATTGTGTAAATATTTATACAAGGTATAAATTAAGAAAATCGAGTCAAGATAGGAAATGGATTGCAAAATAAAAGCTAAGGTTAGAACTTCTCACTCAAAAATTTATAAGTTGGATTTGCAGTTATTTAGTGATTGCTATATTGGTTGTGATATTAAATATAGTAGGATATATCTATATATATAGTAATATATATATATTGGCATATGTATATATTGCAGTTGATTGATTTCCCGCATTGTATAGCGGATGAGACCCTATTGCGCCGCCTATTAAGCGGATAATATTTTATAAAATCCCATATACCGCGATATTCCACCTCGAAGTGGAATGGGTATTGTGCTAATGTCTGTGGATGCAGGGAAACAGGTTGGAGGGATCCAACTGGATTCCTCACAAATATTTATTGATTTTAGATATTGTGATGTTTGATTGTTTATCGTATCGATATATGATGTTTGAAAGTCGTGATTGACTATTTGATGTGTTGCATCATCGAATCCAATTTTGAAGTTTAAAAATAACGATTTTGATTTTTAAGGGATTTCTAAAGTGATTTTTGAAAGTATACGTTTATAAAATATTTTTGGAATTGATTCATCTTAAATAAATAAACGTTATAATTTTAATGTTATAAAAATTATGATTTTCGAGAAAACAGTTAAAAGTTGATTTTTGAAAATATGGGGTTAATGATTTTATAAAATAGTTTAAACTGGGATTTCTGAATTTATTATAAAAAGTTTAAAAATAGGATTTATGGAATTTGACTATTTTATAAATCAAAATGATGAATTATAAAGGAGTTTAAAGACGTTTTAAAAGAATAATATAAATTGATCCATATAAAAGATTTATAAATTGATATTTGTAAATTAAAAATATTGAAATTATAAAACGAGAAAGTATTAAAATGAATTGTGAATGAATTTCATAAATGAATGAAATTTATAAGATTATAACGGTGAAGTTATAAATGGAATTTTATAAACAGTAGGTTTATAAAATTTGTAAAGTTACCAAAAGAATAAATTTTGGATAAATAAATGAATCTTATAAGTTATAAGATTTATAAATTTGGTAAGTTTAAAAGAACGTCTTTGTAAACGAATAAATTATAAATATTTAACTTATAATATGAACTTTTAGTATAACATTGAGATATGAAATTGAATAGATTAATAAAGGAAATTATAAAAGGAAGTTGCTATAAAATAAATAGAAATGGAATTTATAAACATTATTTTATAAATCTGCAACAACTTATTTTGATAAGTAAATTGTTGTAACTTGTTAATGGAGTTATATTCACGTTTTAGACAGTGAATAATCCTTTAAAATAAAATGAATAGAAATGATAAAATTTGTTAACAAATATATTCACGTTTTGAATAGTGAATAATATGTTAAAGAAATGTTTTGGATGTGATGTTTTAAATAGAATTAAAACGATCTAAAGATGTTTTAAAATGTATTAACTATCGAAACCATAGATTTCAACATTCATTGTTGAAATAGACGTTTTCGAGAAATAGAAGGAAATGGTAGATTATAACATTGTTGTTATAATAGATGATTTTTGAAAGGAAATGTTTTGTATAGTATTGGGATTTATATATCTATTTTAATTTCGAATCCCTATACTAGTGATTTTGGGTTGTCGTAACAATGTTTTACGCAACATTCGTTTTGGCCCAAATAAATGTGTTTAAGAGAATGATTTCCTTAAAGAATGAAATATATACTTAATTTCGATTTAAGTATATTGAATATTTTCCAAGTATAGAAAATAAAAAGACTTGTGAAATACTTATAAATAAATAAGTATGGAAATGTTTTTCCAATGTGAAATGAAAAGTTTAGAGAATTTATCTTTTTGAAGATAAATTGAAAATGAATGTTAGAAATCGAATGGAAATTGTATATTCATAAATATTTTTGGAAATATAAATTCAATATGGAATTTATAAATGAAACTTGGAATTCGTTTAAAAATAAATATTGATTTATTTTTGAAGAATGAAAAATATATATATCTTGTAAAGATATTTTTGGAAAATAAATAATTTGGAAAATTATTTGGAATCTGGTGATGTTGTGCATATCTATTGATAGTTCAATAACCGACTATCAATATTTACCTTTAAATAGGTATTTGTTGTGATTTGCTTGAAATTGAATGCCATACTTATTTTTTTAAAAAATAAGCGCTCACTATTCGGGTTAACCGGGAAAGGACCTTGGGGTCGTATAACCCATTCCGAATATGTGATACGTCGTTATGAATTGCATTTGAAGATCGATGTTGACCGGATATCTTCGAAAACGAAAGGGTTTCTTGTTGATTGTCTCTGCACTGGCTGATCCCCGGCATAGAGATCTCCATATGTGATGGGAAATTCGGACGTGATTAGAGATTATCCGGATTGCAAGGACTCTTTGTAAGTGCCTTCGGTTCGGTTCGATCCCGGAACAGACTTGTATGGATAGTATGTCTGACATTACAAATTGAGATATAAAGCCGATTTCTTTCAAATATATTTCTGTTGGTGGCGGAGAATTTATTCTCTTAGCTTAACACCCTTCTCTGAGACGTACGAGCTCAGAGGTTATGTAGTTGAAGGTTATCAGCAATATATTCCCAATTTGGTAATGTGACATGCTGAGTATTGCTGTGAAATGATCATTGTGTTGATTATTTGAGATAGGATCATTTGTTTGATCGTCTATCTTTGTGATCATTTCTATGATCATTTGTTGACCCAAAGCATGACTTTGTATAAAGCGTGTTTTTGTGGACGTGACTTCGTCGAGCCTCACACCCCGGAATGGTCAAAACAGGAAAGATGCGGCAAGGATATGAGGGGTAGCTCCCTTTAGGGTATGTGCATTTCCTTCTGGAAAAGGGTGGTATCATGGTATGGAGCCCAGATACTTACTCATGTTGAAACACTTTATTTATGATTGTGTGATGATGGTGACGAGCGCTCGGTTAAAGGTCCCAAAGGACCGGGGGATGGCATACTCGTGTCAGTTGTTACCTAGTTTGAAAGGTAACCCGGCCTTGTGTTGGCAGAGATCCGGTTAGGTTCTCGGGACGTCCTTCCAGAGGCGTTTCCATGTGGCAATGGGAAGTTCCTTGGCCTGACCATTCGTTGGAAATCCAAAGAAACAATACGAGACTTGTACGGTTTTAGTTGTAGAACCTGCCAATTAATATGGTAGCTATAGTAAGCATACTATAATGGTACCTATGCTAGCTAAGATTTATATTCTACTTTCGAAATGTTTCCTACACTATGCACTAGTAATAATATCCGATGTTTTTTTTTAATGCGTATCAAGCATCTTTGACTAACATAAGAAGAAATCTCCCCCAAGTCTGCGTTTGCATTGTGTGTGTGGCGGGAGGTCTTATGGTAGTCTCATTTTTAAAAGCATTGCGAATTGACTTTAAAAATATTCCTCTATTTTGATTTTAAAGAAAATAAACTGTTTTGAGTTCCCACACCAGTCACATGACTGACTCGGAGTTTATTGTTTTCCTTCCTAAACTCTGGGTGCCCACCAATTTCCACACGGGCAGTCAAGAGTTAGGTTTATCAGGATATTCTGGAATTCAGGAGTTGCTGGAGGCAAGATGGATGGCATGGCGTATTACTAGTATATAGTATTTCCTTTTTTTCAGCTGCATTGTTTGTTGTTGTACACTCTGATGTGATGAAATGTAATGTAATGTAATAACTGATATAGTTCTTTGTTTAAAGATTATTCATTTATCTATTATATGTTGTTCCGCTGCGAATTGTGAGATTCTGATATTGTTCTGTTAATTCTATTCTGTTCTATCTTTTCTCTCTTCTTCCACCTCTTTCTTTTTCTTAAAACCCTCAGTGTTCGGTTTTTCGGCATCCGACTAATCGGCATTCGATACAGTGGACGTATTGATGTCGAATTTCGGGAGTCGAAGAATCGGGTCCTGACAATTTGGTATCAGAGCATATGGTTAAGCGACAACCATGGTTCTGTTGGGTATTACTCATTAGAGATAGAGTCAGTAGTACTCTAGAATGAGTTTGAGTGTAATAATAAATATGAGCGCGTATTTGTTAGTGAATATAAAATTTGTTTTTTGAATCGGGTAAATAAGATAATTTTGCCCAATACTATTTTGTGTATAGAAAAGAAATGATTTTCTATGAATTATTGTAGTTTATGGTTGCATGATTGTTAGGAAGTAATAATATTAAATTATTATCATTATTATATGGAATTAAATAGGAAATAAAGTGAATTGAATTCAAGTAAACTAACTTGATAAATTATTAATTCATGGACTAATGAATTGGAATTTGAATTGGTTAAATTAAAGTTTAGTTGTGAGCTAAATTTGAAGATAAATTTGAATCGTATATAAATTCAAGTAAGTAAAAGAAATAAATTGAAATTCCCTTTATTAGTAATTAAGTAAATTCGAGATGAATTGAATATGGAAATTGAAATTTAAAATGAATAAGTGAATGTACTAATTGAAATGAATTAGTGAATGAAACTAATTTAAAGTAGTAATATGAATTAGTAAATGAAAGTTAATCGTTAGAATTCAATATTTAGAATTGAGAATTGAATTCGAATGGAATTTAAATTGTGAATTGAATTCAAATAGAATTGAAATTGTGAATTGAATTCAAATGAAATTGAAATGCAAAATTTAATGAGAATGGATATGTAACTTCAATAGTGAAGTGAAAATGTATAAGAAGCATATGTTGGAAATTTTGTAATGGAATAGGCAAAATAGTTTGAATGTCGGAATTGGACATTATGGATAGCAGGATATACAGGTGTATAAAGGAATTGGGATTTTGATTTTGAAGATAATTTAAATGGCTCGACAAAAAGGTACGTATTTGAATTTCAGTATGAAATTTGATGATTTTCTTCTCCAGCCACTTGGCTTTCTCTTTTCTTTTTGATTCTGAGGGGCCGTGGTGCCATTTTGTAGTCGTACCGAGCTAGCCGCGCAAAGGAGACGCTGGCGAAATTTTTTGAAAATTTAGGGTGTTAGAAAATTTTTGAGAAATTTTGAAAGTTTAAAATTTGAATTTAAATTTAAATTTGAATTGTTAGGAGAACAATGTTGTTTGGAACCTATAATTGAAGTTGGAAAGCTAGTTGAAATGATAGTGAATCTCTAGTGAAAAGATTTAGGTTAGTAAGTTGATAAAACTATTTGGATTGTGAAAAATAGTAGACGGATTAAGGATCGTTCTTCTTAACTTGTAATTTCGGGACGAAATTCTTTTAAGGAGGGAAGATTGTAACGACCCAGAATTTTGAACAATTTAATTTGAAAATATTTAATTAATTTTAAATATTTGAATGATGGTTTGACGTGAATTTCAAATTATGAGAATGAATTTAGCGATTAAATTCTAAAATTTAATCTATTGGAAGTTGAATAAGAATTTAAATCTTCAATTTTAAGCCAATTAAAAATATTTTAAAGATTTGTAAATTTCATATTGATAATACTGAAGATTTTAGAAGCTTCAAAATTGAATTTGAAACTGCTTTGTTCAGTTTTGAAATTTTAATCGTTTGAATCGATAATTAAAAATAGCCGTCCGAAGCACAGTCTCGGAATTCGACGAAACGAGTTCCATTGGGTCCGTAATATTGAATTATTCTCGGATTTCAAATTTCGTATTTTTCGGAGTTGTTATGTGAGCACACGGTGAGTTAACGCATTGGAATTTAAGTCGAATTCGATTTAAATTTAAACTTTTAAAATTTGTCAACAGCACACCACGTTCTCCCTTAAAACACGCAGAAAATCACGCCTAGTATCACTGAAGAAATCGTGTAGAGCATACTTCGTTCCATTTTAAATATCCCCCTCCCTTTTCAAATCCAATTAACGAAAAAAAAAAAAATCATGGCCGAAGCCCCAGTTTCAAATTCAAGCAAATCGAATTCCTCCTTTATCTCTCCCTTCAGTAAATCAAATCCCCTATTCGTTCCTCAGTTATAAAAAAAAAATCTTCGTTCATTAATAGCCGAAAACCCTAAGGCAACAACATCAAATCGAAAAGGGGATTCTCGAGCGATGGCGATTCACGATTTGGATTGGCGGCGACACGATCGAGGCAAGGCTGGGCAACGGCTGGGGAAGTGAGTTGTAGCTGAGTTCGATCGTGAGGGCGTTGGGTCTCGGGGGTCGCGAGTGCGATTGGCGAGCACGGCATCGAGAGGCGTTCGAGGCAGCGTCGCGAGGAAAAGGGTGGCACTGTAGTGGCGTTCGAAGAGGCTCGCGCGCGCGTGAGGAGGCGAGGGGCAATGATGGCGATGTCGATGATGGCTAGGGTTCGAGGCCAAGCACGTGGTGTCTGGGCATTTGCGCGATCGTGTACAGTAAGGTAATTTTAAGATTTTTATTTTTCAAATTCTAATTTAAATAATTACAGTAAGTTGATTTTAACCACTAGGTAACTGAGTTGAAAATATTTGAAAAAAAATAATATGTATGTGATTTCAATTTATAAATCTATAAAAGAAAATGGGTCTAAAATTTAATTATTAGTTTAAGTTAAACTTTTGGTTAATTAAATATAGCGAATGGAAATTAATTATCCAATTTGTCCAAATGTTATATATTATAAAGATAATTTTATTTAATGAAACTTAATTGAATTTTTACAAGAGGTTATTTTATTTAATTTAGTTCTAAAATTAAAATTTTGGTTAAATATTTTATTAAAGAAAAATTAGTTGATTTAAAATAAAAAGGAAATTTAGTTTAATTGGAAATTTCTAGTTAGAATTATTTTAAAAAGGAAAATTAGTTTAAATAAATTTATTTAAGAAGAGATTGGTTTAAACAAAACTATTGATTAATTAAACAATCAAGAATGAAAATTTATTATTCGATTTGTTCGAATATTAATAAATTGTGTAAATATTTATACAAGGTATAAATCAAGAAAATCGAGTCAAGATGGGAAATGGATTGCAAAATAAAAGCTAAGGTGAGAACTTCTCACACAAAAATTTATAAGTTGGATTTGCAGTTATTTAGTGATTGCTATATTGGTTGTGATATTAGATATAGTAGGATATATCTATATATATAGTAATATATATATATTGGCATATGTATATATTGCAGTTGATTGATTTCCCGCATTGTATAGCGGATGAGACCCTATTGCGCCGCCTATTAAGCGGATAATATTTTATAAAATCCCATATACCGCGATATTCCACCTCGAAGTGGAATGGGTATTGTGCTAATGTCTGTGGATGCAGGGAAACAGGTTGGAGGGATCCAACTGGATTCCTCACAAATATTTATTGATTTTAGATATTGTGATGTTTGATTGTTTATCGTATCGATATATGATGTTTGAAAGTCGTGATTGACTATTTGATGTGTTGCATCATCGAATCCAATTTTGAAGTTTAAAAATAACGATTTTGATTTTTAAGCGACTTCTAAAGTGATTTTTGAAAGTATACGTTTATAAAATATTTTTGGAATTGATTCATCTTAAATAAATAAACGTTATAATTTTAATGTTATAAAAATTATGACTTTCGAGAAACACAGTTAAAAGTTGATTTTTGAAAATATGGGGTTAATGATTTTATAAAATAGTTTAAACTGGGATTTCTGAATTTATTATAAAAAGTTTAAAAATAGGATTTATGGAATTTGACTATTTTATAAATCAAAATGATGAATTATAAAGGAGTGTAAAGACGTTTTAAAAGAATAATATAAATTGATCCATATAAAAGATTTATAAATTGATATTTATAAATTAAAAATATTGAAATTATAAAACGAGCTTTTATAAGTATGAAAATGAATTGTGAATGAATTTCATAAATGAATGAAATTTATAAGATTATAACGGTGAAGTTATAAATGGAATTTTATAAACAGTAGGTTTATAAAATTTGTAAAGTTACCAAAAGAATAAATTTTGGATAAATAAATGAATCTTATAAGTTATAAGATTTATAAATTTGGTAAGTTTAAAAGAACGTCTTTGTAAACGAAGAAATTATAAATATTTAACTAATAATATGAACTTTTAGTATATCATTGAGATATGAAATTGAATAGATTAATAAAGGAAATTATAAAAGGAAGTTGTTATAAAATAAATAGAAATGGAATTTATAAACATTATTTTATAAATCCGCAACTACTTATTTTGATAAGTAAATTGTTGTAACTTGTTAATGGAGTTATATTCACGTTTTAGACAGTGAATAATCCTTTAAAATAAAATGAATAGAAATGATAAAATTTGTTAACAAATATATTCACGTTTTGAATAGTGAATAATATGTTAAAGAAATATTTTGGATGTGATGTTTTAAATAGAATTAAAACGATCTAAAGATGTTTTAAAATGTATTAACTATCGAAACCATAGATTTCAACATTCATTGTTGAAATAGACGTTTTCGAGAAATAGAAGGAAATAGTAGATTATAACATTGTTGTTATAATAGATGATTTCTGAAAGGAAATGTTTTGTATAGTATTGGGATTTATATATCTATTTTAATTTCGAATCCATATACTAGTGATTTTGGGTTGTCGTAACGATGTTTTACGCAACATTCGTTTTGGCCCCAATAAATGTGTTTAAGAGAATGATTTCCTTAAAGAATGAAATATATACTTAATTTCGATCTAAGTATATTGAATATTTTCCAAGTATAGAAAATAAAAAGACTTGTGAATTACTTATAAATAAATAAGTATGGAAATGTTTTTCCAATGTGAAATGAAAAGTTTAGAGAATTTATCTTTTTGAAGATAAATTGAAAATGAATGTTAGAAATCGAATGGAAATTGTATATTCATAAATATTTTTGGAAATATAAATTCAATATGGAATTTATAAATGAAACTTGGAATTCGTTTAAAAATAAATATTGATTTATTTTTGAAGAATGGAAAATATATATATCTTGTAAAGATATTTTTGGAAAATAAATAATTTGGAAAATTATTTGGAATCTGGTGATGTTGTGCATATCTATTGATAGTTCAATAACTGACTATCAATATTTACCTTTAAATAGGTATTTGTTGTGATTTGCTTGAAATTGAATGCCACACTTATTTTTTTTAAAAATAAGCGCTCACTATTCGGGTTAACCGGGAAAGGACCTTGGGGTCGTATAACCCATTCCGAATATGTGATACGTCGTTATGAATTGCATTTGAAGATCGGTGTTGAAGACCGGATATCTTCGAAAACGAAAGGGTTTCTTGTTGATTGCCTCTACACTGGCTGATCCCCGGTATAGAGATCTCCATATGTGATGGGAAATTCGGACGTGATTAGAGATTATCCGGATTGCAAGGACTTCTTTGTAAGTGCCTTCAGTTCGGTTCGATCCCGGAACAGACTTGTATGGATAGTATGTCTGACATTACAAATTGAGATATAAAGATGATTTCTTTCAAATATATTTCTGTTGGTGGCGGAGAATTTATTCTCTTAGCTTAACACCCTTCTCTGAGACGTACGAGCTCAGAGGTTATGTAGTTGAAGGTTATCAGCAATATATTCCCAATTTGGTAATGTGACATGCTGAGTGTTGCTGTGAAATGATCATTGTGTTGATTATTTGAGATAGGATCATTTGTTTGATCGTCTATCTTGGTGATCATTTCTATGATCATTTGTTGACCCAAAGCATGACTTTGTATAAAGCGTGTTTTTATGGACGTGACTTCGTTGAGCCTCACACCCAGGAATGGTCAAAACAGGAAAGATGCGGCAAGGTTATGAGGGGTAGCTCCCTTTAGGGTATGTGCATTTCCTTCTGAAAAAGGGTGGTATCATGGTATGGAGCCCAGATACTTACTCATGTTAAAACACTTTATTTATGATTGTGTGATGATGGTGACGAGCGCTTGGTTAAAGGTCCCAAAGGACCGGGGGATGGCATACTCGTGTCAGTTGTTACCTAGTTTGAAAGGTAACCCGGCCTTGTGTTGGCAGAGATCCGGTTAGGTTCACGAGACGTCCTTCCAGAGGCGTTTCCATGTGGCAATGGGAAGTTCCTTGGCCTGACCATTCGTTGGAAATCCAAAGAAACAATACGAGACTTGTACGGTTTTAGTTGTAGAACCTGCCATTTAATATGGTAGCTATAGTAAGCATACTATAATGGTACCTATGCTGGCTAAGATTTATATTCTACTTTCGAAATGTTTCCTACACTATGCACTAGTAATAATATCCGATGTTTCTTTTTAATGTGTATCAAGCATCTTTGACTAACATAAGAAGAAATCTCCCCCAAGTCTGCGTTTGCATTGTGTGTGTGGCGGGAGGTCTTATGGTAGTCTCATTTTTAAAAGCATTGCGAATTGACTTTAAAAATATTCCTCTATTTTGATTTTAAAGAAAATAAACTGTTTTGAGTTCCCACACCAGTCACATGACTGACTCGGAGTTTATTGTTTTCCTTCCTAAACTCTGGGTGCCCACCAATTTCCACACGGGCAGTCAAGAGTTAGGTTTATCAGGATATTCTGGAATTCAGGAGTTGCTGGAGGCAAGATGGATGGCATGGCGTATTACTAGTATATAGTATTTCCTTTTTTTCAACTGCATTATTTGTTGTACACTCTGATGTGATGAAATGTAATGTAATGTAATAACTGATATAGTTCTTTGTTTAAAGATTATTCATTTATCTATTATATGTTGTTCCACTGCGAATTGTGAGATTCTGATATTGTTCTGTTAATTCTATTATGTTCTATCTTTTCTCTCTTCTTCCACCTCTTTCTTTTTCTTAAAACCCTCAGTGTTCGGTTTTCCGGCATCCGACTAATCGGCATTCGATACAGTGGACGTATTGATGTCGAATTTCGGGAGTCGAAGAATCGGGTCCTGACAATTTGGTATCAGAGCATATGGTTAAGCGACAACCATGGTTCTGTTGGGTATTACTCATTAGAGATAGAGTCAGTAGTACTCTAGAATGAGTTTGAGTGTAATAATAGATATGAGCGCCTATTTGTTAGTGAATATAAAATTTGTTTTTTGAATCGGGTAAATAAGATAATTTTGCCCAAAACTATTTTGTGTATAGAAAAGAAATGATTTTCTATGAATTATTATAGTTTATGGTTGCATGATTGTTAGGAAGTAATAATATTAAATTATTATCATTATTATATGGAATTAAATAAGAAATAAAATGAATTGAATTCAAGTAAACTAACTTGATAAATTATTAATTCATGGACTAATGAATTGGAATTTGAATTGGTTAAATTAAAGTTTAGTTGTGAGCTAAATTTGAAGATAAATTTGAATTGTATATAAATTCAAGTAAGTAAAAGAAATAAATTGAAATTCCCTTTGTTAGTAATTAAGTAAATTCGAGATGAATTGAATATGGAAATTGAAATTTAAAATGAATAAGTGAATGTACTAATTGAAATGAATTAGTGAATGAAACTAATTTAAAGTAGTAATATGAATTAGTAAATGAAAGTTAATCGTTAGAATTCAATATTTAGAATTGAGAATTGAATTCGAATGGAATTTAAATTGTGAATTGAATTCAAATAAAATTGAAATTGTGAATTGAATTCAAATGAAATTGAAATGAAAAATTTAATGAGAATGGATATGTAACTTCAATAGTGAAGTAAAAATGTATAAGAAGCATATGTTGGAAATTTTGTAATGGAATTGGCAAAATAGTTTGAATGTTGGAATTGGATATTATGGATAGCAGGATATACAGGTGTATAAAGGAATTGGGATTTTGATTTTGAAGATAATTTAAATGGCTCGACAAAAAGGTACGTATTTGAATTTCAGTATGAAATTTGATGATTTTCTTCTCCAGCCACTTGGCTTTCTCTTTTCTTTTTGATTCTGAGGGGTCGTGGTGCCATTTTGTAGTCGTACCGAGCTAGCCGCGCAAAGGAGACGCTGGCGAAATTTTTCGAAAATTTAGGGTGTTAGAAAATTTTTGAGAAATTTTGAAAGTTTAAAATTTGAATTTAAATTTAAATTTGAATTGTTAGGAGAATAATGTTGTTTGGAACCTGTAATTGAAGTTGGAAAGCTAGTTGAAATGATAGTGAATCTCTAGTAAAAAGATTTAGGTTAGTAAGTTGATAAAACTATTTGGATTGTGAAAAATAGTAGACGGATTAAGGATCGTTCTTCTTAACTTGTAACTTCGGGACGAAATTCTTTTAAGGAGGGAAGATTGTAACGACCCAGAATTTTGAACAATTTAATTTGAAAATATTTAATTAATTTTAAATATTTGAATGATGGTTTGACGTGAATTTCAAATTATCAGAATGAATTTAGCGATTAAATTCTAAAATTTAATCTATTGGAAGTTGAATAAAAATTTAAATCTTCAATTTTAAGCCAATTAAAATATTTTAAAGATTTGTAAATTTCATATTGATAATACTGAAGATTTTAGAAGATTCAAAATTGAATTTGAAACTGCTTTGTTCAGTTTTGAAATTTTAATCGTTTGAATCGATAATTAAAAATAGCCGTCCGAGGCACAGTCTCGGAATTCGACGAAACGAGTTCCATTGGGTCCGTAATATTGAATTATTCTCGAATTTCAAATTTCGTATTTTTCGGAGTTGTTATGTGAGCACACGGTGAGTTAACGCATTGGAATTTAAGTCGAATTCGATTTAAATTTAAACTTTTAAAATTTGTCAACAGCACACCACGTTCTCCCTTAAAACACGCAGAAAATCACGCCTAGTATCACTGAAGAGATCGTGCAGAGCATACTTCGTTCCATTTTAAATATCCCCCTCCCTTTTCAAATCCTATTAACGAAAACCAAAAAAATCATGGCCGAAGCCCCAGTTTCAAATTCAAGCAAATCGAATTCCTCCTTTATCTCTCCCTTCAGTAAATCGAATCCCCTATTCGTTCCTCAGTTATAAAAAAAAAATCTTCGTTCATTAATGGTCGAAAACCCTAAGGTAGCAACATCAAATCGAAAAGGGGATTCTCGAGCGATGGCGATTCACGATTTGGAGTGGCGGCGACACGATCGAGGCAAGGCTGGGCAACGGCTGGGGAAGTGATTTGTAGCTGAGTTCGATCGTGAGGGCGTTGAGTCTCGGGGGTCGCGAGTGCGATTGGCGAGCACGGTATCGAGAGGCGTTCGAGGCAGCGTCGCGAGGAAAAGGGTGGCACTGTAGTGGCGTTCGAAGAGGCTCGCACGCGCGAGAGGAGGCGAGGGGCAATGATGGCGATGTCGATGATGGCTAGGGTTCGAGGCGAAGCACGTGGTGTCTGGGCATTTGCGCGATCGTGTACAGTAAGGTAATTTTAAGATTTTTATTTTTCAAATTCTAATTTAAATAATTACAGTAAGGTGATTTTAACCACTAGGTAACTGAGTTGAAAATATTTGAAAAAAAATAATATGTATGTGATTTCAATTTATAAATCTATAAAAGAAAATGGGTTTAAAATTTAATTATTAGTTTAAATTAAACTTTTGGTTAATTAAATAGAGCGAATGGAAATTAATTATGCAATTTGTCCAAATGTTATATATTATAAAGATAATTTTATTTAATGAAACTTAATTGAATTTTTATAAGAGGTTATTTTATTTAATTTAGTTCTAAAAGTAAATTTTTGGTTAAATATTTTATTAAAGAAAAATTAGTTGATTTAAAATAAAAAGGAAATTTAGTTTAATTGGAAATTTCTAGTTAGAATTATTTTAAAAAGGAAAATTAGTTTAAATAAATTTATTTAAGAAGAGATTGGTTTAAACAAAACTATTGATTAATTAAACAATCAAGAATGAAAATTTATTATTCGATTTGTTCGAATATTAATAAATTGTGTAAATATTTATACAAGGTATAAATCAAAAAATCGAGTCAAGATGTGAAATGGATTGCAAAATAAAAGCTAAGGTGAGAACTTCTCACTCAAAAATTTATAAGTTGGATTTGCAGTTATTTATTGATTGCTATATTGGTTGTGATATTAGATATAGTAGGATATATCTATATATATAGCAATATATATATATATATATATATATATATATATATATATATATATATTGGCATATGTATATATTGCAGTTGATTGATTTCCCGCATTGTATAGCGGATGAGACCCTATTGCGCCGCCTATTAAGCGGATAATATTTTATAAAATCCCATATACCGCGATATTCCACCTCGAAGTGGAATGGGTATTGTGCTAATGTCTGTGGATGCAGGGAAACAGGTTGGAGGGATCCAACTGGATTCCTCACAAATATTTATTGATTTTAGATATTGTGATGTTTGATTGTTTATCATATCGATATATGATGTTTGAAAGTCGTGATTGACTATTTGATGTGTTGCATCATCGAATCCAATTTTGAAGTTTAAAAATAACGATTTTGATTTTTAAGGGATTTCTAAAGTGATTTTTGAAAGTATACGTTTATAAAATATTTTTGGAATTGATTCATCTTAAATAAATAAACGTTATAATTTTAATGTTATAAAAATTATGACTTTCGAGAAACACAGTTAAAAGTTGATTTTTGAAAATATGGGGTTAATGATTTTATAAAATAGTTTAAACTGGGATTTCTGAATTTATTATAAACAGTTTAAAAATAGGATTTATGGATTTTGACTATTTTATAAATCAAAATGATGAATTATAAAGGAGTTTAAAGACGTTTTAAAAGAATAATATAAATTGATCCATATAAAAGATTTATAAATTGATATTTATAAATTAAAAATATTGAAATTATAAAACAAGCTTTTATAAGTATGAAAATGAATTGTGAATGAATTTCATAAATGAATGAAATTTATAAGATTATAACGGTGAAGTTATAAATGGAATTTTATAAACAGTAGGTTTATAAAATTTGTAAAGTTACCAAAAGAATAAATTTTGGATAAATAAATGAATCTTATAAGTTATAAGATTTATAAATTTGGTAAGTTTAAAAGAACGTCTTTGTAAACGAATAAATTATAAATATTTAACTTATAATATGAACTTTTAGTATATCATTGAGATATGAAATTGAATAGATTAATAAAGGAAATTATAAAAGGAAGTTGTTATAAAATAAATAGAAATGGAATTTATAAACATTATTTTATAAATCCGCAACTACTTATTTTGATAAGTAAATTGTTGTAACTTGTTAATGGAGTTATATTCACGTTTTAGACAGTGAATGATCCTTTAAAATAAAATGAATAGAAATGATAAAATTTGTTAACAAATATATTCACGTTTTGAATAGTGAATAATATGTTAAAGAAATGTTTTGGATGTGATGTTTTAAATAGAATTAAAACGATCTAAAGATGTTTTAAAATGTATTAACTATCGAAACCATAGATTTCAACATTCATTGTTGAAATAGACGTTTTCGAGAAATAGAAGGAAATAGTAGATTATAACATTGTTGTTATAATAGATGATTTCTGAAAGGAAATGTTTTGTATAGTATTGGGATTTATATATCTATTTTAATTTCGAATCCCTATACTAGTGATTTTGGGTTGTCGTAACGATGTTTTACGCAACATTCGTTTTGGCCCAAATAAATGTGTTTAAGAGAATGATTTCCTTAAAGAATGAAATATATACTTAATTTCGATTTAAGTATATTGAATATTTTCCAAGTATAGAAAATAAAAAGACTTGTGAATTACTTATAAATAAATAAGTATGGAAATGTTTTTCCAATGTGAAATGAAAAGTTTAGAGAATTTATCTTTTTGAAGATAAATTGAAAATGAATGTTAGAAATCGAATGGAAATTGTATATTCATAAATATTTTTGGAAATATAAATTCAATATGGAATTTATAAATGAAACTTGGAATTCGTTTAAAAATAAATATTGATTTATTTTTGAAGAATGGAAAATATATATATCTTGTAAAGATATTTTATGAAAATAAATAATTTGGAAAATTATTTGGAATCTGGTGATGTTGTGCATATCTATTGATAGTTCAATAACCGACTATCAATATTTACCTTTAAATAGGTATTTGTTGTGATTTGCTTGAAATTGAATGCCACACTTATTTTTAAAAAAAATAAGCGCTCACTATTCGGGTTAACCGGGAAAGGACCTTGGGGTCGTATAACCCATTCCAAATATGTGATACGTCGTTATGAATTGCATTTGAAGATCGGTGTTGAAGACCGGATATCTTCGAAAACGAAAGGGTTTCTTGTTGATTGTCTCTGCACTGGCTGATCCCCGGTATAGAGATCTCCATATGTGATGGGAAATTCGGACGTGATTAGAGATTATCCGGATTGCAAGGACTTCTTTGTAAGTGACTTCGGTTCGGTTCGATCCCGGAACAGACTTGTATGGATAGTATGTCTGACATTACAAATTGAGATATAAAGCTGATTTCTTTCAAATATATTTCTGTTGGTGGCGGAGAATTTATTCTCTTAGCTTAACACCCTTCTCTGAGACGTACGAGCTCAGAGGTTATGTAGTTGAAGGTTATCAGCAATATATTCCCAATTTGGTAATGTGACATGCTGAGTGTTGCTGTGAAATGATCATTGTGTTGATTATTTGAGATAGGATCATTTGTTTGATCGTCTATCTTGGTGATCATTTCTATGATCATTTGTTGACCCAAAGCATGACTTTGTATAAAGCGTGTTTTTGTGGACGTGACTTCGTCGAGCCTCACACCCCGGAATGGTCAAAACAGGAAAGATGCGGCAAGGTTATGAGGGGTAGCTCCCTTTAGGGTATGTGCATTTCCTTCTGGAAAAGGGTGGTATCATGGTATGGAGCCCAGATACTTACTCATGTTGAAACACTTTATTTATGATTGTGTGATGATGGTGACGAGCGCTCGGTTAAAGGTCCCAAAGGACCGGGGGATGGCATACTCGTGTCAGTTGTTACCTAGTTTGAAAGGTAACCCGGCCTTGTGTTGGCAGAGATCCGGTTAGGTTCTCGGGACGTCCTTCCAGAGGCGTTTCCATGTGGCAATGGGAAGTTCCTTGGCCTGACCATTCGTTGGAAATCCAAAGAAACAATACGAGACTTGTACGGTTTTAGTTGTAGAACCTGCCATTTAATATGGTAGTTATAGTAAGCATACTATAATGATACCTATGTTGGCTAAGATTTATATTCTACTTTCGAAATGTTTCCTACACTATGCACTAGTAATAATATCCAATGTTTCTTTTTAATGCGTATCAAGCATCTTTGACTAACATAAGAAGAAATCTCCCCCAAGTCTGCGTTTGCATTGTGTGTGTGGCGGGAGGTCTTATGGTAGTCTCATTTTTAAAAGCATTGCAAATTGACTTTAAAAATATTCCTCTATTTTGATTTTAAAGAAATAAACTGTTTTGAGTTCCCACACCAGTCACATGACTGACTCGGAGTTTATTGTTTTCCTTCCTAAACTCTGGGTGCCCACCAATTTTCACACGGGCAGTCAAGAGTTAGGTTTATCAGGATATTCTGGAATTCAGGAGTTGCTGGAGGCAAGATGGATGGCATGGCGTATTACTAGTATATAGTATTTCCTTTTTTTCAGCTGCATTGTTTGTTGTTGTACACTCTGATGTAATGAAATGTAATGCAATGTAATAACTGATATAGTTCTTTGTTTAAAGATTACTCATTTATCTATTATATGTTGTTCCGCTGTGAATTGTGAGATTCTGATATTGTTCTGTTAATTTTATTCTGTTCTATCTTTTCTCTCTTCTTCCACCTCTTTCTTTTTCTTAAAACCCTCAGTGTTCGGTTTTTGGGCATCCGACTAATCGGCATTCGATACAGTGGACGTATTGATGTCGAATTTCGGGAGTCGAAGAATCGGGTCCTGACAATTTGGTATCAGAGCATATGGTTTAGCGACAACCATGGTTCTGTTGGGTATTACTCATTAGAGATAGAGTCAGTAGTACTCTAGAATGAGTTTGAGTGTAATAATAGATATGAGCGCGTATTTGATAGTGAATATAAAATTTGTTTTTTGAATCGGGTATGTTGGGCGAATTCTCACCCAGGAGATCTCGAGACCAAGAAGCGTCATTTCCATCCGGATTCGCAATCATGGGTGGCCGAACCAATGGTCCTTCGAGTGCCTGCCGAACCAACACGAGGAGGAAGCCACAAAACCATTCGGTACCGAACCATTCGGTACCGGACCAACCTATCTCCCCTACGTGCCGAACCAGCTCCTCTACCAACCTCCAAACTTCCATCTCCATGCGACACCATACCACGCAATGCCGAGCCAACACCCTACCGAACCATACTCCATCCATCATCACCGGTCCAAGCAACCACCGGCCCAAAAACCCACCAAACCAACCTCGACTAGACACCACCGAATCAACAACCCCCCAAGCCAAGCCGAACCAATTCACCTTCCATCTACCACCGAATCACCGCATCTCCACGTCCTAACCGGACCAAGGCCATCACCGGACCAAACCTCCACCTAGCTATGACCGGAGCAAGATTCGTCGAACCAAAGCTCCGCCGAACCAGATGTGTCAGGCCAGATTGCTTCAACCCAGGCCCACCAGCAGCTATATACATCCAGGACCCCTGCCTCCAACCTCACTCTATAAATAGAGGGGCAGGGGTACAACAATGGCAGTCAAGTTTGAGAGCTCAAGCAAGGAAGGAACTTTCAAACAACTTTCTTATACTTGTACTTAAAGCTTTGTACTTGTAATCCGAAAGAAAAGAGGGAATAACATATGAAGTGGACGTAGGCACGTTCTGGCCGAACCACTATAAATCTGCGTGTCTTTTACATTTTAGTCCTTGCTTTTTACATATTTGTATAAGTAAACTAAAACCTTGAAAAATAACATATAATCAACTAAATAATACGGATTGGAGGTGTTTGTCCATTTTTTGTGCAAACATTTTTGGTGCTTTCACTGAGAGTTTGGAACTCGAAGCTTCAGCTTCCCTCATTCAACCTTCTTTCCCAATAGCACCCTTCATTGCCTAGGAAACATGACTTCCAGGCCGAGAAAAGACACCAACAAAGGAAAGAACATTGCAACCAGCAGCGCTCCAGATCCAGTGGATCCAGATCAAGAGAACCATCCCACTACGACAGCAGATCAGGCAAATCCAACAGCCCCTGCCGCGGAACAACCGGCAGCAATCACTAGGGCAGATCTAGACAGAATTGTGACTGAAGTAACTAACCGCTTCGCATCCCAACAAGAAGCTTTGGTGAACCAACTCATGTCACGCTTGAGGGATGCCGAAGAATCCAACCGCAACACTGAATCATGGGGTGAGTCTCAATCTGGAGGATCTCAGAGACAGCAAAGGTCTTCCCTCTTCGAAGAAGCTATCAACAGGAACAACAGTGATAGGGGCCGCGCCCGGACTCAGCTCGAACTCCGACTCGAGGAAGCGCTTGGAACCGAACCCAATGGGGGAGGCACCAGGCGAGGGTCGGATGTAGCTGAGCCAGTCATGCCACCTAATCATAGAAACCCCGCTGAACGGAGCCGAGCTAGAACCCAGCCCGAAGTTGACCCCATGGAAATGCTCGAAACAGAACCCCGTAGGGGAAGATCAAGGCAGGGGGCAACTGTAGCTGGTCCTAGCATGCATCCGAGTAGCCAAAGACAGCCACAGGATAATGTCAGAAGTGATAGGCTATACCATCCCTACTGGTCATCCGGACGAGATCGATCCCGCAGGGAAGAACCAAGCTCATTCTTGTCCGCTCCAAATTCTGATGAAAGAATGGCACGATTATTCACGGAATGCGTCCGACGGGAGCAAAGGGAGCGAGGGATAGGCGCTAGGGTAACCAGCCCTTTCACCCGCGACATCGAAACCGCCATCACCCCTCGAGAGTGGAAAATGTCAACGATGGAACCGTACAAGGAAACTTCCGACCCCGTTGTACACTTGCAGAGATACACACAGCATATGCTCATGAGCGGGGCAACGGAAGGAGTATTATGCAAATGCTTTCCACTATTTTTAGCAGACCTAGCTACCTCCTGGTTCTGCCATCTACCCCAAGGATCCATCAGTTCATGGGAAATGTTGAAGGAAAAGTTCATTAGCCAGTTCCGCATTCATGTGGAACAACCCAAGGATGCTTATTCTCTATCCAATGTCAAACAGAAATCCGGAGAGACACTGCAACAATATCTAACCCGGTTCAACGCCGCAGCGGCCGCAGTCCAAGATGCCGATGAGAAACTCACCCTAATGGCCCACTGTAGTGGTGTGCACCCAGATACCAAGTTCGCTAGAAGACTAACTAAAGAAAAACCAGCAACCTTGCCCGATTTCTTTCATGAAGCTGGGAAGTACATGAGACTCGAAGAGGCTGCCACTGAAAGGCAGACAGGACCACAGGCTAAGACGGCCCATGGAAACGCCCCTGCCGCAGCGAAAGACATTCGGAGAAACGACTCCAGAGACAATGCAGGGGGCAAGAAGGGAGAAAAGCGCTTGTACCGACCAGGACCGAGATTTGACGCTTACACTCCCTTGAATGAAACAGTCGAGAACATCTTCCTGGCCACCCAGGACGAACTCACATACAAGCGCCCCCCGTACAAGAAAGAGTCAGATCGCGCAATCCAGTCCGGAAAATTCTGCCGTTTCCACGAGTCTCATGGGCACGATACCAATGAATGCCGCCATCTCCGAGACCTAATTGAAGAACACATCAGGAGAAAGAAATTAGAACGCTATGTGAAGGGACAGGACAGGACCCCACTCCTACCAAGGAAAACCCAGGGCAGCTCCACCTAGAGACAGGCGGAGGAAATCGCAACACCAGCGGGTTCCAGCCAAGAGAAGATAGTGGTCCATACAATATCAGGAGGGCCACACATCGCTGACAAGAGCTGGGCAGAAATGGAAAGATATGGAAACTCACTCAGAAGCGAGGGAGACTGCGTCAATTCTGTTATGGAAGAACGCCACCCTAAGCGGAAGGAAAGTAATGATATCACATTCAGCGGGCGCGACCTAGAAGGAAGGCAATACCCTCATATGGATCCTATGGTCATCTCTGCCTGGTCCGGTCTAGCCAAAGTTTTCCGAATCTTAATAGACACTGGAAGTTCAGTAAATATCCTATTCAAGCATGCTTTCGACAAAATGAAGCTGTCAATGAAGGATGTATCCCCCTGTAACAAACCACTACACGGTTTCACTGGAGAAGCAAAGATGCCTCTCGGACAATTGGATCTCTTTGTTGAATTGGGAAGTCATCCCCGTTCCGCCGTTCGGAAACAAACATTCGTGCTAATAGACAACCACTCGGCCTACAATGCCTTTTTAGAAAGACCAGCCTTGTCCGACTTCCAAATTGTCCTTGCCCCATGGTGCCTGAAGATGAAGTTCCCAACGGATAATGGAGTGGGAGAAGTAGAAGGAGATCAAGACGTCGCTCGGGACTGCTATGTAACCGAGCTTCGCAATAACCGCAAGAAAGATAAAGGGAAGAATGCAGAGACTACTCTCTGCATGAAAAGCTTGGAAGCATAGCAACTAAAGAAAGCCCCTCCTCTTCGATATACAAGTGATCCCTTCAACGAACTAGATCCCAGGGACGGAGAGGAGGAGGCCACCGCCGAGCCTGCAGAGGCCATGGAATTCGTATCTGTAGACAAGCACGACCCAAGTAAACTGCTGAGAGTCGGATCTCAGCTAAAAAGAGAATTAAAGAATCAACTCATTGATTTTCTTCGCCACAACATGGATGTATTTGCATGGACGCACGCTGATATGACCGGAATCTCCCCGGACATAGCATGCCACGCACTAAACATCGATCCTACCAAGGTACCGGTAAAGCAAAAGAAGAGAAGTATGGGGGCATAACGATCAGCAGCCCTCGAGGAAGAAGTAAAGAACTTACTTGCCAATGACTTCATACGTGAAGCCATCTACCCGGAGTGGATCGTCAACCCGGTACTGGTAAAGAAAGCTAATGGGAAGTGGCGAACATGCATCGATTTCCCCAACTTAAATGATGCCTGCCCGAAAGACTGCTTCCCACTCCCCCGAATCGACCAACTCGTGGATAGCACTGCTGGACACGAACTCTTATCCTTTATGGATGCATACTCAGGATATAACCAAATCCCTATGCATGCCCCCGATCAAGACCACACCAGTTTCATCACGGACCGGGGGTTGTACTGCTACAAAGTAATGCCTTTCGGGCTTAAGAACGCCGGAGCTACTTACCAGCGCCTCGTCAACAAGATGTTTGCAGAACTGATAGGACGAACCATGGAAGTTTATGTGGACGACATGCTAGTGAAGTCAAGAAAAGCCAACGATCATGTGAGCCACTTGGGTGAGATGTTTCAAGTACTTCGCAAATATGGAATGAAGCTGAACCCTCTAAAGTGCTCCTTCGGAGTGTCATCAGGAAAGTTCTTGGGATTCATCGTCCATGCCAGAGGGATCGAAGCGAACCCCGAACAAGTCCGAGCCTTGCAAGATATCAAAATACCATCCACTCGGAAAGAAATGCAAAGCCTAAACGGGAAGGTGGCCGCCCTAAGCTGGTTCATCTCTAAAGCAACTGACAAATGCATTCCTTTCTTCGAAGCCTTGAAGAAAGACAAAGCAAAATTCGAGTGGACCGACGAATGTTCAGCAGCTTTCCTTAACCTAATCGAGCACCTCCAACGGCCACCAGTACTCTCAACGCCAAATGAAGGCGAAGAACTATACCTATATCTTGCTGTGTCATCCCATGCCCTAAGCGCCGCTTTGGTAAGAGAAGAAAACCGCACACAACGGCCAGTGTACTTCACAAGCAAGAGGTTCACGGGAGCAGAAACCCGGTATCCCAAACTTGAGAAACTGGCGTACTGTTTACTAATCACATCAAGGAAGCTGCGACACTATTTCCAGTCTCATTCCATCAGAGTTTTAACCGATCAACCGCTAAAACAAGTGCTCCATCGCCCCGACACTTCTGGGCGATTACTTAAGTGGTGCATCGAACTAAGTCAATATGATATCACTTACCATCCTCGCACCGCTATCAAGGGGCAAGCCATAGCTGATTTCATTGCCGAATTCACTACTAACGAAGGTAGGGACCAATCTGAAATAGCAGAAGATATCAAATGGAATCTCTTCGTAGATGGAGCGTCGAATGAACAAGGCTCGGGGGCAGGCGTTGTGATCATCACTCCCAGGGGAAGAAAGCTGCGTTATGCATTAAGGCTGGAATTCGCTGCCACCAACAATGACGCCGAATATGAAGCAGTAATAGCCGGATTAGAGCTCGCCCTGGAGATCGGTGTCCGTTCCTTATGTCTTCGCAGTGATTCGCAACTCATCGTAAATCAAATAATAGGGGAATTCCAGACTCGAGGAGAGCGGCTCACGGCATATCTGAAAAAGACCAAGCAGCTGCTCAATCAATTGGATCACTACTCGATCAAACACATTCCCCGAGAAGAAAATCAAGAGGCCGACGAACTGGCAAAGCAAGCTAGCATGGGAGATGATACCACTTCTGGAACGATAACTGTCTCAACGCTACTAACCCCGAGTTTTGAGCAAGTAAACCTGATAGCTACAACCAAAGAAGAAACATGGATGACCCCTATCCGAGAATACTTAAAAAACGGCACCCTACCAGACGGGCGAAATGAAGTTAAGAAAATTCTAAGGAAAGCTTCCCGCTACACGATGCAAGAAGGCATCCTCTATCGGCGCGGCTTCTCTAACCCCTTATTGAGGTGCGTTGCTGGAAGAGAAGCCAGGGGAATTCTATCCAACATCCATCAGGGAAGTTGTGGAGACCACACCGGAGGGCAGACTCTGGCAAAAAAGATACTCCGATATGGATATTTCTGGCCCACCTTGAACAAAGACGCCTTAGACTTCGTCAAAAAATGCGACAGATGTCAGAAATTTGCCAAAATCCCTCGACTACCAACCAATGAAATTACTCAGATGACCAGCCCTTGGCCCTTCGCAATATGGGGGATTGACTTAATTGGCGAACTGCTAACGGGCCGAGGCGGAGCCAAATATTCTATAGTGGCAGTCGACTACTTCACCAAATGGGTGGAGGCGGAACCTCTAAATAAAATATCTTCGGCAAAAGTTATCAACTTCTTAATCAAAAATATTATTTGCAGGTACGGAACACCACTCAAAATCGTATCAGACAATGGACTTCAGTTTGACAGCGAGGAATTCACCGACTGGTGCCGAGAGCACGGGATTCACAAAAGCTTCTCATCCGTGGCTTATCCCCAGGCAAACGGCCAAATAGAAGCTGTCAACAAAATTCTCAAAACCTTAATCAAGAAGAAACTTGAAAAGTCGAATGGCGCTTGGGTGGACGAACTTCCTACGGCACTTTGGGCCTATCGCACATCTTACAGAACTTCAACAGGGCATACTCCCTTCTCTTTGGCATACGGATCGGAGGCTATGCTCCCAGTTGAAACTATAGTGCCCTCTCACCTTAGGATCCACTACAACCCGGAAGAAAATGAAGAACTCCTCCACATGTCTTTGGATCTAATTGAGGAGAGAAGAAATGATGCAACACTCAAAGCAGCAGCTCACAGATAAAAAGTGGCAGCACTATACAACTCCAAAGTCAAACATCGCAGCTTACAAGAAGGAGACCTTGTCCTCAAGAGAATCTTTCCGCGTCCCGGGGCACTGGACCCCATCTGGGACGGACCTTATGTAATTCATAAAGATCTCCACAACGGAGCTTATATTTTGTCAACAGTGGACGGAGAGGTGTTCCAGAGGGAATGGAACATCCGACACCTCCGTCGATACTTTTCTTAACTTGTACTGCCCATATGAAGTAAATTAACAAAGAGAATCAGTGGACGTAGGCATTTTCGTGCCGAACCACTTTAAAAAACTTGGCTCTTGTTAACTTGTTCCTTTATATCTTGGCTACTTGTTAAGCTTTATCCTTTGCTGTTGAACAAAATCCTTTGCAGATGACATTTCAATCCAGAACTTCACAACACAACTCCACCTGGACAAAATCTAACAGGTACGCTGCGCTCCTATGCCCTCGCCAATGAGACACTTTGCTCTGGTATCCCTCTACCGCGAGTTAACTCATTGTTTGCCTCGGCCCTTAAAGCCGACTGTAATGAGCCGAGTATAAGTCATCATAAAAAAGGCCGACTATAGCCGATGGCAGCTCATTATAGCGATTCGGCTCGCTGGCGACTGTGAACCGATCATAAACCCCAACATAAGGTGTGGCCAGCCAGAGGCAGTTCACAGTTGACGATCGGCCCCCACGCTAGCCGGCCACAGTAAATCGAATAATACCCACGATTACGGGCCATGATGGCCCGGGTAGTTACTGTGCGCGATCGGCTCCGATGTGTCTTAAGTGCGGCTGTGGTAAAAAAGAAAACTCCCCGCAGTAGGCGTAAGATGGGTGACAAATGTCTCCAAGACCCGCAGCTAGGGAAAGTGACTACAAAACCCGTTTGCCACGAACTTAAGCACATCGACGGCCTTCCGTGACTGGAAGTTTTACTTTTCATATATTTCAATGTCATTTAAAACTTTTCTCCTATTCTCCGTAACGGTGCTTGAAAGTACAGGACATGAAATACGGAACGTTCGCTAATGGGAACAGAAACTCACAATCGGATAACGAGACACTCAACAGCATTCCGTGCTTAGTCTTACAGGGCGCACGAAATTGCCGTCTATGGCCAAAACATGAAGGGCGGTACCTTCTACTTTTATACATTAATACGTAGCTGCAGTTCGTATTTACACATCACATTTACATTGCAAAATGAGAAAATTATGCTTTAAGCAAAAAACTTGGCATCAGACACAGTCAAGTCACTAGTAATATGCATAGTTACATCACTTACACAGCACAACAAAATAGCAATAACATTCGAACATAAAGGTATCAGCTTATATTATGAAATTACAAAACGTCATTCATCACAAACAATATTATTACAGTTACGTCAATGTTTTGGACTAACATGAACAGCAGTAAAAAGAAATCAAAAGGTGACCAGCTGCGTTCACGCTTCGCCCTCATCCTACCAACTCTCCAAGCCTACTTAGCCGCAGGGTCGGAGCTCCCAGCATGGTGACCAGAAGTCCCACCTGTCCAATTCAGAAGAAGAATCCATTAGATAAACAGCGAACGATCAAGTTATGAGAAGCTAAAAAGGGAAAACTCACCGACGCCCGCTTCTTGGTCCTCATCCCCTAACTGCACACCGGCTTCCTCCGCAGCAAGCAGTCGCATCCCCTCCTTCACCGCTACCTTCTCCTCCTCTGAGAACTGGGCGGCTACCACGTCCATCCTGAATGCCGCTCCACCTTCCTTATCCGCATCGGCCTCCTCCAAAGCCCGGAGATATATCCTAGCCATGATCCGGGGATAGTCATCCATCCAGGATAGATTACCCTGCGTCCAGGTACGAAAGTACATATCCTGCAACATCTCATCCATCATCCCCTCATTCTCCTCAAACTCCCTCACCCGGGCCTCGGAGGACAACAACTTAGCAACGGCAACATCCCTCTCCGATCGATACCTCAAGCGGTCAGCCTGGAGAGACCTCCTCATTCCCTCCATCTCTTCCTTTAGCTTGGCCTGAGCAAGCTCTGCGGCCTCAAGCCCCCCAGACAACTCTTCAATCCGCTCAAGATCCGCATTCCGAACCTCGTCCACCGTCACAATGGCCATATCAATCCGCCCCTTGCAAGCAGCCTCCATTTTTCGCAATTCTGCCCTGCTGGCCTTTTCCAGACTCTCCTTCAACTGCCTGGAGGCTGCCTCGTGCTGAGAAATCTGGATAGCCTGATCGGCAAGCTGCTTGTCCTGATCAGCAACCTGTAGCCGCAGCCGGATGTTAGCACTCCCGATTTCCTCCCCAGCCCTAGCCAGTCGAGCATGATGCTCCATCAACTTCTTGACCTCCTCCGCGACCCGGTCAATGTTGGCCTTGGCTTCGTCCCCCATGGCAGCTATCCGAGTAGTGAGCAGGTCCTAGGGACTTAGCCTCATCAAGAATCCGAACCATGGGATTGCGGGGGAGAAGATGCTCGCCCGTGGCCTCGTCAAATAAAATATCCTGAAGGCTTGGTTCTAAATCCGGGTGGCCGGCAAAGGGATTGCGAGGCACGTCGGGACATTTTATGCGGATCACAGTAGGGTTCTAGGAAGGAGGCGGAGGGGGGACAAACTCCGTGGTCTTCTCCGTAGTATCTCGGGGAGGCTGAATAGGAGACTGAGGACCAGGTGGTGAATCAAATAAGGAACGCCTCCTCTTCCTTTGCTTGATATCTTCTTCAATGACTCCAAGAAGAGGGCGATATTTAACCACGTCCCCGGAACGGCCAGTTGGCGGCTTAGTAGCAGCTCTCATCAATTTGAATTGTTCAAGGCGGTGTCGAACGTCTGAAGTTTTGGCCACCTCGCCTGCCCCTGTAATAAAGAACAAGTGTTACGAGCATACAATGGTCCATAATTCGAGAAATATGTTAAGTTAAAAAAGAATGAGAAAACACATCTATTATACAAACCCTGCGGAGGAATAGGATCCTGCAATAAGTCCTGGATTTCATCCCAGGACGGGAGCGAGCCATAAAATATTCCTAAGTCCCTGTCATAAATGGAGTCTGCAGAAGTCAAAAGTTCACCTTGCACTGCCGGAGTCACCCTAGCTGAGGAGCTCTTAGGGGATGGATCGGCGTCAGCCCCGGCCTTGCCAGTCTTCTTCGCCTTCTCCGCCAAATCCGGTTCTCCCTCCGATTCCCCGAAAGCTTGACGGAGAGCCTCATCCGTCCACTCCTGAAGCTCCCCCACTGGCCCGGAGGTCAAGGCACCAGCACCACTACCACCCTGTCCTTCACCTTCTCCATCTCCACCGCTCTCCTCTTCGTCTCTTTCCTCCTCTCCACCTTCCTCCTCTGGAATATCTGGACATGTACTGGGAGAGGGTCCATCAGACTTCTTAAGCTTCTTTCCCCCAACGGCTGGAGGCACCGAGAAAGGTCTCTTCTTGCTACTCTTCGCAGTAGCCCCATCCATAGTTTTAGCAGCCCTCTCCTCGGCTGTATATCTCTGTTTAACCACAGATTGATGTGGCAAAATCAAGTTATACTCCAGGAGAGTGGCGTTCCTGATCAGGTAGGAGGCCGACCTATCCCTTCCCGAAATGACCTTTATTTCGGTAGCCATCCGAGCCAAGGAGTCAGTCTCCACGACCACAAAACCACCTGTCGCTAGCAAGAAATAAAAGCATATAAGAAGAAGCATTGTGATCGAGACAAGGAAAATATAAATGAAGTTCAACTTACAGCCGGAAGTGAAAAGGCGGAAAGAAACAGTGTCATCCCTAATAAAAAACCATTCCTTCTTGAACATGGTGAACTTCGAGTACAAGTCTAGAACAGGCTTGAAGGGCACGGCCGCTTCCAAACTGATATATGGAGACCCCTTCTTATAGCCTCTCAAGTTGTACAGATACCGGATCTCCCGGTTGGAAGGGGGACGCCCATATTTCCTCTGAAAGATGACGAAAAGACTCACCAGAATGGCATAGGAGTTAGGCTGAAGCTGTAATGGAGCCACCTTCAGATATGTGATAAAGCTAACTATCCAAGCGCTGAGAGGCGGGATAGCACCACACATGAAATGATATCTGCTATACGCAAAGTAC
Source organism: Allium cepa (assembly GCA_030765085.1). Classification (NCBI taxonomy): domain Eukaryota; kingdom Viridiplantae; phylum Streptophyta; class Magnoliopsida; order Asparagales; family Amaryllidaceae; genus Allium; species Allium cepa. The sequence continues at coordinate 436,408,607 of CM060944.1, forward strand.
CCTTCAGGAGGGTCATATGGCATAACCCCCTCTCCCGGCAACAGCATAAGAGCCTTGTCAATCCCGAAGGAACGAGAAATGACATCAAGCTGCTCCTCTTTGAGGGAGCTCGGAAAGCAATCAGGGGGAGAGTTCAGAAGCACTTGGGGACCATACCCATCCACTAACGACCTCGGGGCAGGTCCATGTCGCGCCGCTCCTGGTTGGGCTGGGGGCGCGGAAGAAGACTCCCCCCTATCCTTGGACTTCTTACTGTCCGATCGAGTTTCCGCTTTACGAGACATTTTATCTACATACACAATAGAGAAAGACGTGTTGTTAGAACATGAAGTACAGGAATACAAGCGAGCAAGCATACACAAGTCGGAGATTTCTCTCATGGTCCAAGTATAAAATACCATTTGGTATCAAAGGTTTAAAGTTCCATTCGGCAAAGTGAACACCCATTCGGCATTCAAAAAACCATGGTTCATTTGGTATTGCCAACACAAGAACTCATTCGGTACTTGGAGCCCTCGGTTCCATTCGGTAAAACCCAAATATAATGAAGAAGCCATTCGGCGTATACCTGGTTTGGCAGCGAGGGTTGGATCGGCACAGCGACAGATTCGCTTATCCGGATGACTCGTTCGGTAGGGAACAAAGGAAGCCCTAGGCCCCTACTTATAGGCGAGCATAGATACAACCGGACCAACTGTTTCGGCACTCCCAGGACCGAACGAAGCTATCTCAACTGCAGGGAAACAAAGCGCGACACATGCAAGCACGTGCCCCACTTTGGGGGGCAAATGTTGGGCGAATTCTCACCCAGGAGATCTCGAGACTAAGAAGCGTCAGTTCCATCCGGATTCGCAATCATGGGTGGCCGAACCAATGGTCCTTCGAGTGCCTTCCGAACCAACACGAGGAGGAAGCCACCAAACCATTCGGTACCGAACCATAATGTACCGGACCAACCTATCTCCCCTACGTGCCGAACCAGCTCCTCTACCAACCTCCAAACTTCCATCTCCATGCGACACCATACCACGCAATGCCGAGCCAACACCCTACCGAACCATACTCCATCCATCATCACCGGTCCAAGCAACTACCGGCCCAAAAACCCACCAAACCAACCTCGACTAGACACCACCGAATCAAACAACACCCCAAGCCAAGCCGAACCAATTCACCTCCCATCTACCACCGAATCACCGCATCTCCACGTCCTAACCGGACCAAGGCCATCACCGGACCAAACCTCCACCTAGCTATGAACGGACCAAGATTCGTCGAACCAAAGCTCCGCCGAACCAGATGTGCCAGGCCAGTTTGCTTCAACCCAGGCCCACCAGCAGCTATATACATCCAGGACCCCTGCCTCCAACCTCACTCTATAAATAGAGGGGCATGGGTACAACAATGGCAGACAAGTTTGAGAGCTCAAGCAAGGAAGGAACTTTCAAACAACTTTCTTATACGTGTACTTAAAGCTTTGTACTTGTAATCCGAAAGAAAAGATGGAATAACATATGAAGTGGACGTAGGCACATTCTGGCCGAACCACTATAAATCTGCGTGTCTTTTACATTTTAGTCCTTGCTTTTTACATATTTGTATAAGTAAACTAAAACCTTGAAAAATAACATATAATCAACTAAATAATACGGATTGGAGGTGTTTGTCCATTTTTTGTGCAAACAGGGTAAATAAGATAATTTTGCCCAAAACTATTTTGTGTATAGAAAAGAAATGATTTTCTATGAATTATTATAGTTTATGGTTGCATGATTGTTAGAAAGTAATAATATTAAATTATTATCATTATTATATGGAATTAAATAAGAAATAAAATGAATTGAATTCAAGTAAACTAACTTGATAAATTATTAATTCATGGACTAATGAATTGGAATTTGAATTGGTTAAACTAAAGTTTAGTTGTGAGCCAAATTTGAAGATAAATTTGAATTGTATATAAATTCAAGTAAGTAAAAGAAATAAATTGAAATTCCCTTTGTTAGTAATTAAGTAAATTCGAGATGAATTGAATATGGAAATTGAAATTTAAAATGAATAAGTGAATGTACTAATTGAAATGAATTAGTGAATGAAACTAATTTAAAGTAGTAATATGAATTAGTAAATGAAAGTTAATCGTTAGAATTCAATATTTAGAATTGAGAATTGAATTCGAATGGAATTTAAATTGTGAATTGAATTCAAATAGAGTTGAAATTGTGAATTAAATTCAAATGAAATTGAAATGCAAAATTTAATGAGAATGGATATGTAACTTCAATAGTGAAGTAAAAATGTATAAGAAGCATATGTTGGAAATTTTGTAATGGAATTGGCAAAATAGTTTGAATGTTGGAATTGGATATTATGGATAGCAGGATATACAGGTGTATAAAGGAATTGGGATTTTGATTTTGAAGATAATTTAAATGGCTCGACAAAAAGGTACGTATTTGAATTTCAGTATGAAATTTGATGATTTTCTTCTCCAGCCACTTGGCTTTCTCTTTTCTTTTTGATTTTGAGGGGCCGTGGTGCCATTTTGTAGTCGTACCAAGCTAGCCGCGTAAAGGACACGCTGGCGAAATTTTTCGAAAATTTAGGGTGTTAGAAAATTTTTGAGAAATTTTGAAAGTTTAAAATTTGAATTTAAATTTAAATTTGAATTGTAAGGAGAACAATGTTGTTTGGAACCAATAATTGAAGTTGGAAAGCTAGTTGAAATGATAGTGAATCTCTAGTAAAAAGATTTAGGTTAGTAAGTTGATAAAACTATTTGGATTGTGAAAAATAATAGACGGATTAAGGATCGTTCTTCTTAACTTGTAATTTCGGGACGAAACTCTTTTAAGGAGGGAAGATTGTAATGACCCAGAATTTTGAACAATTTAATTTGAAAATATTTAATTAATTTTAAATATTTGAATGATGGTTTGACGTGAATTTCAAATTATCAGAATGAATTTAGCGATTAAATTCTAAAATTTAATCTATTGGAAGTTGAATAAAAATTTAAATCTTCAATTTTAAGCCAATTAAAAATATTTTGAAGATTTGTAAATTTCATATTGATAATGCTGAAGATTTTAGAAGCTTCAAAATTGAATTTGAAACTGCTTTGTTCAGTTTTGAAATTTTAATCGTTTGAATCGATAATTAAAAATAGCCGTCTGAGGCACAGTCTCAGAATTCGACGAAACGAGTTCCATTGGGTCCGTAATATTGAATTATTCTCGGATTTCAAATTTCGTATTTTTCGGAGTTGTTGTGTGAGCACACGGTGAGTTAACGCATTGGAATTTAAGTCGAATTCGATTTAAATTTAAACTTTTAAAATTTGTCAACAGCACACCACGTTCTCCCTTAAAACACGCAGAAAATCACGCCTAGTATCACTAAAGAGATCGTGCAGAGCATACTTCGTTCCATTTTAAATATCCCCCTCCCTTTTCAAATCCTATTAACGAAAACCAAAAAAATCATGGCCGAATCCCCAGTTTCAAATTCAAGCAAATCGAATTCCTCCTTTATCTCTCCCTTCAGTAAATCGAATCCCCTATTCGTTCCTCAGTTATAAAAAAAATCTTCGTTCATTAATGGCCGAAAACCCTAAGGCAGCAACATCAAATCGAAAAAGGGATTCTCGAGCGATGGTGATTCACGATTTGGAGTGGCGGCGACACGATCGAGGCAAGGCTGGGCAACGGCTGGGGAAGTGATTTGTAGCTGAGTTCGATCGTGAGGGCGTTGGGTCTCGGGGGTCGCGAGTGCGATTGGCGAGCACTACATCGAGAAGCGTTCGAGGCAGCGTCGCGAGGAAAAGGGTGGCACTGTAGTGGCGTTCGAAGAGGCTCGCGCGCGCGTGAGGAGGCGAGGGGCAATGATGGCGATGTCGATGATGGCTAGGGTTCGAGGCCAAGCACGTGGTGTCTGGGCATTTGCGCGATCGTGTACAGTAAGGTAATTTTAAGATTTTTATTTTTCAAATTCTAATTTAAATAATTACAGTAAGATGATTTTAACCACTAGGTAACTGAGTTGAAAATATTTGAAAAAAAATAATATGTATGTGATTTCAATTTATAAATCTATAAAAGAAAATGGGTTTAAAATTTAATTATTAGTTTAAATTAAACTTTTGGTTAATTAAATATAGAGAATGGAAATTAATTATGCAATTTGTCCAAATGTTATATATTATAAAGATAATTTTATTTAATGAAACTTAATTGAATTTTTACAAGAGGTTATTTTATTTAATTTAGTTCTAAAAGTAAATTTTTGGTTAAATATTTTATTAAAGAAAAATTAGTTGATTTAAAATAAAAAGGAAATTTAGTTTAATTGGAAATTTCTAGTTAGAATTATTTTAAAAAGGAAAATTAGTTTAAATAAATTTATTTAAGAAGAGATTGGTTTAAACAAAACTATTGGTTAATTAAACAATCAAGAATGAAAATTTATTATTCGATTTGTTCGAATATTAATAAATTGTGTAAATATTTATACAAGGTATAAATCAAGAAAATCGAGTCAAGATGGGAAATGGATTGCAAAATAAAAGCTAAGGTGAGAACTTCTCACTCAAAAATTTATAAGTTGGATTTGCAGTTATTTATTGATTGCTATATTGGTTGTGATATTAGATATAGTAGGATATATCTATATATATAGCAATATATATATATTGGCATATGTATATATTGCAGTTGATTGATTTCCCGCATTGTATAGCGGATGAGACCCTATTGCGCCGCCTATTAAGCGGATAATATTTTATAAAATCCCATATACCGCGATATTCCACCTCGAAGTGGAATGGGTATTGTGCTAATGTCTGTGGATGCAGGGAAACAGGTTGGAGGGATCCAACTGGATTCCTCACAAATATTTATTGATTTTAGATATTGTGATGTTTGATTGTTTATCATATCGATATATGATGTTTGAAAGTCGTGATTGACTATTTGATGTGTTGCATCATCGAATCCAATTATGAAGTTTAAAAATAACGATTTTGATTTTTAAGCGATTTCTAAAGAGATTTTTGAAAGTATACGTTTATAAAATATTTTTGGAATTGATTCATCTTAAATAAATAAACGTTATAATTTTAATGTTATAAAAATTATGATTTTCGAGAAATACAGTTAAAAGTTGATTTTTGAAAATATGGGGTTAATGATTTTATAAAATAGTTTAAACTGGGATTTCTGAATTTATTATAAAAAGTTTAAAAATAGGATTTATGGATTTTGACTATTTTATAAATCAAAATGATGAATTATAAAGGAGTTTAACGAAGTTTTAAAAGAATAATATAAAGTGATCCATATAAAAGATTTATAAATTGATATTTATAAATTAAAAATATTGAAATTATAAAACGAGCTTTTATAAGTATGAAAATGAATTGTGAATGAATTTCATAAATGAATGAAATTTATAAGATTATAACGGTGAAGTTATAAATGGAATTTTATAAATAGTAGGTTTATAAAATTTGTAAAGTTACCAAAAGAATAAATTTTGGATAAATAAATGAATCTTATAAGTTATAAGATTTATAAATTTGGTAAGTTTAAAAGAACGTCTTTGTAAACGAATAAATTATAAATATTTAACTTATAATATGAACTTTTAGTATATCATTGAGATATGAAATTGAATAGATTAATAAAGGAAATTATAAAAGAAAGTTGTTATAAAATAAATAGAAATGGAATTTATAAACATTATTTTATAAATCCGCAACTACTTATTTTGATAAGTAAATTGTTGTAACTTGTTAATGGAGTTATATTCATGTTTTAGATGGTGAATAATCCTTTAAAATAAAATGAATAGAAATGATAAAATTTGTTAACAAATATATTCACGTTTTGAATAGTGAATAATATGTTAAAGAAATGTTTTGGATGTGATGTTTTAAATAGAATTAAAACGATCTAAAGATGTTTTAAAATGTATTAACTATCGAAACCATAGATTTTAACATTCATTGTTGAAATAGACGTTTTCGAGAAATAGAAGGAAATAGTAGATTATAACATTGTTGTTATAATAGATGATTTCTGAAAGGAAATGTTTTGTATAGTATTGGGATTTATATATCTATTTTAATTTCGAATCCCTATACTAGTGATTTTGGGTTGTCGTAACGATGTTTTACGCAACATTCGTTTTGGCCCAAATAAATGTGTTTAAGAGAATGATTTTCTTAAAGAATGAAATATATACTTAATTTCGATTTAAGTATATTGAATATTTTCCAAGTATAGAAAATAAAAGGACTTGTGAATTACTTATAAATAAATAAGTATGGAAATGTTTTTCCAATGTAAAATGAAAAGTTTAGAGAATTTATCTTTTTGATGATAAATTGAAAATGAATGTTAGAAATCGAATGGAAATTGTATATTCATAAATATTTTTGGAAATATAAATTCAATATGGAATTTATAAATAAAACTTGGAATTCGTTTAAAAATAAATATTGATTTATTTTTGAAGAATGGAAAATATATATATCTTGTAAAGATATTTTTGGAAAATAAATAATTTGGAAAATTATTTGGAATCTGGTGATGTTGTGCATATCTATTGATAGTTCAATAACCGACTATCAATATTTACCTTTAAATAGGTATTTGTTATGATTTGCTTGAAATTGAATGCCACACTTTTTTTTTTTAAAAATAAGCGCTCACTATTCGGGTTAACCGGGAAAGGACCTTGGGGTCGTATAACCCATTCCGAATATGTGATACGACATTATGAATTGCATTTGAAGATCGGTGTTGAAGACCGGATATCTTCGAAAACGAAAGGGTTTCTTGTTGATTGTCTCTACACTGGCTGATCCCCGGTATAGAGATCTCCATATGTGATGGAAAATTCAGACGTGATTAGAGATTATCCGGATTGCAAGGACTTCTTTGTAAGTGCCTTCGGTTCGGTTCGATCCTGGAACAGACTTGTATGGATAGTATGTCTGACATTAAAAATTGAGATATAAAGCTGATTTCTTTCAAATATATTTCTGTTGGTGGCGGAGAATTTATTCTCTTAGCTTAACACCCTTCTCTGAGACGTACGAGCTCAGAGGTTATGTAGTTGAAGGTTATCAGCAATATATTCCCAATTTGGTAATGTGACATGCTGAGTGTTGCTGTGAAATGATCATTGTGTTGATTATTTGAGATAGGATCATTTGTTTGATCGTCTATCTTGGTGATCATTTCTATGATCATTTGTTGACCCAAAGCATGACTTTGTATAAAGCGTGTTTTTGTGGACGTGACTTCGTCGAGCCTCACACCTCGGAATGGTCAAAACAGGAAAGATGCGGCAAGGTTATGAGGGGTAGCTCCCTTTAGGGTATGTGCATTTCCTTCTGGAAAAGGGTGGTATCATGGTATGGAGCCCAGATACTTACTCATGTTGAAACACTTTATTTATGATTGTGTGATGATGGTGACGAGCGCTCGGTTAAAAGTCCCAAAGGACCGGGGGATGGCATACTCGTGTCAGTTGTTACCTAGTTTGAAAGGTAACCCGGCCTTGTGTTGGCAGAGATCCGGTTAGGTTCTCGGGACGTCCTTCCAGAGGCGTTTCCATGTGGCAATGGGAAGTTCCTTGGCCTGACCATTCGTTGGAAATCCAAAGAAACAATACGAGACTTGTACGGTTTTAGTTGTAGAACCTGCCATTTAATATGGTAGCTATAGTAAGCATACTATAATGGTACCTATGCTGGCTAAGATTTATATTCTACTTTCGAAATGTTTCCTACACTATGCACTAGTAATAATATCCAATGTTTCTTTTTAATGCGTATCAAGCATCTTTGACTAACATAAGAAGAAATCTCCCCCAAGTCTGCGTTTGCATTGTGTGTGTGGCGGGAGGTCTTATGGTAGTCTCATTTTTAAAAGCATTGCGAATTGACTTTAAAAATATTCCTCTATTTTGATTTTAAAGAAAATAAACTGTTTTGAGTTCCCACACCAGTCACATGACTGACTCGGAGTTTATTGTTTTCCTTCCTAAACTCTGGGTGCCCATCAATTTTCACACGGGCAGTCAAGAGTTAGGTTTATCAGGATATTCTGGAATTCAGGAGTTGCTGGAGGCAAGATGGATGGCATGGCGTATTACTAGTATATAGTATTTCCTTTTTTTCAACTGCATTGTTTGTTGTTGTACACTCTGATGTAATGAAATGTAATGTAATGTAATAACTGATATAGTTCTTTGTTTAAAGATTATTCATTTATCTATTATATGTTGTTCCGCTGCGAATTGTGAGATTCTTATATTGTTCTGTTAATTCTATTATGTCCTATTTTTTCTCTCTTCTTCCACCTCTTTCTTTTTATTAAAACCCTCAGTGTTCGGTTTTCCGGCATCTGACTAATCGGCATTCGATACAGTGGACGTATTGATGTCGAATTTCGGGAGTCGAAGAATCAGGTCCTGACAATTTGTGGTATTTGAGATATTCTGTTGTATTTTATTCCAGAATCTGATGTTTTATAGTTGCTTCTTGAACTACTATTTATCTATTCCGCTGCTTGTTGTTGTATTACTCTGTGTCTATGATTCTGTGATTGATTTATTTACTGTATATGCTGAATTTTGCCAAATATAAATTAACAATCGGTTGTTTTGAGCAATTCAAATCTGACATCTGTGGATGCAAATGGTTCAAAATATCAGGACGTTACTGTTAGTATCAGAGCCCTGGTTTAGGCCAAAATTATCATATGGAGTAAATTTTAATTACAGAATCATATTCGTTGAGCTTGAAATTCTTGATTGGGTCCCTCTTCTATTAGGATTTCTCTTGAATTTCAAAACTTTCCCCTTTGTTCTGAAATCCATTCTTATCTTTCTCTATTTGCATTTTTTTGATACTTGAGCATCCCAAAGCTTCATTTCTGTCCCGCCAACCTTGGTTTAGTTTGAAAAAGGGGTGAAACTCTTTTACAACAAGCATCGATTAACTAGAGTCTTCTATATCCTCGGTTTTGATGCCATTATTTATTTCAAAGCCCGAACCGACTCTAATAGGCAACTGGGTAATCCACTCGTTATCGAATGTCGAATGCCTCTGGATTAAATAGGCAGTCCTACTTTTTCGTCTCACATTCAGTCTAATGATCTCGACTCCACCTCGATAGTTAGTGATTATCCTGATATTTTTGGTGAATTCGCTTCTCTTTCCTTCAAGCGTGAAATTGAATTTCCGCATTGATCTTATTCCTAGAATCTCGGTTGGCCCGGTTAAGGTCACCCGCGATTAATATTAGTCTATCCATCCTTTCTCTTTTTGTAATATAAATATTTTATCTTCATTTCGAGCATATCTTCTTAGTTAGATCTCTTTGATTAGGGTCCACTTTATTTGAATCCCTGTTCTCGTTTTAAAATCTATTCTTAAATAATCATGTGAGGTAGTGTATATGTAATTAATATAAAAATGTTTTATATGGTGTTGTTTGAGTTGTTAAGCTTGATTTTGGGTTTCAATCGATTCGTCCGGCCAACACTATCTGTAGGAATTCCAAAACACTTGAACAGAGCAAACTGATACAATACTGTTTTCAAAACTGGTAAATGAAATAATTTTATGTATGATTATATTTTATAGATATATAAGTATAAATTTTCTGAAATTAAATAGTTAAATGAATTGGTTATTAGAAATGATAATACTAGATTATCATTTATTGTTTGTCAACCATTAACTATTATTGTATATTATAAGAAGTTAAAATTTTATAAACATGGTTTATAAATCTGATTTGCGAATGAAATGAATTTAAATTAAGGATTTGTGAATTTAATTCCCAATTCTTTTCATGATTCGGTTTTTTAGAAGTTTTGAACAATATTATTTGAAAGTATTTTCAAATGGAAATTGTTTACAAAGAATTTTAAAAGAAGTAAATCTGAACTCTCATCTTTTGTCGCTGGAAAATAATTTCGGTGATGACTACTACATCATCGACATTCATTTCGAGTCTCAAAGTAGAAAGACCACTTAATAGCTTAGATACACTTTTGTTTTGAAAATGGATTTGACTTGAATTTCTTGAATATGACTTGATTTATAATAAATATTTGTGTGTGTGTATTTATTTCAAAATGGTCTGAAGCGAAACCGAAAATTTAACTCTTAAATTCTATATTAAGTGATGATTTCCAATTATTGAAATGAAGCAAATTTTTTGAATAATTAGAGTGTCTAAAAAGGTGAAATGAAATTTATACAACTTGAAACATTTAAACAAGGATAAAAAATTTATTTGCATAATAATCAATTGCATTCTAACACATATATATAACTTATATAAAATATTCAAAAAATTAAATTATTAATGTGGATAGGTAATTGAAGGTTATACAAGAGGGAAAAAAATTGTTCAAGCTAAAATTTTGCTTAATAGAAATGTTGTAAATAAAAGGGAAAATTAGTATATTGTTCAATTATATTCGAGAACATTAATAAGACTTACCTAGAAAGGGTTTGAATGAAATCAAATAGTATGCAATATAAATGTAAGTAATAAGATGTTTTAAATGAATTTTGTTAAGGGAAATTTTTTTTAGTGGTTATGATAAATCTTTGTGCACTTAGTTTATGCTAAGATAAATAAATTGAATAAAAAATACTATTTAAGTGAATAAATATGGACTTAAGAATAGTTGAAATTGAATTTTTAGTGGAATCAACTCAATTGAAGAAAGATAAATTTAATAAATAAGTTAAATATAATAATTTTTTTTGAAAGAAATCTTGTAATAATTATTAAAAATCGAAACAAATCAAATTGAATGTAAATAGCTTGAATTAAAAATCAACAAATTATGAATATAAATGAATATTATTGATTTAATAAAATGGATTGTAACCAAATTTATTGAATATAAATGAATTTAAAACCGATGAAATCTATATGGTTTTGAATTTGTTGTGTATATGATAGTATGTATTTCAATCTATCTTTTCTTTCTAGTTGTTCATATTCTCCTACCTCGTTCTTTTTCGGGGATGAAAATTTTTGAGTGGGGAGAGTGTAGCGACCCATAAATTTTAATGATTTTAATAACGTAATTTAACTAAAAAATTTCTTGAAATTAAACGATTAAATTTAGCAATGAAAATTTGATATTTGTTATGCGTCTATTCAAACATAGCGAATGGCAGATTTTCGTTGATAAATATACAAGCTAGTTTTATTGTGTAATTTCAATTTCAATTTGAATCGGTTAAAATTGATGTAAGTAAAATGTTTTCGGAAACTGAATATTTTTATATAAAAAATGTAAATCAGTTTTTAGTGAGGCGTCGTGTTTCATTTCGCCAAATTTGGACTGCTCTAGCCCGTTTATCTTATTTTCAGCGAATTAGTAGCAGTTTGGCAGCGAATATCGACTTTTGATAGGATGATCATATCAGTCGTATCTATGTATCATTCTGTTCATCTCATCATGCTGATCTCCATAGTATATTCATTTCTGTATTTCGACGTCCGGTGCACGATGAAATCTTCATAACGGGTTGCCGTATCGGTACCCGTTTCTACAGACTTTTGGTTTCCGTGTGTCTTCTTATATTATCCACCGTATTATATGAATATCCATTAGCTTTTATTCTTCCTAGTAATCTCTAACTTTTGATATTCTTACCATTTAATACATTTGTTCTTCCATTTTCCCTTCGTTGGTTCGTATATTTTAGTCTCTCCATTTCCATTCCTTCGTTCTACTTTTTGTCACTTTGAAAAAATAAAAGTGAAAAGCTAGTATGTTATAAACATATATTTGTTGCCTGAGAATCAAGTATCCTCTCTCCCTCATCCACTAACTTTCCTCCAACCCTCCGGAGATCCACTCGCCTCCTTATCTTGCTCGTCCTTAGCCAACCACGTTAAACCCCTTCCTCCTCCCACCGTTCGATGCATAGCAGCAGCTTTCGCCACCCTTCTCTCCTCTTAATTTATGAAATAATATATACGTACAAGCTTCTCTATATAGTTTCTTATATAAATGTTTGTTTTACAACTTTTTTTTATCCTATATTGTTTTAAATATATAAATTATATATATTTGCTGCTATATATATGTTTTGAATTTATTTTTGCGTATTAGTATACATATAATAATACATATTCGTATACATATAACATAATTCGTGAAGAGAATATATATATATACACACACAATCTACTAATAAAGAAAATTCATTGAACTAATTTACTCCGTGTCTTTTTGAAATTTCAAAAATACCCTTTGCTTTCCATTAACATGTTTGCGCTCAAACATAATATCAACGTATACAATAATACAAACAATCTGTATGTGATGCACGGGTCCACACTAGTATAAATTAATAAAGTATTAATTTAAATATAATGCATATATTTATATGTTTGCGTTTGTATACATATTGAGTTTAAATGGATATATATATATATATATATATATATATATATGTTGAAGGAAAGAAGAAATTTTGTTTTTATATGTATATTAGTTTACTATTAGTACATATGTGTATACAAGTATGGATAAGTTATAAAGTTCTACTATAGATTTCTTGTTTCAGTTAGTATGTATATGTTATAATAATCACGCAATGTATATATTTATATAAATGTTACTATTCTGAACCGTATGAATTATAATATGTCGATTTCTAAATTTTATTATCCAAAATGTAAATTCTGAGTTAAGTCCAAATTGTAAATTTCAAAATCTTTATTTATAACTTTATCATTATTATTATTGATTTTTTTATGAAATAAGATTTGAAATAGATCTTGTAATAATTTATAAATGTATAATATGTAAAAACTTATGTTCTAATTTTTCAAATATAAAATTTCATGGTTTACTTATAATCTTATTATATATATAAAAAAAAATATAGTTCGTTGATTTCGAATTCAAGTTCTTTGCTATGTTTCACCACTGTTTGAAGTTACAGCATCAGTCTTCTAACTTGTCGTAGTCCCGTTTGTCGATCCATGCTTATCTGGGTCTGTAGGCATCTCATTCTTGTTATTTCTCTAGCCTCAAAAGGTGAGCAATCACCCGTGATTAACACCGTTATATTTAGTCAATTTGATTTCACTTGAAACGACAACTGAAATATGCTGTTAAATTTGAATTGCTAGTCATTTAATTGTTAAATATGATATGCCATTATTTGCGATTGTTCACCTATAATATATGACACCATATGTAACGAATGCGATTTTATCGGGATCCGAAGGTCGGCATTCTTACGTCAGCTGTATCAAATGTCGCATAATCGAATGCCGAAAAACCGAATTGTTAGGATTAAAAAGAGGAGGTAGAAGAAAAAGATCGAAGAAGTAAGAAAACAGAACAGAAACAATATCAGAATCTCACATATCGCAGCGGAACAACATATAATAGATAAATGAATATCTTTAAAACCAAAGAACTATCTCAGTTATTACATTACATCACATCATCATCAGAGTGTACAGCAACAATACACAACACAACAAAACAATGGACAGTTATACAAACATGCCCTTACAAGTGAATTATACAGCGGAAATATAATATCATATACAAGTAATACGTCTCGCCATCCAGCTCGCCACTTGAGCTCCATAGCACTTCTGAATCTAGAATAACCTGATAACCTGACTCTAGACTGCCCGTGTGGAAAATTATGGGCACCCAGAGTTTAGGAAGAGAACAATAAACTCCAGGTTAGTCATAGGACTGGTGTGAGAACTCAAAACAGTTATTTATCTTTAAAACAACAACAACAAGGGAAGTGAAAAATAACCTCAATGCTTTTGGAAAATGAAACTACCATAAGGCCTCCCCGCACACAGACAATGCTAACGCAGAATTGGAGGAGATTTCTCCTTATGATAGTGAAAGATGCTTACTACGCAAACAAATCATTTTTGATATTATTATTAGTTCATAGTGATGAAAGCATGTCGAAAATAGAATATAAATCTTAGCCAGCATAGACATTCCGAACTATGCCTACTATAGCTACCATCCAAACAGTGGGGCGCCACCATAAGTGAATGGCAGGTTCTACAACTAAAACCGTACAAGGCTCATATTGTTTCTTTGGATTTCCAACAAATGGCCATGCTAAGGAACTTCCTACTGCCACATGGGATCGCCTCTAGCGGGACGTCCCGAGAACCTAGCCGGATCTCTGCCAACACAAGGCCGGGTTACCTCTGTAACTAGGTAACTACTACTCGAGTATGCCACCCTCGGTCCTTTGGGACCTTTTTCCGAGGGCCCTCGATCACCAAGCAACAACCACACAGAAAAATGAGATTGGAGCAACCACATAGGTTAAGCATCAGGGCTCTATACCTGACACCACCCTTTTCCAGAAGGAAATGACATACCCTAAAGGGCGCGACCCTCATAACCTTGCCACATATTCCTGTTGTGACCATTTCTGGGGTGTGAGGTCTAACGAAGTCTCGTCCACAAAGCCACGCTTTGATCAACAAATGATCAATAAATAATCATCACACAACAACACTCAGCATGCCACATTACCAAATTGGGAGTATATCGCTGATAACCTTCAACTACAAAACCTCTGAGCTCGTATGTCTCAGAGAAGGGTGTTAAGATAAGAGAATAAATTCTCCGCCACCAACAGAAATGTATTTGAAAGAAATCTGCTTTATATCTCAAAATGTAATGTCAAACACGTAACCATACAAGTCTGTTCCGGATTCGAACAGAACCGAAGGCACTTCAAAAGAAGCCCTTGCAATCCGGGTATTCACAATCCCGATCGAATTTCCCATCACAAAGGAAATCTCCATACCGTAGCTAACGGTGCAGAGACAATCGATAGGTCATCCTATCGTTTTCACAAATACCCGGTCTTCAACACCAGTTTTCAATGCTATCCATTACGTCGTATCACTATTCGGAATGGGTAATCCGAATAACGAGCGCAATAATTTAAAAATAAGTGTAGCATTCAATTTCAACCAATTCATAACAAATAGCCATTTAAGGGTCAATATTGATAGTCGGTTATTTAACTATCAATCAATATTCACAACATCACCCGATTTCAAATAATTTCCCAAATTATTTATTTTCAAAAATATCTCTACAAGATATAATTTCCACACTTCAACCATTTGAAAACAAATTTCAAATCACTTTTCACCTTTACAACTTTCATTTCAAAATGGTTCATTTAAACCAATTATATAAATCCTTACTGATTTACTAAATTTACGTTCCAAATCCGTAAATTTATTTCCACACTTTTAAAAATAAATCAATGTTTATTTTTAAAACAAATTTCCCTTATAAATTTCCATTGTGAATATACATTTCCAAATATTCACCTTTTATACGATTTTTCAAATCGATTTCAATTATTCACTTTCAATTTATCTTTAAAAGATATAATCTCAAAACATTCACTTCATATTGGAAAACATTTCCATACTTATTTAATAATAAGTAATTCACAAATCTATTTATTTTCAACATTTTGAAAATATTCAATATACTTAAATCACAATTAAGTATATATTTCATTCTTTAAGGAAAACATTCTCTTAAACACTTTTATTTGAGTCAAAACGAATGTTGCGTAAAACATCGTTACGACAACTCAAAATCATTAGTATCGGGATTCGAAATTAAGATAGATATATAAATCCCAATACTACATAAAACATTTCCTTTCGGAAATCATTCACTATAACAACAGTGTTATAGTCCACCGTTTCCATCTATTTCACGAAAACGTCTATTTCAACAACGAATGTTGAAATCTATGGTTTCGATACTTATTACATTTTAAAACATCTTTAAATCATTTTAATTCTACTTAAAATATCACTTTCCCAAAGCATTTCTTTAATATATTATTCACTGTCAAAAATCGTGAATATATTTCCTTAACCAATTCAACATCTCTACATATTTTATTTAAAGGGTTATCCATTGTCCAAAATCGTGGATATATTTCCTTAACCAAATTCAACATCTCTACATATTTTATTTAAAGGATTGTCCACTATCCAAAATCGTGGATATATTTCCTTTGATAAGCTATAATAATTAAACTTATCAAAATAAGTCGATTTTGGATTTATAAAACAACGTTTATAAATTCAATTTATACTTTATAACAACTTGAACTTATAAAATCACTTTATTAACAAATTCTATCCATATCCCATTTACACGCCAAAATCCAGTTTATAAGTTAATTACTTATAAATCTTTTATTTTACAAAACCTATTCATTTTATAACTTCACAATTTATAAATCTATAGATTTCATCCACTTAAGAAATCCATTTACACTTCATTTTAACACTTATAAAAACTCGTTTTATAATTCCAATATTTTAATTTATAAATATCAATTTTATAAATCTTTTATATAAATCTTTTATAATAATTCAAAAATCCCAATTTTAACCATTTTATAAATTAATCAACTACTTATTTCTAAAATCACATTTCGGTTATATTTCACACAAATCATAATTTTTATAACATAAAAATTACAACGTTTATTTATTTAAAATGAATAAATTCCAAAATCAAATTTATGAATTCTCAACTTAAATTTTCAAAAATCCAATTTTATTTAATTTCGGCATCTAATGATACCAAAAATATATTCGGCTAAAATTTTAGCCTTTAACGATTTCATTCACAAAGATAATCACGTAGATTATAAATAGATCAACACACAACATTGAAACCAATTCAAATGTTTGAGGAATCCAGTTGGATCCCTCCAACCTGTTTCCCTGCATCCAAAGATATTAGCACAAAACAAATTCCGCTTCGAGACGGAATATCATGGTATATGGGATTTATAAAATATTATCTGCTATTATGCGGCGCAATAGGGTCTCATCCGCTATATAATGCGGGAAATCAACTCCAAGTACATATATAATACCAATTCCATTTCAAGATGGAATGTCGTGGTATATGTGTTTAATAAATAACCTACGCTTAATATGCGGCGTATAGGGTCTATTTCAAAACAATAGATAGCAATTTATCATCCAAGCATGTAATCCACAATCAAGCAATTTTAAATTTAACTATTTAAAATTTAAATCAAAACAAATTTGATTGAGTGAAGAGTTTTCACCTTGAGTTTTCGATAATAGTTGTAGCGCTTTGTTTCGAATAAAATTAAACGTGCGTTTAATTTTACTCAAAATTATCGCTAGCTATAAACGACTCCAAACAAGTTCCATTGTGTAGTATTCGTCAATACGAACCCGACACAATTCATTTCGTCATTTTTCGACATCGTATGAAAGAGTTACAATGTTTTAAAGATTGAACAAATTATTATATACAAATATTTACAATTTTATTTATTATTTTTAACCTTCTTTTATCTTGGCCGTGAATTTCAGAAGAAAAATCAAGGCCGTATAACGCCTTCATCTTCCCCAGGTTATTCATGCGTACGTGAACCCATCGCTCACATTCGAAAGAAAACAACGCGACCACCATCGTCGACTTTTAGCTCGATCAACCATGTCTACTTCGAAGACCTCGCCACCCTCTACCATCGCCGAAGATATGGCGAAGCTCGGTCAGGCCGTGCTCTCGAAAATCGAGCATGAGATGCGCGACTTTGAAGGCAAATTCCCATCGATCCACTCCGTATTTTCCGATCATCACCGTTGGATAGTGAGATCTCGACATGCTCTTCAAGATTGTAGTTGGGAGATTTTCGAATTGGTGTGTAGATTTGAAGAAAATTGAAGGAGAAGATTGGTATATTTCGGCCATTAAAACAAAAACTGACGGCTAGGGTTTATTGATTAGGGTTTGGGTTTTGTTTTGCAAAATAAAGATAGAGGGGCCTTTTATAGAAAATTTCTCAAAACACTATTCATCCAAAATTTCCGAACTCCAAACGAAGCGTTCCGGCTGACGTTTCTAGGGTTTACCGCACAT
Source organism: Allium cepa (assembly GCA_030765085.1). NCBI lineage: Eukaryota > Viridiplantae > Streptophyta > Magnoliopsida > Asparagales > Amaryllidaceae > Allium > Allium cepa. The sequence continues at coordinate 436,426,616 of CM060944.1, forward strand.
TCCAAACACAATGGAATATGTTTCGGAGGCTAATTCGATCATCTGTGTGAGTTATAGCAATAAACGATCAATTTTAAGTTAAATCGGTTACATAATTTTCTATGCGTTTTGGCTTCCCCGGGACAAACGGTAAATCCGATTGACACGAAATTTGAACCATACAAAAATATAACATTACGAATCCGATGAAACTGGTTTCATTTAAATCCGAGACTGTTTGAAAAATGGCTATTCTAACTCGTCAATTAAATATTAAAATATTCAATTTTCACAATTTAACATTTAATTAAATTTTAGAAGTTCTATAACATCATTCTAACTCCAATATGATTTAATAAAAATTTACAAATCAATTTTAATCACATTCAACCAAATTTTCAATTATTTCTGTAATTTCCAATATTAAATTATCGACTTAATTATCCAATTAAATCTAGATATTCGAAATAAAATTTATTCGACTTATAAAATTATCTTTTAATTATTTAAAAATCAATTAAATATACGAATTTATTTAACAGAAATTCTGGATCATTACACCATATCCCGTTGTATATATTTTATTTAATATGCTACTGATGATATATGCCTGTTGTTGATATGTTATATTTTATCATATTTGTTCTTATTCTGCAAGTTCCCTATTAATTTAGAACTCCCTATGGGTTGAAATGATATATACCTGAACGACATTGTAGATTAGGAGAAAATCGTTATGGGTTGAAATGATAAACCCAAGCGATTTTCATTGATTTTAAATTTTGGGACTACAGGTTGAAATGATACAACCATAAATATTTAATTTGCAGATTGAAATGATAAATATCCATATCACTTGACCATATGATAGAAAAATTATATACGGACACCACTGGTTTATTTTGAAAAAAAATGATCGCCAAAGCATAAAGGAAATATATGGATTTTATACAATATAGATTTTTAAATTATAATATAAAGAATTTATTTTAATATATGTGTAAAATTTAGATTTTTAAAATTATATTTTTTGGAAATTTTGAATTTATAAGTTAGTTTTGAAAATATAAATTTTTTATGATTTTTCTTATAATTTTATTATTTTAAAAATATATAAAATTTAATACAAAATACATTTAATAATAAGATTTAATTTAATAAAAATTTAACTTAATTGGTTTATAATATGTTTAAGTATTATTTAAATTTATTTTAATATTTTAAAAATAGATTTTTATAACTTTAATAATAAAGGTTGGGAAGATAAATTAATGTTGACTTGGAATTTTAAATTAGCTAATAATTGAATTTAAATAAGAATTTATTTGAACTTATTGATTTGGAGATTTTGAAAAATATAATTTATAGCTTGATTTGATAAAAAGTGATTAAATGAATATTCTTAAATTTTTAAATAAAATTATGATTGAATATTTAATATTGATTTAAATTTAAATTTATAAATTGGGATTTTAATAAATTGTTATTAAAATGATTAAGTGAATACTTTCCAATTTGAATAAAATTAAAGTTAAATGTTGAAATATAAATGAAATTTATATTGTAAATGTTTGAATATTTATACTTGAATCTTATTGGAATTGAAGTGATAGTTCAAACTTGGATTTGATCGATACAAATTGAAATGGTTTATTGAGAATTTGAATTGAATCTTTGACCTTTAAATTGAAATGGTTAAACTGGAATTGATTTAAATTGAATTTTCGAATTTAAGATGATTTGAATCGACTTGTGAAATTGGAGGAAACTAATTTTATTATATAAAGTATTTTTAATATATATACTATTTTCAACATCTAAACTGTTTAAGTTGGAAGTGTTGTGATTTCAAAAGTTTTATGATTTTCAAAGTGTTGTGATTTCGAAAGGATTATAATTTTGAAAGTGTTACGATTCTAGAAATGAATATTATATAAAGTGAATAATGATATTGAATTGACATGATTTTGAAATGAATACGATTTTTTGATATGAAGTATGAACTATTTGAAATGAAATGACCATTGTGTGAAATAAGCGTTTGGTTGTTAAGGAGACCGTGATCGAATATTGTCATACTCTCTGCCAATACCAAAAACCACTTTAACAACTTTGTATGTGGTGGAGATTCCAGAACGAAGTAGAATGGTTTGGAGACTATTCTATATGAGGTATTAACGCAACCCTAACTCCCGTGAGTTAGCTTGATGTGGCTAAAACAGGAGCTATACCAGGCCAAGTGAGGTCATTCCTCTGATCCGGCACATTTCTTCGATAGCATTCTATTTCTTTTGTGATTTGGTTGGGTCAACCTTTGATTTAGGAGTGTGTCACGAGGTGGGCGGTAGTGGCTGCTATGTGTTACCACCAGTCCGGGAGTGCAAATGGTATAACTACCCTAGCATTGCCTCGAGTGCCTTGTCGCATGCCTTATTGTACCTTCTACGAGTTTGTTTTGTACCGTACCTATGTGGTGTCCTCTGGGTAAACCACCGGTTTGGTGGAGCGTATGATTTACACTATTTCTTCTTTTTTTTTTAATTGGATTTCTAACCCCAAATATAAATTAGCTAAAAACAAATTCTTTAAAGGGTTCCTTAACAAAGTTAGGTATAATATTAACTCTTTTAAAATCAATAATAATATCTTTAACACTAATAATAATAGTATTTATATTTATCCAAACCTATCCAACGATCTCACTGTCAACCATAATTTGCTTAGGATCATAGGCGCTTAGGTTTTTTGTTTTGTACTATTTTCTATTCGGGGCTTAGTTTAGATAGATGGTTTTACTTAGACGTCTAATCCCCCACCCTTTTTTATACATATATATGTATATTAACTTTCTAATATACATATATATGTATTGTTCGAACTCCTTATTTAGTCTTTCTGCAGGCGCAGGTTCGAGCGATAGGGTGTTTGGGTTCACTTTGCAGGTTCACACGACTTTAGATTGCAGGGTTTTGGATTGCGGAAAGGGCTTAGGCACAGAGTTTTCATCTTAGGGCACCGTCATCTCAACTATGGAGCTCTTACATCTAGAGGATTTGCTTTTCGGCTTGGTTTTTGTTCCATTGTAGCAGGGAGCTTCTTATTTAGCTTGTGTCGTCGCCTTGTATTTTAGGTTTTTCTAGTGCTTTTTAGTACTTCAAACACTTTAATATCGGGCGTTTGTCATGCCTGCGCACGATATTAGGGTGTGATGGGTAGAGACTTCGTCGGACCTCATCTTAGGGGTGCCTTATTTTTTTTTTGTATTTGTACCTTCATTCTGTCACCTGCCAAACATGTTGGCAGCTTCTTATTTCTGTGTTATATATATAGCTATATGTGTGCTCTCCTCTATTCTTAGAGGATCACACATTACCCTCAAAAGGGATAGGGGTAATGCCTTAATGCTATTTTAATAGTTTACTTTACTATAGACATATTCTAATAGCGTATATTATTACATAGTGGATAGTTGAAGGACCCTTAGAGGATGTGTATCCCAAACATCCCTTAAGTTACTTGTATTTCAGTTGACATTTCACTTGAGTTAAATTTACTGATATAAGAATGTTAATCCTGACTCGAGTGTTTTGTGTTTTGCTTTATGCTCGAGTCAGATTGAGTGTCACATCATTTGAGACTGACCTTTGGAGATTGGAGCTTTGTTTAAAGATCTGTCTTATCTATTCATCTTTTCCAGTTGTTTGTTCAGACTTGTCATCCGTTTGTATTCGAGACTGCGTGGTATTTGAGATATTTTATTGTATTTTATTTCAGACTCTGATGTTTTATAGTAGTTTCTTAAACTACTATTTATCTATTCTGCTGCTTATTGTTGTATTACTCTATGTCTATGATTGGTTTATTTACTGTATATGCTGATTTTTGCCAAATATAAAGTAAAAATCTGTTGTTTTGAGCAATTCAAATCTGACATGTGTGGATGCGAATGGTTCAAAATATCGGGTCATTCTAGTAAAGGGGTGAAACTCCTGTACAACAGGCGTCGACTCACCTAAGATTCCTACGTCCTCGGTTATGGTGCTGTTAATTCTTGCAAAGCCTTAACCGTTTCTCTAGTATATGACCAGATTAATTCTCTTATGATTGAATGTCGAATGCCACAGGATTATGTAGGCAGTTCTATCTATTCAGTTGATTCTCAGCCTAGTGATCTTGACTCCACCCATGTTGTCCAACTCTTTCTAGATGTCTTTGGTTAAGTCATTCCTCTACCTCCTAAGCAGGAAATTGAATTCTGCATCAATCTTATTCCTGAAGCTCGATCTGTTGTCCTTCCTCTCGGATGAATGGTTCTATGAATGATTAGTTATGCCCTTTGGATTAACCAATGCTCCTGTCTATTCGTCGATCTCATAAATCACGTTTTCCATGATGTTCTCAACAAGTTTGTCTCCAATTTCTTTGATTATATTATCGTCTTTCTAAATCCCGGTTAAGATCGTCGCGATTGGTGTAAATCTATCCACCTTTCCTCTTTTGTAATTTAAATTATCTTCCTTTCGAGCATATCTTCTTAGTTAGAATTCTCTTTGATTAGGGTTCCTCTAAATTTGAATCTCTTTCTTTGTTCTAAAATCCATTCTTGAATCATTCTGTGAGGGAGTGTATTTGTAATTAATATAAAGATGTTACATATTGTGTTGTTTGAGTTGTTAAGTTTGAATTTTGGTTTTCGATCGATTCGTCAAGCCAACGCTATCGATGGGAATTCCAAAAACACTTGAACAGAGCAAACTGACGTAGTATTGTTTTCAAAATTGGTAAATGAAATGATTTTATGAATGATTTTATTTTATGAAAGTAAAATTTTCTTAAATTAGATAGTTAAATGAGTTGGTTACTAGAAATGATAATAATATATTATCATTTATTCTTTGTCAACATTCCTAAACCATTAAATATTGTTGTATGTCATAAGAAGTTGAAATATTAAAGATGGTTCATAAATTGGTTTGCAAATGAAATTAATTTAAATTAAGGATTTGAGAACTTAATTTGCAGTGCCTTTCAAAATTTGGTTTCAAAGTTTTGAAAGTATATTATTTGAAAGTATTTTCGAATAGAAATTTTTTTCAAACAATTTTTAAATAAAATAAGTCAGTACTCTCCTCTTGTGTCACTGGAAAATAATCTCGATGATGACTGCAACACCATCGACATTCATTTTCGAGTTTCAAAGTGAGGAGACCCCTTAGTAGCTTTGCTACACTTTTGTTTTGGAAAATGGATTTGATTTGAATTTATTGATTATGATTTGATATATGAAATATATGTATATATTTATTTCAAAATGGTTTGAAGTGAAACTGAAAATTTAACTCTTAAGTTCTAAGTTACGTAATGGTTTTCAATTATTGAAAAGAAGCAAAAATTTTGAACAATTGGAGTGTCTAAAATGAGAAATGGAATTGAAATAACTTGAAATGGTGGATCTAGGATAAAAGTTAATTGTATAACGCTCAGTTGTATATATATTCTAAAACATATATGACCACTACAAGAAAATCAGCCTTTGGTTGTAGAAATTCATGGCTTTTAATTATAAGTGTAGCCGTTGATCATTTTAAAATATAAAAAACAACAAGGAAACACTACTGATTGATTCCCGTCAACATTTCACTAAAATTTTGCTAAACTTTTACGCGGCCGCTTATGTGTTTTTTTAACATTTAACTTTTCTTTATCCTCATGAATGAATAGTGAAAAACTCAAAAAAACTTGTAGTTTGTTCGGAACTAATTCAACACTAAATCTCTTTTGTCCTCTTTTACCAATTGATATATACATTGATCACAAAATTCCTCATCTTCTGGCTTGCACAATTAATCTTCATGTTGATTCCTCCCTAAGCCCTAGCACCTAAAATATGGTTGAAAAGTTCGTCCTCTACCTTGCAAATTCAACTCTTATGAGGTAATTTAAAAACCAATTTTCTTTTCTATTTCCATTTTGAACCGGAGTAGATTAATTTTGATTGAGGTTGTTGTTTTAATTGAGTTCAAAATTTGTTAAGTTGTTTGAATTTGTTGCTTGAATTGATTTCTGTTTATCCAAAATATAAATTGGTTAATTCTTAGATTATGTTATTAAAGCTGGTTCCTTGAATTGGTTAACTGATTTTAGATGTGGATATTGGCATGTCCTTAACTGATTTAAGATGTGGATATTGGCATGTCCTTATCCGCTTTTTATACAGTTCAAGCATGATGTGGATAAAACTGTTCATGAACCTAATTCTTGTTTGCATAAATGAAACTGTTGATGGAGGGTATGCATATTTATTCATTCTTTTGTTTGGGATTTGTCTACATATTATTTGGATAGTTTTCGTAATATTTTTCAGGTTATCTTGTATTTTGCTTCAAAAGGTGGGTTGTTTATTGTTAATTTAGGCAATCATTTTAGTTATTGCCATATTACATAGCACCTTTAATACCCATCGCCGGGATCTGAACTGCTTGTTTAGTTTATCTTCATTGTTAGATATTTAGGTAACATTTACATTCTTACTATAATAGATTTGACGAGAATAAGGTAATGAAACCGTGACATGCAATTTTCATATGTTCAAAAAAATTATTCTATTCTCACTCGATAATTTTTCCCTTAATAACATTTAGAGATTAAGCATTACATAATATGAGTAGGCACATTAAATTATGAATTTGGTTATATGTCCCATTGCACCTTAACTCATACTACAATGATAAAATTAAACAATCAACAACTCATTTAGTTTACTTCAAGCATACAGATCTATCTAATTTGGATTCAGTGTAATAGTTTCAGTTCGTGAGGATTGGAGATTAACTCAAACAATCTCTCCATAAATATGATTTTGGAGGATTTGGTACATAATTGCAGCAATAAGTCAGTCATCATATATCTATCTCGAAACAGAGGAATTTAACAAATGTCTTGCTAACTTGAACTTCAAAGCAGGTGAAGAAGCATGCAAGGATTCATTATGTTTCATTGCAAAGTGTTCGTGGTTATCATCTTCTTTCTATACCAAGTAGAGGAGGAGAGGTACGTAATATTTCGACCTTCATATCACTTAAAGTCGACCAAATACTACAGATTTGAATGGCTATTAGTTGGAATGTCTTCTTAGCATACCTTAATTTTCATGGTAAATTAGAAAATTTTGTGATTATTTGGTGTACATTTATTTATAAATTTATATGATTTTTAATATAGTGAAAAATCTACCCTACCACAAATTTTGGGTTGGCTTCGCCATTGGAATTTTTTTTAATGAAAGAGTGGTCCTTTTGTCAGGAGAGCACTCTTTATTTTATTGCCTATTAGAGTAAATACATATGCAATTGTTTTTAGTATGGTAGAAAGTACAAAAATAGGAGATCATCATATGACGATCAGCAAAAAGAGAACAAACCAAAAAACAAATATTTACAAGCATATGGCTAATTATAAATTACAGGAAAAAGGCAAACCGATGGACGATGCGATGCGACAATAGGTTGATGGATCTCCAATGTAGTGAACACTGTAGTAGAAAAAAGCAATGCAAGGTGAACATTGCTTGCATGGGGATTGACAGACCTAAATCAGGAGCAGCTACCAGGTGGGTTCTAAACATCTTGATAGTGAAAGCTTGCAAGCACTGAGCGATCAAATGAAATGTGTGGGAAATGGTTCAAGTGACTATGCTGATATGCAGGTGCAAGATTGAAAACTGAAGTAGAGAGAAGCGGTGCTTGAGTGGAAAAGCAAAGCCCTGCACTGCATATGCTATGAACTTGTGGGCAACACTGTAGAGAAATGCTAAAGTTACACGAGGCTAAAATGGGAGGACAGGCACTGCATTGTGATCTGCTGAAGAGGGTGGACAAGCACTGCACTGTGAAGAATCCTGAACAACACACTGAAATTGATATTGAGTTGATCTTGATTGGGTAGATAGGCACTACAATGTTATGAGCCTTAATAGGAAAAGAGGATCGTGAATAGAGCAAGTAAATGCAAGTGTAGTTGAGTAAGTATCATATCTTTAAAGAATAATCTACTATTGCATTTAAACACAAATATGCATGTTCACTGTAGTACATACATCTGGAGAGGATGGATTATATATGTATATATGAGCTCATAGTTATATGACTTCTGTTTTTAGTGAAGGCAGTTCTAAGTATGTGGGTGTTTTGATTTTATGATTTCTGTAATGACTCTTATATATCTGCAGCTAATTTATGGTTGTGATCACTTGAGCCTATGAACTCCTTTTTGTTAGCACTGAAGTTATGTATGAAAATATGTAATTAAGGCTTCGCTGCTGGACTTGAATCATTGGCATTAGGAATCAACAAAGTTTTTATTGCTTCAGTAGCTCCATCCATTACAGAGATGGAATTCAATGTAGTGGCTGCTTTCAGGTTAGTTATTTCATTATACATCACTAACTAGATATACAATATATATATATATATGTGTGTGTGTGTGTGTGTGTGTGTGTGTGTGTGTGTGTGTGTGTGTGTGTGTGTGTATCCCTATTCATACGTTACTGAATGAAACTAAACATGAATAGATGAGGAGAAAAAATGCAAAATTATGTAATACCAAAGGAATCACTGTAGTCGTAACAGAGACCAAAACACAAAAAAGGGTACAAACATCTTGCTTAATGCACCTTCCTTTTTGGAAATGACCATGAGATTTCAATTTTTCAAATTACTAATTTTGTTGAGGAAGGCTGGGCTTCCTGTGATGCTCATCTGTGAAAGTAATCCATTCTTTCTTGTTGTCTATACAGTAGCATACAGATTGTTGATATATTTAGTTCACCTGTACTGATGATGATTTTCTTCCCTTGGAGGAATATACAGGAGATTTGAAAATATAAAAATCCTTTTTTTTTGACATGTTAGCATATAGGTAGTTTGGGATAATGAGGACGTTACTGTATTGTTATTATAGTTTCATTTTCATTTGTATGGATCACACTATCTAACTTTCATTTTCAATTTCATTTGTAGTTTGGGATAATGAGGCAATGTTTATTAATTTTTGAATTTTATTTATTTACCTATTAGTTTTTGATATGCATGGTTTTGGTCACAACTGTATTTTTGTAGACGGGTCTAGAAGTTGATTCTAACGCAGTTGCTAAAGTCATTATGGAAGAGTCGCTGATCATTTTGAAGGTGTTAAGTCTTTGGTCGAGGTGGTTGGGGTTAATGGCAAATTTTCCAATGAGATCTATAAAGCTTTTCCAGGTAACAAGAGCACATCCATATCCTCAACTTAGTTTGGTTAATGATTTACTTGCTGGGATTAATTAATAATTATTAACTTAGTTGTGCATGTAAATTAAGGAACCAAACATGCACAACTAGTGGAAATAATTTGATTATTCCACTTAGTTAATCAATAATAATAATGTAATTAAGTTAACTGAGTTTTAATAATAATAATAATAATAAGTCAATTAAGTTAACTAAATTAATAAAAATTAATTATTAAAATTAAACAAGTTTTATAAAATTAACTAAGTTTAAGTTAACTAAATTTTATAAATAATAATAATATAACTAGTTTAACCAAGTTTTATAAATAAAGACGATGATAACGAATTAACTAAGTTTATAATAATAATAATAATAAATTAACTAAGTTAACCAAGTTAATAAAAATTAAATACGTTTTGTTAAAATTAAATAAGTTTTATAAAATTAACTAAGTTTAAGATAACTAAATTTTATAAATAATAATAATAACTAATTTAAAAAAGTTTTAAGTAATAATAATGACAATGATGAAGAATTAACTAAGTTTATAAAAATTAACTAAGTTTATAATATTAATAATAGTAATACAATTAAGTTAACTAAGTTTTAATAATAATAATAATACTAAAAAATTAACCAAGTTAATTGAGCTAATAAAAATTAACTAAGTTTTGTTAAAATTAACAAGTTTTATAAAATTAACTAAGTTTAAGTTAACTAAATTTTATAAAAAAATAATAATATAACTAATTAACAGTTTTATAAATAATAACGATGATGAATTAACCAATTTATTTTAAAAATTAACTAAGTTTATAATAATAATATAATTAAGTTAACCAAGTTCTAATAATAATAATAATAAAATAAATTAACTAAGTTTAGTTAAAATTAAAGAAGTTTTATAAAATTAACTAAGTTTAAGTTAACTAAATTTTATAAATAATAGTATGATATACTTGTACAATGTTGTAGTTGTTTGATATTAGATTTGAAGTCTTACGAATTAACATAATTATTTGACTATATGTTGTAATTTCACTTGTGCAGACATTGGATTTTCGAAGAGAGCAAGGTTGGACTTTTATGGTGCTAGCTTTCACTTGTGCATGCAACAAAGAATTATGGGTAAACAAGCGTTTTGTTAGCACCAGTTGTGTGACTATGTACGGTTATGTACTACTTCTGTATCAATGTATGGTAATGTACTACTTGGGTTTATGGTAGTTCATTTGTTCATGTATTTTTTGTTTATTATTGAACTATTTATTATTACTGTTTAATATAAATTATGAATAAAGTGAATTGGAGAGTGAACGAGCTAGCAGAATGTGAGAAATTGACAAAGAAAAGCAAAAATATTTAGTGGCGTTTATCAAACGCTATGGAAAAATATAATGGTAGAAAAAAACGCAACAAAAAAAATATTGCTGCGGTGAAATATACAGCCTTTAAAATGATCAATCTATAACAGCGTCTATTTAGTGGCGTTTAGAAAACGCTACAGAAAAAATATGTTGAAAAAAATATCACTTTTGGTGGCGTTTCAACATGCTACAAAAAAAGAATTACGGTGGTGTTTTTTTGCCGTAATAACGCACATTATAACGGCGTTTACAAAAACGCAACCAAAAATATTAGTTTTTTAGTTGCATGTCATATGACGGCGTTCTCTAAAATGCCACCATAAGTTATGGTTGCGTTTTTTGTGCGCCATCAAAAGTACTTTTTGGTGTAGTGAACTTACATGAACATTTAAAAATTTAAAGTGCTAATGTGGAAATGTAATTGAGGATTATATAAGAAAAACTTAAGTAATAAAATTTTCAAACTAAATTTTTTGTTAATAGAAATGTTGTAAATAAAAGGTAAATTTGTATATTGTTCAAATATACTCAGTTACATCAACAAAACTTACCTGGAAAAAGTTGAATGTAATGAGAATATGAAATTGAATAGTATACAATACAAAATGTAAGTAATAAGATGTCCAAAAATGAAATTTATATAGTTTTGAATTAATCGTTGTATTTGGCACTATGTATTTCAAATCTATCTTTCCTTTCTGTTGCTTCCTTTCTGTTGCTTCCTTTCTCATATCACATTCCTCTTCGAGGATGAAAAGATTTGAGTGTGGGAGAGTGTAACAACCCGTAAATTTTAACGGTTTAAATAACCTAATTAACTGAATTTTTATTGAAAATAAAACAATTAAATTTAACAATGAAAATTTGATATTTGTAGTACGTCTATTTAAACGTAGCAAGTGTTAGATTTTCATCAGAAAATATATAAGTTAGTTATGTTGTGTAATTTCAATTTTTAGTTTAAAATCAGTTAATAATTGATGAAAATAAAATATTTTTGAAATCTGAATATTTTTATACAATAAAAATGTAAATCATTTTCTGAGTGAGACGTCATATTTCGTTTCGCCAAATTTAGACTGCTCTAGCTCCTTTTATCTTATTTAAGGCGAATTAGCTAGCAGTAGTTTGGCAGCCAATATCGAGTTTTGATAGGATGGTCGTATCACTCATATCTGTGTACCATTCTGTCCGTCTCATCGTGCTGATCTCCACAGTATGTTCATTTGTGTGTTTCAGCGTTTGGTACGCGGCGAAATCTACGGAACCATTTTCGTATCGGTTCCGTATTTGACCTTTTGGTTTCCAGATGGCCTTTCATTTATCCACCATGTAAAACTAAATGGCCATTAGCCATATATATTCTTGAAATTTAATTGTTGACTTTCACCATTCTCCATGTCAATTTTTATATGTTAGTTGTCCTTTCATTCCCCTGGCCTCCTCTCTTTCATTTGTAAAACAAAGAAAAATAAAATATATATATATATATATATATATGGAGTTCTTGTATATTACTGAAGCTTACCCGTATTTTGATTCAACCTGACAACCCATTATCCATTCATCTTTTCCATTAGCATCCGCCACACCAACCTCCGACCTATCACAAACGCCACTGCCTTTGCTCCATTCGACCCATACCTTCTTAACTCCTCCTTCTTTTGATTTCAGGTTCACGCATTTAAATACACACACACATACACATATATATATACGTGTGCTTATATTCGAGCCTACTCCAACAATTGTGCCACCGCAACCTTGCCCCTATCTCCGCCCTTCCAGTCGCCGCCATCAACTGACCTTCGGCTTTTCTCCCCGCATCCGCCTGCAAACCCACTCGTCCCTCCCTTCCACTTTCTCCCATGGCCATAAGATACCTTGCCTTCTCACCGTTCAACTTTTCCCTCTCCACCTCCTAGCTGATCTCCGCCACCTCAAAACCCACATCCCTTAAAGCTCGCCCATAACCCTACTACGGCCTTTACACAACCACCGAGCCTCCTCCCACTGCAAAACCAAGCCCATCACCACCTCCCACTCGACAGACCAGCCAAATACCACTCCTTAGACCCAATGCCTCACCCGAATGCACAACCTCGCCACGATAGCCCACTACCTTAGCTTCTCCTCACCGAAGCCATCTTCCCACGGTTAGCGTTCGTACTTCTGCACGCCTTGTCAAGGAACAGCCGCCCATCCTGCTCCTTCTATATTTCTTCGAAACCCTTCACCTCGCTATTCATGTAGCCTAGCCTATCACCCTGTACCCTCTGCCTTACCACCTTGTTTTACCTCTGCTCCAAATTCTATTAGTCTATATATATTGTTGTAGCAAACCATTCTCAACATACTCCATCCACCTGACATCCACACTGCCATGCTACCCTAGCTATTCTCTTCTATTATATATATAAGGGTATTATACATATATGGTAAAGTTATATGCTTTTGTACATATATAGCTTTTACGTAAGTACATATAATATGTTTAAAAGTATTTATTTAAACTTATGATTATATTTTAAACTAGATTTTTGTAATAACTTTAATATATATTATGTTAAATAAATATGTTGTTGAATTTTTAAAATATGTGGTATTGATAAATATTAATTTTCAAATATAACATGGATAATTTATTTTAAATACGTGTTTTAATTGAATATTGGTTTTAAGAAGAAAAATATAATATATATTTTGTTTCGATTTATATATCTTGCTGTTTTGATTTGTCTTTTTCATCGATTTCGAGTTATCGGCTTTGTTCTTCGAATTCGTGTTCATCGTGCTATGCTTTGGAATTTGTGCTTGGATTCGTAACTTGTTGTGTGTCTAAATTCTTTAGCCTTGAAAGGTGAGCAATCACTCAAGATTAACATTCTTATATTTAGTAAATTGATTTCACATGAAATGACGATTGAAATATATTGTTAAATTTGAATTGTTAGTTATTTAGTTGTTAAATATGCTATGTTAATATTTTAATTTTGTTAACCTTTGTTAATTGCCATATGCTACCACAACATGTTGTGTGTTTGTGTATGTATATATATGTATATGCATATATATATATATATATTTATTTATTTATTTATTTATTTATTTAAATTGTTAGTGATGATCCATGCCTCTAATTGATATGTTATGATATTTTATATTATTATTCTATTGTTCTCACTTTGCAAGTTCCCTATTAGTTTATAAATTCCCTATAGGATGAAATGATACACACCCGAACGATCTTATAGATTAGGAAAAATCGTTATGGGTTGAAATGATAAACTCTAGCGATTTTATTGATTTTGAATTTTGGGATTGTGGGCTGAAATGATATAAACCGTAAATATTAAATTATTACGGATTGAAATGATAAATATCCATATCACTTGACCATAGGACAGAAAACTATATATGAAAACCGTTGGTCTATTTTTAAATTATTTATAGAACTTTTAAAAGAATTTATATGTGTTTAGATTTTAAAGTAAGTATAGAGATTTTATTTTAATATATGTGTAAAATTTAGATTTTTGAATTATATGTTTGGAAATTTTAAATTATAATTGAAGTTTTGAAAAATTTAATTTTAAGATTTTACATATAATTTTATTTATTTTTAAATATATAAAATAAGATTTAACAAAAAAATTAATAATAAGCTTTAATTTAATAAAAATTTAATATAATTTAATAAAATTTAATTTTATTAGTATATATAATATGTTTAAAATATTTATTTAAAATTTATATTAATATTTTGATAATAGATTTTGTAATAACTTTAATAAATTAAGGTTGGAAAAATGAATTGAAATTGATTTGAAATTTTAATTGTTAAGAATTGTATTTAAATAAAATTGATTTGAAACTTATTGATTTGAGATTTTAAAGATATGATTTTATAACTTGATTTTGATTAAAAGTGATTAAACGAATATTTTAAAATTTAAATAAAATTAATATTGAATATTTAATTTTGATTTAAATTTGAATTTAGATATTATTTAAATATTTATAAAAGATGATTAAGTGAATATTTCAGAATTAAACAAATTGAAGTTAGATATTTAGTATTTTAATTTTGATTTAAATTTGTAATCTAGGATTTTGTTTAAATGGTTATTAAAGATGAATAAGTGGATATCTTCAAATTTAAATAAAATTAAAGTTAAATTTTGAAATATAAATGAAATTTATCAAATTGAGTTATTGTAAATGTTTAAATTGGAAGTGGTTTTAAATTTGTAGTTCAAAACTAGATTTGAAATCAATATAAATAAAAAATGGTTTTAATGAGAATTGAATTGAACCTTTAATCTCTTTAATTGAAATTGTTGAACTAAGATTGATTTAAATTGCAGTTTGAAACCAAAGTCAATTTGAATAGATTGGGAATTGGAAGAAACTATTTTTTATATTTAAACTATTTTAATATATAAACTATTTTAATCTATATCATATTTTTAAATATATAAACTATTTTTAATTTACAACTATTTCAATATATATAAACTATTTTCAATATTTAAACTGTTTAAGTTGGAACTGTTATGATTTAGATTTAATAGATTTAAATGCGACTATTTTGATATGAAGGTTTAAACTATTTTATGGTTATGATTTTAAAAGCGAATATGATTTCGAAGGTGAATATACTTTGAAAGTGATATGATTCGGAAGTGATAGGATTTTGAAAGTGAATATGATTTCGAAAGTGATATGATTTTGAAATGAATATGATATCTTGATATGAAGTATGAACTATTTAAATATAAAATGACCACGGTGTGTGAAACACCCCACACCCTTTAGTATACCCAAAGCGGGCACACTAAGAAATGTCGTGTGTTATAGGTACAGCTAAAACATCACAAAGACTAAGATTGACAAGACAAATAAATAAAAACAGCGGAAACATTTAAATAGTAATTTATCATTCAAAATTAAACTTCATCTCAAAATAAGTAATAAAAACATAACATGTCTCAAAAACATAAAATCTCTCATGTCTCATGATAATACATCTCAGTCTCATATAATCAAAGTACAAAAGTAACAATAATAATAGTAATCCCTCTCACGAGTGCAAGTCCATCATAAGCCAAATGAAAAAGATGAAAAGCAGTAGAATACAGCTTGAAATGAGAAAACTCCAGGAATGTATCTCCAAGCAACCTGAATCAACTCAACTCTGCTCGCCTATTGGAGGTAGAAGGGGGAAATATAGGAGTGAATCAGACTATAAGTCTGGTGAGTGGAAGTAATTAATAGCATTCTTAAGCAAGATAAAAAATAATAGACTAAGCAAAAGTTCTAGTATGAAAGAAAAATACAAAAAGATAAAACTGGGATAAAATATTGTTTAACTATTTGCTTTGATTGTTTGACTGTTTGGATTGTTTGCACTTGTCTTAAACTGCTATGATTAGGCTGAAATCCTAATCCTATTTTAATTAGGCTGAAATCCTAATTATACCCGTTGATCGGCATTCTTTCTCTATTGTGCAACTGTGAGCTGGTCCAATCCTACCGGTCCCACAACAAAAGACATCTGTTTAGCGCTTAGAACGTAGTAGCGAATTATTTACCCTAATCAATGCTGCACGCTCAGTCATTGTCGGTATACGCCAACTGTCGCCCCCCTCTTGTGATCTCTTAGTTACCCTAATCAGCATCAACGTGCATAGCCACACCTAATTTGTTGTGAGACCATCAGTCCTTGTTTGAAAAGAATGCTACCCAGCCTCACCTAAGTGTTGTAAGATCATCAGTCCAAGACCTAAAAGGGAATGCACCGGTACTTGTCTAAACAAACGAAATCTAATTTGTTCGCCTCACCCAAATCCCCAGATTTGAGCCTCTATCTATTTGGTCTCTTACTTACCCTAATCAACATAAACTTGTCCCAATGTCACCTAATTGTTGTGAGACCATCAGTTCCTAACTGAAAGGGAGTGCTGTTAGTACGGACCCTTCTTCTATGTTTGCTTATTAACTTAGTGGAAGTATTAAAATAAGTATCTTATGTTATTTCTGCTATATTTTCTTATTAACTTAATCTAAGTTTAAAATAAGCCTCTTTTGTTACTTCTTTCTTTTAATTATAACCTATGTGTTATAACTGTTCTTTTGCTTATTAACTTAATCCAAGATCCATGTTTTCAAATAAGCCTCTTCTGTTACTCTTCTATTTTCTCGTTTTAGTTATAATAATTTCTTATAATTATGCTTGCAAATATCTTAAATTTGTCTATTTCAGTCTATCTCCATTTTAATTACAGTTCTTCTTATTTTACATCTGATTTCTGTAAATTTAGTGTTTTTCTATATTAATCCTTATTTGCGAATTCTTCCCATTTTAATATTCTATTCACGTAAAAAGGAATAAAAAGAAACTAACATTTATAGGCTAAATTCTAACGTAAAATAGATGTAAATAACTGAATAAAATAGATCGAAAAGAACTTCAAAAATTGAACGTAAATAAATTTGCATAAAAATTGTCTCAAAATTGTACAAAAACAACTATTGTGAACCCTATTATTTTAAATTACTTTAAAATATAAAATAATTACAAAACACTCACCAATGGTCCTTAGCTCTAGTCCTTGGTCTTCCTTGATCCACTTCTAGAGCGTAGAATATTTTTAGCAAAAAAGATTTCCTTCTTAGAAAAATTTTCTATTTAGGGTCCAGCCTCTGGCAATGAAGCTAAATAGGAGAAAATCTGAATGAAAAAAATAGCTAGGCTAAGGGTTCTATTTGTAATGCAGCTTAGGGATCTTAGGTCATTGGATTTGAAGATTAAATCTGGTGCAATCACGTCATAGGCTCTCTAGGGACCCTTAGATGGAAGCACGAGTGCATGGAATTTGAAGAAAATTGGAAAACACATCATACGCTCGAACCTAGACGAATTTACGTCCATTGTTATAAGCGGGTCTATCAAAATGCATGGGGGTGGACTTATATATGTTGGAGGTTGACCTATGCATATTCGGGGTCGACCCTAAGGTCGACCTGGCCTTCTTCATTTTTTTTTTAAATTTCTGTTTTCTTGTTTCTTGCGTATCTTCTTCATACTAGCTCGGATTTTGAAAAATTGTATATGGAAATTGACCAAAAAATTACCACGGACACAATGGTACAACTCCCGTGGCTCAATTCTAACAATTTCACAAACTTATTTTATTATTTAATTAATTCATTAATTAATTATTATAGCTTAAATTTTGGGTTGTTACAGCGTGAAATAAGCGTTTGCATGTTAAAGAGACCGGGATCGGATATTTTCATACTCTCTACCAATATCGAAAACCACTTTAACAACTATTTATGTGGTGGAGAATCCAGAACGAAGTAGGATGATTTAGCGACGTCTAGATGAGATATTAATGCAGCCCTGACTCCCGTAAGTCGGTTTGATGTCACTAAACTGGAGCCACGCCGGGCCAAGTGAGGTCGCACCTCCGATCGAGCATGCTTCTTCGATACCATTCTATTACTTTGTGATTTGATTGGGTGCACCTTTGATTATGCGAATGTGTCTCGAAGTGGGCGGTAGTAGCTGCTATGCATTACCACCAATCCAGATCCGCAAAACGGTAGTATCCTACCTTGGGCATTTCCTCGTGTGCTCTATCATATGCCTTATCATGCCCTCTTCCAGTTTGTTTTGTACCATACCTATAGAGTGCTCTCTGAGTATCCCACCAGTTTGGTGGAGCTTACAATATCCGTATAGACTGTAGAAATATATAAAAATGTGTTGAGGGGGATATATGTAACGCCTTAACGCTACTTTAGTAGTTTGCTTTGCTTTAGACATTATATAAGTAGCGTATTATATTATTATGTAGATAGTTTAATGAATCCTTAAAGGATGGAATCACAACATCCTTTAAGTTATTTGTATCTCACTGGACATTTCTTGAGTTGATTTACTAGTATAGGAATGTTAACCCTGACTCGGGCGTTTTGTGTATTGCTTTATGCTTGGGTCAGACTAAGTGTCACAGCATTTGAGACACACCTTTGAAGCTTAGAGCTTTTCTTGACGACCTGTCTCTATCTATTCATCTTTGCAGTTATTTCCAGTTGTTTATGATTCAGATTTCTATATATTCAAGATTTATGTTGTATATTTTTTTAGACTCTGATGTTCTATAGTAGCTTCACGAACTACAATTTATCTATTTCTGCAGCTTATTGTTATATTACTTTGTGTCTGTGATTTTGCGATTGATTTATTTATTGTATATGCTATATTTTACCAAATATAATTTAACAATATATTGTTTTGAGCAATTCAAGTCTGACATGAGTGGATGATTGTCGATTTGTATGGTTTGAAATAGCATCTCGTTACATGATGTTCGCCTTTGACAATCAAGTTTGGTTATTTAATATGAATGTTGAATATATATGCAAGTCGCGGAAAGACACGTCGATAAACACAAAGAAAATCACTTTTCTCTATTTAATGGATTGATGTTTATGGAATGTTAAACCTCTTTAAAAAGGTTTTAAAATGAGTTTGAAATGTTTTATAAAATATGAAAGTGTTTTGGTGAAGTTTGAAAGTTAATTGAAAATTGAGTCAAAAATTGGTGCGTCGCTTAATGGCAGTTCGTGATTTCACGTCATAAAAGTCAAATGAGTGTATAGTATGGAGTTTAGCTTAGAAATCTTCAAGATAAGAATTTTATGAACTATTATATCCATAGTTTTCCAACAAAGTAAGAAAATCGATATTTTGATAAGTTGATTTTGAAATATGAGTAAAACAAGTTTTTGGAAATTCGCGGTTTTGCTATACGGAATCCAAAACTAAATTTCTTTGAAAATGATATTTTAATTTTTTTTTCAAATATGAAATAAATTATAAAAATCTTTTAAAATGTTTTAAAAGTTATTTGAGTTATAAAAAATGAATTTCCAATGGTAGAAAAGTCGTTTTGATCAATATAGCTTTAAAAGCACTTTTGCAGCACTTTCCAGGCCACTTTTATATAACCCTTGAAATATAGCTTTAAAACTTAACAATTCTTTTTCAAATATTCTGTAAATGTTTTTCAAAAGAATAATTATGTTTTTTTAGCAATGATATGGAGGTTTTTATAGCTTTTTTAAACGAGTTTACATAAATGATGTAAAGAAAAGCTATTACAAATTAAGTGGTTTAATATTGGCTCTAAAAGTCGTCGAGTAGACTGGATTTTTCTATTCATGAATCTGGATGTGAAGTGCTTAATCTAAGGAGATGTTCTGGAGCCACCAGTGCCTTGCTCACCTGGCCTCTTCCCTGGGTAAGGGGTAGATAAGGTCGAAATGTCTGAAACGAGTAAGTATATAAAGGTTAAATTTTACAAATTTAAATTAAATACAACTTAGATTATATGGAGATAATCTTATTTTACTCGGTGTTAAAGCCTAAAGAGGGAACTCGTACTATTTGTGGAATTTAAAAGGTGATTTCACCGTTATTCTGCCTATAGTATTTGTTGAATATGGAAATTGATATCGAGTAGAATTAGAAGATTTCCATAGATTATACTCACTTAATATTTACTAATTTTGGTATTAACATCCTAGATAACATGGTTTTAACTCAATCAGAATGCTGAGTTTTGAATTAAGAAATCTTTGTTAAGATTTAAAAGAAATGATTTGGAGACATTTTCCTTAGTGAAAAATGAAATGATTTCGAATTATTCCAAGTTTAAAAAAAGGTTTAAGTAATCAATGGATTTGATAAGAGAGGTTTAATGATTCCGTATATACTGGAAGGAATGTTTTTGAAATATATATCTCCAAAGGATATTTTGATAAAAAGAACTTAACTGATTAAAGAATGATTCCCTATTCACAGAATTCTTTTTCTTGATGATTAGTTCGAAGGAGCCGGGGTCGGATTTCTATCCAAAGACTACTTCGAACCAATTTACATATTTGAAGTGAAGATATGGATATGATTTGGAAGATGGAGTGTTGGACTGCTTGTCACTGACCCTCGGAAAAATTCCCATATCATATTATGTGGCAGTAGTTCTTTATTTAAGATCTCCGATGCAAGGACTTCTCGCTACTAATCCTGTGGGTAACACCTAACACGATGTGGTAGGAGAGTACCTTCGGTTTGTCATGTTCCTAGACAACTTGTATGGATGAAAGTCTGACGTTGCATTTCTAATGACATTGATTGATCTATATGAACATAGTGGAGGAGAAGGCAACTTCTCTTAGCTTAACATCATTTCCTTAGACGTACGAGCTCAGGAGTTATACGTTTGTAGAAATCAGTTGTGTGACCATGGAATAGCAGCGTGACATTCAAAGTGGAATGTGCTATGTGAAAGATAAAACGTTACCTCATGCCTTATCAACCGAAAATGGCAAAAGCAAGGTAGACGCGACAGGGATAAGTGGGTCACGCCCATTAGGAGATGGGCATCACCTTTCTAGATAACCTTCTATATATTGGGTATGTTGTGTATACTATGAAACATGTCAGATAGGTCGGTGACGACTGGGGTGATGTCATATTCGGAAGTATCCAACAAAAGGGGTAGGCCGGTTCTATGTTGGTATAGTCGTTCAGTATCTGGACCCTAGGTGAATCCCTCTAGAGGTATAGTGTATGAAAGGTAGTCCCTCAACTTGTCATTTGTATGGAATCCATTCTCTGAACGAGCCTTGTAAGAGTTTGTTTGTAGAGCCAACATATCCGGAATTCAATAATGGTACGATTTTGGCTAAGATGCATAAGTTTACTTGCAAATTTTTTCAAAAGAATGTCATTAAAAATAATATTCCCATATTTTTCATAGAAAATGTTTTGGTTATCATAAGATAAAAACCCATTTTGTATTCATATACGGCGTGGTCTTATGAGAAACCTTTTCTTTACAAAATGCATACTTTGAGTTTCTCACACCAGTCCAATAACCGACCCGGAGTTTATTTTTCTTATCCCTTAAACTTTAGGTGCCCTAATTTTCTCGGGCAGCCTAGTAGCCAAGTTTAGTTTAGAAGAAATCTGGATGGAGCATGAAGCATGTAGTTAGAAGAATTTTATAAAGATTGTTATCCCTTTCCACCACACTCATGTACTATTGTATTCCACATTCGTAAGGACATATATTTATAACTGTCTATGTTTAACTCTAATAAATGTATTTAAATTTTCCGTTGTATGGTTATATGTTGATATAATATATGTTATTTCATTCATGTGAGATTTTATTCTATCTTTATTTCCTTTCTTACCCCTAACAATTGGGTTTCCGACACTTGGATTTACGGCATGTGAATACCGAGGATGTATTAGTGTTGATTTTCGAGGGTCGAAAATCCCATTCACTACATTTGGTATCAGTGCTCAAGGTTAAACGAGAACCTTGGATTTGATGGGGTAAAGTCTCATCAGATATAGGGTTAGTAGTACCGTAGGATGAGTAACTCATTAGAGATAGGGTTAGTAACACCCTAAAATGAGTTTGAGAGTATTATATATGAGCGTGTATTTGACAATGATATATACAAATGATTTTGGTTTTGAAATTTTTTAAATGAAAAAATTTAACTGAGATTATATTTTGAATATATAGAATATTTTTCAAGTTATATAGTTATTTGATTAAGGAAATGTTAATACTCAGTTATTATTATTGATTGATTGGTTGTTTATTTAAAAGTTTAAACACGAATACCTGGTGAATTTAGTTTCAAATTTTGACTATGGGGAATTCTACAAATAATAATGTTGGTTTAAGATTAAAGGAATTTATTTAAGATAAAAAAATCTTATGAATACTAGATTGGGCAAAAGGTATTTGTGGAAATCCAGAAAGGCACGGTTGAAATAGTTCATTGAATTATCATTATTAGTAGTAGAGATGTTTTATATGAGTATTTTATAAACTAGATTTATAAAACGTGCTTTATAAAGGAATTTTTAAGAATTTAATTTTTGGTATTTTTGAAAGGAATTTCAAATGATTTTTGGAAAAGGAATAATAATAGTATTATTTTTAAAATGGGATTTTGAAATAAAAAACAATCTTGATTAATTGGTTCGAGCGGCTCAAAAGTAACTAAAAATGGGCAAGAGATGTGTTCAGATGGTAAATGTTTCTCTTAAGTATTCCTCATCTTGTTAAGGAAATATGCGATACAATTGGTCGTACCCAATTCCTTGGTTTCATTTTTGTGTAACTCGATCAATATAACTTTCAAAGTTTAAAAGGCATAATGTCAATCATTAATTGATAAATTAATTGATGGTTGTCAATCTTTATTAAAGTATATTATCTTAATTGATAAGCAACGGGTATGCTTTGATCTTTAGAAGGAATGGTTAAAGTTATTAACAAATGGTTTTGGGTTTTTAGTAAACGATGTTTTAGCAACATTTTTTTTAAACCCTTGAATGACACTTTGGAAGAAATCTTATGGATATATTTAGACCTTTAATAATGGTATTTTAAAGATAATAACAAGTACTGGAGTCTTTTATAAAAATAAAGAAAATATTGTAATTTACATGTTATAAAAACAACCAGGTATTTTCAACCATTCGCATCCGCACATGTCGGACTTGAATTGCTCAAAATACCGCGTTGTGAATAAAATTTGGCAAATCTCAGAATATACAGTAAATAAAAATCAAAGATCACATACACAGAGTAATAATAATGCAGTGGAAGTAAAAGAGATAGTAGTTCATGAAGCTACTATATAAATATATTAGAGTTACATAAGATACAACAGAAGAAATAGAGTACAACAGAAGTCTCAATACATAGAAGTCTACTAATACAAGAGATGAAAGGAACAACAGACTGAAAAAGGTAAAACTAGACAGGTAGATAATCTCCAGCGATTCCAATCTTCAGAAAGTGGAAATCCAAATCTGTGAATAACTCAGGATGACCCGAGCGTAAATAAAAATACAAACACTCGAGTCAGGACATACATACTTATACAATGTAAACCAACTCAAGTGAATTGTAGTAAAGGTACAAATAACTTAGAAGATGCTTGGGACTACCCATCCTCTAAGGATCCGTTAAACTTTTTACTATGTAGTAATATTGCGCTATTATAATAATGTCTATCAGTAAAATAAACTTACTTTAAAATAGCGTTACTGAGTGAACCAATATTCCCCTTAACACATGCCAATAGTCTATACAGTACCTGCATATCTCCTGATCGGGAGACTATAAGAAGATACTGCATAGGTACGACACAAATAGAAACTCGTAGTAAAGGATCGATATGGTAGGTGACACGGCACACAAGGCAATGCTAGGGTTGATATACCAATTACGACACTCGGGCTGGTGGTAACGCAGCAGCCACATACGCCCACCTCGGAACACATTCCCAAAAATCGGAGGGGAGCCCAAACAATCACAAAAGCAATAGAATGGTATTGAAGAAATGCGTCCGACCAGAGGAGCTACCCCTTTTGGCCCGAGACCGCTCATGTTTCTGCCACCTTATGCCAACTCACGGGAGTTGGGTCCGCATAATATACCTCAATAACGTCACCACCATCCTACTTCATTCTGGAATCTCCACCGCGTAAACGGTTGTCAAAGTGGTTTTTGGTATCGACAGAGAGTATGCCCATATCCGATCCCGGTCTCTTTGCCTACCAATCGTTATTATAACCCGTGGTTATAACTTTAAAATAATATTTTATACTTCAAAATAAATTATCATTTCAATCCAAATCTTTATCAAAATAAAGATTTAATCATTTCTAAACCATTTTAATGCATCAAAATATCAACATACCATATCTTTCAAATTCAAATATTTATCAAAATAAATATCAAGTCATTTCTAATCATTTCAATATATTAAATTATCAGATCTTTCAAAATTTTATTTGAAATCATTTAATATATATTAAAATACCATATCTTTCAAAACTTCATTTCAAAACATTTAATATATATCAAAATATCATATATTTCAAAACTTCATTTCAAAACATTTAATATATATCAAAATATCATATCTTTCAAAACTTCATTTCAAAACATTTAATATATATATCAAAATATCATATCTTTCCAAAGCTTCAATTTCAAATCGTCATATAAGTTCAAATCCAAATATTCAACTTTAAATACCTTCTAAATTCAAAGATATCATTCATTTATTATCATTCCAAATTACCTTTTAAATAGCTTATATTTTAATCAGAATAATTCATTTAAACCATTTAAAATTTATGTTTATATACTTTCAAATCAAGTATTCAATTTCCAAATTTTTAAACCATTATGAGTTCATTTACTAAGTTAAAACCATAAACATTGAAAATTTCAACCTTTCGCAGCATTCAGAAAAAAAACTGCTGTAAGTTATACTTGAAAACACTTCAATTTAAACCATTTAAACATTATAGAAATAATATTTTAACATTCAAAGATGTTCATTAAAATACTCTTTTATTCAATGTTTTTATAAAGCAAACCTTTACAGAAAATCCAAATTTTTCAATAATTTCATTTAAAAATTCAATTGTACAATTTTCCCATTTTTACGTTTGACACCTTATTAACACTTTCATTTTCAAATTTCCATTTCACAAATTAAAGTAAATTTCCAATTTATTTAATTAACTTAAGCCTTCAAACAAAACCAAATCCCACATCTCCAAATCAAGTTGTATTTTAAAATTTCACTTTTAAGCATTCATTTACTTAACCAATTTAATTCATAGAAATATCAATAATATTTTAATAAATCACTTAAATTCAAATTCAAATCATCATATTTACCATTTTCCAAATTAAATTAAATTTCCATTTTATTTAAATAACTTAAATATCATTTTTAACCAAAACTCCAAATTTCCAAACTTAAGTTATATTTCAATAATTCAATCTAACCATTTATTTATTTAACATTTCCACTTATAGAAAAATCATAAATCCTTTATTTAAAACACTTTAAAATCTATTTAAACAAAATTATCATAAATTTACATTTTAAATCACTTAAATTTTTTATTTATATAACTTAAATGTCATTTTAAAAGCCAAAGTACAAATTTCCAGATTAAAGTTATATTTCGAAAATTCAGTTTAATCATTTAATTACATTTTTAACTTGGAGAGAAAAATCATAGTTTCTTTACTTTAAAACATTTCAAAATCTATTTAAATCAAATTTCATAAATTTATATTTTAAATATACTTAAAAAATATGTTCAAAATACTTTATAAAATAACCACGGGCCTGTATATAGTTTTCTAACCTAGGTCAAGTGATACGGATATATATCATTTCAATCCGCAGTTTACAAAGAAAAATCTGTGTTCTATCATTTCAAACCCGCAGTCCCAAGTTAAAAACAAATAAATAAAAACCGTTCAGGCCTATCATTTCAGCCTATAACGATTTTTCCCTATTCTAAAGTCCGTTCGGGTATGTATCATTTCAACCCATAGTTATTCTAATCTACAGGGAAGTTGCAGTGTGATAAACTAATATAAATAACAGAATAACATGATATAAAAGTAACAGATGATATGACATGAAATTTAACAGGTTGAACATCATATATAAATAATCATATGGCAGTTATAACATTATTTTTTTTCTACGCATTCAGTTGTTGTTGTTTCACAACTGCATAAGTATAAATGTCGTGTGAGCTTTACTCACCTCAAAATGCTGGAGATTGCAATACAACTGACATAACAGAATCAACAGCAAAATGACAAGCCTATGGACTTGAGTGGAGAGCAAATCCAAGCTAAAGATCATGTGCTGCAACCCAAAACAAAATCAAACAAATTATAAATTTCAGTGCAACTTGAAATGGAATAACTTAGAATTAAAAAGAGATTTGAATGCAATACTTTTCTCCTTGCTTTCTATATTCTTTTTGCATGGCCTAGGGATGGTTTTGGCTCTGGTTTGAACAAGGTTTGGCTCAGGTATAAACATGGGAATGCACGGCCTAAGTGGTGAAACATGGAGGGGAAGTTACATAGTGAGAGGGTGAAGGGGTTTAAGGCAAGCAGTGTGATTTTTTTGTCAAAACAAAGGCTCGGCAATGGGAGGTTTGGCTCGACCAGTGGGGCTCAGGTCTGCATAGTAGTAGGGGTGATGGTTAGTGGTCAAAATAAGGTGATGGCGGCGGCTATGGGTGGTGGCCGTGGTGTAGTATGAAGGTGGTGACGTTGTGGTGGCTTGGCTTGATGTTTTCAAGGGGATTCAAGGGTTTGTGTGGAGTTTTTGTTCCATGGAGCTGCACGGCCTGGTCATGGCAGACGAAAAGGAGGTGGTAGGTGATGTAGGGTGGTTGTGACAAGGTGGTGGAGGTGTAGGCCGTGACTATGAAGGAGAGGAAGTACAAAAGAATCCAAGAAAACAAGGCAAAAAGCATGAAAACGAGAGGAAAAGTAGAAAAAGAAAGAGAGGCCATTACCCTTTTTTTTTGTTTTAGCCGTGCAAATGAGATAGAGAAGGAGTTTTTCACGTGAAATTGAAGTGAGAAACTCACGGCTACAATGAGGTATACGGCCAAAAACTCAAGGCAATGAAAAGACAAAGGAAAATGAAGAGTTTTAGGCAAATCAAAGGTCTTAGGTTAAGCTTTTTAAACTCTTCACATTTCCACTCTTTTAATTAAATAAAACCAAATAAAAATAAGTAAATGAATTTCAAAACTGAAAACAAAACAAAATAAAAAGAAAATAAATAAATTTAAAGAAAATAGAAAAAGAATTAAAGAAATTGCTTAAAATTCAAAACAGGGTTCAAAAATTACAATTAAAACATCACTGGCTTTGGAAAAATATCTACTTCATTTTAAAACTATTCTAAAGAAAATTTTTGAAATAAAATACTTCATTTATCATTTCTAAAATGAAATAAATAATTTAAATTAGAGAAAAGAGAAAAAGAACTAAAGAAATTGTTTAAAATTGGAAACGAGACTTAAAACATACAAATAAAATATCACTAGCCTTACAAAATTTCTATTTCACTTTAAAACAAATAAAGTGTCAAATAATAAATAAATGAGGAAAAAAACAAAGTGGGAATGAGAATTAAATAAGTTCTTAAGAAAAATATAAAGATAAATAAAGAATTACTTTAATTATTTGAAACTAGGAATTAAAACTTACAAACAGAATACAAATGACATTTGAAAATGTCAATTACACTTTTAAAAAATGTTTTAAAACCAAAATATATACACAGAATGTTATTTTACACATGAAAACATAAATTAGAACAATACATGACCAAATAAATATTATTTATAAAATTTAAAATAAACAATTTTTGTTAAATACAGCAAATTTCACACAATAGTTAAAAAGGCATAACTTTCACATTGTAAATCAGATTTCAACGAAACGAAAAGCAGTGTTCTTAAAATTTTATTTACTTTCATAATAAAAGATAAAATTCAAATCTTCAAACTTTCAAATTTTAAATTTAAAATTTAAAGTTCGACCATATTGACCAAAATTCACTTTTTTGGAAAATATTCTTTTTAGTCATGTTTTGGAATGATAATTCATATCAAAATCAAAGTTTATATTTTAAAATAACAAAATTATCTAAATTAAATGTAATAAAGTTAAATAAAAATTCAATTAAAATAATTACAAAATACAGGGTTATTACATTCTCCCCCACTCGAAACTTTTCGTCCCCGAAAGGGAATGAGGTACGGGAAAGCATAGAAAAGATAGAAATAAAATAAGATTAAGACAAGGCGACAAGAAGATTGAGATTATACCTGATAACTGTTGTTATAGGTAAGTTTAACAAGGTGGAGATGATCTTTACAAGATCCTCCAGAATCAAGAACACAAGCACGAAAAAAGGCGGATTCAAAATGAGTACCAAAGATTATCAAATATTATAGAAAGAGATCTAAACAAAAAGATTATAGAAAGATGCATATACCAGTCTGTAGCAAGATAAGGATAATAAGGACAACCAAAAGATAGTTTGAAAAAAAAAATAAGGAAATAAGTTGAAACCGTGGAAATTTCAACTTAAATAGAAATAATTTTTTTTACACAAGTCAAATAAATCTTAACTATCTTAAATTTCATTATCTTATTATCCAATCATCTTAAATTAAAAAATTTTAAAACTATGGTTTTGAAAAATAATCATTTATTACACTCATAATGTACTTAATAAATTTAATTCTTCTTTATTCCTAATTAAAATTAAAATTATTCCTCTCAATATATTTATCACTTGTGTTAAATATACTTACACTTATTATAACTGCTTTATTTTATTCTTAGTTCTTTTAACATTATTTTATTGTAAGTTATTCAATTACCCTTTATTATATTTACCTCTGTTAATCATTTTATAACTAAAATTTAAGTGTATAACATTTATTATAACAACTCAAATTTTATTTATAAAATCTTTTTATATTGTATATTATCCAATTACATTGTTAACTTCTGAAATTAAGGTAAGTTATATTTGAATGCAATTGTATTATACAAATAAAACTTTCCAATTAAATCATTTCATGCTGGAATATTCATCCAAAAATTTTATTTTCTTTTTATATTTGAAATTATTCTTTAAAATAAAATTTAAGAATTAAATTTTCGATTTCTTCAACCCATTTAGAGATAAATAAATGTATGTACATAATTTATCAAATCAAATTTAAATCATATATCTATATATATTATTGATCAAGTCATATTTTAGAAATTCAAATCAATTTGATTTTCAAAACAAAGCTGTAGCAAGACTACAGAGTGGTCTCTTCACTTCGAAACTCAAAAATGAATGTCGATGATGCTGAAGTCTTCACCGAAATTATTTCCCAGCGAGAAAGAAAAGAGCACTAATTTTTAAACTTTAAAATCCTTTGGAAACATATTCTTATTCGAAAATACTTTAAATAATATACTTCAAAACTTAAACACGAGGTTTGAAACCATCGGAAATTAAATTCTCAAATTTCTTGTTTTAAATTCATTTTAAGTTCCCAAATCAATTTATAAACAACTATTTATAAATTCATTTATAGAACTATAAATGATAAATCAAGTATTATCATTTCAAATAACCAATTTAAATCAATTTATTAAGTTCCATAAATTTACTTATATATCAAATTTATTTGATTAACCAAATTTAAAAATAATATTGTGTCAGTTTGTTCTGTGAAAGTGTTTTAGAAATCCTATCTATAGCGTTGATTAGACGAATCGATTGGAAACCCAAATCAACATCAACAACCCAAACAACACAATATATAAAACAAAATATAGATTTACAAGTACAATTCAAAATGTTTGGAAGAATAGATTGGAAACAAAAGACAAGATGATTAAATAACAGAGTAGGGAGATGGGTAAGCTTAAGTAAATCGCGGGCAACCTTAACAGGGTCAACCGTGACTTAAAGAATAAGATCAATGTGGATTTTTCTGGGGTAAATCTACATTCGATCTCAAGAGATAGAGTTTGGAATAACAAAAGATATTAGCATCTAAACCATGGATAGATATAAATCTCTGGTGAATCGATGCTAATTGTAAAGGAGTTTCCCCCTTTACAATTCAATTTGAAATTGGCGAGACCACCGACTCACTAAAAAGACCATTCGAAGAGGAGTTATGGGATACTCTAGAATCATAAGAAGATAAATAGTGAGGGACACGAATGGATTTTGGAACTGTAGGGAACGTTCCAAAATTCAAAGGAAATTCGAATCAAAGAGGAAAGATTCAAACTCGAACGGAAGTGATTCTATAAATAATTTACCTTATATTCTAAGTTTTTCCTGAAAGCCAAAGCTTGGATACCAAATGTAACAACCAGGTATTTTCAACCATTCGCATCCGCACATGTCGGACTTGAATTGCTCAAAATACAACGTTGTGAATAAAATTTGGCAAATCTCAGAATATACAGTAAATAAAAATCACAGATCACAGACACATAGTAATAATAATGCAGCGGAAGTAAAAGAGATAGTAGTTCATGAAGCTACTATATAAATATATCAGAGTTACATAAGATAAAACAGAAGAAATAGAGTACAACAGAAGTCTCAATACATAGAAGTCTACTAATACAAGAGC
Source organism: Allium cepa (assembly GCA_030765085.1). NCBI lineage: Eukaryota > Viridiplantae > Streptophyta > Magnoliopsida > Asparagales > Amaryllidaceae > Allium > Allium cepa. The sequence continues at coordinate 436,457,356 of CM060944.1, forward strand.
TGAAAGGAACAACATACTGAAAAGGGTAAAACTAGACAGGTAGATAATCTCCAGCGTTTCCAATCTCCAGAAAGTGGAAATCCAAATCTGTGACGACCCGGAATTTTTAACAATTCAAATTGGAATAATAGATTAATTTTAAATATTTAAAAGTTGATTTTAAACATGAATTTCGAATATTAATATTTTCTTGATAATTAAATCATTGAATTATATAGTTAAATGTTGAATTTAATAATTGAAATTAGGTAAATTGTTGAATCAGAAATTTCTAAGCCTGCATAAAATAATTTGAAGGCTTATAAAATCTATAATGATGATACTGGAGATAACAGGATGATTGAAATTCAATTTAAAGGTATTCAATTTTAAAAACATATCGTTTAAATTGAATTTAAAAATAGCCTTCTGAGGCACAGTGTCGGAATTCGACGAAACCAGTTCCATTGGATCTGTAATAGTTAGTTATTATCGGAATTCAATTTTCGTAGCAATCGGAGTTGTCGTTTGACCGTGGCAACTCAAAACGTTTAGAACTATTTTAATCGATTTAATAGAAATTTGATCGTTTTCTTTTGTAACTTGCACATACGATCAAATTAGCCTCCGAAACATATTCCATTGTGTTTGAAATGCGGGTAGAACCTTATTAACGTTTGTCAGCATGTCGGATTCAGGGTTCGGGATTTCGCGTTATGGAAAACGAGGTATTTTCATATTTAAATATATAAATCAGGCGTACTCAGGAAGCTACTTCTAATCCTTTTACACGTTTTCGTTCCCCTCTTTATCCTCTGATCAGTTCGATAATAATAAAAAAAAACAAACAAATGGCCGCAGCCTTCAAATCTGAAGCCAAACAGAAATCCTAATTCACGAAAAAAGAAGAAGAGAGGCGACGCGAAACAGGATCGAGTTCGACTCGATTCTTGAAAGCCGATTGCAGAATTTCGAGAAGAGGGGAGGGGGTTTTCGTTTGAACTGTTAAGGGTTGTTTTCAAATCGACAACATTTCGCGATTCAAAGTAGCGTGGCGGCGTTGGAGGTTCGCGAGGCAGGGTTTCGAATCGTATATGCCGTTGTCGCCGAGACTAAGGTTTGCTGATGTGGTAATTCGTGAGGCCTTCGATCAATAGCTAGTGAGAGTGTGGCAATAGGAGGTGACGGTGACGTTGTTCGTGACCATGAAGGAGGGTTGCCGCGCAGAGGGGTTGAGCTAGGGTTTCGGCTCGTGAGCGATCGAGGTAGAGAGGGGGGAACTGCAGTCATGAGGCAGCTAGGTATATGCATTTAAATTTATTTAATATGATTAATGAATAAATATTTACATGTGAAATTTTATTTTTACAGTAAAGAAATTTTAAAATAACTCTGTTGATTTTATCATAGTACATGTGTATAGAGGCTAGAAAGTATTTTTTTTTTCTTCTTAATGTTGAATATTTATATAAAACTAGATTTTTGGGAAACTATAAATTAATTTTAGTATATGGGTTTCAAAAGAAAAGGAATGATTACTATTTTTTTTGGGAAATTTGTTCGAATAAAATATTTGGTGAATCAAATTTATTAAACTGTTTCAATTAACTTATTTAATTTCTGGACTAAAATATATGTTTAGGGTGATTTTTAGTTTAAGAATTTAAGTTAATTTATAAGTTAAATTAAAAAAGTGAATGATAATAAATTATTGATTTGAAATTCAAGTGTTATTTAATTTATATGATATTTATACAAGGTCTTAATTGAGAAGACAAAATCAAATTGAAATGGATTGCAAACAGCAAAAAAAACCAAGGTGAGTAAACCTCACACTTTTGGATTTTTATTTTATTTTATTTTATTTAAATTTAAATGGTTAAATTTAAATGATTGGTTGAATGGTTGAGTTGAATTGATGTGCTATATTATATAGTAATATATAGTTCATGTTTGAGGGATTGATGTTCTGTGATGAATATTATTGGCAATTGGGATATTGAATGCTGTGGTTTGTTTGGATATTTCGATACCCTAAGTTATCGAAATATATATATAATTAGACTTTTGAAAGAAATATAAGGATGAAAATGTGGAAGTGAAATAATCATAGAATAAAACAAAAATGAATTGGGAAGAAATAAAAGTGATATTTAAAAACTGAAGTTAAAATCGTGAAATAGAGATTTAAAATAAGTTCTAAATCAAAGTTAAATCTGAAAAATAAGTTTTAAAATACTAAATGTTTTGAATAACTTGAATGTCAGAGTGTAATTGTAAACCAAATTTAAAGAAATAAATTGGTTTAATTTCCTTTAAGCTTCTATTATAAAATGAATAATTAATTTATTTAATGAAGTAAATAAATGGATAGCTAATTACAGGTTGAGATGAACCAAAAATGAGTAATATTGTGGTTTAATTAATATACTTAATTTAAATTTAGGTAAATTGAAATATATTGGAAATCAATAATTTATACAATTAATGATGTAAATAAAGATTGGCAAATAAAGATTGATTAATCCATAATATGCGACTTATGAGAAATTAAGTAATATAAGAAATTAAGGATTATAGTAATTAATATAGTTAATTAAATTATAAAATAATTTAGATTACTTGTTGATTTTGGGTTAAGAATAATTAATATCGTGAAATGAATTAAAGATAATTACTTGAATGAAATTGGAAGATAATTAATCTAGGGTGATTAATTAAAATGAATGAATATGGAAGAGTTGGTTAATTAATTGGTTTGGAAATTAATTAATGAAGAAATATAAGCAATTGAGGTTTGAAATCCAATTGAAATAATTGAATTGGCTTGTATGCGATTAAGTTTTGTGTATGGGTGATTGAATGGTATTAGATGTTTTGAATGAGTAGATATCTCTGATATGAAATGTTGTGTATTTCATTTGAATAACTTGGGTTAGAATAACATGAGTTTCGAAGAGACCGGGGTCGAGTATTGGGAAATACCCGAAACCAATTCGAATTTTTATAAATGGATTTGTGAAATCAATAGGTTTGAATGAAATGATTTGAGTGAATTGAATTATTTTATCTATGTTTGGTACTTAGAAAATTGATGTGTAGAATAAGTGTTGTTTGTAGCTAATTGCGAATTTGTTAAATTGATATATGTCACCCCGGGTTTATATAAGTTGATTGCTTTGGTATTCCATGTTAGTTGGTTTACTCACGCTGGTTTCCAGCCTGACCCGGGTGTTACTTTGGGTAATGCTCGGGTCAGATCGAGTATTACAGATTTTCAGGTAGGTACGTTCTGGAGCTCAGGAGACGAGCTGGATGGCAAGAGCATATAGAATATTTCCGCTATGTTTATATTATTGTTAATCTGAGACATGATAATTGTATATTTTCAGTGACTGTATATATATGTGAAACTCTGATGTATATTAAATGTAATCGATAGATGTAGTGTTCTTTTGTAAACTGTTATTATTTATTATTATATTTTATCCGCTGCGAATGTGAGATGTTAATGTTTCTGTTCTTCTTCTTTTATCTCTTTCTTCTTTTCATAACTATCTGGAATTTTCGGATGTGAAAATTTCGGGTCGTTACATTTGGTACCAGAGCTGAAAGGTTAAGCGAGAACCTTGGCTCTGGTGGGGATTACTCATTTAATAGAGTCTGTAGTACTCTAGAATGAGTTGAGAATATATATATATATATATATATATATATATATATATATATATATATGAGCGCGTACTTGTTATTTTCTTATATAAAGATTTTAAATGATTTTATATAAAATATATATTTTGATATATAAAGCAATATTCCTTCTAATAAATATTAAGGTGATTGGTTGTTAAGTATTGAAATTAAAATTTAGAAGTTACATAATACAACCAAATTGAAATCTTGAATTGGAATTAAATTAAGTAAAAACAGAAATACAACCAATTAAAATTTACTTGATTGTGAATGAAATTCTAAATCTGGTCCCAGAATTTGAAATTTGTTTTAAAATAATGAAAAATAATAAATAAGTTTTATTTGGATAACTGGGACTTGTTGCAAACAATGGTTTGTTGAAAATTGATTTGAGTTTAAAACCAAGGGTGGTTTAAAATTTTAAAACATGGCTGGGAGGGCCAAGAAATAAATATGTATATATGTATGGATATACATGATATCAAAGATAATTTGGAATAAACTCTAAGAGGTTGAGTTTTGATTTTTTCCCTTAAGTGTGATGTAAAAACCCAAAGGGATATAAGTTTTGAACTTATAAGAGGGAAGGAATTTTGAAGTTTGAAGCGGGAATTCAAATTGAGTAAGGTTGATTGGATTAAGTAAATCAAAATTTAACTTTGGGAAAGTTAAATAAGTGTAGAAAAAGCAACCAGAATTGGAAATTTCAAGTTGAAATTGGAATTTAACTTGGAAAGTTAAATGGTTGATTTGAATTGGGAATTTGTGTGATCTCAAAATGGGTTTGAGATTTAAAAATTGAAAATGGATGGACGTTTTAAAATAAATTGGATGATATCATCCTATTGTTAATAAAAATCTTGAATTTGACAATGGTATTGTATAAATAAAATAAATTTGAATAATTAAGTTTGTAAATTAAAATTGTTTAAGAATTGGCTTCAAACTGGAAGATAAAGTTTAATAATAAATTAAAATTTTAAAATAAAATTGTATCGAACTCTTATTTGAACCTTGAAATACATAAGTAAAGATAATTTAAAATGGAATTTGAGAATTGGACTCGGAAATTAAATTGTTTAAAAACTTTAAATAAAGGTTAATTTGGTTTAAAGAGTTAAACCAGCCTTTGAGAATTTAACTCGAATTTACATAATTCGAGATAGTTTAAATTCAAAATTTAAATTGAATTAGTTCAAAATTGAATTTGGTTTGAATTAACTGGATTGGTGATTGAATATGTGTGATTTTAAGAATTTAAATGGGAAATTGAATTGGATTATATTGAAATGATTTGAATTTGAAATGGGTTTAATTGATAAAAATTCAAAGTGATTGGAATAATATGAAATAATAATTAAAGTTGAACAAGATTAAAATCAAATGGAATTTGATCTAAATTGGGAAGGAAATCAAGGTTGATTCAACTTGAATTGGGTAAATAAATTTCAATAGAAATTGAAGTTATTCAAGTTAGAATTGGGTCAATTAAATGGAAGTGGAAAATTTACATTGAATTGTTGGGAATGTGAACAGTTTGACTCTGGACTATTTTTTAACATAAATTGTTTTAATATAAATAAAATTTTCAAGCTATTTAATATATACAACCTTTCTTATTAAACCCAAAATTATTTTATACTTGTTTTACAATTATTTTTGGAGCTATTTAACCATTTTTCAACTGTTTTCTAAACTAATTACTATTTTTCAACTATTACACAAACAAATTTCTATTTTACAACTATTTTGCAATTATCTAAATTTTTTGAAATTATTCAACTATTTTCCGACTATTTTACAATTAGTTAAATATTTACAGTTATTTTGCAAAACTAATAATTATTTTTAACTACTCACATATTTTTGAATTTTCAAGCTATTTTCTATATTGGTCGGGGTTCAAACTGTTATTGATTTAAATACCCAACTGAGATAAGAATTGAAGTGATAATCCAAATGGGGATTAAGGCAATTGTAAATAAGTGAAGGGGAATTTAAGGAAATGTGAATAGAAAGGAAATTGATTTGGCTAATGATCGATGAAAATAAATACGTGGGATGTACGTATATTATTCTGTTCGCATAGTGATTTGATCCAGATTCGAGCATAGAATTTTGAGATAGTATATCGGTCCGAGTTGGGATTTTTCACTTGATTTTCGACGGCGAATCTGGATATGGATTGTTGATTGATTCTGAATATTCTCTATCATAGTTATGACTATGCAAGGAGAATGACAGTTTCTAATCAGGAAACCAGATCTGTGTCCGCACTAGGAAGTCAGGTGGACGATATTAATTCGGAAGTGGAATTATGTGATCGAGTGAGCGATCAGATTGGTATAGCGTACGGATGATGAGTGTACATCGTACGGATAGAATGAAATTGATATTGAAAAGAGTAATCAAAGTTGAATATTTGATTTTGAATAAACAAAGTTATATATCTTTGTTATATAAGAAAAATCTTTCCTTGTTAAATCTATTGCCGAAAGAAAAGGATTTATGAAGGTGTTTGAAGTATAAAAAGGAGTTTCATGCAAGTTTGAAAAGATCCAAAGTTTTTAAAATTTTATATATCTGAATATATATATAATGGATCTTATGAGGATTTTGAAAAAGGTTTGGGAACCTTTGAATTTGGAAAGGCTTTTGATTTTAGGGAAAAATTAATATTGAATTTGGAAAGCCGAGTTTGAGAATTGTCGATTTGGGATAATCAATTTTGTGTAAAGGAGCTTTGTATGAGATCATATTAGGTGTATGATTTAAAGATACTCTATATGTATAGTATAAAATGTTTTGATGATGGCTCTGGGGAAAAAGGCGTTCCCTTGAAATGAACTTCTTAGGAGTACCACTGGGTGGTGCTGCCTTGAGCCCCAAGGGGGGGTTCTAAAGTTGATACTGTGAGGAGTCCGGATAAAACTAGTTCCTGAGGATTATGAGTTGAGTATACCATAGCGAAAGTCGTGTGTGCCGCTGAGAGCCAACAGTTACATGGACTTTTGCTGCGATGGCAACGTAACCCAGGATGTAACTGCGACCTATGGTATAATATAGCGAAGGTCGTGTGTGCCGCTGAGAGCCAACAGTCTGCGTTTGATTTTATATCGGCAGACTGCGACCTATGTAGGAGTGGAGAGATTTCATTTCGACAGCGAAAATCAGAGGCCGCTGAGAGCCCGCAGTTACATGGACTTTTGCTGTGACGGCAACATAACCCTGGATGTAACAGTGATCTGTTGTGTGAGATCCATGGCGTAATTGAGAGGCCGCGGAGAGCCTGCAGTTGCATGGACTTTTGCTGCGATAGCAACGTAACCCTGGAATGTAACTGGGACCATGGATGGGGGTGATGATTTCCAAAGCATTCTCACCAAATATATTTCCTCTATTTTCAAAAACTATTTTCTATATTTTCAATTAAATTATTTTCCAAGTATTTTCATTGGGTGTTGAAAACGGGTTTACCAAGTACTTATAGATTTTCAGTCCTACACCTGATCAACGTATGACTGAATTTCTATGGGAACAAGGATGGACTGGTTGAGACATCGAGTTATAAAAGTATTTTTTTTTATAAAAGCTATCTTAATAGTATTATCTGAATTTAAAAGCATTCCAAAATTTTTTAATAAGGTGTTGGAATTTCGGGAGAATAAAAGGGAAAATCCAAACTGGAATTATAAAATAAAATTGAACTCAGGAAAATTTAATAAAGTGATTTTGTAATAAAATCGAATCTTGATATAAAATCGAAATAAGCTAATTGGCTAAATAATTGTTTGATTGAGTATATTAATAAAATTTAACTTGGGAAAATAAATGGATTATAAGTTGATGATGGGTTTTGGAATGAATTCGAATTTTAAATAGAATTCAACTTAGATTAGATAATGAAATAAATTAGAAGAGATGCTATAAAAAAATATAAAAATAAAGTAGAGTTGGATCGAATTAGTGATGGTTTTAAATTATGAATAAACTTCAAGTGTGATTTAAATAATATTTAATGAAATTTGCAAGCAAATTGAATATAAGGGAAGTGATTATAAAAGAAATGGTTTGAGTTGCAAATAAAACCCAGATGAGTAGAAATAGTTTGAGAATGGCCTTGTATTAATAAAATAAATTCGATAACGAATTAAGTAAGTAAATTAAGATTTTTTTTGAAAATAGGTTGATTGAGTTAAATAATAAATGGATGAAGTCTGATTGAATAAAAACTAAATCAAAGTTGTGATTGGAACTGAATTATCAGACTGAACTTAAGTTCGGTGGCATATTAATTTGAAGTATAAATGAGTTAAGTATCTGCTTGGATATTATTTTCATAAATTGAGAAGGTAAATTTAAAATTAAAATTTAAAATGGATGGGCTAACTGAATTTAATGGAATTTGATTAAATGAGAATCAAATAAAAGTAAATTTAAGTTTGATGTTAGAATAAATTAAAGTAAATTCACTTAAGTTTAAAATATATGGAAGCTTGGCTTTGAATAAGAGTGAAAGCCCATTAAAGAAAAGCTTGGATTGAATTAATTTGGGAATGGCTAGAAGTATACAAGAATGGAATGTGTCGAGTTAAATGAATGTTTGGTGAATAAATTTGAAATGAAATGGAATTAAATACGGGATGAGTTGAAATTTAATTGAAGTAGTTATAAACGAATATAGTCGAAATTGCATAAAAATAGTTGTCATTGGACGTAAACAAAAGTAATTAAAATTCTATAAATTAATAGAGGCAAATAAAATTGATTTTGAATCAATTGAAGTGAATATGAGTTTTTTTGGATATAAAAATCAATGGAATGTAAGAAATTGAGTTGCAAACCATTCAAACTGAATGAAATGGCTTATGAATTGATTGAAAGCAATTGAATTAGCTTAAAAGTTATATAAATCGCTTATGGAAAGCGTTTTGGTGCTTGTTGCTTATGATATATATGTGTTTAGCTATTGAATATAAGTGAAATGCTTGTGTTTAGCCATTAAAAGTAAGTGAGATGCAATTAGATTTTCTTAAATGGCACTTACATATTTAAATTGAGTAAGTACAGGTACCTGAAGGCCGATTGGCTGGATTTGGATTGCACTAAATGCTAAAATAAATAAGCTGCTTGCTTAAAATGCTAAATAAGGTACGCCTACGCAAAAAAAATAGAAAATATGAACTGTTTTTGCTTTTTCTGACCAGGTGGGTCGATGTATATATATTTATATCTCTTGTCAAATTGCAAAAGCTCCTCCGTACAAAGGAGACTCTGCCAAAATTTTCAGAAAATTTTGGGAGTTAGACAATTTTTGAAAATTTTTGGGAAAATTTTTATTAACAACAAAACGATTTCAAATTGGAAATTAAGGTAAATTAGTAAATGAAACTAATATGAATCGGATTATACTTGAAAGATAAAATTTAATATTCGGAAGTGAAGACAAATTGAAATCATGTGGAAATGGGAATAACTAAATTGAAATAAATATGAAACCTATGTAAGAAAATGTATAAAATGATTGGAAATGTTACGATTGGATATTATTGTTAAGTAAGATATGCAGGTATTAAAAGGGGAAAAGAAAATTGGATTTGATTCCAAAAGATAAATGTGAATTGCCCGACAAAAAGGTATGTATTTTAATTTCTGTATGAATTGGATTGGGTTTTTGATGTAGCCACTTGGCTTTTGTTTTCTTTTGGAATTTGGGAGCCCGTAGAGGCCTTTTGTAGTTGTACCGAGCTAGCCGCGCAAAGGAGACGCTGGCAAAAAAATTCGGAAATTTAGAGAGTTAGAAAATTTTGATAATTCAAAATTTGGTTTTAAATTAAAATTTAGATGATTGAGCAAAAGGGTATTGTTTAAAGACTATAGAAGGTTTTGGGAAGTTGGACAAGGTGATAGTGGGTCTTAATAAAAGATAGTTGGTAGGATGTTGAATTTGAGTTTTGGAAAAAAATAAACGGGTATTGGACCATTCTTCTTAACTAGTAATTTCGGGGACGAAATTCTTTTAAGGGGGGAGGAATGTGACGACCCGGAATTTTTAACAATTCAAATTGGAATAATAGATTAATTTTAAATATTTAAAAGTTGATTTTAAACATGAATTTCGAATATTAATATTTTCTTGATAATTAAATCATTGAATTATATAGTCAAATGTTGAATTTAATAATTGAAATTGGGTAAATTGTTGAATCAGAAATTTCTAAGCCTGTTTAAAATAATTTGAAGGCTTATAAAATCTATAATGATGATACTGGATATAATAGGATGATTGAAATTCAATTTAAAGGTAATTTGTTCAATTTTAAAAATATATCGTTTAAATTGAATTTAAAAATAGCCTTCCGAGGCACAGTCTCGGAATTCGACGAAACTAGTTCCATTGGATCCATAATAGTTTGTTATTATCGGATTTCAATTTTCGTAGCAATTAGAGTTGTCGTTTGACCGTGGCAACTCAAAACGTTTAGAACTATTTTAATCGATTTAATAGAAATTTGATCGTTTTCTTTTGTAACTTGCACATACGTTCAAATTAGCCTCCGAAACATGTTCCATTGTGTTCGGAATGCGGGTAGAACCTTATTAACGCTTGTCAGCGTGTCGGATTCAGGGTTCGGGATTTCGCGTTATGGAAAACGAGGTATTTTCATATTTAAATATATAAATCAGGCGTACTCAGGAAGCTACTTCTAATCCTTTTACACGTTTTCATTCCCCTCTTTATCCTCTGATCAGTTTGATAATAATAATAAAAAAACAAATGGACGTAGCCTTCAAATCCGAAGCAAAACAGAAATCCTAATTCACGAAAAAAAAGAGGCGACGCGAAACAGGACCGAGTTCGACTCGATTCTTGAAAGCCGATTGCAGAATTTCGAAAAGAGGGGAGGGGGTTTTCGTTCGAACTATGAAGGGTTGTTTTCGAATCGACGACAGCTCGCGATTCAAAGTAGCATGGTGGCGTTGGAGGTTCGCGAGGCAGGGTTTCGAATTGTATATGCCGTTGTCGCCGAGACTAAGGTTTGCTGATGTGGTGATTCGTGAGGCCTTCGATCGATAGCTGGTGAGAGCACGGTAATAGGAGATGACGGTGATGTCGTTCGTGACCGTAAAGGAGGGTGACCGCGCAGAGGGGTTGAGCTAGGGTTTCGGCTCGCGAGCGATCGAGGTAGAGAGGGGGGAACTACAGTCATGAGGCAGCTAGGTATATGCATTTAAATTTATTTAATATGATTAATGAACAAATATTTACATGTGAAATTTTATTTTTACAGTAAATAAATTTTAAAATAACTCTGTTGATTTTATCATAGTACATGTGTATAGAGGCTAGAAAGTATTTTTTTTTCTTCTTAATGTTGAATATTTATATAAAACTAGATTTTTGGGAAACTATAAATTAATTTTAGTATATGGGTTTCAAAAGAAAAGGAATGATTACTATTTTTTTCGGGAAATTTGTTCGAGTAAAATATTTGGTGAATCAAATTTATTAAACTGTTTCAATTAACTTATTTAATTTCTGGACTAAAATATATGTTTAGGGTGATTTTTAGTTTAAGAATTTAAGTTAATTTATAAGTTAAATTAAATAAGTGAATGGTAATAGATTATTGGTTTGAAATTCAAGTGTTATTTAATTTATATGATATTTATACAAGGTCTTAACTGAGAAGACAAAATCGAATTGGAATGGATTGCAAACAGCAAAAAAAAATCAAGGTGAGTAAACCTCACACTTCTGGATTTTTATTTTATTTTATTTTATTTAAATTTAAATGGTTAAATTTAAATGATTGGTTGAATGGTTGAGTTGAATTGATGTGCTATATTATATAGTAATGTATAGTTCATGTTTGAGGGATTGATGTTCTGTGATGAATATTATTGGCAATTGGGATATTGAATGTTGTGGTTTGTTTGGATATTTCGATACCCTAAGTTATCGAAATATATATATAATTAGACTTTTGAAAGAAATATAAGGATGAAAATGTGGAAGTGAAATAATCATAGAATAAAATAAAAATGAATTGGGAAGAAATAAAAGTGATATTTAAAAATGAAGTTAAAATCGTGAAATAGAGATTTAAAATAAGTTCTAAATCAAAGTTAAATCTGACAAATAAGTTTTAAAATATTAAGTGTTTTGAATAACTTGAATGTCAGAGTGTAATTGTAAACCAAATTTAAAGAAATAAATTGGTTTAATTTCCTTTAAGCTTTTATTATAAAATGAATAATTAATTTATTTAATGAAGTAAATAAATGGATAGCTAATTACAGGTTGAGATAAACCAAAAATGAGTAATATTGTGGTTTAATTAATATACTTAATTTAAATTTAGATAAATTGAAATATATTGGAAATCAATAATTTATACAATTAATGATGTAATTAAAGATTGGAAAATTAAGTTTGATTAATCCATAATATGCGACTTATGAGAAATTAAGTAATATAAGAAATTAAGGATTAAAGTAATTAATATAGTTAATTAAATTATAAAATAATTAGGATAACTTGTTGATTTAGGGTTAAGAATATTTAATATCGTGAAATGAATTAAAGATAATTACTTGTATGAAATTGGAAGATAATTAATCCAGGGTGATTAATTAAAATGAATGAATATGGAAGAGTTGATTAATTAATTGGTTTGGAAATTAATTAATGAAGAAATCTAAGTAATTGAGGTTTGAAATCCAATTGAAATAATTGAATTGGCTTGTATGCGATTAAGTTTTGTGTATGGGTGATTGAATGGTATTGGATGTTTTGAATGAGTAGATATCTCTGATATGAAATGTTGTGTATTTCATTTGAATAACTTGAGTTAGAATAACATAAGTTTCGAAGAGACCGGGGTCGGGTATTGGGAAATACCCGAAACCACTTCGAATTTTTATAAATGGATTTGTGAAATCAATAGGTTGGAATGAAATGATTTGAGTGAATTGAATTATTTTATCTAAGTTTGGTACTTAGAAAATTGATGTGTGGAATAAGTGTTGTTTATAGCTAATTGCGAATTTATTAAATTGATACATGTCACCCCGGGTTTATATAAGTTGATTGCTTTGGTATTCCATGTTAGTTGGTTTACTCATGCTGGTTTCCAGCCTGACCCGGGTGTTACTTTGGGTAATGCTCGGGTCAGACCGAGTGTTACAGATTTTCAGGTAGGTACGTTCTGGAGCTCAGGAGACGAGCTGGATGGCAAGAGCGTATAGAATATTTCCGTTGTGTTTATATTATTGTTAATCTGAGACATGATAATTGTATATTTTCAGTGACTGTATATATATATATATATATGTGAAACTCTGATGTATATTAAATGTAATCGATAGATATAGTGTTCTTTTGTAAACTGTTATTATTTATTATTATATTTTATCCGCTGCGAATGTGAGATGTTAATGTTTCTGTTCTTCTTCTTCTATCTCTTTCTTCTTTTCATAACTATCTGGAATTTTCGAATGTGAAAATTTCGGGTCGTTACAAAATCTGTGAATAACTCAGGCTGACCCGAGCGTAAATAAAAATACAAACACTCGAGTCAGGACATACATACTTATACAATGTAAACCAACTCAAGTGAACTGTAGTAAAGGTACAAATAACTTAGAAGATGCTTAGGACCGTCCATCCTCTAAGGATCTGTTAAACTATTTACAATGTAGTAATATTGCGCTATTATAATAATGTTTATCAGTAAAATAAACTTACTTGAAAGTAGCGTTAAGGAGTGACCCAATATTCCCCTTAACACAAATAATGCCAATAGTCTATACAATACATGTATATCTCCTGATCGGGAGACTATGAGAAGATACTGTATAGGTACGACACAAATAGAAACTCGTAGTAAAGGATCGATATGGTAGGTGGCACGGCACACAAGGCAATGCCAGGGTAGATATACCAATTACAACACTCGGGCTGGTGGTAACGCAGCAGCCACAAACGCCCACCTCGGAACACATTCCCACAAAACGAAGGGGCGCCCAAACAATCACAAAAGCAATAGAATGGTATCGAAGAAATGCGTCCGACCAGAGGAGCTACCCCTTTTGGCCCAAGACCGCTCCTGTTTCTACCACCTTATGCCAACTCACGGGAGTTGGGTCCATGTAATATACCTCAAGAACGTCACCAACATCCTACTTCATTCTGGAATCTCCAACACGGTGGTCAAAGTGGTTTTCGGTATCGACAGACAGTATGCCCATATCTGATCCCGGTCTCTTTGCCAACCAATCGTTATTATAATCCGTGGTTATAACTTTAAAATAATATTTTATACTTCAAAATAAAATATCATTTCAATCCAAATCTTTATCAAAATAAAGATTAATCATTTCAAAACCATTTTAATACATTAAAATATCAACATACCATATCTTTCAAATTCAAATATTTATCAAAATAAATATCAAGTCATTTCTAATCATTTCAATATATCAAAATAACATATCTTTCAAAACTTCATTTCAAATCATTTAATATATATCAAAATATCATATCTTTCAAAACTTCATTTCAAAACATTTAATATATATCAAAATATCATATCTTTCAAAACTTCATTTCAAAACATTTAATATATATCAAAATATCATATCTTTCAAAACTTCATTTCAAAACATTTAATATATATATCAAAATATCATATCTTTCCAAAGCTTCAATTTCAAATCATCATATAAGTTCAAATCCAAATATCCAACTTTAAATACCTTTTAAATTCAAAGATATCATTCATTTATTATCATTCCAAATCACCTTTTAAATAGCTTATATTTTAATCAAAATAATTCATTTAAACCATTTAAAATTTAAGTTTATATACTTTCAAATCAAGTATTCAATTTCCAAAGTTTTAAACCATTATGAGTTCATTTACTAAGTTAAAACCATAAGCATTGAAAATTTCAACCTTTCACAGCATTTAGAAAAAAGCTGCTGTAAGTTATACTTGAAAACACTTCAATTTATACCATTTAAACATGATAAAAATCATATTTTAACATTCAAAGATGTTCATTAAAATACTCTTTTAATTAATGATTTTTATAAAGCAAACCTCTACAGAAAAATCCAAATTTTTCAATAATTTCATTTAACAAATTCAATTGTACAATTTTCCCATTTTTACATTTGACACCTTATTAACACTTACATTTTCAAATTTCCATTTCACAAATTAAACTAAATTTCAAATTTATGTAATTAAGCCTTTAAACAAAACCAAATTCCACATTTCCAAATCAAGTTGTATTTTAAAATTTCACTTTTAAGCATTCATTTACTTAACCATTTTAATTCATAGAAAAATCAATAATATTTTAATAAATCACTTAAATTCAAATTCAAATCAAATTATAATATTTACCATTTTCCAAATTAAATTAAATTTCCATTTTATTTATATAACTTAGATATCATTTTTAACCAAAACTCCAAATTTCAAACTTAAGTTATATTTCAATAATTCAATCTAACCATTTATTTTTTTAACATTTCCACTTATAGAAATATCATAAATCCTTTATTTAAAACACTTTAAAATCTATTTAAACCAATTATCATAAATTTACATTTTAAATCACTTAAAAGTTTTATTTATATAACTTAAATGTCATTTTAAAAGCCAAACTACAAATTTCCAGATTTAAGTTATATTTCGAAAATTCAGTTTAATCATTTAATTACATTTTTAACTTAGAGAGAAAAATCATAATTTCTTTATTTTAAAACATTTCAAAATCTATTTAAATCAAATTTCATAAATTTATATTTTAAATATATTTAAAAAAAATTCAAAACACTTTGTAAAATAACCACGGGCTTGTATATAGTTTTCTAACCTAGGTCAAGTGATAGATATATATCTTTTCGATCCGCAGTTTACAAAGAAAAATCTGGGTTCTATCATTTCAAACCCGCAGTCCCAAGTTAAAAACAAATAAATAAAAACCGTTCAGGCCTATCATTTTAGCCCATAATGATTTTTCCCTATTCTAAAGTCCGTTCGGGTATGTATCATTTCAACCCATAGTGATTCTAATCTAAAGGGAACTTGCAGTGTGATAAACTGATATAAATAACAGAATAGCATGACATAACAGTAACAGATGATATGACATGAAATTTAACAGGTTGAACATCATATATAAATAATCACATGGCAGTTATAACATCATATTTTTTCTACACATTCAGTTGTTGTTTCATAACTGCACAAGTATAAATGTCGTGTGAGCTTTACTCACCTCAAAATGCTGGAGATTGCAATACAACTGACATAACGGAATCAAGAGAAAAATGACAAGCCTATGGACTTGAGTGGAGAGCGAATCCAAGCTAAAGATCTTGTGTTACAACCCAAAACAAAATCAAACAAATTATAAATTTCAATGCAACTTGAAATGGAATAACTTAGAATTAAAAAGAGATTTGAATGCAACACTTTTTTCCTTGCTTTCTATATTATTTTTGCATGGCCTAGGGATCTTTTTGGCTCTGGTTTGAACAAGGTTTGGCTCAGGTAAAAGCATGGGAATGCACGGCCTAAGTGGTGAAACATGGAGGGGAAGTTACATAGTGAGAAGGTGAAGGGGTTTAAGGCAAGTAGTGTGATTTTTTTGTCAAAACAAAGGCTCGACCATGGGAGGTTTGGCTTGACCAGTGAGGCTCGAGTCTGGAAAGTAGTAGGGGTGATGGTTAGTGGTCAAAACAAGGTGATGGTGGCGGCTATGGGTGGTGGTCGTGGTGTAGTATGAAGGTGGTGAAGTTGTGGTGGCTTGGCTTGATGTTTTCAAGGGGATTTAAGGGTTTGTGTGGAGTTTTTCCATGGAGGTGCACAGCCGGGTTATGGAAAAGCAGGAGGAGGTGGTAGGTGATGGAGGGTGGTCGTGAAAAGGTGGTGGAGGTGTAGGCCGTGGCTATGGAGGAGAGGAAGTACAAAAGAATCCAAGAAAACAAGGCAAAAGGCATGAAAATGAGAGGAAAAGTAGAAAAAGAAAGAGAGGCCATTACCCATTATTTTTGTTTTAGCCATGCAAATGAGATAGAGAAAGAGTTTTTCATGTGAAATTGAAGTGAGAAACTCACGGCTACAATGAGGTATACGGCCAAAAACTCAAGGCAAAGAAAAGACAAAGAAAAATGAAGAGTTTTAGGCAAATCAAAGGTCTTAGGTTAAGCTTTTTAAACTCTTCACATTTCCACTATTTTAAATTAAACAAAACCAAATAAAAATAAGTGAATGAATTTCATAACTGAAAACAAAATAAAATAAAAAGAAAATAAATAAATTTAAAGAAAATAGAAAAAGAATTAAAGAAATTTCTTAATATTCAAAACAGGGTTCAAAAATTACAATTAAAACATCACTGGCTTTGGAAAAATATCTACTTCATTTTAAAAATGTTTTAAAGCAAAATTTTGGATAAAATACTTCATTTATGATTTCTAAAATGAAATAAATAATTTAAATTAGAGAAAATAGAAAAAGAACTAAAGAAATTGTTTAAAATTGGAAACAGGACTTAAAACATACAAATAAAATATCACTAGCCTTACAAAATTTCTATTTCACTTTAAAACAAATAAAGAGCCAAATAAGTAAATAAATGAGGAACAAAAAAAAGTGAGAATGAGAATAAAATAAGTTCTTACGAAAAATATAAAGATAAATAAAGAATTACTTTAGTTGTTTGAAACTAGGAATTAAAACTTACAAACAGAATACAACCGACATTTGAAAATGTCAATTACACTTTTAAAAAATGTTTTAAAACCAAAATATATACATAGCATGTTATTTTACACATGAAAACATAAATTAGAACATTACATGACCAAATAAATATTTTTTATAAAATTTAAAGTAAACATTTTTTGTTAAATACAGCAAATTTCACACAATAGTTAAAAAGGCATAACTTTCACATTATAAATCAGATTTCAACGAAACGAAAAGAAGTGTTCTTAAAATTTTATTTACTTTCATAATAAAATATAAAATCCAAATTTTCAAATTTTAAATTTGAAATTCAAAGTTTGACCATATTGACCAAAATTCACTTTTTTGGAAAATATTCTTTTTAGTCATGTTTTGGAATGATAATTCATATCAAAATCAAATTTTATATTTTAAAATAACAAAGTTATCTAAACTAAATGTAATAAAGTTAAATAAAAATTCAATTAAAATAATTACAAAATACAGGGTTATTACAACAGTGTTTTGGTAGTAATTGTTTTAACCTCTTATTATATATAAAGGTAAGAAAAAAATTGTTAAGTAATTTGTGAATATACTTATAACATTTGAATAAGTACATAAATACTTTTTAAGTATTAAAAATGGTATAAGTAAAGAGAATATATATATATATATATATATATATATATATATATATATATATATATAAAGGAAGTTTTTATCAATTAAGGAGTGTTAACTGATAAAGAAAGTTTTAACTAAATAAAAATGTTTTCACATTTGATATTAGCTAAAGAAAGTTTATAGCGATTTATCAATTTAATGAATTATTTTGGAAATAAGTTTTCCAAAAACCAATAAGATATGTTTAGAAAGGTATTATAATAAAAAGATATTTATCTTTTGAAAAGAAACGTGTTTTTATGTAGAAATATTTGGAAATAAAAATGTAAAATGGTTATGTATAAAGAAGTATCTTTATAAAAGTTTGAATAAAAGATGAAAGTTTAATGAAGTATTCCCATCAAAATTTTGGAAAGGTTAATAAATTAATATGAAGTATATGGATTATTTCGTCACACAATTTAATCTAAGATTCGAGTGTAGAAATTTGATGTGTTTGACACTTATCCAAAAAAGGATTTATTGCTCGATTCTTGACGACGAACATTGATGAGGGTTGGTGGTTGGATACTTGAGTTTTCTATCATAGTTGAGGACTATGCAAGGAAAACTAAAATTCTAATCGGAAAGCCTGGTCAGAGTCCGCACTAAAGGATCGGGAGATCAATACTAGTTCGGAAGTAAAGTTGTGAATTCGAATAATAGATCAAACTAGAAATTGTCCATGGAGGATCTATATACATAGTATGAATGTAAGTTTAAAAAAATAATATTTTGGGCAAAAACCTTTGGGTTTTTTCTTTGGGTAATTTCGAAAACGAAATTCTTTTAAGGAGGGAAGTTTGTAATGACCCGTAAATTTATCAATTTGATAAATTATATTTATTTTTCAGAAATTTCAATTAAAAGGTTGATAATACGAGTAATATTTTTGAGTGATTTTTTTTAAAAATTTAAAAATTTATTAATAAAATTTGCTTCAGTTTATAATTAAAATCACCTTTAACAAAATTTAAGAAATTAATTTCCGACTTCACCTCAAATCATTTACAGATAAATATATATACATACGTGTGTGTGTGTGTGTGTGTGTGTATCGATCAAATCTATAAACATATATCTATATAATACTATCCCTTAATTCATATTTAGGAATTTTAAATCAAATTCATTTTCCAAAACAAAATGTAGTAAAGCTACTGAGTGGTCTCCCCACTTCGAAACTCGAAAATGTATGTCGATGATGCAGCCGTCATCACCGAAATTATTTTCCAGCGACAAAATAGAAGAGTGCTGATTTAAAGCTTTTAAAAATTCTTTGGAAATGGTTTCTATTTGAAAATACTTTTAAATAATATGCACTTTAAAACTTTGAAAACCAAATTTTCTAAAATATCGAAAATGGAATTCTGAAATTCTAAATTTAGATTCATTTCGAAATTCTAAATCAATTTATAACCATTTTTTATAATTTAAAATCAATTTATAAAATACGTTATATAATTTCAAAAGATTATCCTTATATATATAATGTAATCACACAAATTTATTACTTTAACAAATCTGAAAATAATATTGTGTCTGTATGTTCTGTTCGAGTGTTTTGAAATTCCTATCGATACCGTTGATTTGACGAATCGATCGAAAACCCAAATCAACATTAACAACTCAAACAACCTAATATATAAACATTTTTATATTAATTCCCAATACACTCTCTCGCTCGATAATACAGAATGGATTTCAAAGCAGAGGTAAGGATTCAAATTCAAGGGGACCATAATCAAAGAGAATTCGAACTGGAAGATAATCTCGATAGGGAGATAAATAGAATACAAAGAGAGAAAAGAAATGGATAGAATTATATAAATCGCAGGTGACCTTAACCGGGTCAACCGTGATTTCAAGAATAAGATCAATACAGAATTCTGAGGAAAATCGACATTCGATCGTAAGAGAATAGAATTCGGGCATATCAAGAGATAGCAGCATCTAAACCGAGGATATAGAAATCTCCGGTGTATTATTGTTGGTTGTAAAGGAGTTTCACCCCTTTACAAATCATATAGTGGAGTTATGGGATACTTCAAAATCAAGAAAGTACGAATATGGAAAAGAAAAATGGATTTTGGAATCGAGGGGAACGTTCCAAAGTTCTAAGGAAACTGAGACAAAAGGAAGAGATTCAAGCTCGAACGAAAGTGATTTTGAAATTAAATTTACTCTATATACTGAGTTTTACCTAAAACCAATACCACGTGTAACATCTTAGTATTTTCAACCATTTGCATCCGCACAGCCGGACTTGAATCACTCAAAATATCAGAGTGTTAATTTATATTTGGCAAAACTCAGCATATACAGTAAATAAATAAATCACAGAATCACAGACATAGAGTAATATAACAATATGCCGCGGAAACAAAATGAATAGTAGTTCATGAAGCTACTATATATATCAGAGTTAAATAAGATACAATAGAAGTTTCAAATACAATTGTTAAATACAAAATCTGAATATATAGTTGGAGTCAACTGAATAACTGAAAGCAGAAAAGATGTAGATGGATCTCCAAGCAAAGCTCCAACTCCAAAGGTGAGTCTCAAAAGCTGTACCACTCAGTCTGACCCGAGCGTAAAGTAAAACACAAAACACTCGAGTCAGGATTAACATTCTTATATCAATAAATCCAACTCAAGTGAAATAACAACTGAAATACAAGTAACTCAAAGGATGATTGGGATAACCATCCTCTAAGGATCCGTTAAACTATCTACTATGTAGTAACATACGCTATTATAATAATGTCTATAGTAAAGTAAACTATTAAAATAGCGTTAAGGCTTTACATTTTCCACTTTAACACGTTTTATATATTCTCATAGTCTACACAGTACCGTAATCTCCCCCGTTCTAGGCGTCGTCAGAGAGCACTCTATAGGTATGGTACAAAACAAACTCGTAGTGGTTTCGCTAAGGTAGGTGACATGACACAACTAGGCAATGCCAAGGTAGATATACAAATTACGCATTCGGGCTGGTGGTAACGCATAGCCGCAGCTACCGCCCACCTTGAGCCACACTCCCAAAATCAAAAATCAAGGGTGGCCATCAAATCAATCACAAAGTCAGAATATAATATCAAAGGAGTGTGTCCGATCGGAGGAACTACCTCACTTGGCCCGAGAATCGCTTCTGTTTTAGCCACCTTATGCCAACTCAAGGGAGTCGGGTCCACGTATATACCTCAATAGGATGTCGCCACCATCCTTCTTCATTATACAATCTCCACCGCGTGCACGGTTGTTAAAGTGGTTTTCGGTATTGGCAGAGAGTATGACAATAACCGATCCCGGTCTCTTTAACAACCAAACGTTATTATAACACCGTGGTCATTTCAAAATAATTTATACTTCAAAACCAAAATGTCATTTCCATTTCAAAAACAAATACGATATCATTTCCTTTTCAAATATATCCATTTCCAAAAATCATAGCACTTTAAAGTTATAACATTTTCGAAATTATAAAGCTTCTAAAACCGTAACATTTTAGAAATCACAATAGAAATCATAATACTTTGGAAATCATAATTTAGAAATCATAATACTTTGAAATAACAATACTTCCCACTTAACTAGTCTAGATATTAAAATAATATATAAAATAACATAGTTTATAAAGTAAAATAGTTTATATATAAGTTAAAACAGTTAACATTAAAAACAGTTTATATGAAATAATTTATAGAGTAAAATATATAAATAGTTCTAAATATAATATAAAAATACTTTATATAATAAAATAGCTTCCTCAAATTTCACAAATCAATTACAAATCAACTCGAATTTCGAAAATTCAAATTTAATCAAATCTTAAATCATCAATTTCAATTCAATTCAGTTTCTCAATAAACCATTCCAAATTATATCGATTGCAAAACAGATTTGAACCACAAAATAAACCATTTCAATTTCAATATATTTCAAAGCTTTAAGTATTCAACATTTTCAAAACTAAATTTGATAATTTCATATATATATATATATATATATATATATCAAATTCAATTTACTATTATTTAGTTTTGAAATATTTACTTAATTAATCCAACATCATTTAA
Organism: Allium cepa; assembly: GCA_030765085.1. Taxonomy (NCBI): domain Eukaryota; kingdom Viridiplantae; phylum Streptophyta; class Magnoliopsida; order Asparagales; family Amaryllidaceae; genus Allium; species Allium cepa. The sequence continues at coordinate 436,479,530 of CM060944.1, forward strand.
ATAAAACTTTCAAATTTCAAATAACTGAATATTCCTTTAATTTATTTAAACTTGATATATTCATTTAAATCACCTTAATCCAAAATCAAGTTATAAAATCATATCCTTTAAAATTTGCAAATTCCATAAGTTTCAAATCGATTTAATTAACTAAATTCTTAATTAAATACCATTTCAAATCAATTTCAAATCTATCTTCCCAATCTTAACTTATAAAAATCATTATAAAATCTATTTTAAAATATAAATTTAAATAAATACTTAAAATATTACTTATTAAATAAATCAACTTTTATTAAATCAAATCTTATAAATAAATTTATTTTATATTAAAAATTATTTAATATATTTTAAAATAGTAAAATTATAAGTAAAATCTTAAAGTCAATAAATTTCAAAACTAACTTATAACTTTAAAATATTCAAACATATAATTTTAAAAATAAAAAATTCAACTATATACAAAATATCATTTAGATATAAAATTGAAAAATCAGTATTTATGTAAAACCATATATATATATATATATATATATATATCTATATATCTTTAAACCTCGAAAAAATCATTTCAAATATATATATATAGACTAACGGTGTATGTATACAATTTTCTATCCTATGGTCAAATAATACGGATATTTATAATTTCAATCCGCAATTTAAATATATACGGGTATATATCATTTCAACCGGCAACCCCAGATTCAATTCAATGAAAATCGCTTGGGTTTATCATTTCAACCCAAAACGATTTCCTCATATTCTACAGATCATTCGGGTATGTAACATTTCAACCCATAGGGAACTCTACCAGGGTACTTGCAGAGTGATAACAGATATGATAAAAATATAATAGGCATATATCATCAATATAAATAACAGATAATGGTGTCCGATGTCACAGGTGAACAGATACTGATAACAGAATATATATAGCAATGTAAATAACTAACAATAGCATATTTCAATTGTCGTTTCAATTCAAATCAGATTTAATAAATATAAGAAAGTTAATCGTGAATGATTGCTCACCTTTCGAGGCTAGAGAGATTCGACGATGAAATTAGTTGAGTTACGAATCCAACCATGAATTCCAAAGTAACGCAAGATGGCATGAATTCGATGAACAGAGCTGATAACAGGAATCGGTAAAACGAATCAGAACTGGATTGATGAAGATAAATGGTATAAATGAACTTATATGTATAACTATACATAACTATTTATATAAAATCATATTTTAAATTTCAAACACATTGAATTAAATATATATATATATATATATATATATATATATATATATGGTTTTCAAAAATCATAGTTATAAATTAAAACACATATATCAAATCAAACATATATACATTATATAATTTGAAATAAATACATATATATTTATTAAAAATAGAAATTATTTACATATACAGTGTATGCTCATTTCATCATATCCAATGCCGTGTATATAAACTTATATTTCAGCTTAACAGATCATGTAACTAACATAACTAACAATTTTTAAATATATAAGATTGACTGTAAAATAAACTATAATACTTGAACATAAATTTAAACATACAAACATATATCAAAATCGAAATCAAAACTGATTTATACACATATACCCTTCATATAAAAACTCAACATCAACTAGATAGTATGTATATAGAATATATACATATATACTCAATCATATTCAAAACATCACGTCTAGATTATAATATATATTTTTAATATGTAAAGTAAAAGAGATATCAAAGCTTGGAAAAACATACCTATAACCGATCTATTTCTATAATATATATAGGACTCTGTAAACAACTGTACAACAGATACATATTATATTTTATATTAATATTTATCATAAACCACACATTACAAATAAACTACATATATATAAAAACACAGATTTGCTTTGCTTATATAAGCTTGTATAAATAGCCCACAAGTAGATATACAACTTGCACAATATAAGCAACTCATATAGAAACTAGTATGCATACAATTCAAACAGTAAATGTATATAAAATTTTAAAATACGTAATTCAAGTCAAAATATAAGTAAATATATAGATTGCATAAAACCAGTATATAATAAGTAATAAAAAGAACTTGCACACGCAGATCCTCTGGTACAACATTTTGTATAAACTATTACATAACTTTCATATGTAATCTAATCCCTTATATAATTTATATCATATATGTATGAACTCAAATTTAAAACTAAATTTAATATAAATTTACTTTTCTAAATATGCAGACTCCAAAACAGATCCAATACAACTCACACATGTTAAATATATAGGTAAACTGGTCTATAACTATAAATATATATATATATATATACAAGTACACATATTACTCTTACAATATAATACACGACACTCCATAACAGTACATAACTGAAATACAAACATTTTATACGAAACTGATATGAACAACCTTTTATAAGAACTTATATATATACATGCTGACATGCATAAAATCTTCACTGGCCAAACTATTACTCATGTAAAATATATAACATATATACTATATATATAAACTTATAAATTTAAACTTTAACAGACCAAATATATGAACTAATATAAACCTACAGCTCATAAACAGACCATGTATATTACGTATATGACTAGATGTAGTTATAATAGTATATATATGTACCTCAGTAAAATTTCAAGTTTAAAACTATACATACTCATCATATGGGAAGTGCCGAGAACAAAGAAGAATGCTTGCGTGACAGAGGCCGATCGCAGAAGAGGCGCAGATTAAGGTGATGTGGTCATAGGCATGGTCAGCAAGGGGAGATCGGCTGATGGTAGGCTGCATGCTCGGTGGATTGGTTCTGGTCGCTTCAATGGGGAAAAGGTGGGAGGCGGTGGCTAGGTAAGTATGGTGTTGGTGGTTTCAAGGTGGAGGAAGAGCCTAGGGGTCGGAAATAAAGAAGGACGAGGGGATCTGAGATTGGATGTGGAGAAAATATGGTGCACTGGCTTCATGTAGTGGAGATTGCATGATCTCGGTGAAAAGAGGAGGTGAGGGGAGAAGAATAAGAGACATTTTACAAAATTTTCTCAGAACAAAATTGGACAAATTGAAAAATATATTGAACAGGTCAATAATATTGGAAACAATAGTAATTTCAAAAGCCAACAGTTAAAAATTATTAATAACTATGGTTGTTGGATTTACATAAGATAATGAGTGGACACAAGGAGTTCAAAAGGATCAAAACACAAATTGAATATATCATAGAGATCAACACGACGAGACGATCAAAACGGTATACAGATATCAGTGGTAAGATTATCCAATCAAAAGTCGATAATCGGTACCGAAGCTGCTGCTAATTTGCCAGAAATAAGATAAACGGACAGTAGCAATCCAAATTTGGAAAAACGAAAGATGACGTCTCGCTTAGAAGATGATTTACAAATTTATTGGGTAAAAATATATGGGTCTGGAAATTTTTTTATTATCATCAAATTTTGACTAATTTAAAATGAAATAAAATTACACAATAAAATAAACTTCCATATTATCTGATGAAATTTTACCATTTGCTATGTTTAAATATACGTATTTCAAATATTAAATTTTCAATCCAAAATTTTATTATTTAAAATTTCAAAAAAAATCAATTAATTAAATTAATAAAACCACAAAAATTTACCGGTCCTTACATGAACTTAAGTTATAAAATGTTTATAAACTTGAAGTTATGATTTATGAAATGATTCATCGATGATCCTAGTATTAATGACATACTATTTGAATGAATGAATGTAACTAAAAAGGTAATGGTGTATTTAAGAAAACAATATGGTAAATACGTAAGTTGATCGTTTTATTCGCATGACTATTTTTGATCCAATATTTGAGTACGTGATTTCGAGGTATTTTACATCGGTCCGAACAAGGATTTTGCACTAAATTCTTAATGGCAAACACTTAATATGAATTCTTGATATGATCCATAAGTTTTCTATTATAGTATATGGCTATGTAAGGGGAATGGGGGTTCTAATCAAGGAACTAGATCGAAGTCCGCATTAAAAAAGTCATGTGATCTATAATGGCTGGGAAAGGAAGTCTATGTAATCGAGAAAGTGATCAAATTGAATACTGCATATGGACGGATGCTTCATACGGGCTTTAGTATGTCTGTATTCTATATATGCTGGCTTGGGGAGAGTTTAAGAAATGACTCTTCCATTTCAGGGTGGCATGAAAAATCGTCTAAGTAATAACCTGAGGTTGTTGAGCATAAGGTACGCTTAGTGGATTGATTTCATCCTTGTGCGATGAGAGGGTTTGACTTAAGAAAACCATGAGCATTGTTTGCTAAGGATTATGATACCATTACGTATTGATGTGTGGTTGTTTCTTAGGTTGCTCGTGTTCGAATTTCAAGGACGAAATATTCTCAGTGGGGTAGAATGTTACAACCCTGAATTTTAGACACATCGTATTCAAATATTTGAATTATTTAAATATTTGAAAATTAGATTAAATGTTACTAAAATAATTTAATAAGCATTTTAATCCCCATTTAAATCATAACTAATGATGGTAAAATTATTTTGGAAAAACATTTACAAAAATATATTCTTTGGAAAAATATCGATAATATGACCGAAAATCATTTTATCAATAGAAAGCTCTTTAACCATTAAAAGTTGTTCAGGTTTTTTTACACACACTTATTTGCTTAGAAAATCAATTTAATGAATTAAAAATATTTCACAATTTATAGAAATAACCTTATGAAACTTCCTAAGCTTATCTAGTTAGGTCTGAAAACGAAAATGAGTATGAATGGAAACTCCTTAACACTTAAGCAATTGTGACATAAAGTAGTCATGGTAGAAGTAATTAATGCTAGTAAGGTTTTGAGGGGTTTTTCCTCCTTTCCCATCATATTTCTAAGCCTAAATATGAGAGGGCATAAACATAGGAAATAATCAAAAAAATTCCTAAGCAAAGCCAAGCTTTTCTAACCGTATCTTCATCTTTTTCCTGTCTTATGTTCTAAAAAGAAAGAGTTGAAAATCAACTCCAAATCACTACAAACATTGGTACAAGGCTTAGTATAATATTAGAAACCCTTTCACCATACCAAAACATGGAGAAGTAAAGCCAAATTTCCATGGGAAGCTATTGTGAGTCAGCGGAATAGGGATCCTAAGGCTGAATTAACACTAAAGGGAGGGGGTGAATAGTGTTTAATGGATTATATGAATATTATTCAAATTATTAAGATTTTACTTGTAATGGTGGAATTAACAATCACAGAATCAGAGTACAGATAAAAGTAAATGTAGTAAAAGTTAAAAGGAAAGTACACGCCAAGATTTTATAATAGTTCGGAGTTACCCTATATCAAGTCCCGCATAAGTCTTTGTATGGATTTCTTTTCAACTAGTAAATGCAAATACAATCTCGATTCCAAGGCTATGAGACATACCCTCCAGAATCCCAACTTTTAGGTAGAGTCACATGATTTTCGGGTTACCAATACACCCACTAGATTTACGAACTACTAAGCACACCCAATTGATTTAATTAGGCTATAACCACACCTACTTGGATTTCAGGGATACCAAGCACACCAGAGAGTATAAGAGTGATATTTGATAGAGTTTACAAACTTAGATCTTCTATTTTGATTATAATTGATCCTATAACTCTTCAAATCACTTTGATCTTAAGAGAGATGCGAGAAATTGGAGAGCGTATGAATGAGAATCAAATTAGTAATGATTGAATTTGATTCTAGTTGAATTTCAGCAGAGTTTCGATAGAAATTGATTTAGAAGTCAAGAGAGTGACTAGATGAGAGAAAAATAAGAAAGTAGTTAATGAAAATTCATTTGAAAGATTGGTATATATAGGGAAACAACGGTCATGTCCGTTCGTGACGAGATACAACAAAAAGAAACTTCCTTTCAAAATTTGAATTCTGAAATTTATGGCAAGTATGTCAAAATATAGGATTTGGATATGTCGACATATCCTTTACAAAATTTAAAAATACTTTACAAAAATTATTTTGAAAATCCGTTGCTTTGTAAAATAATTTTATACTTTGTAGAATCAATTAAATATAGTTTGTACAAATTTTAATCAAAAAGTAACTGAATAAAACATTATAAAGTAATTTTGAAAGATTTTATAGGAATACTCAATATAATGTAAATAATATATATATAATTAATACAGTTATAAATTATTAAAGCAAAAACAAAAATTCAATATACATGTAACCTTAAAAACACTAAAATAAATATCTTTATAAGTATAATAGATTTGAAAATCATTTTGAGAAATATTTTTAAAAGATTATTTTAAAAATATAATATTTGAAAAACAATTTTAAAATAAAATTAGAGAAGGTAAGAGAGATCAGGATAGTGATATCAAGGTTATAACATTTAAGACTCTATAGATTACCTGGAATATCTTAAACACTTTAATACTCACAAATCTTCATTCTTGAACTCTTGAAACTTTATATCTTGAATCTACACTTGATATCAACATCTTGATACCGTACAGTTTTCTTAATCAATACCTATCTAATATCCTGCAATATACTATATAAAACTTGATAAAACATTATTATCTATATTTTATATAATGTCCTATATTTTTCATTATCAAAACCAATACCTAAGGTACTAACAGCTATGGCAGTGAGAAATTATGGTGATGGGAGGGAGGAAAAGCAAGGCTAAAGCAAAGGAAAGAAGGAAGGAATGAGTTGGTTGCAAGTGGAGTTATGATTTTGTTCTTAAATCTTGGTTTTGGTTGGATTAAAGGTGAGTTAGCACCTCACTTTGAATGGAAAAAGTAACGCTTGTATGTTGTGTTTGATTGTGATAATGTTGTTTAACTTGTTGTTAACTTATGTTAAAATAATGGTTGTAACATCTAAATGTTAAAGCAAGTGACAAATGTGATCCATGTACATGGACTTGAACAAACTTGGAATGGACTTGAATGAACTTACATGACATATGACTAGAACTTGAACAAATAATATAGGTTATAGGTGGAATTTTGCTTAGTTTTGACTCGAATTTAGAAGTGCACTTATAGCGATATTCGCTATAGAAGCAGTTTGGAATTGCCCTTTTTTAGGATATTGTTATGGTACTTTGTAGGGAGATCCTTAGGGGTTTCTATATATATTTATAATGTTATATATATATATATGTATATTTCTATTAAAAGATTTAATAGTAAAAAGTTGATTAACATCTCAAAAATGGCCAAAACATCACTAGTGCAAAACTGTCCCCTTCAACCTTGATTTTTGGACTTTGAATGTTTCAAAAAGGACTTTAAGCTTAAGCACATTGTTTCATCCTTTTTAAAAGTATTTCTTAACTCCTATTAGAGTATTTTTAGAGTAGTTTGAGATTTATATGAATTTATAAGAATTAGTTGTGAATTTTCAAAGGAGAGATGTTTTGTTAAAACATGTCATTTTCAAGTTTCTAATTATTTTCAAACTTGTTATTTTCAAGTGATATTTTAAAGGAATGTTTTAAAACATATTACAAGTATTTTGAAGAATAAATATCTTATATAAATATCTTGGAAAATATCATATATAAATATCTTGGAAAAATCTTATATCAATGTTTTATGTAAACCTGAATGCTTTTTCATTGTATTTGTATTACGATTAGTTACCTACCAGGCATGTTGGTAGCACTTTTGTTTTTAGTGATATATGTACACACACACACACATGTATGCTCTCTTCTACTTTTGAGGATTACACATTTCTCTCAAACCAATGTTCTATATAAATATCTTATATAAATACCTTGGAAAATATCTTCTGTAAATATCATGGAAAATATCTTATTTAAATATCTTGTTAACAAAATGTTTAGAAAGGGGTAGACTAATCTATTTATGAGAGTTAAGATTGATGTCGGGTAGGGATGGAGAAATTGAGCATTAACCTACCGGGCTTCCCTCTTAACTGAGGAATAGGTAAGTGGAAAATGTCGGAAATATGGTAATCGCGTTGATTTCTCATTGTTTATGGAAATCATTAATACTATACTTAACATTAAATGCCGACGAGTTATACTTATCTATTTGTGAGATTTAAGTCCAAAGTGTCTAGGCAAGGCTTAGAGCAACCAGTGTCCAAACTTATCAGGTTTCACTCTTGGACAAGGAATAGTTAAGTTGGAATGTCGGAAATGAGTTAAGCGTACGAATCATGATTTGTAGAAGCAATCATCTTTAGAACTTGATTGTCAACTAGTCCATACTAAACTTGAATGAATATTGTAATGCCCCTGAATTTTAATTAACATTATTCGAGATATTTAATTGTATAAATTAAATAGAATAATGTGCATAATTAGGGAAATGAGATTAGTAAATCAAATGGCTGTGTCTTAATGAATGAACTAAAATAAGATTTAACTAAATTAAGAAGGAGGAATTTTCCTAAGGAGTAAACTTGGAAATGGGGGTACATTTCTTAGTATAAATCTCTTCCTCCACCTTAATAAATTTTCACTTTCTCATTCATTAACTCCTCACCTACTTTCGACCGGCCATTAAAAGCTCGAGGAAGAGCATAAATTAAAGAAAAAGCTAAGTAATTAATGCTATGAAATTATTTCATTCTCTAATCAACTAACCATAGTAAATAATCATGTTTATCATCTCATTTTTTCTGTTTGGATCGGCTGTGGGTTATACTCGATTCATGTTTGTGTCTTGGTTAGGATATCACCATTTAAACCTTTGTTTGGATAAGATATAGGTGTTTTAAATGTTAGTGGATTAATTAATGCGTTTTAGTTCTTTTTTGATTAAATTTTGAGTGGTTTTGATCTTCATATGTTTTGAAATTTTAATATGTTGAAGAGAATGTAATGATTGATTTTCCGAAATTTTTCAAAAAATTTTCATGATGTTTTAATAGCTATATAAAATTATTTAAGGTATGGGACTTAAATGTTTTATATAATTATAAAGGAGAAAGAGGATTTTTCAATTTTATTTAAATTTCCAAATAAGGAAAGTTGGCACAATTTTGAATATAAAATTCTGGCAACCAATCAGATTTAGACAAACAAGGCAAGTGGGGTACAAAATAACTGTTGTAAAGTACAATTTTCACTATTTTAACTCTTTCGGCAAGACCTTCCACCTCCATTCTAAACCTTTCGACAAGGTCGAAAGGTATCAAACCTTTTGACTAGGTCAAAAATCAATGCACATCATATCATGCGGCTAGTACGTAGTGAATTGACAGGGTTCGAAAGGTTTAGGGGCGAAAGATTAAAGCTTTCGAAGGAGATGAAACATTGTTTTGGTTATAAAGAAAATACGCTTGCTAGCTTTTGACAAAGAGCTTTCGACATTGTCAAATGGTTTAGAAGAAAAAGGTGTCGATTGGTTTGCTTTGTTATTTTAAATGAAACCTTTCGACAAAGTCGAAAGGTTGGCTTTTGACAGGGTCGGAAGTATAGTAGCCACTTCCAAACCTTTCGACCCATATGGAGTCAAAGGTTATCTTTTGTTTTATAAAACTTGCCACCTCTCTCCACTGATTTCGAAGGGTTGGTTCCAACAAAAACATTTCATTTTGACTTCGAAAGGTTTTGACTTCGAAAGGTTTTGATTTCAAAAGGTTTTGGTTTCGAATGGTTTGATTTCGAAAGGTTTCCAAGGGGTTGCCTTTAATGATTTCAAAAGTTTTTGAGTTTCAATGATTTTGAAAGGTTTGGAGTTTCATTGCTTTCAAAAAATTTATAAATAGTTTTACAAGGGGGATACCCAAGCTTTCGACAAAGTCGAAAGGTGGAACCTTTCGACTAGGTCGAAAAGAAACCTTCCGACAAGGTCGAAAGGTAGGACCTTTCGACAAGGTCAAAAGGTATGATTTTTTGATGCTTTCAAAAGGAAGGCTTCCGAAGGGGCAAACTTTGGATGTTTGTTTGCTTTCGAATGTGGTTTCACGCAAAGGGGTTTAAAGGGCCGTTTTAGCCATTTTTCTTTAAGTAAAATTTTGCTAATTTGAAGGGGGTACTTCAAAGAGTTATAGCATAAAATACCTATCTTTGTTTAAGTATGTAAGGCGAATCCTTATATAAATTGGATGTAAATAAACCCTTGGGACACGAGGGTGGGTTTATGTTTTCGATACATGGTTTGGGATTACAAATAGAAATATGCTTTCAAAAATTAACATTAGGGCTACCAATGTGTTTTTATTTAATTTAACCTAATCGGGGCTATCGATAGGAATATGCTAAACAGGTGGTATACCTTGGGTAAATAAATAATCATGAGGATCGTGAATTTCTATGTATAATTATGGGGATCGGGATATTTTAATTAGCCAAGTGTTAGGTTCTTGGTTATCCTAGGAAATCCATAATGTGCGGTGGATAGACCGCATCAAATTTCTAAAATAAAGAATGTTTTGCTAGAGGTGGTTAGCCTCGGGATTTGGCACCCAAGGGTTCATAGTCATCCTAGGAAAAGTATGGAGTGTGTAGTGGATAACCCACACCAACTTTTATAAAATAATGTACGGTGGATAATCTGCTTTTATTTTGATGAATTTGATATGGATAGTCCTATTAAAGTTTTGATGGATAGTCATTTTAAAGATTTTAGAGGGAAACTCCAATAATTGCTTGTAGATGGGATATCTAATAAATGGGTGGATGGGATATCCGATATATATGATTTATGGTTTTATTTCATATTATGTTAAGACTAATCATTTTGGGTGTAGGGGTATAATAAATGATTTGCATGTTTTTTTGGATAATAGCGAGGGGAAAACACGTTTTGCTAAGCGGCAAGGTCTCACTAGCTATCTATTCATGATAAGAGATGATAAGGGATTATTCATACCGGACTTATTATCTGACTCGAAGTTTTTGTTTCTCCACAAACTCTTGGGTACTTAAAATTAATTTGAGTATTCTGAGAGTGGGAGACTTCCAAGTTTTTTAGACAAATAAGCTTCCAGAGACATGCAGGAGGTAGTGTTAGCAATATAGGAGCTATTTTGTGATTTTTGCTGTGATGTACTAAGAACTGCAAAGTTTATATTTATTAGTTCTCTGACCATCATAAGGAGACATCTTCATATATCGCTCTTATCATATTTTGTGTATTTATATATGATCTGAATGTGGTTAATGTCTGGAATTATGTAATTAAATTTTAATTTGTAATTCGCATGAAATGGGAAATTCTGTTTATTGGAAGTTTAATTTTTTTTTCATATTTATATATTCCAATGTATCGATATTAACTATGCCGCATTCGGTCGCCAAGAAATAACAACTATGTATGACTACAGCATCTGTAGCGGTTAGTTTTGGGCCTCATAAGGTGGGATGTTACAAAGTTGGTATCAAAGCATGGTTTATGTACTTAAAAGGAATTTAAACCTTAAAAGGGTTTTAAAGCATAATCTAGTGAATCTAAAATACAGTTAGGCTTGCGTAAGCATTATAGTAACGTATATGTACTTTGCTATAAATACCTAAATATGTATTTCCCACTCTCTTAGACTGTTCTTCTGTATCTTATAACGATTGGATTTCAGGTAGTAGGGAAGTAAGATGTGGAGGTAGGAAACGGAGGAGTGAATCAAGGTGGAAGATGCACAGCAACCAGTGGAAATGTTCAACCCAATACAAGGAGAAACCAGGGTCGACGGGCAAATGAAAACCCAGATGCAAATGCTAATATTGGTGCTGAGATTCCACCGGTTGATATGGGGATAATGTATCAATTCTTTGTGAATATTATGAAATCTACAGAAGCTGCTGGAGTGGCTGTATGGAATGCTGGAGGAGTTAATCTGGTGGCCCCAGTTGGAAATAACTATGCCAAGCTGAGCAGGGATTACACTAGCCTTGGATGGAAGCCTTTTTGGGAACCGAGGATGTAGTAGGAGTGGATAACTTGCTATTGCATGGTGAAAGGATATTTGCAAATCTCGGCTTGATGGATATGCAGAAGACAAGACTTGCTTTAAGGCAATTACAAGGAGCAGCATTGTTTTGGTGGAACGGAGTTACCATAAGAGATCTAGAGGAAGACCTGACTTGGGCTGAATTTCGAAGGAGGTTCGAAGAAAGATTTCTATCTAAGGTTGCCAAGTCAGCGTTGCTAAGGAAGTTTTCAGATTTAGTCCAGGGGGATAAATTGGTGATCGAGTATGCTACAGAATTTGATGAGCTATCCCATCAGGGATATTCTACTGTGGATATAGCCATTTGAAGGAATGATAAGTTTATTAGGGGGTTGAATCATAAGAATGCCAGAGCAACCATGCCAAACCTCTGAGATCCGTGTCATATTGTTGTCGAGGTGGCTATTCAGAATGAAGAGATGCTTTCTACTTTTGGAAAAGGGAAACCAGTTAAGGTTCAGAATTTTCAGGGTAAGAAGCGGAAGTTCTTCAAGAAGAAAGGTGCCCAGTCAAGGGTAGCAGCTAAGAAGAGCAAGGCTGATATTGTTTGTTACAAGTGTGACAAGAAGGGGCACTATGCTAATGAGTGTCGCTCGAGTGATGGAAGAGAAGTTGCAGTGAGGCCTGATATGAACTGCTACAACTATGGCCAGATGGAGGCATTACAAGAACAAGTGTCCCGAGACTGCTAAAGCTGGAATGAGAAATGTATTTGTGTTGGAACCATCATCCTCTAGACCAATGGCTGCTGAGAAAGGAAAAGCTGTGATGGAAGGTATGCTTATGATTCATAATACTCCAGTTAGGAAACTATTTGATACCGGTGCATTACATTCATTTATATCTCTGTATTTGGTAGATTGCTTATGTCTAGAACCTTTATACCTTATTATTCCTTTAAGGTTTGTGAATCCTATAGGAGGGTATGTAACTCTAGGAATGAGATATAACCAGTTAGAAATTGGTTTGTTAGGTCATATGTTTACGTGCAGTTTATATGCTTTTGATTTCTTGGGTTTCGGGATGATACTGGGTATGGATTGGATAGATAGATATGATGCTAGGATATTTTTCCAGGAGGGGGAAATATCATTGAAGCACCTAAATAGCCATAACCAAGTTATTTACTCAGTAAGGAGTTCGGACGGAAATGTTTATTTGCTATTGGGTGCCATAGGAACGGAAGTAGAGTTGAAGCAGTTTTATATTTCAAGAGAGCTTGTAGATGTGTTTGAACCGGTTTCGGTCTTGCCACCGAAAAAATAAATCGAGTTTTGGATAGATCTTGTACCGAGTGTTGAACACATAAGTAGACCATTTAACAGGATGCCACCAACCGAGATGAAGGAATTGAAGGTGCAGCTAGTGGAATTGGAAGGAAATAATTTCATCCGGCCAAGCAGTTCGCATTGGGGAACAGCTACGGTATTCGTGAAGAAGCCAGATGGTTCATTAAGAATGGATGTCAACTATTGTAGGTTGAACGAGAAGACAACCAAGAATAGGTATCCATTGTCGAGAATCGACGACTTATTCTATCAGTTGAGTGGAGCCAGAGTGTTTTTCCAGCTGGATTTGGCGATAGGTTTCCATCAGCTAAGAATGGCAGAGGACGGTATTCCTTTGACGACATTTAGGATCAGATATGGTTCTTACGAATGGTTGGTTATGCCATTCAGGCTATTGCGCCAGCTTTCTTTGTGGATTTGATGAACCGGGCTTTCTGAGAGTACATGGATAGGTTCATGTTGGTTTTTATTGATGACATTTTTGTATATTCTAAGTATGAGAAGGATCATGCAGATCATCTTAGAATAGTGTTAGGGACGCTAATGCAACATCAGCTGAAAGCGAAGTTCTCAAAGTGTCATTTCTGGAAGAGGGAAGCGATGTTCCTTGGTCATGTAGTCTCCTAGGAAGATTTAGCAGTTGATCCGGACAAGATCGAAGCTGTTAAAAATTGGAAGAGACCAAAGACAGTAAATGAGATTAAACGTTTTCTTGGACTTGTAGTATACTATCGAAGGTTCATTAAGGATTTCTCATGGATAGCGGCATCCTTGACAATGCTAACTAGGAAGGACGTGAAGTTTGTTTGGTCTGAAAAATGTGAGGAGGCATTCCTTAAGTAGAAACATTTGTAAACCAATATGCTCGTGTTAGTAGTTCCAGATGGGAATAAGGGATTGGTAGTTTACACCGACGAATGTGGTACAGGGTTAGGTGTTGTGCTAATGTAGAATAGAAAAGTTATTAACTATGCTTCTAGACAGCTTAGCTCGCATGAAGTGAGATACCCTACTCATGATTTAGAGTTGGCAGCGGTAATCTTCGCATTGAAGGTGTGGAGACATTATCTTTTGGAAGAAAGGTTTGAGTTATTTATGGATCATAAGTCTCTAAGGTATTTATTCTCTCAGAAGGTGCGGAACATGAGACGGCAAAAATGGCTGGAGTATTGCAGCTTATGATTTTAGCATCGAGTGTACACGGGGAAAAGGAAATAAGGTGGTAGATGCGCTTAGCAGGAAACATCAGAATGTGGTGTTAGTTATGTTGGCAAAATGGAAAGACTTGGAAACACTGGCTGCTTGTAGTGTGCAGTTGAGGTCGACTGCTAGGTCTAGTTGGAATATCGCCATGATGTCTTATTTGGAAGTTCGACCAGTTCTGATCGAACGGATTGCTTCTAGGAAGAAAGGGGATCAAATGTTAACCGAGAGGATTAGAAGGTTAGAAGCTCGAACCGAGATTGTTGATTTAAAGGACTTTATTCTTGACCGTAAGGGTTGGTTGAGAAAAAAGGAACGGTTATGTGTTCTAGATGTTGGAGACCTTGGAAGGAAGTTCTTAGGGAATGTCATCGAGCGAAGTTTAAGATTCCACCTTGGGGGAGCCAAGATGTATTAGGAAATGAAGAGAAGTTTCTTTTGGGAAGGAATGAAGAGGGATGTTAGCTTATGTGGAAAACAGTGTATGAACTATCAGCAAGTAAAAGTCGAACATCAGAAGCCTAGTGGTTTGCTTCAGCCTTTGGATGTTCCAGTTTGGAAGTGGGACTCGATATCCATGGATTTTATTGACGGGTTGCCAAGGTCAAACCGGGGTAATGAAACTGTATGGGTCATAGTGAACAGATTGACCAAGAGTGCCCATTTCATTCCGGTAAGGTCAACCAGGATGGCACCCGTTTTGGCTAAGTTGTTCATGAAGAACATCGTTAGACTGCATGGAATTCCTAGTAGTATTGTTAGTGATCGAGATGCTTCATTTACTAGCGAGTTCTAGAAGATCCTATAGAGTGTGTTAGGCACTAAGCTTAAGATGAGTACCGCATATCATTCTCAGTTGGATGGCTAGACAGAGAGAGTCAACAGGGTACTGCCTGCTGGAAGTAGTTCTTAGGAAGATCACATGCAGTGGAATTTTCCTATAATGATAGTTATCAAACTACTATAGGAATGGCGCCTTTTGAAGCTTGATGCTCCATGCTCCATCCAAAATGCTCGAAGCTACCTAACTACTTGGTTGCTCGAAAAAATAGGGAATCTAGGTTTAAGGGGAAAAGAATATAAACTACAGGTCAGTATGGGACTGGTATGAGAAACTTAAATTTTGGATATTTGAAAACAAAGGGTATCTCATAAGGCCATGCCGCATATAAACACGGAATGGATTTTTACCTTATGATAGTCAAAATCTTTACTACGCAAAATTTGGTAATATTATTTTTAATGACATTCTTTTGGAAAACTTTTCAAGTAAACTTATATAACCTTAGCATAAATTATTACATTATTTAATTCCAGCATAATCGGTTCTACAATCAAGTCTGAAGGTACTAAATGGAGAAGGATTTCCATACAATGGCAGGTAAGGAACTACCTTCCATATAGTACATCTCTAATGGAATGTACCAAAGATCAACATCTTTGAAACCCCTACACCTGACAAGACGGACCTATCCGCATAATCATCTTATGGCAGATAGAACTGAATATTACATCACCCTGGTCGTAGCTAACCTATCTGGGATCCCACAGCATACGCAACATACTCAACATATACGGAGTAACCTAGAAAGGTGATGACTATAATCTAATGGTCGCAAAATACATAGCCTTATGACATGCCCTGTTTAAGCCATTTCCGGGTGTTGATGCTCGAGGTAACGATTACCTTTCACATAGCACATTACACTTTTAATGCCACATTGCCAGTTGCATCACACACTATTGATTTCCATAAATGTACAACCTTTGAGCTCGTACATCTCAAAGAAGGGTGTTAAGTGTAAGAGAGTTACTTCCTACATAGCCTTAGGCATGCCCTCTTTAAGCCATTTTCGGGTGATGAGTTTTGAGGTGACGATTACCTTTCACATAGCACATTCCACTTTGAATGCCAAGTTGCTAATTCCATAACACACCAATTATTTCAATAAATGTACAATCTCTGAGCTTATACGTTTTAGAGAAGGGTGTTAAGTTTTCCCAGGAGCAGGACAAACCGAAGGAACTCTCCTACTACATTTTGTTGGGAATCATCCATAGGATTAATAGTGAGCAGTCCTTGCATCGAAGATCAAATGAAGTTACTACTGCGACATACATATGATATATGAAATTTACCCCGAGGGCCAGTGGAAAGCAGCCCTTCATTCCATTTATTGTCATTCCATGTCTTCACCTTCGAACAAATAAATTGGTTCAAAGTGGTTTTTGGATAGGGATAACCCAAATCTGACCCTGATTCCTTCAAGCCTATCATCAATACAAAGATGTTAAGTAAATAGATGCTTATCATTTGATTAATTACTTTCTCTTTATCAAAAAATGTCTTGTAGAGATATATATTTTCAAAAAATTTCTTTCCAGTATATACAGAATCATTTAACCTCTCTTTAACTTTGGAAATACCAAATCATTTTCCTAAGTCATATTGGAAAACATTATTGAGTTAAAAAGGATCGACATAAATTATACTTTTATATTCTACTTAACATCAATTTCATACTCAACATTTACCATCCATTGAATAATGGTGAAATCACCTTTTAAATTCACATATATAGTATGGGTTCCCTCCTCGAAATTTATTACCAAGTATAATAAGATTATTTCTGTACAATCCAATTTGCATTAAATTTGAAAAATTAAATCTTTTATACTTGCCTCGTTTTTTATATTTCGACCTTATCTATTCCTCACCTATGAAAGAGGCCAGGTAAGCCAGAGCATTGGTTGCTCCTATCCTTAGTTTAAGCGCCTTATATCTGGATCTCATGAATAGAAAAATCTAGTCCACTCATTGGCTTTTAGAGCCAAGAATAAATCACTTAATTATAACAGCTTTTCTTTAAATCATTTATTTAAATTCTTTTAAAATAAATTATAAAACCTCCAAATCATATTTAAAATACTCGATTATTTATTTTAAAGCATTTATAAAGGTTTAGGGAAGAATATTTAAGTTATATTTTAAAAGTTATTACAAGTGTTGCAAAAAGTGCTACGAACGGTGCTTTTAAGGCTTATTTGATCATAAAAACTTTTCGATCATTTAGAAATCATTTTTTATAAATCAAATATCTTTTAAAACATTTTAAAATATTTATAGATTTTTTTAAATAATTAAAAATTCCAATTTTAAAGAATTTTTCGAATGGTTTTCGAATTGCAAAGCCACGACTATTTTGAAAAAAATTGCTCAGATTTCAAAATCTATTGAACAAAATCCCGATCCTTTTCTTTGTTTGGAAAATATGATTATAAAAATTCTAAAAATTCTTATTACAAAGAATTCCGGCTTCGATTCCATTGTATAAATGCATTTTAACTTTTGCGGCGCTAAATCGTGAACTACTGTTACGCGACGTGCCTATTTTTGACTCAACTTTCATAATTTGTCCAAACCTCGCCAAATTAGTTTTTAGTATTTATAAAATATTCGTAAACCATTTTAAATCATTTCAAAGGGGTTTAATGATTGTATATCACTTTTATAATTTGATTCAGAAATTGATTTCCCTATGTAATATCGACGTGTATTTAACGTAACTTGTTTACTGTAACAACCCTAAAATTTTTGCCTATATATTTTTAAATTTGACTTTATTTTATTTCAATTATTTTAATTTTTTTTATTTCAAACATTTCGTTTTTAAATATAAATGTTGATTTTTAAGTGATTTATAGTTCAAATTAGTATAATTTGAATATTTTATTGTAAAGTGAATTTCTGGTCAAACTGTGACTTTTAAACTTCAAATTTAAATTATATAAAATCTTAAATTTTATCTTTTATTATGAAAATAGATGTAATAACTTGAACACTGCTTTTCGCTTCATTGAAAACGGAGTTAAACTGTGAAAGTTATGTATATTTCAATATTGTGCAATTTTGTTATTTTTAAATTGTATAAATCATATTTTATTGTCATATTTCATTTTAGTCTGGGTCAATATGTTATTTTATGTATAATTTTATGAATGTACTTTTTTTTTCAAAAAACATAGTTTCCTTGGCCCCAAAGTTTTTCAAATTTCCATTTTTCAATAAAATTTCCATTCATTTTTTTCATGGGGACCGTTCCCTCCCCCTTACCACCCATTCTTTCTACTGTTCCATCCACTGTTCTTCCCTCTCCCTCTTCCATACCGCCGTCCATCAGTCCATCGTTGTCAAATCTTGTCCCTTTCAACTCTCTCTCTGCCACACTGCCGCCTCCATCGCCTGATCCTCCTCCTCTTAATTTCACTGATCAAATCCTTCCTAGTCTGTCTTCACCAGTTCCACCCTGTCCCAATCCACCTTCTACACTTTCATCTTCTCTTGATTCGGTGCCTTGGTCCACGCTTTTCAAATCGAAGCCACGTAATGCTGGAACTTATGATCCCCAGGTGATCCCTCTTCAATTCACTGGTGATGTACTTGTGCCTACAAGTGAAATTATTCAGGCTGGTACTACTGTGTGGAAAGACTACCTTGTTGGTTTTTTCCTGGATAAACCCCTGCCATATGTGAGTGTGGTGTATCATCTGAAGAAAGTATGGAAGCTCAGGGGAGAAGTCAACGTTAAGTCTGATGGGTTAATTTTCCTCTTCAGGTTTTCGTCTGCTGAAGACAGGCAACGAATTTCTGAAGCTGATCCTATTATCATGAGAAACAAATTGTTTGTTATCAAGCCATGGGATGTAACGGTGGGTAATAGTTGTCGGACAATTCGCTCTGTTCCTGTTTGGATAAAGTTATTTAACATACCACTTTATGCTTGGTCACATTATGGTATTAACTGGTTGGCGTCAAGGGTTGGAAAATTCCTGTGCATGGATCAATCTACGGAGAGAATGGAAAGGATAACTTTTGCAAAATGCTTAGTTGAGGTATCACCTGATAAGGAGCTGGTGGATAATTTTTTGTTTAAGTTGATGGATGGCACTGATCATAAGGTTGCAGTTGAGTACTTATGGAAACCAGAATTGTGTGTTAATTGTAAAGAATTTGGACATGCTGGCAGTAACTGTTCTCATGCTGTGTCTGAAGCTAAAGTCTCTGAAAATGAAGTAATTGAAACCCATGATGATAGGGATGGAGTTAATGGCAAGAAAAGGCTGTTGAGCACAAATAGACTTCAAAAACAGGTGTGGAAAAAGGTTAATTATAAAAATAACAAAAACAAGGATAACAGACAAGAGGAAGTTGGTAAAATGCAAGGTGATAATGTTGGTGCAAAGTTAATGCAGTGTACTGCTCCAAATGTGGTGGGTAGTACCTATGATAGTGAAGTTACTATTAAGAAAAAATCGCTGCCTATTTCTGATAGTAATATAAGGTTGGTTAACAGTTTCCAAGTGCTTGAAGATCAAATTATTGGAGATGCAATTGATGTAGAGCAGGTGGGAGAGGTAAATGCAAATGATGAATCACTGCCTATTTCTGTTGGTAATATAAGTTTGGTTAACAGTTACCAAGTGCTTGAAGATCATATTGATGGAGATGCAATTGATGTTGAGCAGGTGGGAGAGGTATTAGCAAATGATGAAGTTATGGGAGTTGAGAAGGGGGTATTACATGAACCAAGTACATTTTTAACTGAGTACAACAACCAAGTAGCTGATAGTGATGAATTACAAGTAGATATCCATGTGCATTCTGACCCAACTGTGCATGTGCACACAAGTGCTGTGCCATTACAACATGTTGATACCCTTAATAATTTAAATGGGCAAGCATAATTGGAAATGGGTAAAGTCATAATAAATCAAATCATCCCTTCCACTGATATCATTTTCCTCAATAACAATGCAAAAAGCATTATTGAACTTGTCTGTTCAACACATGATAATCCATCTGATTCTACTCCTTCTGTTCCACTCCAATCTGTCCCAACTACATCATCTTCTGTCCCACACAATAAAAATTCTACTCCTCCATCTTTTCCAATCACATCCCATTTTCCTTATGTTAACAATGCTATTATACCAGGTTGGTATAATAAAGGAAAGCAAGCATGTGAAGATAACTGCCATGGTAATATAGACACCAAATCAAGAATGGCAGCAAAGAAATCATCAAAAACAAAGTCTGATACCACTGATTCACAATCTCCTGCTACCAGGAGCAGAAAGAACATTATCCATCAATCTCTTTAGATAATGAAGATACAAAATATAGGTGTTTGGAACATTAGGGGTGCTCATAACCAACTGAAACTTGACCAAGTCAAAAATCATATAAATTATCATAATCTTAAAATTTTTGCTATCTTGGAATCAAAACTTAATCTTGCTTTAACTTCTAGGGCTGCAAATTACATCAATCCTTCTTGGAAGTTTATCCATAACCTTGCTGATGCTGATTATGGTAGGATATTCATCCTATTTGATCCAACAGTTTATACTATCTCCTCTGTAATTTCTTCCAGGCAATACATTCACACCAAAATCATCTACCAGCAAACCAAAACTTCCTTTTACTTTACTTTTGTTTATGCTGACAATTCAGCTGTTTCTAGGCAAAAACTTTTTGATTTCTTACCAAATCTAAGGCAAGAATCACATCCATGGCTGGTTGTTGGGGATTTTAATAGCTGTTTTCAGCTGGATGACAAGTTTGGTGGCCAACCATTATATCCAAAGCATATCCTACCATTGAACACTGCCATTTATGAATCGAATCTCATCAAGATACACTCTCATGGTGCTAGATACTCATGGAACAATAAATGTAGGAGTGGTGTCAGAACATTCTCTACCATTGATCATGCTTTCTGCAATATCAAAGCTCTTTCTACTTGGCCTAATCTCTCTGTCAATCTAATCCATCCCATTCTATCTGATCACTCCCCTTTGATTCTTGCTGACGGTCCCAAAATGAAAAATGAAAAAAGAAGTTTCAAATTTTTTAATGATTGGATTAGTTCTTCTGAATTCAAACCAACTGTGAATTTAGCTTGGTCCTTGCATTGTTATGGTAACCCTATGTTTATTCTTTGCAGGAAGCTTAAACATGTTAAAAAGCTTTTGAGAGCTTGGGCAACTGAGAAGTATGGTGATGGTACAAAGCAAACAAAATTTTTGAAGAAGAAGTATGCTGAGGTACAGGAATTTATGATGAACAACCCCCATGATCAAAATGCAGCTGAAGAGGAAGTAAGGCTATGTGATCTTCTTAACAAAGCTCTTGAAATTGAAAGTGGAATGAAACAACAGCAGTTTCATAGTAAGTGGTATAAATTTGGTGATCGTAACACTGAGTTTTTTCATTCCTCGATCAAAATCAAACAAGCTAAAGAAAACATACACACAATAACTACTCTTGAAGGTTCTACTGTATCAACCCCTGACTTAATTGATGCTGCTTTTGTTCAATATTTTGAACACTTGTTTGGTAACTCCTCTGATTTTATTCCTGATTTTGACATGCTAAACAACATCCACCTTCCAAGTTTGTCCACTATGCAAGCTGCCATGCTGGTAAATCAAGTTACTGATGAGGAAATAAAAAATACTCTCTTTGCAATGAATAGAAAGTCGTGTGGTGGGCCTGATGGGTTCAATGTCCTCTTCTTTGTAACTTGCTGGGACATTATTCAATTGGATTTCTGCAAGGCAGTGCACAATTTTTTTAATAAATGCACACTGCTATCTGAAGTTAACTCAACTAATATTGTTCTAATCCCAAAAAGTTCTGAACCAAGCACTGTCTCTTCTTTTAGACCAATCTCGTGCTGTAATGTTGTGTATAAGTGTATATCAAAGATTATTGCGTCAAGACTAATGCAAGTACTCCCCCAAATAATTTCTCACAACCAGGTTGCATTTCTTCCCAATAGGAGTATTTATGACAACATTTTGCTGGCTCAAGAGCTTCTTTGTGGATACTCGAGATCTAATACTTCTCCTTCTGCTATGCTAAAGCTTGACATTTCTAAAGCTTATGATTCCATTCACTGGTCCACCATTGTGAGAATTATGGCATTAATGAACTTTCCGAAGCCATTTGTTGGGTGGGTTTACGCATGTATTTCAACTGCAAGGTTCTCCATTGTTATTAATGGTCGACCTGTTGGTTATTTCAGGAGTAGGCAGGGAATTAGGCAAGGGGATCTGATATCATCGTACTTATTTCTTCTGGTGATGGAAGTGCTCACTAGATTTATGATATCAAAGTATGCTGCTGGGCAGATTAAATACCACCCCAAGTGCAAATTAACAAATGTTACTACACTCTTGTTTGCTGATGACATTATGATCTTTACTAAGCCTCATCTCCCCTCGTTGCAGAGTGTTATTAAAACATTGACAGACTTTTATTTGATGTCAGGTTTGCAACTTAATTTTTCTAAATCAAGTATAGCAGTTGCAGGGGTTTCCACCAGTATTTACAACAGTTTATTACAGTACACTGGTCTCCAAAGCATGGGAAATAATATGATTTATCTTGGCCTCCCCCTATTGACATCAAGACTGAATTATGCTGATTGCCTCCCCTTTTACACCAAGATGGTTGCTATTCTTGACATGTGGTCTAACAGATATTTAACCCAGGCAGGAAGGCTTGTCCTAATCAAATCTGTTGCATTTTCAATGACTGTTTATTGGGCAAAAGCTTTTATCTTGCCTACTAAACTTTTGCATCATGTCAGAAGTGCAATGCTCAGATTCTTTTGGACTGGTTCCACCAAAAACAGGAAGCCATTTCCATGTTCTTTCAAACTTTTTGAGAAGAGTTTAAATGCTGGTGGGTTGGGGGTTATAAACATTGTAGACTGGAATATTGCTGCGTTCAGTACTCATCTAAATTCTATTATTGTCAAGGATAACTCTGGATGGGTTAATTGGGTTTGGGCAAATAGAATTGGTAGGGCAAGTTTCTGGACAGTTACCACTCCACAAATTTGCAGCTGGACTTGGAGAAAACTCCTGAGTTTACGTGATAGATTGCTTCCTATTATTGTTCATAGGTTGTCAAATTCATCTACTGTCAAATTTTGGTACGATCCATGGGTGGCCAAGGGAGTGATTTTGCATTCATTGTTCACATATCAACAGCTCCAACAAACTGGTATAACTATTAATGCAAATGCGGTGGATTATATTTTCCATGGTAACTTGAATCTGCCATACTCATCAAATCAATACATCAGGACAGTGTGGAATGATATACAATGTAATAACTACCCTCTTGTTGATGTTGGTGATGTGTTTTGGAATGATAGACCTCATACTGTCAAGCTTGTGTACAAGCACCTGCACAATTTTAGTGATCTAGCTTTCAAGTGGAGCAAAGTTATTTGGACCACTGATTCAACCCTAGGGGATAATCTAATGCTTTGGAAAGCGCTGCAAAATGCAATGTTGACTAGAACCAAATTGATGGAGATGGGATATGATACGGGATTCAATTGTGTTTTCTGTGCAAATGACCCTGAGACTGTGCAACATTTGTTCATGCAATGTCCCTTCACTAAGATGCTATTTGACAATATGATGCTTGTTGCTGGGAGTAGATTGTTGGCTAATCAACCTACGCTAGATTTTGACATGATATACAAAGCTACAAGGTGGCGAACTTTGAAGGCGAGGCATTTAACTATATGCTTGAAGAAGTATATGACAGTGGTGTGGTATGAACGAAATTTGATTTGCTTTGAAAAGAAGAGGAGAGATGGGCAGGTGTTATGGAAGGTGTTGAAGTATGAAATTTACAAAACTATGAAGATGAAATCTAATTTTCCAGCCATATACAAGGAAGCTTGGAGATAGTTGGTGTTTATTTTGGGTGTATCTTGTTTTGTTGATTTGCATTGTGTGTTTTTTGTTGTTTTTTTTCCTGCTGTGTATCTTCGTGTGTTTTGTTTTGTCTTTTCCTTTTTCATGCTTGCTGTTTTCTTTTGGGCTATTATTGTATTTTATTGTTTTTTTTTGCAATAAAATCAGGTAGGGGCCCTGTTAACCCCACTAGCTTTTGCTAAAAAATATATATTACAAGCTCATATGAATTTTCTAAAATTTATTTCATGTAGTTTCAAATTTTCTAGACTAGTTTACTATTTTTAGCTATTTTCCTTAATTTAACTTTATATAATTAATAAATATTATATTTTTTTTTATATTTTGATAAATTTTCGAAATTTTATCTGGGATTATTATTATTTCCAGAAATATCAAGTTATATAAACATATATAGGAAATATGAAAGGTTTTGTGACTCTTTAGCTGCTTGTGACTCTTTGCTTTCCACATCTTCATTTTCCAAACTCATGCATTCATTTTGCTTGGCCGACCTTAATTCTTTCAGCTGCACAATTTTTCTCATTCATTCCCGTATACAAACTCTTCTCAATCACAAAAATCGTGGCCTCCATTCCTTAGGCAAAGAGTTGGTAACCTTCTTCTTCTTTCTACTCATTTTCTTCTTGTTTTCTTATGATTTTGCTCTTGCTTTCTTCACCTTCAAGGCTAAGCTCCTTCCATCTCCTCCACCTTGGCCTCCTCCACCACCACCACATCTGGTCAACACTTCCTCCAGCCCACAGTCAAGCCATGGCTGTGCCTTTGTGTTGACTAGATCCACTAAAATATGAACATACACCACATATATGCACCTAGCCGAGCCTACCTTAGCACCACCACCTCAAAACTCCACTTTGGCCGCCACATACACCACCACCACCACCCTAGCTGACCTGAGACACCTTTGCCACGTCATCCTCCACCCCACCCATTCCTGGACAGGCCATGCTAGCTTGTGGCCGAGCCTTTTTATTGCTTAGAAAACCATGTAGTTTGCATTGACTTGTAATTCATGTGTCACAAACCTTTTCTCCATCATTGCTCATGCTATGGCCGACCTTTAGGAACCCAAACCTGATCTAAAACCATGTTGTAGCCGTGCCATTTCAGATCATAGCTAAAGCGTAAGAGGTAGAAAGCAAGTATAAACACGTTGGCTTTGTTTTGTACATCCAATTCTAGCATTGTTTAGTGATAATTTGTGTCGAAAACTTATATCTATTCTATTGTTTTGTGTAAATGTTTGAACAAGGCTATTAGCTTTGGCTCTCCACTCTCTTGTTGTATCCGTGTTGTCGTGCCTTCTAGTGTCGTTATGTGTGCTTTGGCAGCAATCTCCAGCTTTGAACATGTGAGTACTTCTCACCAGACATTATGTACTTATATAAGTAATAAATTGACACCCTGTGAATCTGTAGAACTATATGATCATGTTATAACTGCTTATATTATTATCATATGATGTTCACACCTGTTATTACACCTATTATGTTATATGTTACTGTTATTTCATGCTATTCTGTTTATTTTATCTGTCCATCACACTGCAAGTTCCCTTTAGATTAGAATCACTATGGGTTGAAATGATACATACCCGAACGGACTTTAGAATAAGGAAAAATTGTTATGGGCTGAAATGATAGGCCTGAATGATTTTCAACTTATTTTATTTACTTGGGACTACGGGTTTGAAATGTTAAAACCCGGATTTTTCTTTGTAAATTACGGGTTGAAATGATACATTACCCGTATCACTTTACCTAGCGTAGAAAATTATATACAGGCCCGTAGTTAAAATATGTTTTTCTAAAAAATTTAAAATATTTTAGAAATTTAATTATTATAATATTTTGATTTAAAATTAAATAAAAATATAATTTTTGTAAAGTATTATTGATTTTCTGGAAATCTGTAAGTTAAATAAATTATGAAAAAGTTAGAAAATCTAAATGTAAGTTATTTTGGAAATTTTGATTTAATTTTTAATGGAATTTAAAATAACTTAGAAAATATGATAAATTTATGATATTTTGAATTTAAATTAATTTAAAATGTTTTTTATTTTATAACATATTAATGATTTTTGAATAAAGTTAAAATGTTAATGAGTGAATATTGCGTTGAATTTGGAAATATAACTTAAATTGGAATTTATGAATTTGGTTTAAAAGTGAAATTTTAAGTTAAGTTAAATAAAATGGAATTAAGTTATATTTGAAATTTTAAACTTAAGTTTTAAGTTGAAATTTAATGTAATGAATTTAAATTTGAATATTGAAATTTAATAAGCGAATTATTAATAAATATTGATTTTTGAAAGGAAACTTAACTTTATAAAATCATGAATTTAAGGAAAATTAAATGATGCTTATAAATGTGAAAATGTATGATTTTATAAGTTAAAAATGATTTAAATAAAAATATAAGTGGTTGTGAAATTCTATTGAATATTTGAAGTTAATTAAGAGCATTTTTAATACTGTCTTTTGTTAAATTGAATTGTTTTTTAATGTAACTTTCTGTAGCATTTTCTAAATGCTGCGAAACTTGAATTTTCATTGTTTTAATAAATTTAAGTGCATAAATGAAGATTGAAAAGTTTAAATTTTTGGAATTTAATAATTTAATTATTAAATGTAATAACTTCATTTTTATGATTTAAAATGAAGTAATTTGTTTTGAAATATAACTATTTGATATATTAACATGATTGAAATGTGGTTTCGAAAAGATATGATATTTTGATATATTAAAATGATTTGAAATGTGGTTTTGAAAAGATATGAAATTTTGATATATTAAATGATTTTGAAAAATGGAGTTTTGAAAGATATGATATTTTGATATTAAAATGATTTGAAAAGAAGTTCTGAAAGATATGATATTTTGGAAATGAAGCTTTGAAAGGTTATGATATTTTGATATATTAAAATGATTTGAAAGGAAGTTTTGAAAGGATATGATAATTTAATATATTGAAATGGTTAGAAATGACTTGATATTTATTTTGATAAATATTTGAATTGAAAGATATGGTATGATGATATATTGAAATGGTTTGGAAATGATTTAATCTTTATTTTGATAAAGATTGGGTTGAAATGATATTTTATTTTGAAGTGTAAAATATTGTTTTAAAGTTATAACTATGGGTTATAATAACGATTGGTTGTTAAAGAGACCGGGATCGGATATTGTCTTATAGCCGGCCAATACCGAAACCACTTTAACAACTGTGTACGCGGTGGAGATTCCAGAATGAAGTAGGATGGTGGCGACGTTCTCGAGGTGTATTACGTGGACCCAACTCCCGTGAGTTGGCATATATGACTAAAACAGGAGCTATACCGGGCTACACAAAGGGTTGCACCCTTTCATCGAGCATGCTCCATCGGAAACCATTCTATTACTTTTGTGATTCGATACGTGGCGCCACTTTGATTCGGGGGTATTGTTCGAGGTGGGCGGAAGCTGCTGGCTTGCCGTCACCACTGGTCCGGGAGTGCAAACGGTGTATCCACCCTGGCATTGCCTCGCGTTCCATGTCATATCCTTATATCGAGCCCACTACTATTTTGGTTTTAAAGATCCGACCGCGTTAAGGTTCACCATCCCCTTAATGTTGTTTTCTATATGATTATACTTTACTGATTAGACACAACTGTATATAGTGTATATTGCTACATAGTAAATAGTTTAACAGATCCTTAGAGGATGGGCGGTCCCAAGCATCTTCTAAGTTGCTTGTACCTTTACTACAGTTCACTTGAGTTGGTTTACATTGTATAAGTATGTATGTCCTGACTCGAGTGTTTTTATTTTTATTTACGCTCGGGTCAGCCCGAGGATTCACAGATTTGGATTTCCACTTTCTGGAGATTGGAATCGCTGGAGATTATCTGCTTATCTAGTCTTATCTATTTCAGTACTGTTGTTGTATTCAGCTTGTACTTAGTTATCATATTGAAACATCTGTTGTACTTTATTTCTTCTGTGGTATCTTGTTTAACTCTGATATATTTATATAGTAGCTTCGTGAACTACTATCTCTTTTACTTCCGCTGCATTATTAAATACTATGTGTCTGTGATCTGTGATTATTATTTACTGTATATTCTGAGATTTGCCATATTTTTATTTACAACGCGGTATTTTGAGCAATTCAATTCCGGCATGAGTGTCTACCTATACACTTATAATGGATGCGAATGGTTGAAAATATCGGGTCGTTACATTTACACAATTAAACACTATATTAAAACAACTAATACTTGATGATGAAAGCATAGTAAACATTCATAACTATCATATCACATCATCATTATATATGTGCGTGTGTGTGTATGCATGTATAAATTGAGTTTCTCACTTGATTTTCGGTCCAACAAAAAATAAAACGGCTATAGCTCTGCTATCTCGAAATCGGAGCTCACGACTACTAGCACAAATGCTCCTAGAGGATTCAGCCTTAGAGGCTTGGAAGGGTCGGCCTTGTGTGGCAAGTGGTGGTGGAGGGCTCTGTTGCACACGACCTTGGTGGAAGAGAGGGAATAGAACACTATCTAGAACTTTGGTTTGAAGTGGTATGGATTTTGATTGATTTTGCAATATTTTCTTACTTAGGCTATAGAAGACAGTAATGTAGAGAATAAGAGGATGACGAGCTTTGGAATTTTACGAAGAAAAGTGTGAATGAAGTGAAAATGAGTGGTGGTATTTATAGGAAAAAAGTGAACAAAAATATCATGATATTTGCTTGCCATTTCATCACCCTTGCCTCACCACCACATCCCCCTCTCGCCTCATCATCCTTGGCCTAGCATCTCCCCATGTGTGTGGCCATGTGCTTGTACTTAGGGTGTAAGAGGTTGACTTTGGGTTTACTTAAGGATGAAGTTTTAGGAAAATTTCTTGGATATTTTGTAATATATATATATATATATATATATATATATATATGTACAAATGTATAAGAATATTTATATGTATATATGTGTTCATATGCATGTAAAGGTGTTAATGTATATGTACATGTATGTGTGCATATGTATATCTTGAATGATTCACAATGTTGCATAACCTTTTTACGTTGAGTCGTTACGGATTCTGATTTTGATTTCCAGTCATATTTTCACTTCTTATTTAATATATATATATATATATTAAATAAAGTTTGAAAATTATATTTCTACCATTATATAGTAATTAAAAGGGCTTACGTAATAGTTAAAATAATTATTAAATCATTTAAACTCAATTTAAATTTGAAAATCTTTTATTCAAAAATAGTGATACCATTAATGATGTCATAAAGAGATTTTACTTTCATAAATAAAATAAATAATTTTATTACATATTCTCATTCATATATATAAATGAGTGTATGTATCCAGCTTCATGCACAACGTCGGATGGTCTAAGAGCTATTTATTGATAAAACGGTTTCCAGTCATTTTATCGATATACCTTCCAAAGTATATATTTTTGTGAATATTTATTCAAAATAAGATTACCAATATTATTTATTGTTTAAAACATTATCGTTTATGTTAAAAAATCTTATATTTTAATATTTTAAAAATTTTCTGAAGTGACGAATTTGCGGGTCATTACATGTTCTTAGTCAAGATGTCCTTTGAACAGGATATTAGTACATCCTTCGATGGTAATATGTGTAATGCACTCCGTGCGATGTATGGTAATTCACTTATGACCGTTGGAGGCACCAAGGATATATGCACATATGGTTATTTAAAATAATTACAAAATGACTAACTAAGTGTCTTATATAGCTTAATTACGTCTAAGTCAAATTAAAAATCTCACGTTGCGGTTGTTGTAGTCTTTTTACTTGAGAGTATTATGATATTTAAGATTCCATACTATACTATGATTATGGTCAGTCAAATGACATCGATAATTGTGTTAGGGCCATAGTTGTGGAATAGTTGAACCATTTGAAGTGAAACGCTAGCGAAAAAGGATTCATCATCTTCGTTGTAGATGGTCGGTATCACCGTATTTGGCCGTCAACTTAAAATCAGAATCATTAGCCAAAGTAAATCGTTTAATGAATAAACGTTATCAAACTGAACAAAGGGGCTTTGATGTTTTACTTTGCAATTAATTATGGATATCATTAGAGTTTTGACCATTGATTGAGCTCCAAATGTCTGTGTGGTATAGTGACGACGAAGAAAAAATGTGCATAATATATCATTGCTTGGGGATATGATTTAAATGATTAGAACTAGAATTTCACCTAGATAATCTTTTAGCAGTTAAAATCATTACCACTAATGTACTTCAGCAAATTTTGTTGGGGCTTTAATATTTAAATTGTTCAAATAGTATTGAGGGCTACATTAATACCACACAACCTTCACCGTGCATTCATCATAACTAAAAAAATAAAATAATTTATAAACATTATAAATTATGATGGGGAAATTAATATAAATATTATATTAGTTGTTATCTTTTATAATTATTAGAGTACCTTACAATTATTAATTGAATATGAAATTTTTAATACTATTTTTTTATTTTCATGACAACAACCTATAAATATTGCAAATAACTTTTCTCTAAGTTGTGTAGAATTTTCAAATATATTATAGAGATATTATACAGAGATATACAAGATACTCAATGAATGAAAGCCAACAAATGAAAGATATATGCACACACTCATAAAGAATAGAATCGAGTAAATGAAAGATATGTTATGACTCAAGACAACTGAAACATAAGCCGTTCAAACACAAAGATACAAGAAGTGTTATGTATGACTATTTAGTCTTAGAATTTTTGTTAATGACCCAATGAAAATAATATGAAATTCTTCTTTCATTTAACTCAAATTCCTTTCTAAACATCTTCATGCAACCATACGCTTTAACAGAATCATGGATGTCTATATTTGAAATTTAGAAAAAGAAAAAAAAATACACCGGATATGTTGACATACCCCTTTACAATATGTCAACATACGTAGTTATTTGGTTTTTTATGATTCAAATGTAAGGATTTTCGCACCGACTTCACAATAGATGTATCCTCTCATCTTACATTTAAAGAGGCATGGAAAACCAAATTGAACAAGATGTTTGTTGTGTAACAACCCGCACATTTAACGATTATATATTTAAATATTTTATTTAAATATAGCGTCGTTAGTCGGATTTTTGGGTCCGAAATGTTACTTTTTGCAAACGACCGAATTGGGGCTCGATACCACCTCCATTGAGTCCAAAATGGCGTTTGCGATCATTTTAAGTATAAACTTTGATATGTTTGGAGTAAGTCGAGTTTTTCTACTTTTTCTAATTGGGTTTGGGTTCATCCCATTTGCTAGTTTAATAACCTAACTCAGTCCCTCTCTTCCCCATTCACTCACTTATTTCATTTCATAAAACTCAACCTAAAACTGAAAATGGGGGAAGAGAATGGGAATTAGAAATTCCAAGCTCTAGTTCTTCTTGCAAACTTGAATTCTTGCTCCAAAATCAAAATGAAGGTATAAGTAAGCCTCCTCTTCATCTTCTCCAACTCTTTCTCCTTTAATTTTAGAAAGTTTCCTAAACCTAACTTAGGAAAATACTTGTTTTGATCTTAGATTGAAGCTAGTAGAGTTGAAGTGGGGAGTGGTTGGTCCTTTCCTTGCAATTGAGCTTCTTCTTTGTTTTTGGGTTAAAGGTGAGATTATTATCTCACATCTATATTTACAACTATGTTGGATTGTTAGGTATGAGTTCCTAATACTTATTCATCTGCAATTGCCTTTGGTTTGAATTGAATTGGTGAACATCTCAATTTTTGGTGTTTTGGAGTCAAAAACCTTTGATCATCATAACTTTGATGTTTGGTCATGTTTTTGGTGGTGAATCAGAGTGTCAATGGCGCTGGGTTATCGATTGTCAAAAGCCCCTTAAGTCCATTTCTCGACCGGTTACAAATGGTGAGAGTTTGCTCCTCCATTTGCTAGGCTGGAAAACATTTCCAGCTACAGCCAGTCGATTGACCCCCTGCAGTCAGTCGAATGACTGCAAAGTTTAAAAACTCTCGGGCTATGGTTCAGTCGACTGACTGCAGTAGACCAGTCGACTGACCTGCTTCAATTTTGCCTACTATGCCTATTTGTTTGTGATTCCAACTTTTATCGATTCATGTTGATTCCAATTAGTTGTTTATGCATATTTGACCTTGATGATTCCTTTTTGACTTCATCCACGGGTTTTTATAAAATAATCTTCTAAATTGCATTAAAAGCTCGTTTCCCCAATTCATAAATTCTATTTAAAACGAACACACACAATTTCGCACTTCGAGCGGAGTGGAAAGGAGATTAAATGGTTACGTAAAATACGGATCATGAATCCGTGCGTTTATCTTTCCGATTAATCCCAGCCCTATTCGATTGATTGTTTTGACCTTTGTGTCTGGTTTACCAATGAGATGAGGTAAACTTTGTACTGCTTTGAGTGTGAAATTAACTAACGGATAGTAAACCATTTAGTGCGAACGAGTGGTTATGGGACTCACGTTACCACTTTTCGGATTCCTTTTTGAGAGTTATGACATATTCTGTCAGTTAGTGGTGTCCAGTACTGGGCCTCCAGACCTTCACCACTACGGTTTGTTGCCTTTGGGATAGTGTCTTCGGACTGTCTCCTTCAAGTTTGTTGCCTTCGGGTTTGTTGCCTTCGGGTATGTTGCCTTCGGGTTTGTACCTTCGGGTTTTTGCCTTCGGGTTTGTTGCCCTATTGTATCGCTTTCGGATTGGTCATTCGTCACCGCTCGAGTGATATTGGGTTTGGAGACTTCGGGCTCATGGATCCTTGTTTATACAGTACTGAGCACTTGCAAATTTTCTGATGTTTCATTGATATGTATATTCCCTAGCTATCGCCCTTCGGTGTTGGTCTTTTTGAGCCGCACGATATGTAGCGATTACCTTGTGGAACTTGTGTTACCTTCATTGGTATTTGTTATTGCCTTTTGGCTTGTTTTGGGATATTCATATCCTTTGTTTATTTGTGTTGTCGATGATATGAGGCTTGTCTTGTTATGATATGATTCATCTTTTGTTAGATGATTGTGTTATCTCTTTTAGAGATATTTGTTATACTTTGTGACCTTGCAGGTTATTGTTGTTCAGTTTATCTAACTAATTTGTTTAGCTAGGCTGACCCGTGTATTTGTACTCGGGTCAGACCGAGATGTTTCAGGTTAGGTGCTTTTGGACTTAGCCTATTTTGCTTCCGCATGGACTATTCAGCTTGCTCCTTTTTGTTATAGTTTTTTTTGTGTAGTCCTTTTTTTTGTAACTCTGATATATGTATTCTTTTGACTCGTCTGTATATTGTGGTTTGCTATACCACTTGACATGTATCAGTTTGTAAACTCTGTTATGTATCAATATATGTGTATATGATGATCTACTGTTCTATGATGTATTTTACATTTGAGTTGTTATATTCTGTTCTGATAGATCCTCCAACCACCTATGGTTTTGTTTTAAGTATTCATTGGATATGTCGATCTGCTGTGTATGGCTATTGTCGATGTATTCAATAGATAGTTAGAGCAAGGCTATAGATGGTCGCTCCTAACCAGCCTTATTCACCGTGTTAGTTGACGGCATTACCTTGTAGTGTCCTTGGCTAGCATGGGTATAGAGGTAGGGCATCACAGCTTGGTATCAGAGCTGAGTTCAGAACAAAATAT
The DNA here is from genome assembly GCA_030765085.1 of Allium cepa. NCBI lineage: Eukaryota > Viridiplantae > Streptophyta > Magnoliopsida > Asparagales > Amaryllidaceae > Allium > Allium cepa. The sequence goes on from CM060944.1 coordinate 436,513,544, forward strand.
GATAAACATAGAATAGAAGCACATATTACGATACATCAAAGTGTAATAAGTGATACAAATCTTTGAATCATCTTGCCTCTATTCCTTCTACCATCAAAGGTTAGATAGAATTTGGGGATACGTCTAGGAATGCAATTCATTCAGTAGTATTCCACAATTGTATTAGTGACATCTGCCTTGTGAATAATCTTGTTCTTATCTTACTTTCAGCGTATGGCTGGAAGAGGCAGAGGACGACGTTCGGATGCTGGGCAATCCAGTGGCTCACATCCGGATGGCGTTTATATGTCTTCTGATCAGTTTTTGGAATTGTTTAGGAGCACTCAGCCTCCAGTTCCTCCTCGTGTATCTCCACCTTGCAAGTCTGCCTTTGCACGTCAGTGCAGTGATTTTGCTCATCTTGGAGGAAAGCCGTTTAAGGGCTCCGAGTCTGTTCTTGAAGTCCAAGCTCGGCTTCGCACGTGCGAGCGTATTTTCTCTCGCATGGATCTTTCTGATCATGATAGAGTTCTTGTAACTTCTTGTTTATTACAAGTGCATGCTCTTGATTGGTATGAGCTTCTTGTAGCCGAAATTGATGAGTCTACTCTTTCTTGGACTCAGTTTCGGGGACGATTTGAACTCAAGTTCGTTCCTGAATCTAAAAAGTTTTATTGACCCGTCGCTTCCTTGAGTTGAAGCAAGGGAAATCTTCTGTTCCTGAGTATGTTGCATCATTCGAGGCTTTATCTAAGTATGGTCTTGAATTCATTGGCACTACTTATAAGAAGAATTTGAAGTTTGTATCGGGTCTTAAGAAATATCTTAAGAAGTCTTTGTTGCTCTAGCTTAAGCTTACTTTTAAGGAGTTGGTAGATTCTGCACTTCATCTCGAAACCATCGAGAAGGAGTGTGATAGTGGTGATGATATTGAGGTTACCAAGAACCCCAACAAGAAGCAGTTTCCATTTCAGAAGTCCAGGTCTTTTCCTTCCAAGAAGAAGAAGACTGGTAGTTCTAGCTCTCAGCCTCAGTCTTCTGGAACACCTTCAATTCGGAAGTGTTTCAATTGTGGTTCTTCTGATCATATGATTCGAGCTTGTTCCAAGCTTCTCTTCTGCCATTATTGCAAGAAGGAAGGACATCATGTTTCTACTTGCCCTACTGTTCCGGCTGGTGCCAAGTCTAGCAAGCTTTATGCTGCTAAGGCTTCTAAAGGTCCTTCTCAGCCTAAAGGTATATCTCCATCTATTTTGGAAGGTTCTATTTTATTTCATGGTCATAGTATACGAGTTTTTTTCGATATGGGTGCATCACATTCTTTCGTATCAAAAAAGCTCGTTGATGATTTATCTTTGGATGTTTCTTGTATGGTTACTTATTGTGATGATATTGAGATTGTTTTATGTGGCTTTTCCTTTCGTGCGAATCTGCACGTTATTTCTTGTCTGGGATTTGATATGATTTTAGGAATGGACTGGCTAGTGAGATACGATGCCAGGATTATTTGTTCTGAGAGAATTTTATATCTTCGACGTCCGGATTCGCCTACTCAGCTATTACTTGTTCTTCGGAATGTGGATAATTCCGAAATGGCTTTATATTCTCTTGATTCGCGAGATGGTGATCATATATCTCATATTCCTATTGGTTGTGACTTTTTTGATGTTTTCGAACCTATTTCGGGTTTGCCACCCAAACGGGCAATTGAGTTCCGCATTGATCTCATTCCAGACGCACAGCCAGTTAGTCGTCCTTCCATGAGGATGTCCACAAAGGAAAATGAGGAACTCAAGAAGCAGCTTTTAGAGCTCGAGTCCAAGCAGTTGATTCAGTCCATTTTTTCTCCGTGGGGATCCGTGGTCGTCTTCGTAAAGAAGTCCGATGGAACTCTTAGGCTTTGCATTGACTATCGCAAGCTTAACGAGTTAACCATTAGGAATAGGTATCTGTTGCCTAGGATCGATGATATGTTCGATTTATTGAGTGGTGCTAAGGTCTTTTCTCAGCTTAACCTCGCCACAGGTTTTCATCAATTACGAGTCGCGGAGGATAGCATACCTCTTACAGCTTTCCGCACTCGTTATGGTTCTTTTGAGTGGCTCGTTATGCCGTTCGGTTTGACGAACGCTCCAGCTTTCTTTGTTGATCTCATGAATCAAGTATTCCGAGAATATCTCGATAAGTTCATCCTTGTGTTCATTGATGATATCCTTATTTATTCTAAGTTTGAAGCCGAGCATGCTAATCACTTGAGAATTGTCTTGAGTACTCTCCGTCATCATCAACTTAGAGCCAAATTCTCCAAGTGCCATTTTTGGGAGAATAAGGTTAAGTTCTTAGGCCATGTTGTACCTTCCGACGACATTTCAGTCGATCCCTCAAAAATCGAAGCCATCCAGAATTGAAAAAGGCCTGAGAATGTGCATGAGATTCGTAGTTTCCTTGGATTGGTAGGTTATTACCGTCGGTTCATTAAGGATTTTTCTCGTGTTGTGCTTCCTCTCACCAGCCTTACTCGGAAAGGCATTCATTTTATTTGGTCTGATAAGTGTGAAGCTTCCTTTCTGTCATTAAAGGAACTTCTCACTAATGCTCCTATTTTGGTGGTTCCCGAAGGGAATCATGATCTTGTTGTTTACACCGATGCTTGTTGTAGTGGTCTCGGTGTTGTTCTTATGCAGAAGGATCGAGTGGTTGCTTATGCTTCTAGGCAACTGCGTCCAAATGAAGTTCGCTATACCTTATGCCACTCATGATCTTGAGTTAGCCGCCATTATCTTCGCCTTGAAGATTTGGCGACACTATTTATTGGGCGAGCGCTTCATTCTTTATTCCGATCATAAATCCTTGAAGTATTTGTTCACTCGGAAGGAACTCAATATGAGGCAACAATGTTGGCTTGAGTTTCTTGCCTCCTATGACTTTGATATCCAGTATACCCCTGGAAAGGGTAATCGTATTGCTGATGCGCTTAGTCGCAAACATTCGGCTATTGTTTCTATGATGCTTGCCGAGTGGGATATTCTTGAGACTCTGTCTTTTTGTGAAATTCGTGATCGAGGTTCATCTTCCGATTCTCCTATTATATTATTTAGTTTTGAAGCTCGATCCATTTTATTGGATCGTATTGCCGATGCTCAACGGCGTGATCCTGATTTGTTGCATCTTATTCAGCTTTGTGAGTCTGGATCATGTGATGAGGAATCGTAGGATTTTAGCATTGATTCTCGTGGGTGTCTTCGCAAGAAGAACCGTCTTTTTGTGCCTTCTGATTTTGCACTTAGGCATGACATTCTTGATGACTGTCACCGTTCTAAGTATACCATTCATCCCGGTAGTAGTAAGATGTATGCCGATATGCGTCGGCTTTATTATTGGGAAGGGATGAAGCGCGATGTGGCGAGTTATGTGAGTAATTGCATAACCTGTCAGCGTATTAAGGCCGAACATCAGCGTCCTTCGGGTCTTCTTCAGCCTCTAGAGATTCCATTATGGAAATGGGATCATATTTCTATGGATTTCATTGATGGCCTACCTCGTTCGAGATCGGGCCATTCTAGCATCTGGGTTATTATTGATCGCCTCACTAAGTCTGCTCATTTTATTCCTATTAAGTCTAATAGGACTGCTTCGCATTTGGCTAAGTTGTATGTCAAGGAAATCGTGAGACTTCACGGTGTTCCTAGTTCTATTGTGAGTGACCGTGATCCTTTATTCACGAGTCATTTTTGGCAGAGTCTTCGGCAAGCTTTGGAAACAAAGATTAATTTTAGCACAGCTTATCATCCGCAGTCTGACGGACAGACTGAACGGGTGAATCGTATCTTGGAAGATCTTCTCCGTATTTGTATTTTTGATTTCGGTGGTAGTTGGGAAGATCACCTACCTCTTGTAGAGTTCTCCTACAATAATAGTTTTCAGTCTAGTATCGGTATGGCTCCTTTCGAAGCTTTATATGGAAGGCCATGTCGATCACCTTCTTATTGGTTGGAATCTGGGGAGAAGCTTATCCTTGGTCCAGTTTTTGTTCGTGAATCTTCTGAGAAGATTGATCTTATTCGGTTGAGAATGAAAGAGGCACAGAGCCGCCAGAAATCTTACGCAGATAACCGTAGGAAGCCTCTCGAATTCTCGATTGGTGATCTTGTTTTTATTTTGTTTCTCCTTTGAAGGGGGTTATGCGTTTCAGTATGACTGGAAAATTGGCTCCTCGCTTTATAGGACCATTTTCTATTACTGAACGTATTGGCCCTGTGGTTTATAGAGTTTCACTTCCTGCTCATTTATCTGGCATTCACGACGTGTTTCACATCTCTCAACTTCAGAAGTGTCTTCGGGAGTCGGATTCTGTTATCGTTTCTCCTGATTTGCAAGAGCTTGAGATCTCACCGGACTTATTTATTGTACAGCAGCCTATTCGCGTTCTTGACACGGAGGTGCGACACCTTCGGAACAAGGACGTGCCGCTCATTAAAGTTCAATGGTCCGCTAATCCCAATGCCTGTACTTGGGAAACCAGAGAGTTTATCTAGTGATCCTATCTAGGTTTTCTATCTTTGCTTGGCAACGGTGAGAATATCTTTTCATCTCAAGCTTATTTCCTTTTGTTTTGAATGTTGTATGTATGTAGTTGTTTCAAATATCGCTCTAGGAATTGCGGGGACGCAATTTTGTAAGGAGGGGAGATCTGTAACAACCCGCATATTTAACAATTATATATTTAAATATTTTATTTAAATATAGCGTCGTTAGTCGGATTTTTGAGTCCGAAATGTTACTTTTTGCAAACGACTGAATTGCGGCTCGATACCACCTCCATTGAGTCCAAAATGGCGTTTGCGATCTTTTTAAGTATAAACTTTGATATGTTTGGAGTAAGTCAAGTTTTTCTACTTTTTCTAATTGGGTTTTGGGTTTGGGTTCAGCCCATTTGCTAGCTTAATAACCTAACTCAGTCCCTCTCTTCCCCATTCACTCACTTATTCCATTTCATAAAACTCAACCTAAAACTGAAAATGGGGGAAGCGAATGGGAATTAGAAATTCCAAGCTCTAGTTCTTCTTGCAAACTTGAATTCTTGCTCCAAAATCAAAGTGAAGCTATAGGTAAGCCACCTCTTCATCTTCTCCAACTCTTTCTCCTTCAATTTCAGAAAGTTTCCTAAACCTAACTTAGGAAAATACTTGTTTTGATCTTAGATTGAAGCTAGTAGAGTTGAAGTGGAGAGTGGTTGGTCTTTTCCTTGCAATTGAGCTTCTTCTTTGTTTTTGGGTTACAGGTGAGACTTTTATCTCACATCTATGTTTACAACTATGTTGAATTGTTAGGTATGAGTTCCTAACACTTATTCATGTGCAATTGCCTTTGGTTTGAATTGAATTGGTGAACATTTCAATTTTCGGTGTTTTGGAGTCAAAAACCTTTGAAAATCATAACTTTGATGTTTGATCATGTTTTTGGTGGTGAATCAGAGTGTCAATGTTGATGGGTTATCAATTGTCAAAAGCCCCTTAAGTCCATTGCTCGACCGGTTGCAAATGGTGAGAGTTTGCTCCTCCATTTGCCAGGCTGGAAAACATTTCCAGCTACAGCCAGTCGACTGACCCCCTGCAGTCATTCGACTGACTGCAGAGTTTAAAAACTCTCGGGTTATGGTTTAGTCGACTGACTGCAGTAGACCAGTCGACTGACCTTCTTCAATTTTTCCTAGTATGCTTATTTGTTTGTGATTCCAACTTTTATCGATTCATGTTGATTCCAATTAGTTGTTTATGCATATTTGACTTTGATGATTCCTTTTTGACTTCATCTACGGGTTTTTATAAAATAATCTTCTAAATTGCATTAAAAGCTCGTTTCTCCAATTTATAAATTCTATTTAAAACAAACACACACAATTTCGCACTTCGAGCGGAGTGGAAAGGAGATTAAATGGTTACGTAAAACACGGACCATGAATCCGTGCGTTTATCTTTACGATTAATCCCCGCCCTATTCGATTGATTGTTTTGACCTTTGTGTCTGGTTTACCGATGAGATGAGGTAAACTTTGTACTGCTTTATGTGAAATTAACTAACGGATAGTAAACCGTTTAGTGCGAACGAGTGGTTATGGGACTCACGTTACCACTTTTTGGATTCCTTTTTGAGAGTTATGACACATTCTGCCAGTTAGTGGTGTCCAGTACTGAGCCTCCGGACCTTCACCACTACGGTTTGTTGGCTTTGGGATAGTGTCTTCGGACTGTCTCCTTCAGGTATGTTGCCTTCGGGTTTGTTGCCTTCGGATATGTTGCCTTCGGGTTTGTACCTTCGGGTTTGTGCCTTCGGGTTTGTTGCCCTATTATATCGCTTTCGGAGTTGGTCATTCGTCACCGCTCGAGTGATATTGGGTTTGGAGTCTACGGGCTCATGGATCCTTGTTTATACAGTACTGAGCACGTGCAAATTTTCTGATGTTTCATTGATATGTATATTCCCTAGCTATCGCCCTTCGGTGTTGGTCTTTTTGAGCCGCACGATATGTAGCGATTACCTTGTGGAACTTGTGTTACCTTCATTGGTATTTGTTATTGCCTTTTGGCTTATTTTGGGATATTCATATCCTTTGTTTATTTGTGTTGCCGATGATATGAGGCTTGTCTTGTTACGATATGATTCATCTTTTGTTAGATGATTGTGTTATCTCTTTTAGAGATATTTGTTATACTTTGTGACCTTGCAGGTTATTGTTGTTCAGTTTATCTAACTGATTTGTTTAGCTAGGCTGACCCGTGTATTTGTACTCGGGTCAGACCGAGATGTTTCAGGTTAGGTGCTTTTGGACTTAGCCTATTTTGCTTCCGCATGGACTATTCAGCTTGCTCCTTTTTGTTATAGTTTTTTTTGTGTAGTCCTTTTTATTGTAACTCTGATATATGTATTCTTTTGACTCGTCTGTATATTGTGGTTTGCTATACCACTTGACGTGTATCAGTTTCTAAACTCTGTTATGTATTAATATATGTGTATATGATGATCTACTGTTCTGTGATGTATATTACATTGAGTTGTTATATTCCGTTCTGATAGATCCTCCAACCACCTATGGTTTTGTTTTAAGTATTCATTGGATATGTCGATCTGCTGTGTATGGCTATTGTCGATGTAATCAATAGATAGTTAGAGCAAGGATATAGATGGTCGCTCCTAACCAGCCTTATTCACCGTGTTAGTTGACGGCATTACCTTGTAGTGTCCTTGGCTAGCATGGGTATAGAGGTGGGGCGTCACATGTTGGTCCTCCCTTAGTCTTACATTTTTATACTTTTATTAGAAGAACTCCTTAATACACTTCCACTTTCTTTGCAATCCACACACATTCCCTTATATTCTTCAAGGGTTTTCAACCCATGGAAGAACAAAGATTTTTACTTGAATTCTCGACCGTTCTCTGTATAGTCTCATCTATTCACCAATTTTTAACGTATGTTACTATGGGAGGACTACAAGGTTATTGTACCAAAACTACAAGATTTTATATTGAAGATGCATTGACTTATCTCTAATTTTTTGATGCAAAAAGAATGTGTTCTGCCATCCTTGGGAACCCAAGAAGAAATGAGCATCTCACCACTCGTGGAATTGTAAATTTGTGATGGTATTCTTGTCATCCATGGAAAGCAAGTAGTGACAGTGAATTCCGTATGAAGTATAGGACTGGATGTAGGATTGGATATACGAACAGTGCAGAAATCCTAGTATTTTTAATTTTTACTCTTACATCACTCAACATCTATTATTTATTGTCATTATATGCTCCCGATTCTATTACTTTTGTAAGTAGATAATTTTGAGAATCACAATTTAATTCTTAAATAGTTGACAAACACTATTCACCCATTCCAGTGTATTAGAGGCCTTAAGATCCATTCTGCTTAAGTGTATTTGGTTATTTCATAATCTACATAAATGCATAAGTTCAACTAATTATTTAAATGGCCAAATAATAGTTTGAACAACAATTAATAGTGTAAAATAAAATGAAAATTGTACATATGATGTATGCAGATATAAGGTCGGCCACTATCAGAGATGGATGGGTGATCAAGTTTATGTAGTAAAGAGGAAAGAGTGGTTACTTAGTTTCTTTGTTAGCTAAGCTCATGTGATGGTTGACCTTCCCACTCTCTTCCTATAACTAGAGGTTGTTTCATTCATTTTCTAAGATATAAAAAAACTACTATACAAGTTCTATAATCTCTGTTGTTAAAACTCGACTTAGCATTGCAAATCAATCCAGGAGAAGAAAGAAGCTATTTCGAGGCAAAGATGTGTAGAGTAATGTGTATTCAATCAACATGTGCTATGTAGGTAAGAATTCTATTTATTTTCATTCAAATCATATATATATATATATAATCTACCATGTTAATTTCTGCAATAATGAATTAAATCAATTTTGTTATTATATATATACATATATATGTCTTAAGTTAGTAAGACAAGTAACATAGCAATATCACAACTATTTATGTATAATTTTAGTAACAACTTATATTTAACATATCGGATAATCGTAAAATATTATTTTCAAACCAAATTAGGTTGTATGATGCTATATCTTTAGGGAATGTTGAGTATTGACATTTTTGAACCAACTTTGTTGGATAATTTTGACCATGAAAACTTATAAGAGCAATAATTTTGATAGGAATCAAATTAGATTTTGAATCCACTTCCAGATGAAAGAAATTATGGTTTCTCTTTTCATAGAGTAGTCATAATAGCTTTATGGACTTACCATTTAAAATATATAGACATTTGAACTTAGGAAACTTTTGGGCAAGTTAATAGGTAACTAGTAAGGTGCAATCAAGCCTGAAAGCCCATTCGGGATTTGTGTCCAGTGGAGCTAACGAGATAACATTCTATTCATTATTTCATCTCCTAAAACATTATGAACTCCATTAATCTTCTCCATATCTAATAAGCGACCAAACTTCTTACTTTAATTAGCTAAATTGAGGGATTACCAAGAGGATTAGTGAGTAATTAATGATTTGCTGATTTAGGGTGCATTATGATTTGTGATATCATTGTTCATTCTAGATTTGCTTGGTATTTGTGCTAACTAAATATTAGGTGGGTGGTTTACACTATACTATGTTAGTCTTATAGTTATAAATGACGGTTTTAATCGGTTTTTAAATGTTAAAATGGTTTCTATGATCAATCTAACCCTAACATTGGTTCTATAATGGTTTTAAAACGGTATAGCACTACAATAACCTTGTTATAACAATTTCTTTACAACATTTCTAGACAACATATTTTCTACAACCTTGTAAAACATTGTATTTTACATCAATTTTTTAAGTAAGTTATAATAATACTTTTTAACGACATTTAGTATGCAAACTTTGTACAAAATCTATTTTTCACAACGTTTTCGTAATATCGTAAGTATTAATTTACAACTACTTTTTTTAGAGGTTGTTTTACTAGTAGGTTGTAAATGACCTTTAAGTAAACATTCACTATAGGAAGATGCTGTATTAAAATTAATTTTTTGAATATGTTTACAAATTTTAAAATATTTTTAAAATTAATAATTATAAATTTATAATTAATAACTAATAATTAATAATTTATATATGATAACTTATAAACTTAATAATTTATACGTTAATATAATTAATTATTACTAATAAATAATTTATAATTAACTTTTATTATGGATAATTTATTATAATTAATTATTAATAAAAAATATAATTATATTTAATAATTTATAATAATAATAATGTATAAAAAAATAAACAAATAATTATAATAATAATGTATAAATAATAATATTTAGTAATAATGTGTATAAATAATCGTTTTATAATTAACTATTAATAATTTACAATAATATATATAATAATATATCAATAAAAACAAATTAAAATAATAATGTGTTAATAATTTTAGAACCTATCAATTATTTCCTCTACAAAATTTCAAAAGCTGCATATTAAAAATTTCAGAGCCAAATGATTATTTTATGCAAGTCTCTTCTTCTCTCTTCCCCAAAACCCTCGTTCTACCACCTCCCATGCCTCTCCTCTCATCTTCCAACTGAAATAAAATTTTCAAAGCTTTATCGAACTCGACTGTACTCTCATGCATGTCGCCTCATTAGCAAGTCCCTCTCTCTCCTCATTCTAAAATCGAACCTGCATATCGCCTCTACTGTTGAGTCATAGTCTCTCTGCCTTCGTCATGCCCTAATTCTGAAGTTGTCTTTGGACCGATGTAGCCTATAGAAGTAGTAATTTAATATGAAGTGAATTTGTATAACTTGAGTATAGAATTACCTACGTATTTAATGTAAAGTGAATTTGTGTAATTTGGTCGAATTTTAGTGACTTGATATAAATTTATACAGTTAGTAGGACCTCTGATAAAGCAGTATAACTTGACGTAAATTGTTATAGCCCGATTGATTTAGGTTGATAATTTGAATGCATATATATTATCTGGTTTTTTAACCAAGCAGCTCAAACGAATTTGAATGTCAAGATAAAGACGAAACGACTCATGGACTTGGGAACATGCTTGAAAGCACAATAGAAGTGGACTCACGAACTTATAGCACGATTGAAGCTATGTAAATAACTCCATATCAAGTTGATCTACTTGGTATCGACCACTTTTTCTGCTTGCTATAGGCCCTTGAAACTATGGCTTATGAGTAGATAGTTTGAGTAATCGTCTTGAGTGTATTTCCTAAGGAATAGATGAACAACACTAAGGAAGGTCTGAAGAAAAGTAGACAAATGCTAATGATATGAGAACCTCTCAAAAATAACATTTTCTCTAAGGAAAAGTACTCGAAGTATTATGAACAAAGATAGAGGACTAAAGGAGGGAAGAAGGGGTAGCTCCCCCTCCAAAAATTAGGCCAGTACCGACCACTTTTGATCGTTACTGAGTTTATTTTATAGCCTAAGAGACTCTATCTTCCATTTCTATATTCTTGGATCTAGATCTGGACCTCGTATTAGTAGATTCATAACTCTGCCGGACGATTTCACTATAAATACAGCACCTATGACATTTGGAAAAGGACCTTTTGATACTTTGCTTTCTTCATCTTCTATTTCTACTCACCATAGTCACAAAGGAAACTACTCTTAGTTGTTCTGGGCAATTAGATCTGCCAAACCCTTGTACCGTGACTTACAATCCATAAATAAACAATACTACAGTGGAAATAGGCAAGAGATTGCCTGACCACTTTAAAAATTTTGGTGTTCTCTCTATTTACTTATTGCTTTCTATTAGATCCCACTTTATTTTAGGTTGTTTTGGGTGTTGTGCCATTTTTAGGCTCCACATTTTGCTGCTTTCCCTGAGAAAGGGAGATTCTCGGACATAGATCTAGCTTTCTATTTTGGATTGGAGCATTCAGAGGTTAGATGTAGTAGATTTTCGTCAATGACCTTGGAAGATTTGCATAAAGAAATCAATGACACCTAGAAGATCTAGAAAATCATCTAGAGCAATAGCTAGTGTAGATGAGGGACTTCTCACCACATGGAGGTTAGCAACAAATAGATGTTGCTAGGACCATTTGCTTTCCTAGAGATGGTTATCCAAGTAGAGTTTTGTGAGAAATGCGGATTACGGATCTTAAGGCTAGGATTAACACTAGAGGGGGGTGAATAGTGTTAATAAAGAATTACCAAATCTTTTTGAGTTTATGTTAATTTAGACACCGATGTATGCAATATACAGACACAGATATGATCACAGAAACAAGCACAGATGCGGAAATAAAATAAAAGCAATAAAGGAATGAACACACCGGATTTTATACTGGTTCGGAGTTACCCTACATCCAGTCCCGCAACACAAGTACGGATTTCCTTTCAAAAGCAATTGTACAATTACACCCTCGGGTTCAAGGCTACGAGGTACACTCTCCAGAATTTCTATCCTCTAGGTAGAGATACTTGATTTCGGGGCCACAAGTTTACCCAATTGATTTACCAAGTCTCTTGATTGATTTCCAAGGCTACAATCACACATTTTCTCTCTTGATTGATTTCCAAGGCCACAATCACACCTTTTCTCGCTTAATAGATTACAAAAAAGTCTATAACTCTGAATAGCACGGAGAACCTTGTAGAGATAGTGATAGAGAATCAAACTAGAAGTAATCGAGTATGATTCAATGTTGATTTCGGCAGAGTAATGGTAAGAATATGTATTAAGAAATGTGGAAGAAGAAGAGGAGTGAAAAACCAGAAAATCTGATGTAAAATTCGTTGAAACTAACCCCTATTTAAAGAAGAACAACAGCCATGTCCATTCATGAAGAGTTATGGCGAATAGACACTTCTTTTGAAATTTAAATTTTGAATTCAATTGACACCATGTCGACATGGTTACCCTAGGCATGTCGACATCCCAAAGCAATTTTTGGTGATTTGATTTTCTTTGAAAATAACCTTTATCTTATATTAAAACTATTTTAAACTTTACAAATATACTTGACTATAGTTAAAATTAATAACTAAATATAGAGAATAATATATATATATATATATATATATTTTAACTATAATTTTATATTTAAATCTAAGTATAAAAGTTAAATATATAATTCAAAAAGATAGCTTAAAATCAGGAGTAATTTGACTTTGAAATTAAAGATAATTTTGAGGCTAAAATTATTTAAAATCAGGATAGAGGGTTTTGATGTTTTTAAAAGGAAAGTTTTGAAATCATTTTGAAAACAAGATAATTTTGTAAAATCATTTGAATTAAAATTAGTGGATACAAAACAATGTTCCACTAGATTTTCGTAGGTTCCATCCTACTTAGGGTTCCATCCCTTTAACAGGCTCGAAGTGGATTCCATTCCACGAATAAATTGGATTTTAAGATGCTAGTGCTTTTCTACGAGTTTTAACAAAGATTCTAAAAAAATTACTTATGCTTGAAATCTTGAACTCTTGATATTCATGAGTCTTCTATCTCGAAATCTTGAATCTCTATACTGTACAGTTTTCATTCTTGGTACCTACATGGTTAAATTCTGCATATACATATATATCTAAACTTATAATGTCAGTATTTATATTTTATAATCTATTCTAAGGTTGTTATCATCAAAACCATCATCTCACAGACTTACAATCTCCCCCTTTTTGATGATGACAATCTTTGTTTATAAAATATTATTTCTATCCTAATAACTACCCCTAAAACTAATAACTCCCCCTTAATTTATGCCTAACTACCCTATTTTATATTTCTCCCCCTTTGTCATCAACAAAAAACTCACTCTAAACTATATAACTCCCCCTAAGACTAACACTCTATGACATGTGATTATAATGATAGTGTTATCATAAGTAATCATCACTTAAATCTAATACTAAAACATAGTCCTAAACAATTAACTATCCTAACTAAGAATTCAAGATAGTACTTATAATTGAAACACGTAAAAGAACACGAGTTATTTATTACGTATGAAGTTGTATATACATGAGCATATAGAAAACATAAAGAAACACAAACAACAATAGAGAAGAAAGAAAAGAAACTATTGTATGTTTTTAAACGTAGGAGATCTACGAATTGAACAGTTTGGATAGTGGAAATAGAAATTTCCATGCTGTTCGACAGGATTCCCATTTTTGTCAAAACACACTTCTCCAACACACACGACTTGGTCATCATCTTCCGCTTGCGCTTCTTCTTCCATGGGTTCTTCTTCTTCTTCGTCGCTGGCCTCTTGTTCTTGATTGAGTGAAGAGTCTTCATCAATCAAGATAGGATTGGCCTGGTTATCCATTAGGAATTTTTGCAAATTCCTAAGAATCTTTCCTTGCCTCTCTTATTCCTTTGCAATACGAAGTTGAGTCACTTTAATTTCAGTCATCATCTGAAGTGCATCCTTCAGAAAGTCCTCTATTTTAGTCACACGAGCGAGAGTAGTACGTTGAAATGGACCAGACGTAGGAGAGGGGAATAAAAAGGTTGATTTTATGTTTGATTTTGAAGAGGAGGCCATTGATTATTTAATTTCAGAGAGAAAAACAGAGAGATAACAGAATGGATGAATAAAATTTCGAAAATGTGAAGAATTTATAACCAATTATTTTGAATTTTGTTGGGAAAAAATTTCAAATTTAAAAACGTTGCATATCGACATGGGTATATGGGGGATGTCGACATGGTCTTTTATATTTTAACTCTTTGAATTATTTTAATATTAATTATTAATTATACTTGTTATTTATATTTTATATTTCAGTTATAGAACAAATACCTAATTCTCTTCTTAATTTAGTAAATATTGATTCATTTAAGGGTTTTGTTAAGATATCAGCAATTTGATTCTCAGAATTGATATAATCAAGAGTATCTATTTCCTTACTTATATTATCTCTGAGAAAATGATGTCTGATATCAATATGTTTAGTTCGAGCATGTTGAGAAGTATTTTTGGATAAATTTATCGCACTCATATTGTCATAATAAATTGGTGATTTTGAAAAATTTAAACCAAAATCTTTTAAGGTTTGTTGCATATATATTACTTGAGAACAAGCCAAAGCAGCAGAAATATATTCTGCTTCAGTTGTTGATAAAGAAACTGTGTTTTGCTTTTTACGAAGCCAAGAAACCAGAGAATGCCCCAAAAAGTGACAAGTCCCACTTGTACTTTTTCGGTCTGATTTACAACCAGCATAGTCAGCATCACAGTAAGATATTAAGTCAAAAGAATCAATTTTAGGGTAGAATAAAGCATAATCAGATGTGTGTTTAACATATCTTATGATTCGTTTTACGGCTTTTAAGTGGGTCTCTTTAGGTTGGGATTGATATCTGGCACAGAGACAAACACTATGCATGAAATCAGGTCTACTGGCAGTAATATAGAGTAGTGATCCAATCATTCCTCTATATAGTTTTTTATCTACATCTTTCGAGAGATCTTCTTTACTAAGGTACTCATTGGTTGCCATGGGAGTGGGTTTTCCACTCGCAGTAGTCAAACCAAATTTACTAATTAGGTCTTTAGCATATTTTTCTTGACTAATAAAGATACCATTATCTAATTGTTTTATTTGTAATCCTAAAAAGAAATTTAATTCACCCATATGACTCATCTCAAACTCTTTTGTCATTATTTCAAAAAATTCTTTATTCATTTCAAAATTAGTTGAACCAAAAATGATATCATCTACGTAAACTTGTACTAGTTGAGTATCATTTTTATTTCTTTTAATAAAAAGAGTATTATCTACTTTACCAATTTCAAAATTAGATTGCAATAAATAAGATCTTAGTCTATCATACCAGGCTCTAGGAGCTTGTTTTAGACCATATAATGCTTTTTTAAGTTTGTAAACATGATTTGGTAAATTATCATTTTCAAAAAGTGGTGGTTGTTCAACATATACTTCTTCTTTTTCAAACATGATTTGGTAAATTATCGAGGGATTGATAAAGAAGGATAGGTTGCAATAGTATGTCAGAGATCTGTAGGATAGCGGACAAAATGCCAGATTCCAAGGGCCAAATGCCACAAGGAACCAGCTTAGGCCCAACGGAGAAGGGCCCATGCGCACTAAAGGATGGTTAGTAATAAATATCATAATAGGAGGACCTCGTTCAATAGTGGAGGAAAATGGAGTTGTATGCAAGCTCGCTGAAGCACACACCATAGGAGAGTTTCTTTGCCATAGAGGATGGAGCTTCGGCTAAGCAACAAGTGATGGTAACAGATGACATTATATTCAAGGATAGGGAAATAGATGAGGTAGAAGTGCCAACCATCGACCTTATGGTGATTTCGGCTACGGTTGGCCATGTTTTAGTGCATCGAGTTTTAGTGGATAATGAAGCTGGATGAATATCTTGTTTAAAAGGACATTGGATCAAATGCAAATCAGCATGAAGGGTTAAGCCTTGTAAATCCAAGATTTAGGGATTTACTCGCTAGTTGAAACAACCGATTGGGATGATTGATTTATCAGTTAAGTTAGGTGATGGAGATTGGAAGGTTGTGTAGATCCAAATGTTTGCTATAGCAGATGAGTATTTGATGTTTAACGCCTTCTTAGGTCGATCGGCCTTGGCAGATTTTAGAATAGCACTGGCGCCTTGGTGCTTAATAATGAAATTTCCCAAAAAGAATGGGGTTAAATTTATAAAAGGAGACCAGAGCACTAGAAGAGAATGTAAAGTCGCTAAGCAAAAAGAAGCAACGCGATGAGAGAAAGGCAAGAATGTAGAGAAGGCTCACTACATTAAGAACTCGAAAGCATAGCAATTAAAGACCAAGCCCTAACTCAGAACTATAGTAGGTTTGATAAGTTTATGGATCCCAAAAAGAATCAAAGGAATTAAGGGTGGCACTAATTGAATTAACGATTGACGTTTCGATCGATATGGATGATCATCAGACTCTTAAAATTGGATCCCAACTTGGTATTGGGCTGAGGAAGGAATTGGTTATTTTCTTCGAGAGAATTTAGACGTATTCACTTGGACACATTCAGATATATGAATTATATTTTCAAAGGTAGCACATCATGCACTAACTATGGATCCAAGGTTTCCTTCGATTAAAAAAATGATGAAGTCTAGGTTTGGAGCTTTATCTGTGATGCTTTATACCCAAAATAGGTATTGAATGCCATGTTGGCCAAGAAATCAAATGAAAAGTAACGGATGTGTATTGACTATTTTGACTTGAAAAAAGCATGGACAAAAGATAAATTTACATTGCCAAGGATCGATCAACTGGCAGACAGGACCATAGGATATGAGTTGCTCTCATTTATAGACACTTGTTTAGGCTATAACCAAATATCGATGCATACACTAGATCAGGAACACACTAGCTTTATAATAGATTTGAGACTGCTATTACTGAGTAATGTCGTTCGATTTGAAGAACATGAACTACATATCAGAGGTTGGTGAATTCCATGTTTAGAAAACACTCGGATGAATGATGAAGGTGTATCGAGGAATCACATAGATGATCTTTTAGAGATTTCAAAGTATTGTGGAAGTACAAAATGAGGTTGAACTATTGAAATGCTCTTTTAGAGTTGCATTGGGGAATTTTCTCATTGTGAATTCAAGGGGAATTGAAGAAAATCTAGAGCATATTAATGCCCTAAGGAACGTAAGAGCCCTGACCACGAAGGAGGAGTTGCAAAGCTTAAATGGGAAGGTTTTCTCTTTAAGTCAATTTATTTCACGGGCAATGGACAATGCATATCATTCTTCCATGCCTTCAAAAAGGGTAAGAATAATGTTGAATGGAACGAGGACTATAAGCATGCCTTCGAGGAATTACCAAGTTATATGGAAATGCCACTTGTTCTATCCCAACCGTTGGATGGAGAGGACATGTTCATTTATTTGGTGGTACCAGCTCACGTATTAAGTATAACACTGATATATGAGGAGGCGATGATTCAAAGGCTAGTTTATCATATCAACAAATGGTTTGTTGATATGATAAACTAGCCTTAAAAGAATTACCTGAGACTGGAGAGACTTGGTAATTTCTTATTTATTGCATCGAGGAAGTTATGGCCGTATTTCTAGACTCATCCAATTAAGATGGCAATGGATCAGCCCTTAAAACAGCTGTTGTATCGATCGACTTGAAACTATAGGGAGATTGCTAAAATGGAGCATTGAATTAAGTCAGCATAATACTACTTGCCATCCATGGAGAGCCATAAATGGGTAGGTGTTTGTGGACTTCATCGTTGAATTTACTACACGAGATGGTGAAGAGCAGGACAATACGGTCATACTTCCTCATTGGAAACTGTTTATGGATGGAGCTTCAAATGATCATAGTTCAGGTACAGGAGTAGTATTTATAACCTCGAAGGGACAATCGGTTTGTTATGCATTGAAACTGGAATTCCCCACATCTAACAACGAGGCTAAGTGTGAGGCATTGATACCAGGGCTAAGGATAGCAAAGTAACCAGGGATAAGGATGTTGCAAATATTTAGCGATTCTTAGTTGGTGGTTTATCAAGTAAGGAAGGAAAATTAGTTTAAGGGTGCGAGACTTGCTCCGTATCTGACAAAGGTGCTGGAACTGATAGATGATATAGAGCATTATACGATTACACATATCCTTAGAGAGGAAAATACAAAGGTCAATTCATTGGCCAAGTTGGCTAGTTCTAGGAAAGCACAGGCGATGGGTTTTGTTCCAGTGGAGGTTTTGACGGCTCCAAGTATCGATTAGATGGACATCAAATGAATTTTGGAAACCATGGAGGAAAAGGAGTCGTGAATGACTCCGATCAAGGATTATTTGTTTAAGGGAATTTTCCCGAGAGGCAGGAACGAATGGGAGAAACTCCTTCAAAAGGCACCACGGTTCATATGCAAGAATGAGTACTTTATAGAAGAGGATTCTCTACCCTTTTCTAAGGTCTGTAACCAAGGATAAAGCTATGAAAATCCTCATGGGGATCCATGAGGCTAGCTATGGTGACCACACCGTGGGGCATACACTAGAAAAAATGGTACTTTGCTATGGAAATTTCCGGCCAACAGTAAATCGAGACGCAACTGACTATACCAAACAATGCGACCATTGTTAGATATTTGCAAAGATACCAAGAGCCCCATCAACAAAGCTTGCATAAATCGTCAGCCCGTGGCCATTTATAGTTTAGGGAATTAATATTACCGATGTGCTACCAATGTCAAAAGGAGGGCAGCTGGGTAAATGACCTTCCACTGGCATTTTGGGCTTATAAGTCGACTAACAAGTCTGCTAGAGGCCATGACCCCGATAGAATTAGAGGTCCCTTCTAACTGTAAAAGGTTTTATGACCAAAAGATAAACAAGGCACTCTTGCTTGAGTCCATCGATTTGGTTGATGAGAAAAGGGAAGAAGTGGAATTAAGGAAAATGGCTCAACAGAAAAGAGTAGCACGACACTTCAACATCAAGGTCCAAAATTGAACTTTTAAGGTAGAGGATATCGGTTTGAAACAGGTTCTCCCAGGTTCGAATTAAGAAGGTCCTTATTCAATCAAGCAAAAGCTTGGAGTTGGAATATTGAGATAGCCACTATCGAGAAATTTTCGATTTTGCGCACATGGAACAATGACTTGCTATGACATTATTTTATTTTGTTTTATTTAATTTACTTTCTATGTATAAGCCAACCAAGGATTCTAAGGCAATGTAATAAGGCAGGTCTTGTCACATTTTCCTTTTATAAAATAAACTTTAGCTTCTTGAACTAATGGAACCAGTTCTTATAAGCAGAATCTTGTATAATGCGATTAACAGTATATTCAGGTACAAACTCCCCTGGCCCAAGACCAGACCAAGGAATATAATTTCAGGGTTGATCGGATAATTCAACCCTACATGCCTAGTTACTTGGAAAAATAGTACTAGTTCTTTTGGTCCAGGATTACGACCAGAAAGGTAAACTTAGGGGACAATTGGATAATTCGACCCCAAACTTCAGGTAGTGATCATTTCTCAAAATTAGGCAACATTAAGAAGGAACATTGAGGATAAGGCGACTAAATCGTTGATTAACGAAGAAAGAAACTGGTGCACAGATAGAAATTTATTAACCATGCTAGCAGCCTGATAGGACATGCTAAGCCGATGATAAGCGAGGGTAGTCAACAGATACTCTTGATTTGCATCCGAAGATAGGTGGGATTGTGAAAAGATGTCCAGAGATAGGCATCCAAAGGCACAGGTTCATGATATATCAATCGATCTACGGTTGGAATATTCACGAATGTGCTAGCGGCCTAGCGGGACATACTCGGTCGAGATAAGCAAGGGTAGTCATTGAAAAACGAAAACAAAAACGATCGACCTCGTTCAGCCTAGGATCAGGTTCGAAAGGGTATAGTCGGACTGAGGGGCAATAAGATAATTTGCACCACCTAATTAATCACCAACCAATGCCCAAAAATTGGCAAGGTCGGTGAACCATGCCTGGATTATGGTGTTTAGAGTTACGAGTCATGAAAATAGGTCTCGTTAGCCGATAGAACAATGTAAAGTCTATGGGTTCACTCGTGGCTTAGTGGGATACGCTTTCCCGAGGTTTAATAGTATAAGCCTATAGACAGCACCACTCATGTCTGGTTATCAGCAAAATGGGAAATGTTAGGAGATAGTTTCTAGTCACTATTCCTCAAAAATTGGGAATAGCTCAGAATTGGATTATTTATGACTGGTTAATGGTCGAAGGAAAGTTGACCTGAAATAAACAAGAATAACCATAGAGCTAGTTAAAAATCATAGTTTTGTTTAGCCAAATGAAGCACTTTAGAAGCGAAAACATAACTGAAGAATGGAATATAACTAAAGCAATTGCAGGGATTTATTTATATGCGTAGAGTTGCAGTAAATAAAAGCATTGCTTGAAATCAAACATACATAATATGGATAAATTGCACTATAGGCGATTATATTTTATATCCAGATAGTTTCATATAGGCAAGTACAGAGTATAAAAGTGCAAGAAAGTTAATGGAACATAGATGATAAAAGAATAGTAGTCATTTGTTATTTCAACTTTTGTACATCAAGGTTTGTGGAGGGTCGCTCCCACACAAACGTGGACTATGTACAATAAAAGGGAAATAAAAAGGTACATCCTAAATAGACAAATAGAAACTATCTTACCTTCATCAGAGATTAGCGGAGGAGTTTATTTCTTTTGTTCATTCTTCTTCTTCCCAGTTTTTCCATTAGAGCCATCACAAGGCCACTTCTGGCCTTTATCGTCTTTCGATGTGCTGTCTCCCGAAGGGGTGGTGTAACTTTTGAAAATAGTGATGGAAGGATCTTCAGGATGGCTTAAAGGGAGCTTAGTAGTCTTTATAGTTGCACCAGCGTTATGCTCTTTGGACGATGGATAACAAGAGGAGGAATGCAACAAAAAGATTTTGGCTCTTCAGCACTTGAAAGTTTGTCGAGATCAAGCTTAAGTTTAATCTTAACTTTAGAAAGGTCAATCCTCGGTCTCTCTGCCATGGTGATTTTGTCAATTGGGTCTGCAACACTGGTATTAGTAACACCTTCCTCCAGGGACCAGATACATCCTCCAAGTTCTCTAGGGAAGCTATCTTATCGGTATCAAGCTATAGGCTAGTATTGGAAGGAGGAATAGAAAAGATGACTCATATGGAAACATGGTTGATGCAGTAAAGTTTGTTGTAGAACCCAGGCCTTGAGTGGCCAATGGCAGAGGAGGAAGACTCGAATTACCGACAAGTTCTGATAAAGGTTAGAGACGGATTCAGGCAAGAACTAGAGTTTCTTAAATACCGATGAACTGAGGGATACACCTTACCCAAACTAGACAGCTAGGTAGGAGACTTGATCAATTCCCGATCTTCAAGTGATGATTGAATTGGTTGGTCGACGAAGGGGGAGCATAAGGCTCAAGGAGACAGCTGTGGAAGTTGAAACTACTTGGGTAGCCTTAGAGCTAGCCCCTTTAATTGCAATAATATCCGCTACAAGCTCCTCAGATTTGGAGGTTGATGACTCTTCCTGACCCGATGCACTTGGGTTAGTAAGGGTTTCAGCAGTAGTGGCGTCTTCAACAACTAGAATGGCTTTTCTTTCTTTAAGCTTCGCTACTTTAATACATCGAGGTACTTTGCTCCTAGTTCTTCTTCGGCGAGGCCTTCACCATCTACTTCTGAACAGCATACAAATTTTTCCTAGGCATCAGCAAGAGTCGTTGCATAAGTGCTGCCCAACCACTTCAGATTCTTGTATTGTATTACATTAGCGAAAATGTTGAACAGTGGCAATGATTTCCTCTTGCTCTTTGGCCTTTTGCTCTTTGAGCTCCTTTAGATCGTGCAAAGTGATAGTATAGTCGAGTTTAATATCTCCTCGAGCTTGTTTTTTCTATTGAGAACCTCTAAATCATAGCTACTTGATTTCCAATTGTTTTATCCTTGGCTCGTATATTTATCCTTTGAGGTGAGGGCCAAGTCCTTTTTAGCAAGCTATGTTTTTAAGGTGGCATTGTATTCATAGGCACTGCTTAGCAAATCTTCATGCACGATCTCAGCATTGGTGTGTGCTCTCCTCACCTCCTCCATTAGGCTATTGGTTTTGGCCTTGAAGTTCAAAGCCACATCTCTCTCTGCTCCCATCTTTTCTAAATCAACTTCATACCCCTCTATCAGACAGTCATAAGTCCTTTTTCAGATTCAAACGACTGAATGTTCATTTGATTGATTTTGTTAATCTTAGAGAGAGCAAAAATGAGCTTCTTTCACTCATAATCTTGACCAACGAGTTCCTGGAACCATCAGACCTTTTCGTCTACTTCTTCCTTAGGAATATTCTTGATGTCATGGTCGAACATGACACCAATAAATCAAAGGTCAAGGAAAGCGGCCTACATGCAGGTTAATGGAGCTGGAATATGAGTTGTAGGAGCAATGAATCTTTTGGATTAGGGGGCACGGTTGTGGGCATGGAATGATAAGTCGGAGGTTGTTGGTATGTAGGAATTTGAGGTGAGAGCGGGGTTGAGGAATGCCGAAAGAGGAGTCGTGATGATCATGCGAGTCCTTATACCGCTTGCCTTGATCATAAGACAGTCTTTCTCTAACCTGGCTTTTCTTTCTTTCTCTTTCGGTTTGGTGGTCTTCTTCCGCCCTTTGCTCTTTGTCTTCTTCCTGAGCTTTTTCTTCCTTAGTTTCTCGTCCTTTATAAGAGTTGGAATGAGGTGGATCAGTGGTATGCTTTCTCTCTTTTCAAACACCGTTTGAAGATTTCTATATCTATCTCTGCCTATGGTACCTGAAACAAGAGAAAAGCTCGTATAAGTTCAAGGATTTTAGGATTCAAGTGAATGCAAGGGATCTGTGTTCATGATTCTAGAGGTGTGTAGAGTGCCAGTGTCCCCGAAAGTACTCTACAGACCGTGTTCGAAAGCAAATAACGAAGTCTTGCCTCCTTCAGCTAGGATATCCCTAGATGGAAAGCTAAATCTTGGAGAGCCATCCACAGGATGATCGACAATCAGAACGTTAAAGTCGCTGAATGAGGCAGCAATATTATCAAAAGAGCTAGCTGGAGGGTTCGTCTCAGCTAACGGTGAAATGCTTGGCTTTGTGGATTTCTTGGGTGATTTGATGATTCTGCATTTAGGAAGAAGCAAGGCATGAAGTTGGGTGCCTTTAGGAGATGTCTCCTCATACAACTCGTCTCCTTTTGGACTCGTGTTATAGGCATTGTCGCCTCCCTCGTATGTTTCTTCTACTTCTTCTTCATTTTCTTCTTCTTTCCCTTTCTTCTTCCTTACCCATCACTTTCTGCTAGAATTGTTTGCATTTTGGCTCTTTTATCTCCTTCTTCTCGAACTTCACTAGTGGCGGGATCTTCCATTGCTCTATCGACCAGCTTATCAACGTTTGCCATACCCGATGGACGTTCAAATTCCCCTTGAAGCTCATCGCCAGAGCTGCAAGTAGGGGGTAAAGATCAAGTAGGCATTCTAGGGCTACTTGGCGGAGTAGTTGCAGAAGTAGCAGAGCAATCAGGATGCTCTTCACCAGTATCTCGAGAAGGAATATCTGCAACGGAATTGAATCAAAAGTCAGATGCTTGGATGGTTAAAATTGAACTGCGGGAAGAATGAGAGGAAAAGAAACTTACTGCTGGAAAGCTAAGGTCAGTTAAAGACATACGGGCAGTGAATGAACAAATATTTGTTCTTGAAATATGAATGCTTATTGTAGAGCTTTTCAATGACCTTGTATTTACACTAGGCCTCGATGATCGTGTATGATGGCGAATCATGCCTTTATTTGAAGCTTAGAATGTGAGTTAACTGTTGGAAGTTTGGAGGTTGTCGGAATTTGTTCATGAATAACATATATAGGGAGCTCGCTGGTGCATATTTGTTGGGATGAACTTAGGATCGGGCTAACTCGAACTCTTAAAGAATCATGCATGGGAACGGATTAAAGGGTGGGACAGCGCTGCCTAGGCACATTATCTGCTGCAAGTAGTATAGTCCATTGGAGGATTATGCGCTCGTTGGCCCTGAATCAAAAGAAGAACATTCGTTCAGGAATTCCATATTTTGGCAAATGTTCCAAAGCATTTTCGGAGCAAGAATTATTGGCACATGTTCACGTGGATCGTCCAGAACTCTTAATATATTTGTTCAATAGGGAGGTTGTTTTTAAATTGGTTCTACGAGGAAGATCATTCTCTACAATTTCACAGTATTGAATGCCTAGGCCTAGAAGTAATAGGGTTCAATGCCTGAGTAGCAGTAGACCCAACTTCAGAAGGAGTTGATGGTCCAAAGCTAGTATAGATTCTAGGAGAATGGCAAGTTATTCTGAACAGGAAAACTTGGCGTTCAACATGGTCAAGCCTGTTTTATTTTGGAATCCTATTTTAAAATTAAACCTTTATGACTGACATCTTAAATCCAATGAATGTCGATATGTGTTGAACAATCATATTCTGAACATCGACTAGTCCTATACATGATGAATGGACCATCCTGCGTAGATAGTTGTCTCGTGCTAGAAAAACAAGCCATTCTGCACAAAGAAACTATGCATCAGATTCTACATGTTATCGTCGGATAATCGATAATAGAACCGCTGTTCAAAGAAAAACAAAAAAAAATCTTTTACAAGAATGGAATAAGTACAGAAATTGAAAGCATTGTGAAATGGAACTATCCGGATATTGGAACATGTTCAGTATGACCATTCTTCGAGAAAAGAACCATCCTATTGACATTTAATTGGTGATAATGAATCGCTAAATCTTGGTAGGGGTTAGCCAAAAGGTTCTTTGGAATGCAATTGTTGAAATCATTTTTGCAATTATTTAAATATTTACATAGATAAAACCTCTTTTTACGGAAAATTTATTTTCACTTATTTAGGTAAGAGATGTACTCTAAAAAAGATAATCATTGACTGATTGATTCTTTTGGAACTCATCAAAATTATTATAGTGCTTGAAAAGTGATGGATAGTGATTAAATTATATTCATACCAAGAGGAAGTATAATTTTATAATTTCATGAAAACTAAACAAATTTTATGATATTTTTAGATTAGTACTTATTCCATGATCATTTCTATCGCTTTCACCTTTCTGTCAATCCATACATCATAATATAGTTTGCAGAATTTGGTATTTCAAAATAAGTCAATTTTTTTTTTGTAAAATAATTATATCCTAAAATATTCACCCTTATTTAAAAGTCCTCACGGTTATGCATTGGTGAATCACTTGAATTTCTATATAGGGGCTTCCATTCTCATTTAAAAGTCCTCGCGATCATGCATGGATGGGACGCATATAAGAAAGGGATAAATATCAAGTATATTTTAATCTCATTTAAAAGTCCTCATGGTTATGCATGGTTAGAAAATACTTGATATATATTTTTTTTTAAAAAGGTAACTACTAACCTCATTTAAAATTCCTACGGTTATGCATGGTTAATAAGTGCTTCACATTTTTTATATAATATTTTAAAACAGAAAATGCACAAATTATTCCTTTTTTGAAAATATCAAACTCTTATCACTATATAAAATTTTCCATAATCCTACCATTTCTCTAAATTGGAGTTTGTTTCTAATTAATAAAATATTATGATTTTTGTTTGATAAATTGGAATTTGAAATTAATATTTCCCTCTTGATTTGAATTTATATTGTTAATCAAAATCGTAGCTATTTCAATTACTATTATTATTTTTGATGATCACAAAAAGGGGAGAGGTGTTAAGATTTTGATTTTTAAACGATATCCTTACTAATATTGGAGAGCGTTTTTTGTTCAAAATTACTTTTAGTTAATTTTTCAGTTTTAACTATACACATATGTGTGGGGGGAGTTTTGTTGTAGGAGAAGCATTTCAAATAGGGGAAGCTAATGGAATTCATCAAAACTAAATACATTTAGTAGAGTCAAAATTTTAATATATGTTTGTTATCATCAGAAGGGGGAGATTATAGAATACATAGCCTATGATTTTTGTTTGATGACAATAAACATTTATATATTCGTTTAAATGTATTTGTTATTGTACTATCTTGTTTTTCACATAATTAAATAAATATTTGTTGAATTAAATAAAATCAAAATTCATATTCAAACAAATATTTTATTCAAACAAATATTTATTACAAATTCAAATAGTATAATTTGAGCTCTCACTACACATATATGTTTTCACTTATAATACAATTTCAATTACAACACATCTTTCAATTCACAACTTTCACCTCACTAGATTTTCACTCAACACGCATATTTGAACTTCAACTCTATACCAGCTTGTGTCCCGTATCTGAATTATCTGCAAAATAAAGATCGACGTAGTAAAATTGAAAAAGAAATATTTTTGTAGTGTAAAATAAAGTGTGTGTTTTGATAATATTATTTTCCTCGGTTATTTGGGTTGTTCGTCATCATATTTTTATCTTACACGAACAACTTGTGACATGCATAGTGTATCATTGTACATGCCATAAGGTCGTGCACACCGATATACAATTGCTTGATAAATTTGCAGTGACAGATGAGCACAATGTCAAACCCAAACCGAGGTTGGATTCAACTTAGGTACAATACAAGGGAAAGGATTAGTAGCATAGATTTTTAACTTTAGTTGCAAATCTAGCGAGAGTTGGTCCAATATTATTCCCCATATTTTAGATGGAACATATTTTTTAAATTGGAAATTAAAAATGGAATTTTATTAGAATCTGTTAATTTTAAATGTTAGGATATTATTGAAAATGGGTGTAATATGGGAAACAAAATAAATACTTCGATTAATGCTCTGCATATACTATATTCTCATATTAATCGAGATAATTTTAACCATATCTCTCATTGTGAAAATGCACAGGAAATCTTGAATATTTTTGATGCAATATATAGTGCAAAAGTTAACAACGGTGAGAAATCCACCACAATCAACTAAGTTAAAGAAACATGCTTGATAGGTTTTGCAAAAGAACAGTAACGATGATGATTGAATAGCCAATGAGATAAGTGATCTTTCATTCAATGATTTAGTTCTCTTGACCGTAAAGTAATTAAAAATAATAAAGCTCTTGAGATGAAAAATAATAAGTTGAAAATGAAATATTTTAAACTGCGTCGGAAAAATAATGATTTGGAAAATGAACATAAAAATATTAAGAAAAATAAAAATTCTAATTTCAAAAGGTGTTCGGACTATGAAAAATAATTTTCTTGTTTTCACGAAAACTTTCAAAAGTTAGAAAACGAAATTTTAATTCGGAAGAATAACAAAACTGAGTTGATTTATAAAAATAATATTTTGCAAAAAGAGTTAAATAGTTTTAAGAGGTCGAAAAGTTCTAAATATGCGATTTTTGAAAAGAAGTTAAATAAGGTCGACGAAAATTTCAAAACCCTTGAAAAAGAAAACATGATTTAGAAAAAATCTAAAATTATTCGATTAAATCACGAGTTTGAAAAGGAGATTGAAAAAATCAAGGTTTTTAAAAAAATTGAATTTAAAAAACTCCAACTCTTTGAAACTGAGATGCTAGAAATTGAGACTAAAATTAGAGAGCTTGAAAATGGAAATATGGGCTTCAAAATGAATAATTTTGAAAAGAGAGATAGTAACATTAGTTGTTGTTCGAAGCTAATAAAGAAAATAAACTTTAGAAATCCAAAGTTAATAAACTTGAGTTGATTACACGGAATTGTTTCACTAGAGAAAAATCATTTAATATGCTCTTAGAAAATAAACACTTCGTGAATAAAAGGAAAGAATTTGGATTTTAAAAAGTGTCAAAATATGAACAAACAACTAAAAACGCTGTTAAGGGGAAAAGTGTGATACCCAAATGCATAAAGTGTGGAAATATTGGACATGGCAAGAATAACTGTCCAAATATATACAAACCCAAAACCGTTAAACAAATATAGATTTCAAAAAGTACGAATATAAATGGTATGAAATTTAAACATATTTGAATTTTCAAGGGTGCAGTTGTAGATGCTCATGGTTTGTTATGTAGATAAATTTGGGTACCAAGGATTTCAAAAGATAATAATAGTGGTCCTACATCCTTAGTTAGACCGCTTGCCATTTCCAAAATTTAGACACATAAGTGGGCTAAGGAATAAATTTGATGGAGTTGGATTTTGAGTTGTTCTAGGTGATTGATAAACTAAAATTTAAATGTTCCTTAGCCTATAAAGATTAGATAGATCATCGCACTTCGGATATCATGGAATCGAAGGAAAGTAACGTATGATCTCTTAACTCAATTTTGTTCACATATTGTTAATTTTGTTTTGATCGACATTGTTGAAGTATTTCTGCCATATCTTAAACATCTCAACTTTGATTTGTAAAATTCTTGAAGTTCTGGAAAGCTAGTGCTACAACTTTTCAGTTTTTATTTTTTTATTGATTCGCTTTGGAATGTCATGAGAAACTGCTTCGATGAATTTTTGTGAAAGTGTGTTTTTTTCTCAATTTAGATTACTTTACCTGTGCTTGATATAAATGGACATGTTGAAAATTTCAAAAAAAAAGTTCAAGTGTTGAGGAGTACAAGTTTTTTTAATACCACTATATATCACCATGAATACTTCAACTACAAGTGGTATCAAAGCTAGGAACAAAAACCAGTTTTTATTTTAAAGTTTTGATTTTTCAATGGCTTCTTTTAATAATGCTTTTGCTGAGGGTCGGTGCATAGTTAGATTATCCATGTTCAATGGTGAATATGCATATTGGAAAAATAGAATGAAAATTTTTCTGAAAACCATAGATGCATGGAATATTGTTGAGACGGGATAAAGCACACCTCAATCGATCAATTCTAGAAGTAGCAACTTCAAGCGAATGAAGCCCTAATTTTTTGAAAAGGAACGAGGAAAAATCGGCATCCTATTTGAGTTCAATCAAATCAACAAGTAAAATAAATTACAAATCACATACCAATTTCGTGTCATTCGAATTCGAATCAAATGAAGCTACTGAGAGCAACTCAAGTAAATGGATAGACGAAGCAACCCAAAGCAAATGCAAAACTAACCAAGGTTAGTCCGGAATCAAGAATCGCACAGCAAGACAGTGAGTTACTCAATACAAATGCAAATACAGCATACCAAGTGAAACCAGTCAACATAACATGAATGCAAAGCTTACACCAGACTAGACTTAAGAGTTCAGACATGTATATATGCAGTGACAACCAGACATGCACATTAAACCAGATTATAAGAAATAGTCCAAACAGCAAATGTACAATGGCAACACAAAGTACACATGAACTCCACATGATACATGACTTGAGAACAAGACCATGTCAACATGCAATATCAGACAAACCAGATCAACACACCAGCTCCACATATGACAACATACTCAATGCAGACCAAAGCAGTGAACTAAACAAAAGACGCAACAATTCAACATGAATAGACTTGAAGCACACAATGTAGTTTTCATGAAGCCGTGAGTTATATTAGAATGAACAAGTCAGAGAGTCAAGTCCTTCTTAAAGTCAAATGCCAACAAGTCAAAGAATGGAACAGAAGGTAAAACAATGCTAAGGTACAAAAGTTCAAAAATTGAATGCAAGAAAAAATGGAAATAGTGAAAAAGCCAGAAAGTCAAAATATATCCCAAATATTCAAATGCCGAAGTCATAGTTCAAACTAAGGAGAATTTTTGAAAAAGAAATGATCAAGTCGAAATCATAGGAGAAAGAATGGAGCAAGTTCAAATTTATGAAGCAACGTATCAACGAAATGAACAAGTCAAATTTATCGCCATCGTTCGATTAATAAATCACGGCCAAGCAAAACTCACTGAAGAATTCAATTGAGATATATAAGAATGAAAATTAAGGGTTTCAATCCCGATGAATTAAAACCCAATCTCATCATCGGCATATATGTGTTTGAGCGCAAGAAAATTAACAGAGCAATCAACTCGAGCTTATTTAAAATCGAAAAAGGGAAAAAATCAATTATCAGTTTCTATCCATTCAAACTCGTCATTTGAAGCAGCCGCGAAAGAATTAAATTGATCGTAGAAGCTTCAAATTGAATTAAGAGTATACCATAGGAGGATTCAAGTTTCTAATCTTTAAGCGGCGATTCAAATAGAAAACCCTAATAGCAAAATGAAAAAGAAATAAGGCGGCTAGAGCATACGAATTGAAGACAAAAGGGAGTGGCCACGAAAACTAAAGAGGAAGTCTTCATTGCAAATTGGGTCGGGCTTTATTTTTTGTATTGAGTTACAATTTTTAATAGGGTGTTATTTTTTTTAGTTTATTTTAGTTGTAATTTCTTTTTAAATTCAAGTCAAACTCTAGTTGTGTAACTAGGTTACGAACTATGGTGATGTACTTCGAGAATTTGCAACTCAGTGGTTGAGTTGCAGTAGGGTATTGAGCGTAGAGTTAGATTAGTCATTAGCGGGTGTCATAATTTTACGTGTGTAAGCTTTTGACTGCTTAATTTCTAGTAGAAACCTTGGGGCATCACGTGGGCAGGGTTTTGTCGAACTTGGGTAAATTTGTGTGTGATCTATTCTGCATTATTTTCTGCTATTGATTTTTATTTCCGAATTAATTATTATTATTATTATTAGTACTACCTTATTCACCCCCTCCCCCCTCTAGGATGAAAACGATCCTACAGCTATGACTCGGGATTAAGGCAATCGAGCACTCCTCATGTATCCCTTAAGAATAACTCTAGGAAGACCTAGGATTTTCCCTGACCAACCACTTAACAAGATCAACCTAACCACCTTCACCCATATCAATTGCCATGGCACGACCATGACTCCAATTCATCCCTAAAACACGTCAGCAGCCCATCTTAAGAACTCGGATCTAGATCCAAGGCTTGAAGGAACTTGATTTTGAATTAATAAGGAGAGCTTAAGGTCGAGTTATCCAAGGAGCAACATTGGTAAAAGTAAAGTGCACGAGGTGGTGACATCTTCAGGAGGTTGGGAACAATATGGAAGAAGCAGCCATGATTGATTTTCAATGCAGGAGCAGGATTTGCAAAGGAGTCGGTCTAGGAAGATATCAGGCACGAGAAGCTTAAAAAGTGGAAGTAAAAAAACTTTCGAAGTACAAAAGTACATATAGTGCCTGGTGCATCACCTAAACGACCTGACACCGAGTAGACCTACTTAATATCAACATGAATTTTTGGATAACAAAATAGGAAAAATAATATGAGGAAGATAGTGCATACTTAACCAAGGCATGGAGCGATCTTCAGGGTGTAGATCCTGCCCTTAACCTGGAAAATGAATTTTTCATTACTTAAAGCAATTGAACAAATATTCGTGGAATGGAGGCATACTTTGAAGCAACTCTTGGATAACAATCGGAAGTACACAAATAATTGTAAATGTTTGTCTTTTTCCAGACATGCTTTGTTCCCAACAGGAGCATACACTGAGGACAAGTGTTATCTAGTTTTATTACTAAGCAGCTTTCAAACAAATATGGATGTCAAGCTGAGGACAAAATGATTCACGGACTTGGGAAAATTCTTGGAAGAACAATAGGAGCAGACTAAGAACTTGGAGCATGATTGAAGCTAAGTAAACAACTCAACGTCGAGCTGACTTACTCGGCCCTGACCGTCATTTTTTTCCTATGTGGACCCCTTCTCATGAGTAGATGACTTGAGCAATTGTCTTGGGTGCATTTCACAAGGAATAAGTGAAAAACTCCAAGGAAGCTCTGATGGAAAGCAAACAATCACCAATGGTACCAAAACCTTTCCAAAACAACGTGATCTTTAAGGAAAAGTACTCGGAGTTTGATGGAATAAAGATAGAAGACCAAAGGAGGGACTTCCTTCAAAAAATCAGGCAGTACCAACCACTTCTGGTCGGTATGACTTGATTTTATAGCCTAGGGACTATGTCTTCTATTTCTTCATTCTCAGATCTGGATTTGGACTTGGTATATCGTAGATTCGCGACTCTACGAGACGATTTCCCTACAGATACAACAATTATGGGATTTGGAAAAGGAATTTTTGGCACTTTGTTTTCTTCCTCTTCCATTTACCGTCACAATAATAACTAAGTAAGCTACTCTTGACTGTTCTAGGCTGTTATATCTGCCAAACCATTGTACTAGTAACTTACAATCTATAAATATATAAAACTACAATGGACGTAGGCCAAAGATTGCCGAACCACTTTAAAAATCTTGGTGTTCGCTCTATTTACAGTTTTCTACTAGATCTCTCTTTATTTCAAATTGTTTTGCTTGTTCTGCCCTTTTTAGGCTCAACAATATATAAAGTTATGTATATTTAATTTGAAGTTATTTGTATTTAATTTGAAGTGAACTAGTATGAATTAACCTATATTTGTATTTACCTTCAAATGAATTTGGATGATTATTTCAACCTGAAGTGAATCAGTGAGAATAAACTGATAAATAATTTAGTATAAATTAGTATGACTTTACTTATATACATACATACATACATACATACATATATATATATCAATTAGCATGAATATATATGTGTGTGTGTATATACATGTATATTCATGCTAATTGATTTGAAGGGAAGTTAAGACTTTCAGTTGATATATATTCAACTATAAGTGGATTCTAACTTTTTACCGATGACGGTTAATATCACAAACATATATACTAGTTGTATTGGTTCGATCATGCATTAATAATTAGCTAGTGTTGTGAATAAGTAAGTATTGACACATAAGCAGAGACTATCTATAACACCCCTAATTTTTATTAACATTATTTAGGAAATTTGTAACGACTTGCCTTTTCGATCCTCAAAAGTCGACACTAATACATCGAAGGTATTCACATGCCCAGCATCCAAGTGCCAGAAATACAGAAAGACACAACAGAATCTCACATCGTAATGAGTAATATATAATATACAACAGATCTTTACAAAAGAAAACTGTAATATACATACATCAAATCAAAGTATACTAATCCATCATCGGTATGGAAAGTTATAACAACCTGTTCTCATAATTTCTGATAACTATAAACAACCAATGCAGTGGAAAATAAAAAGTACATGACTACGTCTTGGAGGCCTCCAACTCATCTCCTGAAACTCAAAAGCATCCATAACTGAATCTGAAAATATGCTCAATCTGACCCGAGCATTATAAGAGAATAACACCCTGATTAGTCTGGTAAACCAACGTGAGAATCACACCCTAAATGGATTTTAATGTAAAAAACCTTTCAAAATAAAGCTATCTCACGAGACCACGTCGCACATAAAAACAGATAGGTTTTTACCTTATGATAACGAAAACATTTCTATTGAAAATCCGGTGATATTGTAATGGTGTCCAAGGTTTAAAGTGAACTATGAATATAGCTGGAATGCTTGCATCTCACATTCCAGCATGGTTGGGCATAACCAAATCCATATGGCACTTATTGGAAAATGGATTCCATCGATGACAAGGAACTGGGGTTCCGCCTGTCACAGTACACTTCTAGATAAAATGTACCGAGGGTCTCACATGGACCCCCTACATAGCAAGACCGACCTACCCCTTACTAGATAGTAATGAATATTTCATTACCCCGATGGTTTTGCAACCTTTCCCGAGAGCTCTCATGCACAACCAAATCCATAAATATTGATCTAGAAAAGCTGATGACAATAGCTTAATGGGTGCTACTCATATAGCCTTGAGGCATATCCACTATTTTAGTCATTCCCAATTGGTGAGGCTTGAGGTTCCATGTTACCATTTTTGAAAATACCACTTGGAATGCTAACACTCCCATCTAAGCAACATTGCAACGCCAGCAATCATCCATACAAATTGTTCAAGATAAAATCAAACAGAAGGCACTACTTCCAGTACATTTATTTTGGAATAACCCTCAGGATTAGTAGCAAATAGCCCTTGCACTTCAAAGGTCTCTGTCTTCAATCATCTTCAAGATGTACCAATTCAAAATGTTTACGCCGGTTCGAAGTGGTTTTCGGATAATATATCTGATATTCGTCTCTTCAAACCAACAACGATAATTTTAAAACTGGTAAAGATTTGATAGTCGGTTATTTAACTATCAAATAACAAACAATTCAACTAGAGATTTATCCAATCACAATAAAGTCCCAAGCAACCACTTAGCCTCTTTAATTATTCTTTCATAAATTAAAACCACTTTGTAAATACTTGTATCAAATAATTTTACATAGATATATTCACAAATCTCCTTTACATTTTCCAATATTTGAAAAATATTGATATATTTATCTAAACTATATAAGTATACTCACAAAAAGTTTTACTTTCAAATCTTAGAAAACTTCCCATGTAGTTATATTAACAATATAAGTATATTCACAAGCACTACATTTCCAATACTTAGAAAACGTATCCATATACTTATCTCAATGGTATAAATATATTCACAAATCTTAAGGAATATTTCATTTTCAAAAAAGCATACTAATTGGGCTAAAACAAATGAGATTTTAAACATTGATATAGTAAACCTAAACACTTTCCTTTTGGTGAAAATAAGTAGATCATATAAAAATTAGACCAAATATACTTAACATTGCTTTCCGATTTCAAACAGTACTATCCTTCGATTAACAATGAAATCAAACAAGTTGAAATCTAACGTTGCCTCAATACACATTCTTAATTCTCAAGACAGAGACGAGTTTCCATACCTTGAAATTTGGTGTTAAGTATAAAAAGGACATTTTCCATTACCACCGTAAATAAAAATGATCATTCATGGAAATCGAGTCTTAGTCTTTTTATAAATCCCTTTTTATAAAACGCCTTTATAAGACTCCTTATGTTTACAAACTCCTTTTATAAACATTTATTTATAAAGTATAAAACTCTTTTTATAATATCCAAACATAATTAGAAACCTCCTTTTGTACATCTTCAAACTTGTTTAATAAGCTCCTTTATAAACATCCTTTATAATGATTATAAAACTCTTTTATAAAATTTCTTTTACAAAATATCATTTATAATGCTCATTTTATAAATCCCCAAATAGATTTTCAACTCTTTTATAAAACTCCAAATTCATTTATAAAACCCCTTTTTATAAATTTCCATATATAACCACAAAGCTTCTTTTATAAGAAAAACCCCACATATAAAACCAAACTCCAAATATAACTATAAAACCAAACACTTTCCATAACACGATCATTCACTATATTACAATAAGTTCGCCACTATGATTTATTACTCCAATTATCAAATGATGATATTTTCTCTTTATAAAATACCATTTATAAGCCTATCCTATTATTCATAAAATATCTCTTATTTATAAATTTGTTCTTCTATTACAACATTTTTATATAAAATGTTTCATAAAAATTTATTCCAAACTATTTCTATCTCCCTTTAGAAACAAAATCAATTTAAAATTAGGATAACCCGCTTTTTATTTCCTTTAAAATAAAAATTTATTATTATAATAAATTTTTCACGAAAATAAATATTTTCCTAAAAAAAATCTTAAAAAATTTACATATATATACATAAATTAGAAAACAATAATAAAAGAAATTAAAACCAAAATAGGGAAGTACAAAAAATAATTAAATAAAATATCATAGAAAATTCAAAAGGTCATATTAAAAATCATTTTTCAAATCGAAAAACATTTTCAAATCAAATAGCAATTAATAATATTTTCCAAAATATTATATCAAGACCAATTATTACTATAGCACTTAACCTATGCCATTACTACAAAGGTTTAATTTCTAACATGTGTTAATGTCACATCTAATATGACCAAACTATCAAATTTTGACATTTAACAATCTATATAACAAGTATATAACTGAAGTAAAATCAATTGGAACATAACTGGAAATTAAAGACCATGATGTCAAGAAATTTGGATTTCTCTACTAAATTCCTGTTTATTCAATTTAAATATCAGTTTCATTCAAAAGTGGATACTTAACCAAATCAACCAAAAATTCATCCAAACACAAACAATAAATTTTATATACTATATAACATGTTGATTATCCAAAAAAGCGAGTTTAACTCACGGAAATTCCAAAGGACGCTTAGGCATTTCAGTTTTAACTAAAATGGAACGACGCTCGATTTTGGCCTAAAATTTCACTTGCTCCAAATCCGACCAAACCAGTTCCATCGTGTAACAATCGCCATTATGAGTGCAACACAATATGTCTTGCCTCGATTAGACCTCGTATAAGAAAATTATTCAATTTACAAGTTTTTATTTAAATAATGTAATTAAATTATGCTAATTACATTT
Organism: Allium cepa; assembly: GCA_030765085.1. Taxonomy (NCBI): domain Eukaryota; kingdom Viridiplantae; phylum Streptophyta; class Magnoliopsida; order Asparagales; family Amaryllidaceae; genus Allium; species Allium cepa. The sequence continues at coordinate 436,549,910 of CM060944.1, forward strand.
AAAAATTTAATTGCCTTCCCGCTGATCTTTCTTCGCAAATCCCACTTCTCCCTATACATGTGCACGCCTGCACATCAAACTCACCCTTTCTCATCTTCACTCTCCTCCGTTCTTCCTCCTCACTCAACGGATCGACGAGCCACTACCACCAACGAACTCCACTTCATGAATGCTTCTCTCCTAACCCCACAACTTCAAGCTCGGCCCCACCACACCCAAAACGACCTGCTAGCAACCTCTTTGCTATCCAAAAAGTTAAACACCCCTCCCCATGACCATGCATCCTCAAACTCGGCAACCAGATTCCCCTCGACCTAAGAAATCCAATGCAACAAACCCCATTATCTCCCGTTGCCTAAATTAAAACCAAACCCTAACCATAGCTTAAAAAGACTCACGTCCATACACTTTTGAACTCCAAAACTCTCTGAACCCATCCAAACTCATGCCAAACTATAGATCTTACCATTATACACTCAAAGATCTTCACTTTTTTTATTTGATTTATTTCAAATTTATAAAGGTGGAAGAACTTTGTTTTCTTTGCTTCTAGCAAAAATTTGATAGAACGGTGAATGTGAGGAGGAAAATGTGTGGTAATAACTTTTCCTAAGTGTTGAGTTAGATTTAATTTCAGTTTTCTGGCATCTCGTTACACATATTTTTGTTCGCGTATAAACGGCGAAAGACGAAACAAAAAATACGGTTGCATTCAAAATAACGATGCGACCTCAAAACAATAATAATAATATGCATAGGTTATCTAGTTTTGTAAAATCACAAAACTATGGTCATTTGCCGAAAAATAAACAAACGATAATTCAAATATTTTCTAAAATAAAAATTATGGAAAATTAAAATAAATTAAACTAAAAATACGTCAATAAAAATTGAGTCGTTGTAATAAAAATAAATTTTCTTATTATTTATTATTGCAAATAAATTTACAAAATGCATCCACCATTACTATTTATTCATTTGAAGGAGTTAAATAAGACCATTAAATCCATTTAATTAATATCCAATTCACAATCTAGATATTTAAATAACTGTTCAATATTAAATTCATAATTTAAATATTTTAAATAATTCCTATATTTGAATTTTCACCGTTTCAACTTTAAAAATAAATTATTTCAATATTTAAAATTAATTAAGTATTTAAAATCAAACGACTAAAATTCCGAGTTGTCACAACATTTATTAGATAAATTAAATTAAATAATGTAAGAGGATAAGAAGATTGAGATTTGATAATTATGGTAGATCGTGCCTTAACTAATGAATTAATAAGAGTGTTTAGAACGATAATAAAAAGGATGATTTATGTGAAGGGAAAAATAGGAAAAGGTCGCATTTCCTTAACATATACCTTGCTATTCTCATTTCCCCCTTAGATTCATTCATACAAACTAAAGAATAACAAAGGCTGGCCATTGTTGCAAGCTTTAAGAAGTAGAAATGGCTAGGAAATCAAAGAGAAAGCTTAATGAAACCAAATCAACACTCAAATCTCAAGTCCCATTATCTAATCAAGGTGAAAAATGATTACACATCTCAATTATGATTGTTTATTTTTGGTTTTATGATTAAACCAGAATCTTATGTGTGTTATTATGCCATGAAGTGAATGATTAATTATTACATGCTTATTGATGATTTATTGAATTTATTTATGAAATTAGTAAATAAGTTTAGGTGTGAAAACCTTTCTTATGACACCCAAAAGACTTGAAATTTAGATATGATGTTAGAAAAATTATTTTAGAAGTGGGTTTTAATTTCATAATTTTGCAATCAAGTATGAGTATTTTGTGTCCTAATTGAGGAAAAATATTTATTTTGGTTTTAATTATTAAAAATAATTAAATAACATTTGTGCCCCAAATTTTTTTATATTTTAAAGAATATATTGTTAGAACCTTATATTTTGATCTTTTTTAAAAATAAAAAAAAACTCAACCCAGAGCCCTGATGAAATTGAAGGGATAGGAGGAGCCCCCTCCTGCCTGGTCCGACCACAGACAGTTGGGATTTAAGCCAGCCCAGCATGTAGATTTTATGCCCCCAACCGATTTTGGTAGGATTTATGGGCACCCACCTCCACGCCTTGAAATTGGGAGTAGGGCAGACGGGGATTGAACCTGCGACCTGCTTACCAGGAACCTGTGACAGTTATACAAGTATATATTGTATATACTAACCATTTTTGCAGGAAATCATATCAACTTTACAAAGAGACAACTATATCAAAATGAAGACAAGATTGTTGTTACATAGAAATACCAATCATCGTGTCTATATCTAGAAGTATAAAGTTGTTAAAATATCTCATATGTGATCTATACACACAAACGCACGATCTTTTGAAATTCATAAAACATCCTAAAATGATTTGAATTTCAACTGGCCGAAATACCCAAGTCAGCCGACTGAATCTGTGCACATGCACATATTACTTTTGAATATTCAGCCGACTGACTAATAATATTAAGCCGTCTGAAAATGGGCTAAAATGAACTGTTTTCTTGCTGTTTTAAAAAATTGTTGATTCAGATGGATGCCAAATTTTATTCAGCTTGCTGAATCTGTATAATGGTTAGTTTTTTGAAAGGGTGCCTCTTCATCATGAAGAGATACATCTCTTAAATCAAGAGTTGCAGCCATAACATTTCACTGTTTCTTTTCACGAATGATTGCAACTATTAAACTCTATATAAAGCAATTCATTTCATTGTTTCAACAACGAATTCTACGTATAATTCTTTATATCTTTTCTATTGAATTCTCAAGCATTCAATTCCAAACTGCTTTATATTTTTGTTCATACGATCTTTCAATAATATTATCTTGTGATCACAATTACTTCCTGTCTTCACAAACTACATGATATACCACAAAGGAGAAAATTATAAGAAGGGTGTACATTATTGACTTATCAGTGCTATTCAAGAGCATACTCGGTCAAATACTTTTCCGATGTTTATAGTTGAAGTCATGTTGTAGTATCCTCAGGCGGTTGAAGTCCTATTTGGTTGTCTAGGCAGTTGAAGTCATGTTCAGTCACTCAGGCGGTGTAATACCTGTTCCTCCAGGTTAAGTGAAGGTATTGATTAAATCCAGGAGTTTGGAAATGGATGTAGAATGGGAAGTTCGAACCAATATAAAAATATTTGGTGTCATTTGCTTTATTACTTTTACTTTTATATTTATATTCCTCACAAGTAAATAGTTCAGTTAATATTTAATATTACATGATCCTTAGCCACTTTCAAGTTGAACCAGATTCGTTCGAAGGTTGCTTATTAGAAAAATCCGAGCCTTTTGAAAATAATTGAATTTTTACACGCTATATTATCTAAATTATACACATATATATATAATATATATGTACGTCTTTCATATATTGAATATATGTATGTCTCAAAATATATGAATAAATTTGTATATATTTAAAATGATAATACTGAAAAAGCTCTTCTAAATATACAATATATATATAATGTAGTTTACGCAATCAAATTCTGTTTGGATAAATGCTGACATATGCAAAGACAGCAAATTCAGCCGGCTAAACTCCCTAGTTTAGACAGCTGAATATTCGAAGATGAAATTTTTTATCCACAATTCAGCTAATTAACCCTAAAAATTCAGTCAGTTGAATCAAGCTAATTTTGACCTATTTATTGTTGGTTTCGAATTTAAAAAATTCAGCCGGTTGAATAAATAATACAACCAGCAGAACATTCAACTAAATCAAATTTAAACCCAGCAAATAGCTGGTTGAACCATAAAATTCAGCCGGCTGTTTACACCCTAAATTAGGCTATTTCATTTTGATCCCTCATAAAAATAAATTCATTTGGCTATCCTTTCATTCGGCCGTCTGAATAGCCGGACTTCTGTTTTTTATATAAGAAGCCAGTTCATTTCCTCTCCACCCATTCATTTTTACCAACCATTTTTTCCGCTCTTTAAAACCCTAAACCCCTAAATCTACTTCCTTACTCCATAAACAAAATCGAAAATTCTCCAAATCAACTTCAAATCAATCAATGGCCCCAAGACCTAAGAGAGCAAAGACTACTTCTACCTCAGCTGCACCATCCCAAGATCAAATTAGGGCTTGGCTTCACAATGACACTATTGTAACTCGATTCAATAGCAAGAAGAACTCGAAAATCTTTGTTGGAGCATTCATAAAGTTTACCAATTTCAATAGTTATGGAATAAAGGAGCTTGCGGAGGCCAATCACTTGGATTCTCTTATTGGGTACGTTGCTAATAATGCAAAAATTTATCCACTCTTGATTAAGCTTTTCTTTGCTACTATAAATCTGGATCATCAAAACCCCCAAAACAAGGAAGATTCTATTTGGACATTAGTATGTGGAGTTAAAATTTATCTTTCATTATAATGTCTGGGATACATTTTAAAATGTCCATATCAAGAAACCGACATTGATGACAATAAAGTCAATACATTCAATCGAGATGAAGTATCTCATAGATTTCATTCTGATAGTATGACTGAATTACAAATGCTTTACATCCAAAAACCCGGTTAGTTCATCGTGCTCTTATTCACTCTTTATCCTCGCTCGGGTAGTTATGAAAAAGTGTATAAGAGAGATTTCCAAAATCTTTATGCGATTTTTTCATCTTAAAACATTAATTAGGGAAGGATCATTTTAGAAGACTTTGACAATTTTAACCATCGAAGGAATTATAAAATGATTCACTATGGAGCCTATATTATGAGTATCTTACAAAATTTTGGATCTGTTATTCAAAATTCTGAGTATACGACCATTAATGAGATCAACTTTAAAACATTAGGCCTAATGGATCTTCCTAAAAAAAATACTATCCAAGAGATCATTTCTTTGGAGCAATGGGTCTCTAATCGTACTGAAGGAATTCCACAACCCACCGATCCAAACATTGCTTCCTCCTCTAAACCACTACAAGCCCTAAGAGATGAGAATGAAATGAAGGAAATCACTTCGGAAACATCTACCAAAGAATCTCTTGCTACATCTATAGAAATAAAAAGCGTCTTGATGATCATTTGTCTTGGATTAAACACAACATCTCCAAGAACACTAAACGCATAAATTCAATAAATGGCTTCTTTAACAAAATTTGGGATAAACATTCATGCTCTCATTGACAATGGAAAAGCCACCCTCCTTATCTTATCTCGAGATTAAAAAGTCAGACCAAAAATTCAGTGGACGTCCGAGGAAGGAGGCATAGAAGGAGACAATGAAGGGGAAGAAGAATCGGGTAGCTCTAACAATGATGCTTGAAACATAGCTCTTTTTATCCTTTTTCAAGTAAGTATTTATTGTTATGTCTTTTAAAGAACTACTTGTGATTTTACTATGTTCTATCTTTAAATTGTTATTGTGATGTTGTAAAAATGCTGGTTCGTTTTATGATGTCTGAACTATATTGTGATGTCTGTGAATTATATTTCATGATGTTTAACTGTTCATCATTTTATGTTCAATGTCTGATGTTGTTCACAAATTTTTCTCTATTTTGTGATGGTTTAACATTATTTGTCTACAATACTGTTATACTTTGATATGATCCAATGAAAGCACTTTACCTACATAATTTGTATATATTTGTCCTGTAGAAATCTATTTCCTTTTTGTCAATGACAAAGGGGGAGATTAAACTTACGATCATATCGATAGGGGGAGTATACACTTAGGCGGAGAACTATCTAAAGATTGATTAAATTTAAAATTAAACGTGTATAGTTGTCATCATCAAAAATGGGGAGAATGTTAGAACCCTATACTTTGATGTTTTGATAGTGACTACTGAACAAGTATATACTGTATATACTAACCAATTTTGTAGGAAATGATATCACTTATACAAAGAGACAAACATATCAAAATAAAGATCAAAATGACGCTACAAGGTTGTTATCTATGATAGAGTCTGTGTCTAGAGGTAAAAAGTTATTAAAATCTCTTCTATGTGGTATATACACACATGTTTTTTCAGATAAAGAATTTTAAAGAGCAACACAAAAAACATGGAATTCAGCCGGTTGAATCAACCAAGTCAGCCGAATGAATTCTGTATACGTTCACAATTTCTGAATATCATGAATATTCAGCCGACTGAATGAGTATATTCAGCCGACTGAAAACTGGCCAAAGTGCACTGTGGCCTTGCTAATTTCAAATTCATCGATTCAGCTGGCTGCTACACTCTATTCACCCGGCTGAAACTACATAACAGCTAGTTTTCTAAAAAGGAGTGTTTCCTTCGTGAAGAGTTACAACTCTTAATCAAGAGTTGCAGTCACAACTCTTCACCGTCACTCTTCATGAATGATTGCAACCTTTAAACATTATATAAAGCAAAGAATTCCAATGTTTTGATTAGCATTTCTATTCCTAATTATCTTTATCATTGTTATTGAACTTACAAGCCTTCAATTCTAAATATCTTTTTATTTTGGTCATTATTTATTCAAGAATATTTTCTTGTAATCAAATTTACTTCCTTTCTTCACAAACTATACTACATATCACAAAGAAGAAGATTATAGGAGGGTGTACTTTATCGACTTATCGGTGCTACTCAAAAGCATACTCAGTCAAATGTTTTTCTACTATTTGTAGTTAAAAGTCCTGTTGTAGAATCCTCACATGGTTGAAGTCCTATTCGGTTATCTAGGCAGTTGAAGTCCTGTTTGGTTGCTCAAAGGGTTGTGTTAGCGCCAAAATTGGTCGCTAACACCCAAATCCAGATGAAAGCACCAAATCGTAGTTGTAGATCACAGACGGTATGTATGTAGAGAGTACAAATATGAAGAATAGTAAAAGTTAAAAAGAAAGCAGTAATAACAGAGGATTTATAGTGGTTCGGCTAACTCCGGCCTACGTTCACTACAGAAATTTACTTTTTATTAATATCCGAATCAATTACAGTTACAATCCAGAGTTTTTAAAGCACCAATGGCAGAGTAGCCTTAATAGGGAAGAAGAAGGGAAGCAGAATGAAGATCTCTTTTCTAAAGCCTCACATGTTGTATTTATAGGAAAATCCCGAGTTAGTGGGCTTCCTGAGTAGTCCGGGCCCATCAAGACCATTGCCAATCTAGACTCAACACCGCGACCAACCTTAAATTCAGAATATACCGAACTGATATTTCCTAGGAGATGACCCGAAGCAGCGCTATGCTTAACTCGAAGTAGCTCATTCCATAACCCGAAGCAAGATTGTACTGAACCCATACTTGTCGAACTACCACAGGCCGACCCAAGGATGCCGACTCGAACCATTCCCTTGCATGCCGAACGGCTTTAACTCGACCGAACCAGAAATGCCGATCCTCTTGAATATGATAACCTAACCTCTATTATCCGACCCCTTTTCCCACTCACAACCTCCTGCTATGCCCACCGACCTACTACGGCCGAGCCAAGTATGGCCGACCCATATGCTTCAATACCCTTGAGGCTAAAAGCATTCATACCCAGCCATGCATGACTGACCCACCTTAGCTTTCACACCATGACCGAATGACATGGCCTTCCTTCCTTTTTTCGACGGACCCTCCTTAACCGATCCACTTTGACTTATCTACCATGTTCGACCTTATATGACTGATCCACACCAAGCCGATTACTAGCCTTCCTGCTGATCCAAAGCTTTCGCAACACGACCCAACATTTATGCTCGATGGATCCATAGTGCCGAACCACCTTCAATCACCGATCCACTCTAATGCCGAACCAAACCCGATCGACCTATCTTGGCCGACCCACCTAGGCCGAGCTATGCACGACCTTTCATCCTTGGCCGAGCGATACTTGCCGAACCATCTATCCATCCAGCTGCCTCAAACCCATCGTATTCCGGTCTCGACAAACGAGTAGTCGATTTAGTTAAATCCGCCTGTATACGACCTTGCCTAAAGGTGGGTTAACATTTTCCCCTCGAAACATGCCCTGCTATTGGAAGGTTTTTTTTTTGAATAGTCTCGAATCCGATATCCTAAGTCCATGTTACATTCATTACCAAGCAATTCGATCCAAAGCAGATAGTTTACTCGGTGATCGATCCAAGTTGTTATCCAATTCCATCCCAAATCTATTAACCGAATCCACGATCTCTCCAGATCCTTTTATCCGAGCCCAGTCCTCTCCGGGTCCTTTAATCCGAACCGAGGACCTCGCCATATCTAAAGCCGGGACCTCGTCGGGTCCTAATCCAAAGCCGAAATCCGAATTCGATAACCGAGTTCTAATCCATCCATATCCAATAACTAATAACCACATCTGTGATCTCTCCGGGTCGATATCCAAATCCAGGACTGCTCCGGGTCCATGCCCAAATCATTAGCTGCTACTAGCCAATATCCATATCCGTAACCTCTCTGGGTTCTTGCCAAGAGCAACCTGCACCTAACAATGTCAAGTAATGCCATGGTGTTCCTGGTTCAGTGTCCCTGAACATTGAGTAATGTCGTGGAGTAAGTTCTAAGCCGAATCCTGGTCGCTCTAGACCCTTGCCGAGTATAGTCCATACTCGACGACCTATGATAGTAAACGATAGGTGATTTGGGGCCTAAGTCCTAGGACGAATCCTGGTCTCTCTGGACCCTTGCCGAGCATAATCCATGCTCAATGACCTTTTAGCCAAAAACCAGATAAAAGTCAATTAAAACTAAATCTGAAACCCATATTCAAACCAAAAATCCATATCAAAAATCCAAATCAAAAATCAAGCATCCAAACCAAAATCAAAACCAAGAAACTAACAAAACCTAGAGTTCAAACCGAACTCTAAAACTAAAGCAGAAAAAGCAAATGTCCAAGCCAAAAGGAAAACAGGTTTCGCAAACCGGAGCGTCTCGGTAAACCATCATCTTAGAGCTTGCTTAAGGGTTATTCTGACCCCATACATGAGTAAGTGATTTAGCCGTTTTCTCGGATTTTTTACTTATTCCAAACCATCATGGTTAGTTGATAACCAAAGGACCACCATTCCTAGGCCTCGTGACATCATCGTTCAAGGTAGGCGGTGGCTGCTTCTATTCCACCGCCGCACTCTGGGTTTCGACATATTACCGTAACTGACCATTCCTTATATGCTCCTCGATTATATCCTTTAGATGTCGGCAGCTGTTAGTATCATGCCCGTCCAGGTCATGAAAGAGACAGTGCCTTCCTGATGCCCTTTCGCGTTCTGAGGGTTCCCTCCATGCCGGCCATCGATATGGGAGGCGATCTCGACTATCCAAGAATATCAGCTCCAATGTTGCATTCAATCCTGTATAAGTGGAGAATTTTGGTTCTCCCTAGTGATTCCTCTTCCCTTTATCCTTATCTTTACCCGAGCTTTCGCCGGACGGTTCTCCATCCTTAACCAAATATACATCCTTTGACTTCATATCCAAGCTTGCATCCTCTTGTCGAAGAAACCTCTCAGCTTCGTAAAAGAATTCCCCGAGATCCATTGGTAGATCCCGTATCAATGATATTCTGAAATCTGAATTATCCCTGACTCCTGATACTACCACCATCGGAACCATTGATAGATCTGGCCGATCCACCGAAGCAACTTCTGCATTAAACCGAGTTAAAAAAGTCTTGAGCAATTCATCCGCCCTCTGCTTAACGGACGGCAGTGTCATCACATTCTTCGACCTTTTTACATGAACTCGAAACTGTCTCAAGAAATTATCCACCAGTTCTGTCCATATTTCAATAGATCCATGCTTTAGCTGTCTGAACCACATAGCAGCTATATTAGTCAAGTACATGAGGAAACACCAAGCCATAACCTCCTCTGATGCCCCCAGCACTTCCATATACCTTGTGTACCTCATCAAGTGGTCATTGGGATTCGTCTTACCATGGTATACTTCCAGAGTGGGTAGCTTGAAATCGAGTGGATTCCTAGCCATCCTAACGTTACGGGTAAATGGACTTCTGTTTACTCCCTCCAAATCCCTGTTTGTCAGACCTCTGCGAATAGTTCATCAGATGATGTCGGCCAATCCAGTGTTATCTGCAAGGGGAACCCCCATCAACATTTCCTAAGCGTCTTCCAAGTCGTTGAGGGAATTTCGGTACATACTCCTCGTCACGCACTCCTGCATTCCTGTTGGCACCGGGCTGTGCAGCGTCATCTGGTATCCCTTCATGGGTTGTTCCAGCATTACCTGGTGGCGTGCCCCTGAGATTAGGTTCACCTGGATTGATAGTTGTTTGCTGATTGAGGGTTGCCAACTGCTGAAGCACTCCATCTACTTGCCGGTTGAGTCCTTCTGATCCAGCTTCATGGATTTGAGCTCCTGCAGTTCCTGCTTGTCCAAATTGTTTTAAAAGTGCCTGCATCATTTCCTCTTGCCTTTTCAACTATTCCTGCACGGAATTAATCATGACCTGCATCTCATCCCTAGTGATGTAGACGGAGACTTGATTAGCTCCAGAGGAAGCCTTTTGACTTCCCTCCTATTGACTTCTTTCCGTCCTCTGTCTCCTAGTTGATTGCTTGCCATAGTCTCCAGAGTCCAAGTTCCTAAGCTTTTAAATCCAAAATCCAAGCTTCAGAATCCCTAAGTGCTGGATTTCTCAGTGAAAGCACCAAAATGTTAGTGCCAAAATTGGTCACTAACACCCAAATTCAAATAAAAGCACCAAATCACAATTATAGATCACAGATGGAGGTATGTAGGGAGTATAAATATGAAGAATAGTAAAAATTAAAAAGAAAGCAGTAATAACAGAGGATTTATAGTGGTTTGGATGACTCCGGCCTACATTCAATCCAGAAATTTCCTTTTTCTTGATATACGAATAAACTACAGTTACAATTCAGAGTTTCTAAAGCAACAATGGCAGAGTAGCCTTAATAGGGAAGCAGAATGAAGATCTCTTTTCCGAAGCCCCATATGTTGTATTTATAGGCAAATCCCGAGTTACTGGGCTTCCTGAGTAGTCCGGGCCCATCAAGACCATTACCGATCCAGACTCAACACCATGACCGACTCTGAATTCAGAATATGCCAAACCGATATTTCCTAGGAGATGACTCAAAGTAGCCCTATTCTTGACTCGAAGTAGCTCGTTCCATAACCCGAAGCAAGATTGTACCAAACCCATACTTGTCGAACTACCACAGGCCGACCCAGGGATGTCGACTCGAACCATTCCCATCCATGTTGAACGGCCTTAACTCGACCGAACCAGAAATGTCGATCCTCTTAAATATGACAACCTAACCTCTCTTAGTCGACCCCTTTTCCTACTCACAACGTCCTGCTATGCCGACCAACCTACTACGGTCATACCAAGTATGGTCGACCCATATGCTCCAATGCCCTTGAGGCTAAAATAATTCATATCGAACCATGCATGACCGACCCACCTAAGCTTTCACACCATGACCGAACGACATGGCCTTCCTTCCTTTGTCCGATCGACCCTCCTTAACTGATCCACTTTGACTTATCTACCTTGTTCCACCTTACATGACCATCCACACCATGCCGACTACTAGCCTTCCTGCCGATCCAAAGCTTTCGCAACACCGACCCTGCATTTATGCCCGACGGATCCATAGCGTGCCGAACCACCTTCAATCACCGATCCACTCCAATGCCGAACCAGGCCCGATCGACCTATCTTGGCCGACCCACCTAGGCCGAGCCATGCACGACCTTTCATCCTTGGCCAAGCGGCACTTGCCGAACCACCTAGGCCGAGCCATATACACCGAACCATTCAGGGCTGACCGTCCATCCATCCAGCTGCCTCAAACCCATCGTATTCGAGTCTCGACAAACAAGCAGTCGATTTAGTTAAATCCACCTATATACGGCCTTGCCAAAAGGCCGGTTAACAGGTTAATACCTATTACTTTGGGTTAAGAGATGGTATCGTTTAAATCCAAAAGAATTATAGGACTAGACGTAGAACGGAAAGTTCGAACCAGTATAAATATCTTTGGTGTTATTTACTCATCGTTATTTACTTTTTGGTTTTATTTCACACAAGTTTATAACTTAGATAATTATTCATATTACTCGATCCTTAGTCACTTTTAAGAGTGACTACTACACACCTTCCTTTGGGAACTTATTTAATTCTTACTTTAAGATATCTACAACATATATATATACTTACTTTTCCATTTATCTGGACCCACTATACATCATCAATAGACAATCTTGCGAGGATCTACAGCCATAGAGTACCATCCGCTTCAGGGACCCTTCTATATGTTAAACTCATGCTCTTATTAAGTCAACACATTCCAATACAACCTATTTCCTATGGGGTAATCGGGATAAGTGTATACCTTCAACTTCGTTTATTGTTCCCAGTCATAGTCACATTATCCATCTTTTCAAAATATGGATGCAATTACTTATATATTTGGAATTTGTAGAGTTTAGTGTATATAATATATAATAGTGGTAACAATTACAAATATGTTCACCCATCGTATCTTAATTCTTAAGATCAACTAACCTAAGTTCTGATACCAAATGTGACAACTCACAACCTCTGGGCCTAGGTTTTTGCTAAATGAAAATCTCGGTCCACTTAAGTATGGATCGTTGATTTTGGTATTCTACAAATAAACAAATGCATTTCAGAGCACTACGGATATAAACTCAAAACAGAATATTAAAGTGTAATAAAACACATAGCTACTAATCAAGGTTGACACGTCTGATATCTAGTGTCCTTGTTAGTCTCGAACATGCATAAGGAAATCTATCCTTCCACCATTCCTGCCTTATACCAGTACCTGGCCCTTTAAATCTATCCCGCGGGTTGCAATGAGAAGGGGTTCATAACAACGTTCTAGTGGTTGGTAATATACACACTTTTACATAACAATAGTTTATGTAGATTGCATTCCATTACATGTTATGTCTTTATTTTACTTAATCGACTCAACTCCACGCATGTGTATGATTTTCCCCCTCTTCATGAAGTAGACAATAACCACATACATGTGTACATGAGTGTGTGTATGTGTGTGTAAGTACGCAGTCCCCTTTTGGACTAAGATACTTCCTCGCTAGTATCTATAACTCAATACCTCATCGGGATCCAACGTCAACACAGTATCATGTCCTTGTCATCGTGCATACCAAGGAACTCCCATAGTTCCTCCTAATAACAGCATCAAAATTGTTTAGTTATATTTTATCTCACCTTAGGGAATTATCTAAATGATTCATATTATGGACTCAGCTCCACGGACTATTAAGGACCCGGCTCCTTCGACTACCCTAATCAATAAAAAGACCTCCATTATGGGTTATCAAACCTTGACTCCTAACAAACAAACTAGCAAACATGTATGGCAGTGCATGACCTATGCATAATCTACACTAGTAGGAGGTCTAGCCCATTTAGGTGTAACCCTCATCTTTCCATCGGTCGCTCGGGACCGATGACGTTCTCGACCTATGGAATAGCTCCTGCTGCCACATATGATACCAATCTTACTATTGTAGCATCGAGCCTTGCTCACCGTCCAATTTTGATTTTCTAATGCAATCAAGATAATACCGCTTAAATGGTTGTACTTTGGGCATTCCTTCACCCATACGTGAACGTATAATTCCATGGATCGTACAATTGGATATGACCCACTTTAGTATAATGTACAAATAATGGCTGGTAGCCCCTTGTGGTGGGTAAACTTCTGTTGTGAAACACTACTGACCTCGCATTTCAACTCATTTTAATGACTATGTCATTCTTATTCAGTCTAAGTTATTAGCTGCGTTTAATAATTCATACCCATCATAAACACACACAGAAAGGCTATGTATATGTATATTCGTACTTATTTAATTACTATGCCTCCAATATTCAACTATTCACATTCGGTTATTATTATTCAACTAACTCCTTGTTTAGTTAATGTGAAATTAACATCATTTACCGTTTTCTTAATCTTAAAAGATTTGAATATCTTTTACTGTTTACTTTCTCTTTCATTATTAAGCTTATATTACTGTTCTTCTCAACTCATTCTACCCTTCCTTGGTTACAAACTTTCTTACCTATAATTTATCGCTTAATATTTAAATTTCTAAATCGTCTCTTATTGCATATATAGATTTTACAGAGTTAATGTTATATTTATCACTATATAAAACTTTTAGTTCAAAATAGGAATTTCTGCATGTTAATGCGTTGGAATCGCATTAACCCCAAAGGGATATGTTAACACTGTAAATTTCTATAACTTATCTAGAAAGGGAATTTGTATTACGTTTGTAATTACAAGGAATTATCGTTTTGTAGTTATTGAAATAGATGGCAGAAATACGGTACATACACATATCTTATACATCTCTTTCTTTTAGGCATAATCCTTATTCTTTCAAACGGTACATTTTATTCATAGAACTAAACTCGATAATTCATTAGAACTTACATTGCGTCACCTTACATTCCAATGAATTAAAATACTACTTAAATCCCAATAATTTATTATGATAACGTCTTATTTATATTTACTTGCATAAATCATTAAATTAACAAATCTAGAACTACTATATAATTTATCAAATTCAGGGACAACTACTACGCAATATTTTCCAGGTTCAAATACATGCAATATTAAATATAAGAAATCAATTGTAGAATATATAGGCAGGGTTTATAAATTCATTATATGTTTACAATCTAGCCTAAAACTCCAAAATTACATTTAGGCATACAAGAATAGATTTACAATGATATAAATCCTTTATTATATAAAAATATATAATTTACCACTCACCTTTTTAGCTTTTCAAATCTTCAGATCTAATTCCTTTTATTCCAATTTGACACCCCTTTTTCTTCCTATTGAAATACATATACCGTAGGCATACATATATAAATTAGCAATCTAGATCTAATAAGAGATTTGGATTTAATTTATATTCAGATCTGGTTATAATTTACCTTAGCTTTGGTGATTTGATTCGACCGCGTTCTTCTTCTTTATTATCTTCTGTTATTCTCCACCTGCATATACATATATAAACTACGGATTTATTTAGATTTAAGAGTTTATAGAGAAGAGAAAATGGCAGAGCTTCGCCATTGCTTTAGAAAATATGAGAAGAAATGTGAGGGGTTAAGCTCATATTTATAGAGATTCGAATAAATGCTAACCGTTAGATCTTTTATTTCAAATCCAGGTTGTTTGCCTATTTTTAATCTGTAGCCAATAGACTACAAGTAGTTGACTGATACCCCTCCATCGATTGATCGCTAATGGTCGACCGGTCAAAGTAATGGTCGATCAGTTGTCCTTTTTATTGCGGATGTTAATTTATTTCCCTAATTACGTAATCTTATATGTATTTAACTGATTTGATTGACGTTGATTATACTTAAATGTTAAACAACTATTAACGTTAATCACCGTTAATTAACTACATTTATTTTCTTAGTTACATATATAATTATTTACGATCAGAAATAATCAAACGTTGATAATATTTTCGTTTGAATTCCGATCGTAAAACTTTATATATGAAAATTGATTAGAAAATCACCACAAACCTAATAGTGTAAGTTTCAAAGCCAATTTTGAAGTTTATAAAAATTCTATTTTAAATGTTACTAACTAGTAATTAATTTCTTTTTAAATTATTTTTGCTAAATTTAAAGGTGTTACAATATGATCCAAGAATTGACATGAAAGTATTGTTCGATAAGCATCAGAGTTAAGTAAGTATTTTGATTTTCAGTCAAAATCTAGAGGAAGCGTGTATCAATTAGAAAGAATATAATGGTGGTAAAATATTTCTAAAACCAAAATTAAACAATAAATTTATAATTTTAATAATATATTCGCGTTGAAAATCATTTCAGTTGGTTATTTAATTCTCGGTATAGGGTTTGAAAAAGGCTTCTTTTAAAATCAGTATCAAAGGATGTTGAGAATGTCCCATAACGACATACACAGACACTATATTAAATTGTATAATATAGAGCATGTAAGATTGGCTCGTTTTACATTAGCAATAGAAATTATCATACATGCTATATTGTTCGCAATAGCAAATTTCGCTTATGTATTTGATGCATAGAGCAAGTAACATTCTAAATTAAGATAACTATATGAAAATTGAGAGTATTCTCAAGTATTTATGGAAATATTAGAAAATTATTTATGGAAACAACGAACTCTTTATGAAGGAGTGCATGAACTCTAATTTCATAAGTGATATCAAGTATATTATGTCAATCTCAAATTCATGTTTAAGCTTAAGTTGTGAACTTTAAGTTGGAACGTTCCAAATAACAAGTAGGGAGCGATTCAGTCAAAGGCTAAGTATGCCTTGAATAGCACTACAATAAAAGACGTATAGATAAATGCATAAATTTATAACTAAGCTAGAGTGATTGTAAATAATGAGAATCCCATGTCGTTGTTATATGATAACATTGTCATTATACACACCTAATATCCTATAGCTCATTTGAAGTCAAGAAACATACTTTGATGAAATCCATATAATAAAGACAGTTTACCAGAATCAAAGAGAGTAGAGTGACAGAGTGGATAATTAAAACAAAGTAGTATACTCATTCACTAAGGAACCGACCCAATTAGCTTTTAAAAAACCAATCAAAGGATTTAGAATGAGATTCCATAAATAATCACAAGTGCAAGTAGGTGATTGATAGAATTAAGGATATGCCTTAGGGACAATTATTTAATTTGTTATGTATAGCTAACTCAAATAACCAATCTTGCTCAAAATAAAAGGTGTTTTCTTTCTATTATAAACTTTTTATGTTGTGTTATAGTTAATTAAGTATTTAATTTAAAGTATATTAACTAGAAAATCCTTAAACGTTATGTTATGTGATAGTAATTGCAATGTGTAGTAATCATAAGAAATATATCAATTAAAATAACATATTATTTTAAATATTCCTAGTCAATTGTTTTGAGATGGGACATCAATACATTTGTTGAGACTAGAGTGTGTAATGCTCTCCGAATGTTTGGCATTGTATTACGCATTGCTATTGGGGGCATCAAGAGGTTGCGTGCTAATGGTTATTAGATAACTATTAAATGATTCACTCGAGATTTTCTATTGGTTAACATAAGTAAGGTCAAATAAAGAATCTTGAAGTGACGATGTTACATAGTTCCTTAACACGATAACAGTATGGACACTCCACCTTGATTATAATTAATCATGGCATGACATTCGTCTTCTCAATTATATGTGGATAATGTCACTGTTAACTGTAGTCAACTCAAAGACAAAGTCTCTAACTAGAGCAATATGGTTAATAATAATGTTGTTGTTGAACCGATGATTTTGTGTTTGAACTAGTCAAGTTGAAAGTGGATGAACGAAATTTTGTCCAAAACCAAATTCCATAGGTCTTAATATGATACAATGTTGATGAAAAGAATTGGTGTAAATAATCATTACTACCAGATATAACTTATAATAAGTAAAATTGGATTCTACCGAAAAGATGTATAAGAAATAAATTTAGTTAAAATGTCACACCGCTAGCCAAGATGACATGTGAATGTTAATATTCCAGTTATTTAATGTAAATCGCTAACTGAATTTGCAGATTTGAGTAGAACAACTGTAATGATGAACACTCCAACGTATCACACGATTTAATCAATTTTTAACCATTGAAAATTTATAAATATTTATGAAATATTAGTTATTAATTTTTATTTTATTCGTTTGAATACCATTAGTATTTAATAAACTATGCATATATAAAATTTATAAACATGCGTATCGATATATGATATCGACCGAATATTTGAATTAGATTTAAATAAAACAAATTCCTAATGGATTTAGAAATTTTGAGGTCCACTTTTCCTATTTCTATGGCCGAACATAAAAGGGGAGAGGAAGTTTTTCCAATTTGAATTGAAAAGGCTAAAGAATAGTTAAAGAAGGCAAAAGATCTCTAGCCCATTAATGGTTCTTTATTGTCTTCTAACATTTCCTTTATTCAGATTTTATGCCCTCCTTCCTCTCCTATAGCTAGGAATTTCAATGGCCTCCATGGCTTCGAACTTCCAACAATAAAAATGAATTAAATTAGTTTATTAAATTTGGTTTTTATCTCTCAATCCTTGCAATATCCAAAGATCGATTCAATCAAATATAAGATCTTTATTCATTGCTCAAGATGCTTCTTTTGGCTACATCTAAGGGTAACCATTTAACTTTATTTAATAATATGTTCATCATGTTTGTATGTTCGTTTTGCAATATAATTTAGATCAGTGTTCACACCTTAATTAATTTCATGTCCATCATATTAAAATGATTTAAATCCCCGTGCTTCATTTCAATTGATCATATGTTCTTTATGTTAATATGTTTTAGATCCTTCATCTCTTCTGTTTATTTGTTCACATGTTTGTATAATTTAGATCTGAATCTTTTTTCATGAATCTATATTTACCTAAGTTATCCGATCCTAATTATTACTGTTTTAGAAATTATTTTGGAAAAAATTTTGGTTGAAAACTATTTTTCATTAACTGATCCAATTTTATAAATTTTGTAGACTTAAACATAAATAAGCCACGTATATGTTGATTATTTAACCATAATTTGGAAATTGAATACATATGCTACATGTTGTTTTAAATATAATTCATTTATCACTTCCATAAGTGCAAAAATAATTTCAACTGAAATTTTATAAGTTGACTTTTATGTAAAATCATAAAACCTTTGATGCTTTCCTAAGTTTAAAGTTGGATACAAATTTTTTGCTTTTATTGATTGAGCATATATACATTAAATCACAAATTTTACATACTTTTATTGTTTTAAATTTAAAACACTGTTTTTCAATTACATACACAAATATATATGTGTGTGTGTTTTGTCGTGTATGTATTTTATGAAAAATATATATTAATGGTGGAAACAGTTATCTCTTGGGAGGAAGGAGTTCATGGCCAAAACTAGCTGATGTATCATCAATTCAGGCCAAAATGGACGATGGAAGAAAAAAAAACATCGGACATTATCTGAAGTGGTATAAGATGAATCGATCGAGACAAAAGAGAGAGTGGAATTACATTATTATGTCACAAAATTGACAATAACAAATCAAGTTGAGTGATAACAAAAGAAATACTTAACACATGGAAGAAAAATGAAAAGGAAGTATTATAGCATTGGTGTTTGGTAAGCATCCATCTTATACACAATTTTAGAACTACATCACCAAAGTTTGGAAACCTAAATCTCAATACAAGATCATTTCAAAACCAAATGGCTTTTATGTTGTAAAAATTGATGCAACTGAAGATTTTGATCGAATACTAAAATCAGGGCCTTAAACTTATAGCTCCAGAATCATCACCATCAAAAAATGGATCTCTGGTATGGTCTTCAATAGGGAATATTTCAGATCAATTGCCATATGGATTAAATGACATGACTTGGATTTGGAGCTATGGGCTCAGGAAGCAATTTGCCGAATTGCCAGTGTAATTGGAATCCCCATCAAACTTGACAAATACACTACAAATGTAGACAAAACGAGTTATACAAAAATATTAGTTGAAGTTGAGTGCAATTGAAAATTTGATACAATGGTAGCAGTAGAGTTTTATATTGGTACGCTAAAGTAGTGCACGGTTCATATGATTATATACCACTTAGATGCAGCTATTGTGAAGTATATGGACATAGGAACGAAAAGTGTACAGATGGACTTATTCTACAGTAGATCCCAAAGGAAAAAAAAAAGTAATTTATAGAATACAAGCAGTATAAGCCAGAATGATGTAGCATGACAAAACAAATTACCACTATTGTAGAAAACAAATCAAACAAGTGATCTACTAAAGGTAGGCAAAAGATTTTACACAAAAACATATCACCTAACATGGAAACAACCGCCAGTAAAGGAGACATCAACCTTGCTAATTAGTTTGAACCTTTGCAGCAATATCAGCAATAGGGAGATGAGGCAAACACAAGTGGAATTAGAACTGCGTAGGAGAGACTTAATTCTGAAATAGAATGCAAATATTAATACACATAAGAAATCATTAAGCATGGAAGATGAAAGTGATGATATGCTCGAACCAACAATTAATTATTTTTAAGGAGATAGTTGTAATAGAAAACTTGACAATAAACATTCAAGAAGATGCAAAAGAGCATACTGTACAACAAGTGGAACACATGACAGAAGAAAATGAAGAACACATTCAAGAGCCGTTATCCCAAACTCATACTACTGTGAAAGAACATAACCAATCAAATGCTCCTCCTAAAAGGGAAACCAAGAGTAAGGTAAAAATAAAATGACTCTGGCTGCTTGGAATGTAAGAGGGATGAATGATGAAGAAAAAATGGCAAACATCATTCAATTCCCTTACAAATACAAACCAACTATATTTGGTTTGTTTGAAACAAAGTTATCTATGGATAGAATACATTCCTATCCATTTCTTTTCTGATAAATTACAAACTCATTCGCAATGCATACAGAGAAATTATAGGAATACACGATAGCAGATTCACAGCTAGAAGATAAAGCATGGGTTCTTTCTCGTGACATTAATAATGTGCTAAATTATAAAGATAAAAAAGGAGGCAATCAAGTTCCTTTCCCACACATAAGAGGACTTTCGAACTGCTTAATGCAATATGGACTGGTAGAGACATCTTTATAATGCTTTCAATTTACATGGAGAAGAAGGATCGCAACTCACATTGATAAAGTACTCATTAATGATAAACTATTGAATACCTTTAACAATCTAAAAATATTTGCATTATCTTCTCCCTTAAATGACCATACGCCTTCAGTAAAAAAAATTATAATGTTTATGTTAATAAAGAAAGGCTGTTTATTTTATTTTTTGAAACTGGGTGCTTAGATGGTTGTACATATTAGTGCTATAAGTCTTAGGTAGTATACAACATACTAAATGTCAATATATATTTGACATGCTACACAAGCTTCGAACATGTGACCTCTTACACCATGTCGAAGCGTCTAACCACTAGGATATCAATAAGTAGTTGCAAAAGGCATGAATAAGACACCCTGGGGAGATTGTATTCACAATCTTACATACAAACTTAAAGCAACATAATGGAGCAGAAGAAATAGAATAAGCAAATTGTAATGTAGGACATTAACATTAATAAAATGGAAGAGGAATATAATGAACTATTGTTACACGTTGATGGAGATTCTTATGATGTACAACCATATAGTAGTATGGTCAATAAAAGTATGCAACTATAACACATGAAGCAAACTCATTATGCTGACTGCAGAAAACAATCTAAAGTGGACTGGCTTGGACATGGGGATGGAAACCCAAGGTTTTTCTATGCAAAAATATCGATGAGAAGATATAGAAATAATATACAAGCATTGATTAATCACAATGGAGAATTGTTATATGATAAAGATATAATTAGGACTGAGGCTGTTCAATATTGTATAGAATTATACAATGCTACAACTCCTATTAAGTTACAAAATTCAGATGTGAACTATAGAAGGAGGATAAAAGCAGAAGGCAGAAACTACTTATCTCAATCGGTCAGAGTAAATAGAGAATTGAAGGTATTGTTTTTATTGATAATTCGGCAGTACAAATATTGATACAGAGAAAATGATTTTATACATAATGTAAATGGGCCAAATATGAGAGCCCATATGTATTTGTTAATCTGAAACAAATAGCAGTGAATGCTCCTGGCTGTTGATCTTGATCCATGTCTGATATGCTTTGTGTTTGTTGGCTCGGATAGATATGTGTGCTTTCAGTAACTCTTGTATTGTTTGTTTCATTATACGCCGCCTCAAACAAAACTAGGTTTTATCTTTTCTCTACTTTCCGTGTCGGCTAAGAAAATTCTGAGCTCCTCACGAAATCGATTGAAATTTTTGGCTGATAAAGCCTTGGTTAGAAAGTCTGCTCTTTGATAGAAAGATGGAACATGGTTGACGACAAGCTTGCCGCTCCCTGTCCTTTCTCGAACGAAGTGGAGATCTATCTCCATGTGTTTCGTGCGAGTACGCTGAACAGGGTTCATAGAAAGCGAGATGGCGCTGAGATTGTCACACCAAATAATGGGCTTGCGAGTTGATTCAAACCCTAAATTCCTAGATTGGGGTTTCGATCCAGGTGATTTCAGCCACTGTACTTGCTATACATCTATACTCGGCCTCAGTGCTGCTTCTGGAAATAGTGGGCTGCTTCTTCGTGCACCAAGGGATCGGATTTGGTCCCAAATAGACGCAATATCTAGAAATGGATTTTCTGTCATCAATGTCGTTTGCCCAGTCGGAATCACTGTAAGCGTGTATATTTATATTTTTGCTAGCTTTTAAATGCAACCCATATGTATTTGTCCCTTTGAGATATCTAAGAATTTGCTTGATGGCATTCCAGTGCTCGTTTAGAGGATTCTGCATGTACTAACATACCCTATTGACGCTAAAACAAATGTCTGGCCTAGTAATAGTAGCATACTGAAGTGCTCCAACGATACTTCTGTATTGTTTGACATTATCGATAGGCTCACCTCTATTTTTTGATAATTGTTTATCGCTTGTCATGGGGGTAGGTAGTGGTTTTGCTTTGTCCATGTTATGCCAGACAAGAATATCATTGATGTATTGCTTTTGCGATAGAAAAATCACTGTCAGTTTTTCTTTGCATGTTTATTTCTAAAAAATATTTCAATTCACCCATGTCCTTGATTTCAAAGTGCTTGTCCAGTAGCTCTATGATGTGGTTGATTTCCTTTTGATCCTGTAATGAGTATATCATCCACATACACAAGTATATATGTGCTCACATGCTTGCCTTTTCTCAAGTAAAGTGAATTGTCTGATTTTGTAGCATTAAAACCCAAATGTGTCAGTGTGCTTTTAAGCTTCTCATACCATGCTCTAGAGGCTTGCTTTAACCCATACATGGCTTTGTGTAACTTGCAAACATAACCTTTATTCATATGATGATCGTATCCTTCTGGCTGTTGCATGTAAACATATTCACATAATTCACCATTTAAAAAAGCATTATGGACATCTAGTTGTCTTATTTTCCAATTTTTGTGAATAGCTAAAGTTAACATGACTCTTATAGTAGTTGGTTTGATCACTGGGGAAAAAGTCTCAGTGAAATCAAAAACAAACTGCTGTGAATACCCCTTTGCCAACAACCTGGCTTTATACTTGGATACATTACCATCTGCATCTCTTTTGATTTTGTAAGTCCATCTGCATCCCACAATATTTTTGTTCTTTGGTGATTGCACTAGTGTCCAGGTCTTATTTTTGGCTAATGCATTTATTTCTTCATCCATTACCTTTCTCCATTTTTCATTTTCTCTTCTCTACTATTTTATAAATTTAGCGTTAGTTTTTTAATTAGTTAATTAGACTTCAAAAATGGAATTTGTAAAAACAATAAAATTGGACCACGAAACTTGCACCATTGCATTCATGGTGAAATTCTGAGCAACTCTCACATTTGGAGTTTTGCAATTGGAATTCAAATGAAAAAGATATGAACGAAAAACAAATTTGGAATGGAAATAATTAGATTAGAAAAATTAATGTTCATATAATAAATATCGGACCCACCAGTCAACCCCCTTTTATTGTGCAGGTCGACATGGAGCAGTCAACCTTTATAGACGGAGTGGTCGTCCGTCCTAGCAGTAGTAGCTAGGGTTTGCCCTGGCCCAACAACCTGGATTTATATAATTAAATCTAATGGTTGTGATTGATTCGAGTGTCTATAAATTTAGTTCTAACCCTCTCTTCTCTTCTCATATTTTTATGAAAACAGTAGCGAAGCTCTGCCATTTTCTCTTCTCTACTATTTTCTAAATTATAAATATATATTTATATTTGTACATATACAAACTGGAGAAGAATAGAAATTAAATAAGAGAAGAAGAGAAGTGAATCAACACTTAACGAGGTTATATATATATATATATATATATATATATATATATATTACATATATATTTATATTTCCTTTTAACCCCAATCTCTTCTCAGATATATAATTCTAATATATGTATATATCTTTTTTATCATATTTCTTGGAACAAGAAGAAAATAGAGTTGAATCAAAGGTTTCACTTTAAATCTAGAGATTTGGAATGCTTTTAGAAGGTCGATGGAAAATATATAAATTGTTTATGATATTGTATTTATTCCTGTTTTACCAAAATTCTCAATAGCAAAAATAATGATTATCTTCCTAAGGAAAATCTAAATCTCCATATCCATATATATTGCAAGAGTCATGATACTTAGGTATTTAAAGAGCGAACAAGTTATGCCCGTCTTAGGAGAATAATACCAAAGGCAAAAGAGAATAACACATCAGTGAATCAAAAGCCTGAACCCCAATCTATAGCAAAAGGAATCAACAGTCGAAACAACCAACAAGCAAATATGTGACTCACATGCAAAAGGCTATTTAGGCGAAAGGCGATTCATCAATCCGCATTTCACAAGCAGCAACGCTAGATATCAATAACAAGTTCAAATCATACCCATACAATGAGCAACCTCAGCAATCCAAAGGGAATATTATCCATCAATGGCAGTACAACATGCTGGCTATAAATAGCGGCAATCTAAAGGAACAAGGGATTCTTTTGGGCATGCTAAGAACTAACAAAAAGTAGATAGTACTGTCCCATATTAGAGCTCTAACCAAAAAATAAATAATGGTGGAAACGCTTAAATTCAGTGCAGTAAGCTACTCGGCTATATAAAGATTAATTAAATAAAGAAAGGTAGTGGACGTAGGAACATTCAGCCCGAACCACGATAAAAGGCTTGGGTTATTTACTTTTAGCACTTTACTTCCTTCCCATTCATCGTCCTAATGCAATATTTCAACATGTAGTAGTTCCAACAATACAACATCTCATCTCGGTATTCTTATATCTGGGACTAATCAAACCAATGTCTAGAGCTAGACCTTCGGACCTCGGGGTATTGGTGTAGATGAAATTCTATACTAACATTTTTGGCGCTAGAAGGATGGCCTGAACCTGCGCAATTTTTTTCCTTTCAGTGATCCAACAAAGCCTTTCAACCAGTTATGTCCAGTCCTGAAACAAAAGAGCCATCTCAGAACTGTCCCTTAACCTTCGCATTCAGCTCAATGAAGAAGATAATAACGAAAGATTATTTACTCTCATTTCGAAGAAGGAAAATGGTCAAGAATATGACCTTGCTTATGAACTTCAATCTCTCTAGATCAGGAAACTTTCAGAGTAACTCTAGGAGTCCCTCCAAGAGTCTAGTCAACTTATAGGGATGGCTATAGCTATGGCAAACAAAATCATGGATTTGAGTATCGTGGTCATGGAAAACAAAGGTTCATCTCTCCCAACTAAAAGAGCTTTCTCGGTTGTCCTAGCTCTTTTATCTCGAAAGGAAATCAAATAAGACCAAATCCTTACTCATCTTAATCAAAGCTTGTCTTGAATCTTTCTGGAAACTCGTGAAGAACTTCGCTACCCAAACTATCCCCCAACCATTCAAGAAAACCCTAAAGGAAAGGATTATTGTGTTTATCATTAAGTGAACGTGCATGAAACAGATGGGTGTCGGAGACTTTCTCATGTTATAGAGAAATTTGTACAAAAAGAGAGATTGACTAAGTTTAATAAATGATTAGTTAAATATCTTGTCTTTATAGGTATCCAACTTTCTCTCTATGTTTCAGGAGCAATTTGTATAATGAAAGATCGTTTGACCTAAACATATCTACATGCATTTTTGAAGTGTATGAGAAACTATATTTAAGGAAGTCTCTTATCTCAACAGAACACTTCTTTGAAGATTGAAACGCATGAATGATCAAACGAAAAATACCAGTCTAGCTATCCTAATCTCTCGATTATATCCTCTCCTACAAAATATTTAAGCTCTAAGGACCACTTTATGGTCTCGGAAGTCTTGAAGATTTTATTGGCAAGTCTCGATCGTCCCTTTCCGGTGGAATTTTTCTTCGGTACAATCCAATTCACTAAATCTTTGATTGAGAAGTGCACCCATATCTCAACATTCACGATATCTATTTCGGTATGTTCTCTCTTCTTAAGAACCTTTACATATCTTATTTATGCCAAGAATTTAGAATTGAAACTCTGTCATTGAGTTGACTAGATCAATGTAGAATTTCACTTACCCAGTTTAAGTGAAGCCCTCTCGCTAATTTGACAAGATTAATGGAAGGTTTTCACTTTACTAGGTCTAGTCACTTTTATCAAACTTAAATTAAAAAAATTCTACCAAACTAAGTAATCATGTGAATTCAAAAATATTTTACAAAACATTTTTGAAGCTACCCATTTAAATAATATGTATATACTAATTTATATCTCTCTTTATCAAGTTTAATATGTTCCTTCAAACTCTTTGGCAAACAAGGTAATTTATAAATTACATGATTTCAGGAACCTTCTTAAAAATATATATCAAAACTACTCATTTTCAAAGAATACATGTTTCTCTTTACTAAGTAATAAGCAGCATCATTATCAACTCAAGAAAATGTATTTAAATGGTCAATTCCAATCAAAAGTGGTTATAAATGGTCGATACTAGACAAAACTGGTTACAGATGATTGTACTAGCCAAAAAGTGGTTGTAGATAGCAGATGCTAGCGAAAAGTGGCTAAAGATTTTGGACCCAATGATAAAATTGGTAGACATTACCATAGTAGCACCCCTATAGTGATGTGCTATAAAGAGCGAAGCCATATCACCTGGGTTTAAGAAGACATCGAAAAGTAGAATGCATGCTAATAGTGATTCATGGTTAGTATAACCATGCATTAGGTAGATTTCCAATTTAGAGTTGGGTAGATTCCCAATTAGAATAGAGAAATGGGTAGAATTCCATATAGCTCAGAATTAGGTAGATTCCCAATTAGAATAGAGAAATTGGTAGATTACCTGATTAGAATTGGCTAGATTTCCAATTAGAATAGAGAAATGGGTATATTTCCTATAGATTAGAATTGGTTAGAGTACCAGTTAGAATGGAGAAATGGTAGGTTCCTGTATAGATTAGAATTAGGTAGATTTCCAATTAGAATAGACGAAAGGACATATTTCCATATAGATTATAATTAGGTATATTCCCGATTAGAATAGAGAAAGTGGTAGATTCCTATATAGATTAGAATTGGGTAGATTTCCAACTAGAATAAAGAAATGGGTAGATTCCTGTATAGATTAGAGTTGGGTAGATTCCCAACTAGAGTAGAGAAATTGGAAAAATCCTGTATAGATTGGAATGATTAGTAAATTCTTAATAGTACAAGAATCTTAGGAGGAAAAATTCCTAACCTAAGTATGAGCATCGGGTAAGAATCCTAATTAAGACCAAAAGGATGGAACAAAACCAGTGAATAATGATACCAAAGATATCGAAACGATAAGGTATCAATGGCAAAAGCACCCCGAGGAAAAATTAAAAGAACAAGCAAAACAATTTGAATTGAAAGAACCAAGTTAATCGCAAAGACAAAAGGAGACATTAGTGCAATAAAAAAATTATCCAAGTGATTATTAGTACATTTGGAACATAATGTACAAGAAAGAAAGAAGAAGGGGCGACGTATCATAAACCTTTACACATGTTTTGACCTTAGTTTCGGCCTCTTAACAGCTGTCTCTAAGCGAAATTTAAAATGCTCTCCCATCTTGTCGTATATCATAAATGCCTATTCCTTCTTGAACTGCTTGAATGAGATTCTTCGACCATCCTTAGTGCTAGCAAGAATGTCTGATGAATTAAGAACAGGGGCAGAGGAAGAACTCCTCTCCGATTGAGAATGGGACCCAAAAGGGACAATAATGGTTTTATAAGAAGAAGAAAGCCCCATACTGATACGGCATTTACCTCTACCCCTTCCTTATGCCGAAGGGGACACAACTATAACGATGCTAGTTCGCTTATTTTCAGTTTCGAGTTGTTATAGCTTGGTTATTGAACGCTCTCGATGAGCTTCGTCCAATTGCTGTCAAAGGAGTGATGTGGACTCCCATAAACTAGAGACAGCAAATTCCAAGGACTGACCAGTAACCGACACTACTTTCGAAATAGAAGACATCTTTTTGGATAATTCTTCGAGAGTTCAATTTAAGGGTTCATTTTCCTTTAAGGCAGCATGAATATTGGTACCGGGGTCAGGGTTACACTTCCTTAGTTCAGCTATTTTATCATCGAAACTCAGTTGCAAGGAGGGGCAGTCTCTCTCTAGTTCTAAGCAGTTGGGACATGATTGTCCTTAAAAGAAATCCAAATTAAAACCAGAAAAGATAAATCGTAATAAGATAATTCTATTTCATTCTATTAAAGATTAGTATAGATATATAATATATATACACACACACACACACACACATAAAAAAGTTACGGTCCCCTAAAATGAGCAAATTTCTCCTTAGTAGCCAAAATAATCCTAAGGCCTCTACTTTTAGTATCAGCAAGGGACCCCAAGGGTCTAGTCATATTGGATAAAGAAATGTCCTTCCCTCAACCAACCATTGGTATAGATAGTTTTGAAGGAAAAGAATGCACTAGGGTTAGATTTATATCAGCTTCCGAAACATATTAGGGAATGTATCCCGAAAGATATTCACTTTGGGGAATCTTCCCTTCAGTAATAGCTAAAGGAGACATATTTACACTTTGGTAACTAGGTAGAAGCTCCAAAGTTATAATTAGGCTTGGTTCATAGAATCTTCCTAGGAAAGATATCCATTTATTCTTCAATTGAGGGTCTCTTGTATGTAGTTTAGAAAGTCGGACAAACTCTTGAAAGACCCCGTCTCGGTCATCTAAAGCAAGCTTTAATTTACCTCTAAGATCCGAGACTTGATTGGTTAATCTGGTGCCTCTAAGCTTAGGGGATTTAATTAATTTGGCACAAGTTCGATCGTGTGTTTCATGTACCTCTTTGATCTTATTGGATAAGATTACATTCCTTAACCTACTAGATGTTAGTTGGCATTTAAAGGCATCTATGGTTGCTAACAGCTTTGAATTTCTGGTTTGACTCCTCTTCCACAATACTTCACAATGAGAGGTAAAATTGGACTTTCTCTATTTAAATGTAGTCAACAAAAAAATATTTCAAAACAGACATAATTGATATAGTAAGGAAGGCATTCAACATAAACCGAAATAAAATACTACTAAGGTCCACAACCATCATAAATTACAAAAAATGAAATTGTATCAGAATTATTACAAACCAAAGTTCAAGTATCATAAGTATGAGAGTCTTGGAGTTTAGAGCTATGACTTATCTCTCCACCTTTGTCACCTTTCTCCACAGGGACTGATTGTTCAACGCTCACCAAGGCCCGAGCTTTCTCATACCTCAAGGATAAACTCTCATCGATCCTTTCACTATTAGAATTGAAGCCCATGGAAATGGTCGTGCCTCTATCATGGTTGTGTTATAAGCACTGTACATAATCTTGAAGGCTTCAGCAGCAGCCACCTTCTCGGCCTCCTCCTTAGTAATCCGACCCAAGTTCTTCTACTTAACCTATGCAAGCTCATCCTTGACCGTCTTCTTATTGGCCTCCAGATCAGCCACTTTCCTCCTAGAAGATCTCAAGTCCCGATGACTTTTCTCCCTTTCATCCTGGACCTCCTTCTTAAACTCAGTAAACTCTTTTCTCAAAGCTTCAACCTTTTTCACTTCCCCATCTAGCTTTTCAAACCTCCAATGCAATACTGAGAAGTCAGCCAAGACCTATAGGAAAGAAGTTATTATGGAAACTAAAGGAATAAATACTTCATTGGCAAGGAGAAAAACGCTAACCTGAGCTGGTTTTCCATCCCTAAACATATCATCCTCTTGAAATTACCTATATCATCCGCTATTTCCACTCAAGAGCTTCCTATGACCTCAAAAAGATGGGCATCAATAGCAGAACTGGTCACTTCAATCACTCCATCCATTGGTTCATTTGGGGAAGTCAAAACAAGGACATCCGAGATATACTTGGATTTGGAAGAGAGAAGATCCTTTATAGGTCCTTTATGTGATGGTTCCTTTAAGACTGGCTTTTGTTGAGTAGAAGTGGAAGAAGAAGAATACTTGTTTAAAAGCAGTTTACCTATCGAAAGAATATCATCAAAAGCCACTGCAATATAAAAGGAGATAGCAGATCAAGTGAGCAAACCGATATTTCATAAAAGTTATATCCTAAAATGTATGCTATAACATATTTAAAATTGATGTCTACCTCGGAAGCAGCATCTTCTCTTTCAGCCTCAATGATTTTTGGATTAGAGCCAGTGGGTTCGTCGGTTTGACTTAGGTTAATCATGTCTGAAGGCATAGTTTCGATTGAAGGAGGATCATAAAAAAGAAATTTGGCTAGAGGCAATAATATCCCGCAAGCCTTAACATTATCCTCGGTGAGGACTACATGTCTAAGCCTCTCTACCTCCGGTATTTTCATCACCTCCTCGAACCCAGTATCAAAGAGATCCTTAAGGGTTGGAGCCTTGTCCCTTCCAAGTTTAGCTAAAGAGATAAAAGAGGAAATGATATTATGAAACAATGTGATCGAAGCTTAAAAACAAGAGCAGTCTAAACATGGAAAATTTGAAAACTTACAGGTTTCAAGTAGTTCAGTGATAATTCGAGGATCATTTGCCTTTACATAAAACCAATGGGTGGCTATTACCTTGTCGACTGGCTTGACTAGGGGCATCTTTTTCCAAAAATGGAGAAAATACAAGGGAACTTCGAAATTACCAGCTGACCCTGCAAGTTATACAAGTAGTCGATTTTAGCAGTAGTCATGTTGTGGTACCCCTTCTTCTAGTACAAGATTGCTAAAGCCGATAAAGTACTGTACGAGACCACCCTAAGTTGGATTGGGCTAATTCTGTATAACTCTAGAATGTTAAGAAACAAAGGAGCAAGAGGAAGTGATATCCCATTTGCTAACTGTTTTGGTGTCCAGATAAAGAATCCTTCAAGGGTTTCACCCCAGTCATCTTCTAGACTAGGAGCCTTGACCTTGACTCCCACAACTCCGTAACTCTCCATCCAATTTCCTAGTTCTCCTTGACTATTTATAGGTTCATCCATCGAAAGGTCTAAGAAGGGACTAATGTTAAAATTGGTTACTTAATAAAAGCCCCAAAACTCCGGCCAAAAAGATTTAAAGTCTTATGGTCCAAAAGAAAATTGGGCATAAAACTAGATTCTACAACCCAAATTCAAAGTTCTAAAATCTCTCAAAGAAAGCCATCCTATTAATAAGACGATTATCAACCTAAGTAGGTGAAAGGATCGGTTTGAGGACAAAATCTTAATTTATCAAACAACAAGTATAATGGATTAGCTAATAGGACAATGCCCCAAAATCAAGGTCAAACATTGATAACATAATAATCAAAATCGAATTTTTAAAAGAATAACGCTTGTAAATATTAAAGGCAATAAAGAAAGCTAATAAAGTTATAGGAAAGATTGAGAACTTATTGTTTTAATTGAGAGTTTGCATTAATTCGTGAAAGCTTCTTAGCTTAATAGTGATTGCAACTGTTGCTAGTATTGTGAGTAAGAAGAAAGAGGAGGAAAGGAAAGGTTTATTTAAACTCTGGAATTAATGGTGGAGATTATCTAGTCACCAAGATCCTAACCATAGATGAAACGTGCCAGTGTCAGCATATGAATCATCCTAGAGTAGAGAAGGAACGTGCTTTTCAAAAAGGCTAATGAAATTGAGACAGTTGGAAGAAGCATTTAATGGAAAAGCAGGATCCATCCTCTCAAGATCAACACCTCGACTTTCCTTTAGATACCGCAAGTCAAGAATCTCCTAGACCTTATGGTCTTGAGTTAGATTTTTCCTTTTGGCACCGTAACAATTTCACTTACCACTTAGTCTAGATGGCTTCAAGTGTTAAGCTTAATTTCCAAAAAAATTGGCCTCACGGTCTCAAATTAGATTTTGCATTTCAGCATCGTTACAATTTCGCCTATTACTTAGTCTAGATGATTTCAACTGTCAAGCATGATATCCTAAAGATTTGACCTCACAGTCTCAAATCAGATTTTGCCTTTCAGCACTGTAAATGTTTCACTTGTCACTTAGTAGATAACTTCAAGTGTCAAGAATGATTTCCAAAAGTTTTGACCTCGGGATCTCAAATCGGATTTTTTTTTTCTTTTGGCACCATAATAGTTTCACTTCTCACTTAGTCTAGATGACTTTAAGTGTCAAGCATGATTTCCAAAAGTTTTTACCTCATGGTCTCAAATTAGATTTTGCCCTTCGGCACCGTAACAGTTTCACTCATCACCTATTCTAGATGACTTCAAGTTCCAAGTATGATTTTCAAAAGTTTTGACCTCATGGTCTCAAATCAGATTTTTCCTTTCGACACCATAACAATTTCGATTGTAACATAGTCTAAATGACTTCAAGTGTCAATCATGATTTCCAAAAGCTTTTGCCACATGGTCTCAAATCAGATTTTTCCTTTCGGCACCATAACAATTTCGCTTATCACTTAGTCTAGATAACTTCAAGTGTCAAGCATGATTTTCAAAACTTTTGTTCCCATGGCCTCAAATCAGATTTTGCCATTTGACACCATAATAATTTTGCTTGACATTTCGTCTAGATGACTTCATGTGTCAAACATGATTTCCAAAAGTTTTGACCTCACAGTCTCGAGTTAGATTTTGCTTTAGGCACCGTGACAGTTTCACTTGTCTAGATAACTTCAAGTGTCAAGCATATTTTTCAAAAGTTTTGACCATATGGTTTCGATTGAAATTTCACCTTTCGGCGTTCAAACATTCTTCACTCATCATCGAGCCTAGATGGCTTCACATAACGAATATAACTTCGAAAATTTTGAACTTTCAGTCTAAGATAAGTCTTCATTCTTCGACTTTCAAAACCTTTAAATACTCATCACTTGACTTAATACTCCAACCAAAACTAAGTGTTGTAACATCTTCCATACATATAATGCAGACTCACCTTGGAAGATAACAAAGAAAAATAAATCAAACCAGTATACTTCAAAGTTCACTCCATATTTCATATATGAAGTAAACTTCTAGAGTATGTGTTATACCAAAAATTCTCATTAGAAAAAATAATGATTGTCTTCCTAAGGAAATTCCAACGCTCTGTATCCGAATGTAACGCAAGAGTCATGATACTTAAGTATTCAAAGAATGAACGGGTCGAGCATATGTCAGGAGAATTATACCACAAGCCAAATAGAATAGCCCATCAACGAATCTAAAGCCCTTATCTATAGCAAAAGGAATCAACGGTCGAAACAATTAAGAAGGCAATATGGAGCTTAAATGCAAGAGGTCATTTAGGCAGGAAGACAAATCATAAATCCGCATTTTAGAAACAACAAAGCTATATATTCAGAATAATTTCCAATCATATTCGTACGACAAGCAACCTTAGCAATCCAAAGGAAAGACTCTCCAATAGCAATACAGTATGTTGGCTATAAATAGGTGGCAATCCCAGGGGACAAGGGATCTTTTTGGGCGTGCCAAAAACTAACAAAAACTTTATAGTACTTCCTATATTAGAGCTCTAACCAAAAATGCATTAATTGTGGAAACACTTAAATTCAATGTAATAAGCCTTTTAGCTATATAAAGAGTGACAAAATAAAAAAGGCCAGTGGACATAGGGACTCTCGGTCCGAACCACTTTAAAAGTCTCGGTGTTATTTACTTTTAGCACTTTACTTCCTTCCTATTCATCGTCATAATTTAGTATTTCAATGTATAGTAGTTCCAGCAATACAACATCTCATCTTGGTAGTTTTACATCCGGGACCTATAATAAAACCAACGTCCAATGCAAGACCTTCATACCTCGAGATGTTAGTGTAGATTAAATTATGCACTAACTATTTTGTTGGCATACATTTAGTTTTTATGCCTAAATAAATATATGTGACTTGTAGGCTAAAATTTAAATGTAATAAACATCGCCTACATATTCTTAGGAGTTCTGATAGGAATTATTATTACACCCTGATTTATATATTAGTTCCAAAAGTTATATATTTGAATGTTGATTAAATATGAAATTTATTCCTAATCTGAAATTGGGTTGTAGATTGTTAGTATGATTTTAATTTTTACCATAATTATGTTGAATTGGTAATTTTTTGTAGTTTAGTTTGTGGAAAGAACATCCGTTTGACTTTTATAAATGTGTATATGTTTCCAAACTGCATAGAAAGTGCAGCGTTTGATTTAACAAGGAATATACGCAAATGAAAAGGAAGAGATGTGTAAAGTAAGATTTATTATTCATAGTCTACACTGTCTATTCAAATAAAAAGAAAATATTTGTTCCCTGTAATTTCAAATGAGGAAAATCTTTTCTTTTATTCTTTCTTTTTTGTTTTAAACTAATTTAAGGACATCACGGCAGAGAATCTTCCTAAGAAATGTACTTTCAACAAATTAAATATCGAAAAAGAATATTCTAGTTAAAGATTTGTGACTGGAAAATATTTGATAGAAGTAGATATTTATATGTATTTATATGCACTAATAAGTATGGCAATTTACTTGTAACGCTCGCATAGGATATTAGTTATACATAGTAATAACGTTGATTTGCAAATAGGAATTAGGAAGGATAATGGGGAAAGGTTGTAACAACTTCAATTTATAGGTGATAAATGTGGAATAAATTTGAGAGTTATAAATAATTGATAGGGTAAATGAACTAATGGGACCGATAAATAAAGAAGTTAGGTTAATAACTATGGAATAGTTAGAAAAGGTTACTTAAATATACATAAATGTCCTAGGAAATGTCCTTAGGATGATAATATTTTGTCATATACTAATTGACATTTACGAAAGAAGAAAATAAAGGGGTTTATAGGTAATTGAATATATAAGTACATTTATATAGTCTTAAATAAATAGCAGATGGTTGTAAGTTAAGCCCAATATCCAATTTAGGATGATAAAACTTAGTAATAGTAAAGCCTAGGATGATATAGCTTAAGTTAGTAAAGCCTAGAA
Organism: Allium cepa; assembly: GCA_030765085.1. Classification (NCBI taxonomy): domain Eukaryota; kingdom Viridiplantae; phylum Streptophyta; class Magnoliopsida; order Asparagales; family Amaryllidaceae; genus Allium; species Allium cepa. The sequence goes on from CM060944.1 coordinate 436,585,044, forward strand.
TAATTAACTGGACTTAGTAGGTTGGGATGCGAGGTCAATAGAGTTACATAATAGAAGCTTGCGCTTCACTTTGAGGATACCAGTAGTTGTGTGCACTTCCTACTGATGTGAGACATCTTTAAACATAGGAGCCATAGAATACTTGGGCTTAGAACATTGGGATGCGAGGTCAATAAAGTGACACAACGGAAGTTCGCCCTTCACTCGGAAGCTACCAGCTGTTGTGTACACTTATTACTGATGTGGGACATCACCAGTCATAGGACCCATGGGAAATGATTATTGATGATAGGATCTGCTTAAGGGTTAGAGGTATTAAGTAGTTGTTTGAGGGCCTTCCATTTTCCTAATTATAGAGTATTAAATGGTCCGAGTAACGGTTATGAGCGGTAGTGACTATCTCGAGAAGGGTCCTCTTCGGGTTTGAGGTATTAAGTGACTGATGTAGGGGCCACCCCTTTCCTATAAAGAAGTATTAAGTGTCCTAGTGAGATTCCAAGCAAAGTCGGCTAGATAGTACTAGTAAGGAATTTGCCTTAGGGTTAGGTATTAAATGACAGAGGCCTGCCTAAAATATAGGTTTAAAAAGGTCAGAGGTCTGCCTAGTGTTTATGAAGGTATTAAGTGGCTTGTGTACTGTCCCTCACATGGGTAAGACTTTAATGATGATAGATGCATTAGTAGCATGACTATAATGTATTATAAAGCCATAAATAGTGGTCAAAGGTCTTTGTAGCTAGAACCAATAGACTAACGATGACGATGCTAAGAGCTCACTTTATATTTTGGAAGTATTAAGTGGCCGATAGACTACGTCGGTATTTTGTACCTTGGGAAGGGTAGGTAGTTGAATCATGCTAGATAGGAATATCATGTGTGCAATATTGGGTTAATTTTTTTAACCTGAAAATAGCAGACAAAACAATTAAATGGAAACTAATCGGTATGAATTTATGTTATGGACACTGTATAGATTTTCTAGTCATTGGAACATTATTTTGACCCCTACTCATTACAACCCATAGGATAGACTTAGTGGAACAAGTCACTAGATCTAGACGTGATTGGTTGTTGGAGAAATCTTCTTTTCTTTCATGCTCGATGTTGATGTGGCAATCTGATATCTAAGGAATACCATTAATTCCAAGGTAGTAGCCACAGTCGGCATTTATATCCTATTATTGTTTCCACTATGAGTTTAGATTTTTTATCAATCTCTGATGATGGTCATGCTTATTTGCATGTACCGAATCCAAGATCTATACTTTGATGGACTAGGGTTTAGATTCTTGTCAAAATTTAAGTGTAGACATTTAGTACCAGAGCTTAGGTTAGTTGATTAGTGGAATTAGGATAAATTAAGAGAACATATTTGTACTTTCCTATCTATTATTATACTTATCTGCTAGATTCTAAGAATCTCGTCTATAGAAGTAGTTGTGGTTCCACTCCGAAAGAATGGGCAACGCAACTACGGGATGGAAATATCTTAGAGTTACTATTTTCATGCCAACTCTGAATTACCCACAAAGTGTTGGTGATGCATAAGGCGCTGATGGAGAAGAGCATGAGTATGACATATGGAAGAATCCTAGAGACTGGAGAGTGTTAGACTTGATGGTTGAAATATTAGCTACCTTGTGACTTTTGGATCTTGATGAAGATTTACAGTTGAAGATACATGATTATTATAAATAAGTGGGAAATAGAATTCAATATATTGAAAACACCCGAAAACCAATTTTGGCGAGGGAATGTATATCAACCACCTTTAGATGGAAAATCGGATTTTAATTTGAAGAAATGAGGTCAGTTCCTTAGTATAAACCCATGAGAGAATTTTGATCAGGTATATTTTGGAAATTCCTTGAATTTTGAAAAAATTGTTTGAAGAGGATTTCTTTTCCCAAAGGTTTGTTTTGGAACTTTTGTTTTGGGAAGTTTTGGAATTTTAATTTTCAAGAAACACGTATAACACTAAGTTGGTCGTGTCAAGAAATTTTAGTTTATAAAGGAGTAGATTTTGAAATCCTTAAATATTTATAATGTATATGTCAATAAAGGTTTGGTTTTGATTTTTGGTAAGAAAATATTTTTTGATTCGGTAATGAGTTTCAAAAGGTGAATATTCAGGCCAATGATTTTTTTTTGTTTATAAAAATCAAAGTTTTTAGAATTTTCTCTCCTGTAAGGGATGGACGAAATAGGAATGACATTTAATTTTATTAGAGTATGAAGGTAGAAGTGTTGTTGCAACTGCCAGCAATTGGAAGAAATTTTTCAGTGCGAAGTATGCGGGAAATAGTAGTTGGAATATCTTTAAGATTTTAAAATTGTTGATGGTTGAAGCAGTATAAGTCTGAAGTACCGTAGAATAGTAAAGAAATGTTTAGAAAAGCTAGACGGTAAGCTTGGGCACCATCATGAAGAGGGCAAGGATTTTTTGATCGTGTCGAGTCAAAGGAGATGGTGCAAAATGATTATTGTTATTATTATTATTAACATTATAAATTAACCAAGCCCGAAAGGATCCAGGTTCAACCTGTGCAAAACGTTGTAGAGCGGTCGACCACTTAGTGGTCAACCGGTAGTGCTAGAGCGATCAACTGATCAGTGAGTTTTTACCCAACCTGAACCCTGAATGCGACTATAAAGTCGCATCCAATTTTTTTCTCAACCGCATTCGTCCTCCCCACTCCCCATTTCAACCGAACCTAAAAAGCATGTAAAGTCCTACAGATTTAACAATAATATATTTAATAGTTAATTTAAATATTAACTCGTTATTGAATTAGAAGTCTAAATTGTGACTTCTCGCATACAGTCAAACTAGGACTTAAGACCACTTCGGTTGAGTCCAGATCGACATTGCGAATCAAAATGAGTATAAGCATCGATATATTTCAACAGATGGATTTTTAGCTATTAGCCAGCATACAATTTATAAGTCGATCTAAAAGGCTAGATTTTGTATATGATGCAATTAGGTCCCAAAACTTTTTTCATTAAGTCCAAAATAGCATCTAGAATTGGAATAAGTATAAGGTTCGATGTGTTTGGGGTCGATGGTTCCTTAGAATGAATAGTGTTGGACGAGATGAATTTGGGCTAAGCTCCTTTACTAAGACAATATGAGGCTAACCCCTCATAATTCTCATTGTCACTTTCTTTTCACATAACTTTCTTTTTCCTCTTCTCTAATTTTCCCTAATCACTCCATAATACCTCTTTAATCCCTAAACCTAAAACCCTCCATATTCCTAAAATCAAATAAAAATGACCAAAGTTCCTCTCTACTCATCCTCTATAAAACCCATAAAGGAATTTTCTTGAATCGTGATGTAGATGTTGATTTCAAATTTTAAAGTAAGCATGGAGATGGGTTTTATTGATTAGAGTTTGGCTTGGATTAATTACGGTGAATGGGATGATTCTCCTTAATAATTTATGTGTTATACTTCATATATTTAACTATCGATGATCATAGAATTTTGTGAAGTGATTTGAAGATTGTTGAGTTGATTTGGGCATATATGTGTGTTGTAGACATGATTATTTTAACTCATTAATTGTTTAAGCCCTTAAATCATTATTTTTGAAAATAGTTAGTAACCTAACAATTTTATTTTAGGTTAATTGAATGATATTAAGTTATGTAATGATAGATTAAAGGCTAATTGCATGTGATAATTGAGAGCATGTCATTAGTTAGAAGTAATTAAACTAACTGAAATGGTTTTTAAATTAGTTAGTAAGCTAATTTAGTTAATTTTGAATTCTACAGTTATTATTAAAGTGATTAGAGGGTTAATGAAGCTAAATTTTTATTTATAAACATTAATTAAGTGGGAGAATGTTATCAAAAGAAAATAATTATGTTATAAAATAATAGGATGTTTTATAAAATAACAAATGAAATTCAATTGGTATTTATAAAATGGTTGATTTGTTCACTTGAATGTACGTGTGTGTATATATGCACGAGCAGGTATACGTATATGTGTATCTAGAGCTAAGCGACAATTAAAACCAATATATTATTGTAGTTATAATTGTTTTGTGTTTAGTTGTTTTATATGTTTGTAATTGTTCGATTATATAGAAATATAATTAATTACAAGTTCGTTGCGGGCATTTCACGTAGCCATAGCGACCATCATGTGCACTAAGTTACATGAGAGCATATCGCGCCGAGCAATCATCCCGGTGAGTTCCACAATATGATTTGTGTTGATATGTGTGTTTATGCATATGTGTGTGCAAAAGCATGCACAAATGAGTTTATCAACACATGTATAAGCTACGCATAAAGCAAGGAGGTCGGGTATGTCGTTTTGGCATGTTAGAAGAAGTCGGGTTGCTATAATTGTCCATTGAACTTTACTAATGCAAAGAGTGGATTTTGATATGGAAACAGGCTTTTATATACTTAAGAAGCCACTTCCAAAATGTCAACAAATGAACCACGGTAAATGTTTGATGGGATGGAGGCAGGCTCTAGTAGCAAGGGGACTCATCGGGCGAAGTATTAAAGGAAACGGCACACGAATCGGCATCGGTTCATGGAATCTGATCCCTGCGTAGACTTATTACCTAGAACTTGCTAGTTTTAGTTGACAGACCTGGTACATTCATTCGACTGGTTAAGAGCACAAATGTCCATCTCGGCCTAGGTTCATTCGACTGAATGGCCCTTCAGTCGGTTGACCTACTTTGTATTGTACAAACTTCAAAACTCGATAACTTTGGCATACAAAGTCGGATTGAGGTAAGGTTTAGACCGTTGTTCACTATTTTTCGGGGGCTACAATTTGCGAAATTTTTGTTGACTTTGGGCCCATAGGGGACCCACCTGGCACGTAATCCAAAACCGTAGATTTTAAGGAAGACCGGGAGGACATACTAGAAGAGCATTATGACATTATACTCATGCATTCTATTTGGAATAGGATTTGGGTTAGTATGGTGTTTTCCTAGTGTGGTCTAGTTGTTTTTTTGGCCATGGTGACTGGGGCCATACATTGTGATTCTATACGTTATATACAGAGTGAGCCCGTACTCTAAGATTTCGACCATAGAGTAATATACGATTTGTTTGGTGTTGACTTGTGGAGACACACCAAGGTTATGGACTTATGTGACCTATAACAACCCGTATATTTGGACCATTTAAATTGACAATAATCCACACATGTCAACTTAAATAGTACAAAACACGAATCATTAATGGAGTATAGATATATATAAATGAGAATCATCACAGAATCACAGAAATATAACATCACAGAATAGTGCAGCGGAAATACAACATAGTCATAAGAGTAGTTCATGAAGCTACCCAGAAATACAACAATGTCTCAGATAAAATAAATAGAACAACATAGATGTCCAATAGTCAAAATAGATAGAGTAATACTGATAAGATAAGATAAAGATAGTCTTCGGTCTTCAGCTCCAAGCAGAAACAGCAACAGCAATCCTCAATCTGATCCGAGCATATGCACAAACAAACACTCGAATCAGGACATATATTCTTATACAGATAATATGGTTCAAATTTTTAAATAAACAATAACTCAAAGATGCATGGAATAAACATCTTTCAGGATCCGGTAAACTATTTATACATAATAGTGTACGATACATAGATAATGTCTAACAGTAAAGTAAAGTATCAAAATAGCGTTAAGGCGTTACCATTATCCCCCTTAACACATTTTTGTAATATCATAGTCTATACAGCACTGTAAACTCCACCGTAAACTAGTGGGATATCAGGGAGTACTCCATAGGTATAATACAAAACAAATTCGTAGTGGTCGCGTATACGGAATACAAGTATGACAAGGCACATGAGGCAATACCCAAGATAGTGAAACTACCGTTCGCCTGATCCGGACTGGTGAGAACGCATCGCCGCAACGATCGCAACACCGCGAAACAACACTCCAAGTTCAAGGGTGCGCACCAATCAATCACAAAAGTAAATGAGTAGTTTACGAAGAAGTGTGTTCGCTCGAGGTAGCTAACCCCATTTGGCCCGGCACGGCTCCTGATTTTAGTCATTTCCAATTTGACACAAGTGTCAAGGCTATCCATTAACGTTCTCTTTCTTCAATCAATGCGTTCGTCAATCCAACCACTTCATTCTGGATCACACTCCACGTATTGTTATTAAAGTGGTTTTCGGTTTAGACAGTGAGTATGTCCTTAACCGATTCCGGTTCCTTTAATAACCTTCGTAATTAATTTGCCGATTGGTCGTTTAATATATTTCAAAAAAGCCAATTCAATTTCAATTTCGAAAATAATTCGTAAATCAACATTTCGTTGGTCTTCTAAATCAATTTCCAAAATTTACGTTTCATAACTTTACAATTTCCATTTCCATATTTTCTATAATTCAATTTCAAAGTTTCAATTTAAAACAATTTCAAATATTCATTTAATTCCATGTATAAGTTTATTCCAAAATCAATTAACGTCCAAATCGATTTAAATCCAATTATCGATTTCATTCGATATTCATTACATTATTTATCATTAAACAATTTCAATTAAATTTCCAATTCATTACTTCCTTAAGTTCGTTTCATTATCAAAGCTTAATATTTATTCAATTTGAATTTATCGAATCCAATTCTCTAAATTACAAGCACTTCATTTGTTTTCGATAAAGCGCGTTCTATTTCTTATTAAAGAAATTCAATTTCATATATTTATTTCTTTCGTTACAGATTTCAAATCTCAATTAGGAACTTAGTTTCACTTATTCAAAAATTCGATTTCTCTTAATAAAGAATATTCAATCCAATTTAATTATTACATAATTCATTCTATTCAATTTAGTTTAATCATTAAACAATTCAATCTTATTCAATTATCAAATAATTTCAAATCTTAATTATTATCATTTCAAACTTATTCATTAATAATTCCAAACTTAATTATTAATTTTAAAACCAAATTATTAATAATTTCAAACTTAATTTATTTATAATTTCCAACTTAATTATCCAATTTCGAAACTTCGTTATTAATAACTTCAAACTTCATTATTAATAAATTTCAAGACTTGATTATTAATGGTTCCAAATTGATTATTATCAGTTTCAACTTAATTTATCAATAATTTCAAAATCAATTATCAAATAATTATACATTTAATCATTAATTAATTAAATTTTAAAACAGTATTCTTTTGTCAATTACGACGTTAATATTTGTTTCAAATTCAATATTCACATTTACATTCATTCGGAATTAAATTCCAATTTTATTCAAAACCTTGTTATTAGTCAAATAAATTTTATTACATTTAAATCAAAACATTGACCAATCGGTTTTAATTTAATTTTCTATCCTAAGTCAAGTTTATTTGGGTATCTATCATTTCAACCCGATTCCATTTCAATTCAAAAATCAAGCATACAAAGGGAACTTGCAGTGTAAAAGCTGGGATGGTGTCAAAGTAAATAAACAAGCAATAGCATCCATACATAACAATTCAACAATTATTTAAATAATCCCGAAATAATTGTATTAATTTACATTTGTTATTTATGTAAATTAATCAAATTTTTCCTAGAATCTACACTATCATTTCATGTAGATTAAAGATTATCGTATTACGGTTTTCACTTGTCGTTCAATTTCAAATTTACACTAAACAATAAATCCGATATACGTTAAATGGTACAAAGTGAAATTAACTAATTTCTACGTCAATTTAATTAACAATTAAAGTGTCAAGTTTAACTAATCAGTATTCAACATATGAAGGGGTCAAGTTTAACAAATCCAAGTTCGACGTATATAATCCGATTTAAATTTGTTAACTATCCTATTCAAATTTCACTTGCAAACTATTTATCACTTAACAATAGCAATCAACATTCAACATAATAATCAATTCAACCAAACTTGCATAAGAATATATGTCGTGAAAATTAATTCACCTTTCGTCGATAAAGAAGTTGGCGGCGAAACAAGAATAAGCACGAATAGAAGTCGGTACACACGAACAACGAACACTGTAATATCGACAAAAGAAAACGATATTAATACAATGAACGTTTGTATAAACTTTATAAATTTATATAAATGCGCTTACCGACGACGGAGAAAAGAGCGAAAGCTGAAGATCGATGCTGCCGCAAAAAGAACTCAGTCGATTGCTGCAACAACAAAAAAAAACGGTTACTATTTACTCAACAAATCGATACCATTCGATTTTATTTTTCTTTCTCTTTTTCTTTTTTCTTTCTTTCTTTTTTTTTTTTTTTTATATATGCTACGCGCATGCATGAGAACAAAGAATACAAAGTGAACACATTCGCACGTCCCAAAGAAAAATGCAGATTTGCATGCCTACTCAACCCCTCTACTTCAATAATCAATCACCCCTTACTTCATGCCTTACACACGTTTATTTTCTTCTTCCATTTTTTTTTTTCCGTGATTAGAAAATATGTAGCAAACTTCTTCCCTTCACTTACGCATGCACAGGTTGTACATGCTTCCACCTTCCTCCCACACTCACATATGATTACATCCTTCACTTTCCTCTTTTATTCCTTTTTTTTGTTTAATTGACAATTCCAGCACCACTTCCACTCACGTCCATGTATTTAGCCCATGCATGCACTTGCCTTCAAACACACACACAACCCCTCATCACAAGCAACAACGTACACGCACACACAAATCACAGCCCAGACCCATGCACGCCTAGTTCCACTTCATTTCATTTTTTTTTCTTTTCTTTCTTTCGGCCTGCACTATATTTTTCATTTTTCATTTTTTTTTTTTTTTTTTTTTTTTGGATACGGCCGGAGATGGGTGAGACGTCGAAGGCGGAGATGGATGCCGGTGTGCGCGCAACGGCGGAGGAGGGTGATGACGTGAGGGTTTGGCGTGGAGATGAGGTCGGTCGGAGTGGATGCGAAGTGAGTGGCGTGCTGGAGTTTGTGCACGAGTAGAAGTGAGGTGGAGGTGAGCTAAATTTTTGGCCATGGAAAGATATTTCGGCTACAGGAAGGTAGAGAAAGAATAATAAAGAAGAGGAGGAGGAGTTTGGTTTCGGCTATCATTTCATTTCATTTTTCGTTTGCAGAGAGTAAAACATGAGAAAAAGGAAGGAGAAGAGAGGTGGGAGAATATTACCTGAGAGTTTTTTTTCGAAAAAGCAGAAGAGAAAATGGAATGTGAAATGAGATGTTTGTTAGAATTTAACTTGTACCGTGTGTATAATGTCTCTTGGGTTCCACGCCTTAATTATTCACAACTCTTCACACTTCACCTTCCAATCACATGCCCATTCAGCTGCAATTTTATTTCTTTCAATTCTTTTGTAACGGGTAGAAGATTTGGGCTGTAACGTGTTTAACCGGTCCGTTTAACAGTTAAAACAACGTGACGTTTTTTTTTATTCTCCGATTCGCGTAAATATATATACCGTTATGATCAGTGCGACGAGGCGATTCCAACGGTATGCAGATTATTGCGATACGATGGTTTTATAAAATTCGCATTTACGCCGCTAAAATTGCGCGTTTTATAAAACAATTTAAACGGAGCAGGCGATGACAGTTTTTGACGAAACGAATTTCATAATCATGATCAGAATAATTTTTAAAACATAACTGTGTAAAAATATTTGGACTTGGAAGATAAATTTTACGCAGCTTTATATGTACTGATATACAGTAAAACGCGAACGAAGTTTACTGTAATATTTTGCGACGAAACTTTTTCCATGCTCATATCTAACTAGACGTATGTCATAACTAAAGTTTGGACGCAAATTGAAATCGTTTATAAATTTTCAAAATTTTACATTAAAACGATCAATTTTAAAGTTTTAAATCGGGTCGGAAATTCAGGGTCGTTACAATCTCCCCCACTCAAAACTTTTCGTCCTCGAAAAGGAACGAGACGGGTGAAGTAGGAATGGAACAAGCAGAAAATCGAGATAGATTTTAAGAAATTTGAATTATACCTGAAATTAGTAATTCGGGGTTTCAATCCCGAATACTATCCTCAGTTTCCCATGTGCAATCCCGCTCATCTGCACTCCATTGGACTTTGACGAGATTAACCGACTTCCTTCTAAGTTGCTTTGTCTCACGATCGACTATCCGAAGCGGCTTACGCTCAATAGTCAAATCAGGCTCAATAACTATCTCTTCCAACTGAGTAGTAGGAATAGTCATAGATGGATCGTGTACAACTTTGCGAAGGTGTGAGACGTGGAACACGTTGTGTACACCAGCGAACTTCTCTGGTAATGCAACTCTATATGCCAATGTTCCGACTCTTTCCGTAATCTCAAACGGACCAACAAATCTCGGAGCTAGCTTCCCTTTCCTTCCAAATCGAACAATATTCTTCAAAGGCGACACCTTCAGAAATACTTTGTCTCCTACGCTGAATTCAAGATCTCTTCTCCTTTTGTCAGCGTAGCTCTTCTGTCTATCTTGTGCCGTCTTAATCTTCTTCCTAATTTCTTCGACTTTTTCGGAAGCTTCCATAATTATTTCTGGACCAAGCACTAATCTATCTCCAGACTCAATCCAACAAGCTGGGGATTTGCACGGCCGTCCATATAAGGCTTCGAACGGTGCCATACCAATGCTTGCCTAGTTTATTACAGATGATTAATTAATAATTCAAATTCAAATATACTTATTCAAATTCGAAATTCAATATCTTTACCTGGTAACTATTATTATAAGTGAATTCTACCAAGTGAAGATGGTCTTCCCAAGATCCACCAAAGTCAATAATACAAGCCCGGAGAAGGTCTTCTAAAATCTGATTCACCCTCTCAGTTTGGCCATCTGTTTGGGGATGGTATGCTGTGCTCAGATTCAGTTTGGTGCCCAAAGTATCCTGAAATGCTTTCCAGAATTTACTAGTGAAAATAGGATCTCGATCACATACGATACTAGATGGTACACCATGAAGTTTAACAACTTCTCTCATATATATCTCGGCCAAACTCGAAGCTGTACGAGTGGACTTAACTGGAATAAAGTGAGCGGACTTCGTCAGTCTATCGACAATCACCCATATGCTCTTGTTCCCCTTTCTAGTCCTTGACAGCCCATCAATAAAGTCCATAGAAATTTGCTCCCACTTCCATCCTGGAATCTCTAATGGTTGAAGCAAACCGGCTGTCTTTCTATGATCAGCTTTAACTTGCTGACAAGTTGTACATCTGCTAACATAGGTAGAGATATCGCGCTTCATTCCACTCCACCAATATAACTTCTTCATATTCTGGTACATTTTTGTAACACCGGGATGAAATGAAAGTGAAGAGTTGTGGTTTTCTTTCAGCACTTCTTGTCTAAGACCATCAACATTAGGAACACAAATGCGATTATCAATTCTCAAGACTCCGTTACTATCAACATGTGCACCCAATTTATTGTCAGCATTTCCAACTCTTCCAAGGACTATTTCCTTGATGCGATAAAGCAAAGTGTCCTCGTATTGCTTGGCTATAATACGATCCATAAGAGCTGGAGAGACGGAAAGCTGGAATAACATTCCCTCAACAAGATTACAACATGCCATTGCTTGGTTTCTGCTCAAAGCATCGGCTACGGCATTCGCTTTCCCTGGAGTGTAATTAATATCAAGATCATATGCAGCTAGAAATTCGAGCCATCGGACTTGTCTCTGATTCAAATCCTTTTGTGAGAAGATATATCTCAATGACTTGTGGTCAGTGAATAACTCGAATTTTGTTCCCAATAAATAGTGCCTCCATAGCTTAAGAGCAAATACAACTGCAAGGAGCTCTAGATCGTGAGTTGCATAGTTTGTTTCATGGGTCTTTAACTGACGACCAGCATATGCAATCACTTTTCCTTTCTGCATTAAAACTGCGCCCAATCCATCACGGCAAGCATCTGTATAGACTGTCAATCCTTCGCTACCATCAATAACTGTAAGAACTGGGGCAGATGTCAATCTTCGCTTCATCTCATTGAAAGCTGCTTCGCACTTTTCACTCCAAATAAATTTGACATTCTTTCTAGTCAATGCGGTAAGTGGGGCAGCGATACGAGCAAACTTTTCTATAAATCTGCGATAATAGCCAGCTAATCCCAAGAAACTACGGATATCTGTAGGAGTTTTGGGAGTCTCCCAATCCTGTAAATTCCAAGGATTTGAATTTAGATATTGATAAGCTGTTTTAGATAGAATTGATAAGTAAGAATAGAACTTACATTGATTACGGCGATCTTAGCTGGATCGACCGAAATCCCATTCTCCGAAACAATATGGCCAAGAAAACGAACTTCATCTCGCCAAAAGTGGAATTTCGAAAACTTGGCTTTAAGCTGGTGTCTGCGAAGAGTTTCAAGAACAAAAGCCAAATGTGAACTATGTTCTTTCTCATCTTTGGAGAAGACGAGAATATCATCGATGAAAACAAGAACGAACTTGTTAAGAACATCCCGGAAAACTCTATTCATCAAGTCGACGAAATAGGCTGGAGCATTAGTGAGACCGAACGGCATAACTAGCCATTCATAGAAACCATTTTCAGTGCGAAATGCTGTTTTAGGAATGCTATCCTCGGCGATTCTGAGTTGGTGAAAACCGGTAGCCAAATCAAGTTGAGAAAAGACTTTAGCTCCATGCAGCTGGTCGAAAAGATCGTTGATGCGAGGCATCGGATATCTATTTTTATGTGTGAGTTTGTTTAGCTCTCTATAGTCCACACACATTCTGAGTGAGCCATCGGATTTTGTGACAAATACAACTGCAGCGCCCCATTCAGAATGACTACGCTGAATCAAGCCTTTAGAAAATAAATCTTCAATTTGAACATTCAACTCTGCCTTTTCTTTAGGAGCTATTCTTCTTGGAGGAAGAACTACTGGTCGTGCACCAGGGATAAGGTCGATGCGGAATTCGATTTCCCGCGGAGGTGGTAGAGAATTTACTTCTCCAAATACATCGGAAAAGAGTTGGACAACTGGAGTGGAGCTAAGTTCATTAGGATGAGAGTCAAGAGAGAATATAAAACTCCCAGCATATTCTTGAGGTGATTTTCCTTTAACAACTAAAGGCATACTCTTGTCGTCAACTAGAGAGACGGTTCGAGCTTTGCATGAGATAACGGCTTCGAACTTCCGTAGCCAATCAATGCCTAACAAAATATCAAATGCCTCGAATCCAAGAACATAGAAATCCCAAGTGAAACGGTGAATGCCATGTATAAGAGTGACATATTTGCAAACCCTTTTAAGGTTAGCGGGCCCCCCGATAGGATTAGATACACATAAAGAAATAGGTGCAAGAGTGGGTTCCAAACCAAGTTTAGTACACAAGTCAATAGATATGAAGCTGTGAGTTGCTCCGGTGTCAAATAAAACTCTAACAGGCAAGGTATGCAACATGAAAGTACTTTGTAAAGTACCTTGGTTATCCGGAACTTCCGGGGCAGGAATTTCCGGGGCAGGTGTGGAAAGAGCAAAGACTCCAGATGGTGTACCACGCTTCTGTGTTGGGCAGTCTTTCTTGAAGTGTCCAGGTTGTAAGCAGATATGACACAAATCTCTCCTAGTCATCTGTGCCGGTGGCGGAACAGCTGCGCTCTTTGGAGATGGGCAGCTACTAGCATAATGACCCTTTTGGTTGCAGTTGAAGCAAGTAATAGATGATATGTCAATGGGCTTCTTCTGAGAGTATCCAAGCCCTGTTTTCTGCTGCCAATTCTTCTTCTGTTGTGCAAAGTTTGGCTTTCTCTTTCCCGACTTACTAGCTGATGTCTGAGCAAATGGGGCTTTGGAGGATGATGTTTCCTTTGGCTTTCCCTCATATCGAAGAGCAAAGTCCATCAACTCAGTGAAAGTTCCATGAACATGAGCGGTGAGAAGCTCGTAATACTCAGGGCGTGCGCCATGTATGAACTTCTCATTCTTAAGCAGTGGTGTGTCAATCAAGCCAGGTCCGAACTTGGATAGTTCGTTGAACTTCCGTTCATACTCAGTGAAGGTCATGTTGCCTTGCTTGAGATCCATAAAAGAACGATAGAGTTGGGCTTTTCCAGCAGCTGGCATCCACTGAGCCACAAAGGAGTCCCTATTCACAAATGATATAAGATGAGTCAATAATTTGAACGCGATAGAAGGAAATTATTTTGATGTAATTTAGATAGATTTCTACCTAAACTGGGCCCAAGTGATGGTTTCCTCATCGGTACGAGAAGTGACGGATTCCCACCAGTCTTGTGCAGCATCCTGAAGTTGCCAAGCGGCCAACTGACGCTTCTGAGCGTCCGTGATTTCCAAGCCAGTAAAGATCCTCTCCAAACTCTTTAGCCATTGTTGTGCTTCGATGATACTCTCGGAGCCAGTGAATTTGACTCCTCCAAGCTGAGTGTACTCCTTACTAAGAGTGGAGAATCGGATTGCGGGGGCTTGTGGAGCAGGAGCATTTCCACCCCTTCCACCTCTAACATTTCTTCTGGCAGCCATCCTGGAATACCAAAAGTGATTTAGAATCAAAGATAGGAATTTATAGAACTTAAGGAAATTCTACTCAAACGAATTCAATAAGAAAGATGAATCAAAGATGTGAATTCTGAAATGATTCTCCTCATTCTAGGGTATATTTACCCTATCTCTAATGAGCTTTAAAACTCCACAGGCTAAGGTTATCGGGAACCTGGCTCTGATACCAACTATAACAACCCGTATATTTGGACCATTTAAATTGACAATAATCCACACATGTCAACTTAAATAGTACAAAACACGAATCATTAATGGAGTATAGATATATATAAATGAGAATCATCACAGAATCACAGAAATATAAGATCACAGAATAGTGCAGCGGAAATACAACATAGTCATAAGAGTAGTTCATGAAGCTACCTAGAAATACAACAATGTCTCAGATAAAATAAATAGAACAACATAGATGTCCAATAGTCAAAATAGATAGAGTAATACTGATAAGATAAGATAAAGATAGTCTTCGGTCTTCAGCTCCAAGCAGAAACAGCAACAGCAATCCTCAATCTGATCCGAGCATATGCACAAACAAACACTCGAATCAGGACATATATTCTTATACAGATAATATGGTTCAAATTTTTAAATAAACAATAACTCAAAGATGCATGGAATAAACATCTTTCAGGATCCGGTAAACTATTTATACATAATAGTGTACGATACATAGATAATGTCTAACAGTAAAGTAAAGTATCAAAATAGCGTTAAGGCGTTACCATTATCCCCCTTAACACATTTTTGTAATATCATAGTCTATACAGCACTGTAAACTCCACCGTAAACTAGTGGGATATCAGGGAGTACTCCATAGGTATAATACAAAACAAATTCGTAGTGGTCGCGTATACGGAATACAAGTATGACAAGGCACATGAGGCAATACCCAAGATAGTGAAACTACCGTTCGCCTGATCCGGACTGGTGAGAACGCATCGCCGCAACGATCGCAACACCGCGAAACAACACTCCAAGTTCAAGGGTGCGCACCAATCAATCACAAAAGTAAATGAGTAGTTTACGAAGAAGTGTGTTCGCTCGAGGTAGCTAACCCCATTTGGCCCGGCACGGCTCCTGATTTTAGTCATTTCCAATTTGACACAAGTGTCAAGGCTATCCATTAACGTTCTCTTTCTTCAATCAATGCGTTCGTCAATCCAACCACTTCATTCTGGATCACACTCCGCGTATTGTTATTAAAGTGGTTTTCGGTTTAGACAGTGAGTATGTCCTTAACCGATTCCGGTTCCTTTAATAACCTTCGTAATTAATTTGCCGATTGGTCGTTTAATATATTTCAAAAAAGCCAATTCAATTTCAATTTCGAAAATAATTCGTAAATCAACATTTCGTTGGTCTTCTAAATCAATTTCCAAAATTTACGTTTCATAACTTTACAATTTCCATTTCCATATTTTCTATAATTCAATTTCAAAGTTTCAATTTAAAACAATTTCAAATATTCATTTAATTCCATGTATAAGTTTATTCCAAAATCAATTAACGTCCAAATCGATTTAAATCCAATTATCGATTTCATTCGATATTCATTACATTATTTATCATTAAACAATTTCAATTAAATTTCCAATTCATTACTTCCTTAAGTTCGTTTCATTATCAAAGCTTAATATTTATTCAATTTGAATTTATCGAATCCAATTCTCTAAATTACAAGCACTTCATTTGTTTTCGATAAAGCGCGTTCTATTTCTTATTAAAGAAATTCAATTTCATATATTTATTTCTTTCGTTACAGATTTCAAATCTCAATTAGGAACTTAGTTTCACTTATTCAAAAATTCGATTTCTCTTAATAAAGAATATTCAATCCAATTTAATTATTACATAATTCATTCTATTCAATTTAGTTTAATCATTAAACAATTCAATCTTATTCAATTATCAAATAATTTCAAATCTTAATTATTATCATTTCAAACTTATTCATTAATAATTCCAAACTTAATTATTAATTTTAAAACCAAATTATTAATAATTTCAAACTTAATTTATTTATAATTTCCAACTTAATTATCCAATTTCGAAACTTCGTTATTAATAACTTCAAACTTCATTATTAATAAATTTCAAGACTTGATTATTAATGGTTCCAAATTGATTATTATCAGTTTCAACTTAATTTATCAATAATTTCAAAATCAATTATCAAATAATTATACATTTAATCATTAATTAATTAAATTTTAAAACAGTATTCTTTTGTCAATTACGACGTTAATATTTGTTTCAAATTCAATATTCACATTTACATTCATTCGGAATTAAATTCCAATTTTATTCAAAACCTTGTTATTAGTCAAATAAATTTTATTACATTTAAATCAAAACATTGACCAATCGGTTTTAATTTAATTTTCTATCCTAAGTCAAGTTTATTTGGGTATCTATCATTTCAACCCGATTCCATTTCAATTCAAAAATCAAGCATACAAAGGGAACTTGCAGTGTGAAAGCTGGGATGGTGTCAAAGTAAATAAACAAGCAATAGCATCCATACATAACAATTCAACAATTATTTAAATAATCCCGAAATAATTGTATTAATTTACATTTGTTATTTATGTAAATTAATCAAATTTTTCCTAGAATCTACACTATCATTTCATGTAGATTAAAGATTATCGTATTACGGTTTTCACTTGTCGTTCAATTTCAAATTTACACTAAACAATAAATCCGATATACGTTAAATGGTACAAAGTGAAATTAACTAATTTCTACGTCAATTTAATTAACAATTAAAGTGTCAAGTTTAACTAATCAGTATTCAACATATGAAGGGGTCAAGTTTAACAAATCCAAGTTCGACGTATATAATCCGATTTAAATTTGTTAACTATCCTATTCAAATTTCACTTGCAAACTATTTATCACTTAACAATAGCAATCAACATTCAACATAATAATCAATTCAACCAAACTTGCATAAGAATATATGTCGTGAAAATTAATTCACCTTCCGTCGATAAAGAAGTTGGCGGCGAAGCAAGAATAAGCACGAATAGAAGTCGGTACACACGAACAACGAACACTGTAATATCGACAAAAGAAAACGATATTAATACAATGAACGTTTGTATAAACTTTATAAATTTATATAAATGCGCTTACCGACGACGGAGAAAAGAGCGAAAGCTGAAGATCGATGCTGCCGCAAAAAGAACTCAGTCGATTGCTGCAACAACAAAAAAAAACGGTTACTATTTACTCAACAAATCGATACCATTCGAATTTATTTTTCTTTCTCTTTTTCTTTTTTCTTTCTTTCTTTTTTTTTTTTTTTTTTATATATGCTACGCGCATGCATGAGAACAAAGAATACAAAGTGAACACATTCGCACGTCCCAAAGAAAAATGCAGATTTGCATGCCTACTCAACCCCTCTACTTCAATAATCACTCACCCCTTACTTCATGCCTTACACATGTTTATTTTCTTCTTCCATTTTTTTTTTTTCCGTGATTAGAAAATATGTAGCAAACTTCTTCCCTTCACTTACGCATGCACAGGTTGTACATGCTTCCACCTTCCTCCCACACTCACATATGATTACATCCTTCACTTTCCTCTTTTATTCCTTTTTTTTTGTTTAATTGACAATTCCAGCACCACTTCCACTCACGTCCATGTATTTAGCCCATGCATGCACTTGCCTTCAAACACACACACAACCCCTCATCACAAGCAACAACGTACACGCACACACAAATCACAGCCCAGACCCATGCACGCCTAGTTCCACTTCATTTCATTTTTTTTTTCTTTTCTTTCTTTCGGCCTGCACTATATTTTTCATTTTTTTTTTTTTTTTTGGATACGGCCGGAGATGGGTGAGACGTCGAAGGCGGAGATGGATGCCGGTGTGCGTGCAACGGCGGAGGAGGGTGATGACGTGAGGGTTTGGCGTGGAGATGAGGTCGGTCGGAGTGGATGCGAAGTGAGTGGCGTGCTGGAGCTTGTGCACGAGTAGAAGTGAGGTGGAGGTGAGCTAAATTTTTGGCCATGGAAAGATATTTCGGCTACAGGAAGGTAGAGAAAGAATAATAAAGAAGAGGAGGAGGAGTTTGGTTTCGGCTATCATTTCATTTTTTTTTTCGTTTGCAGAGAGTAAAACATGAGAAAAAGGAAGGAGAAGAGAGGTGGGAGAATATTACCTGAGAGTTTTTTTTCGAAAAAGCAGAAGAGAAAATGGAATGTGAAATGAGATGTTTGTTAGAATTTAACTTGTACCGTGTGTATAATGTCTCTTGGGTTCCACGCCTTAATTATTCACAACTCTTCACACTTCACCTTCCAATCACATGCCCATTCAGCTGCAATTTTATTTCTTTCAATTCTTTTGTAACGGGTAGAAGATTTGGGCTGTAACGTGTTTAACCGGTCCGTTTAACAGTTAAAACAACGTGACGTTTTTTTTTTATTCTCCGATTCGCGCAAATAAATATACCGTTATGATCAGTGCGACGAGGCGATTCCAACGGTATACATATTATTGCGATACGATGGTTTTATAAAATTCGCATTTACGCCGCTAAAATTGCGCGTTTTATAAAACAATTTAAACGGAGCAGGCGATGACAGTTTTTGACGAAACGAATTTCATAATCATGATCAGAATAATTTTTAAAACATAACTGTGTAAAAATATTTGGATTTGGAAGATAAATTTTACGCAGCTTTATATGGACTGATATACAGTAAAACGCGAACGAAGTTTACTGTAATATTTTGCGACGAAACTTTTTCCATGCTCATATCTAACTAGACGTATGTCATAACTAAAGTTTGGACGCAAATTGAAATCGTTTATAAATTTTCAAAATTTTACATTAAAACGATCAATTTTAAAGTTTTAAATCGGGTCGGAAATTCAGGGTCGTTACATGACCTACCCATGGGTATGGACTTATGTGGCCTACCTAAGTATCAACCTTATTGTAGTGAACTTAGAATATTGTTGATGGCTATTACACACTCGATACGGTTTTATGAGATTGTGAATAGCTTTATCTTGTTGTGATTTCTTGGACATTTTTGGGTCTTACATTCATAATCATACGAGCGTTTGTTCTTAGCAGTAGTGACAACACACATTGTGGCATACCTATTTGGTCTTACAATAGTGACCATACACGTTGTGGCGTACCTATTCGGTCTTAGCAGTAGTGACCATGTGCATTGGAGCGTATCTTATCGGTGTTAGCAGCAATGATCATATTTTTGGATCATGGTATATATGTACTATACTATTAGTAGGTTTTGGCTAGTGTAGCAATGAAAGATATGTGCTAATTTATTGTACGAGAGAATAGCAGGTTATGGTATGACCCCTTACTTTTGAGATCGATTTACTGTAATTGTTTATAAGCAGTTCGGATTACCACAGAGCCACGTTTATGGAGAGGGCCAGCTATGATTTTGTAGTTCCTTTTTATTTGTATATAGTTTTAATATACCGTATTTTAAGATAGTTCCCCTCACAACACACATTATATCTGACCCACGTTTTGTCTGCTTATGTCATGACAACTCTCAGGTACTCTATTGAGTAGTTAGAAAGTCGGGTGCTTTTGGGGATACACTAGTAGAGTGTGCAACTGGAGCATTTTTGGAGGCGTGGCATCAATGTTTAGAAATATATATATATATATATATATATATATATATATATACACATACATACATACATACATACATACATACATACTTACTTGTTATTTTATTTGTAAATTACATTATTTGTAAATTACAGACCTATTTTTGTATATGAGACTGTTGTATTAGATATTTATTCAAAACTCCATGTTTATTTTGGAGTTGATGTATTTTGACTATTTTGTAATGATATTTATTTTTCAGTTGCTTCCGCTAGTGCGGTCTCTTATATATCGTTATTCTATTTTGTTCATGTTTATTCAGTATATTATTTGTTGTCATTCTATTGTAAGCTCTTATCAATGTCTTTGTTTAGTGTTTTTTTTTATTTTTCCCCGATGATCTATCTTTTGTGGTTTATGAAAGTCATGTAATGATGTAAAATGCATACTTTTGGGTATTATGAAGGGCGGTCTATTACAGTTGGTATCAGAGCATAAGCTCAACTTTGCTACCAAGTAGACCAGTTTGAGTTAATCAATCTGGCCGAAGGAGATACGTTAAGGGAGCGCACTTGTATTTTTCTACTATATAATACTGTATACACCGCTTGTCTTCCGAACTTAAATTATTTCTACTACTAGTTGCTAAGGTTTTTTCGTCGGGCTATTCGTAGTGTAGACGAACTATAGGAGTGACTGCAGATAGGCAATCTGAGATGCTTGATTTGTAAAGAGACTGTTTGGCTACTGCAAAAGTTATTCCATTGCATGTGAACGTTTCTAGCGGATTGAGGTTAGCCCATAAGTGGCGTAGCCCTTTGGGCAATGGTATTTTTAGCTCCACCAGCTTTAGACTCTTCAAACTAGTGCTGGAATTTCGTTAGCCTTGGAGGGAAGCCATATCTAGGTCCTGAGACTGTTGCCGAGACATGGTCTTGGACACATGAATAAGAAGGTTTCCATCGATATAAGTCTAGGGAATGTTCTTGTAAGTGAAATTTTTTCTCAGCATTTGGAGAAGGGGGACTTTGGCTGGGTAGGATGCGATGTTTTTATAGCTGGTAAGCAGATCTGTGATTCGAAATTAGTTCAGGAATCTCTTTAAGTTCTTAGTTCATTTCTGGAATCGAGAAGAGCATGTAGCTTGAGAATTCCATCCATCTTGAGTAGGATAGCTTATTAGTGAAGGAGTGTTGACCGGTTCAACCTTTTTTGGGTTTTGAGTACGCTGTTGTTGTAGACAAAGAGATTTGCCTTAGGTCTTAAGCATTAGTCAGGGGTTCATTACCTAGCCTTGTCCCTATCAGAGTCCACTTTTGAATATCTCATTAGGATGGTTCTCTTTGTGAGAATGCCCCTGCGATACAGTTTAGGTAATGAAAGGGGAAAGCAACCAAAACTCCAACCGAAGCATAAAGATCAAGCTTGTTCAAAAAAGAAGAGCTGGCCTAGTACGTCACTCTTTGTAACACCCCATATTTTTAGTGACAATATTTAGGAAATTTAATTAGTTAAATTAAACTAAATAATGTGGGATTTATTAATGGATTGAGGTTTGTGATTTAATTAAGGGGTAGCTGCACCATGTTAATAATGAATCAAATAATTAAGGTGTTAGGAAATAAAAGAGGGAAAATAGGAAAATGATTGAACTTATACCCTAAACCCATAGGAAACCAAAACACATGTTCATTTCATATTTTCTCAAACAAAAACACTTCTAAGGCCGACCACCATTAGCAATCTCAAGAGAAGATAAAGTTAGGATTCAAGAGAAGAATCAAATCAATTAATCAAGACCAAATCTCACATCCTTAATCACAAAGCTAAGGTGAATAATGACTACATCTCATTTTTATTATGGATTTTCGGTTTTAAGTTACAATTCAAATTATTCTCATGATTATGGCATGTTTTTGAAGGATTAAATGTGTGTGTATGCTTGTTGATGATTTACGCTTATTCATATAGATTTTATGATATGTTTCGATGTGAAAACCCTATTTAATGACATCCAAATGCCTTGCAGATTTAGATTTAGATTAGAAATGATCTCTCAGAGATGGGTTCCAATTTTCATAATTTTCTAAATTAATACGGATTTTATATTAAATTTTCTAGTAAAGAAAATGACTTATTGGGTTATAAATTATTTACGACTAAATAATTAAATTTTTGGGCCTGAAATTTATATGTGTTAGAAAACATATTAAAAGGGATTTTCAGGAATTTTGCAGAATTTCCTGAAGTGATTTGATGAACATACAAAATTATGTAAGGTATGGGACTTAAATGTTTTATATATTTATAAATGAAGAAGAGTATTTTGTAAATAAATTAAATTGTTATTTCTGAAATTATGGCCGTGCTTTTAGAAGCAAAAAAATTAGCAACCAATAAGATTTTGGTAAATAAAGCAGGTTAGTTAGAAAGACTACTTAAAAGGATTAAAAATCATATTTTATGCCAAAAACATGTTTCGCTACCTTCGGCACACTGCCTTCGGCTTTGATGGTTTTCAACTTAGTGGTTCCGCCTTTTTCACCATCGAAACCAATACGCCCGGTATCAATTCATTGGTACGTAGCGAATTGGATAAAGGGTAGAAGGTACAAGGTCGAAACCAAGGGTTCTGAAGGGGTCGAAGCACTACTTTGTTTAAGATGAAAATTTCACCTGCTTTGCTTTCAACTATATAGCTTTCGACAAAGTTAGAAGTTTTAAAGAAATGGTTGCGCCCTTGTTTTGAACAAACTGCTTTCAATCTAGTTGGCTTTCGACTAGGTCAATGGTTCAAAAAGAATGGATTTAAAGGGGGCTGCACCTTTGTTTTTAAGTGTAGGCTTTCGCCTAAGTTGAAGCCCTCTAGCCGCCGCTTCTTACCTTATGAAGCAATGCCTTTGAAAGGGCATACTTACTTTTATAAAATCCTGTCGCTTCTCGAATGCTTTCGGAAAGATCGTTTCGACAATATCACTTCTTGGCTTTGTTTTTGGCTTTCGAAAGAGTTTCTTTTGACTTTGTTGGTTTTGACCCTTAGAGATTTTAAAGGTTAACCCAAAGGTTTGGAAGGGGTAAATTTCTGATGGTTTCGAAAGGTGTTTTCTACATGTTCTAAATTGAACCCAAATGCTTTTGAATGGTTTGTTGTTACAAAGGTTTGACGCTTTCGAAAGGTTTTTAAATGATGGTTTCGAAGGGGTGCTTCCCCAATGCCTTCGAAAGGTTTAAAGAAAGGTTTCTAAGGGGTGGTTCCCCAAAGGTTTCGAAAGGTTAAAAGGAAAGGTTTTTCAAAGGCGTCAAAAGGAAGTTTTAAAAGTGTTTTAAAAGAAAGATATCTAAGGTTCTAGAGCTTTGGAAAGGAAGGCTTATCAATGGTTTTGAGAGGTTTTAAGAATGGTTTCTAAAGTAAGGTTTTGGCCTTTCGACCTAGGTTGAATAAAGGGTTTTACTTGATTTCAAAAGAGGTGCTTTCAATGGATTCAAAAGGGGTACTTTCAAAAGTTAAATGTTTTCATCAACCAAGATTTGGGTAAAGTATATGTGTGTGTGTGTTTGTGTATAACATGACAAGGTGATTTTGAGTAAAGCATAGATATTATATAGTTTTCTTATTTAAGTTTGGTTTAAAAGGTTTTAAATCAATTTTAGATAAGAATGGTTTTCAAGGATAATTTTAGGAAGGTATCCCAAAGTAAAATGACTCAGATGTTAGAATATCAAATGGGACTGGTATAGGGACGTACCCTATACATTATTATTGGCCCCAGTTAATTTAGTCCAAAATTCCAGTGTGTAAGGCTTTGTCACAGGTAAGACTAAAATTATGATTGCACATAGAAGGGAATATATGTTTGTATACAAATAGGTTATTGATGAACCCGCAAAATCATTAGGATCAGGTGACCTTGGGAGATGGTAAATTAGGGACAGACCATCAGAAGAGAAGTATTTAACAGATAGATAAGGACAGACCGTCCAAAAGAGGTGTGTCTAATAGATGTTAGATTATTTTATTATATTTTCTAGTAGGCCCGAGTCAGCCAAAGGTTAATAGTTAGCCCCAAAAAAACTATATTGTTCGGACAGATAGTCGATTTGTTACTTGATATGTATGCTTACATAATAATGCTTTACAGTTTTAACCTTTTTTGGTTGCAGGATAATGATTTGCAAAAAAAAGATATGTTTTAAAAGGATATTAGTGAGGGGAAGCTCGTTTCGCTAAGCAGCATGGTCTTACTTAACATCATATATACGAGATGTATAGTATTATTCACGCCAGGCTTTATGTCTGATTTAAAGTTTATGTTTTTCCCTTTAAACTCTAGGGTGCTCAAAATTGATTTGAGTAGGCTAAGGGTTGAGTTCATATAGGTTTGATTAGGTTGACGAATAAAGCTTCCGGAGACGAGCAGGTGGCTAACGGATAGGTATTTAGGAGTTGCTGTTTGTTTTGTTTTATTCCTCTACATTTTATCTAAGACCGTTATGCTTATGTGGTACTCTAGTCAACCAATAGGGACTCATCATACGTCTCTCTTGGCATATTTGTGTTCTAATTATATTTTATTTGAGCCTAGGAAATGATTACGGGATTATGTAATTTGAATGTGAAACATGTGCTTTGAAAATGTAATGTGAAAAGATGTGTTTTGGAAATCTGTGATTTTGTTTCATATTTGAGAGCTTCTGATATTATGGATACCATTAACATAGCCGTATTTAGTCATTGAAAGTTAATACTATGGGTGACTGCAACATCAGTAACGCTTAGCTTTAGGCCTCTAGATAGGGGGTGTTACACTCTTGTGGCATATGGGAGGCATTTTGCTATGAGATGTCATCCAGCTAAAGCGAAGCATAAGTGCTTCAGTCTCTTTCGATTCGACCACTTGAAGAAGGATTATCCTACATTTTTGAAGGTTGTGTAAGTGAAGATAACCCATGCCTCTCAGGCATTACTGGGTCTTAGCAAGCTTACCGCTCAGCAAATCGAAAGGAGCTTATGTAGTGAGGTATGCTCTATTTTTTGGAACTCATTTCTGTTACTTCTGATACTTGAGCGGTATATTTTATCCATTGTTAGTTACTCGATAGAAAGGATAAACTTGACTCCTTTTAGGGTAGGTAAATTCTTCGATAGAGATAAATATTGAATGAGTCACCTTAGTAGCAAAACTGAGGTGAAGCGACCGAAGTGTTACCATTCGAACTTGATGCACGGACCTTCAGTTGGGTGGGTTCGATCGATGAAGTGTGACTTGGATTATGTCCAGGTATGGTTTGGTGGATGCCCATTAATGAGCATAGGCTAAGTGGATGACTTATGGGTGTTTTCCTAGAGTCATTTGAGTTATAATTGTTTTTCTTTGAGTCGATAAACCTCACGTGATGGGAGTAATCCCATGTGCCAAAGCGATATTTTCTAAAGATTGGTCCAGTCACTTAACAATTCTTAACCTATAGTTTAAGCGCATATTTTCTAGGTGATTTGCACCAGTTAAGATAGGATATTTCACTTGATTCTGATAGACGAGCACTCGACTTGGATTCTTGTGATGATTGATAGATTTCTGAAGCATAACCTTAGTCGTGCAAGAAGATTTTTGTAATCGGATCAAGGAACCGAATCAGAGTTCGCACGGATAGAGTCGGGTGGCAAACCCTAATTTAACAAAGAAATCCTACAAGCAAAACGAAGGTTTGGAACGGGAATCGTGTCGTTTGGAATGATCTTTAGTGATTATAAAATTTTAGAATAATATAATTATTACTGTGTGGAATAGTTCAGGGAAGGATTTCTCGACTAATTTTGTGGCGATTTGGATAATCTTCTAAGTGACGAGATGATGCTTGCCTAGGCGAGCATCACAGTGTACTTAGTATATTATCCTAATTAACATTGTGCGGTCGATGTGAGTTTGAACCCGAGCTAACCTAGGCAATTATAAATCTTTATTTAATGATTATTTAATTAGTATAATTTTCTCCTTTGGAGAATGAGTTTTGTTCGAAAGAAAATAAAAGTAGAGACCATGATTTTTAGATTTATTTGAGAGTTTGGAGACTCGATGATCCAGCATATCGTATAGGTTTTCCACTTTGCAGCCAAGAAGTTTAGTAGTCATTCATATGTTATATTCACAAAAGAAGTTACACCACTTAAGCATTTATTCCTTTTGAATGACGGACGGAATCATTGGAGTTTATAAATGTGTGTTTGGCTCTTGATGGTTATCGGGCATGTTGATGTAGACTCTTTTAAATATTTCATTGTTTGTATTCTTGTTTTGTTGTTTGTTGTTGTTGCTACTTGTTGTGTTTGCTTTCTATTGTTTACTTCTTACTATTGTATGTTGTTTGCTATTGTTTTGTATGCTTACTTGTTGCTTGCTATTATTTGTTGCTGTTGTTGCTATTGTTTGACCTTGTTTGTGTTCACCATTG
Organism: Allium cepa; assembly: GCA_030765085.1. Taxonomy (NCBI): domain Eukaryota; kingdom Viridiplantae; phylum Streptophyta; class Magnoliopsida; order Asparagales; family Amaryllidaceae; genus Allium; species Allium cepa. The sequence continues at coordinate 436,611,658 of CM060944.1, forward strand.
GTTGGCTTAATGTTGGATGATTTTATTATTGCTGATTGTTATTGATTGATTGGAGGTTAATTATATGCTATAATTAAGTGCTTATCATTGATCGACAATAATGATTTTCTACCTTTGGGGGTTTACTCCAGGGTATATATAGTTAGATAAATCATATCGTTCTTATATTAGACACTGTGTACAGAAATGATCTTATGCTAGTGATCATACATTGTATTGGCCTTATACTAGTGGACATTCTTATTATTGAATCCTGATAGATGTCTGGGTACGGTAGTGTATTGACCCTATTTATAATTGAATCGCGAAAAATGTCTGAGTACATTAGTGTACTGGCCATGTTTATCTAGAATCGTTGGATCACGATAACTCTCCAATGTTGACTCTACCCTCAGTAATGACGGGTACCGATTTATATTCCTTAGCTATCCGAAATAAATCATGTATCATTAATGCCTGTTTTGTGGTGAGATAGGACTCACTTGAGTCCACTTCCTTTTGATGTGACTAGGAGTCGGTGGTACATTTTGATACCAACTCACTTGAGCTTACTCTCTAATAAATTTCCATTTATAACTATAGTGGTACCGGTTCTACACCGAGATTGTACATATTTAAATTATGTGTAGTTACAATCCTCTTGGTACAGTACAAATAGGTACTTGAGAGTTGATGTATAGCAATATAAATGGTTATGCTGATGTATAGCAATATAAATGCATATTTTCTTAGTTTGGCATTTAAATAGTGAGAAGCTTTCATAAGAGAGGTATGAATTTTTCAAGAATTTGGGATGAGGTAGGTTATCGCATATTTCCTAGTGCGTGATGCATTCTAATTTAGGAGTTCTGTAGTGCTAAAAGCGCATGGGAAGGTACTGTTGGAACTTTTCGGAATTGCGATTCAAAAAGTGTGGTCAGTTTTCTTACTTTCTCATACTCATGATAATTTTGAGGATAAAATTTTAAGGAGAGGAGAATGTAATATCCCGCATATTTAAGGATAACATATTAAAATTGTTAATTTAAATATTAAGTCGTTATTGAATTGGAGGTCCAAAATGTAACTTCTTTCATAGGGTCGAATTAAGACTTGAGACCACTTTCGCTGAGTCTGGATCGATGTTGCGAATCAAAATGAGTGTAAGAATCGATATATTTCGGTCGATGGATTTTTAGCTAGTAGCCTACGTTCGATTCGTAAATCGATCCAAAAAGCTAAGTTTTGTGTATGATGGAATTTGGCCTTGAAACCTTTCTATTGAGTTCAAAATGACATCAAAATTTTGAATGAGTATAAGATTCGATAAGTTTGGGTCGAGAATTTTTGGAATGAATAGTGCTGGATGAGATGAATTTGGGTTAGCTCCTTTACTTAGCCTATATGAGGCTAACCTTCTCATAATTCTCATTCTCACTTTCATTTCACGTTACTTTCCTCTTCCATAACTCTAATTTTCCTTAATCACTCTGTAATCCCTCTTTAATCCCCAAATCCTAACCCCCTCCAAATAAAATTCTAAAATCAAATAAAAATAACAAAATTCCTCTCTGCTCGTCCTCTATAAAACCTACAAAGAAATTAACTTGAATTGAGATGTAAATGTTGATTTAGAAATTTAAATTAAGCATGGAGATGGGTTTTAGTGATTAGAGCTTGGCTTGGGTTCAATTAAGGTGATTAAGATGATTATCCTTAATGATTTATATGTATACTTCATATATTTGATTATTGATGATTATAAAATTTTATGAAGTGATTTGGATATTATTGAGCTGATTTGTGCTTATATTTGTGTTATAGATATGATTAAATTAAAACATTAATTGTTTAATCCCTTAAATGACTATTTTTTAAAATAGTTAGTAACCTAAGAATTTGATTTTAGGTTAATTGAACGATATTAAGTTATGTAGTGATAATTAGAGGCTAATTGCACGTGGTAATTGAGAGCATGCCATTAGTTAGTAATAATTAAACTAATTGAAATGGTTTTGAAATTAGTTAGCAATCTATGTTAGTTAATTTTGAACTCTACACTTATTATTAAAGTGATTAGAGGGATAATGAAGCTAAATTCATATTTATAAACATTGATTAAGTGAAGAATGGTTTTCATAAGCAAAGAAGTATTTTATATAATAATATGATGTTTTATAAAATAACAAACGAAGTTCAATTAGTACTTATAAAAAGGTTGATTTGCTCACTTGAATGTTATACGTGCACGAGCTGGTATACATATATGTGTATTTGGAGCTAAGGAAAAACTAAAATCAATATAGTATTATAGTTATAATTGCTGTGTGTTTTGTTGTTTTATAAATTTGTAATTGTTTGATTATGTGGAAATATAATTGATTGTAAGTCTATTGTGGGCATTTCACATAGGCATGGTGACTATCATGTGCGTTAAGTTGCGTGAGAGTATATTGGGCTGAGCAATCGTCTCGGTGAAGTTCATAATGTGATTTGTGTTGAGATGTGTGTTTGTGCACACGTATGTGCAAAGGCGTACACAAATGAGTGTATCGACACACGTATATGCTACGCACAAGGCGAGGAGGTCGGGTATGTTGTTTTGGCATGTTAAAGGAAGTCGGGTCGTTTTAATTGCCCATCTCTACTCGTGCAAACAGTTGATTTTGATATCGAAACTGGTTTTCGTATAGCTAAGAAGCCACTTCCAAAACGTCGACAGATGAACCTCAGTAGATGTTCGATGGGATTGAGGCAAGCTCTAGCAAGGCGACTCATCAGGCAAACCGTCGGAGGAAATGGTGCATGAATCGGCATCCGTTCGGGGAAGCTACTCCCTGCCTAAGATCATTGCCTAGAACCTGTTAGTATTAATGACCATATGTGTTGTAGTGACCATACGTGTTGTGGCGTACCTATTTGGTCTTAGCAGTAGTGACTATACGCATTGTAGTGTGCCTATTCGGTGTTAGCAGTAGTATCATACACGTTGGAGCGTATCTTACCGATCATAGCAGTAGCGATTGTTGTTTTGGGATCATGGTTTGATCATGGTATATTTGTACTATACTATTAGTAGGTTTTGGGCAAGTGTAATGCAATGGAAGATATTGTGCTAACTTGTTGTTATAAAAGAAGAGCGGGTTATGAGTATGATCCTCTACTTTTGAGATGGATTTATCATACTTGTTTGTAGGCGGTCTGGATTTCCCCTGAGCCACGTTTGCAGAGAGGGCCAGCTGTGATTTATTAGTTATTGTTTACTTAGGTATAGTTTTAATATGCAATATTCTTAGATAGTTCCCCTCACACCAAACTTTATGTTTAACCCATGTTTTGTCTTTGTCTCCTTATTGCATGACAATACTCGAGCACTCCATTGAGTAGTTCGGGAGTCAGGTGCTTTTGGAGATACGCTAGCAGAGTGCACAACTACAGCATTTTGGAGGCATGGCGATGTATAGAGATAAATATTATTGTTACTTTATTTATACACGACAGACCTATTATTTGTATATGAGACTGTTGTATCAGATATTCATTTAGAACTCCGTGTTAATTTTGGAGTTGATGTATTCTAACTATTCTGTACTGATATTTATATGTCAATTGCCTTCGCTAGTGCGGTCTCTTATATTTTGTTATTATGTTATATCCATCTATATTAAGTATATTATATGTTATCATTCCATTGTGAGATCTTATCGTTGTCTTAGTATATGTTTTGTTCTAATTTTACCCCGACGATCTATTTGATATGGTCTTCGAAAGTTGTGCGATGATGTATGGTGCTACTTTGTGGTATTATGAAGGGAGGGTTGTTATAAAGCACCACCTCCTCCTCCTCTAGATCAGTTCCTGCTTCCTCCATTCCACCTCCAAGCGATATCATTTCTCCCTCTTTCCGACGAGTAGCAGCCTTGCCTCCCCTTTGCATTATTTTTCATGCATTAAATCTTGCCCTACCTCTACTCTAGATCTAAACCTTACTTCTCCCCTTCTTAGCCCATAACACCTCCCCGCACTGTTGGTTTCTCCACGTGCCACCCTCGTGTCACCCCTCAAATGATCAGGCGGCTGGACCAGAATGATTAAAAGATCTCCACATTTCTCAGCACCGCTAGTTTCAGATTACTTCAAGGACGACTGGTGGACTTTTAAGACTTCACAGCTTTTGGGCTAGAAGTGCTTTTTGAGGCGACGGAACTTGCAGTGATCTCGCACTTTGAGACTTTTGAGCACGAATGCTACCCGTACTGCATTTACCTTTTTGATGCTCATTTGACGTTGAATTTCGATGAAGGAAAAAGCTTCATTTAGTCGAAGGTTAAAAGCATCAAGATCAAGATGTCTGACGACGAATTGGATGATATTTTGGAGATTTTTGCGAATGGCGTGGATTTGGATTATATTGAGATGCTCGATATAGAGACCTTGTAGCAGATCTTTTTTAGGATATCGGTGTTTAGAGGACAAACAATCTGTGTCGACTGTCTGTCTTGTTGTGCGCATTATTTAGCACATCATCTCTAAGATGGGGAGCTACGGTCAGATTTATCCTTGGGTATGGAAGGCCACCTATGCAGTTATGGCTGTTGAAGCCGTCAATTGGACACGCGCCCTTATGATTTATTTTTTCGACCAGGGAATTGGCACCCCATGGAGTTACTTTCCATATTATTACATACTCACTCTTGTATTTAGGCGATAGGGGGTGAATCTTAGTGAGGGAACCGCTTAGACAATGCTCTCTCCTGCCATTGATAGAGCCTCCTTTAGGAAGATGGGAATTCCTTTTCCACTAGCCGTAGTAGCCGAGCCAGCAGCAGAGCAACAACCATAGCAGGAGGCGGAGCAGGGACAAGGCACCGAGGGATACCAAAGTCTCGAGTCGGTCGCCATTTGGCAGTCTAGACTGAGCTGAGTGGATCCGCGTCGAACAACGAGAGACGAGGACTAAGCTACAGCACCAAAGTCATGAGATTGGATGCTTAGCTACTAAGCTTTACCCTTTTTGAGGCCATGGAAATGGCTTGAGTTCCCGTCGAGAATCGGGACCATCCCATAGTCTGTAGGTAATGTTTTAGGTTCTGTAGTGTACTTGTATCTTTTCTTCTAGCATTTGTTCTTTCTGGTATTAGGTTGTTGGGTAGTAACTATTATCTGTATCTTTTTAAGACACACATGATATTATGAGATGTATTTCTATTTATTTACTGTATTGTTATTTCCAAATATGCAAACCACTCTTATATGTATGTTTGGAAGAAACGGTATAGATGTGAAGCTCTCATAAGGACACTTAACTAACAGTAAAATACAATGTGAGAATAGAAATTTTGAATAGGTATAAATTTTAGCAAGCGAAAAATGGGTTAAATTGTTTTGGGAATCACAAGTCATTGTTCCTATTCCTTAAAAGCTAAAAATTTTGGCTAACTAAGTCTGATGATATTTTTAAATAAAATGTCAAGTTTTATGAGTTAAGGTTATTTTTAGAATGTTAGAATTGAGCTTATACATTTTATGCATAACTAACTTTCGATTACGCTAAAAATGCGGTTAGAATTGTTAAAATTTTTGAGAAGGAAAATATTTTGAAAAGTTTCTCTTGATTTATGAAGTTTCACTTGAAAAAAAGAGTTTTGGTTTTTAAATTGTTTTTGACGCCAAATAATTTTTACAATTTTTCCTAAATTTTATTTCAAGGGAAAATTTGCATTCAAATATTTTGGAAGTTTATTTCAATTGACCTACAAATTTGAAAAGAGAAAAAATATGAAGTTTTTATTTTAAAGGTCACATATTAAGCGAATGGAAGGAAAATAAATTAAAAATATGAATTTAATGGTGCGTTAGGATCAACGATATGATAAAGTACAAGCGAATACAAGGGAAAATCTATTTTATTCTTGGAAATTCTATTTCCATACCTTGTCGATGGCGCACACGAGTAAATTTTTGGACTCAAATCCGTTTTAAAGCTTGGAAACAAGCCTCCAAGCATTTTGTGCGTGGAAAATTTAGTGTAAATCTGGGACAGCGAGGAAACTTCCATTGGACAATAGGAAGTAGGTAGCTTGTAGAGCGGTAAGAATGTAGAATTCTCCACCTAAATTCCCATTTTTGGCATAGGAGTGACGTTTAGGAAGCGAGATTTCGATGTGTTAAATTTTTGGTTAGTAGAAATTGCATGCAAATTGGTCGCACCATACTTCTACTCGTAGGAGTATAGGCATTTTTGGTGAAAATATTTTTCAAAATCTGTGTGTGTGTGTGTGTGTGTGTGTGTGTGTGTATAGAGAGAGAGAGAGAGAACTACCGGCATACATATAGGTTGTTTGCACCATATTGTCAAAAATGTTTTCAAAAGACAAGCATTCTTATAGGAGTGCCTGATTTAGAATCATTCTACATATATGTTTCCATGTTATGGTACACCATACACTTGTGCACGTTGGTTGCAAAATTGATTGTGCAGTTAAGGTAATTATGGGATTGAACCATGACTTAGATATAGGTATAATTTTGGGATAATATTCTTTTAAGAGGGTAAGAATGTAACACCTCATGAATTTGGCGTTAGTTGTTTAATAAGTTAATTAGGCTCCAAAAAAGGAATTTGTGCAAATAATGGAATTCGACCGTGAAACATGTACCATTGTGTTTGTGACAAAATTCTGAGCAACTTTCGTATTTGGAGTTTTGCGATTGGAGTCCAAACGAAGAAGTTGCGGACAAATAATGAATTCGAAACAGAAATGCTTAGATTAGAAAAATTGATGTTTATATAATATATACCGGGACCCATCGGTCAATCCCCTTTATTGGCCAAGTTTTAATGGAACGGTCGACCCATATAGAGGGAGCGGTCGATCAGTCCTAGTAGTGGCGGCTACGGTTTGCCTTGGCCCAATGTCCCAGATTTTATATAATTAAATCTAACGGCTATGGTTGATTTGAGTGCCTACAAATTTAGGCCTAACTATCGATTCTCTTCTCATATTTTTCTAAAAACAGCGGTGAAACACTGGTATTTTCTCTTCTCCGCTATTTTATAAATTATAATATATAATATTTGTATATAAAAATTGGAGAAATGAGGTCATACACACATATACATGTACATGTACATATATATGTATATTTGTACTTATATATTTATATGTGGCTTCAACCCCAAATCTCTTCTCAGATCTATAATGCTAATATATGTATATACCCTTTTTATACATGGAATAAGAGGGAAATGGAGTTGAATCAAAGGTTTCACTTTAGATCTGAAGATTTGGAACCCTTTTAGAAGATGGGTGGGAAATTTATAAATAGTGTATGATATTGAATTTGTTCTGTTGGCATACGTTTGATTTTCAATCGTAACTAAATGTATGTGAGTTGTAGGCTAAAATTTGAATGTAATAAACATCTCCTACATATTCTTAGGAGTTCTGATAGGAATTATTGCTACATCCTGAACTGGAAATTAGTCCCAAAAGTTATGGATATGAATATTGATTAAGTATGAAATTTATTCTAGATCTGAAATTGGGTTGTAGATTATTAATATGATTTTGATTTTTCCCATATTATGTTGAATTGGGAATTTTTCGTTGTTCTATTTGTGGGAAGAATATCCGTTTGATTTTTACAAATTTGTTTGTGTTTCCAAATTGCATAGAAAGTGTAGCATTAGATTTAACAAGGAATATATGCAAATGAAAAGGAAGAAAGATGTAAAGTACAGATCTATTCATCGTAGTTTACATTGTTTATTCAAAGAAAAAGAAAATAATCATTCCTTGTAATTTCAGACAAGGAAAGTCTTTCCTTTTATTCTTGCTCTTTTGTTTTAAACTAATTTATGGAAATCACAACGGATGATCTTTCTAAGAAATGCATCGGCAAATTAAATATGGAAAGAATATTCTAGTTAAAGATTTGTAACTAGTATATATTTGGTAGAAATAGGTATTTATACATATTTACACGTGCAGATAAATATGAGGATTTACGCGTAACGCTCACGTAGGATATTAGTTATACATAATAATAACATCGATTTGAGAATAGAAATTAGGAAGGAGAATGAGGAAAGGTTGTAACTCTAAGTAATAATAACGTGGAATAAATTTTGAGTTACAAATAATTAATAGGGTAAATGGATTAGTAGGATTAAGAAATAAAGAAGTTAGGTTAATAGCGATGGAATAATAGGAAAAGGTTACTAATTAGAAATTAAATGCCTTAGGAAATGTGAGGATAATCTTTTATGATGGACAAATTAATATTTAGGAAGAAGCAAATAAAGGGAATTTATAGGTAATTGGATGTTTAAGGTAATTTATATAGCCTTAAATAAATATAAGGGGGTTAGTAAGCTAAAGTCCAAAATCCAATTAAGAATGATAAAGCTTAGTAATAGTAAAGCCTAGGATAATATGGCTTAAGTTAGTAAAGACTAGAATATTAATTGGACATAGTAGGTTGGGATGCCAGGTTAGTAGAGTTACACAACAGAAATCTGCCCTTCAATTTGAGACTACCAACAGTTGTGTACACTTCCTGCTTATGTGAGACATCTTTAACTATAGGACCCATAGAATAATTAGGCTTGGAAGATTGGGATAAAGTGACAGAATGGAAGTTTGTCTTTCACTCAGAAGCTAACAGTAGTTATGTATACTTATTACTGATGTGGGACATCACCAATCATAGGACCCATGAGAAACGGTAACGGATGATAGGATATGCTTAGAGGTTAGAGGTATTAAGTGGTTATTTGAGGGCCTGCTTCTTTCCCAATTAAAGAATATTAAATGGTCAAAATTAACGGTTAGAAGCGGTAGTGGATATGTCAGGAAGGGTCCGCTTCGAGTTTGAGGTATTAGGTGGCTCATCTAGGTCCGCCTCTGTCCTATAAAGAAGTATTAAGTGTCCCAATGAGATTCCAAGCAATGTCAGCCGGGTAGTACTAGCGAGGATTCCGCCTTAGGTATTAAATGACAAAGGCCTGCCTAAAATATAAGTATTAAATTATCAGCGGTCTGCCTAGTCCTTATTAATAAGGTATTAAATGGCTTGAGTATTGTTTCTCATATGTCTTAGACTTTAACAATGATAGATGCATTAGTAGTATGGATACTATGTATTATAAATCCATAAGTAGTGGTCAAAGGTCTTTGTAGCTACGACCAATAAACCAACGATGAAGGTGCTAGGAGCCTGCTTCATATTTTGGAAGTATTAAGTGGTTGATAGACTTACATCAGTATTTTATACCTTGGGAATGGTAGATAGGTGAATCATGCTAGGTCGGAATATCGTGTGTGCAATATTAGGTTAATTTGGTCAACCTTAAAATAGCAGGAAAAACATTTAAATGGAAACCAATCAGTATGAATTTATGTTATGGACACTATAGATTTTCCAGTCACCAGAACGTTGTTCTGACCCCCTCCTTGTTACAACCCATGGGACAGATTTAGAGGAACAAGTAACTAGAGCTGGACATGGTTTATTTTTGGAAAAGATTTCTTTTCTTTCATGCTCTACGTTGATACGGCTATTTGATATCCATGGAATACCATTAATTCTAAGGTAGTAGCCACAATTAGTATTTATATCCTATTATTATTTTCTGTTGTGAATTTGGATTTTAATCAATCTTTGATAATGCTCATGCTTATTTGTAGGTATCAAATCTAACAATCTATACTTTGATGGACTTGGGTTTTGATTCTCATTGTAATTTAGGCTCATTAAAGTGCAGGTTGTTACATCCATTCTTTAATTTATGAATATTTGTTTCCACTCCATTCACTCCTTTATTATTTTTTGATTTTTGGTGTTGTAATTACTACCTATCCATTTAAACAGATCTCCTCTGACATTTACCTAAATTTTCCTACGTCGACTTTTTGATCGTTTTGCCAACTCTTCGTGCAAGTTTTTCTAAACTCCAAAATGGACATTCATATGTTAGTATGGATTTCTCTAGCACTCATATACACATTCCATTCCAATGAACAAACATCCATATACATACATGTAGTCAAACTAAATGATCAATCGAAGATCAATATTAATTAAAGTAAAGATCCAATAATCATCCTTAAATGTGGTATATTACATTTAATAAGTATAACTTATATAATCTAATAAAAACATCCATCATCCAAACATCGTGACATTAAATCAAATCTGGACAATATAGCTTGACAAGGTTCTTAATATCAAATTCAATTTAAAATGGTTTGTATACGCATAAAATAAAAATAGAGCAAGAAGCGATAGACCACTCACTCCAAATGAGGCTTCGGCCTTAAATATGTTACAATAACACAAATTTGTCCCCCTAAATCATGAAATAGATTTCTTATTGTTTCTCATGATATTTATTTCTTAATCTCTAATTAGTTAGGTAAGTGGGTTAAATGGCCCCACATCATATATATATAAAAGAAAATTGAAGACTTTGGAGTAGAGCAAAAAATCCTATCTACTATAGATAAAACAAACCATCTCTCATCTTAGAGGAAGATACACTCTCGTCCTCAAACATATTAGGCCCAATATCATTAACATATTCACTAAACAACATGTCAATATTAAGGTTGAAATCAATAGACTTCAGATAGTAAATAAAACTTCTATCCCAAGTCCCATCTTTAAGAATTTCTCTATTATATTCCCCATATTCTCCCTCCATAGACAGAGAAGGCGAATCCTTTGAAATATGATAAAATAAAGATCTCTACTTGCCTTCCTCATTAGTAGAGCACTTAAATTAGGTATAGTTTGTAATAGAATATTGGAATTATGCCACTTCATGAACCCATGTTTTCTCTTTAGAATACTAGGCGGTCGGGTCAGAAAAAGAAATTAAACTGGAGCTTGCTCAAGAAGGATACGCACACATGTAATATGATCATTCTTTGCTAGAAAAGAAGGAGGCGAGTCTAGCAATGACGGAGGTTTGTGAACCAAAATGCACTTCACCACTTTTGAAAATGGAATCTTTTGGGAGATGACGAACTTGATGTCTTCCTTCTCCATATGTTTCGAAGGTAACGAGATAGGGGAATGCTTACATAAGGTAGACAAAAGACCAAAGAAAAGACAAGTAGTACAATCAAAGGCTTCCATTTATAATTAAAATCTATCAGAGAACCTTCCTAAAAGTCGACTCCATTGGTAAGACTGACAGTAATAACTTATTAGTTTTAGCTTAATTAATGATCCTACATAAATTAGCCTTTCCCGCTTGAAGATTGCAACCTCAAAGCATATCATTTCTCTAATGAAATTGGCTAACCAATCATAAATCACAAAATAGACAAAATACTTTAGAATTGTACCTAAACAAAAATAAAGAGTGCCTAATCACGAGGAGAATCTACAAAGGGACTCCATTTGGTTATTATAAAGGCGTTTCTGAAATAATGGTGGGCTCTGCTTCAAGTATTCTAAGCCTATCCTCTGGTAAAGGAATTCAAAAAAGAACATAGTATTGTCATATCGCTTTATAATTCTACCTTTTTGCTTCTATAGTATCATTAAGTGGTACTTTGCAACCGAAAATGAGGACTTGTCATCAAGAAAAAAAATCACACTACGTGGTCGCTCTAGAAGGCCAACCCCACTTCAATAACTTAAGAATAAGGAATATTAATCTCATTCACACTCTTTAATTTGAATTTTTTTAAGAGAGTACTCCTCGACGTTACGTTGTTTGCATGAAAACAAAAGAGACCAAGGCTTAGCTTTATCAACAGGGGTATCTACTAGATAGGTTTCATGCAACTTAGCAGGAAATGATCCATTGGCTTTATCACAGTTAACAAAATCACTGCCATTAGGAGATGTAGCAACATAGATAGTAACACTTAGAATGATTTTAAGCATATTTAAATTCTTAATCTCTAATTATCTCTTTAAAATTTGATGTTTTTGATTATATTAGGTTAAGGAATTCTAAATGGAGGTTTAAGAGAGGAAAAAATGAAGAAGATGTCTGCTAATGACAACTTATATCCCTAGGTATCTATTTAACCTAAAATAGGTTATTCGTGTTAGTTCGACTTTGGATTGAAACTAGTTAAAAAATTGTGTCATATACAAGTTAAAATGGTAAAATAACCATATGTCTCAAATGTCTTATCCAAATTAAGTTTTTAAACACTTTTCAAACATTTACTCAATCTAGTCTACATTTTGGAAAAAGAAATGTCTCCTAATTTGTTTATAATTGGAAGTTATGATTAAAATAAGGTCTTGATATCTAAAAATTATACAACTTAGCAAATAAATTTACTATTATATTTAAGCTCAAAACAAGATAGTTTAAAGAGTATACGTTATAATTTTATGGATAAGTTACCATTAGAGTTGCAGATCGTTACATGGAATCCAAATAGGAATTCATAATTTAACATTAACAAGACCATATGAATCATTTGGATATAGTTAAGAAGTCTACAAATAATAGTTATGACATGATTCATCTAAATGTCTCGAAGGATCAAGCCTAACTTGTGAAATTTGAAATGAAACTATTTATTGTCCACAACATATGATTGGCTATTGCTAATCATGATGATAGACTTGTGTTCATTGACTTGGTGATTATAATTGATTGGTAGAAGCTCATACTATTAATGATCACGATTTTATTGAAATATAGTAGTAATTGAAAGAGAGTGCGGATTAAGGATCTTAAGGCTAATTTAACACTAAAGGGAGGTGAATAGTGTTTAATGGATTCTAAGACTTATATGGACTATTTAAAATTATGACGCAAACAAATATAGAAATTAATCACAGAACAATTACAGAATCAAACATAGATGCAGAAAGTAAATAAAAAGCAGCAAAAGGAAAGAACACACCGGATTTTATACTGGTTCGGAGTTACCCTACATCCAGTCTTGTACCAAGGAAACCACCTCATACAGATTTTTATTATACCAATGTCGATATTACAATCCTCAATTTCTAAAGGCCTTGAGGTACCCTCCTGTCTCACGAGTCCGGGGCAAACTCTCTTGATTTACGGGAATCAAGACCACCCAACTAATTTTCAGGCACAACTACACCTTATAGAGAGACTCGGTAAACTTTTGATTACAAATTGATCCTATAACTCTGAATAGTACTTTGATCTTCGAGAGAGGACAGTGAATTAAACAAGAATGAGATTCTAACTTGATTCACTTAAGAATTCGATAGAATTTCGGCACGATCTTTAAAAATATGAAAATTATAGAATATGGATTTATGGAGAAGAAGGAGTGAAGAAAATAAGAAATTAGTTAGGTAAAAAATTCGTTGGTGAAGGCTATTTATAAAACACCAACGGTCATACCATTCGTGAAGAGATTTAAACGAATAGACACTTCTTTTGAAAATTGAAACTTTTGAATTCAACGGCCACCATGTCGACATGGGATATCCCATGATGTTGACATCCCTATGTTAAAAAACAATGTAAAATTTGTTTTGAAAATGAAGTTTAAAACAAGAGTTTATTTTTAAAACAAAACAAATAATATTTTAAGGCTAAAACATCTTTTTGAAAATCATTTGAAAAGATAATTTTAAGGCTAAAATATTTTGAAAAGTAGTTTTGAAAATCATTTTGAAAAACCACTTTGAATTAATTTTGCAAGCTTCTTCCTGCAGAATATCTCATCACATCAGGACCCGAGAACTTGTACAAAACGAGGATGTTCGTGGGTTTGTAAGCCACTTGTCGTAGACTTGTAAGCTACTTATCGTTGGTTCATAAGCCACTACGAAGGTAGAAATGGGTTCCATCCCAAATGAAATTCGGAATAAAGATTTCCAAGCTATTATGAAGTTTTAACAAAAAAACTAGATACATATCTTGAAATCTTGATCTTGATACTCATGAGTCTTCAAACTTGATTTCTTCATTCTTGATGTTTATACTGTACAGTCTTCAATAATCAGTACCTGCCTTATATATATATATATATATATATATACATATATATATCCTGCATAACAACATTCATATATATCTAGACAATAATGTTGGTATATAAGTTATAATAAAATAAGTTACGAAGGATGTTTTCATCAAAACCACTATCTCCAGTTCCTAACAATCTCTCCCTTTTTTATGATGACAACCTTAAAATATATTTACCATTTCGATAATACCATTAATCCCCCTTACTTCAACAACTTCCCCGTACTCCAAGCCTATTATTTTATATAACTTCGCCCCATTTGTCATCAACAAAAAATAACCTATAAATCTTGAGCTTAATAGAAAATGAGATAAACAATCATATGACATAAGAATAATAACATATGAAATATAGCGTTCTAATTGGAATTCATGTTTCTATACATCAAAGATTGTTTTTAAAAGTACATTGATTAAGATAAACTTATATATAAATTAACAAACCGATATATAATTAAGAAAACGAAAAAGCGCTTAATGGGGACCCTTAACTATTGGTGATTTATGAACCGAACAATTTGGATAGTGGAGACAGAAGTATCCACTTTGTTCGACCAAGTTCCCATTAGCTTCAAAAAGGACCTCTCCAACGCAAATCACGCCATCATCTTCATCTATATGAACATTTGGATTTGGCAGAGGATGTTCTTCTTCTTGATCCTCTTGTGGCTCTTCGAGAGGCTCTTCTTCTTCAGAGTCTATGGCTTGTGATGATTCTTCGATAACAATGGGATTGGCATGGTTATCCATAAGGCATTTTTGTAAATTCCTAAGGATTCTGCCTTGCCTATCTTGTTCTCTTGCCATTCGCAGTTGACTCACTTGAATTTCCGTCACCAACTGAAGCAAATCTTTCATCTTCTCTTGTAATTTGATGACTTTTATGTGTTTGGAATGTTGAAAATGGCCAGAATGAGAAGTGGGTGAAGAAGGTTCATTATTAGAAGAGAAAGCTATTAATTTACCATTTTAGAAGTTTATTACAGACAATAGAACATAGGAAAGGAGTAAAAGTCGAAATATATAAATATATAACTTAACAACTAATTTTAGAGGGAAATTTAAATTTGAAAATTACGGCTAGTATTTCGACATAGGGGGATGGGTCATGTCGACATGCCTAGTTTAATTGTTGAGAAATTTTTATTTATATTAGTTATTAACTATACTTGTATTATTTATAATTTATAATTCAGTTAATGAACATATACCTAATTCTCTTCTAAATTTAGTAAAGTTTTGTTCATTTAATGGTTTGGTTAATATATCAGCAATTTGTTTTTCAGTATTAATATATTCAAGAGTATGACTTCTTTACTTATATTATCTCTAAGAAAATGATGTCTAATATCAATTTGTTTTGTTCTAGCATGATGAGTGGATTCTTAGATAGATTTATTGCACTAGTATTATCATAATAAATTGGTGATTTAGTTATAGTTAATCCAAAATCTTTTAAAGTTTGTTCCATCTATATAACTTGAGAACAAGCCAAAGCAGTAGATATATACATTCTGCTTCAGTTGTTGACAAGGATACAGTGTTTTGCTTCCTACTAAATCAGGAAATCGGATAATGTCCTGGAAAGTGACAAGTTCCGCCTGTATTTTTTTGGTCTGATTTACAACCAGCGTATTCAGCATCACAATATGAAATTAAATCAACTATATCGTTTTTGGGATAAAATAAACCATAATCTAAAGTATGTTTTACATATCTTCAAATTCTTTTAATAGCATTTAAGTGATTTTCCTTAGGTTGAGATTGGTATCTTGCACAAAGACAGAAACTATGCATGATGTCAGGACAACTTACTGTTATATAAAGCAGCGAATCGATCATTCCCCTATATAATTTTTGATCAACATCTTTTGATTTATCTTCTTTACTTAAAGTTACATTAGTTGTCATCGGAGTTGGTTTCCCACCAGAAGTGGTTAATCCAAATTTATTAATTAAATCCTTAGCATATTTTTCTTGACTAATGAAAATTCCTTTATCTAATTGTTTGATTTGAAGTCCTAAGAAGAAACTTAGTTCTCCCATATGACTCATTTCAAATTCTTTAGTCATTATATTTGAAAATTCTTTATTCATTATGTTATTAGTTGATCCAAATATTATATCGTCTACATATATTTGTACTAATTGAATATCATTTTTGTTTCTTTTAATAAAAAGAATTGTATCTATTTTACCAATTTAAAAACCAGATTGTAGTAAATAAGATCTTAGTCTTTCATACCAGGCTCTAGGAGCTTTTTTCAGACCATATAAAGCTTTCTTTAATTTATATACATGATTTGGAAATTTATTATCTTCAAAAGGTGGAGGTTGTTCAACATAAACATCTTCTCTTAGAAAACCATTTAGAAAAGCACTTTTAACAACCATTTGATATAACTTGAAATTATTGTAGTTTGCGAAAGCAAGTAGAATCCAGATAGATTCTAGGCTTGCTACGGGTGCAAAGGTTTCGTCATAATCAATTCCTTCTTCTTGAAAATAACCATGTGCGACTAAATGAGCTTTATTTCTCACGACCTCACCAAGTTCATTTATTTTATTTTTATAAACCCATTTTGTTCCAATTATGCTTTTATCCTCGGGTCCAGGAATAAGTTCCCAAACATTATTTCTGGTGAACTGATTTAATTCTTCTTGCATAACAAGAATCCATGAATCATCAGATGATACTTTCTTTGGATATGTAGGCTCAATAGTTGATATAAAAGCTACTTTACTCATACTATTTAGTTCATTTCTTGTTTTAACTATAGATTCAATATTTCCTATTATATTTTCTACACGTTGATCTTTTAATAGCCTAATTCTTTTATTAGGTTGAATGATTTCATGGTTAGTTTTATTAGGTTTATTATTTAAAGTTACAAAATCTTCTTCATCTTCTATTTGTACAGTATCTTTAAAATTTTCATCAAAATATACATGCATTGTTTCTTCAATAGTGTTAGTTCTTAAATTATAAACTTTAAAAGCTTTGCTTCAATTAGAATATCCGATGAAGATACCTTTGTCAGATTAGATTCAAATTTATCTAAATTATCTTTTGTATTAAGAATAAAACACTTACTACCAAAACCTTTAAAATAAGCTACTATGGGTTTCTAATTGTAAAGTAATTCATATGATGTTTTATTAGTTAATGGTCTAATTAAAATCCTATTTAATATATAACATGCTATGGCGACTGCTTCAGCCCAAAAGTTTTTAGGTAAGTTACTATCAGAAAGCATTGTTCTGGCACACTCTTGAATCATTCTATTCTTACATTTTACCACTCCGTTTTGTTATGGAGTTCTTGAAAAAGAGAAATTATGAGTAATTCCTTTTTGATTACATAAATTCTCAAAATTTTCATTTTCAAATTCTCCACCGTGATCACTACGAATAGTTTTTATTTTTAAAGAAAGTTTATTTTGAATTCTTTTATCAAATTTTTTAAATAATTCAAAAGCATCACTGTTAAGCTTATGAAAAATTGTCCTGGTATATCCAAAATAATCATCTACAATTACAAAAACATATTTATTGTGATTAATTGATTGAACTTGAGATGGACCAAATAAATCTAAATGAAGTAATTCTAAAGGTTTAGAAGTAGAAATCATATCTTTTAATTTAAATGAACTTTTCTTAAGTTTTCCTAATTAGCAAGCATCACATATACTATCTACTTTAAAGTTTAACTTGGGAAAACCTCTAACTAAGTTAAGTTTTGATAACCTAGATAACATTTTGAAATTTAAATGACCAAATCTTTTATGCCAAACCCAAGGGTCACTTGTATTAGCCAAAAGACATAAATTATCATTTGAAACTTTCATACTAAGGATATAAATGTTTTTCTTCCTAATTCCTTCAAAGATAATATTTGACTTATTATCTTCAATGTGACACTTATTTTTTCAAATTTAATTTTACATCCTTTATCACATAGTTGACTTATACTAATCAAATTATGTTTCAAATTCCTAGCTAGCAAAATATCAAAAATAGGAGGAGTTTTAGAATTACCGACATTGCTGATGCCAATCACATATCCTTTTGAGTTATCTCCAAAATTGACCAATCCACCATCTTGATATATAATGTCATTGAGTATCTCGGGATTTCCAGTCGTATGTCTTGAACAGCCACTATCAAGTATCCGTTTATCTTTGTCAATTTGCACGGTTTGTCCCTTGGTTGTTGGTTCTTCAAAATCCATGTAACATGTCTTCCTGCATAACAAACCAATTCGGTAGATAACATGATTTTTCATAAAAAATATATGCAGACTTATGATACTTTGATGAAATGCATAAATTTAAACTAGAATTAACAAAATTTCCTAAAAATTCCATTTTTAACTTTGTAAGTTTCAGATTATGAAAACTATGAAAACATACACTTTGATACCAATTGAAAGGGAATGCGGATTAAGGATATTAAGGCTAATTTAACACTAGAGGGGGTGAATTGTGTTTAATGGATTCTAAGACTTATATGGACTAATTTAAAATTATGACATAAACAAATGAAGAACTTAATCACAGAAAAATCACAGAATCAAACACAGTTGCAGAAAGTAAATAAAAAGCAGTAAAAGGAAAGAACACACTGAATTTTATACTGGCTCGGAGTTACCCTATATCCAGTCATGTACCAAGGGAAACCACATCATACAGATTTTTATTATACCAATGTCGAGATTACAATCCTCAACTTCTAAAAGCCTTGAGGTACCCTCCTGTCTCACGAGTCCAGGGCAAACTCTCTTGATTTACAGGACTCAAGACCACCCAATTGATTTCTAGGCACAACCACACCTTACAAAGAGACTCGATAAACTTTTGATTACAAATTGATCCTATAACTCTGAATAGCCTTTGATCTTCGAGAGAGGACAGAGAATCAAACAAGAATGGGATTCTAATTTGATTCACTTAAGAATTCGGTAGAATTTCGGCACGATCTTTAAAAATATGAAAATTATTGAACATGGATTTATGGAGAAGGAGTGAAGAAAATAAGAAATTAGTTAGTTAAAAAATTCGTTTGTGGAGGCTATTTATAAAGCACCAACAGTCATAACCATTCGTGAAGAGATTTAAAAGAATAGACACTTCTTCAATGACCACCATGTCGACATGGAGTACCAAATGATGTCGATATCCCTTTGTTAAAAAATAATGTAAAATTTGTTTTGAAAATGAAATTTAAAACAAGAGTTTATTTTTAAAACAAAACAAATAATATTTTAGGGCTAAAACATCTTTTTGAAAATCATTTGAAAAGATAATTTTAAGGCTAAAATATTTTGAAAAGCAGTTTTGAAAAACCATTTTGAAGTAGTTTTGCAAGCTTCTTCCTGTAGAATATTTCATCTCATCAGGACTCGAGAACTTGTACAAAACTAGGATGTTCATAAGTTTGTAAGCCACTTGTCATGGGTTTGTAAGCTACTTATCGCGGGTTTGCAAACCACTAAGAAGGTAGAAATGGGTTCCATCCCAAATGAAATTTAGAATGAAGATTTCCATGCTATTATGAAGTTTTAACAAAAAAACCTAGACACATATCTTGAAATCTTGATCCTGATACTTATAAGTCTTCAAACTTGATTTTTTTTTATTCTTGATCTTTATACTATACAGTCTTCAATAATCAGTACATGCCTTATATATCCTGCATAACAACATTCATATACATCTAGACAATAGTGTTAGTATATAAGTTATAATAAAATAATTTACAAAGGTTGTTATCATCAAAACCACTATCTTCAATTCCTAACAATCTCCCCTTTTTAATGATGACAACCTTAAAATACACTTACCACTTCGATCATTCCATAACTTGCCCTTACTCCAACAACTCCCCCTTACTCCAAGCCTATTATTTTATATAAATTCTCCCCCTTTGTCATTAACAAAAAATAACTTATAAACCTTGAACTTAATAGAAAATGAGATAAACAATAATATGACAAAACAATAATAACATATGAAATATAGCATCCTAATTGGAATTCATATTTCTATACACCAAAGATTGTTTTTAGAAGTACGTTAATTAAGATAAACTTATATAAAATTAACAAACCGATACACAATTAAGAAAATGAAAAATTGTTGAACGAGGACCCTTAACTATTGGTGATTTATGGACCGAACAATTTGGATGGTGGAAATAGAAGTTTCCACCAAGTTCCCATTAGCGTCAAAAAGGACCTCTCCAACGCAAATCACGCCATCATCTTCGTCCATATGAACATTCGAATTCGACAGAGGATGTTCTTCTTCTTGATCCTCATATGGTTCTTCTAGAGGCTCTTCTTCTTCAAAATCCATGACTTGTGATGATTCTTCGATAACAATGGGATTGACATGGTTATCCATAAGGAATTTTTGTAAATTTCTAAGGATTCTGCCTTGCCTATCTTGTTCTCTTGCCATTCGTAGTTGACTCACTTGAATTTCCATCATCATTTGAAGCAAATCTTTCATCTTCTCTTGCAATTTGATGACTCGTACATGTGTGGAATGTTGAAAAGGGCCAGAATAAGGAGAAGTGGATGGAGAAGGTTCATTATTAGAAGAGAAAGCCATTAATTTACAGTTTTAGAAGTTTATTATAGAGAATAGAATAGAGAAAAGGAGTAAAAGTCGAAATATATAAATATATAACTTAATAAATAATTTTAGAGGAAAAATTAAATTTGAAAATTACGGCTAGTATGTCGACATAGGGGGACGGGTCATATCGACATGCCTAGTTTAATTTTTGAGAAATTTTTATCTATATTAATTATTAACTATACCTGTATTATTTATAATTTTTATTTCAGTTAATGAACATATACCTTATTCTCTTCTAAATTTAGTGAAGTTTTGTTCATTTAATAGTGTGGCTAATATATCAGCAATTTGTTTTTCAGTATTAATATATTCAAGAGTTATGACTTCTTTACTTATATTATCTCTAAGAAAATGATGTCTAATATTAATACGTTTATTCTAGCATGATGAGTTAGATTATTAGATAGATTTATTCCACTAGTATTATCACAATAATTGATGATTTAGTTATAGTTAATCCAAAATCTGTTAAAGTTTGTTGCATATATATAACTTGAGAACAAGCCAAAGCAGCAGATATACATTCTGCTTCATATGTTGACAAGGATACAGTGTTTTTCTTCTTACTAAACCAGGAAACCAGAGAATGTCCTACAAAATGACAAGTTCCACTTGTACTTTTTCGGTCTTATTTACAACCAGCGTAATCAACATTACAATATGAAATTAAATCAAATATATCGTTTTTAGGATAAAATAAACCATAATCTAAAGTATGTTTTACATATCTTCAAATTCTTTTAACAGCTTTTAAGTGAGTTTCCTTAGGTTGAGATTGGTATCTTGCACAGAGACAGACACTATGCATGATGTCAGGACGACTTGTTGTTATATAAAGCAACGAATCAATCATTCCCATGTATAATTTTTGATCAACATATTTTCACTTATCTTCTTTACTTAACGTTACATTAGTTGTCATTGGAGTTGGTTACCCACCAGAAGTGGTCAATCCAAATTTATTAATTAAATCCTCAGCATATTTTTCATGACTAATGAAAATTCGTTTATCTAATTGTTTGATTTGAAGTCCTAGGAAGAAACTTAGTTCTCCCATATGACTCATTTCAAATTCTTTAGTCATTATATCTGGGAAAAAATTATTCATTACGTTATTAGTTGATCCAAATATTATATCATCGACATATATTTATACTAACTGAATATCTTTTTTGTTTCTTTTAATAAAAAGAGTTGTATCTATTTTACCAATTTCAAAACCGGATTGCAGTAAATAAGATCTTAGTCTTTCATACCAGGCTCTAGGAGCTTGTTTCAGACCATATAAAGCTTTCTTTAATTTATATACATGATTTGGAAATTTATTACCTTCAAAAGGTGGAGGTTGTTCAACATAAACATCTTCTTTTACAAAACCATTTAGAAAAGCACTTTAACATCCATTTGATATAACTTGAAATTATTGTATTTTGCGAAAGCAAATAGAATCCTAATAGCTTCTAGTCTTGCTACGGATGCAAAGGTATCATCATAATCAATTTTTCTTCTTGACAATAACCTTGCACGACTAAACAAGCTTTATTTCTCATGACCTCACTAGGTTCATTCATTTTATTTTTATAAACCCATTTTGTTCCAATTATACTTTTATCCTTGGGTCTAGAATAAGTTCCCAAACATCATTTCTGGTGAACTGATTTAATTCTTCTTGCATAACCAGAATCCATGAATCATCAGATGATGCTTCGTTTGGATTTTTAGGTTTAATAGTTGATATAAAAGCTACATTACTCATATTATTTAGTTGATTTCATGTTTTAACTATAGATTCAATATTTCCTAATATATTTTCTACAGGATGATCTTCTAATAGCCTAATTCTTTTATTAGGTTGAATGATTTCAAAGTTAGTTTTATTATGTTCATTATTTAAAGTTACAAAATCTTCTTCATCTTCTATTTGTACAGTATCTTTAAAATTTTCATCCAAAGATACATAAATTTGTTTCTTCAACAGTGTTAGTTCTTCAATAATAAACTCTAAAAGCTTTACTTCTATTAGAATATCCGACGAAGATACCTTTTTCGGATTTAGGTTCAAATGTATTTAAATTATCTTTTGTATTAAGAATAAAACGCTTACTACCAAAAACTTTAAAATAAGCTACTATGGGTTTCTCATTGTAAAGTAATTCATATGTTGTTTTATTAGTTAATGGTCTAATTAAAATCTGATTCAATATATACCACACTGTAGCGACTGCTTCAGCCCAAAAGTTTCTAGGTAAGTTACTGTCAGAAAGCATTGTTCTAACACACTCTTGAATCGTTCTATTCTTACATTTTACCACTCTATTTTGTTGTGGAGTTCTTGAAAAAGAGAAGTTATGACTAATTCCTTTTTTGTTACAGTAATTCTCAAAAATTTTATTTTCAAATTCTCCATCATGATCACTACGAATAGTTTTTATTTTTAAAGAAAGTTGATTTTGAATTCTTTTCGTAAAAATTTAAATAATTCAAAAGCACACTTTTAAGCTTAAGAAAAAATTTCCAAGTATATCTAGAATAATCATTTACAATTACAAAAATATTTATTGTGATTAATTGATTGAACTTGAAATGGACCAAATAAATCTAAATGAAGTAATTCTAGAGGTTTAGAAGTAGAAATCATATCTTTTAATTTAAATGAACTTTTTTTAAGTTTTCCTAATTGGCAAGCATCACATATACTATCTACTTTAAAGTTTAACTTGGGAAAACCTCTAACAAAGTCAAGTTTTGATAACCTAGATAACAGTTTTAAATTTAAATGACCAAATCTTTTATTTCAAATCCAAGGGTCACTTGTATTAGCTAAAAGACATAATTATCATTTGAAACTTTCATATTAAGGATATAAATGTTTTTCTTCCTACTTCCTTCAAAGATAATATTTGACTTATTATCTTCGATGTGACACTTATATTTTTCAAATTTAATTTTAAATCTTTATCACATAGTTTACTTATACTAAGCAAATTATGTCTTAAATTCCTACCTAGCAAAATATCAGAAATAAGAGGAGTTTTAGAATTACCGACATTGCCGAGCCAATCACATATCCTTTTGAGTTATCTCCAAAGTTGACCAAGCCACCATCTTGATATATAATGTCATTGAGTGTATCGGGAGTTCCAGTCATATGTCTTGAACAGCCACTATCAAGTATCCATTTAACTTTCTCAATTTGCACGGTTTGTCCATTGGTTGTTGATTCTTCAAAAGACTTGTAACATATCTGTTCCTGCATAACAAACCAATTCGGTAGATAACTTGATTTTTCATAAAAACTATATGCAGTGAAATGCATAAATTTAAACTAGTATTAACAAAATTTCCTAAAAATTCCATTTTTAACTTTTCAAGTTTCAGATTACGAAAACTATGAAAACCTACGCTTTGATACCAATTGAAAGGGAGTGCGGATTAAGGATCTTAAGGCTAATTTAATACTAGAGGGGGGTGAATAGTGTTTAATGGATTTTAAGACTTATATGGACTAATTTAAAATTATGACACAAACAAATGCAGAACTTAATCACAGAATCAAACACAGATGCAAAAAGTAAATAAAAAGCAATAAAAGGAAAGAACACACCGAATTTTATACTGGTTCGGAGTTCCCCTACATCCAGTCCTGTACCAATGGAAACCACCTCATATAGATTTTATTATACCAATGTCGAGATTACAATTCTTAATTTCTAAAGGCCTTGAGGTACCCTCCCGTCTCACGAGTTTGGGGCAAACTCTCTTGATTTACGGGACTTAAGACCACCCAATTGATTTCTAGGCAGAACCACACCTTATAGAGAGACTCGATAAACTTTTGATTACAAATTGATCCTATAACTCTGAATAGCACTTTGATGTTAGAAAGAGGACAAAGAATCAAACAAGAATGAGATTCTAATTTGATTCACTTAAGAATTCGGCAGAATTTCGACACGATCTTTAAAAATATAAAAAATATATAATATGGATTTGTGGAGAAGGAGTGAAGAAATAAGAAATTATTTAGTTAAAAAGTTCGTTTGTGAAGGCTATTTATAAATCCCCAGCGGTCATAACCATTCGTAAAGAGATTTGAACGAATAGACGCTTCTTTTGAAAATTGAAACTTTTGAATTCCACGGCCACCATGTCGACATGGGTTATCCCATGATGTCAACATCCTTATGTTAAAAAACAATGTAAATTTTGTTTTGAAATGAAGTTTGAAATAAGAGTTTATTTTTAAAACAAAACAAATAATATTTTAAGGCTAAAACATGTTTTTGAAAAGCATTTGAAAAGATAATTTTAAGGCTAAAATATTTTGAAAAGCTGTTTTGAAAATCATTTTGAAAAACCATTTTGAAGTAGTTTTGCTGTAACGACCCAGAATTTTTGATAATTAAAATTTGAATATTTAATTAATTTTAAATATTTAATAAGTGAATTTATAAGTCAAATAAATTTTAATTTGAATTATTGATTTTAATTGGATTATTAAATCGATAATTTAATACGTTAAATTATGGAAATAATTGAAAATATAGTTAAATATGATTGAAAATGATTTGTAAAATTTTATTTTATCATATGAAAGTTAGAATGATATTTTAGAACTTTTAAAATCGAATTAAGAGTTAATTTGTGAAAATTGAATATTTTAATATTAAAATCGACTAGTGAAAATAGTCAATTTTTGAACAGTCTCAGAATTGAACGAAACCAGTTTCATTGGATCCGTAATAGTTAGTTATTACCGGATTTCAAATTTCGTGTCAATCGGAGTTATCGTTTGATCGTGGCAGCTCGAAACGCATCGATTTATTTTTAATTTAAATTTGGCGAGCTAAAATAGCCATTTTTCAAAAAGTCTCGGATTTCGACGAAACCAGTTTCATCGGATCCGTAATATGATATTATTGTAAGGTTTCAAATTTCAAGTCAATTGGATTTACCGTTTGTCCGGTACAAATTAAAACGCCTAGAAATCGACTTAAATCGGTTTAATTCAAATTGAGCGTTTACAGCCATAACTCGCACAGATGTCCGAATTAGCTTTCGAAACCTGTTCCATCGTGTCCGGAACGTGGGGTAAACCCTAGAAACGCTGGTTACGACGCGTAAATCAGAGTTCGGAATTTCCGGATGAATAGTGTTCGATTTTTCTTTATAAATAGCACCCACCTCCTTCATAATTTAAAAAAAAAAAACCTAATATCTAAACCCTAGCCGCCACCCACATAACCAATGGCCAGAAACGTCCCAACTTCCACCTCGATTTTCTCCTCATCCATCGACAATTAGCCTTAGGTTTCAACTAGAGAATTGAAGAGGACATCAAGATCTACAAGTTCAACGGTGGAGATCGTGTTTGGAGCGACGATGGGGGAGATAGGGAGCCGCGTGCGTGGCTGTTGTCTTCGAGATTCGTGCAACATAGGGGGGGCCGAGCTCTCTAGGGTTCAGGCCGAGTATAGGGGGGTCGAAAGCTTCGTGATGGTGGTAGTTTGATGAAGTATAGATGAGAGATGGTGGTGCAAGATTCAACCCTAGATTTGGTAAATGGGTTCAAGTGTGCGTTCAATTAACTGGAGATGGAAACGTGAAGAGGAAGGAGAAGGGGGGAGTTGCGTTCCACGGCTATGATGGAATTGGAGTTGAATCTAACGGCCCAGATTTGCTTAGGGTATTAAAGTTGTAATTTATGTTGTAAATTTTAATTTTAAAAATTCGTGTAAGTTCAAAAATTCATAACGTTTTCATACGAGGTCGAAAACGCGCGAAACCAGTTGCGTTGGAATCGTATGGACGAGCACTACGCGATGGAGTTGGTTTGGAGTCGTTTGGAGTTAGTGAGAATTTTGGGTAAAATTAAACGCACGTTTAATTTTATTCGAAATAAATCGCTAAAACGGAATTTAAAATCAAGGTGAGAATTTCTCACTCAATCGAATCAGTTTCGATTTTATTTTAAATAGTTAGATTTAAAATATTTGAATGCATGTTTGAATGTTGATTGATATCTATTGATTGTTAAAATAGACATTATGCGCCGTTAGTAAGCGGATGTTATTTAATAAAAACATATACCGCGAATATTTCATAAACAGTGAAATTGGTATTATAAATAATATCAATATATATATTGGCATATGTATATATTGCAGTTGTTGATTTCCCGCATTTTTTGTTTAGCGGATGAGACCCTATTGCGCCGTCTATTAAGCGGATAATATTTTAAATCCCATATACCGCGATAATTTCGTACTGGAGCGAAATTGGTATTGTGCTAATGTTTGTGAATGCAGGAAAACAAGTTGGAGGGATCCAACTGGATTCCTCAACAGTTTTTATTTGATTTCAGATATTTTGATATTTGATGGATTTTCATATTGATATATGATATCGTTGTAGTCGTGATTGACTATTTGGTGTGTAGCATCATTGGACCCAAATTTTGGGATTTTAAAATGATTTTAAAGTGATTTTAGAAAGTATACGTTTTATAAAATAATTTTGGAATTGATCCATTTTAAATAAATAAACGTTATAATTTTTAATGTTATAAAAATTATGATTTTTGAGAAATATAGTTAAAAACTGATTTTTGAGAATATGATGCTAATGATTTCATAAAATAGTTAAATCGGAATTTTAGAATTTATTGTGAAAAGTTTAAATATAGGATTTATAAAATTTAATTATTTTATGAATCAAAATGGTGAAATAATAAAGGAGATTAAAGTCGTTTTAAAGAATAATATAAATTGATTTATATTAAGAGATTTATAAATGGATATTTATAAATTGAAATATTGACATTATAAAACGAGTTTTTATAAGTGTTTGAATGAAGTGAAAATAAATTTTGTAAATGAATGGAATTTATAAAATTATAAATGGTGAAGTTATAAATGAAATTTATAAATAGTAAGATTTATAAGTTTTGTGAAATTATTAAAGAATATATTAGGATGAATAATTGAATCTTATAAGTTATAAGATTTATAACTATGAAGTTTAAAAGAATGATTTTGTAAAATAATCGTTTTATAAGTATTTAACTTATAATATGAACTTTTAGTTTATAATTGAGTTATAAACTGGAATAGGTTAATGAAAGAATTTATAAAAAGAAAGTTTTTATAAATAAATAGAAATGGAATTTATAAACGTTGTTTTATAAATTCGCAAATGACTTATTTTGACAAGAAAATTTGTTGAAACCTATAAATGGAGTTATATTCACATTTTTGAATAGTGAATAATCCTTTGAATTAAAATGAATAAAAGGATGAAATTGTTAATGAAGTATATTCACGTTTTTGAATAGTGAATAACACGTTAAAGAAATTGTTTTGGATTTGGATGTTTTAAATAGAATTAAAACGATCGAACAATGTTTTAAAATGTGTTGAGATTCGAAACCATAGATTTCAACATTTATTGTTGAAATAGACGTTTTAGAGAAACAGAAGGAGATGATGGACTATAACACTGTTGTTACAGTAAATGATTTCCGAAAGGAAATTTTTTGTATAGTATTGGGATTTATATATCTATTTAATTTCGAATCCCTATACTAGTGAATTTGGGTTGTCGTAACGATGTTTTACGTAACATTCGTTTTGGCCCAAATAAATATGTTTAAGAGAATGATTTCCTTAAAGAATGAAATATATACTTAATTTCGATTGAAGTATATTGAATATTTTCTAAGTGTTGAAAATAAATAAAATCTGTGAATTACTTATTAAATAAGTATGGAAATGTTTTCCAATATAAAGTGAATACTTTGAGAACTTATCTTTTTGAAGATAAATTGAAATGAATTATTGAAATCATATGCATGGATATTTTGAAATGTAAATTCACTATGGAATTTATAAAAGAAAGTGGAATTTGTTTAAGAATAAATATTTGATTTATTTTTGAAGTGTGAAATTTTATATCTTGTAAAGATATTTTTGGAAAATAAATAATTTGGAATCTGGTGATGTGTGCATATCCAGTGATAGTTCAATAACCGACTATCAATATTTCCCTTTGAATGGGTAATTGATGTGATTTGTTTGAATGTGAATGCTACACTTATTTTTGAATAAGCGCTCACTATTCGGGTTAACCGGGAAAGGACCATGGGGTCGTATAACCCATTCCGAATATGTGATACGTCGTTATGAATTGCATTTGAAGATCGGTGTTGAAGACCCGGTATTTGCGAGAGCGATAGGATGACCTGTCGATTTACTCTGCACCGAGTAGCTACGGTATAGAGTTCTCCATATGTGATGGTGAATCCGATCAGGATTGTGAATATCCGGATTGCAAGGACTTCTTTGTAAGTGCCTTCGGTTTTGTTCGATCCCGGAACAGACTTGTATGGATTGTGTGTCTGACATTACAAGTTGAGATATAAATCCGATTTCATTCAAATATATTTCTGTTGGTGGCGGAGAATTTATTCTTTTAGCTTAACACCCTTCTCTGAGACGTACGAGCTCAGAGGTTATATAGTTGAAGTTATCAGCGATATAGTCCCAATTTGATAATGTGACATGCTGAGTGTTGCTGAAATGATCATTGTGTTGATTATTGTGATAGGATCGTTTATTTGATCGTCTATCTTGGTGATCATTGTGTTGATCATTTGTTGACCCAAAGCATGGCTTTTGTATAAAGTATGTTTTTGTGGACGTGACTTCGTCGAACCTCACACCCCGGAAATGGTCAAAACAGGAAAGATGCGGCAAGGTTATGAGGGGTAGCACCCTTTAGGGTATGTACATTTCCTTCTGGATAGAGGTGGTATCATGGTATGGAGCCCAGATATTTAACCTATGTGGTTACTGCGAATTTATTACTTTGTGGTTGTTGGCTATCGGGATCCCGTGAGAAAGGTCGTTTACGATCGGGGAATGGCGTGCTCGTGTCAGTAGTTACCCAGTTAGGGGTAACCCGGCCTTGTGTTGGCAGAGTTCCGGTTTGGTTCTCGGGGATGTCTTTCCAGAGGCATTCTCATGTGGCAATGGGAAGTTCCTTGGCCTGATCATTTGTTGGAAATCCAATTCCCAATACGAAACTTGTACGGTTTTAGTTGTAGAACCTATCATTCACTTATGGTGTCGCAACACTATTTGGATGGTAGCTATAGTAGGCATAGTTCGAAATGTCTATGTTGGCTAAGATTTATATTCTACTTTCGAAATGAATTTCTTCTACACTATGCACTAGTAATAATATCAAATGTTATTTTAAATGCGTATCAAGCATCTTTGACTATCATAAGGAGAAATCTCCTCCGATTCTGCGTTTGCATGTGTGTGTGTGCGGGAGGCCTTATGGTAGTCTCATTTTTAAAAGCATTGCGAATTGAATTTAAAAATATTCCTCTATTTTGATTTTAAGATAAATAAACTGTTTTGAGTTCTCACACCAGTCACATGACTGACTTGGAGTTTATTGTTTTCCTTCCTAAACTCTGGGTGCCCACCAATTTCCACACGGGCAGTTAAGAGTTAGGTATATCAGGATATTCTGGATATTCTGGAGTTGCTGGAGGCAAGCTGGATGGCATGGCGTATTACTAGTTTATATAGTATTTCTTTTTCCGCTGCACTGTTTGTTGTTTGTTGTTGTACACTCTGATGATATGATGTAATATAATGTGATGTGATGTAATAACTGATATAGTTCTTTGTTTAAAGATTATTCATTTATTATTATATGTTATTCCGCTGCGAATTGTGAGATTCTGATGTTCTTCTGTTTTTCTTTTTCCTCTATTCTCTTTTTCTTCTATTTTAAAATTCTGTTCTATTTTCTATTCTCTCTATTTTCTACCTTCTTCTATCTTCTTCTCTCCTTTTCTTTTCCTAAATTTTTCTTAAACCCCTAAGGGTTCGTATTTTCGTTCATCTTGAATTGAACAAAGGAGATTAGTGTCTATTCAAGGAGTTCGGACTTACGGGTCTTTACAGTTGGTATCAGAGCATATGGTTAAGCGACAACCATGGTTCTGTTGGGTATTATTCATTAGAGATAGAGTCAGCAGTACTCTAGAATGAGTTTGAGTGTAATAATAGCTATTAGAGCGTATTTGTTAGTGAATATATGAAATTGTTCTATATTGTGTTGACTTATCGGTTGATTGTTTATAGATTCCAGTCGATGTAGTCTAGCTAACTATCGTAGATAGGAGTTTCTAAACTCTTAAACAAGATAAACCGACATAATATTGTTTTAAATTGGGTAAATGAAATAATTTTACCTTGATTATATTTTTATAAATAAAGGAATAATTTTTCAGAATTATTAAAGTATATAAGTTGATTGTTTGGTTGTTTGAATAATCTAAATAAAGGAATAATTGTATAAGTAAAATGAATTATAAAGAATTGAATTGTAATTAAAGTGATTTACAATTGTGAAATAAACTTATATATATAAGAAGTGAAACTATATGAATATGAGTTGTAAATAAAAATGAATTTAAGTTATGTGAAAACAAGTGATGTTTGTAAATGGAATATAACTTAAGAGATGTTGAATAAAAATTGATTTTCGTATCGAAGTAAATAATCAAATGGATTAAATAAATGTGAACTTAAGTTATGTGAATGAAATTCAACTTTTATAATTGGATTGAATGAATCAATTAAATGTAAATAATTGATATGGAATAATGAATGTAAGTGTTAATTCATTAAAATCTAATGTTATTGGAAGTTGAATAGTTGAATGAAAATCAATTTAATGTTAAACCAAGATGAATATGAGCAAAGAAATTTGGTTGTAATTAATATACATTGATTGTTATATGGTTGTTAATTGATTGTATATAATTCATTAAGTGTTAAGGAAATTGGAAGCTAAAGTAATTAAAATTCAATTGGAAGTTAAGTGAATCTTAAATAGAATTGAATTTGAATTGGAAGTGAACCAACTTGAATATGAATTAGTAAATATAAACTAATTGAGAATGAATATTAGTAAACCCAATGTAAATGAATCAAATGTGATTAAATTGAAAACCAATTCATTGAATATTAATGAGAATATGAATGAATATTTATTGGTTATGAATGTTAGTTGGTTGATGTTTGCATTTGTTGTTTAGTTGCATTTGTTATGTGACATATATAGTTATTATGTTGCTATATGTTGTATATCGATACTATTTTCTACATGCATGGTTCTCATGTTGTTTGTTGAGTGTTTAGTAGGTGCGGATCGCGTTTGCTTCGCATTTGGAGCTCGCTTTTGCGCTATATCAGCCGTATATGCTTGCTAATAAAATATAAGGTACATATCTCGGATTAAATACCGTATTTTTACAAATTTTTCCCTGCGGGATGCCTCATTACTTGATGAGATGTATATTTGTGATATATATACTGTCATTTTTTTTTCGGATCGAGCCGCGCAAAGGAGACTATGGCGAATTTTTCCGAAAATTTAAGGCGTTAGAAAATTTTGAGAAAATTTGGAAAATTTTGAAAACTTTAAACTTTGATTTGAAGTTGAAAGTTAAACAATAGTAATTGTTTTTGAAAAGATAACTAAGTATGATTTGGAAACTTAGTAAAGATTTGTAAGGAATTTAATTATGGATTTTGGAAAATTAATAGATTCTATAACTTTTCTTACTTGATAATTTCGAGGACGAAATTCTTTTAAGTGGGGAAGATTGTAACGACCCAGAATTTTTGATAATTAAAATTTGAATATTTAATTAATTTTAAATATTTAATAAGTGAATTTATAAGTCAAATAAATTTTAATTTGAATTATTGAATTTAATTGGATTATTAAATCGATAATTTAATACGTTAAATTATGGAAATAATTGAAAATATAGTTAAATATGATTGAAAATGATTTGTAAAATTTTATTTTATCATATGAAAGTTAGAATGATATTTTAGGACTTTTAAAATCGAATTAAGAGTTAATTTGTGAAAATTGAATATTTTAATATTAAAATCGACTAGTGAAAATAGTCAATTTTTGAACAGTCTCAGAATTGAACGAAACCAGTTCCATTAGATCCGTAATAGTTAGTTATTACCGGATTTCAAATTTCGTGTCAATCGGAGTTATCGTTTGATCGTGGCAGCTCGAAACGCATCGATTTATTTTTAATTTAAATTTGGCGAGCTAAAATAGCCATTTTTCAAAAAGTCTCGGATTTTGACGAAACCAGTTTCATCGGATCCGTAATGTGATATTATTGTAAGGTTTCAAATTTCAAGTCAATTGGATTTACCGTTTGTCCGGTACAAATTAAAACGCCTAGAAATCGACTTAAATCGGTTTAATTCAAATTGAGCGTTTACAGCCATAACTCGCACAGATGTCCGAATTAGCTTTCGAAACCTGTTCCATTGTGTCCGGAACGCGGGGTAAACCCTAGAAACGCTGGTTACGGCGCGTAAATCGGAGTTCGGAATTTCCGGATGAATAGTGTTCGATTTTTCTTTATAAATAGCACCCACCTCCTTCATAATTTAAAAAAATAAAAATAAAAACCTAATATCTAAACCCTAGCCGCCACCCACATAACCAATGGCCAGAAACGTCCCAACTTCCACCTCGATTTTCTCCTCATCCATCGACAATTAGCCTTAGGTTTCAACTAGAGAATTGAAGAGGACATCAAGATTTACAAGTTCAACGGTGGAGATCGTGTTTGGAGCGACGATGGGGGAGATAGGGAGCCGCGTGCGTGGCCGTTGTCTTCGAGATTCGTGCAACATAGGGGGGGCCGAGCTCTCTAGGGTTCAGGCCGAGCATGGGGGGGTCGAAAGCTTCGTGATGGTGGTAGTTTGATGAAGTATAGATGAGAGATGGTGGTGCAAGATTCAACCCTAGATTTGGTAAATGGGTTCAAGTGTGCGTTCAATTAACTGGAGATGGAAACGTGAAGAGGAAGGAGAAGGGGGGAGTTGCGTTCCACGGCTATGATGGAATTGGAGTTGAATCTAACGGCCCAGATTTGCTTAGGGTATTAAAGTTGTAATTTATGTTGTAAATTTTAATTTTAAAAATTCGTGTAAGTTCAAAAATTCGTAACCTTTTCATACGAGGTCGAAAATGCGCGAAACCAGTTGCGTTGGAATCGTATGGACGAGCACTACGCGATGGAGTTGGTTTGGAGTCGTTTGGAGTTAGTGAGAATTTTGGGTAAAATTAAACGCACGTTTAATTTTATTCGAAATAAATCGCTAAAACGGAATTTAAAATCAAGGTGAGAATTTCTCACTCAATCGAATCAGTTTCGATTTTATTTTAAATAGTTAGATTTAAAATATTTGAATGCATGTTTGAATGTTGATTGATATCTATTGATTGTTAAAATAGACATTATGCGCCGTTAGTAAGCGGATGTTATTTAATAAAAACATATACCGCGAATATTTCATAAACAGTGAAATTGGTATTATAAATAATATAAATATATATATATTGGCACATGTATATATTGCAGTTGTTGATTTCCCGCATTTTTTGTTTAGCGGATGAGACCCTATTGCGCCGTCTATTAAGCGGATAATATTTTAAATCCCATATACCGCGATAATTTCGTACTGGAGCGAAATTGGTATTGTGCTAATGTTTGTGAATGCAGGAAAACAGGTTGGAGGGATCCAACTGGATTCCTCAACAGTTTTTATTTGATTTCAGATATTTTGATATTTGATGGATTTTCATATTGATATATGATATCGTTGTAGTCGTGATTGACTATTTGGTGTGTAGCATCATTGGACCCAAATTTTGGGATTTTAAAGTGATTTTAGAAAGTATACGTTTTATAAAATAATTTTGGAATTGATCCATTTTAAATAAATAAACGTTATAATTTTTAATGTTATAAAAATTATGATTTTTGAGAAATATAGTTAAAAGCTGATTTTTGAGAATATGATGCTAATGATTTCATAAAATAGTTAAATCGGAATTTTAGAATTTATTGTGAAAAGTTTAAATATAGGATTTATAAAATTTAATTATTTTATGAATCAAAATGGTGAAATAATAAAGGAGATTAAAGTCGTTTTAAAGAATAATATAAATTGATTTATATTAAGAGATTTATAAATGGATATTTATAAATTGAAATATTGACATTATAAAACGAGTTTTTATAAGTGTTTGAATGAAGTGAAAATAAATTTTGTAAATGAATGGAATTTATAAAATTATAAATGGTGAAGTTATAAATGAAATTTATAAATAGTAAGATTTATAAGTTTTGTGAAATTATTAAAGAATATATTAGGATGAATAATTGAATCTTATAAGTTATAAGATTTATAACTATGAAGTTTAAAAGAACGATTTTGTAAAATAATCGTTTTATAAGTATTTAACTTATAATATGAACTTTTAGTTTATAATTGAGTTATAAACTGGAATAGGTTAATGAAAGAATTTATAAAAAGAAAGTTTTTATAAATAAATAGAAATGGAATTTATAAACGTTGTTTTATAAATTCGCAAATGACTTATTTTGACAAGAAAATTTGTTGAAACCTATAAATGGAGTTATATTCACATTTTTGAATAGTGAATAATCCTTTGAATTAAAATGAATAAAAGGATGAAATTGTTAATGAAGTATATTCACGTTTTTGAATAGTGAATAACACGTTAAAGAAATTGTTTTGGATTTGGATATTTTAAATAGAATTAAAACGATCGAACAACGTTTTAAAATGTGTTGAGATTCGAAACCATAGATTTCAACATTTATTGTTGAAATAGACGTTTTCGAGAAACAGAAGGAGATGATGGACTATAACACTGTTGTTATAGTAAATGATTTCCGAAAGGAAATGTTTTGTATAGTATTGGGATTTATATATCTATTTAATTTCGAATCCCTATACTAGTGAATTTGGGTTGTCGTAACGATGTTTTACGTAACATTCGTTTTGGCCCAAATAAATATGTTTAAGAGAATGATTTCCTTAAAGAATGAAATATATACTTAATTTCGATTGAAGTATATTGAATATTTTCTAAGTGTTGAAAATAAATAAAATCTGTGAATTACTTATTAAATAAGTATGGAAATGTTTTCCAATATAAAGTGAATACTTTGAGAACTTATCTTTTTGAAGATAAATTGAAATGAATTATTGAAATCATATGCATGGATATTTTGGAATGTAAATTCACTATGGAATTTATAAAAGAAAGTGGAATTTTTTTAAGAATAAATATTTGATTTATTTTTGAAGTGTGAAATTTTATATCTTGTAAAGGTATTTTTGGAAAATAAATAATTTGGAATCTGGTGATGTGTGCATATCCAGTGATAGTTCAATAACCGACTATCAATATTTCCCTTTGAATGGGTAATTGATGTGATTTGTTTGAATGTGAATGCTACACTTATTTTTGAATAAGCGCTCACTATTCGGGTTAACCGGGAAAGGACCATGGGGTCGTATAACCCATTCCGAATATGTGATACGTCGTTATGAATTGCATTTGAAGATCGGTGTTGAAGACCCGGTATTTGCGAGAGCGATAGGATGACCTGTCGATTTACTCTGCACCGAGTAGCTACGGTATAGAGTTCTCCATATGTGATGGTGAATCCGATCAGGATTGTGAATATCCGGATTGCAAGGACTTCTTTGTAAGTGCCTTCGGTTTTGTTCGATCCCGGAACAGACTTGTATGGATTGTGTGTCTGACATTACAAGTTGAGATATAAAGCCGATTTCATTCAAATATATTTCTGTTGGTGGCGGAGAATTTATTCTTTTAGCTTAACACCCTTTTCTGAGACGTACGAGCTCAGAGGTTATATAGTTGAAGTTATCAGCGATATATTCCCAATTTGGTAATGTGACATGCTGAGTGTTGCTGAAATGATCATTGTGTTGATTATTGTGATAGGATCGTTTATTTGATCGTCTATCTTGGTGATCATTGTGTTGATCATTTGTTGACCCAAAGCATGGCTTTTGTATAAAGTATGTTTTTGTGGACGTGACTTCGTCGAACCTCACACCCCGGAAATGGTCAAAACAGGAAAGATGCGGCAAGGTTATGAGGGGTAGCACCCTTTAGGGTATGTACATTTCCTTCTGGATAGAGGTGGTATCATGGTATGGAGCCCAGATATTTAACCTATGTGGTTACTGCGAATTTATTACTTTGTGGTTGTTGGCTATCGGGATCCCGTGAGAAAGGTCGTTTACGATCGGGGAATGGCGTGCTCGTGTCAGTAGTTACCCAGTTAGGGGTAACCCGGCCTTGTGTTGGCAGAGTTCCGGTTTGGTTCTCGGGGATGTCTTTCCAGAGGCATTCTCATGTGGCAATGGGAAGTTCCTTGGCCTGATCATTTGTTGGAAATCCAATTCCCAATACGAAACTTGTACGGTTTTAGTTGTAGAACCTATCGGTCACTTATGGTGTCGCAACACTGTTTGGATGGTAGATGTAACGACTCGGATTTTGCCCGCTCGAAAATCGACATCCATACTTCAAATCGTATTCGAATGCCGTAGATTCGACCGTTCAAATCCGATTCGCCGGAGCTTATAACAAAATTAAGTAAACAACACAGCGGAATAAAAGAATAATACATTGATATACAGCTTTGATACAATATCTGATACAACAGATGATCCAATAGATATCAATATACATCAGAGATATGATACAATAAATAGCAGCGGAAAAGAAAACGATAACATCTAGCAGCGGAACAATATAACTCTAAGGCAGTCTTCAACGAAGAACTCCAAATCGGAACTGTAACTCCATTTCCAAGAACCAACCCAGCAATAGCTCGAACTCTCAATAGCGATGCTCCAAGATAACCAAGACTGGTGCGATCCAAAGACTGAACTAACTCCAGATAATCTACTAAACCTGATTATCTGAAAAACCCAACTCTAGACTGCTCGTGTAGAAAATAATGAGCACCCAGAGTTTAGGAAAGAAACGATAAACTCCGGATCAGTCGTGGGACTGGTATGAGCAACAAAAACAGTTTATCTTTAAACGATCAACAAAAGATTTTAAAGTCAATTCGAAATGCTTTTGAAAAATGAGACTACCATAAGGCCTCCCGCACACACACACAATGCAAACGCAGAATCGGAGGAGATTTCTCCTTATGATAGTCAAAGATGCTTGATACGCATTAAAGAATTCTTTGATATTATTACTAG
Source organism: Allium cepa (assembly GCA_030765085.1). Lineage (NCBI taxonomy): Eukaryota > Viridiplantae > Streptophyta > Magnoliopsida > Asparagales > Amaryllidaceae > Allium > Allium cepa. The sequence continues at coordinate 436,649,472 of CM060944.1, forward strand.
TGCATAGTGAAGTAAATCATTTCGAAAATAGAATATTAATCTTAGCCAACATACGACCATTATCGTATGCCTACTATAGCTACCATCTAAACAGTGGTGACCACCATAAGTAAATGGCAGGTTCTACAACTAAAACCGTACAGGGTTTCGTATTGGGAATTGGATTTCCAACAAATGGTCAGGCCAAGGAACTTCCCATTGCCACTGAGAATGCCTCTGGAAAGACATCCCCGAGAACCAAACCGGAACTCTACCAACACAAGGCCGGGTTACCCCTAACTGGGTAACTACTGACACGAGCACGCCATTCCCCGATCGTAAACGACCTTTTTCACGGGATCCCGATAACCAACAACCACAAAGTAATAAACTCGTAGTAACCACATAGGTTAAATATCTGGGCTCCATACCATGATACAACCTCTATCCAGAAGGAAATGCACATACCCTAAGGGGAGCTACAGCAACCCCTAATAACCTTGCTGCATCTTTCCTGTTTTGACCATTTTCGGGATGTGAGGCTCGATGAAGTCACGTCCACAAAAACACACTTTGTACAAAAAGCCGTGCCTTGGGTCAACAAATGATCAACACAATGATCACTAAGATAGACGATCAAATAAATGATCCTATCACAAATAATCAACACAATGATCATTTCAGCATCACTCAGCATGTCACATTACCAAACTGGGAATATATCGCTGATAACTTCAACTATATAACCTTTGAGCTCGTACGTCTCAAAGAAGAGTGTTAAGCAAAGAATAAATTCTCCGCCACCAACAGAAATATATTTGAGAGAAATCGGCTTTATATCTCAACTTGTAATGTCAGGCATACAATCCATACAAGTCTGTTCTGGGTTCGAACAGAACCGAAGGCACTTACAAAGAAGTCCTTGCAACCCGGATATTCACAATCCCGATCGGATTTCCCATCACTTAGGGAATCTCTATACCAGGTGCGACCCAGTGCAGAGACAATCGACAGGTCATCCTATCGCTCTCGCAAATACCGGTCTTCAACACCGATCTTCAAATGCAATTCACAACGACGTACCACATATTCGGAATGGGTTATACGACCCCATGGTGCTTTCCCGGTTAACCCGAATAGTGAGCGAAAATATTTCAAAAAAAACAAACGGATAATGGGACTTCAATTAAGTCACAACTTATTACCCAAAACTTTTCTTCAAATGGCTTAACAAATTACTATTTTAAATCTTTAAACAAAAAGATTCATTTTCACAATCTTTATCGGTTTAAACAATTTTCACATTTTAATCTTTTAAACAAAAGATTCATTCACAGATTTTTCCAAATCAATTTCCATTTCAATTTGATTAACTCGTTAAATCTTTAAATCAAAGATTTAACTTATAGCTTCAAAACAATTTCATTTAAATTTGATTTAAACAAATCTTCAATTTAAATCTGTTAAAAATAAACAGATTTAATTCATAGTTTTCAAAAAGAATTCATTCATAACTTTAGGAAAATCATTTCTCTATTCAATCTTGAAATTCCCCTAATTAACTGGAATCTCGGTTCTTATCTAAAAGTGTTTATCATTTGAAAACAACAGTTTTCATTTTGGAAATTTGATTCATTTATACGAGTTGAGATCCTTGGGTTAAATTCAAATTCTCAAAAACAATACTTAAAAGTGGTTTAATCCCTATATAACCAATATAACATCCTTAATCCTTAATTTCAAATTACAGAATTAAATTTGAATATTGAATTCAAATTTAAATTAAAGTATTTAAATTTCAACACTTAATCCAGTTATTCAAAATAAATTTCCATCTTTGAAATTTCATTTCAAAAGCTTTTCACTTTAAACCCTCTCCATTTCCAAAACATTTGAATTTTAAAAATTCAAATTTTAAACTATTTCAAAAATCTGTGACTTAATCGATTTCCTCGTGAAATCCATATTTGTGTGTGTATGGTGTGGTCCAAGGGTTTAACACAATAGTGCAACATTATCATCATCACAAATTAAAACACAGAAATATAGTTGATAAGCGATATAAACTATAACGCTTATCGTTCATTCACAGATAATATACGAATGTAAACAAATAATCTGTACACAGCTCAAAGCATAGAACAAAATATCACAGATCAGATAGGATAATCAATTCAAGGCATCTCATACAATACAATCATTCATGAGTAAGTCAAGTATTCAATAATCATTTATAAGTTAGATTTATAAATCATTTTATTCTAATCAATTCAATTTATTTCCAAGTGAATTAATTACTTATGAATTAATTATCAATTTCTGATTTATTAATTTCAAATCATTTGATATAAATTAATTTATCAATCAACTTAATTAATTGAATTATTCTTAATTTATAATATTTGTTCATTAACCTTTAAACCAATTACAAAATTAATCGACCCCTTAATTAATTAATTAGTTCTTAATAAATCACATTAAATAAATCAATTCATGATTACTAGTTAATTCACCTTTGACTTAAATTGGTTATTCTCAAATTAATATATTTTAAATTTTAAAGATTTAAAACGAATAACCCTTTTTAGAATATACTTAAATATTTAACACTTTCAAGTTATTAAACAAATTTAAATTTTTAAACTTGGTTTCCAAACTAAGTTTCGAACCTAAATACATATTTAAAACTTAAATTTATAAGTTCAGTTCAAACTTGCTTTAGCTTTGCTCAAATCTTTCTTTTACAAATCAAGTTCTAATTTTAATTCTATTCTTCTTTTCAAATCCACTTAATTTATTATGTAATTTTAAGTTACTAAACTTTATTTATTTTCAACTAAGTTTCAACTGAACTTGGATTTATATTCAACATTGATTCAAAACTTATTTTAACTTTGTCTGATCATTCAATTCAGGTTTAAGTTTTCAAAAACAATTAAAACAGGTTTCTGTTCAAACCTGGAAAACACTCATACCCGAGCCACTCAAAGACTTGCTTCGAGTCCACCCCCCTTCTTTCTCGAATGAAACCCGAGCAATATTCCAGTGCCTTCCTTCTTCTCCTTATTTTTTTTTTCTGTTCTTCCAGATCCAAGTGTGCACGGTGCACGTGCACAAATCGTCAACGCCGATGCTATCTCCGGCGACACCACAAACATGTCGCCGACCATCCTCACGTGCAACCCCAGCCTTCGAACGAGCATCACGAAGTATGATGCGAAAATTGACCAGTCGTTCAAAACTGAAACATTCAATCATCCAATAGATCTCCTCGTCCCAACCTGCTCTGACCATCGGAGGTGCTGCGGCTCTGGCCTCGCCTCGCCGAACCCTCGTATTACCCACCCCTAAAATAGCACGCAGCTCGATGCACCATAGGTGGAGGAAATACCTCGTCTCCGAGCTCAACTAAAATGACTGCTAAACCCTATAATTGCTTCGATACAACATCGCTCTCATTAGAAAAATTGTTTATCATTTTTCCTGATATGATTGATTACCAATCTCACTTCATGCAAAGTTTCAACACAAAACAATTTCTCGATTGCTGGAAATTTGTAGAAGAAGCAATTTCTATTTAATTACAACTACTGTTGAGATAATCCATGAAAAATCTCAATTTTTGTTTTAAAAATCATCATTTGCAGTATGTATTCAATATAACATCTTGAATTAATATTTTATGGAATTCGAAATTTCCAGACTTCAGAGTTTTCACTGTAAAACTTGATTTTTTTCCATTATATATTCTTTTGTACTTCATGAAACCATTCTTAGATTATAACTTATTCTTAAATACGACCACTTTGTTTCAAAACCAAAGCCTAATACTAATTTGAAGAGAAGAAATTGAATTTCTTCTTGATCTGTACTCTGTAAAGCAAGAAGAGCAGATACATACACATATAGACACAGCACTTTCAAATATATATATGTACTCAATTTAATATTTGCTAGTTGATACTTACAGATATACATATATATACATATATATAAGCAACAGTTTTATATTTAAAAAGTATCTAAAAAGAACAAGTTACTCACCGTTGATTTAAGAAGAACAGAGCTTCCTTTATGTTTGAAACAGGTTTTGCAATCTTGTTGAAACCTTCTTTGTTTGTATTGTTTTTGTAATTTGGTTTTTTTTTTTTTTTTGAAATAACATTCATTTCAGTTTTGCATAGCTTATGGACGAACTGAAGATGTTTGATATAAATGAGAAAAGAAGTTTACTGGTGGTGATGTATATGTGAAGCTATAGGTGTAGTTAGTACAACAGGGTGATATATATTTGTAAAATAAGCATGCTGAAGATTCTTGCATTCAATGCTAGAGGTGTATTGCATTTAATGCCAAGATATGTGTCTCCATACCTATCTCATTCTATCCTTTTTCTTGCTTCAGCTGAAGTGATCTTGTGTTGGAGGTGATACTATATACATAGATATTATTATTTGTACAGGTTAATGTTATCTTGTTTGTTATGTTACTTGTTTTATTCTTTCACTTGTCTTTGCTTTTCTTTTGTTTATTTCTTGTTTTATATTTTACATAATTTTATAAATATGTGGTTTCTACTTTGTATGTTATTTTATTTGTTTGAATACTTTTATTTGCTCTTATTATTATTTTTCTTTGCATACTCAAACTTTTATATTTGTTTGTATTTAGTTACTTTATTTTCTTAAGTACTTTGTTTCTTCCTTGCATTATATTTGAATTGCATACTTATATATTTGTCATTTATTTGCTTATACTTGTTTATACATTATTTGTTTGCAGTTTTATATTGAGTTGAGTTTGTTTACATACCTTTTCTTATGTGTATTTCTTCTTTTGTTTTATCACTTGTCATATGAATACATTTCAAATCACATTTGAATGCATATTGTTTCTTTTCTTTTGCAAGCCTACACATTTCTATTTTTATCTTGAGTATTTTTTTTATCTTACATACAAATTGTTTTGTATCTTTCTATGCTGAAATGTATTATATTATGTACTTTATTTTATTTATTTCATTTTGTTGATTTGATTACTTTGACTTTATAGTTTATAGTTTATCTCACATATATTTCTATTTCTAGAATAAATAATAATTATTATTATTTTACTTCAAATTCATTATCTTATGTTATTTTTATAAACTCAAATCATTATTAACCATCAATTCAAATATTTATTATTACTTATTTATTTATTTTATACTCATGTCAAATATCTGTATTTTATGATTATTTTTAAACCATTTACTTGAGATTTTAACTCAAGTTCAATATATACATATATATATTATATAAAATTTGCTCATATATACCCAAATATATATACATTCAATATATACTCATACTCACAGTATTTTCAATGTAAATGATTTATACAGAATATACTTGGATCCGGGGAAACTCGCATCACTTAATCAATTAATTTCACAAATTTTATTCAAAATGAAATTACTTAACAATTTTAAATTCAAAAATTCAATTAATTATCAATTTAAATATTTATAAAATCCGGGGTCGTTACAGTAGCTATAGTAGGCATAGTTCGAAATGTCTATGTTGGCTAAGATTTATATTCTACTTTCGAAATGAATTTCTTCTACACTATGCACTAGTAATAATATCAAATGTTATTTTAAATGCGTATCAAGCATCTTTGACTATCATAAGGAGAAATCTCCTCCGATTCTGCGTTTGCATGTGTGTGTGTGCGGGAGGCCTTATGGTAGTCTCATTTTTAAAAGCATTGCGAATTGAATTTAAAAATATTCCTCTATTTTGATTTTAAGATAAATAAACTGTTTTGAGTTCTCACACCAGTCACATGACTGACTTGGAGTTTATTGTTTTCCTTCCTAAACTCTGGGTGCCCACCAATTTCCACACGGGCAGTTAAGAGTTAGGTATATCAGGATATTCTGGATATTCTGGAGTTGCTGGAGGCAAGCTGGATGGCATGGCGTATTACTAGTTTATATAGTATTTCTTTTTCCGCTGCACTGTTTGTTGTTTGTTGTTGTACACTCTGATGATATGATGTAATATAATGTGATGTGATGTAATAACTGATATAGTTCTTTGTTTAAAGATTATTCATTTATTATTATATGTTGTTCCGCTGCGAATTGTGAGATTCTGATGTTCTTCTGTTTTTCTTTTTCCTCTATTCTCTTTTTCTTCTATTTTAAAATTCTGTTCTATTTTCTATTCTCTCTATTTTCTACCTTCTTCTATCTTCTTCTCTCCTTTTCTTTTCCTAAATTTTTCTTAAACCCCTAAGGGTTCGTATTTTCGTTCATCTTGAATTGAACAAAGGAGATTAGTGTCTATTCAAGGAGTTCGGACTTATGGGTCTTTACATTTGCAAACTTCTTCCTGCAGAATATCTCATCACATCAGGACTCGAGAAGTTGTACAAAACCAAAATTTTCATGGGTTTGTAAGCCACTTGTCGAAGGTTTGTTAGCTGCTTGTCGTGGATTTGTAAGCCACTAAAAAGGTAGAAGGGTTCCCTCCCAAATGAAATTTAGAATGAAGATTTCCATGCTATTATGAAGTTTTAACAAAAAAACTAGACACATATCTTGAAATCTTGATCTTGATACTCATGAGTCTTCAAACTTGATTTCTTCATTCTTGATCTTTATACTGTACAGTCTTCAATAATCAGTACATGCCTTATATATATCCAGCATAACAACATTCATATATATCTAGACAATAGTGTTAGTGTAAGACCCGATATTTTCAACCATTCGCATCCGCACAGGTCGGACTTGAATTGTTCAAAATACCGCGTTGTAAATAAAATTTGGCAAATCTCAGAATATACAGTAAATAAATGATCATAGAATCATAGACACAGAAATCAGAATACTCGAAGCGGAATTAAAAATTAACTTAGTGGTTCATGAAGCCACTATCCATAGTCTCAAAAACAAAAAAAATATAAAGTACATAGTTTTAAACCAAATATAGTTTGAAATCTCCACAGAAACTCTCAATATTGAATTGTATTGATTTCAAAGTCTAAAATAAGAACTGAATAGAAACTTGATGGCAGCTTGAAAAGAGATGATCTGCTGAAGTCCTAGCTCTGGAGGTGAAGTCTGAACTGAAACTCAGGCTGACCCGAGCGTAAAATAAAACATAAACACTCGAGTCAGGACATACATACTCATAAAGTGTAAGCTAATTCAAGTGTACTATAATATAGAACAAGTAACTTAAAGGATGCTTGGGACCGCCCATCCTCTAAGGATCCGTTAAACTATTTACTATGTCGTAATACTTTGCTATTATAATAGTGTCTATATTAAAATAAACTTACTTTTAAATAGAGTTAAGGCTTTACATTTTCCACATTAACACGTAATAGTCCCAGTAGTCCATCCAATATCATAGTCCCTCCTGATCGGGAAGCCATCAGAGTATACCACACGGGCTACGGGAGAAAACCAAACACGTACAAGGCTCGCTATGGTAAGTGACACGGCACAACTAGGCAATGCCAGGGTAGATATACCAATTGCGTATCCGGACCGGGGGAAACGCATAGCTGCTGCTACCGCCCACCTCGAACAACACTCCCAAATCAAAAGTGTGCACCAAACAATCACAAAAGTAACAGAATGGCATACGAAGAAGTGCGTCCGATCAGAGGTGCTACCTCATTAATCCGAGAATCGCTCCTATTTTAGCCACCTTATGCAAACTCACGGGAGTCGGGCCCACGTATTTACCTCATAGAAACCGTCACCACCATCCTACTTCATTCTGGAATCTCCTCCGCGTACACGGTTGTCAAAGTGGTTTTCGGTATCGACAGAGAGTATGCCCATATCCGATCCCGGTCTCTTTAACAACCAACGTTATTATTACCCGTGGTTATAAATTCCAAAATAGTTATATTTAAATCAAATACTTCATTTTAAATTATTTAAAAGTGAAGTTATTATTCTTATAAAAATCCAATATAAATCCCAAAGATTATACCTTAGTTCATTTGTATCAACTACAGCACTTGCGCAGTGCGGTAATATCCTTTACAAAAGATTGAGTAAATTAAATATAATTTTAGCAAAATATAAGCCTTTATTTAAACAAATTTAACTAAAAAAATCAAAATTTCCACATTTAAATAGTCATATAAATTTCTCAATAATTTATGATTTTTTTTAAAGTAAATTCTTCAAATATATATCTAACTTTTTATACTTACTTATTAAAATCAAGTGCAAAATTTCTATGAATTTTTACTTAACAATTAAGTTAAATTACCGTTTTCAGAATAAACTAAATTTCCAATTAATTTCTTATCTTACCTTTATTTCAAAACCAGCCTCCTATTTCTAAATCAAGTTATATTTCAACTTCCCTATTTTCATTAATTTAACTATTTAATTCATAGAAAACTTAACCTCGCTTTATATTCAAGTTATAACAAACTTCATATTTTTTTTTCTTAACTTAAATTCCACTTATTTTACAAATCCAAATTTTACAAGATAAATTTATACTTTAAATTTTTAACCTTTATTTGTTTACATCTTTAACTTGTAAAATATAACTATGTTTAAGAATCATTTTATATCAAATTTTAACAAAATATTATAACATTCAATTTTTACGAATATTTAATAATTCCAGAAAATATATATATATATAACGACGGTCTGTATAATATTTTCTAACCTAGGTCAAGTGATACAGATAATATATCATTTCAATCCGTAATTTATAAAGAAAATCCAGGTTTTATCATTTCAAACCCGCAATCCCATGTTAAATAAATAACTAAATAAATAAATATCGTTCAAGCCTATCATTTCAACCCATAATGATTCTATACTACAGGGAACTTGCAGTGTGATAAACAATAATTATATAAATAGTGTAACAGCATAAATAAAACAGTATATAATATAACTGATGATATGTGGGGTTAATAATAGTATTTTAACATCATCAATTTATATCATAGTCAGATAAATGAAATAAAATCGTGCTACAATTACACTTGTTATTAATTTACAGATATATAAGTATGTTTGTAAGGTGAGAATACTCACCTTTTCGAAGCTGAAGAATTTACTCAAACAACGATATCTACCCCGAAAGAAGAGTACAGAAGGCACGATCAATTTTCAGTGGATGCAACGACTTGATTCAAATCTTGAACAAAGTAATTAAATAAAACTAAGTATTCGAATATTATCACGAACACAGCAAATTTGAAACAAGATTGAACTAAAGGAAATTGACACAACGGCTCGACCACTCACCACACGACTTGACCCATTAAAACAAAAGCTCAGCCTGCCCGTTTAATTTTTCCAAATCAAAATTTACAAAATAAATTTATACTCTATATTTTTTTCTTTTACCCTTTTTACAGAATATTATGACGTGTAAATAAAAGGTGGCAAATTTTATGTGGGCAACAATGCAATTCACGGCAGTGATACATAAAGGCGGTGCATGCAATATTTATTTATTTATTATTATTTTTCTTTTTCTTTTTTTATTTTTTTATTTTTTTTATTATAAGTGCAACATGTGGTTTACGTATTAATACTTCATAATTATTCTTAGTATACAATACTTCATATGGATCTGTTCACAGTGCATAAGGACTGTTATTCATGCATGTATCTACCTACCTATATTCACTATATATCCTAACAAGCTAATGCTCAGGATGATCTACTCACATGCACAGGTGACTCCCTACTATTATATTCACCCTCCTATTATAATAATTCTTTCTTTCCTTTTTAAAAAAGGCACGACCCTTGCCAAATTTCAAAACTCGAATGCATGCACTCCTATGAATTCACGTCATGGCATAGAGGACTCGTTACACAAGCAACAGGTGGCGCACATTTTCTACTTCAGAAATGCAAAAGGTTAATTTCAACCTAGTCTCTAGTTGGACAACACAACACTATGCATGCCCATATATTCATTCCTGACATGTACGCATAATTTACTTCTCCCTTTATTTTATTATTATTTTTTTTAAACTGAACGCATGCACAAAGTCACGGAATGGTTCATGGTTCGAGGTCGGTGACAGAACAAGGAGCGGAGGGTGGCGGCGGAGTAGCCGAGCACAGTAGAACAAACAATAGGAAATAGAGGAAAACTAAAAAGAAAAGAAAGAGGAAAATAAGAAGGAAAAGGGGATGCAGCTATGTACCTGATGCTACCTGAAGCTTTAGCACGACAGGGAAGAAAATGAATGAAATTGTTGCAAATGTGCTACGTGTTTAAAGATGAGCTTGCGGTGATGGAAATGTAAATGAGGGGTTATGAATTTATATAGTGGGTTGCATGTTTTTGGGCATGCGAAAAATCAATGCAGGAAAAAAAAAATGGCAAGTGAATTCAAATTTTAAAATGCTAAAAGAAATGAATGATTTCACTGCATTATTAAAGGTTGTGTTTTATAATTAAATAGGTTGAGTGATTTTAGCAAAGTAACGACAAAAATTGATTTAAACAATTGTACCCGTGATTGGAATATGTACATAGGGTATCTTGCGTGATTTTACAGGGAGAAACTGTAAGAGATAAATGAACTTTTGAACGTACGCTAATAAATAAAATCTTGCACTGATTTAAGGTGAAAATAGGCAACGAATAATTGATTTTGTTGATTTACAAAAGAAATGGATAGGAACACTTTGCAACATTTTTACACTTTTTTTTATATTTTGGAAATAAGTGCATTGATTAAAAGGGAAGAAAAGAGGCAAGAGATTATTTGGCATGCATTTGTACTCGTTTGAAATTATTAAGAAGAGAATGCGTTGATAAATAAAAAGAAACGACAAGAATGATTGGAGAAAATAATTGTAGTGGGTAAGAATTAATTAGCGAAAGAAACAGCAAGCAATTATATTTTTTGCTTTGAATGGAAATGGAATTTGAACAATTTGCGAACGTGTTTAATAATGAGAAGAAACTAGTATTGATATCGGAGAAAACGACAATAATGTTAGATTTGAACGTCACTTTATTCAAAGATTTTATACTAAACTAAATTAGTTGCAGCAAAAAGGGAAGATGAAAATCACGGCATGCGTAAATCAAGGCGCAGTTTCTTTTGTTAGTGAACATTCGTACATGCAAAATTTAAGGAAGAAAATGCATTGATTTAGATGAGAAGTTAAAGGCAAAAAATTATTATTATTTTAAAAAAAAACAATTACCCGGTTGCGTTGATTTTGAATCAGTCTATTGAATATTTTTCCTATCAATTTCGTACGAGAGATAAGGAAAGATTGGAACAATTAATTACAGTGAGTAATAAATTTTTATTACCAGTGTAGATTTCGTGAATTAAGGAGAACATACAATGGCAAGCAATAAATTTGCACTTAAAACGGAAATGGAAAATTTGACCAAAAGAATAATGTTGAGCGACGTGTAAACATTAAAAGGATATCTTTAGAATTCGTACAACAGACGTAATTAATTTATGCCCAAAATATAACGAAAATAACGGATTCAAATTTTATACGTTATTTATTCCATCAAATAACGCGCTATCTGAAGCATAATTAAACAGTTTATTTATACATAAATTTTGAAATTTATTACTTAAAAAATATGATTTGTTTACATTGGGTTTTTTTTCATTCATTTACCATTTACCAAGAAATCTATTACTAAAATGTATATAAGTAACAGTACAAATTATTTAATTTTTAAAAAGTATATAATCTATTTATAGCTAAGGTAAAAATTATTGTGTTGTTTTAATGGTACAGAAAAATGGAAAATTGGCGAATGTTTTATAAAATTGAACAAAGAAAAGTGTTGATTCTTAGAATAAAGAAACGGAAAAGAATATTTGATTTGAACGTTATAGAAAAATCAATGGGTTTTATTTATTAAATACGTGGAGTCAATGGAAAGAAAATATATTCTTTTCCCACTTAAAAATGCATGTCTACTGATTTATTTGATTATTTATATCCAAGGTAAGAAATTTAGACGCGTAAAAACCGACGCAATAATTAAATCAAACACACGTCCAGTTTCATAATAAAAGTAACGCTTTTTAAATTTACGCGTTCTCTTATGTAGTAAATTTACGTTAAAAATATTCCATCAATAACACGCCTTTTAAACGCGTAATTAAACAGTTTATTTGTACACTAATTTATTTGTTCGAATCTTATTTCTTAATTAAAACATGATTTTGCAAGAAATTAAGTTATTTACCATCTTAAAAAAAACCCAAATTTCCATTAAAGTAAATTCATAACCACGTCAAAATTTCAGAGATCTTATTATTTATTTAAAAATTTGGCAAATTGTTTTAATCAATTCAAAATTTAGATTTTTATATAATAAACCCCCAAAGTTTATAATTAAAAGTGAAAAATACTTGTCAAAACTTCGGGCTGTTACACTCTCCCCCACTCAGAACTTTTCGTCCTCGAAAAGGAAGAAGGTAGGGGAATAGAAACAACATGAAAGAAAACTGAATTGAAACTCAAAATAGAATCATTAATCTAAACCATACAAATTAAATTTCAAATTAATAATTGATTTCATCTATTTAATTTCACTTAAGTTAAATTTTACTATTTCAAATTTCATTACTTCATCTTCCAATTATCTTAAAATAAAAATTTCTAAAATCATAAGTTTGAAAATCATTTGTTATACTCAAAAATGTATTCAATAAATTAATATCTTTTTTTATTCCTAATTATAACTAAATTTATTTCTCTCAATATATTTTTATCATCTATGCTAAATATGTTTACACTTATTACAACTGCTTAAATTTATTCTAAGTTCCTTTAACATCATTTTATATTGTAAATCATTTCATTACCTCTTGTTAATCTTTTTTTATAACTAGAATTTAAGTGTATAACATTTATTATAACCACTCAAATTTTATTTATAAATCTTTTTATATTGTATATTATCTAATTACATTGTTAACTTCTGAAAATCATATTGAAATGCAATTGAGTATTATACAAATAAAACTTTCAAAGTCAATTATCTCAAGTTAGAATCATTTATTCAAAAATTTGATTTTTTTTTTATAATTGAAATTATTCCTCAAGATAAAATTTAAGAATTAAATTTCTGATTCCCTTCAAACCATTTAGAGATAAATAAATATATGTACATAATATGTCAAATCAAATTTAAATCATATATTTATATATTATAAATCAAGTCTTGTTTTAGAGATTCAAATCAGTTAAATTCTCAACTCTTCACTTCGAAACTCGAACATGAATGTCGATGATGTTGCAGTCATCACCGAAATTATTTCCCAGCGACAAAGAGAAGAGCACTGATTTTTAAACCTTTAAAATTCTTCGGAAACAAATTTCTATTCGAAAATAGTTTAAATAATATATCCTTTTAAAATTAAAAAAACAAGGTTTGAAACCGTCCGAAATTGAATTCTCAAGTTCTTGTTTTAAATTCATTTCTGTTCCCAAATTAATATATAACCATTGTTTATATTCAATTATTTATATGAGACAAAACCCATGGTTTACAAAACCATAAATAAAGACTATTATCTCTTGACAACTAGTTAAATTAATTATAAAAATTCTAAAAATTATACTTATATATAATATAAGATTTTTTCCAATTTTAAAACAAGGATAGAGATTCAAATTTGATGGACTCAAATCAAAGAGAATTTTGATTTAAAGATAAGTTGGAACAGAAGATCTGATGATTAAATAACAGAATAGGGAACTGGATAAGTTTATATAAATCGAGGGCAACCTTAACCTGGTCAACCGTGACTTAAAGAGTAAGATCGATGTGATTTTCTGGGGTAAATCTACATTCGATCTAAAGAGTTAGAGTTCGGAATAACCAAAGATACTAGCATATAAACCGAGGATAAATATAAATCTCTGGTGAATCAATGCTAATTGTAAAGGAGTTCCACCGCTTTATTAGAATATTGGCGAGACCGCTAATTCACTATAAAGATCATTCGAAGTGGAGTCATGGCATACTCCAGAATCGAAAGAAGATGAATCGTGAGGGACATGAATGAACTTTGGAACCGCAAGGAACGTTCCAAACTTCGAAAAGGAAGAGATTAAAGCTCGAATGAAAGTGATTATGTAAATCAAATTTACCATACATTCTAAGTTTTGCCTAGAGCCAAAGCTCTGATACCAAATGTAACGACCCAATATATTCAACCATTCGCATCCGCACATGTCGAACTTGAATTGCTCAAAATACCACGTTGTAAATAAAATTTGGCAAATCTCAGAATATACAGTAAATAAATAATCATCGAATCACAGCAGAAATCAGAATACTCGCAGTGGAATTAAAAATTAACTTAGTGGTTCATGAAGCCACTATCCATAGTCTCAAAAACAAAAAAAATATAAAGTAGATAGTCTTAAACCAAATATAGTTTGAAATTTCCATAGAAACTCTCAATATTAAATTGTCTTGATTTCAAAGGCTAAAGTAAGAACAGAATAGAAACTTGACGGCAGCTTGAAAAGAGACGATCTACAGAAATCCTAGCTCTGGAGGTGAAGTCTGAACTGAAACTCAGGCTAACCCGAGCGTAAAATAAAACATAAACACTCGAGTCAGGACATACATGCTTATACAGTGTAAGCTAATTCAAGTGTACTGTAATATAGAACAAGTAACTTAAATGATGCTTGGGACCGCCCATCCTCTAGGTATCAACTACAACACTTGCGCAGTGCGGTTATATCCTTTACAACAGATTGAGTAAATTAAATATAATTTTAGCAAAATATAAGCCTTTATTTAAACAAATTTAACTAAAAAAATCAAAATTTCCACATTTAAATAGTCATTTAAATTTCTCAATAATTTATGATTTTTTTTAAAGTAAATTCTTTAAATATATATCTAACTTTTTATACTTACTTATTAAAATCAAGTGCAAAATTTCTATGAATTTTTACTTAACAATTAAGTTAAATTAACGTTTTCAGAATAAACTAAATTTCCAATTAATTTCTTATCTTACCTTTATTTCAAAACCAGCCTCCCATTTCTAAATCAAGTTATATTTCAACTTCCATATTTTCACTAATTTGACTATTTAATTCATAGAAAACTTAACCTCACTTTATATTCAAGTTATAACAAATTTCATTAAAAAAATTCTTAACTTAAATTCCACTTATTTTACAAATCCAAATTTTACAAGATAAATTTGTACTTTTAATTTTTAACCTTTATTTATTTACATCTTTAACTTGTAAAATATAACTATGCTTAAAAATCCTTTTGTATCAAATTTTAACAAAATATTATAACAGTCAATTTTTACAAATATTTAATAATTCCATAAATTTATGTGAATATATAACCACGGTCTGTATAATATTTTCTAACCTAGGTCAAGTGATACGGATAATATATCATTTCAATCCGTAATTTATAAAGAAAATCCGCGTTTTAACATTTCAAACCCGCAAATCCAAGTTAAATAAATAACTAAATAAATATCGTTCAAGCCTATCATTTCAACCCGTAATGATTCTATACTATAGGTAACTTGCAGTGTGATAAACAATAATTATATAAATAGTGTAACAGCATAAATAAAATAGTATATAATATAACTGATGATATGTGGGTTAACAACAGGATTTTAACATCACAATTTATATCACAGTCAAATAAATGAAATAAAATCGTGCTACAATTACACTTGTTATTAATTTACAGATATATAAGTACGTTTGTCAGGTGAGAATACTCACCTTTTCAAAGCTGCTGAATTTATTCAAACAATGATATCTACCCCGAAAGAAAAGTACAGAAGGCACGATCAATTTTCAATGGATGCAACGACTTGATTCAAATCCTGAACAAAGTAATTAAATAAAAATAAGTATTCGAATCTTATCATGAACACGACAAATTTGAAACAAGATTGAATTAAAGGAAATTGACACAACGACTCGACCACTCACCACACGACTTGACCCATTAAAACAAAAGCTCAGCCTGCCCATTTAATTTTTCCAAATCAAAATTTACAAAATAAATTTATACTCTATATTTTTTCTTTTATCCTTTTTACAGAATATTATGACGTGTAAATAAAAGGTGGCAAATCTTATGTGGGCAACAATGTAATTCACGGCAGTGGTACATAAAGGTGGCGCATGCAATATTTATTTATTTATTATTATTATTTTCTTTTTCTTTTTCTTTTTCTTTTTCTTTTTATTTTTTATTTTTTTGTTACTAGGTGCAACATGTGGTTTACGTATTAATACTTCATAATTATTCTTAGTATACAATACTTCATATGGATATGTTCATAGTGCATAAAGACTATTATTTATGCATGTATCTACCTACCCATATTCACTATATATCCTAACACGCTAATCCTCAGGATGTTCTACTCACATGCATAGGTGGCTCCCTACTATTCTATTCACCCTCCTATTATAATAATTTTTTCTTTCCTTTTTAAAAAAGGCACGGCCCTTGTCAAATTTCAAAACTTGAATGCATGCACCCCTGAAACTTCACGTCATGGCATAGAGGACTGGTTACACAAGCTATAGGCGGCGCACATTTTCTACTTCAAAAATGCAAAAGGGTAATTTCAACCTAGTCCCTAGTTGGACAACACAACACTATGTTTGCCCATATATTCATTCCTGACATGTACGGATAATTTACTTCTCCCTTTATTTTTTTTATTTTTTTATTTTTTTTAAACTGAACGCATGCATAAAGTTACGGGATGGTTCATAGTGCGAGGCCGGTGATAGAACAAGGAGCGGAGGGTGGTGACGGAGTAGCCGAGCACGGTGGAACAAACAATAGGAAACAGAGAAAAACTAAGAAGAAAAGAAAGAGGAAAATAAGAAGGAAGAAGGGATGCAGCTATGTGCCTGATGTTACCTGAAGCTTTAGCACGACAGGAAAGAAAATGAATGAAATTGTTGCAAATGTGCTATATATTTAAAGATGAGCTTGCGGTGATGGAAATGTAAATGTGGGGTTATGAATTTATATAGTGGGTTGCGTGTTTTTGGGCATGCAAAAAATCAATGCAGGAAAAAAATGGCAAGTGAATTCAAATTTTAAAATGCTAAAAGAAATGAACGATTTCACTGCATTATTAAAGGTTGCGTTTTTTAATTAAGTAGGTTGAGTGATTTTAGCAAAGTAACGGCAAGAATTGATTTAAACAATTATACCCGTGATTGGAATATGTACATATGGTATCTTGCGTTATTTTACAGGGAGAAACTGCAAGAGATAAATGAACTTTTGAACGTACGCTAATAAATAAAATCTTGCACTGATTTAAGGTGAAAATAGGCAACGAATAATTGATTTCGTTGATTTACAAAAGAAACGGATAGGAATATTTGGCAACATTTTTACACTTTTTTTTATATTTTGGAAACAAGTGCGTTGATGAAAAGGGAAGAAAAGAGGCAAGAGATTATTTGGCATGCATTTGTACTCGTTTGAAATTATTAAGAAGAGAATGCGTTGATAAATAAAAAGAAACGACAAGAATGATTGGAGCAAATAATTGCAGTGGGTAAGAATTAATTAGCAAAAGAAACTGCAAGCAATTATATTTTTTTGCTCTGAACGGAAATGGAATTTGAACAATTTGCGAACATGTTTAATAATAAGAAGAAACTAGCGTTGATATCGGAGAAAACGACAATAATTTTAGATTTGAACGTCACTTTATTCAAAGATTTTATACTAAATTAAAATAGTTGCAACAAAAAGTAAAGGTGAAAATCACGGCATGCGTAAATCAAGGGGCAGTTTCTTTAGTTAGTGAACATTTGTACATGCAAAATTTAAGGAAGAAAATGCATTGATTTAGATGAGAAGTTAAAGGCAAGAAATTGTTATTTTTTTTAAAATTAAAACAATTACCCTGTTGCGTTGATTTTGAGTCAGTCTACTGAATAATTTTCCTATCAATTTCACACGAGTGGTAAGGAAAGTTTGGAATAGTTAATTACAGTGAGTAATAAATTTTTATTATCAGTGTAGATTTCATGAATTAAGGAGAACATAAAATGGCAAGCAATAAATTTGCACTTAAAACGGAAAAGGAAAATTTGACCAAAAGAATAATGTTGAGCGACGTGTAAATATTAAAGAGGATATCTTCAGAATGCGTATAACAGACGCAATTAATTTATGCCCAAAATATAACGAAAATGACGGATTTAAATTTTATACGTTATTTATTCCATCAAATAACGTGCTATTTAAACGCGTAATTAAACAGTTTATTTATACATAAATTTTGAAATTTATTACTTAAAAAATATGATTTGTTTACATTGGGTTTTTTCATTCATTTACCATTTACCAAGAAATCTATTACTAAAATGTATATAAGTAACAGTATAAATTATTTAATTTTTAAAAAGTATATAATCCATTTATAGCTAAGGTAAAAATTATTGTATTGTTTTAATGGTACAGAAAAATGGAAAATTGGCGAACGTTTTATAAAATTGAACAAAAAAAAGTGTTGATTCTTAGAGTAAAGAAACGGAAAAGAATATTTGATTTGAACGTTATTGAAAAATCAATGGGTTTTATTTATTAAATATGTGGAGTCAATGGAAAGAAAATTTATTCTTTTCCCACTTAAAAATGCATGTCTACTGATTTATTTGACTATTTATATCCAAGGTCAGAAATTTAGACGCGTGGAAAACCGACGCAATAATTAAATCCAACACACGCCCAGTTTCATAATAAAAGTAACGCTTTTTAAATTTACGCGTTCTCTTATGTAGTAAATATACGTTAAAAATATTCCATTAATAACACGCCTTTTAAACGCATAATTAAACAGTTTATTTATACAATAATTTTTTTTCAAATCTTATTTCTTAATTAAAACATGATTTTGCTAGAAATTAAGTTATTTACCATCTTCAACAAAAAAAACCCAAATTTTCAATTAAAGTAAATTCTTAACCATGTCAAAATTTCAGAGATCTTATTATTTATTTAAAAATTTGGGAAATTGTTTTAATCAATTCAAAATTAAGATTTTTATATAATAAACCCCCAAACTTTTATAATTAAAAGTGAAAAATACTTGTTAAAACTTTGGACTGTTACAGTTAGTATATAAGTTATAATAAAATAAGTTACAAAGGTTGTTGTCATCAAAACCACTATCTCCAGTTCCTAATAGTAATAACGGGCAACGATGAAGTACAAGTGCAAAATAATCATAACACATCATGTAGTTACGATTTTATTTCTATATTAACATTTTTATTATCCTTATTTTAAGTTTAAAAATATCGTTTATACTAAGATAACTAAAGAACATACGATGGCACCGAAGTCAATCAAAGAAACATTTATTTAACCTTTAGGTAAATATACCACGACGATAATTCCTTAGAAATGGAAAATTATCCTTTATATATACATATTGATGCTCCTTTCATCCTGTAACTAAAGAAGTATGCATATACCTTTAGGGAGATATATCGCCATGATAATTCCTTACCAATAGAAAAATATTCTTTATATTTTGATCAAAACTCCTAAGGTAGATTGGTGAAGTTTACAATTAAAACATTCAATACACTACTCAATTTATATCTAATACATGCCTCTTGGAGTTTGGTTATTTATTCAGTCAAAACGTAATAAACATGCTAACTACTTATTCGGTTAACTCTAAGCTTTTATTTAATTGTAAACATGTAAAGCCACGTATGATAAAATTTGCAGCTTTGTTTTAAAAATATCATTTTTAGTTTAAAACTTGTAGTTTTTGCATGTAAGGTTGATGAATGTGTATGTACCAATTAATAATTTTTGCATCTAGTGACAAAATTTAATTCTAATTTTAGCATTTAGTGTTAAAAATTAATTTGATTTTTATAGACCCCTGGTCATACTTTCTCGGGCATTCAGATAACTTGACCACATTTACTCTAGTAGTATAATTATACACATAACTAGTTGCAGTCTAGCAAGACTTATAAGATTTTATTATATAAGTTAATGGTTAATACTATTTATTTTTTGCTATTGATGAAAGGAACCTTTTATTACGATAGACAATCATTGGTTAAATCAACATAGAAATACTTAATTTTGATATAACAATCATATTACCGGATGTAAGTAAATATGATAACAGATAAAAACTTTATGTATTCGATTATATTGAGTATAGATGAAGATAATAGAAAGGCAAAACTGAGTATTTCTTTAATGAAGATTTACGCTTCAATTGGCATTAGTTGTTTTGTACTTGGATGGTGGAAGCCACTAGGTGATAACATCATTTATGATCTTATGATGATGGTAAATATGAACGGATCTTAGCTTTAGAGTAGTTGGAAACATAAAAATTACAGTAATGAAAAGCTCTTAAACCATTATTATTGAAATTACTTTGAGGCTTAAAAGATTCACTGCTCACTAGGTTGGTTGTTGAATTTTACATATGTTGATTATAGCCAGTGTTACTTAATGAATATGCCTCAGTCCAAGTCCGTATGAAGGTTTGATACTACTTTTTTCATCTGAATTGGGTAATGAATGTTGATTCTTGTATTAGCTATATTAGAGGAATCATTTTTGGATGGATATCGCTAGTTTTTTTGTTAATGGCGATGTATCCGATGAACCATTTTAGATTTTTAAATGTATTTTTTCCTTGAAATTATCATTGATTAAGGTGACTAGATTTTGATTACATTGATTGGAAATGTTTTTTTCCACAGAGTATATTGATATATGATTAGAAGAATGGCGGGCGTGAAGAAACTCAGATGTCATCAAAATGTTTATGACATGCTATTTCTTTTTTTTAAGTACCCGATGCTAGGCAAATAAATCTATGGCAATAAGCATATAAGGGTATCCGTCTAAAACGAAGAAAATATAACAAAAATATCAACATGAAATGCATTGGTACCATAGAGCTCATTTAAACAATATCCATGTTTCTATTATAATCAGTATTTCCTAGACTACATTAAAAAAATAGAAATATTACGATGAGGAAATTTGGGAAAAGAAAAAACTTTAAAAAAAATTAGGCTGAATGACACCAAGTTTCATTTTTAGGCTGAAGAACAAATGCTAGTTATAATTAGCATTATATTCAACTTTTACACTATGCAAAATGCTAGTTATATCTAGCATTATATTCAGTTTTACACGATACAAAATGCTAGTTACAACTAACATTGTCATTTAGCCTAAAAACAAACTTTTTGTGTTTCAGCCTAATTTTTTTCTAAGTTTGTCCTTGTGCCTATTTTTCTGTATTACGATATTGTAATTTTAAAATGTAAGAAATTTGATATATCTTTTCTTACATTTTTTAGAAAAAACAGAGAAAAAATATGAATAAATAGACACCGCTATAATATTGCTTCTACAAGTTTTTTGCAATATATGTATTGGTCACTTCAAACACCTTATCATCTACTATGGTTTATCCACAGTCATAAATATGTCTCTAGTTGATACCAAAAAAATTGTATTTAGTTTCTCTCCCATCTTTCCTATCTATTTTTCAAAAAATATTACAAAATTACTAAATTGACCCATTTATTAACACTAAGTCTATTGTATTTTTGCGCATAATACGTTATCAACACAACATAATGAGCTCGGAGAATATTTCGACTTATCACTTCGGCGGGTTTAACCATTTAATTCTATTCAAATTTATCCTTTTGGGAGTTTTAATCATTTATTTCTAGAAGTTTTGAAGAGGTGTTGTGTAAATTTACTTATAGTACAAATTGATGTTCAATGTTTATAAGAAGGGTTGTATAGTGTAAATCATGTGCTAATTTTATTCTATAAATTAGTTATTAAACTTGATGTTATTATTGAGGAATAATCTAACATGTCTTGATTATTGATAATGATATTCAACCCACTTTTTTTGAAGATGAGTATGCAATCCTTTTATTATGGATTGAAAGTTCACATTTAATTTTGTTACACCCTAACACTTTATTAAATACCAATATTTTATCGAATGTGAGCTAATAGTTAATCTTTTGCATAGCTATCTTGTTGTGATTAGTTTCAAGTGTAAGTGATCTTCTTTTAGAGCATAAATATTAGTATCTCTGAAATTTGTTGTCTCGTGTTATGAAAATTGTTTGCTTTGTTCAAACTGTGAAATGAAGCAATATTGCCCGTAGAGGGGCTATTTGTTATACTTTTTTAATGCCACTTTTAATATCTTATGTCGTAAGATTGTATTTGCTGCAAAAAAAATGTAGCTGTTAAAACTCAAAATAGGATAAGTTTTAAAATTTAATTATTTTACATTGTGAGTAGATGTATTAGTAGATAACTTATTTGAAATTAATTTTATATATTTGGTATTTGTTTAATTATTGTGAGTATATTATCTGGATAAACACTTGCATTATCACATGTTTTAATTGGCACTTTCTAACTTTCTATATGTCAATGATTTAATGCATTCTCTTTCCATGGGCTACATCAATACTGCTATATTTGGGATTAGTACTCACAACCAATGGCTTTAATTCAAAGTTTCTTGATTTAATTTCACAATGGAATTTAAATAGAGATGAAGCAACTTCTATAGCTAATGAACATAGCATGCAAGGTATGTTTCCAAATCTTTGCATAATAAGATAAACCAAATTTATATATAACTACTGATTCAATTGTTTCCATAATATAATTATGCATGGTAGGTGATAAGTGAACAAAAAAATTACAGGATGTCTCTTCCATAGTTAAAAACTTAAAAAGTGTGATGGGTACTTGGATATTGTGCCAAAGGTGAATGCTAGTTTATTGGTTAAACGTAAGTTACTATGAATTCACATAGCATATGATTTTAAAAATGTACTGAATACAAGTATTGGATACATAATTACTGTTATACCTTAAATGTAACATCTCTAGACATGAACAATTGATAACAAATAGGCAATTACAAGTGCAATGAAGTAAATTGCTTGGTTTATGCAACTGTACTGCTCCTCCATATTAGCCAACCTATGAATATGTGAATTTTGTTCCTAAATTAGCCAAACTAAAGTAAACTGCATGTTTTATGCGATTATGAACTACGAAATATAAATGTAGATGGAGTCTGTACCAATTTTCTTGACTAGATCTGCAACTAATTTTGTTTGAAATCTCCATGTGATGCTCAGTTCCATATTGTGAAAGAAATATAGTCTTAATAAGTGCATTGAAGATATAAGTATCGCAAACGTCGACAGAGGATTTCTAGTGTTAGAAATAATGAGTTAGTGGAGAGATTTGGAAGAAGAAAGCATTATTTAAAGTCCCACATCGGGGAATATTTGCACCAATTCCTCTATGTATATTACAATCCAACATAATATATCAAACAAAAGGAGAAGATGACAAAGTGTGGAGGGGATAAGGCAATGTGGCATGTAGGCCTTCATATTAATATTGAATATGTCAAAAATAGGGCCTTGGGTACCGACTTGGACATTTTAATCGATAATACCTTTCATACAGATCTAGTCACGCATTTTGGTGTTATAATTTATCAAAATTAATTGACAAATTAGTGACAATTTTTGCCGTTACTACTTCTGCATTATTCTGTAACTGTTATTGAAGTTATAATTGATTTTGTAACATTTTCTGGTAGTTGCGAATGACACTCTTGAAACAATATTTTTTTGTATACGACGATGTCTCAAAATAGCAACAACAATAACACTGCACCAATGCAGACGGCGACAAACACTCAGCCAGCGACTCTGGTTTCGACAATGGCACTGTCTCATGGAGAAAGGCCAGAAAAGTTCAACGGGACGGACTTCAAGCGTTGGCAACAGAAGATGTTGTTTTATCTAACAACATTAGGCCTCGCCAAGTTTCTAACCGAATATGCTCTTGAAGTTGGCGAACTCGAACCCGATGCATTCAAAGTGGAGGCCGCAAATTTCTGAAAAAAATCGGACTCTATGTGTAAAAACTATGTTCTAAATGGTTTGGATAATAGCCTCTACAATGTCTATTGTACTGTTGCAACATCCAACGAACTCTGGACGGCCTTGAACAGAAAGTACAAAACTGAAGATGCGGGAATGAAGAAATTCGAAGCTGGCAAATTTCTCGACTTGAAAATGGTAGATTCAAAGACCGTGATCAACCAGACTCAAGAACTACAACTGATCATCCGTGAAATGCAAGATGAAGGGATAATACTTAGCGAATCTTTCCAGGTTACCGCAACCATTGTGAAACTTCCTCCATTGTGGAAAGACTTCAAAAATTACCTTAAGCATAAGCGTAAGGAAATGACAATGGAAGAACTCATAGTTCATCTGAGAATTGAGGAAGATAATAAAAATTCTGAGAAAAAGATCTCTCAGAATATGACTGCCAAAACAAATGTTGCTGAGTCAGATAAACCTAACAAGAGAAAATGTGAGAATGCGCATCAGAAGTCGAAGAAGAAATTTCAGGGTTCTTGCCATAACTGTGGAAAGAAGGTGCATAATGCACGCGCTTCCAAAAAGAAGAAATCAGAAGCAAATACGACTGAAGTTACAGATGGCATTTCTGATATGGATTTATGTGCAACAATATCAGAATGCAACCTTATTGGTAATTCAAAGGAATGATTTGTAGACACAGGTGCCACTCGACATATATGTGCTAATAAGTGGATGTTCACAACTTATAAAATTGCAACTGATGATAAACAACTTTTCATACGCAATTCATTTGCATCAAAGGCCGAAGGCAAGGGAAAGGTTGTGCTGAAACTAACTTTTGAAAAGAGCTTACTTTGAGTGATGTCCTTTACGTTTCAGAAATCCGCAAGAATTTGATATCAGGGTCCTTGCTTAGCAAGCATGGTTTCAAATTAACCTTTGTATCCGATAAGTTTGTATTATCAAAGAACGGAGTGTATGTAGGAAGAGGATATGTATGTGATGGTTTATTCAAGGCAAATGTAACAACTATTGTCCAAACATTGATATGAATGAAAGTGAATCTTCTGCTTATATTTTTGACTCTTCTAGCATATGGCATTCTAGATTAGGGCATGTGAATTTTGATACACAGTGAAAATGATTAATCTAGAATGTATACCAAAATGTAACATAGACTCCAACTACAAATGTCAAATTTGTGCAGAAGAAAAATTGACAAGAACCTCGTTTCATCATTTTGAACGAGAAACCAAACCTCTAGACCTTATACACACTGATGTATGTGATTTGAAAATGTGTCAAACTAGAGGAGGAAAAAGATATTTTATTACGTTTATTAATGATTGTACTAGGTACTGCTATGTGTATCTCCTTAGAAGCAAGGATGAAGCATTTGATATGTTTAAACAGTATAAAGCAGAAGTTGAGAATCAACTCAACAAGAAAATTAAAGCTTTAAGAAGTGATAGAGGAGGAGAATATGAATTTCCTTTCAAGGAATTCTGCGCTGAGCACGACATTATACGCCAAACTTCAGCACCATATTCACCTCAATCCAACGGTATAGCCGAACGGAAAAATAGAACTCTTAAAGAAATGATGAATGCTTTATTAATCAGTTCTGGCTTGCCAGATAACTTTTGGAGAGAATCCATTCTTTCGGCAAACCATATTTTAAATAAAATACCATGAAAGAAAACATCCAAGTCTCCTCACGTACTTTGGAAAAAATAGACCGGCATCCTACAAATATTTAAAAGTGTGGGGGTGTC
This sequence comes from Allium cepa, assembly GCA_030765085.1. Lineage (NCBI taxonomy): Eukaryota > Viridiplantae > Streptophyta > Magnoliopsida > Asparagales > Amaryllidaceae > Allium > Allium cepa. Next base: position 436,675,221 of record CM060944.1, read on the forward strand.
TTGCTAAAGTAGAGATACCTAAACCAAATAAGGTCAAGATAGGACCAAAAACAATTGATTGTGTATTCATTAGATATGCACAAAATTGTGCTGCTTATCGATTTTTAGTACACAAATTTGAAATTGATGATATTCATGAAAATATCATCATTGAGTCGAGAAATGCAAGATTTTTCGAACATATATTCCCTTTAAAGCAGGGCACTGACAGTGATACTCATAAGAGACCAAGGGAAGATGAAATCTCTAATTCTCTTGAAGATACTGAAGATAACCTTCATCAAATTAGTGCTGATCAACAAGTGGAGGAACCAAGAAGAATTAAAAGGTCTAGAACCTCAAAAAACTTTGGACCAGACTTCTAACCTTTATGTTAGAAGTTGACCCATTGACATACAAACAAACCATGTCCTCCAGCGATACCCCTTACTAAAAAGAAGCTATTAACAATGAGATAGAATCCATTATGGCAAACCATACCTAGGAGTTAGTTGATTTACCTCAAGGATGCAAGACCTTAGGCAATAGATGGATATTTAAAAAGAAATTGAAACCTGATGGTTCAATAGACAAGTATAAAGCTCGTCTTTGTAGTCCAAGGATTCAGACAAAAGGAAGAACTGGACTATTTTGATACATATTCACCAGTGACGAGGACAACATCAATTAGGTTGCTTATTGCAATCGCATTCACACTTGATTTAGAAATACATCAAATGGATGTAAAAACTGCATTTTTGAATAGTGAACTAGAGGAAAAAATATATATGAAGCAACCTGAAGGGTTTCTGAGCTATGGAAAGGAAAGCTTAGTAAAGTCGCTTTACGGCCTTAAACAAGCTCTAAGACAATAGCATGAGAAATTTGATGAAACTATGTTATTAAATGGATTCACAATAAATGAATCAGATAAATGTGTCTACATGAAACACATACATTTAGGATATGTCATTGTTTGTCTTTATGTTGATGACCTGCTGATCCTAGGAAATAACAAGGCCATAATAACATTAAAAAGAATATGTTATCCTCTAGATTCGATATGAAAGACCTAGGACTGGCTGATGTGATATTGGGTGTCAAAATTTTGAGAGCACCACAGGGATATGCATTATCCCAATCGCATTACATCGGTAAGGTACCTGAAAAATTCAAGCAATATAATATAACTATTGCAAAATCACCCATAGATATGAACCAAAATTGGGTAAAGAACACTGGTGATGGTATCTACCAGCTTGAATACTCTCGTATACTAGGAAGTATCATGTAAGTTATGAACTGCACTAGGCCAGATATCGCATACGCTGTAAGTAAGCTGAGTAGATTTACCAGCAATCCTGGTAAACATCACTGGAAAGCGATAATCAGAGTTCTTGGATACCTAAAGTATACACAGAACTATGGTCTACACTATACAAACTATCCTTCAACAGTGGAAGGATACAGTGATGCTAATTGGATAACTGGATCACAAGATACAAAGTCTACAAGTGGATATGTGTTCACATTAGGAAATGGAGCAATATCATGTAAATCATCCAAACAGACATGTATAGCTAGATCTACGATGGAACCAGAGTTTATTGCACTAGATAAGACCGCAGAAGAAGCAGACTGGCTTCGAAGTTTCTTGGAAGAAATTCCAAATTGGAGAAAACATGTGCCTCCAATATGTATACATTGTGATAATCAATCAGCAATTGAAAGAGCTAATAGTACACTATGCAATGGTAAATCTAGGCATATTCATCGTAGACATAAAACAATAAGACAACTTCTTTCTAATGGAGTTATCACTATAGACTACATCAGGTCAAAATGTAACATAGCGGATCCACTAACTAAAGGCTTGCCAAGAGAGAAAGTTCAAATCTTATCGATGGGAATAGGGTTAAGGCCCATAGAATAAAAGTTTTTTTAATGGAAACCCCACCTAGTTGACTGGAGATCCCAAATTCTAAGTTCAAAAGGACAACTAAGTTTAAGAGAAACTTGACGGCACTGCTACACACAAACCATTCCTATGATAAGTCAGTGCTTTATTTGTTGGAAAATAGGATAAGTATTGATATTTTTAATGTTGTCTGTACTTGAGGAATTGTGAATACCCTTTAGAGATCACCTACTTAAGTGCGAAGGTGCTGCTTCAAAGAGAATTATGAGGCCAAATTCTCTAAGCACTTATGAGACCAGGCATGTGTTCAAGGAAAAAACGAACACATACAGAGAACCACGGATTATAAGAAACATTTGTCCTGTGTTATCTATTGTAGGATTGCACAAAAGGCTTACGGTTCAAGGACATTCTATGTCTATTGATTCGCCTGCAATTCAAATAGTTAAACACTAGGAAAGTTTAAGGCCTCAGTGCTACTTTAACCGATACCATAAATAGTTCGTGAAACTAAGAACAACTGCTCATTCATGTGGGGGATTGTTAGAAAATAATGAGTTAGTGGAGAGATTTGGAAGAAGAAATCATTATATAAAGTCCCACATTGGGGAATATTTGCACCAATTCCTCTATATATACTGCAATCCAACATAATATATCAAACAAAAGGAGAATATGGACAAAGTGTGGAAGGGATAAGGCAATGTGGCATGTAGGCCTTCATATGAACATTAAATATGTCAAAGATCGGCCCTTGGGCCTTGGGGCTCTTGGGGTCTCATGATTAAATGGGCACCTATTGCCGCTTGGGCCTGCATGCACCAAAACGGCTATTTTTTCAATTGGACGTGTCTGTTCGTTTGAACGGTAACCAGATGCGGCCATTTCCTTCCAGACGCTCGCACATAACAGTCACTGCTGTTGGATTAAGGGTCGCAACCTTTCCAACAGTCACGACCACTCCGGATAGGCACGTCCACCAGTCTATAAATAAGCGGCCAAAATACGATAATTATTCATTCAGTTTACTCTCGAATTCTGTTCCTTCTTCGTACAATATCTCTATTCTGCTGCTATAATCTCTTTAGTTCGACCGCGCTCCGTCTGCAACCACCACGCTGCGGGGCTGGTCCATTTCATCCTGGAAAACAAATTGCTAACGTCCGTAAAACTGCGTACGGCTTCAATATTGTTTCAAGGGAACAGTTTCTACTCGCCTCGGACACTTTAATCGGTAATACCTTTCATACAAATCTAATCACGCATTTTGGTGCTACAGTTTGTCAAAATTAATTGACAAATTAGTGACAATTTTTGCCGTTACCACTTCTTCATTATTCTGTAACTGTTATTGAAGTTACAATTGGTTTCGTAACACTTTCCGATGGTTGCGAATAAGATCTAGCAGTGATTCCCCCTGAAAGATCTTTCAACGATTAAGGGACAATTTGCAGTGGGGGCCTAAGAAGATGCATTGTCTGTTGAAAATTTCACTGAGGTTGTTTTTCTTAGATACGACGAAGAAAACTTCACTATCTAATGATCAAACTTGAAGCGGAGAATAGTGATGCTGTCTATTGGTAAGAACAGAAGTAGATCAAAGGGCTAAACTTCCTTGTTTTTGTTAGGAGTGTAATACAAGAGAACCGAAGTAGCATTTAAGTACTAATCTAAAATGACGAACTAATTATATTGTAATCTAAAACAGGGAAATGTAATGCAAGAAGTCCAAGAATGGCTGCTTCGAAAACTAAAACATTAAGAAGTATGTTGCAATGTCCACATCTGAGCTGAAATCTAAAACATATAGAGGCTGAGACTGAACCATGAGCATACTTTGGAAGTAAACAATGATGAAGCATGGCAACGAATAATGTCTGAATCTGTGCAGTTAATGCGCTTGGTAGATTCAAAGCGGTGGAGGTGCAAAAAGTCATAGTACAGCGGGGATATAGCGGCATATAGCGGATGGCTCTAAAATAGCATATAAAACTCGACTTAATGTTTTTACAAATATATAAATGGTAATTAAATGAAAGATTATCATTCAATTTAATTATAAATAATACATAAATAATTTTAAATAAAAACATGTGCGAATGTACTTTAAATAAACAAAAAACCGCTATATAACATAATTGAATTTGGTAGAATATTAGAGTATTTTCATTTCTGAAAATATATTAAAAATTAAATCAAATAAATTAGTTTCATAATTTTATAATGTATAAATGCAATTTTTCAATTCATTTTATTAAAAAAGATATAGCGGGAATAGCGAAAGATAGCGGAAATAACGGGATATAGCGGAAATAGCGGGGATTAAAGCGGAAAGGCTATATTTTGTGGCTATATGGAAAAATCGTAGCGGTAGAAATCCGCTATGAGATATAGCAGGGTTGTAGCGGGGTAATAGCGGGGCATTAACTACACAGGTCTGAATGTCTAAATGCAAGAATAATTGAGTTGCTGATGTGTGAAAGCAAAAGATGGTAAACAAAAGAAAGGAGGAATGGCAAGCTAGTCTAAAAAAGAAAGATCTATAGTTGTTTTGTACAGTCCAAGCAGCTGTGTGTATTGAATTCTGAATTTAATAAGCTTGAATTCGTGGAATAAATTATAAAGTTATGAGTAAAAGAAAACATAAAAGCTTTTGCTTCTTGAAAATGTGAAATTCCATTAATTATTTAAATGTAGAAAGTTTTAAATGTGTTAATATTCTGGTTATGTTCATTTATTTAGGTCGTCCAAGAAAAAACTGAGATAGTCGGGAATTAAATCAAGAATTTTTGTCTTTACACATTCTAGTAATTAACCCTAAATTACCATCTTTATGCAAACTTATTTTCTACCCATGCGCAGAACAAATGAATTTGCAGTCTTCTTAGAGATGACCAAGTTGGAAATATATGTGGTACTAGCTAGCTACATTGATTTTTTTGTCTTAATTTTTATATTCTTAGTTCACAATAATAATTTGTGTATGCTGATTCTTAGTAGTTTTTCTCGCATTTAGGATTTGAATTTGAAGTGATATGCTTAACATTCTAAGATTTCTCAACGTTGGAAATTTTCTTCCATATCAAATAGATTTGATTTTAGAAGAAGATAGATAAGAGGTTGGAGAAGGAAAAAACAATTTTTTTTCTTATAAGGAGAAAAAACTTTATTGCTAAAATTTATTAGAAAAGTTCATTTTTTTTCTTACTGCATTTCTTTTCTCTTTTCGCCTTGCATCCTAAATGAGTGAATCCACACCTATTTATAATAGCCCACATCTCAAATAAACGGTAGAGATTATCTTAATCTAACGGTTCTCCGTAAATATCTCCTAAATATACTCTCATACAATTTCAAATATATTAGTCTATAAATATCTCTTAAATATTCTCTCATATAATTTCAAATATATTATTCCATGTATTCTAGATTCTAAATATTTCTTATATGAAAATTTTAGATTGCAAAATTAAGTTTATTTCCATCACCCACCTTAAACTTTATTTTTCTACTCCAAGCAGACCCCTCAACTTAACAAAATCTTTTTGTTTGAGAGGCTTAGTGAAGATATTAACTACTTGATCATGTGTCTTCATGTACTCTAGTTGTACATCTTTTTTGATGACGCACTCTCTAATGTAGTGATAGCATGTATCAATGTGCTTGCTTCAATCGTGGAATACTAGGTTCTTGGCCAAAGCAATTGCTGACTTATTATCCATGAAAATCTTGGTCGGCTCCTCTTGTGGAAAATTCAACTCTTTTAATAGGTTTCGTAACCAAATTGCACAACAAACACACGAAGTAGCAGCTACACACTCTGCTTTGCAAGTGGAAAGAGTGGCAACCAACTACTTCTTCGACATACATATAAAGGTCGTGTCTCCCATGTAGAACACGAAGCCACTTATGCTTTTTAGGTCATCCATATCTCCATTCCAATCGTTACTGCTATATCCAATAAGCTTATAATTATCAGAAATAGAGTAATACAAGCCAAAGTTTGTTGTCCCTTTGACATAGCAAAGTATCCTTTCTTGCTGCCTTCAAATGAGTTGTTGTTAGGTTTTCCATGTATCGACTGACAGCTCCTACTGCATATAGGATGTCGGATCTTGTGCACGTTAAGTATCGCAAGCTACCAACCAAGCTTTTAAAGAGTGTTGGGTCCACCTTTTCTCCTTCCTCGTGCTTTGACAACTTGATTCCACATTCCATTGGCGTGCAAACCAGGTTAGAGTCATCTATCTTGCACTTCTTCAGCACTTCCTTAGCATATCCTTCTTGAGTGATTAGGATGTCTTTGTATTCTTGTTTTACTTCAATACCAAGGTAGTAAGACATAAGTCCAATATCGATCATCTTGAACTCCTTCGTCGTCTCTTTCTTAAACTCATTAAACATAGTTGATTGCTACCAGTGAAGATCAAGTCATCTACATACAAGCATATAATCAATGTATCATCGTTTTGGATTTTAATATAGAGTGCATGCTCATACGGACACTTGATGAAGTTTATCTCTTGGAAGTACTTATCAATACGAGCATTCCAAGCTCTTAGGTCTTGTTTCAACCTATAAACTACATTATTTAGCTTCAAGACCTTGTCTTCTTCTCTCTTGATTTCATAGCCTTGTGGCTGCTCGATGTAAACTTCTTCTTCAAGAACCTTATTTAGGAAGGCAAATTTCACATTTATTTGATGTATCTTCCAATTGTTTTGAGATGCCACTGAAATTATTAGTCTAACGGTTTCTAGTCGAGCGAATGAAGTGAATACCTCATCATAGTCAATGTCAGCTCTTTGACTATAGCCTTTTTGCACCAATCTTTCCTTGTATCTTTCAACATCTCCTTTGGCGTTCTTCTTTACTTGTATATCCACTTTACACGATTGCCTTATGCCCTGGTGGAAGTGAAGCTAACTCCTATGTGTCATTTTCCTTAATCGCCTTTATCTCTTCATCTATAGCATTTCTCCAACTCTTCTTTTGCAAAGCTTCTTGAAAGTTCATGGGCTCACAATCCGCAAATAGAAAAAAAAGAGTAAGATTGTTTTGATTTTTATTTCTTAAAGGCTTCTAAAGCATGAAGTCGTTTCACTTGAGCTTTCGTCTTCTTGACAACTCATGGTTGGTGAAGCTGGTGGAGAAGTATGCTCCTCTCTTCACTGTTCCATCCTTGGTTGTTGCATGTCATCTTCTCCAAAATGTGGAAATAAGTTGTAGTCTTCGTTATGTGAACTCTGATCCCATTCTCCTTCTTTATTGAACACAACACCTCAACTAATGAGTATCTTCCTTATATCAGCACTGTAGAGCTTGTAGCCTTTGGTGTTGGTGTTTTAACCAATAAAGATGTACTTCTCACTTTTGTCATCTAACTTGCTTCGCTTCTCGTCTAGTACGTATACGTAAGCTATGCTTCCAAACACTCTTAGGTAGGAAATGCTGGTCTTTGTTCCACTCCATACTTCGTATGGTGTTTTTCCTCACACACTTTTTGTTGGAGATCGATTTGATAGATAAACCACACATGCAAATGCTTCCATCTAAAACTCCTTTGGCGGCCTCTTACTTTTGAGTTTGCTCTCCTCCATCTCAAGGATTCTCCTATTCTTCCTTTCTGCTACTCCATTTTACTAGGTGGATCTAGGCACCGTTAATCGTCCTTTGATTCCATTATCTTCATAATGCTTTTGGAATTCCTTTGATGTGAACTCTTCTCCACGGCCAGATCTCATGGCTATAATCATAAGGCCACTTTCCTTTTTAACATGGGTGTTGAACCTCTTGATGTTCTCAAACGCCCCTGATTTCTCTTTTAAAAAATGCACCCATGTTTTTCTTGAAAAAATCATCAATGAAAAGCAGCAAATGATTACTCTTACCAAGTGAACTTGGCTTGATCGAACCACACACATTCATGTGTATGAGTTCCAATGGTTTTTTAGCTCTTGAATATGACTCCTTCGGAAAGCTCGTTTTAAATTGCTTTCTAAGTATACATCATTCGCACATTTTATCGAGATGGCGATGCAAGGTAATCCTCTTACCATTTCCTTCTTGGAGAGAAACTCTAATCTTCTGAAATTAAGATGCCCAAATCGAAGATGCCAAAGCCAAGAAGTATCTTTATAGCACATCTTAGGACATTGTGCGACATCATTTTGAATGTTCAGAATGAACATTCTATTTTTTGTCATCGACACCTTAGTAATGATGTTACTTGCATCGTCTCTTATAGAAAGGTTTTTATCTTTTAATCGATACCATAACCTTTCTTTAAGAGTTTTCCTTGGCTCAAGATGTTGCTCTTCATGTTTGGCACATAGTAAACATTGGAAATGAATTGGTGCTCTCCATTTCTACAATCTAATGAGAACATTTACTTTACCTTTCACCTCTAATTTGGATTCATCTCCAGATGCCATTTTTCCCTTTATCGATTCATCAAGCTCCAAAAACATGCTTCTTCTTCTGCACATATAGTTGCTTACACCGCTATCTAGGTACCATTGATTATCCTCACCACTTTTCTTTTCCTTATAAGCCAGCAGTAAAGCACCATCTTCTTGACTTCTTTCTTCAATGTAATTCGCCTTCTCTTCGACTTTATTATTACTACTAGCTCTACATTTAAAAGCAAATATCCAAAAATTTCACAATTGTAGCATTCACGTGACTTGTCATGCCTTGACTTTAAATTTCCTCTCCTACGACCTCTTGTTGATCTTTCTCCTCTTTGGTTGTTTTTTGTCATTATTGTTGTCATTATTGGGCCTTCAACCTCATCTGTGTTCATATCCACGACCACTTCCTTGTTCTTGACCACAATCTCGTCTTTGTTGGCTTCGATTGCTTTCTTCCTTTTTTGAATCAATTCGAGTCTTGAGTACTTTCTCCACAATCTCTTTCTTCTTCTTTTTATTTTCTTCATAAGCTTGCAATTAACCAAGATGTTCCTCTATTTCCATGGCCTTCAAGTTTTTTGTCTCTTCGATAATGGCGACAATATGTTCGATCTAAAGATCTGAGAATCTTCTCCATAATTTTTACATCATTTAACTTCTCACCATTTCTTTTTAGATTATTAGAAATCATTAAAAATCTTAAGAAGTAATCAGCGACAATTTCACCTTCTTTCATATGCAAAGTTTCTAATTCTCCTCTTAAAGTTTGAAGACATACCTTTTTTTACTTGATCTGCTCCTTTGTAAGATGTTCGAAGCTTTCTTATGCTTCTTTGGTTGACTTTGATCCTGAAACCTTCTCAAAATTATCCTTATCTAATGCTTGATAAATAAGATAGAGAGCCTTCTTGTATCTCATGCTTGAGTCTCTCAAACTATTCCTTTGAGTTTGAGATAGACTATCTTCATTCTCTTATTTGATGTGGCCTTTTTCGACTATCTCCCATACATCGTGTGCTTCATAGAGAGCCATCATCCTTAAACTCTAATTTTCATAATTGATCTTGGTGAGCATTGGGATTGTAAGGGGACGCCGCTATTTGCTATTTTTTAAGAGGATTTTCAAGCTCTAATACCACTATGTTGGAAGTTTTCTTCAACAGCGAATAGATTTGATTTTAGAAGAAGATAGATAAGAGGTTGGAGAAGAAAAAACAATTTTTTTATAAGGAGAAAAACCTTTATTGTTAAACTTTATTACAATAGTTCATATTTTTTTTTGTCTTACTACATTTCCTTTCTATTTTCCCCTTGCATCCTAAATAAGTGAATCCACCTCTATTTAAATATCTCCTAAATATTCTCTTATATAATTTCAAATATATTATTCCATATATTCTAGATTCTAGATATTTCTTATATAAAAATATAAATTGCAAAATTAAGTTTATTTCCAACACTCAATTGGTTGCAACAAATGTGTGCACTTTTCATTTAAAAACTTCCATAAACTTTTCTCATCTTTAATTTTTTTTAAAGGACACACTTTTTATTTTGTTAGGAGATTATAATGTTTGATAAGTATTATCATCAAAAAATAATTCAACCTGATCGAAACTTAGAGAATAAAGAAGGAAGATCCACAAATAATGATAATAATAGCAAGACATTTCAAAAGAGTCGAAGAGATGCTTCTGCAAAAAGTAGGATGAGCAATGAACTTTCGAAGAGGTCGAAAGGGGACAGGGACACTCTTTCACTTCAATCGATCCCTTTCGAAATGGTTGCTTTCGCAATCATAAAGGTGTTTTGAATGTGTTAAAGGCACATTTTGAAGGCAATAGATTACAAGCTTCCACGTGTGCATCAAACCTTTCAAAACAGTGGGTTTCGCCACCATATACCTTCTGCAGAAGAACATTTGGCCAAAGCTACCCCTTCGAAAGCATACATTAGCCTTTAGAATCGGTCGAAACCATCCACAATTATAAAAGAAAGCTTACATGAGTTCAATATGGCCTCCTCAAACATCATAGGATAGGGTTCCGCATTAATAAAAAAGAATGCATTCAAAAGCCATTTGGCACATTTAATCCATCTACTATGCTCCAACTCATTCGAAGCCCCAAAGGTACACCTTTCGACAGTGTCAAACGCCCACATCCCTTCCTACTTGCAATAACAAATCAACAACAAAGTGGAGGGCACGCCTGTCGCTTTCGATGAAGTCAAAAGCACTCAATTTCCATTCAGAAGAAAAGTTAGAAGGGCACCCTGAATTTAGCAGCAAAGAAATGTCTTCAAGGCACCCTTTCAGCTTATTCAAAATGATTGATTCGAAAGGGTCCAACCCGCCCATGTAAATAAGACCCTAGGGGTATTGTTTTAGGGCATCCGATTTTCATTCACTCAATACTTGTTCATTCTTAAATTTGTAAATACTAATTCTAAAATCAAATTGGGATTTTACTTCTTTGTAATACTCAAGCTTCTTCTACGCAAGACAATTATTATTAAAGCAAGTACATTGTATTTCCAAATACATCTATCGATCTGTTGTTAGTCCGTGAGATGATGGTTTTGATGACAACAACCTTGGAATAGATTATAAAATATAAATGTTAACATTGTAAGTTTAGATATATATGTATATGCAGGATTTAACCATGCAGGTACCAAGAATGAAGACTGTACAGTATAGAGATTCAAGATATCGAGATAGAAGACTCATGAGTATCAAGATTATCAAGAGCTCAAGACTTCAAGAATAAGTATATTTATTAGGAATTTTGTTAAAACTCCTAGAAAAGCACTGGCATCTTAAAATCCAATTTATTCGTGGAATGGAATCCACTTTGAGCCTGTTAAAGGGATGGAACCCTAAGTAGGATGGAACCTATGAAAAATCTAGTGGAACATTGTTTTGTATCAGCTAACCATTTTATTCAAAATGATTTTTCAAAATTGTATCCTGTTTTCAAAATGTTTTCAAAACCTTCCTTTTAAAAGCATCAAAAACCTCTATTCTGATTTTAAATAATTTTAGCCTCATAATTATCTTTAATTTCAAAGTCAAATTACTCCTGATTTTGAACTACCTTTTAATATAATATATTTAAATTTTAAATATTTATACTTAAGATTTAAATATAAAATTATAGTTAAATTCTATATATATTATTCTCTATATTTACTTATGAATTATAACTATAGTCATGTTTATTTATAAAGTTTTAAATATTTTTAATATAAGATAAAGGTTATTTTCAAAGAAAATCAAATCATCAAAAATTGCTTTGGGATGTCGACATGCCTATGGTGACGATCTCGACATGGTGTCAGTTGAGTTCAAAATTTAAATTTCAAAAGAAGTGTCTATTCGCCATAACTCTTCACGAATGGACATGGCTGTTGTTCTTCTATAAATAGAGGTTAGTTTCAACGAATTTTATATCAGATTTTCTAGTTTTTCACTCCTCTTCTTCTTCCACATTTCTTAATACATACTCTTACCATTACTCTGCCGAACTTAATATTGAATCATACTCGATTACTTCTAGTTTGATTCTCTATCACTATCTCAACAAGGTTCACAGTGTTATTCAGAGTTATAGACTTCTTTGTAATCTATTAAGCGAGAAAAGGTGTGATTGTGGCCTTGAAAATCAATCAAGCAAGAAAACGTATGATTGTAGCCTTGGTAAATCAATTGGGTAAACTTGTGGCCTGGAAATCAAGTATCCCTACCCAGAGGATTGAAATTCTGGAGGGTGTACCTCGTAGCCTTGAAATCGAGGGTGTAATTGTACAATTGCTTTTGAAACGAAATCCGTACTTGTGTTGCGGGACTGGATGTAGGGTAACTCCGAACCAGTATAAAATCTGGTGTGTTCTTTCCTTTACTGCTTTTGTTTATTTCTGCATCTGTGTTTGTTTCTGTGATTATCACTATATCTGTAGATTGCATACATCTGTGTCTAGATTAACATAAACTCAAAAAGATTTAGTAATTCTTTATAAACACTATTCACCCTTCCCTCTAGTGTTAGTCCCAGCCTTAAGATCCGTAATCTGCATTTCTCACAATTGGTATCAGAGCAAGGTTTTCAAAGTTTCATAATCTTATTTTTGGAAAAGTTTCAAAATGGCTACCAACACTGGTACTGTTACTAACACTAATATTCCTGTCACTAGTTCATTTGTAGAAGGTCAGTGTACTGTCAGACCGCCACTTTTTAATGGCAATAACTATGCATATTGGGCATGTAGGATGAAAATATACTTACAATCTATAGGATTAGACACTTTGAATATTTCACAAACTGAATATTCTGAACCCACCATTGATTTTGCACAATGGAATGTTGAGCAAAAGACTGTTGCACAAAATAATTCTAAGGCAATGAATATTTTGTTTTGTTCACAAGATAGAAATGAATTCAATAGAGTGTCAGTTTGTAAGGTTGCATATGAAATCTGGAAAACTTTGTAAGTTACTCACGAAAGAACAAGCAAAGTTAAACAGACCAAAATTTCCATGCTCATAAATCAGTTTCAATTATTTAAAATGAATCCTAATAAGTCTATTTCAGATATCTATAGTAGATTTCAGAACATTGTGCATTCTCTAATATCTTTGGGAAATGAATTTTCTAAAGAAGATCAAGTCAGAAAGATTTTAAATTCTCTTTCTCCAGAATGGGATCAAAAGGCACTTGCTATCGAAGAGGCAAATGACATCAGTACTTTAAAGATAGAAGAATTAATTGGAAATATAATGTTGTATGAAGTTCAAATGATCGGGAGAAGAGAAAACAAAGCATCTGAAAAGAAATCGATGGCATTCAATGTATTGACCGATGGATCAAACTCAAACAGCGATAATGATGAAGAGATAGCCTTTATGACCAGAAATTTTAGGAAATTCCTGAAATATAGAAAGATGAATAATCTCAAGAGAAACAACCATAAGATCTCTGGAAATCAGAATGTAGTGCCAAATAATGTCAAATGTTACAACTGTGATGAACCAGGCCATTTCAAAAGAGACTGTCCGCATCCAGATAGTCAAAATCCTCCCATGAACATTGATCCAGCAAAGAAACGAAAGCATGCATTCACTGCTACTCTAGATGACTCAGACTCATCCTCAAGTGATGATGATCAGAAGATAGACAATTCGAATTTGTGTTTCATAGCTGTTCACGACTCCAACGAATTCAAAAAAACGGACTCAGAAAAAGGTACACGTTTACAATACAATTGGTTGAAATTGCTTGCTTAGAATTAGTTGCTTGATTGCTTGATTGATTGATTTTGGATTGGTGTGTTGTTTGAATTTTAATTTTTTTTATTATTCTTATTATTTTTAATAGTATAATTTTCTAAAATATACTATAAATATTTCAGATATATATATATAGACATTAAAAATAATAAGTATATTTATATATATATTTTAGAGAACTTAAGAAAAATAAATTATCAAAATTCACTGGCACATGTCGACATGGTCTCTACCATGATGTCGACACGGGAACCAGAATTTGAATTTCAAAATTTGAATTCAAATGTTTGAATTTCCCTCCAACTTTTAACTTCATTCAATTCTCTGAAAAGCTACCTTTTGACCAGAGAATATGTCCTTTGTGAATCTATTTATTCACTATCTTTTATCATATCTTTTCACTCTCATTTTCAAATTCAAACTCTCTCTTCAAAACTTCAAGCTCCCTACTCTCTAATTTAATGGCTTCTTCAAGCAACCCCTCCACCATGAGAATTTCGAGAAAAATAAAAGAGCAATTATTCATTGATCCGGAGGCAATAAAAGCATACATCAATTATGCTAATTATGCCAAAGTCCATCCCGGAAAGTTTTCTATTTTCAAGATTTCTATTCTTACGAACTTGATTCTCTTTTTGCAAATAATGAATTTCTTAGTCTTATTGATGCTTCTCAAAATGATTTTGTTTGCTATCCAATTCTTGTCAAAATTTTCTATGCAAATTTAAACTGAGGATTTTATCATGGAAATGAGGATGAAATTTGAAGTAGTGTCAAAGGCACTAGAATTGTTTTGAATTGTGATCTTTTGGGTACCATTCTCAATTGCAAGTGTACGGGAATGGATCTTTCTAATTTTAAAATCGATGAAAATGATCGTGAGACATTTCATCACATTTTCGATGGGAATGATAATTTTGAATTCAAAAATCGAAATTTTCGACCAAAGGCAAGTATTGTCAATCTTCTTTTGCAACATACTTTGACCCCAAGATCGGGGAATTTTAACAATTCTACTTCAAAACTTTGCAAAGCTCTTTTTGCTATTTTTGGAAACTATGACATAAATTGGGCGCAAGTTATTTTGGATGAACTTCGTCCTAAAAATCTTGAAATGGGTGAGAATACTTTATATCATGGAATTTATCTCACTCGGATTTTTAACTATTTTGGAGTGGATTTCAAAGGCGAAGAATTTGTTTCTAGAAAAGTTTTCAATCATTCCAACATTTCTCTTATGAAAATTCCATTTGTTTTTCAACCTTATGAGACCCTTGCCGAAAAGGAAGAGCGTTTGGCTCATGAGGAAATGGAAGAAGAGGAAGAGGAAGAAGAAGAAGAAGGGGATGAAATGGAAATTGAAGAAGAAGGTGAAACCTCTTTGGAAAGCATTGACTATCCTCCTAATCCATCCACCAAAACCCTTCTCAAAAATCAAAAGACGATTGTTGAGAATCAACGGATTCTTAAAGGATCCATTAGTAAGAAGTCGGACAAAATTTCATCCAAGATGAACAAGTTCATTTCCAAAGTCAGCAAGAAACTTGGACTTTCTTCACCATCATCATCCTCTAACTAGTTTTATCTTTTCGTATCTTGTTATATGTGTTTTAGTTTGTTTAATTCGAATGTTTGTGTAGTTTGGTATGTGTTTAATCATTATAACATCTTAGTATGCAATGAAATGGAATTTCTTTTCTGTTATCTATCTTATCTTATCTCCAGAATAAATGTTAGTATAGTGTGTGTGTGTGTGTGTGTACACACACAATTATTCACAAAATCAAATTAGTCATAATTTTTCACAAACCCATGTCGACATCCCCTCTATGACCATGTCGACATGTACTGGTCAGAAATGACAATTGATTTTGAATTTGAAATTTGAATAACAACCATATGTCTATTCATTTCAAACGAATTTCTACACCTATATATACTTATTTCTTCCAGAATTCTTCACTGAAAATTATTTCCTATCTTATAATTCTTCATTTCTTTCACAAATTCAACTATGGCTAATCCAATTCACAATTTATCCGAAAATCTCGAAGAAACTCTTAATTCGTTCAAGAGTATTCTCTCGTTCATTCTTCATAACCAGCGACACTTAGAATTGAGTCAAATGCAGATGATCAAGGAGAAGAAAGGCATTTCGATGCAATACGATGGATGATTTCTTCCCTATACAGGGATGATAACGAAACACATCCTCCAGTCTCTCTCACGAACGACAATGATAATTGGGATTCTATTAAGGGAGATCCAATCTTTGGAGAAGAAGGATGGATGGAAGTTCCACGTAACGTTTGATTCTCATTTGTTTGCTTTATTTGAATTGTTTGTTTGAATTAATTTGATTTGGTTTGGATTGATACTCGGTGTGGATTGATTTCTTAAATTGGTTTGATGGTTGCTACATAAAACATGTATGTATATATATGCATACATTGAAATGTATATAATCCTTGATTAATTATCATGTTCATAAGGATAATTATTTCTTAATCTATCTATTATATATTCCATTGTATTATTTATTAATACAGGTACTCTTGTCCAAGAATGAGGGGGAGTTAATTTTTGTTGATGACAAAGGAGGAGAAATATAAAATAGGTTAGTTAGGCATAAATTAAGGGGGAGTTATAGATTAAGGGGGAGTTATAGATTAAGGGGGGGTTATTAGGATAGAAGTAATATTTTATAAACAAAGGTTGTCATCGTCAAAAAGGGAGAGATTGTTAGTCCGTGGGATGATGGTTTTGATGACAACAACCTTAGAATAGACTATGAAATATAAATACTAACATTGTAAGTTTAGACATACATGTATATGCAGGATTTAACCATGTAGGTACCAAGAATGAAGACTGTACAGTATAGAGATTCATGATATCGAGATAGAAGACCCATGAGTATCAAGATTATCAAGAGTTCAAGACTTCAAGAATAAGTATTTTAATTAGGAATTTTGTTAAAACTCCTAGAAAAGCACTGGCATCTTAAAATCCAATTTATTCGTGGAATGGAATCTACTTCGAGCCTATTAAAGGGATGGAACCCTAAGTAGGATAGAACCTACGAAAAATCTAGTGGAACATTGTTTTGTATCCGCTAACTTTTTATTCAAAATGATTTTTCAAAATTATATCATGTTTTCAAAATGTTTTCAAAACCTTCCTTTTAAAAGCATCATAAACCTCTATCCTGATTTTAAAGAATTTTAGCCTCAAAATTATCTTTAATTTCAAGGTCAAATTACTCCTGATTTTAAACTATCTTTTAATATAATATATTTAACTTTTAAATATTTATACTTAAGATTTAAATATAAAATTATAGTTAAATTCTATATATATTATTCTCTATATTTACTTATGAATTATAACTACAGTCAAGTATATTTATAAAGTTTTAAATAGTTTTAATATAAGATAAAGTTTATTTTCAAAGAAAATCAAATCATCAAAAATTGCTTTGGGATGTCGACATGCCTATGGTGACCATGTCGACATGGTGTCAGTTGAGTTCAAAATTTAAATTTCAAAGAAGTGTCTATTCGCCATAACTCTTCACGAATGGACACGGCTGTTGTTCTTCTATAAATAGGGGTTAGTTTCAACGAATTTTATGTCAGATTTTCTGGTTTTTCACTCCTCTTCTTCTTCCACATTTCTTAATACATACTCTTACCATTACTCTGCTGAAATCAATATTGAATCATACTCGATTACTTCTAGTTTAATTCTCTATCACTATCTCAACAAGGTTCACAGTGTTATTTAGAGTTATAGACTTCTTTGTAATCTATTAAGCGAGAAAGGTGTGATTGTGGCCTTGAAAATCAATCAAGTGAGAAAAGTTGTGATTGTAGCCTTGGTAAATCAATTGGGTAAACTTGTAGCCCGGAAATCAAGTATCTCTACCCAGAGGATTGAAATTCTGGAGGGTGTACCTTGTAGCCTTAATATCGAGGGTGTAATTGTACAATTTCTTTTGAAAGGAAATCCATACTTGTGTTGCGGGACTGGATGTAGGGTAACTCCGAACCAGTATAAAATCCGGTGTGTTCTTTCCTTTACTGCTTTTATTTTATTTCTGCATCTGTGTTTGTTTCTGTGATTATCCCTATATCTGTAGATTGCATACATCTGTGTCTAAATTAACATAAAGTCAAAAAGAATTAGTAATTCTTTATAAACACTATTTAACCCCCCTCTAGTGTTAATCATAGCCTTAAGATCTGTAATCCGCATTTCTCACATCTGTTACTTCTATATAGTTCTGGTTATGGATTACTCGTATCAATGTCAATTGAAAGGTTACCTTTCAAAGGAGTGGAGACCTGTTGATTCAATTAAAATCCTTAGATCCATTAGGTCCTAACCTTTAGTCGCCTCAACCATTACGAGAGGATCTTAATCCAATTCAACTAATTCGAAAGGTAATTTCGAAAGACTTCTAATTGTCTCAACTGTTTTGAAAGGTTGTTTAGAAGGTGTTCCAATTGCCTCGACCTTTTCAAAAGGTGATTTCAAATGAGATCTGAATTACCTATATTGATTCGGAAAAGGGACTTGAAAGGGCTTAAGCTATCTTAATATGTTTGAAAGGTGGTTTTGAAAGGTTCATTTGCATTTTGAACTTTTATTTAAGGTGTTGACAAGTTTTCTTGTTAACACTTTTGGCGCTAGAAGGAGGCTTGAACCTCCATCCTTGTTGAATTCCCAACTTTAATTTCCTCTAACTCTATTCCAAGTGTACCTTAGACCTTACGCTACCATGCTTAACAAAGTTTAAAAGTTCGAACAAGGTCCTTAGAGCCGCACTCAATTGGATTCTCCCATGGAACTATTGAAGATTCTAAACTATATAAAGAGCAGATGTTAAGATTGGAGGCTTTGAGTATCATGAAGGAAAAGAAAGCCGAATCTTATGATCCAGACAAGTGGAGCTTAAACACCTTTCACATTGGCCCTACACCCATCTTTACTTTAGAGGAACAAAAGATAAGACTGATAACTTGTTTGATCAAATGAAGAAGACAATTCAATTCTATACCAAAGGCACTACCTTTGAAGAAAGGATGATGACTAATTACTACAACTTTGCACGAAAATGGCATCAAGCATCAAGCAGAATATTACCTACAAATGAGCTTCAAAAGGTTTTGATAAGGAAACTGGTTATTGAGGGTGATGCTCCTGAATCAAGCAACAATTTTTTTAGAGACTATCCTTAAAATACGAGCTTTAAATCAAGACTCCCTAAGTAATGTAATCTAACAACGTCAATTGAGAACGTTTATTTACTAACTAGGGAGGAACTTAACTATTTCCTTCCCAGAAGAAAAAGCCTAAATACGAAAGGAATCGGGGGATCCTATTATCACCATCACATGATGAATGGTCACGAAACAAATCAATGTAAAGCACTTCAAGAAGTGATGATTAATTTTTTCAAACAAGGCAAAATCAATAGATTTATAAAGCTATCCTGATTGAATTCAATAAAGCACCACTTTTCTAAGAAAAATCTATATGGTCGGGAGTAGAATTCTCCTAAAACTTGAAAATTATCTTTACCAGCCATAAGCCTTTGTCCACGACGAATTGGTCAGGTCAAAGCACCTCCTGGAGGGAGGTTAAAGTAAATCTTTATTCATGCCACGCTATGGCCAGGTTAAAGTATCAACAAGCCCTTAATCATGCCATGCTATTGCCAGATCAAGGCGCCCCTTGGAGGGGGACGAAGTAAACCCACGATCCCACCACGCTATGGCCTGGGCTAGGCACTGAACAAGCCTTCAGTTCCACCTATAAGGCCTGGCTGAAGCACCTCCCGAAGGAAGGATGGAGTAAGCCCTTGGTCGCACCACGTTATGGCCTAGCCAAGGCACCGAACAAGCCTTCAGTCCCGCCTATAAGGCCTGGGTAGAGTACCTCCTAAAAGGAGGTTGGGTAAGTCCTTGGGTCTTACTTGTGGATAAGCTAACCAAGCACACCAGACAACAATGAACTATGACGTCTAAGCCCGAGAAATGGCACACCATACAATGACAACATACGAAGCCTAAACGATGGCACATGTAAAAGGAATCGAAACCCAAAAAGTGGTGTAAAACAAAAGGCTCAAATAAGAATTTATAGCCTTCGATTAATTTTCAAAAAAGGATTTTTGACTTCATTTATTAATGCCCGAATCTGAATTTTCGGTCTCTCTCCATTGATTTTTGGACTTCACT
Source organism: Allium cepa (assembly GCA_030765085.1). NCBI lineage: Eukaryota > Viridiplantae > Streptophyta > Magnoliopsida > Asparagales > Amaryllidaceae > Allium > Allium cepa. Next base: position 436,695,063 of record CM060944.1, read on the forward strand.
CATTAATGCCTGAATTTGGGCATCGGGAACTCTATTATTAAGACCTCTATTATGAATTTTTGGTCTTCTACTAATTCCTGGATCTATCTTACTAATACCCGAATTCGGATTTCGGATCTTCTATTATTTCCAAATAAGGATCACTGGACTCGTATTATTCATTCCTAAAAAGAAGATTCCTGGTTTACTATGACTTATTTCCAGATAATGATCTCTAGAATTTTATTATTAAATGATTATTCTTGGTATTTTATCGGTTATTTTCAAAAAAGATGATTTCTAAACATCTATTATTAATGCTAGATTTGGATTTCTGGCATCCAATTATTAATTCCATAAATAGTCAAGTTTTTGGTCTACTCTTATCATTACCAAAGTTGGATCTCAAGACTTCTATACGTGGAATTTCTCTTCACTTATTATTTTTACATAATGATCCGTTAACTTCCATTACTTAGATTATTAGACTTAAACAGGATTTCGCATACTATTTCCAACAGTATAAAGAACCACCAAATATATTCTTGCATAGATTTCAAATTAATGATAAGAAATATATTCTGCTTTGTACTTTTTAGAAAAACGAGATCAATAGCGAAGACTGAATGGGTCGACAAATACAAAAACCATAGTCAAAGTTATCAAGAGGCAAATTCAAAAACAACATTGTAAGAACAAGCAAAGTCTACAAACCAGGTGATATTTACATAATTTATAAAATTATATACAAGTATATATCATAAGTGTATGTTTCATAGATCATGGACAACCTTATTTAGATTCTTGCCAATTAAAGGATCGACAATATGGTGAATCTCTATGTAAAGAATTTCTTTAAGCTTCTTTTCCTTTTTCTTAATTTTGTCAGCATCATCAATGAACTCAATGCAAGTCTTCAAAGCATGGTTGAAAGCTTTGTTGGCACCTTTAAGGGTCTTGTTTTGCCTTTTTAAATCAGCAATATGCTTTCAGAGAAGATACTTACCATTTTTAAGTCTTTGAATTCTAGCTGCATACCACATTAATGCGCTGTGGATATCTCACTTCTTGTTGGTCGTCAAAATATCTTATCATTTTAAATTTGACCTTCCTACACCATTCACCTACTCCCTTCTCATCTAGACCTGGGAAAGGGTTAGTCGCAGTTGGAAATTTTTGACTGGCTAGAGATGAAGACCCTGTCGATTTCATAACAGACAAGGCGATTGGAGAAGTTGGTAAATTGATATTTGGAATGTCACCTCCATGAAAAATTCTAGGGATTTCCATTGGGTTTGACTATCTTTTAATTTTATCTCCAAATTACTTATCTATTGGAGAATCTTAGACAATCCTTGATCAAAGTTGATTGAAGGATTTTTTAATTTGGTGCTTTAACTGGGAAACTGTTTCATTTTGATTCTTGACATCCTCCTCGAGATTAGTAATTTGATCACTATGGTTTATATTAAAAAAAAAAAATTGAAGCAAAAATTTCCTGGGCCATTCCAACGCTTTAGTGTTTCCTTAAAGACAAGCAGATAGAGGATCTTTAAGGAGGCTCCCCTTTCCAACATCCGCTACCAACCTTTCTCTGATGCTGGTGAAATGAGGCAATGAATCTAATGAGAGCTAGATAACCGTAACTCCGATTTAAATGAACAAAAAACAAAGTTTACCAATTTCTGTTATTACAACAATAGAGGTTATAACTCAAGAACAAATAAATAAAAATAACTATAAAATAAAATAGAAAGTACAATCTCATTTTTATAAACAAATACTTGTTTTATTACACATAAAGTCGGGAAACAACAGTTTTAACTTTGTTCAAAGAATTAGGGGAAAAAGTAGTTGTTGAATTAAAAGGGGCATTAAATCCTTCTGCGGTAATAATTGGAGGATATTTGCTATAATCACATTCTTCGACGGGAGGACTACCACGACAGCATATTAATTTGGTATGATATGTTCGAATTTCTTCAAGGAGCCTTTCCTTTTCTTCGCCAAGAAAATCAAAACTAAAGCGGGGATGTTGCATATAAAGCCTTTGTAGATGTCTAAGAAAGCAATATCTAGCCAATTTTGAGGATTTCAAGAGCGAGGCATTTTCTAAATAATCACTTCTTAATTTGACATATTTGCCCAAATAATCTTTATTAATAAGACTGATTGAGAGACATTTACTCTGCAGTAATATAATAAAATACGACTGAGTATAAAAAAAAACCAGTGTAGAAAATTTACAAAATAATATAATTACATAATCACGAATATTAATTAGGTTCATACAAAACTGAATTTTGGAATAACCTGGAAATGAATTTATCCTTATAATATTTGAGTTTTCTGGAGGCAATTCTTGAGGGATTGATTTGACTCGTGGTAAATTCCAACAAGCCCTCGGATATGGATCAGATCCAAATTCATCTAAATATCTCCTAGGTAGATATCTAAGTATACCTCCACTTAAATCACCCAAGTATGGAAAATCAAGAAATGGATGTCTGCAATAAGCTTTATATAGGAAATCTATCAGGATATCTCCGTCCTCAATCAATATCCAAATGAGTGTTATTAATCCCCTGATCCCTTCTAGGAGCTTGTCATAACGAAGGCGAGCCCTTTTTAGTCGCTGACAATGCAGTGCTTTTATTAAGCTTATAATTCTTAACAGAATGTGCGTTATATTCTTTTAGTTGTTTATATAACTTCCTATACCGGTTATTTATTTTTGCATGTTTTCTTTCAAGCTTTATTTTATAAAGTTGAATGGATTTCTTCTCTATCTAAAATAGGAAGATACCAGCTACTGTAATCTTGGAAGTAAAAGCCATTTAGATAGAAAATCCCATACCTGAGAAACATGAATTGAAGTTTGTGGGGTCAGCCTTTTTCCCTCTTGTTCTTCAACATCAATATTGGCTTCTTATTCACGGAGATTAAAAGGCTTAGAAGTTCAGTTTTATTTGATTCACGGACACTGGGATCAGGGATGACTTTCTCCGAAGCCCTGGGAATATCATCGCCATCCCCTCAATGAGAACCTTCATGATCACCTCCGTTGCCGCCAGAACCCTGACCTCTATCCTCATTGTCCGGGTTATCATCATCATTGCCACCTTCCTCAATGACAAATTCAACATCCTCACCATCTTCTTCCTCGTTAGAGTCAGAATTTCCTTCTAAAGAAGAGACTTCGAAAGATAAGAGTTTAGTAGCATCAATTTCCTTTCTCTCAAGAACCTCGATCTCTTGCTCCATTTCTTTGATTTGTCCATGAATCATTTGATCAGCACAGGATCGAGCGAGGGAATGCCTATGTCTATACATTTTTCAACATTGTCGAAATATGCTAGCATAAGACCGTCCTCATAAGAATTCATAATGATGTCATTAAGAGAAGTGCTCAAAAATTGCGACACCTTTTGTCTTGCCTCAAAAATGGTTTTGATGGCCATAGTTAAAGAATTCTTCTTCTTCTCCAACTTCTTCCTGAAAAGAGTGAATTTCTTTATGAGAGAAGATTGTTTAGCAATCATCCGGGCCTTTTCTTCCTCCGACTCTTTTAGAGTAATTTTTAAAGCCAAAATCTCATCAGCTAAGATTTGTTTCTCCTTCCTCTCCTCGGAAATGGTGGATTCCGCTTGAGCAAGGAAAGCGCTCAACCTTTCTTGTTCCCTCACTGCATTATCTTTAGAAGTAGAGAGAAGTAATCTGGTTATTTAGAGTCGAGACTTCTTCTTGAAGCTTAATCGTCTCAGTAGAAGATTTTGCAGCTCTTTCCTAGAAGGAGTGCCAACTTTTAGAAATCTAAAAGGAAATGTGCAACATAAGTCAAAATTCAGTATGAAGTAGTAATAAGAAGCCAAAGTAGTATGAAACATATTAGAAGTTGTTGCTCATTTAGAGATCGACAATGTCTTGTCGGGTCAGGCACATAAGAAGGTGGATGAATGGAAGTGAATGGTGAAGAATTCATGATTGATTATACAATATTCTCGAAATCATTAGGAGCACCAGTGATGTAGGTCTAAAAGGATTCAACTCCAGGGGAGGAGTTATAGTTCCTAAATCCTTTTGCATCTGCTCAACAACGCTAGGAGAATCAGACACAACAATGTAGGACATGAAGTCGCCTTTTGAAAGAGTTATTTTGGATTGGTCTGTAGAAGCCTCAAGAGTAGGACCCTCTAGAGTATTGCCTACATCAACTAATTCACCCTCTTTTAGAAGGAGAGAAGATTGGACATTAGTAGTTTTAATTTTCTTAAGAGAAGGGCCAACCACAGTCATTCCACTAAATTTTCTTTTAGCAATCATCCTTGACCTAGGATGGCCTGGGTCAGAGCTGAAGCAATAGATTCAGAAGTTGGAAGGACTGGATCTCTTATGATTAATTCAACAGGAGGAGCAGCTGCTAAAAATCCATAAAGCATAAGTTAGTAAAGCAATCTAAAGAGTTACATGAAGGTAAGTTACAAATGCTACATTTAAGCTTACCAGGTTGGTCCGGACAAATTGGAGACAAAGGAGAAATTTTTTTAGGATCACCCAGGGATAAGAAGCGCTTACTCTTAGAAGTGTGTTGAACAAGAGGGTGTTGTCCAAGTACTCTTTGACCTGTTGGAAGGAGGGAATATTTTTGAAGATTGCTTGGCGTCAATAATGAAAGCCTATTCCCAATGCTACCCAAAGCAGCAGTTAACAACTTCACGATTCTCTTCCCTTTATCGTCGAGGTCTTTAGGAGCGGAGCCTAATAAGAAAATGTAATTTAGCAAAAAAGAAGACAATTTAGTGAAAATAAAGGTAATGATCAACTTATGAGGAGAAGAGAAAGCTCCACTAATATTTGAAAAATGTTTGATATAAAAGAATTGTGTCTCCTAATTGTTGGGCGAATTCTCACCCAGGAGATCTCGAGACCAAGAAGTGTCAGTTTCACCCGGGTTCGCAACCTCTACTTCATTCGGCAAACACAAGGCTCAATACAGACATAAAAGTCCATCCGGCATTCTCAATATAGAAGCCCATTCGGCATAAGACCATCCGGTCACAAGCATACTTCACCACCAAGGCCGTACTAACCCTCAAAGTTCTCACCATCACCGGTCCAAACCACTACCGGTCCAAACATTCTACCGGTCAAACCACAACCCCTTCAATACCAAACCAAACCATGACCGAACCATCCACAACCGAACCAAGTGCCTATCCCATCACCACCGGTCCAACACCATTTCCCACCATCACCGGACCACCATGACCGGACCGACACCACCGAGCCAACCTCATACCTCACCACCGAATGAAGCCTCGCCGAACCAGAACGCTACCAGGCCAGATTGCTTCAGCCCAAGCCCACCAGCAGCTATATACATCCAGGACCCCTGCCCCCAGCCTCACTCTATAAATAGAGGGGCAGGGGTACAACAATGGCAGACAAGTTTGAGAGCTCCAGCACGGAAGGAACTTTCAAACTACTTTCATATACTTGTACACGAAGCATTGTACTTGTAATCTGAAACAAAGAAGATAATAACATATAAAGTGGACGTAGGCACGTTCTGGCCGAACCACTATAAATCTGTGTGACTTTTACATTTCAGCCCCTGCTTTTTTCATATTTACATAACTCATCTAAATCATTAAGAATCACATAAAATCAACTAAATCACACGACTTGGAGGTGTTTGCCCATTTTTTGCGCAAACATTTTTGGTGCTTCCATTGAGAGCTTCGAACTCGAAGCTTCAGCTTCCCTCATTCAACCTTCTTTCCCAATAGCACCCTTCATTGCCTAGGAAACATGACTTCCAGGCCAAGAAAAGACGCCAACAAGGGAAAGAACGTCGCAACTAGCAGCACTCCAAATCCAGTGGATCCAGATCAAGAGAACCATCCCACTACAGCAGCAGTGCCACATGTAGATCAGGCAATTCCAACAGCCCCTTCCGCGGAACAGCCGGCAGTAATCACTAGAGCAGACCTAGACAGAGTTGTGGTGGAAGTGACTAACCGCTTCGCATCCCAACAAGAAGCTTTGGTGAACCAACTCATGTCACGCTTGAGAGATGTCGAAGAATCCAACCGCAACACTGAATCATGGGATGAATCTCAATCTGGAGGATCTCGGAGAGAGCAAAGGTCTTCCCTCTTCGAGGAAGCCATCAACAGGAACAACAATGATAGGGGCCGCGCCCGGACTCAGCCCGGACTCCGACTCGAGGAAACGCTTGGAACCGAACCCAGTGGGGGAGGCGCCAGGCGAGGGTCGGATGTAGCTGAGCCAGTCATGCCACCTAATCATAGAAACCCCGCTGAACGGAGCCGAGCTAGAACCCAACCCGAAGTTGACCCCATGGAAATGCTCGAAACAGAACCCCACAGGGGAAGATCAAGGCAGGGGGCAACTGTAGCTGGTCCTAGCATGCATCCGAGCGGCCAGAGGCAACCACTGGATAACGTTAGAAGTGATAGACTATACCATCCCTACAGGTCATCTGGACAAGATCGATCCCACAGGGAAGAACCAAGTTCATTTCTATCCGCTCCAAATTCTGATGAAAGAATGGCACGATTATTCAGAGAATGCGTCCAACGGGAGCAAAGGGACCGAGGAATAGGCGCTAGGGTCACCAGCCCCATCACCCGCAATATCGAAACTGCCATCACCCCCCGGGAATGGAAAATGCCAACCATGGAACCTTACAAGGGAACTTCCGACCCTATCGTACACTTACAAAGATACACCCAGCATATGCTCATGAGCGGAGCAACAGAAGGGGTGTTGTGTAAATGCTTTCCGCTATTCTTAGAAGATCTAGCTACCTCCTGGTTTGCCACCTACGCCAAGGATCTATCAGCTCATGGGAGATGTTGAAAGAAAGGTTCATTAGCCAGTTCCGCATCCATGCAGAACAACCCAAGGATGCTTATTCTCTATCCAATGTCAAACAGAAATCCGGAGAGACCCTGCAACAATATCTAACCCGGTTCAACGCCGCAGCGGCCGCAGTCCAAGATGCCGATGAGAAGCTCACCCTAATGGCCCTCTGTAGTGGTGTACACCCAGATACCAAGTTCGCTAGGAGACTAACTAAGGAAAAACCAGCTACTTTACCTGATTTCTTCCATGAAGCTGGAAAGTATATGAGACTTGAAGACGCCGCCACTGAGAGGCAGTCAGGGCAACAAGGTAAGACAACTTCGGACAAGGTTCCCGCTGCAGCTAAGGACACTCGAAGAAATGAATCTAGAGACAATGCTGGGGGCAGGAAGTTTGAAAAACGCCAATATCGACCAGGACCAAGATTTGACTCCTACACTCCTTTGAATGAAACAATCGAAAACATCTTTCTAGCCACTCAGGGCGAACTCGGATACAATCGCCCCCCGCACAAGAAAGAATCTGATAACGCACTCAAGTCTGGAAAGTTCTGCCGCTTCCACAAATCCCACGGACATGACACCAATGAATGCCACCATCTCCGGGACTTGATCGAAGAACACATCAGAAGAAGAAGGCTGGAACGCTATGTGAAAGGTCAGAACAGGACTCCAACTCCTGCCAATGAGAACTCAAAGCGACCCCTCCCAGAAGTAGGCGGAGGGAATCACAACACCAGTGGCTCTAGTCAAGAGAAGATAGTGGTCCATACCATCTCGGGAGGACCACACATCGCTGACAGAAGCTGGGCAGAGATGGAAAGATACGGCAAGTCACTTAGAAATGCTGAAGGCTATATTAACTCCATTATGGAAGAACGCCACCCGAAATGGAAAGAGAGTGACGACATCGTATTCAGTAGGCGTGATTTAGAAGGAAGACAGTATCCGCATATGGATCCCATGGTCATCTCTGCCTGGTTCGGTCCAGCTAAAGTTTTTCGAATTCTAATAGACACAGAAAGCTCCGTAAATATCCTGTTCAAGCATGCTTTCGACAAAATGAAGCTGTCAATGAAGGATGTGGCTCCCTGCAACAAACCCCTGCACGGTTTTACTGGAGATGCGAAAATGCCCCTCTGGCAACTTGACCTCTTCGTCGAAATAGGAAGTCATCCCCGCTCCGTTGTGCGAAAACAAACGTTCGTACTAATAGAAAACCACTCGGCCTACAACGCCTTCTTGGGAAGACCAGCCTTATCTGACTTCCAAATTGTCCTAGCCCCGTGGTGCCTAAAGATGAAATACCCAACAGATAACGGAATAGGAGAAGTTGAAGGAGATCAAGACGCCACTCGAGATTGCTATGTAACTGAACTTCGCAATAACCGTAGAAAGAATAAAGGGAAAGATGCATACTCTCTGCATGAAAAGCTTGGAAGCATAGCAACTAAAGAAAGCCCCTCCTCTTCGATACACCAGCGATCCTTTCAATGAACTAGACCCCAGGGATAAGGAGGAGGAGGCTACCACTGAGCCTGCAGAGGCCATGGAATTCGTATCTGTAGACAAACATGATTCAAGTAGACTATTAAAAATAGGATCTCGGCTAAAAACAAAATTGAAGGATCAACTCATTGACTTTCTCCGCCACAACTTAGATGTATTTGCATGGACACATGCCGATATGACAGGAATCTCCCCAAACATAGCATGCCACATGCTGAACATCGATCCCACCAAGGTACCGATAAAGCAGAAAAAGAGAAGCATGGGAGCAGAACGATCAGCTGCCCTCGATGAGGAAGTAAAGAACCTACTTGCTAATGACTTCATACGAGAAGCCATCTACCCAGAATGGATCGCTAACCCGGTACTAGTAAAGAAAGCTAATGGGAAGTGGCGAACATGCATTGATTTCTCCAACTTAAATGACGCTTGCCCGAAAGACTGCTTCCCGCTCCCCCGAATCGATCAACTTGTGGACAGCACTGCCGGGCACGAACTCTTATCTTTTATGGATGCATACTCCGGATACAACCAGATTCCCATGCACACTCCCGATCAAGACCACACTAGCTTCATCACTGACCGGGGATTATATTGTTACAAAGTCATGCCTTTTGGACTCAAAAATGCCGGAGCTACCTATCAGCGCCTCATCAACAAGATGTTCGCGGAATTAATAGGACGAACTATGGAAGTATATGTGGATGACATGTTGGTAAAGTCCAGGAGAGCCGACGATCATGTAAGCCACCTGGGCGAGATGTTTCAGGTACTTCGCCGATATTGAATGAAGCTGAATCCTCTAAAGTGCTCCTTTGGAGTGTCATCGGGAAAATCCTTAGGATTCATCGTCCATGTTAGAGGAATTGAAGAAAACCCTGAACAAATCCGGGCTCTAAAGGAAATAAGGATACCTTCCACTCGAAAAGAAATGCAGAGCCTAAACGGAAAGGTGGCCGCCCTAAGTAGATTCATTTCCAAAGCAACTGACAAGTGCGTCCCTTTCTTCGAAGCTCTCAAGAAAGACAAAGGAAAGTTCGAGTGGACCGATGAATGCTTAAAAGCCTTCCTTAACCTGATCGAACACCTTCAGAGACCACCAGTACTCTCAACTCCAAACGAAGGCGAAGAGCTATACCTATACCTCACTGTGTCATCTCATGCTCTAAGCGCTGCCCTGGTAAGAGAAGAAGACTGCACACAACGCCCGGTATACTTTATAAGTAAGAGATTTACAGGGACAGAAGCCAGATATCCTAAACTTGAGAAATTGACATATTGTTTATTGATCGCGTCACGAAAACTGCGACACTACTTCCAATCTCACTCCATCAGAGTTCTAACCGATCAACCACTAAGACAGGTGCTCCATCGTCCCGACACTTCTGGACGACTCCTCAAATGGTGCATTGAACTAAGTCAGTATGACGTCAACTACCATCCTCGCACCGCTATCAAGGGGCAAGCCATGGCCGATTTCATTGCCGAATTCACTACCAACGAAGGCAAGGATCAGTTTGAAATAGCAAAAAACATCAAGTGGAACCTCTTTGTAGATGGAGCATCGAACGAACAAGGCTCGGGGGCAGGTATTGTGATAATCACCCCCTGGGGAAGAAAGCTGTACTATGCATTAAGGTTGGAATTCGCGGCCACTAACAACGATGTGGAGTATGAGGCAGTAATAGCGGGATTGGAGCTTGCCTTAGAAATTGGAGTCAATTCTTTATGTCTTCATAGTGATTCTCAACTTATCGTAAACCAAGTACTAGGAGAATTCCAGACACGAGGAGAACGACTCGCAGCATATCTAAAGAAAACCAAACTGCTGCTCGATCAATTGGACCATTATCTAATAGAACACATTCCCCGAGAAGATAACCAAGAGGCCGATGAACTAGCAAAGCAAGCTAGTACGAAGAATAGCACCATTTCCGGAGCACTAGCCATCTCAAGGCAGCTAGCCCCAAGTTTCGAACAAGTGAATCTGATAACTGCAATCGAAGAAGGAACTTGGATGACTCCTATCCGGAAATATTTGCAGGACGGCACACTACCAGACAAACGTGATGAAGTCAGGAGAATTTTGAGGAAAGCTCCCCACTACACAATACAAGAAGGCATCCTCTATCGGCGTGGCTTCTCTAGCCCCTTATTCAGATGCGTCGCTGGAAGGGAAGCCAAGGAAATCTTATTCAACATCCATCAAGGAAGTTGCGGAGATCACACTGGAGGGCAGACTCTGGCAAAAAGATACTCCGATATGGATATTACTGGCCCACACTAAACAAAGACGCCTTAGACTTCGTCAAGAGATGCGACAGATGTCAGAAATTTGCCAAGATTCCTCGACTACCCACAAATGAGATTACTCAAATAACCAGCCCTTGGCCCTTTGCTGTATGGGGAATTGATTTAATTGGCGAACTGCCAACGGGCAGAGGCGGAGCCAAATATGCTATAGTGGCAGTCGATTATTTCACCAAATGGGTGGAAGCGGAACCCCTAAATAAAATCTCTTCAGCAAAAGTTATCAACTTCTTGATCAAAAATATTCTGTGCAGGTACGGAGTACCACTCAAGATCGTATCGGACAACGGACTTCAATTTGACAGCGAAGAATTCGCCGACTGGTGCCAAGAGCATGGAATTCATAAAAGCTTCTCATCAGTAGCTTATCCTCAGGCAAACGGACAAGTCGAAGCTGTCAACAAAATTCTCAAAATCCTAATCAAGAAGAAACTTGAAAAGTCCAAAGGCGCTTGGGTGGACGAACTTCCTACGGCACTTTGGGCCTACCGCACATCTTTCAGAATATCAACGGGACATACTCCTTTCTCTTTGGCATACGGATCGGAGGCAATGCTCCCTGTTGAGACTATTGTTCCTTCCCACTGTAGGATCCACTACAATTCAGAAGAAAACGAAGAACTCCTCCTCATGTCTTTGGATCTGATTGAGGAAAGGAGAAACGATGCAGCACTCAAAGCAGCAGCTCACAAACAAAAAGTGGCAGCACTATACAACTCCAAAGTCAAGCATCGCATCTTACAAGAAGGAGATCTTGTCCTCAGGCGAATCTTTTCGCGCCCCGGGGCACTGGACCCCATCTGGGACGGACCATATGTAATTCATAAAGACCTCCACAACGGAGCTTATATTTTGTCAACAGTGGACGGAGAGGTGTTCCAGAGGGCATGGAACATCCGACACCTCCGTCGATACTTTTCTTACCTTGTACTGCCCATATAAAGTGAATTAACAAAGAGAATCAGTGGACGTAGGCATTTTCATGCCGAACCACTTTAAAAAATCTTGTCTCTTTTTAACTTGTTCCTTTATATCTTGGCTGCTTGTTAAGCTTTATCCTTTTCTGTTGAACAAAATCCTATGGCATCTCCACTCAAGACGCACCACGGCCTCATCTGGACAAGGCCTAACAGGTACGCTACGATTCTATGCACTCGCCAATGAGACTCTTTTGCTCCAGCATCCCTCTGCTGCGAGTTAACTCATTGCTCGCGACTGCCCTCAAAGCCAACTGTAATGAGCCGATTATAAGTCATCATAAAGGCCGACTATAGCCGATGGCAGCTCATTACGGCGTTCGGCTCGCCGGCAACTGTGAACCTACTTTAAGCCCCAACATAAGGTGTGGCCATCCAGGGGTAGTTCACGGCCAACGGCACCCACGCTAGCCGGCCACGGTAAATCGAATAATACCCACGATTACGGACCATTATGGTTCGGGTAGTTACCGTGCGCGATCTTGGCTCCGATGTGTCTTAAGTACGGCTGTGGTAAAAAAGAAAACTCCCCGCGGAGGCGTAAGATGGGTGACAAATGTCTCCAAGACCCACAGCTAGGGAAAGTGACTACAAAACCCGTTTGCCACGAACTTAAGCACATCGACGGCCTTCCGTGACTGGAAGTTTTACTTTTCCCATATTTCCATTTCATTTAAATACTTTTCTCCTATCCTGTATAACAAACTCTAAAGTACAGAAAACCAAATAGGGAGCATTCACTCATGAGAATCTAAGCCTGCGTACTGAGTGGCAAGGTACTCAGCTATATCCATGATCAGTTACACAAGACGCTCAAAGCTACCACCTGCAACTAAAACATGAAGGGCGGTATTCTCTTCTCTTGTACATAAATATGTGACCATAGTTTATTCATACGTCACATTGACATTGCAAAACATGAAATTATATTTCAAGCAACAGCTTAACATCAAACACAACTAAAATCACAGGCATATGCATACTTCTCATGCACCACATCAAAATGACAACAACATTTAAACATAACAAAATCAGCTTATGTCATAAAATCACATAAAGTTATTCTTTGCAAATAATATTATTACAGTCACATCAATGCTTTGGACTAACATAAACAGCGATAAAAGGAAATAAAAAGGTGGCCAAATCCGGACAAGTAACCAACTGCGTCCACACTTCGCTCTCATCCTACCAACTCCCCCAAGCCTACTTGGCCGCAGGGTCGGGGCCCCCAGCGTGTTGATCGGAAGTTCCACCTGTCCAATTCAGAAGAGGAATTCATTAAACAAACGATAAACGATCAAGTTATGGAAACCCCGAAAGAAAAGGAAAAGAGAAGAATAACTCACCAGCGTCCGCCGCTTGATCCTCATCCTCCAGTTGCACACCCGCTTCCTCCGCAGCAAGCAACCGCATCCCCTCCTTCACCACCTCTTGCTCCTCTTTCGAGAACTGAGCAGTGACCACATCCAGACTAAAAGTCACTCCACCTTCCTTACCCGCATTGACCCTGGCCTCCTCTAAAGCCCGAAGATATATCTTGGCCATGACCCGGGGATAGTCATCCATCCAAGACAAGCTGCCCTCCTTCCAAGTGCGGAAGTACATGTCCTGCAGCATCTCGTCCATCATCCCCTCATTCTCCTCAAACTCCCTCACCCGGGCCTCGAAAGCCTGCAACTTGGCGACAGCGACATCCCTCTCTGATCGGTATCTCAAGTAGTCAGCCTGGAGAGACCTCCTCATCTCCTCCATCTCCTCCTCTAACTTGACTTGAGCCATCTCCACGGCCTCAAGCCTCCCAGACAACTCCTCTACCTTCTCGAGATCCGCATTCCGAACCTCATCCACTATCGCAATGGCCATGTCGATCCGCTCCTTACAGGCGGCCTCCATCTTCCGTAATTCTTCCCTACTAGCCTTTTCCATGGTCTCTTTCAGCCGCCTGGAGGCTTTCTCGTGCTGAGAAATCTGAACGGCTTGACCGGCAAGCTGTTCAGCCTGATCGGCAACCTTCAGCCGCAGCCGAATATTAGCACTCCCAATCTCCTCCCCGGCCTTGACCAATTGAGCATGATACTTCATTAACTTCTTGGTGTCTTCAGCCACCCGATCGATATTAGCTTTGGCTTCGTCTCCCATGGTAACTACCCGAGTGGTAAGCAGATCAAGATCTAGGGACTTAGCCTCGTCTAACACTCATACCATGGGGTTGCGGGGAAGAAGGTGCTCACCCGTGGCCTCATCAAATGAAATATCCCGAGAGCTTGGATCTAAATCAGGATGACCGGCAAAGGGGTCGCGAGGCACGTCAGGACGCCTTATACGGATAACAGTGGGATTCTTAAAAGGAGGTGGAGGGGGGATAAACTCTGTGCTCTCCTCCGTGGTATCACGAGGAGGCTGAACAGGAAGCTGCGGACCAGGGGAAGGCTCAAATAAGAAACGACTCCTCTTCCTTTTCTGAATGCTCTCTTCAATGACCCCAAGAAGAGGACGGTATCTGACCACGTCCCCAGGACGACCAGTAAGAGGCTTCGGCTTATCAGAAGCTCTCATCAACTTGAATTGTTCAAGGCGGTGTCGAACGTCTGACGTTTTAGCCACCTGGCCTGCCCCTGGAGTAAAAAAAAAACAAGTGTTATGAACATACGACGATCCATAATTCAAGAAACATGTTAAGAGAAAGAAAAAGTGAGAATGCACATCTATTATACAAACCCTGCGGAGGAGTGGGATACTGCAATAAATCCTGAATCTCATTCCAGGATGGAAGTGAACCATAAAATATTTCTAAGTCCCTATCGTAAATGGAATCGACAGAGGACAAAAGTTCACCTTGCACCGCCGGAGTCACCCTGGCTGAGGAGCCCTTTGGGGATAGATCGGCACCAGCCCCGACCTTGCCAGTCTCCTCCGCCTTCTCCGCTTCCGATTCTCCCTCCGATTCCCCGAAGGCCTGGCGGAGAGCCTCATCCAGTTTAGAGTCTTGCCCAGAAACTAAGGCACCAGCACCACTACCACCCTGACCATCTCCATCTCCTCCGCCCTCCGACTCTCCTTCCATATCGCCTCCTTCGCCCTCTTCCACACCTTCCTCCTCCGGGATGATCGGGCAAGTACTAGGAGAGAGGCCCTCAGACTCCTTAAGCTTCTTGCCTCCCGCGACGGGATGTTGTGCAAAGGGCTTCCTCTTGCCACTCTTCACCGTGGCCCCCTCCTTAGCTTTAGCGGCCTTCTCCTCAGCCGTGTCCCTCTGCTTAACCACGGACTGGTGCGGCTGGATCAAGTTGTACTCCAGGAGGGTAGCGTTCCTGATCAGGAACGAAGCCGACCTGTCCCGTGCGGGAATGGCCTTTATTTCAGCAGCCATCCGCGCCAAAGAATCATCTTCCACGACTGCAATGCCACCTGTCGCTAGCAAGAAATAGAAGCGTGTCAGAAGAAGCACTACAGTCAGAACATGGAAAATATAAATGAAATTCATCTTACAGCCGGAAGTGAAAAGACGGAAAGAAACAGAATCGTCCTTGATAAAAAACCATTCTCTCTTGAACATGGTAAACTTTGAATATAAGTCCAAGGCCGGTTTGAAGGGCACGGCCGCTTTTAGACTAATATACGGAGACCCCTTCTTGTAGCCTCTCAGGTTATACAAATATCGAATTTCCCGGTTAGAAGGAGGGCGCCCGTACCTCCTCTGGAAGATAACGAAAAGGCTCACCAGAATGGCATAAGAGTTCGGCTGGAGCTGGAATGGAGCCACCTTCAAGTATGTGGTAAAGCTAACTATCCAGGCATTGATAGAAGGGATAGCACCACACATGCAATGATATCTGCTGTAAGCAAAGTAGCCTTCGGGGGGATTATACGACATCACTCCATCTCTCGGCAACAGCATGCGTTCCCTGTCTATCCGGAAGGAACGGGATATAACATCAAGTTGCTCCTCCTTTAGGGAGCTAGGAAAGCAATCGGGAGGGGAGACCAGAAGTTCCTGGGGACCGTACCCGTCCACTAACGACCTCGGAGCAGGCCCATGTCGCACCGGCCCTGGTTGGGCTGGGGGCACGGAGGAAGATGACTCTCCTCTACCTTTAGACTTCTTTTTATCCGATCGGGTTTCCGCTTTGCGAGACATTTATCTACAGCACAAGAAAAACACGGTGTTAGAACAAGAAGTATAGAAACATAAACAAGCAAGTATCTAAAGCAAGCATATAAAAGCCTAAGATTTCGCTTAAGATTCAAATTTCCGAATCTCATTCGGTATATGCCTCATTCGGTAGTTCCATTCGGCATTGGAAGTTCATCCGGTATACGAATTCGTTCGGTAGTACAGTGCAAAGTACATCCGGCACTAAAATCCCAGGTTCATTCGGTACAAAAATCATTCGGCATTAACAGCCTTACGCGTGTATTCGGCAATCAGATTCATTCGGTGGTAAAGGTCATTCGGCAAAGGAAATTATACCTGATTTGGTAAAAGCTTGGTTCGGCAGAGAAGTTGGTTCGGCTAGAGATTGATTCGGCACTCGTTGGTTCGGTAAGGAATAACTAAGGGGGGTGTAGCCCCTATATATAGTCAAGGGCAGAAGCACCGGTCCAGCCGGTTCGGCATACCGGACCAACCAAAAACCGAATGAAACCATCTCCGCCAGCAAAAACCAGAAACAGGTAGCATGCAAGGCACCTCACACAGATAAGTACCGAACTCTAGGACCTACTAATAAAATAGAGATTATGATAACGATGAACAAGTCGTAAATCGCTCACTAACATGGGTTACCCATTTACACATGTTCGCGACCACGAACGGTCCACAGGCATGCTCTGAATGGCTATTAACCCTATCGTTGTGAGAATCTACACTTCGACATCCTTTTAAAATTCATCGGTTGGATGGATATTTAGCTCTGCTAATTCTGAAACGGCTAAGCTACTTAAAACATGTACGGGGTCACGAACGATCCTTAGGCATGCTCTGAGCTGGCAATAAACCATCTTCACAAACGATCCAGGAATCCGCTCGAACGTGAGCCTGGCATCGGTAACGCTAAGCCCCCTCGGGGCACACCTACTCGCCTCAAACGGCACCCGACCTCGAATGGTCACATCTCGCCCTGAACGGCACAATTCACTTCGCCTCAAATATTTCGATCCCGAACGATCGTCATTTGAAATCACATTAAAACTGTAAATTCCTTTGCAGAAAATCAACAGGACATGGACATCCAGCTCATTGCATTACAAAACACGCCTTCCTACCGGGAGGCATGAGGACACTGACAGGACATGAATATCCAGCCCATGGCGTTACGAAACAAGCTTTCCTACCATAGGGAAACAAAGCGCGACACTTGCAAGCACGCGCCCCACTTTGGGGGGCAAATGTTGGGAGAATTCTCACCCAGGAGATCTCGAGACCAAGAAGTGTCAGTTTCACCCGGGTTCGCAACCTCCACTTCATTCGGCAAACACAAGGCTCAATACAGACATAAAAGTCCATCCGGCATTCTCAATATAGAAGCCCATTCGGCATAAGACCATCCGGTCACAAGCATACTTCACCACCAAGGCCGTACTAACCCTCAAAGTTCTCACCATCACCGGTCCAAACCACTACCGGTCCAAACATTCTACCGGTCAAACCACAACCCCTTCAATACCAAACCAAACCATGACCGAACCATCCACAACCGAACCAAGTGCCTATCCCATCACCACCGGTCCAACACCATTTCCCACCATCACCGGACCACCATGACCGGACCAACACCACCGAGCCAACCTCATACCTCACCACCGAATGAAGCCTCGCCGAACCAGAACGCTACCAGGCCAGATTGCTTCAGCCCAAGCCCACCAGCAGCTATATACATCCAGGACCCCTGCCCCCAGCCTCACTCTATAAATAGAGGGGCAGGGGTACAACAATGGCAGACAAGTTTGAGAGCTCCAGCACGGAAGGAACTTTCAAACTACTTTCATATACTTGTACACAAAGCATTGTACTTGTAATCTGAAACAAAGAAGATAATAACATATAAAGTGGACGTAGGCACGTTCTGGCCGAACCACTATAAATCTGTGTGTCTTTTACATTTCAGCCCCTGCTTTTTTTATATTTACATAACTCATCTAAATCATTAAGAATCACATAAAATCAACTAAATCACACGACTTGGAGGTGTTTGCCCATTTTTTGCGCAAACACTAATCTTTGAATTTATTTACCCCTCCCCCTCGAGATTAAATTTTTATAGGGGTTAGCCCTAAAAATATTGCTATTTAAATTGCTGAGCTTAACAAGATGCACCAAATAATTTAGAACTTCGACATATAGCAAAGGAAGGCCTGACTCTAAGGAGATAAGACATGTATATACATTTGTAGATGATTGAATTGGAGCTATGCCAAGGTGACTCAATAATCTTGACAAGAAATCGGGAAATAGGATAAAATCGCCATGCCAGATGTGGATGGTAGTGTAAGAAAAATATCCTTCAGGAGGAATCAGGATAGTGTCATTATCACTAGGAGAAATGGCTTCAACTCTTGTAATTCTAAATGGTTAAGGATTACGTCAACTTCATCTTGGGTGGTTATAGGAGAATGCCTTGAAAGTGCTTCAACGTTCTTTGGAGAAGACTCTAATTCTGAAGGTACATCCTTTTCAGATTTCTTAGAATTCCTTTTCAAACACATAATCCTGTCAGGTGAAATAATTTCATTAAAGTTATGATTCATTCCATTATTAACTCCTTTTGAAGGTGTCGAAAGCCTACTACTACGGTTTAAATATCCACCATAATATATCGTTTCATGTCTTCGAAAGAAGATTGAAGTTAATGAAAATTATGAAATTCATTGAGCTTTCGATAGTGTGGAAAGGAAGAATGAAATGCAGGTACCTGAACGCACCCTTTGACAATGTCGAAAGCCCAGAAAAAAGTTTTTATCATTAATAACTGTAACTATCTATACATACCAATTTGGGTATATACTTCGTCGAAATATCATACTTCAATTAGGTTGAAACGATTTGAAACAAAGAGACATCGACAATAACAAAAAGGCATTTAAGATGTTTCGACAATTTTTATATTGAGAAGTGATGACAGTAACACTCCTATTAACTATTGTGAGTTTGGAATAAGTTGAAAGGATATAGAAGAACTATAAAAGCATTAACACTAAGTTGGGATAATAGAGACAAATATGGTTATTTAAACTGTAAAGTTTCGACTAAGACGAAAGGTTAGTTAAGGATTTCGACAATAGCAAAAGGTATGCTTTTAGTTCAATTTAGAATAAGGGACATTAATTCTTAATTTAAAGTATCCTTCGAGATGAACTAAAATTAGGCATATTTGTATAAAGTAAAGTTCTATGGAAAATCAAATTCACAACTTAATATGCGTTGAGTTCTGAATCCTTTAGAAGAGAATTGGGATTTCGAAGAGGTGCACTGTGAAGTCATTAAATTGAACCCTCCAAGAGGACTTCTTCGAAAGGTGATAGAATGCATCGAAACATACTTTAGCTTTCGAAGAAGTCCATCTCATGATACCAACATCAACTCATTCGAAAGGATCTATTTAAAGTGGACACTTAACTTTCGTTTGACCCCTTCGAAAGAAGGTAGAAAATGAAGTGGAGTTAGTCGCATTAACCCCTTTCGAAAGGATCGAAAAATAGGTTTCTTTATTTACACAACTCGGTCTTCTCTTCGAAGTTACCAAAAAGGAATTCCTTCCTGATTCACTTTCAATCCAACGCTTCTTAGATGCTGAAAACAATACTGATTCGAGCTTGAACTCACATCTAACAACAACAAAAACCCTAACTTTAGAAAATTAAAACTTGGACCATAATTGACTCCATATATTAATCAAAATAAAAAAAATCCCCTCTCAAACTAATTAATATTAAGCATAATAAAATTCGAGTCGGAATTCGCATACAACAATAGCAAATAACCCCAAATTTGACAAACTCAAGTTCAAACCCAAAATTAATATCATAAATTAATCAAAATCATCATAAAAATGAATCTAAAGTTCATTGTATACGAACGATAAACTTACATCATTTTCAAAAATTAAAACAGCAACATAAATTCAAACCCTAAGAATTTGGATTTGGAGTTAAATGTGAAAAATCGTTTTGTAATATAAAACAATAGATGCATACCTCAAATCTGAACTCATGTATACTGAAATTAGGAATTTAATAAGAAATTGAAATTTATGACTCTTGCTTGGAGTTTCTTAATTGTAAGTAAATGAAAAAAGGGAGTGAAGGAAGCATGAGTTATAAGAGAAGATAACGCAAGGAAAGCCATTTGATCAGATTCAAGTAAATGGCCAAGCTTTGTTTAGGAATATCAAAAGGCGGGAAATTTTTATGCTAAAATAAAAATAAATATCGAAACAATTGACTTGAAAAGTCAAAGAGCATCCCTTCGCTAGGGGCGCAAGTGTTATCACCAAAAACCACTTCAACTTGATCGAAACCTTAAAGAATACAGAAGGAAGATCCATAAAGAATGATAATAATAGCAAGACCTTTCGAAAGAGTCAAAGAGATCATTCTATAAAAAGTTGGATGAGCAATGCACTTTGGAAGAGGTCGAAAGGGACACGGATAATCTTTCTGTAACGATCCGTAAATTTCGACAATTTAAGTTGGTTAATTTAATTAAGATTTTGTAATTTAATTTAAAAAGAGATGAAATATAAAGGGTAAATAAAACTAAATATTAGTATAGGGAATAAATCCTAATAAAGGTAGTAGTGAGAGCGTACACTTTGAATTTTTTTTATATATGAAAGGTAAGCAGTAAAATTATCCAATGCAATATTCGATTTATCAAAAGTAACTGCATGAAAATCTTGACAGTAAAGTTAATCTAGCTGAATTTGTATGAATTGAATGAAATAGGTTTAATATGAATGGTATATTAGGTTATAAAATCAAATGAGAAAAGAAAGCGTAATTATTTGATTTATCTAATGAATTAAACATGTTGAATAGTAACTGAATGTTAATAAATGGAAAATTATACAATTTTGTTAGATGATTTGGTCATAATATTTAATAATTGATTAAATAATAACGGAGGTATGTATGCAAGTTTAATAGAAACATGAATAGCATGAATATAATTAAATGAAACCATGCAATAATGTGGTAAATGATGGCATTTATGAATGAAATAAGATTTGTAGGTAATTTGAATTTAATTCTAAAATGTGTAAACTGAATGTAATTTAATGTAATAAGGAGTGCAATAACAATTGATTGGGATTCAAATTCATCTTAAATAAATTTCTATATTAATTGAAATTTACTATTTTGCGATTTAGGTGAAATAAAGTTTTAATGAAATTAAGGAATGTAATCTAATTCCATGTAAAGAGTCAATATGTATAATAGCAAGGTTTTAATTAAATAAATGGTTTTATGTAGATTTCAACTGATAATTTGTGAAGTCTAATGTGAGATCATATTTGCAATTAATTTTCTTAAGTTTTGCAGTATGGTAGGTTAATTTGTCAATAAAGATAGTTGATTCTATAAGATGAAATAAAGGTTAGTATTAATTATAATATGAAGATTTTTGATAACGTTATTTGGGGTTGAGGGATAAGTTGAAATTTGATAGTTAAGATATTTAGACGTACAGTATATAAAGAAAGATATATTGATTCCATTTAATAAATTGGGTATTTAATATTATCAAAGAGAATTAAATATTGTCCTAATGTAATTTAGATAAATTGTGTAATTAAATGCTGGCTCCATTCAGAATATGACAATGGGTGTAATAATTTGGATTGTAAGAAATAGTTATAAGTTACATGTTTAATTTGGTTGATGAAATTTAAATAGAAATAAATGTTAATACACTAAATAAAAGTACATTTAATATGAGAAGTAATACCATGTTAGGAGTGGTCAAATTTAGGGTGTTAAGACTTATAAATGGAAATTAAGAGGCAGTTGAAATTTAGTGGACTTTAATGTGTATTAAGGAGAAATTTACGCTATGACTAAAGAGGTAAATGGAATAAATACAAACCAATGTGGATTGTATGCATGGGATGACAATTTTAGTGAATAATAGGATTTAAACCTAAATAAATAAATTCCTTGAAATTTAAGTTGTAATCGCTGCATAAATTGGAATTGTACGTTAATTTTGAATTATTCTATAATAAATTTATGTAGGAAGTTGTTTAAGGGATTCTAAATTTACCAAGTAATCCAAACTGACAAAATTTGCAAATATTTAAAGTTGAGGTGTAAATCTGATTCAATTAACCTATTAATAATTCATTCATTTGGAATATAAATGGCAATGATAGGATTTATTGCAATTAAAGGTAATGTAATTTGTACGCTATTTTAAATTAAGTCAAAACGGGTGGATATTAGGAACCAAGACCTAAAAATAGGGTAGATACATTTTATTTCAATAAGACTTGTATGACTAGAATGGAGGATTTTATTTTGGAGTCTATGTTATAATTTCAAAGTTTAGTAGATACTGAAATAAAGTAAACATTTGAATCTATGAATCTATCAACTCAAATTTTCATTTAGATTTGTTTAATCATTGTACTTTGTTTGAGAAAATAAAAAGGTATAATAAATTTAGGTGTAAATGGAAGTATGTATGGGAAAATGAATTACTTGCAGGGAAATATTTGGTAAAAAGGGTGGGACTAAGGAAAGGTTATTGTTTGTTGGAAACATTAATTAATATGGGAATATAATTAGACAAGCATAACCCATGCAAGTGTATAATTAAGAAATGAAGCAATAATTAATAATTATTAACCAATCCAAAATTTGGTAACCCATTTAATTAGTGATTGGTATAGGCTATTTATTTAAGTAACAGTGCAATACCAATTTATGTATTTGCGAAATGTTAATAAAATATTTATAGTATGGAATTAAAAACTATATATACATAGGAATGTGGATTTTATAGTATGTAAACTTAGTCGATTTACAATAGTTAAATCTATTGGGAATGAATAAGAATCTAAGATAATTATTACGGTAATTTGAAATTTAGTTAAAAATGGAAATTATTTATGAATTTGAAATTTAATGAAATTATATTGAAACTTAAATAAAGCGTCTAAATTTATATTTGTAAATACGTTTAAAATTCAATGTAAATGTTTGAGGAAGAAATTTATTTATTTACTAATCCGTAACGTATCCAATTAATATGAAATATTCTGGTGGGCCAACAACCGTTTTGCGCGTTTATAATTCGTGCCTACCTATTCGTTTTCACTTTGTCTATAAATAGGCTGTGTAAACCCTAGCCTCCATCCATCTTCATTTCTCTGTGTGTTCTTTTCTTCAACTTCTTCTTTTCCAATGGATGCAAAATTCTAGATCCAATTACAGTCCAAAATATAAATAAAAATTCAAACTCCTCTAAAAATTCCAGAAAAATTTATATATCATAGTTCTCGAAGAGAGGTATTCTTTATTTTAGTTTATTTGATTTTTAATACAATTTCTTTAACGTTTAACTTGTGTAATTTTCACTTACCGTGTTCGATTCACACGAGATTATTTTTATTAGGATCGTATTGAAATTTCAGATCTGTTGACGCTGGTTTGGATGAATTTGGAGACTGCGAAATTTTGGGTTTAAATTGGATTTAAATCCAATTTAAATTCAAAAGGTGAGTGTTTTAACCCACTCACAACGTCTAAAATATTTTATGTTTGTTAAATTGATTTTTAGATATGAGTAGAAATTTATATATGATTTGTTTGGCATGTTTATTTCATCTTCTCAGTTAATTCGCATTTTTATTTATTTAACTGTTTTTTATTTTAATTATTGCGTATAAATTTACAGTTAGAATTTATTTTGCATATAAACTGTTAGTTAACAGTTATTAAATTTATTATTGAATATAAACTGTTATTTATTACCTGTATAATTTATATGCTCTATATCGATGACTGTTTAAATTGGACGATGATTGCAAATAATGGTTGATGATTGATATTTGGATGAATGGATGCTATATTTATATAGTATAAACTGCAAATCATCATGCATTTTCATTTCATTTGGGATTGCGGTTTGAAATGATATACAACCGCATTTTTTATTTTAAATTGCGGATTGAAATGATAAACATCCGTATCACTTGACCATAGGATAGAAAATTTTATACAGGCACCGCGGTAAATATATAAAATTATTTTTGGAAATGTTTTACTATGGTTTTGTAAAGCTATACATATATATATGGTTTATGGGTTTTGATTTGATCATTAATAAAAGCTATATATATATATATATATATATAGAAATTTTCCGGTTTTAGGCTTTGTATAAAAATTGATTTGAAGTATAAACCGAAGTTTGATTTTAAGATCAAATACGATTAAGCATTTAATTAAAATTTAATTTCTGGTAGTTCTATTGACTTAAATGAGAATAAAATTGGAAGTTGAATATTAAGTTAAATCGGAATTTAAATAAAAGTTAAATTTTTTAAGGATATGGTTTATAACTTGATTTTGTGTAAAGTGGTTTAAGTGAGTATCAGGTTGTTTTAAATGAATATATCAAGTTAAATAGATTGAAATTTTTTCCAGTTATGTGAAGTTAAAGGTTTACTTAAATTATATTGAATTCAATAAGTAAACATTTCAAGTCTAAATAATAAGTAATTGGATTTGATACATATGGGTTTGTCAAATAAGTTTGTTTTTGAAATGGTGAAATATTTAAAGCTTTTAACCATAAGAATTGAAATGGTATTTGGAAGTTTAAATTGATATTTAGAATTGATTTGTGAAATCTAAAGAAGCTATTTTGTTTTATAAAAGTAGTTAAATATTTAACCATTTAAGAGATGTAAATTTGTTTCAAAGCTATGTTTTTTCAAGGTAGTATAAGTTGGAAATATTATATTCAAGATTTTTGATTTCTAAATATTCTACTTTGGAAACCCTATGATTTTGGAAATAATATATATTGGAAAATAAAATGATATCGTATTGATTTGGGGTTTTAAGAATAAAAATGATATCATTTTTATATGGGTTTTAAATGGATATTTTATTTTGGTTTTAAAAGTATAATTATTTTTAAATGACCGCGGTGTTATAATAACGATTGGTTGGCAAAGAGACCGGGATCGGATATGGACATACTCTCTGTCGATACCGAAAACCACTTTGACAAACCGTATACGCGGTGGAGATTCCAGAATGCAGTAGGTTGGTGGCGGCGTTTCCTGCAAGGTAAATACGTGGACCCGACTCCCGTGAGTTGGCGTAAGGTGGCTAAAACAGGAGCGATTCTCGGGCCAATGAGGTCATTCCTCTGATCGAACGCACTCCTTCGATACTATACTCTGACTTTGGATTGATTCGGTGGCCACTGTTGATTTCTTTGATTTTGGGGGTGTTTGTTTGAGGTGGGCGGTAGCTGCGCGCTGCGCGTTTCCATCAGCCCGGATAGCAATTGGTATATCTACCCTGGCATTGCCTAGTTGTGCCGTGTCACCTACCATAGCGAGCCTTGTACGAGTTTGGTTTTCTCCCGTAGCCCGTGCGGTATCCTCTGGTGGCTTCCCGATCAGGAGGGACTATGATATTGGATGGACTACTGGGACTATTACGTGTTAAGGGGAATATTGGATCACTCCTTAACGCTATTTAAAAGTATGTTTATTTTAAATATAGACACTATTATAATAGCGAAGTATTACTACATAGTAAATAGTTTAACGGATCCGAGATGTAAATCCCGAGCATCTCTTGAGTTACTGCACACATATTTATTTCTAAAAATTTAACTCACATAAGATCTTTTAGTTCTGACTCGAGTGTTTTGTCTTTTCAAATTCGCTCGGGTCAGCTCGAGCGTTTCAGGATTGAAGTTTTAGCTCTGGAGGACGAAGACGAAGATTCGTATTACTATTATTTATATTATTGTACCACACTCATATTGTTCCGCTGCATTGTTATATGGTATGTGTACTCTGATATGTATGGTATATAGAAGAATCAAATGTTTTGTAAACAGTTTTATAAACTGTATATTTTATTATTATATTTTATCCTTCCGCTGTGAGATTCTATTTTGTTTTATTTCTTCTCTGTTTTTCTTATTTACCCTATAACAATCCGCCCTTTCGTATGATTTGAATCGACATGTGTGTCGATTTGAAGTGTGCGAAAAGGCGGGACGTTACAGTTGGTATCAGAGCTTTGGTTTAGCGATAAACCTTATCTTTGTGGGGTTTGACTCTTTACTAATAGGGTAGTAATACCCTATGGGAGTCGCTGAGTGTATATATATGAGAGAGCGTATTTGTTAGTGTTATAAAAAGGTTTTTATATTGTGTTAATCTGTTCCGTTTCGTATTTATAAATTCTGGTTGGTGCATGGGACGCTATGACATCAATAGGGATTTCTAAACACTTAATAGGACAGACCGACATAATATTTTTTTTTAATATAGGTGAATGAAATAATTTTACCTATTATATTTTCTATAAAATAATTTTTCAAAATAATATCTATATTTGGCTGCAATAGATTGGTTGTTTGGTAATAAAGTGTATAATCAATAATAGAAATAAGATTGAAAAATAAAATCAATGAAATTTGGAAATTTTGGACTTAAGATCCGGGGTTTCGAAATTTCTTTCGAATAAATTTTGGAATATAATAATATTGTTTATAAGTATTTTCTTATATAAATATTTCAATATAATTCGGAAGATTTGTTTAAAGAAGATTTTTGGAGAAAATAAGTTTTGTACTTCCCTCTCTGTCGCTGGAAAATAATTTCGGTGATGAGTGCACGCATCATCGACATTCATTTTCGAGTTTCAAAGTGGGAAGGCCACTGTAGTAATTTACTGCAGAATTGTTAAGAAAATTTTATCGTTTTAATTATAATTGGATATACATGTTAAGTGTAGATATCTATCTATTATTTTAAATGATTTAAAATTTAACCCGGTATTTGGTTCTTAAGTTCCAGATTTATTAATAGTACAATTAAGTGTAGCAAATTTGAACCTCTAAAAAAAATGAAAGAGAAGTAATGTAAATAAACGGTTGTAAACTTTAGTAAATGGATAAAGGAGATTCTTTATTTATTAGAATTGATGTTATAAGGTTACAAATTAGGTGTAATTAAAATGTTACTATTATTAAATATTAGCATTAAATAAATGAATGAAAGTAAAAGCAAGTTGAAATTGTAACTTATAAAACGAATATATAATTAATGAACCACTAAAACAATAAAAGGAATTGAGAAGAAACTTGTATAAATTTTCACTTACATTCTTAAAGCATATATATAACTTGCCATATAATAAAAGTTACAGTGTTAGTAAGAAAATGTGAGGGGGAAATCTTACAAGTAAAGCTTGAGATAATGAAAGTATTCAATGAATTTGCTATTATAAATGGGAATTTATTTAAGTTGTAAATTTAAATTTTACCATAATTAAAGATAAGTATTATAATTAGATGATTTTAAAACTTAAGTAAATAGAATGAAATTCTATAATAAATGAAACTGTGAGAAATAAATAAATAAATAAATAAAATTTAGAAATACATAAATGGAATGCAATAAAAAGAAACTTACATGACATTTAAAATGGAAGATGAATATTGTAAGTAATAAATGAAAATAAATGAGGTAATCACTCATTAATGAAAGAAAGGAAATCAAACAACTAAAGTATGAAATAAAGATTTATAATAAGTTAAATTGATTGTTGGGTTGAATGGTTATTGTTTGATTTATGTTTGGTTGGGTAAGGAAATTTGAAGTTGTTGGATGAATAAATAATTTATTCCATCTAAAACTGTTGAGTAAATGATGCACTTGATAGTTATGTTTCATTCCGTACAATTTCAAGTTTGAACCCAAACAACTATTTGATTTGTGTGATTGTATGGTTGTTTTGTAATTGTATGTATGCTGTTCGAGGAAATTGATGGTTGTTGTATCAATTTGGATGATTAGTGATTGGAACTACTTAGATATTTAAATTTTGGACTTAGAAATATTTTGAAATGTTCTCCAAACTCTAATAAATTTAAGTATAAAAAGATAATGTTGTAAATTTGTATATTTTAAGAAAAGTAACAGATACTGTAAATTTAATTGTTTATAATGTAATGTTTTGAATAAGATATGTAGATTCTAAATCCTTATTTTCCCTTCTTTTTCCTTTTCGGGGACGAAAAGTTTTGAGCGGGGGAGAATGTAACGACCCGTAAATTTCGACAATTTAAGTTGGTTAATTTAATTAAGATTTTGTAATTTAATTTAAAAGAGATGAAATATAAAGGGTAAATAAAACTAAATATTAGTATAGGGAATAAATCCTAATGAAGGTAGTAGTGAGAGCGTACACTTTGAATTTTTTTTTATATATGAAAGGTAAGCAGTAAAATTATCCAATGCAATATTCGATTTATCAAAAGTAACTACATGAAAATCTTGACAGTAAAGTTAATCTAGCTGAATTTGTATGAATTGAATGAAATATGTTTAATATGAATGGTATATTAGGTTATAAAATCAAATGAGAAAAGCAAGCGTAATTATTTGATTTATCTAATGAATTAAACATGTTGAATAGTAACTGAATGTTGATAAATGGAAAATTATACAATTTTGTTAGATGATTTGGTCATAATGTTTAATAACTGATTAAATAATAACGGAAGTATGTATGCAAGTTTAATAGAAACATGAATAGCATGAATAAAATTAAATGAAACCAAGCAATAATGTGGTAAATGATGGCATTTATGAATGAAATAAGATTTGTAGGTAATTTGAATTTAATTCTAAAATGTGTAAACTGAATGTAATTTAATGTAATAAGGAGTGCAATAACAATTGATTGGGATTCAAATTCATCTTAAATAAAATTTCTATATTAATTGAAATTTACTATTTTGCGATTTAGGTGAGAAATAAAATTTTAATGAAATTAAGGAATGTAATCTAATTCCATGTAAAGAGTCAATATGTATAATAGCAAGGTTAATAAATGGTTTTATGTAGATTTCAACTGATAATTTATGAAGTCTAATGTGAGATCATATTTGCAATTAATTTTCTTAAGTTGTGCAGTAAGATAGGTTAATTTGTCAATAAAGATAGTTGATTCTATAAGATGAAATAAAGGTTAGTATTAATTATAATATGAAGATTTTTGATAACGTTATTTGGGGTTGAGGGATAAGTTGAAATTTGATAATTAAGATATTAGACGTACAGTATATAAAGAAAGATATATTGATTCCATTTAATAAATTGGGGATTTAATATTATCAAAGAGAATTAAATATTGTCCTAATGTAATTTAGATAAATTGTGTAATTAAATGCTGGCTCCATTCAAAATATGACAATGGGTGTAATAATTTGGATTGTAAGAAATAGTTATAAGTTACATGTTTAATTTGGTTGATGAAATTTAAATAAAAATAAATTTTAATACACTAAATAAAAGTACATTTAATATGAGAAGTAATACCATGTTAGAAGTGGTCAAATTTAGGGTGTTAAGACTTATAAATGGAAATTAAGAGGCAGTTGAAATTTAGTGGACTTTAATGTGTATTAATGAGAAATTTATGTTATGACTAAAGAGGTAAATGGAATAAATACAAACCAATGTGGATTGTATACATGGGATGACAATTTTAGTGAATAATAGGATTTAAACCTAAATAAATAAATTCCTTGAAATTTAAGTTGTAATCGCTGCATAAATTGGAATTGTACGTTAATTTTGAATTATTCTATAATAAATTTATGTAGGAAGTTGTTTAAGGGATTCTAAATTTACCAAGTAATCCAAACTGACAAAATTTGCAAATATTTAAAGTTGAGTTGTAAATCTGATTCAATTAACCTATTAATAATTTATTCATTTGGAATATAAATGGCAATGATAGGATTTATTGCAATTGAAGGTAATGTAATTTTTACGCTATTTTAAATTAAGTCAAAACGGGTGGACATTAGGAGCCAAGACCTAAAAATAGGGTAGACACATTTTATTTCAATAAGACTTGTATGACTAGAGTGGAGGATTTTATTTTGGAGTCTATGTTATAATTTTAAAGTTCAGTAGATATTGAAATAAAGTAAACATTTGAATCTATGAATCTATCAACTCAAATTTTCATTTAGATTTGTTTAATCATTGTAATTTGTTTGAGAAAATAAAGAGGTATAATAAGTTTAGGTGTAAATGGAAGTATGTATGGGAAAATGAATTATTTGCAGGGAAATATTTGGTAAAAAGGGTGAGACTAAGGAAAGGTTATTGTTTGTTGGAAACATTAATTAATATGGGAATATAATTAGACAAGCATAACCCATGCAAGTGTATAATTAAGAAATGAAGCAATAATTAATAATTATTAACCAATCCAAAATTTGGTCACCTATTTAATTAGTGATTGGTATAGGCTATTTATTTAAGTAAGAGTGCAATACCAATTTATGTATTTGCGAAATGTTAATAAAATATTTATAGTATGGAATTCAAAACTATATATACATAGGAATGTGGATTTTATAGTATGTATCGATTTAAAATAGTTAAATCTATTGGGAATGAATAATAATATAAGATAATTATTATGGTAATTTGAAATTTAGTTAAAAATGGAAATTATTTATGAATTTGAAATTTAATGAAATTATATTGAAACTTAAATAAAGCGTCTAAATTTATATTTGTAAATACGTTTAAAATTCAATGTAAATGTTTGAGGAAGAAATTTATTTATTTACTAATCCGTAACGTATCCAATTAATATGAAATATTCTGGTGGGCCAACAACCGTTTTGCGCGTTTATAATTCGTGCCTACCTATTCATTTTCACTTTGTCTATAAATAGGCTGTGTAAACCCTAGCCTCCATCTATCTTCATTTCTCTGTGTGTTCTTTTCTTCAACTTCTTCTTTTCCAATGGATGCAAAATTCTAGATCCAATTACAGTCCAAAATACAAATAAAAATTCAAACTCCTCTAAAAATTCCAGAAAAATTGATATGTCATAGTTCTCGAAGAGAGGTATTCTTTATTTTAGTTTATTTGATTTTCAATACAATTTCTCTAACGTTTAACATGTGTACTTTTCACTTACCGTGTCCGATTCATGCAAGATTATTTTTGTTAGGATCGTATTGAAATTCAGATCTGTTGACGCTGGTTTGGATGAATTTGGAGACTGCGAAATTTTGGGTTTAAATTGGATTTAAATCCAATTTAAATTCAAAAGGTGAGTGTTTTAACCCACTCACAACGTCTAAAATATTTTATGTTTGTTAAATTGATTTTTAGATATGAGTAGAAATTTATATATGATTTGTTTGGCATGTTTATTTCATCTTCTCAGTTAATTCGCATTTTTATTTATTTAACTGTTTATTATTTTAATTATTGCATATAAATTTACAGTTAGAATTTATTTTGCATATAAACTGCTAGTTAACAGTTATTAAATTTATTATTGAATATAAACTGTTATTTATTACCTGTATAATTTATATGCTCTATATCGATGACTGTTTAAATTGGACGATGATTGCAAATAATGGTTGATGATTGATATTTGGATGAATGGATGCTATATTTATATTTTATAAACTGCAAGTCATCATGCATTTTCATTTCATTCGGGATTGCGGTTTGAAATGATATACAACCGCATATTTTTTATTTTAAATTGCGGATTGAAATGATAAACATCCGTATCACATGACCATAGGATAGAAAATTTTATACAGGCACCGCGGTAAATATATAAAATTATTTTTGAAAATGTTTTACTATGGTTTTGTAAAGCTATACATATATATATGGTTTATGGGTTTTGATTTGATCATTAATAAAAGCTATATATATATATATATAGAAATTTTCCGGTTTTAGGCTTTGTATAAAAATTGATTTGAAGTATAAACCGAAGTTTGATTTTAAGATCAAATACGATTAAGCATTTAATTAAAATTTAATTTCTGGTAGTTCTATTGACTTAAATGAGAATAAAATTGAAAGTTGAATATTAAGTTAAATCGGAATTTAAATAAAAGTTAAATTTTTAAAGGATATGATTTATAACTTGATTTTGTGTAAAGTGGTTTAAATGAGTATCAGGTTGTTTTAAATGATTATATCAAGTTAAATAGATTAAAAAAATTTCCAGTTATGTGAAGTTAAAGGTTTACTTAAATTATATTGAATTCAATAAGTAAACATTTCAAGTCTAAATAATAAGTAATTGGATTTGATACATATGGGTTTGTCAAATAAGTTTGTTTCTGAAATGGTGAAATATTTAAAGCTTTTAACCATAAGAATTGAAATGGTATTTGGAAGTTTAAATCGATATTTAATATTGATTTATGAAATCTAAAGAAGCTATTTTGTTTTATAAAAGTAGTTAAATATTTAACCATTTAAGAGATGTAAATTTGTTTCAAAGCGATGTTTATTCAAGGTAGTATAAGTTGGAAATATTATATTCAAGAGTTTTGATTTCTAAATATTTTACTTTGGAAACCCTATGATTTTGGAAATAATATATATTGGAAAATAAAATGATATCATATTGATTTGGGGTTTTAAGAATAAAAATGATATCGTTTTTATATGGGTTTTAAATGGATATTTTATTTTGGTTTTAAAAGTATAATTATTTTTAAATGACTGCGGTGTTATAATAACGATTGGTTGGCAAAGAGACCGGGATCGGATATGGACATACTCTCTGTCGATACCGAAAACCACTTTGACAAACCGTATACGCGGTGGAGATTCCAGAATGCAGTAGGTTGGTGGCGGCGTTTCCTGCAAGGTAAATACGTGGACCCGACTCCCGTGAGTTGGCGTAAGGTGGCTAAAACAGGAGCGATTCTCGGGCCAATGAGGTCATTCCTCTGATCGAACGCACTCCTTCGATACTATACTCTGACTTTGGATTGATTCGGTGGCCACTGTTGATTTCTTTGATTTTGGGGGTGTTTGTTCGAGGTGGGCGGTAGCTGCGCGCTGCGCGTTTCCATCAGCCCGGATAGCAATTGGTATATCTACCATGGCATTGCCTAGTTGTGCCGTGTCACCTACCATAGCGAGCCTTGTACGAGTTTGGTTTTCTCCCGTAGCCCGTGCGGTATCCTCTGGTGGCTTCCCGATCAGGAGGGACTATGATATTGGATGGACTACTGGGACTATTACGTGTTAAGGGGAATATTGGGTCACTCCTTAACGCTATTTAAAAGTATGTTTATTTTAAATATAGACACTATTATAATAGCGAAGTATTACTACATAGTAAATAGTTTAACGGATCCTTAGGAGATGTAAATCCCGAGCATCTCTTGAGTTACTGCACACATATTTATTTCTAAAAATTTAACTCACATAAGACCTTTTAGTTCTGACTCGAGTGTTTTATCTTTTCAAATTCGCTCGGGTCAGTCCGAGCGTTTCAGGATTGAAGTTTTAGCTCTGGAGGACGAAGACGAAGATTCGTATTACTATTATTTATATTATTGTACCACACTCATATTGTTCCGCTGCATTGTTATATGGTATGTGTACTCTGATATGTATGGTATATAGAAGAATCAAATGTTTTGTAAACAGTTTTATAAACTGTATATTTTATTATTATATTTTATCCTTCCGCTGTGAGATTCTATTTTGTTTTATTTCTTCTCTGTTTTTCTTGTTTACCCTATAACAATCCGCCCTTTCGTATGGTTTGAATCGACATGTGTGTCGATTTGAAGTGTGCGAAAAGGCGGGATGTTACACTTTTACTTCAATTGATACCTTTCAAAACGGTTGCTACCACATGCATAAAGATGTTTCGAATGTGTTAAAGGCACCTTTCGAAGGCAATAGATTACAAGTTTCCACATATGCATGAAATCTTTTGAAATAGTAGGTTTCGCCATTGTTTACCTTCCGCAGAAGAACATTTGGCCAAAGCTACCCTTTCGAAAGCATATATTAGCCTTTCAAATCAGTTGAAACCATTCACAATTATAAAAGAAAGCTTACATGAATCAATATGGGCTCCTCAAACACCAGAGGATGGGGTTCCGCATCAATCAACAAGAATGCATTCGAAAGCCACCTTGCGCATTTAAGCCTTCTACTATGCTTCAACTCATTCGAAGCATCAAAGATACACCTATTGACAGTGCCAAAATCCCGCATCCTTTCCTAATTGCAACAACACATCAACAACAAAGTGGAGGGCGCATCTATACCTTTCGATGAAGTCGAAAGCACTCAAGTTCCATTCAGAAGCGAAGTTAGTAGGGCGCCCTGAATTTAGCAGCAACGAAAGGTCTTCATAGCACCCTTTCGACTAAGTCGAAAGGACTGATTCGAAAGAGTCCAACCCATGCCTATAAATAAGACCCTAGGAGTATTGTTTTGGGAGATCCTATTTTCATTCACTCAATACTTGTTCATTTTTAAATTTGTACTAAAATCAGGTTGAAGATTTTACTTTTTTGTAATACTCAAGCTTCTTATATGCAATAAAATTATTATTAAAGCAAGTATATGGCATTTTCGAATATATTGATTGATATGTTACTTCTATATGGTTCTGGTTATGGATTACCTATATCAATGTCAATCGAAAGGTTACCTTTCGAAGGAGTAGAGACCTATTGATTCAATTAAAACCCTTAGATCCATTAGGTCCTAACCTTTAGTTGCCTCAACCACTTCAAAAGGAGATATCGAAAGGATCTTAATCCAATTCAACTAACTCAAAAGGTAATTTCCAAGGAGTACCAATTGTCTCAACTATTTCGAAAGGTTGTTTAGAATGTGTTCCGATTGCCTCGACCTTTTCGTAAGGTGGTTTCAAAGGAAATCTAAATCACCTGGATTGATTTGAAAAAGGGACTCAAAAGGGTTTAAACTATCGTAATCTGTTGCTCGAATGGTGGCTTTGAAAGGTTCATTTACATTTTGAACTTTTCTTTAGGGTGTTGACAATTTTTTCTGTTAACAATAAGTTTTATTCATGTATTACATGTCCTAGAAGTGAGGATCGATTAGCAAACTATTTCTTGTTCAGTTAAGAACATGTTAATGAGAAACTGGAAAATGATGATAAAGGAGATTAGAAGAATGTTAGTTCAACAGGGTGAGTCTCCTACAAATATGATTTCATAATACACATCATCAAAGTTTAGAACTTTAGGAACCAACATTTATCACTTAACTTGAACTTTTGATGTTAAATTTGCTCATTCCATATTTGGTTTACCGTTTTGCTGATATGACATGAAATAAAATTTTCTGTATGACATTAAGATTTAAACCCATTTATCTTATTTACTATAATGTCTCTTGTTCTCCAGGTTTACGATTTAAAGGATGGCTGCAAAATAATTTATGCCAAACTAAGAGTTTGCAGTTGAGATTTTACTAATGCTATTCTCACAAGTTATAAAGCCCAATTTTAATTTAATATGTAATGCACTTCTGCTTAAATTTTTAATGTATATAAACAATATGTATATGTGGTAACTTTTTTTAAGTGAAAATATTCACTGAAATATTTGATTTTGTAATATTCATTGTTGTGTTATTTATTTTTTTGTAAAATTTGTAGCAAATGTTCAATTATTACAATTTGTCTACTGTTAATGTTAGTTAGATCTTTATCTCATCAAAATTATTAAAATTAAGATAATTCGTTGTAAAGACCTACCTTTTTTACTCTAGGAACGACACTTAACACATCCTCGATGTTCGTATGCCATTGCCCAAGCATCGGAAAGATGAATCGTCATGGGGTGAAAAAAAAGAACTGAATAAAAACCTCACAACAAAACTTCTAAAAAATCATAATAGAAATAGTACATCAGGTTACTCCTTAACAGGGAGTTATCAGAGTTACACAAAAGTACGACAAATCAGCCTAGGCAGTTATAACGTCTCGCCTTTACAAATGCTAAAACAAAATACACTTACACAAACTACATAGTACAGCGGAATAAGAAGATGAAAAGCCTCCTGCAAGGTTGTCATCTTCAAAGAGCCCAACAAAGACCTGCTACTCTCGGACTACTCAAATAAAATGAGTACTCGAGAGTTCATGAAACACGCAACTCGGGTCATTCTATACGTCGCTAAACACAGAACAGGTTTACCCTCACATGAATGAACATCCAAACATGAAGAATGGATAAATAATTAAACATCACGAAGAGTGGTTGACTCTTCCCGATTAAATTTAGGAAACAAATTCAAAGGTTCAAACCGAAGAAGAAAAGAAAACCTCTAATAAATGACTAGGAAGGTGCAGCACCCTTGAAGTATATCTCTAGTAATATACTTCTGAGAAGCTCATATACTCTATGATACTTCTCGGACAATACCAAGACGGACCCAGCCAAACCTTACCGAGTATCCGAATATTTCACATCTATTAGCGCTACCAAATCCAATCTAGATGAGATGTGAAAGTACCCTAATGGGAGAAACCCCACATAGCTTGGCTTCCTCTCGCGCTTTGGATTCAGTCATTTCTGACAATGGATATCAATGCTCCATGGAGCAACACATCGTCTTAGAATGACGATAATAAAGAAACTGAAGTAACCGATAGCGAGGAAACCGACTATCGAAGATTTAAAATGATCGTATATGGAAATCAAGCCTTGTATACTTACCACCACTCATCGAATTCAAACTTATACTGTTTCTTGGTTAACAATAATACAGGACAAGTCAATGTAGTGTTACCCTGAAGTCATATCTAATAATTATTCTTAACTTTTGACATAGCGACAAGTCTACATCTTCGATGTTTAGTGCTAATTATGCAAATAAATCATTTCCATACAAGTGAATCACCTTACGGAAATTAATCCATTTCCATAAACAATTCAAACTTTTTTTCTTCTAAAAAATTTGAATTCGTGCTTGGTTTCACATTACAAGTATTAGCTTTAAAACACTTTGTTAAAAGAGTTTAATGATTTTGAAACATCATTATAAATAGGATTTATCCACTTAAAACATCCTTATTATACTTATTAATCAACTTTAAAACCCCATTAATTAAGTTGATAAATTCACTTTAATGCGATTTAGTTAAAAGGGGTAAATTACCCTTTTAAACATCATTAATTCAATTCATAATATAATTAATTAAATATCATTATTTAAAAGTGATTAATTAATTTAAACTTTATTAAAGAAAATATTTATTTAATATTAAACAAATTTATTAACCTTTAAAAAGTCGTTAATTAAAAAGGGTTAATTAATTTTAAAATATCTTTAATTAAAAATTAATCTTAATCCACCATTATCCAAAGATTAATCAGTCTTAAACATCATTAAATAAAATGATTAATTAAAATTAAAACATAATCAACTAAATAATTAGTTAGATTTAAAACACATCATTAACAAGTTAATTAGTTAACTTTGATCCTTATTAATTAAATAATTAATTAATTTAAATAATCAATTTTAAAATAATAAATTATTTCTGGACACATCATTAATCAAACTTGTTTAAATCATAAAGTAACTCTAAGCACGATAATGAAACCAAACGGTTTCGATAAAATGTGATTTTTTGAAAGTGCTGATATAGCAACTATCGCTATACGGGCAGTTTGGAATTCGAGCATATGACATTTGCAACATAACCACACATCACATAACCAAGGTATGAGCATAAATACATGATGATTTACAATAACATAACATATATCAACCATTTAATAACAATGGCATAAGTTTGTCTACTAGATTTACTATAATCAAAGGTTCACTCACTAACTTTTCAAATGCGACCATTTTTCAAGCAATAACCAAAAATCGACCAAACCATCATTACAACCATATGATAACATTTAATAGCTATAAGTAGAGGCATGGATATAGTTTAAACTTGGTGGTTCAAAGATGGAAGCTATACTCACCGTAACGCTTACTAACTTGAATGGAAATCACACTAACTCTCCGAAAATAACTAGGATTAAACTTTAACTTGATTTGGTGGAACTCTAATGGGCTTTTGGGCTCGGCTTAGAGCATGTGGGGCTTGGCCAGGGTGGGTATGTGGAGGTGTAGGATCATGTTTTGTGGAGTTTTGGCAAGAGGAGAAGTGTAGTGGAGAAAGAAGTTGTTTTCTTAGTAAACTTGCTTAAGGAAGAGGTGAAAAAAATGATTTAAAAAAAAAGTATTTAGAAGCCATGAAAACTTAGGAAAGAACCTAAATGAAGTTTTAAAAGTGAAGATAGAAATGAGAAAGATAAAAAAAGAATTAGGAAATTAACTTTATACTAATGGATAAATCGAATTACCAAAATGCCCCTCGTCCTTTACCCTCCATTCATACGCTTACACCTCATCACCAAACCTCCCTCCTTTTACACATGCTAAGAAACATGTTTGTGCTTCGAGTTGGCAAAGTGTCAAATCTTGTCTTCCCTGATGTGACTATTTTCTATTTCTTTTTAGTTGCCAAAGTGTCACATCATTATTATCTTAAGTTAATTAACTTGATTAAACCTAATTATACTATATTAACCCATATCATATAATTAGTCTATGTATGCGTGTATATAAGAAAGTGTGTATAAAATTTCAAATAACTTTTATACAGTGAAATGGCGGAAATTCGGAAAACAGTTTCCGTTTTTCTTTGAACTATTTAGTTTTGTAAACAAATTAATATTTAAATTATGTTTATTTGACTATTAAAATCCATTATTTGAATATTTAAAAATTATTTAAATATTCAAATACGAAGCAATTAATTTACGGGTCGTTACACTCTCTCCTTCTTAGGAGAATTTCGTCCTCAAAATTAATACACAAAAGACAATTCAATATATATATATATATATATCATGCTAAGAAATTCATATGACCATGCAAAATAGCTATGCTATAAACGAACATACATAATGCATTCGACCAATAAACAAATAACCTGACATTGCATCAGGGTAATTTTCTCTAATATGATCCTCAGTCTCCCAAGTAAAATCACGAGGGTCATCACTCCACTGAACCGTCACAAGCTTAACCACCTTGTTCTTCAATCTCCTTTCAACTCGGTCTACAATATGAAATGTGTGTCGAGCAATAATCAAATTCGGTTCT
Organism: Allium cepa; assembly: GCA_030765085.1. Lineage (NCBI taxonomy): Eukaryota > Viridiplantae > Streptophyta > Magnoliopsida > Asparagales > Amaryllidaceae > Allium > Allium cepa. The sequence goes on from CM060944.1 coordinate 436,733,962, forward strand.
ACTTCTAAGTCTTCTTGAACAGATGTATCAATAATCAAAGATGGATCATGAACATGCTTTCTCAAATGAGATACATGAAAGAAATTATGAACTTCTGACAATCTTTCAGGCAATTCTACTCTATAAGCCAATGATCCAATTCCCTCAAGGATTCTAAATGGTCCAATGAATCTGGGTGCTAGTTTTCCTGTCCTTTTGAATCTTATAACTCTTTTCATTAGGGAAACTTTCACAAATACCAAATCTCCGACCGCAAACTCTAAGTCCCTTCTCCATTGATCGGCATAACTTTTCTATCGATCCTAGGATTCTTTCATCCTATTCATGATCATAGCCACTTTCTCCGATGCTTCTCGAATCATCTCTGATCCAAGAACTAAATTTCTCCAGTCTCAACCCTACACGAAGGTGATTTACATGACCGCCTATACAAAGCTTCATAGGGCATCATGCCAATGCTAGCTTGGTAACTGTTGTTGTAGGTGAACTCTACTAAGTGAAGGTTATCTTCCCATGATCCTCCAAAATCCAAAAAACATGCTCCCAAAAGATCCTCCAAAATTCGGTTCACCCTTTCTATCTGTATGTCTACGGTGATAGGTTGTGCTCAAATTCATCTCTGTCCCTAAAGTGGCTTGCAATGCTTCCCAAAAACGACTGGTGAAGATGGGATCTCGATCGCTGACTATACTTACTGGAATTCTATGTAGTCGAATGACCTCCCTCAAATAAATTCCTACTAAAGAAGCTGTAGTTCTAGTTGACTTCACGGGGATAAAGTGGGTGCTCTTTGTTAATCGATCTACAATTACCTAAATGTCTTCATTACCACTTCTTGTTCTGGGTAACCCATCGATAAAGTACATGAATTCTTGCTCCCACTTCCAATTCGGTATCTCCAATGGTTGGAACAACCTAGTTGTCTTCTCCTGGCCCTTCTTGACTTGTTGACAATTTGCATACCGACTCATGAAGATTGAAATGTCTCTCTTCATCCCTTTCCACCAGAAGGTCTTCTTCATATTCTGAAACATTTTAGTTACTCCTAGGTAGATAGATAACCTAATTGATAGCACTCTCTCAACACCTCCTATCTAATTCCATTAACATCCACCACACAAATCCATCTATTCATTCTTAAAATGCCTCAATAGTCTATTTGAAAACTAGAGATAGTTCCATCTTTAACATCCTTCTTAAGCCGAGCTAGAATAGGGTCTTCTTCTTGGAAATATGAAATTCTCTCCATTAGTTCTGGCTTAAATTCTAAATTTGCAATCGTTGTGACATTCCTACTCAAAGCATCTGCAATGGCATTTGTTTTTCCTGGAGTGTAAAGAATCTCTAAGTCATAAGACGCAAGAAACTCCAGCCATCTTGGCTGCCTTAAATTCAAATCCTTTTGGGTAAAAAGAGACTTTAATGAATTGTGATCCGTATATAACTCAAACTTTGCACCCAAAAGACAGTGCTTTCCCACCTTCAATGTGAAGATTACTGCCAAAAGCTCCAAATCATGCGTAGTGTAATTTTTCTCATGAGGTTTCAACAGTCGACTTGCATACACTATTACTTTATCGTCATGCATCAAAAATGCTCCCAATTCGATCCTACAAGCATCCGTGTAAACTGTTAATGCTTCATTCCCATCTAGAATAGTCAAGAAAGGAGCGCTTGTCAATTTCTCCTTTAACTCATTGAATGCTTGATCGCATTGGGTGTCCAAACAAACTTAGCATCCTTCTTCGTCATCTTTGTTAGATGAGAAGTAATCTTTGAGAAATTTTTGATAAATCTTCTATAGAAACCTGTCAATCCCAAGAAACTTCTAACCTTAGTCGCACTTTCGGGTTTCTTCCAATCTTGAACCGCAACTACTTTAGCTGAATGCACTGATATGCATTTTCCCGAAACTATGTGCCTTAGAAATCTAACTTCAGATTTCCAAAAAGGGCACTTAGAAAACTTTGCTTTTAAAACATGACTTCTTAAAGTACTTAAAACAATTTGAAGATGGTACTTATGCTCTTCCTCCTTTTTAGAATAAACAAGGATGTCATCAATGAAGACTGGAACAAATTTATTAAAAAAATCCCAAAACACTCTATTCATCAAGTCCACGAAATAATCGGGTGTTTGATTAATCCGAACAGCGTAACTAACCACTCGTAAAAACTATTAAGGGTACAAAAAGTTTTTAAGGGTACACTCTCTCCTTCTACCCTTAATTGGTGAAAACCAGTGGCAAGATCCAACTGAGAAAATATCCGAGCTCCATGGAGCTGGTCAAACATGTCATCAATCCTAGGTAAAGGATTCTTATTCTTGATAGTCCTCTTATTCAATTCTCGATAATCCACACATAATCTAAGAGAACCATCAGCCTTGATAACGAACACTATTGGCGATCCCCAACTTGATGTGCTCCGTCGGATCAAACCTTTCTGCAATAAATCAAACGTCTGCTTCTCCAATTCTCTTCTTTCCTTTGGAGCCAACCTTCGAGGAGTTTGTACAATAGGTCTGGTTCCTGGAATCAAATCAACATAGAATTCTACTTTACGATGACAAGGTAAACTTTGCGCTTCTTCAAAAATATCGTTGAAGTCCCGAACGATTGGTATATTTCTTATCTCATCTTTAGGTACTTCGAGGGAATACAAAAAACTTTTCATCAACCCCCCTGGCTCTCCGCAGCATATATCAACGCTTCTACCTATTACATCTTTTACTACGATCACCCTTCTAACACGGTCTAAGGCAGCTTTAAACTTAGATCATCGGTCCATTCCCAATAATACTCCAAAACCTATGAACCCGAGGACAAACAAGTCAGAAAAGAAAGGTCGATCTCGATAAGAAATAGGCACATTCAAACATAAGGTATCAAGATTGGTCGCACCCCTAATTGGGTTCGATACATAAAGAGAATTATGGAGAATAACATATTTAAGATTTGACTGGTTCATTAGGTCATATGAGATAAAACTATGAGATGCACTAGTATCAAATAACACTCTAACAAGAATATTAGAAATGGATAGTGTACCTTGCAACACCTGCTTTCCTTTTGGGTCCGTAGAAGTAGATGGTATTTCCTTAATAGCAAAAGCTTGTCCCTGAAATCCCTTCTTTGGAAAAGGGCACTGGTTCTTCATATGTCCATGTTTGTTGCAATTGTAGCAGAGTGGTCCACTAACCGGTTTCAGGTGCTGATTTGCAAAGTGGTCCATTTGGTTGCACTTACAACAGAGGATCTTGGTTTAGTCTAACTGCTTGTTCTGAGCTGGAAATCCACCTCCAGGCTTCTTTCCCGACCACTTATTTTTCCCTTTATGCTTGTGAAAGAGCTTACTAGCAACTGGTATCACTGATAAAGGTTGGGCATTAACTACTGGCACTACTCCTTTCTGAACTCCTTGCTTAATATCAAGAGCTTCAAATCTCAAAGCCGTATTGATCAGATTGGTAAAGGTAACGTTGAGATGATTGGTAATTTCTCGATGAAATTCTGGTCGCATTCCTTTTACGAACACTTCATTCTTTTTAAGTGGCGTATCGATCAATTCTAGTCCAAAGCAGGACAATGCATTGAACCTATGCTCACACCGCGCCACTGTCATCTCACCCTGTTTCAAATTCATGAAACTTCTGAATAAGTGAGTCCTTCCCGCATCTAGGATAAACTGAGCTTCAAAAACTTTCTTAAACTACGCCCAAGAGAAATCATCTTCTGGTGTATTCATGGTGACCGAATCCCACCAATCCATTGCTTCTTTCTGAAGCTGGTGTGATGCCAACAATCTCTTTCTAGAATCTATCAACTGAAGATCTCCGAATATCCTCTCAGCAGAGCCAGGGCTGAAATTCCAAAATATCTTTAGTTCCATAGAAAGGCTTACCAACTAAAGAAGTGTGATTCTTGCACAAGGTCGCGAAGTTCTGAGACGGTTGAATTTGCAGCACTGTTTCTTCTACCGGCTCTACAACTGGCTTATTTCTAGGAGCTCTTCCATTTGTAGCCATGCTAGTTCCAGATCCCCTCTATTTTCTTCCTCTTGTACTCATTTTCAATAACCTGGATAAGTGACGGGTATCATTAGAATACAAAGATAGGGTCAATGATGGAAAAAGAGAAACCACAATAAAGGATCTAAAACCAAGCTTTTAGAGAAGAAAAGGAAACACTCCCTCAAGATTAACTCATTCTAGGGATCTAATCACCCTATCTCTAATGAGTTGTACCCCAATCGGGCTAAGGTGTTCGCTCAACGAAGCTCTGATACAAACTGTAATGACCCACCTTTCTGACCCCTAAAAATGACACTTAACACATCCTCGGTGATCGTGTGTCGTTGCCTAAGCATCGGAAAGATGAATCGTCCTGAGGTAAAAAAAAGAATAGAATAAAAACCTCACAATGAAACTACTAAATAAACATAACAGAAATAGTACATCAGGTTACTCCTTAACATCGAATTATCAGAGTTACACAAAAGTACTATAAACCAGTCTAGGCAGTTACAATGTCTCGCCTTTACAAATGCTGAAACAAAATACACTTACACAAACTACATAGTACAGTGGAATAAGAAGATGAAAAGCCTCCTGGTAGGACACTGTCTTCAAAGAGCCCAAAAAAGACCTACTACTCTTGGACTACTCAAATAAAATGAGTACCCGAGAGTTCGTGGAAACAAACAACTCGGTTCAGACGATTTGTCTGGTATGAGTAAAACTTTAAACGAAGGTATGTAACTAAATATAAACATATGAGACCACGCCGCTGAACACGGAATGGGTTTACCCTCACATTAGTCAACATCCAAACGTGAAGAATGGATAAATAATTAAACATCGCGAAGAGTGGTTGACTCTTCCCAACTAAATTAAGGAAACAAATTCAAAGGTTCGAATTACATAATAAAAGGAAAATCTCCAACAGATGACTAGGAAGGTGCACCACCCTTGAAGTATACCTCTAGTAATATACTTCTAAGAAGCTCATATACTCTGTGATACTTCTTGGACAATACCAAGCCGAACCCCGTAAAACCTTACCGAGTATCCGAATATTTCACATCTAATAGAGCTACCGAGTCCAATCTAGATGAGATGTGAATGTACCCTAATGGGGGTAACCCCACATAGCTTGGCTTCCTCTTGCGTTTTGGATTCAGTCATATCGAATAAAGAATATCAATGCTCGACGGAGCAACACATCGTCATAGAATGACGATAATAAAGAAACCAAAGTAACCGATAGCCGGGAAACCAACTATCGAGGATTTAAAATGATCGTATATGGAAATTAAGTCTTGTATACTTATCACAACTCATCGAATTCAAACTTGTACTATTTCTTGGTTAACAATAATACTGGACAAGTCAAGTAGTGTTACCCCGAAGTCATATCTCACGATTATTCTTAATTTTTGAAATAGCGACAAGTCTACCTCTCTGATGTTTGGTGCTAATTATACAAATAAATCGTTTCCATACAAGTGAATCGCTTTATGGAAATTAATCCATTTCCATAAACAATTCAAACTTTTTTTCTTCTAAAAAATTTGAATTCGTGCTTGGTTTCACATTACAAGTATTAGCTTTAAAACACTTTGTTAAAAGAGTTTAATGATTTTGAAACATCATTATAAATAGGATTTATCCACTTAAAACATCCTTATTATACTTATTAATCAACTTTAAAACCCCATTAATTAAGTTGATAAATTCACTTTAAAGCCCTTTAATTAAAAAGGGTAAATTACCTTTTTAAACATCATTAATTCAATTAATAATATAATTAAATAATTTTAAATTAAATAATAATCAATTATCATTATAAAAAAGTGATTAATTGATTTAAACTTTATTTAGGAATATATTTATTTAAGGTTAAACAAATTTATTAACCTTTAAAAAGTCATTAATTAAAAAGGGTTAATTAATTTTAAAATATCTTTAATTAATAAATTAATTAATCTTAATCCGCCGTAATCCAAAGAGTAATTAGTCTTAAACATCATTAAATAAAATGATTAATTAAAATTAAAACATAATCTATTAATTAATTAGTTAGATTTAAAACACACCATTAAATAAAATGATCGATTAAAATTAAAACATAATCAACTAAGTAATTAGTCAGATTTAAAACACATAATTAATAAGTTAATTAGTTAGCTTTAATCCTTATTAATTAAATAATTACTTAAATAATCAATTTTGAAATAATTAATTATTTTTGGAAACATCATTAATCAAAACTTGTTTAATTCATAAAGTAATTCAAAGCATGATAATGAAACCAAATAGTTTCGATAAAATGTGATTTTTCGAAAGTGCCGATGTAGCGACTATCGCTATACGGACGGTTCGGAATTCGAGCATATGGCATTTGCAACACAACCACACATCACATAACCAAGATATGAGCATAAATACATGATGACTTACAATTACATATATCAAACATTTAATAAGAATGGCATAAGTTTGTCTACTAGATTTATATATAACTAAAGGTTTGCTCACTAACTTTTCAAAAACGACTATCTTTCAAGCAACAAACAAAAAATCGACCAAACCATCATTACAACATATGATAAACATCCAATAGCTACAAGTAGAGGCATGGATATAGCCCACCATTGTGCTTCTTTATTCACCGCAACGCCTACTAACTTGAATGGAAATCACACTAACTCTCCGAAAATCACTAAGATTAAGCTTTAACTTGATTTGTTGGACCTATAATGGGCTTTTGGGCTCGACCTAGAGCATATGTGGGGCTCGGCCATGGTGGGTATGTGTGGTGTGACATCCCGGAATTTTGACCCTATTATTGTAATAAGTTTTTAATCAAATTTAAATAAAATACAAGATTTTTCATTTTAAAATAAATAAGATGTTGGATATGATTGGTTGTATATGTGTTATAAAGGAATTTATAATTTCAAAATATAAATAGACTCTTTTAACAACATTTAAAATAAAATCTATTTTATTTGATTAAATTGAAAATTATATACTAATGACATTTAATATCAGAAAAATAAATGCAGTTAATAATAATATTTACAATAATACAGTTCAACCCATATTAAATATAGATATAAAGTATACATTACAAATCAAATATTGAAGGATTAAACTTTAAATAAAAATAAGATTTAAGAAATGTTTCTAACAACAGCTTTTGAAATTAAAATAAAAATAAGCTTATAAATATTTAACATGAGCTTCTTTATAAATATAAATACTTATAAATATAGTTATAAACATGAGCTTCTATATATTTAGCATAAATATAACATAAAAGTGGGATCATAAAGATAAGTACAAGATGTGGTGTGAATAAGATATAAATAAAAATGTGAACTATGTTAAGACGAACATATGTAATTAATTGGTCAAAATCAGTGTATATATTTGTGTTCAAATAATAATAAGACAAAACAAAATTAATAGCAAACATTTATAATATGCAACACAAAATGTGCAAGTATCAAGACAAGCTTGCAAACATTTTGTTTATATGCTAACATAAATATATTCAAACAAATATACTGCAAATATCTTTGTATAAATGATGGTGTCAGCAAACATTAATATTATGTTAGCCCAAATGAACACATTAGTACAAGCAAACCTGCAATATATTTGTACAAGATGTTGTGTCAGCAAGCAAATATTGATTGTGTTAACTTAAGTGAGGACATAAACATAAATTAGCACACTTTTCTTTCTGAAACAAATTTGCAGCCGAAATTTTTAATGCATCTTAGGTTTTAGTACATGAAAAATAATAATAAAGCAAGATATTTTAGAGTGAAAGCTTATTGAAGAAGGCAGTTTGTTCAAGTTATATATGTATTCAACATTTCTTAATTCATTTAGTTCAGTCATTCACTTATGAAAACAAAACTGAGAAGAAGCAAAAGAAAATAAACAAAACTTTATATTTGCAAGTTCAAAACAAGTTCAGGAAATAAGAAAGGTTACGGGAATTTCATAACTGTTCAAGCTTCAAGTTTCTTGCATCATTCAACTACCCTCTGTTTCAAGTGTCAACAGTGTTTGGTGAGTAAACTAACCCTTTTTGGAATTTAATGTTAGTAATTATCTCATGAAAGAGTTACTATGTTAATATAGCAATGTTCTGTTATGTTTGCAAACTCTGGATGAACTGTACTTGGGAGTTCTTCAAATTTTCTTTTCAAAAATATGAGGCAAAGTAGCAGAGTATGATTTTTACTCTAATTTTAACTCATAAATGGTATAAACAAGGGATTAAGACCTGGATATCGGTTTTCATAACAGTATGGATACTGTAAGTTTAATTCACAGTATCAAGTAAAATTAAAGTCAAAATTCAAATAACCTAAATTGCAAATTTGAGTTTATCTATTGGTTTAACATACAATAATATGATTTTTAAGACAGGAATTAAATTTTTTAGTTAATTATTCATGGAGCAGTTCATTAATGAACCTTAGGAGCTATTTCGTGAATATCAGGTGATTTATTAAATGATTGATGATGAAATTTTACATGAAGCTAGGGCATTGATGTGTGATTAACAGAAAAATGCTAAAGGAATTTTCGAAAGCATGGATTTTTGGAGATGATCAAAAGTAGGGTTTAAGGTTTGTATCTTTTGGGTTCTGCATTTTTGGTGATCGCGACATCATAGTATCACCGAGTGACTTGAGATTTGGATAGAGGCTCGGGGGGGTGTTGGCAAGAATCGGTCGAAGCCACGTTACCTCAGAAGGTCGCGGCGGCGAGTGCGAGGTTTTTTTGTCAATTGTGTTTCTGGTTACAGTTCGACATTTAGGGCATATTTTGATTTCGTGGTAATTGGGTATATCTGGGTTTGGATTTCGCGTGAGGGAATGTTTTGTGGCTTGTGGGTGGCGTCGTGATGCGATGGCACGGTGGTGGACCGCCATGCACGGGCACGGCGGCGGTAAAGTTGCGTTGGGAAGTCGACTCGAGAATATCTCGAGTTTACTCGCTCTCGACTTCGATTTTTGTTCTGGGTCGAAGGTGAGGTGCGCGTGTGTTTTATTAAGTCTCTATAGTTTTTAACTTAAGCTTTGATAAAAAAAAACAGAAATATTAGATATAGGGGAGAAGAAAGGTAGGAGAGTGACGCGAGAAGAGTGCTGGGTTATCTCGTGTTCGACCCGGGTTAGTCACGTGGTTGTCTTCGGTTCGTTCTACTCCCAGGAATTTGCTACCTATCATGTTAAGCTATAATTAAAGAAGTTTGCGTTAATTATGTTAGTAGGTGTTGACTAAATTAAGCTAAATTTTTAGCTTTGCAGAAAATGAATGAGTAATTAATTTTGATCAAGTTAATTATTCATGTAATAAAACTTTATAATTGTAATTTAATAGTATTTCAAATGTAATCAATTTTGTAACTATAATTTAACAAGTAGTTCCAAACGGAATCAAGATTGTAGTTAAAGATTTTAATGATAATCTTGTGGAATCATTTGTAATTAAGACTTTAAGTAATCATTTGAAGTTGATAAATCAACAAATCGTAGTTAACAAATTAAGTAATTAATTAATGATTAAATGATTAAGTTAATTAATAATTAATGATTAATTAAATAAATAATAATAATTAATTGTGTAATTGAGTTTTATAAATCAATAATTAAGGTTATTGATTAGTAATTAAGAATTAATTCATTAATTTAGTGGATAATTAATAAGTAATTAATAAATTGAAATAAGTTAATTAATTAATTATTCATTAAGCAAAGAATAAAATATAATTTACTCGTGAGTATGCAATTAGGTTTAAAACAAATCAATCTTGTTGATATGAATCGATGATTATATTGATTACCTCTGATGTTTATTAATTTCTGTGATGTTCTGTGATATTTTAGATATATCTGTGATGGTTGTGTATACTTTATTGTGTTTCATTGCTATACGTTTATCTGATGTTATTTATCTGTATTAAATTGCTATATGAATTCAATTGTTGAATTTAAATTATTTAAACTGTTTAAGTTAATTAGACAACTTGGCCCTTAAAATGGCGTTTGGATCCGATGAGACCGGGATCGAAAGAATCAATCTTGATTCTCCGAAAACCACATCGATCCAAATTAAACGATAGGTCGTGACTTATCAAATGGTAATCGAGATGATGTTTCAGAATGCAAGGGTTATCGTCGTTAACTCTGAGGGTGATTCCAAAATGAGTGTGACGAGATAATGCCTTCGGTTTCGTTCGAACCCGAAACGAACTTGTATGGATTGAATGCTTTCAACACATCGTCAGGCGGACGATGAGCATTCTTAGTGATATGTTCTATAAAGGTAATCGCAGCCTCAAGCCTCGTCAACCGGGAATGGCTAAAACAGGGGAGATGCAGCAAGGTTATGTGGGTCATGCCCAAGCAGGACAAGATATTTCCCCTGTCTAGATGTCCCTTTTTATTTTCGGCTATGTGGGCGGTTGCTAGCTACAACCGCGGGGTTTATCTTGTTCGGGACTGTTCAGTAAGGAATGGTTCCGGCCTTGTGTTGCAGGGGATGAAGGGAGTAATCCTCGGTACGGTGATCTAGGCCCCGTACTGTGACGGGCGGTACCCCAGTAGCCCTGCCATTGTTGGAAATCCATTTTCCCTACGAGACCCTACGGTTTTGATTTGTATTACCCACTTTTGTGGCTAGTAGCTGGAATTTAATAGATGTAACAATTTCGGCTATTTTCTATTTACTTGAAAACCCTAGACACTATTATAATATCACTAGATTTCCTATGAAATGTTTTGGTTAGCGTAAGGTAAAAACTTACCCATATTTATGTGTGGGGAGTCTTACGTGATACCTTTATTTTCAAATGTTTTTCAAAGTTAAGCAACTTTAAACCGTTTACTCATACCAGACCCATGTCTGACCCGGAGTTTATTTTTTTGTTTTTCATAAACTCTCGGGTACCCAAATTTTTACGAGTAGCCAAGGGATTCAGGTTAGATTTAACGAATTCCGAAGGAGCAATGTAGCAGGAGGCTTCAACGTTGTAGATATATATATATAGTTCCACTGTGTTAGTATCTCTGAGTCATATTGTATTGAGTTGTATTAACTAGACAGGAGTTTATAACTGTCTAGTAGGTGAGGTATTATTTGTATAACTCTGATTGATGTATTATACTATGTAATATTTATGTGATATATTATATTTTGTTCCGTTCCGCTGTGAGATTCTGATATTGTTGTTCTTTCTTTCTCTTTCTTTTCTATTTTCTATCCCTTTCTTTCTTAATGATGATATGTCTTTCTGGTAGTAGAAGGGCGGGTCGTCACAGTTGGTATCAGAGCATAGGTTGGTGATAACCTTGGCTCTGGTAGTGATTACTCATAAAATAGAGTTTGTAGAACTCTAGAATGAGTTTGAGTGTATGAATAGATATGAGTGTGTATTTGTTAGTGAATATAAAATGGTTTTATATTGCGTTGATTGATTTATTGAGTGGTATATGAACCATCGTCGGCACAGCCTCGAAAACTGCATCGAAGGGGTTTCTAAACACTTAAATAGAGCAATTCGACACAATATTGTTTTTAAAAGTAGGGTAAATGAAATAATTTTTCCCAAAATTATATTTTAATATAAAAGAAATATTTTTCTGAAATAACTATATATACTTGGATGTTTGATTGTTAATAGTACAATCAAATAAAAATTTAAATGTGAGTGGTTTATAACCAAATAAAATTATTTAAGAATGATTTTAAATAAAAGGAATATAATTAAAATTTGATTAAACCAGAATTTAAGTCCCGGGAATTTGAAAAGTGTTTAAATGAATTTAAACAAAAGAATTTGGGAATTTAAAAATCTTGGGAATGTTTGAAATGTTTTCCAAAGATTTGAAGGAAAAATGAAATTTTGTTTTGGAAAATATTATTGAATGGAAATTATTTTGGGAAAATTTGGAAAGGTAAGGAAGCACTGAACTCACTTCAAGTCGCTGGAAAATAGTCCTGATGGTGATGGCCACATCATCAGTATTCATTTTCGAGTTTCTAAAGTGATGGATGGCTATCAGGATATTTGTCATGATATTGTTTGGGCTTGTGGAGTATACAAGTTGTTTTAGAAATTTTCAAAGAGAAAATTTGTTTTGGTGAAAACAAGTGTTGGAAGTTGAAAATTTGATTTGATATACCAAGTAGGTATGTGTAGTTATTATTTTAAAATGATTTTGGAAATGAAAACCGGGAAATTGAATTCTAAGAAATTCTATTTAAATAATGTGAAAGGTTTGAATAAATCAACTATTGAACTTATAAAGTAAAGTAGATATTAATAAGAAAAAATCAAGAATTTTGATCCCGGTATTAAAATTTAACTTAATTAAATGAAAATAAGAAATATACCTGAGTTTAACCTGAGATAAGCTAAATGGAATTGGAATTCAAAATGAACTTAGTTGGCTATAAAATTTGAAGGTAAAATGATTGTAAATGTGAGATGGAAATTTATACCTTAAGATGCTAAGTGTTATATATATATAATCTGGAATTGTGATTATAAGATGAAATAACCCAAATGAGTAATATAAACCTTAAGGTAAATAAATAAGTTTTGAGATCATATATTAAGAAATAAATTAAAGGTTTGTAAGTAGCTAAATTTAACTGTAGTTGAGTTAGAATAAAATAGAATTTAAATGAATTCAGTCAAGTTATAGATAATATTGAATGAAATAAAATTCTTATGTAAATAAGAAAATGTAAACCAAAGTAAGTATTGAATTGGATTTAATTAGTAATGGTGTGAGTTGTAAACAAATCTAATTCAAGCATAAATTGAATGACTTTATTATAAATTCAATAATGAACTGTTAATGTAAATTAAGATTTAAGGATGGATAAAAGAATAAACTAATCAAATAGATTAGTAAATAGTTGAGATTTGATTAAAGGAAAAATCAAATCAAAGATTTGAATGGAAATTGGTGTAATAGAATAAACCTAAGTTGTTGAGTGGAACAGTTTGAAGAAAATAAATGAAGTAAATAGTGAAATGATTATTTAAAATATTGGTTGTCAAGATTAATAAAATGGTTTGGAATCAAACCTGTTGAAATGAAAGATAATGCAATGAAAGGATTGTGAATAATTTAATTGGGATGAAATCAAGTGTAAATTGAATTGGAATCAATTTAAAATTTGTTATAAAGCTTAAGTGATTATCTATTCACAATAATATTGTTGAATTGCATATCGAAATGAGTTGTTTTGAAGTAAATGAGATTAGATAAAATTCTATAAATTATTGGAAGCAAAATAGGACGATTGTGAATATGTGTTTGTTTTGCATAAATGGATTACATAAGCAAAGTAAGTTGTAAATTCCTTTTAACTGAAAGGGAATGGTTTGAGAATTGATTGAAATTAATTGTGATGAGAATTGGAACCTTACATATGTGCTTATGGAAATATGTAATGTTAAACAAACGAAGACTCTGTCAAACTTTTCAGAATTTGAAAACTATAAATAAAAAAAATTAAATTAAATTAGCAATAAAAAGATTTTCAAATTGAAAACTGACAATAAATTAGTGGATGTAATTAATTCAAAATAATAGTAGGAATCAGTTATAAATGGAGATAGTCAATAAAAGTTCAATAATCAGAGTTAAGAAAATTGAATTCATATTGAATTAGAAATTCAATTTGGAAATAAGAAGATATAAAGACTATAGTGGTAGAGTAATAATATAAGAGTATATATAATGCTTATATTAAGCTTAAGAAATGAATAATGGAATTCTTAAGTAAAATTTGATATTGGAAAAAAAAAATTATTCCAAGTATATAAAAATCAAAATAATGTGAATAAAGGAAATTGATATAGTTGATGACCAATAGATATAAATACGTAGGATGATGTACGTATATATTATTTTCTTCGCATGACGATTTGATCCAGATTCGAGCACAGAATTTCGAGATAGTTATATATCAATCCGAATTAGGATTTTTCACTCGATTTTTGACGACGAACCATGGTTTTGGATTTTGATTGGTTTTGGAAAATTCTCTATCATAGTTGTGACTATGCAAGGAGAATGTCAGTTTTGATCAAGAAACCAGATCTGAGTCCGCACTAGGAAGTCGGGTGGACAATACTAGTTCCGAAGAGAAATTGTGTGATCGAGCGAGCGATCAAATTTTATATTGCGTACGAATGGTATATGTACATCGTACGGGCCTGATTAAAATAGATATTGAAATTCTGTAAAGAAGTCAATAAAATTTGGGAAAGAGTTAATACTGTAGATTTCAGAATTGAATTGCCAGAGTGAATATCTGGAATGTATTGTGTATTCCATATATCCCATCTAAGGAAATGTGTTTATGATTCATCATTGTTTGTTCAACCAGTAATTCAGGAATTTGGAAATTTAAATCCAATTTAACTATGGTCAGGAATCCAGTTTGGATTGTTGATCATTGAGAAACAAACTCTCAACAGTTTTAGAAAGGCTTATCCAGATTTATGTCCGGATAACTAGTAATGCTGTTAGAATTGACTGTTTGATTGTTTATTTTTGTATGGATGATATGTATGTTTGGATTGTTAACATTAAGCTTTTGAATTAACTGTTGTTTTAAATTTTGGGGACGAAATTCTTTTAAGGGGGGAGGAATGTGACATCCCGGAATTTTGACCCTATTATTATGATAAGTTTTTGATCAAATTTAAATAAATTACAAGATTTTTCATTTTAAAATAAATAAGATGTTGGATATGATTGGTTGTATATGTGTTATAAAGGAATTTATAATTTCAAAATATAAATAGACTCTTTTAACAACATTTAAAATAAAATCTGTTTTATTTGATTAAATTGAAAATTATATATTGATGACATTTAATATCAGAAAAATACACTACAACAAAACAGGCATTTTACAACGGGCAATGCCCGTTGTAATATGCATTTCGCAACGGGCATGCGCTCGTTGTATTAGGCCTAGCTGTAATAGGTCGACCATATTTTACAACGGGCAATGCCCGTTGTAATACATATTTGTACAACGGGCAATGCCCATTGTAATACATATTTCTACAACGGGCAATGCCCGTTGTAGTACATGATATTGCAACGGTTTCTGACCGTTGCAAAATAAATGCAAATTTTAAAAAAAAATTACAGCACAGATTTTGAATTCAAACAAATATTTATTACAATTTTTAAATAGTACAAATTCAAACTCTCACTATTCGCTATACAATTTTGATACAAATTTCATTACATCACTATTTTACATTCAGAACCTCACTACATATCACTCACGCTCGTATTGTTATCTTCAACTTCTTTCCAGTTAGAATCCAGCATCTGAGCAATCTGCAAAAATATTTACTAACGCAGTAAAATTGAAAAAGAAATATTTTTGCAATATAAAATAAAATGTGAATTTTTTGAAAAGAATATTTGCCTCAGTTATTTGGGTTGTTCGTCATCATTTAAATTTGAATTCATCATACACGAACAACTTGTGACATACACAGTGTATCACTGTATATGCCACAAGGCCTTGCACACCGATATACACTTGATAATGCTACAGGGACAAGTGAGCACAGGTCAAACCCAAATGCAAAGCCGGGTTCAACTCAGGTGCAATATATTTAAAATCACGACACGAGCACAAGGTCAAACCCGAGTTTTAAAACTGGGTTCAACACAAGGCAACATGAAGAATGCAAAGCTTCGACAAATCAAATCAGTGGCACAGCAATGCAAGTGAAGATGACACAGTAACAAGTGCATCATGATACAACATACAAACAAGCACACGAGCTGTGCTAATAGCTCTTTATGTCATGGGTCCAAAACCATAATATCACCTCTTTAAATCCTACATAACACAAGTCTGGAAACCTAGTGATGAGTTTCAAATCTTCTCTCGTATTAACAGATTTTATTTAGTAAAGTTCGAGACTCAAGAAGATTGTGAAAAAATATTGATGAATGATCCATATTTTTATGATAAATGCCTAATCATTATGAAAAAAATGAAACACGGCATGAAGCTCATGAGGAAATTCCTTCAATCGACCCCGGTATGGGTTCAATTTCCGGGCATAGACTTAGATTTCTGGACTGAAGATGTCATTGGTACAAATTGGATCAAGTGACAAAAGGAATGATTCGCAGCACAAGTGCCTGTAGAAGTTGATGCTAATTTCTTGTTTCCCAACAAATTTCAATTTATGATGTTAATGACAACATAATTTGGAAAAGTGTTGAACATGAGTGGTGTCCTAATAAGTGTAAAGTTTGCAGTTGCTATGGTCATATGGCAAACAGGTGCCCATCCTTGAGAACCTGGATTTTGAAACGAAGCAAAGCACAGGAAAACAGCAATGCATGGGATAACTTGAATAAATTAATGCAAGTTGACACCAATTTGAGTGACAACAATAGTAATAAAGGCATCAACAAAGAACCAGATTCAACCCAGAACCAAAACGCAACAAATTTAAAAAATAATATACAGTCTAAATCATTATAGTCCAATTATACATGCTGAAGCAAAACTCTTAAAAGCAAATGCCCCTCCATTGTTAATACAATAAAACAAAGTACAAGTGAAACCACTAAGCAATCGTAACTTGATAACTCTTTTCGAAATACAATGCAAGATCCAACAGCTACATGAAGCATCAAAACTCAAATGAATAAAATGAACATGTCAACAGCAACATGACAGTGAAAACTCGAGTTACAGTGCAGCAACAGTTAACCAGAGTGATGCAAGTGTCGACCAAGAAACAATGCAGACAAGTGCACATGTAAACAGACTCAAGAGAAGTCAACATGATCAAGTTCAAAGCAATCAGGTCTCAAACAAGTTCAAATGAACAACTGGTCAAGTAAATAACAATGCTCAAGGCAAAAACAAAAATTGGTCACTGTAACATGAACAAGTAACCAAGCTTCAGACCAGAAAGCATGATATTCAATGCTCAGAATCAGGTGATGTTCAGAATCAAATAAAGTCACAGGGGAGTTCAATATCGTTGTCAAAGCTGAGTATTTTAAAACCGAAGTCAGGTGATGATAAATGATCGAAGCCGTGACTCGAACAAGTCAAAACAAGAAATTCACGGAGCAGTAAATTCAAGCCTAGGCAATCACGAAATAATACAAAGGCGTGCAAACCAAGAAATCAAGTATATACGTTTATGAACAAGTTAAGAATATCTCAAGCATCAAAATGAAAACCAGCGGCCAGAGCAATTCCATTGACAAATTCAAACACGAATATACGAACGAAAACTCAGGGGATCGAACCCTATAAAAACCAAACTATCATCATCGGCATAGATCAAGGAGTTTGCAATACAGAAATCAAGCAATTGCAAGCAATAAAAAGAACATACCAAATTCGAACACGAACTCCATCGAAGCAGCCGCAGTAAGATACAAGGAAACAATCGATCGAAGCAACTCACGATTATCCACACGATCGAACAACAGTAGGCGCTTCGCAAAGCCCTAATTTTGGATCAGAGAAAGGAACGAAGTCCCCAATTTTTCAAGCCCTAATTTCAGAAAGAAGAAAACAACGGCCGCCATTTTCTTTTACTCAAGAATTATAAAAAGGGATCGGGTCTACAAAGAGATAGAAGGGCCGGCCGGATTTGCTAAGGAGAAAAGGGTTAAGGGTGTTAAAAAATAAAAAGGGGTTTAGTTAAAAATATTACAGTAAAATACTGAATATTAAATGTAATTACTAATGCATTTGAAACTAAAAGGGGCATTAGTTTCTAAAAATTTTACAGTAAAATTTATATTTCTCAAATTCTGAATTATTTTAATATTTTGAAATTTCAAATATTTTATAAAATTTTAATCTCTTTATTTTATAATTTTATGAAAATTTCAAATTTTTGTTTATAAATTTTACAAATGTTTTTAAGTTTATTTTACAAAATTTCCAAATTTTAAATTATTTGAAATATTAAATATTCTAAGATTTTGGAAACATTCTAAAAATTTAAGTTATCTTAAAATTTTACTTTTTAATTCTTGAATTTTATGAAAATTTCAAATGTGTTTATGAATTTAGTTTAGAATTTTACTAATTTAATTATCTAATATTGAATATTAAATATTGAATATTAAATGTAATTACTAAATAATTGAATATTAATTATAATAATTAAATATTAAGTGTAATTAATAAATATATTACAACGGTCCTGAATGGACCGTTGTAATAGAGATCTATTACAACGGGCAGAAAATGCCCGTTGTAAAAAGGGGCATCTATTACAACGGTCCTGAATGGACCGTTGTAAAAAGAGTGTTGTATAGGGCATATATTACAACGGTCCTGAATGGACCGTTGTAATAGCTATCTATTACAACGGGCAACAAATGCCCGTTGTAAAAAAGGGCATCTATTACAACGGTCCTGAATCGACCGTTGTAATAGCCTTCTATTACAACGGGCAGCAAATACCCGTTGTAAAAAGGGCGTTGTAATATGGCATTTTTGTTGTAGTGATAAATGCAGTTAATAATAATAATTACAATAATACAATTCAACCCATATTAAATATAGATATAAAGTATACATTACAAATAAAATATTGAAGGATTAAACTTTAAATAAAAATAAGATTTAAGAAATGTTTCTAACAACAGCTTTTGAAATTAAAATAAAAATAAGCTTATAAATATTTAACATGAGCTTCTTTATAAATATAAATACTTATAAATATAGTTATAAACATGAGCTTCTATATATTTAGCATAAATATAACATAAAAGTGGGATCATAAAGATAAGTACAAGATGTGGTGTGAATAAGATATAAATAAAAATGTGAACTATGTTAAGACAAACATATGTAATTAATTGGTCAAAATCAGTGTATATATTTGTGTTCAAATAATAATAAGACAAAACAAAATTAATAGCAAACATTTATAATATGCAACACAAAATGTGCAAGTATCAAGACAAGCTTGCAAACATTTTGTTTATATGCTAACATAAATATATTCAAACAAATATACTGCAAATATCTTTGTATAAATGATGGTGTCAGCAAACATTAATATTATGTTAGCCCAAATGAACACATTAGTACAAGCAAACCTGCAATATATTTGTACAAGATGTTGTGTCAGCAAGCAAATATTGATTGTGTTAACTTAAGTGAGGACATAAACATAAATTAGCACACTTTTCTTTCTGAAACAAATTTGCAGCCGAAATTTTTAATGCATCTTAGGTTTTAGTACATGAAAAATAATAATAAAGCAAGATATTTTAGAGTGAAAGCTTATTGAAGAAGGCAGTTTGTTCAAGTTATATATGTATTCAACATTTCTTAATTCATTTAGTTCAGTCATTCACTTATGAAAACAAAACTGAGAAGAAGCAAAAGAAAATAAACAAAACTTTATATTTGCAAGTTCAAAACAAGTTCAGGAAATAAGAAAGGTTACGGGAATTTCATAACTGTTCAAGCTTCAGGTTTCTTGCATCATTCAACTACCCTCTGTTTCAAGTGTCAACAGTGTTTGGTGAGTAAACTAACCCTTTTTGGAATTTAATGTTAGTAATTATCTCATGAAAGAGTTACTATGTTAATATAGCAATGTTCTGTTATGTTTGCAAACTCTGGATGAACTGTACTTGGGAGTTCTTCAAATTTTCTTTTCAAAAATATGAGGCAAAGTAGCAGAGTATGATTTTTACTCTAATTTTAACTCATAAATGGTATAAACAAGGGATTAAGACCTGGATATCGGTTTTCATAACAGTATGGATACTGTAAGTTTAATTCACAGTATCAAGTAAAATTAAAGTCAAAATTCAAATAACCTAAATTGCAAATTTGAGTTTATCTATTGGTTTAACATACAATAATATGATTTTTAAGACAGGAATTAAATTTTTTAGTTAATTATTCATGGAGCAGTTCATTAATGAACCTTAGGAGCTATTTCGTGAATATCAGGTGATTTATTAAATGATTGATGATGAAATTTTACATGAAGCTAGGGCATTGATGTGTGATTAACAGAAAAATGCTAAAGGAATTTTCGAAAGCATGGATTTTTGGAGATGATCAAAAGTAGGGTTTAAGGTCAGTATCTTTTGGGTTCTGCATTTTTGGTGATCGCGACATCATAGCATCACCGAGTGACTTGAGATTTGGATAGAGGCTCGAGGGGGGGTGTTGGCAAGAATTGGCCGAAGCCACGTCACCTCAGAAGGTCGCGGCGGCGAGTGCGAGGTTTTTTTGTCAATTGTGTTTCTGGTTACAGTTCGACATTTAGGGCATATTTTGATTTCGTGGTAATTGGGTATATCTGGGTTTGGATTTCGCGTGAGGGAATGTTTTGTGACTTGTGGGTGGCGTCGTGATGCGATGGCACGGTGGTGGACCGCCGTGCACGTGCACGGCGGCGGTAAAGTTGCGTTGGGAAGTCGACTCAAGAATATCTCGAGTTTACTCGCTCTCGACTTCGAGTTTTGTTCTGGGTCGAAGGTGAGGTGCGCGTGTGTTTTGTTAAGTCTCTATAGTTTTTAGCTTAAGCTTTGATAAAAAAAAAGAGAAACAGAAGTATTAGATACAAGGGGAGAAGAAAGGTAGGAGAGTGACGCGAGAAGAGTGCTGGGTTATCTCGTGTTCGACCCGGGTTAGTCGCGTGGTTGTCTTCGGTTCGTTCTACTCCCAGGAATTTGCTACCTATCATGTTAAGCTATAATTAAAGAAGTTTGTGTTAATTATGTTAGTAGGTGTTGATTAAATTAAGCTAAATTTTTAGCTTTGCAGAAAATGAATGAGTAATTAATTTTGATCAAGTTAATTATTCATGTAATAAAACTTTATAATTGTAATTTAATGGTAGTTCAAATGTAATCAATTTTGTAACTATAATTTAACAAGTAGTTCCAAACGGAATCAAGATTGTAGTTAAAGATTTTAATGATAATCTTGTGGAATCATTTGTAATTAAGACTTTAAGTAATCATTTGAAGTTAATAAATTAACAAATCGTAGTTAACAAATTAAGTAATTAATTAATGATTAAACGATTAAGTTAATTAATAATTAATGATTAATTAAATAAATAATAATAATTAATTGTGTAATTGAGTTTTATAAATCAATAATTAAGGTTATTGATTAGTAATTAAGAATTAATTCATTAATTTAGTGGATAATTAATAAGTAATTAATAAATTGAAATAAGTTAATTAATTAATTATTAATTAAGCAAAGAATAAAATATAATTTACTCGTGAGTATGCAATTAGGTTTAAAACAAATCAATCTTGTTGATATGAATCGATGATTATATTGATTGCCTTTGATGTTTATTTATTTTTGTGATGTTCTATGATATTTTAGATATATCTGTGATGGTTGTGTATACTTTATTGTGTTTCATTGCTATACATTTATCTGATGTTATTTATCTGTATTAAATTGCTATATGAATTCAATTGTTGAATTTAAATTATTTAAACTGTTTAAGTTAATTAGACAACTTGGCCCTTAAAATGGCGTTTGGATCCGATGAGACCGGGATCGGAAGAATCAATCTTGATTCTCCGAAAACCACATTGATCCAAATTAAACGATAGGTCGTGACTTATCAAATGGTAATCGAGATGGTGTTTCAGAATGCAAGGGTTATCGTCGTTAACTCTGAGGATGATTCCAAAATTAGTGTGACGAGATAATGCCTTCGGTTTCGTTCGAACCCGGAACGAAATTGTATGGATTCAATGCTTTCAACACATCATCAGGCGGACGATGAGCATTCTAAGTGATATGTTCTATAAAGGTAATCGCAGCCTCAAGCCTCGTCAACCGGGAATGGCTAAAACAAGGGAGATGCAGCAAGGTTAGGTGGGTCATGCCCAAGCAGGACAAGATATTTCCCCTGTCTAGATGTCCCTTTTTATTTTCGGCTGTGTGGGTGGTTGCTAGCTACAACCGTGGGGTTTATCTTGTTCGGGACTGTTCAGTAAGGAATGGTTCCGGCCTTGTGTTGCAGGGGATGAAGGGAGTAATCCTCGGTACGGTGATTTAGGCCCTGTACTGTGACGGGCGGTACCCCAGTAGCCCTGCCATTGTTGGAAATCCATTTTCCCTACGAGACCCTACGGTTTTGATTTGTATTACCCACTTTTGTGGCTAGTAGCTGGAATTTAATATATGTAACAATTTCGGCTATTTTCTATTTACTTGAAAAGCCTAGACACTATTATAATATCACTGGATTTCCTATGAAATGTTTGCTTAGCGTAAGGTAAAAACTTACCCGTATTTATGTGTGGGGAGTCTTACGTGATATCTTTATTTTCAAATGTTTTTCAAAGTTAAGCAACTTTAAACCGTTTACTCATACCAGACCCATGTCTGACCCGGAGTTTATTTTTTTGTTTTTCATAAACTCTCGGGTATCCAAATTTTTACGGGTAGCCAAGGGATTCAGGTTAGATTTGACGAATTCTGGAGGAGCAATGGAGCATGAGGCTTCAGCGTTGTAGATATATATATATAGTTCCGCTGTGTTAGTATCTCTGAGTCATATTGTATTGAGTTGTATTAACTAGATAGGAGTTTATAACTGTCTAGTAGGTGAGGTATTATTTGTATAACTCTGATTGATGTATTATACTATGTAATGTTTATGTGATATATTATATTTTGTTCCGTTCCGCTGTGAGATTCTGATATTGTTGTTCTTTCTTTCTCTTTCTTTTCTATTTTCTATCCATTTCTTTCTTAATGATGATACGTCTTTCTGGTAGTAGAAGGGTTGGTCGTCACATGTGGTGTAGGATCTTGTTTTGTGGAGTTTTGACAAGAGGAGAAAGAAGTTTTTTTAATAAACTTGCTTAAGAAAGAAGTGAAAAGAAATGATTTTTTTAGAAAAGTATTTAAAAGCCATGAAAACTTAGGAAAGAACTTAAACGAAGTTTTGAAAGTGGCGATAGAAATGAGAAAGATAAGAAAAGAATCAGGAAATTAACCATTATACTAATGGATAAATCAAATTGCCAAAACACCCCTCATCCTTTACCCTCCATTCATATGCTTCCATATCATCACCAAGCCTCTCTCCTTTTACACATATGTTTAAACAGTTTGTATTTTGAGTTGTCAAAGCGTCAAATCTTGTCCCTTTCGATGTGACTATTTTCTATTTTTTTATTTAGTTGCCAAAGTGTCACATCATTATTATCTTAAATTAATTAACTTAATTAAATCTAATTATACTGTTTTAACTCATATTATATAATTAGTCTATGTGTGTATATATATAAGAAAGTGTGTACAACATTTCAAATAATTTTTATACGAAATGTCGAAAATTCGAAAAACTGTTTCCGATCACATTTTCTGTTTTTCTTTGAACTATTTAGTTTTGTAAACGAAATTTAAAAATGATTTTAATATCATTAATTAATATTTAAATTATGTTTATTTAATTATTAAAATCCATTATTTAAATATTTAAAAATTATTTAAATATTCAAATACAAAGCGATTAATTTACAGGTCGTTACATTCATATTACAGGAATACATTTTTGATTCTTTATATGTATATCATATTTTGATTTTAATATGCTAAGGGCAATTATATCTGCCTCAAGTATAGCTTAATTAATAAATATATTTAGTAGTAGAGGCACTTATCACCGTCATTGTTAGTTTCCTAATTTATCTATCCTACATGGCATGTAGAGTAATTGAGGCAAATTATGTGTTTAGCATATGGGTGGTAACTAATTTGCCTCTCCTTCATATAGGGACGAATTAATGTAATTTTGTACTTTTAGTTTGATTAATTGAGGCAATTATGTTTGCATTCAATATTTTAAACTTGGTAGTGTAATCAATTTTAATATGACCACTAAATGCACAACATTCAGCATTTCCATCCAATATTCTTTTTTTATCCTTATTTTGATAACGTTATACTTATCCAGAAAAGGAAGAAACTCCGAAGCATTTGTAAGGTGGTACGCTATCAACCAAAACCAGCTAAACCGAATTACTAAATGTGGTGAACTGAGTAATTATCTTGTTTTTACATAATAATCATTTGGATTGTTAAATCAAATGCATCTTAGAAGTGCAGCATTTTGATATTCTAGCAGTCATCTTCAATTAAAAAGTCATTCAATTTTCCCCAGCTGAGCTACATATGATGTCGTCAAATTGTAATTTATACCATTAAATGATACTGAAATTTAAAAAATTAATACTCTACTGAAAATAATTAGGGTTATGATTATCGTTTTGGGGGAATCCTAATGGAAACTAAGGTTAAATTTCTTTGATTGATTTCTAGCTGAATAATAAGGGTGTTAGATTGCTATAGTGAATTCGATTGCTTTGGATGGAAATTAGAAATTAATCAAGAGGAAAGATGAAGAATTCCATATATTTTTTTCATATATTTTTATATTTGGCTATTTGAAGTGTGTCAATGTTTGAGAGGTATATGAAATTTTTAAAAGGATTCTGGGGACTGTCAAGTGCATGCTAAAAGTGTAGCATTCAACTTAAACTACAGCCAACACAAGTATGGTATACACAGTCGATTTGCCTCGTGCGTCAGTTAAATCATCAATGATCGCATATCAATTGTATAAATATATTAAAACTACAATAGTTTTATATTATTAATTATTCAGTAGACCCACCTACGGCCAAGTTCAATGAACCTAGACGTATTTTAGTTATACTTTGACTTCTAACTCAAGTCGCGGAAAAAGAAAGAAAGAAAAGAAAAAAGAAAAAAACTTGAGTTGAATTTGAATCAGTCGTACTATTCAGAAAATGAATGGAGTTTCAGATTTCAGAATTGCAAGACGGATTATTTCCAACTTCGTCCGTTGGTGGTTCAGCCTGTGGCCATCATATGATTCTAGGCTTTAATTACGAGGTAACTTGTTCTATTTTATGAGTTTTCTTATTTTAGCTTCGAGAAGGAAGATGGTAGATAAATGTATGTAATTAGATTATTTTTTATTATTCGGTGATTTAGCTAGCATGGTATGAAATGTGGTAATAAATTAAAGTATATGTTATAGTTTTTCTTTTACTTTTTTTAGGTCTAAATTGATGCTTTGCACGGTTGACACTAGACGAAAAGGTAGGTTTCTTTGGTAAGTTACCCTAGACCAAAGATTAAGTAAATGTTTTTTATGCATCATAAGTTGATTTTTAACATAATGAATGCATCAAAAGAATGCTCAAGTTATGACAAGGCCAAATTGTAGTCCAACGAGATATTTATCAAACTTGTTCCTTCGTAGAACCCATGTCATTTATTTATATAATACAGTTGACTTTAAGCAGACAACTTTATCTTTGGTGTATAAAGTCGACTTTAAATGCTATCACATGTTATTTTTCTTGTAAGAAAAGGATGTAAAAATTATTGGATCAACTTTTAGTGCGCTTAAGAGCCGTTTTAATGACTACGTACATACATGCATAATAGATATACATACATATATTATGTACGTGCGTATGTTTGTATGCATTATATGTATTTATGTATGTATAAGATTTCAATCACGACTCAAATTTAATATTTACAAAACCTATATCTACGTTTCATTAGAGTTTATATCAGGGTTTGAGGTATCGGACGGTACTCGAAACTTCGGTGTTATCGCCGTACCGGTAACGATGGTAACCAAATCGAAATCGAAGGAAAAATTGGTTTTGGTTAGGGTTTACCAAAAAAATAGAAATAAAAAAAAAATTCATTAAATCAGTATACTTAACCTTGATTTCTTCCTTGTCCTAGCGTCGTCGACTCGATTTCTTCCTTGCCCTAGCCTTGTCGACTCGATTTCGAGAGTGACAGCTTCCTCTTCAACTATCTACTAGCATCGTACCGGTCGATTTTGAGAGCAATTTTTTGTTTTTTTAATGACTCAGAGGTTGTTTTGAGTGCGGCATCGAGAGAGGGGGAAAATTTGTGAGAGTGGCAGGAACGTGATTGGTTCATTATTAAGTTGATTGGGCTGTTTTTTATAACTTGGGCTATTTTGTGTAGGATTATTTCACGTTGGGCTGGGCTATTTATTATTAAGTTCAAATTCTTGTTTAGTTAAGTTTAATTTTTTATTGATTGAATTCATTGTTAATTTCAGTTTGATTAGAATTTAGTAAAATTTAACTTGTTGTTTTATCTACAAAGATTTTTGTTACATTTCCATTAACAAACCATTGAAAACCGGTATTGGAACTGAAATAGAAACCAAAATAGAAACTTCTGAAATTTTCGAAATCGTCCAAAACTAGGAAAATTTCATAGGAGTGAAATCGAGAGCGAAACCAAGTAACCTTGGTTCATATACAAGAACTAAAAGTTGACTTTGGGTGTATACATGACCATTGAAGTAGTTAGCAGAATATACGTAGTTAAATAAACTATGGGCTAACAAATCATTTCCATGTTTTAGTATATAAACCAAATGAACCAATCTTAACTACATGTGTTATTGTTGAGATTATGAATTGATAATTGGCAGAGATTTGAAAACAAAGTATTCAAAAGCTTTATTGCTAAAAGAAGATAGTGATAATGATACATCAGTTTGTATTTATATATGTACAGTAATGTGCTAACAATCTGGCCCATATTCACAAATAATAAAACAATTTCAAAAGAACGGCTGTGATGATCCTTCTGGCAACAAACGGTTGAGATTGATATTCCTTTGTATAATACATGGATTGCTGACTAAATCAACGCAGACCATTTCATAATATCGTGTATTCTCTTATTCCCCCCTTCGAACCCTAGCTCCCTTAGGGTTAGGGTTTGAGCAAAAATACGTAAAATAGAGAGGAAATTAGGGATTGATCTCGTTGATTTGAGTACTGAAGGAGGATAACTCAACTGCGATGCAAAAGATTTGAGCTTTCCCTTCTCAGTCTTCATCTGAGACAAATATATTAGTTTGAAGCTCTGACTTGAGTGGATCTGAGTTGAGATTTGGGGCTTTGGTCTGATTTGCGTCGATTAAGAGGGGATTCAACCTTGTCTGACTCAGATTGGCTTTGTTTGACTGAGGAGGAGGATCTGTGCTCAGTAACTTTGAGGTCATCTCTGAACTGCAAAAAATTTCTTTTTGAGAGTGACTTCGTCAGTGTATCCGCCATCTGGTAAGTTGCTGGTAAGTGATTTATTTGTATGTTGCCCTTGAGTACCTGATCTCTGACGAAATGTAGGTCAATTTCAATGTGCTTAGTTCTAGAATGCATTATGGGATTTGCTGTCATATAGACTGCACTCTGATTATCACACCATAGAGTAGCTTTGATGTTTGTATCTATTCTTAGCTCTTTAATAATTGATTGTAGCCACATCACCTCTGCAGTTGCACTTGCAATGCTTTTATATTCAGCCTCGATGCTGGATCTAGAAATTGTTGATTGCTTTTTAGAGCTCCATGATATTAAGTTGTCTCCAACAAATATGCAATATCCTGTAACTGATTTTCTATCATCAGGGTCAGTTCCCCAATCTGAGTCTGCATAACCTTTTATGTTGAGATTTTTGCTTGCTTTAAATGTCAGACCATGATCAATTGTTCCCTTCAAATATCTTAGAACTCTTTTTACAGCCTTCCAGTGTTCATCCAATGGATTCTGCATAAATTGAGAAAGTTTGTTAATACTGAAAGCAATATCAGGTCGTGTTATAGTGGCATATTGTAATGCCCCTATAACACTTCTATATTGTTTAACATTATCTATGACTTCTCCTTTATTCTTTGAAAGATTTTGATGGCTGATCATGGGAGTAGTCATGGGTTTTGCATCCTCCATTTTTGTTTTTGCCAGTAATTCTGATATGTATTTTTTCTGACTTAAGATGATCTCTGAATTTGATATTTTGTGTACTTCGATTCCCAGAAAATAATTGAGATATCCTAAATCTTTAATTGAGAATTCTTTGTTTAGATAGCAGATGACTTTGTTGATCTCATTCTGATTGTTACCTGTAATAACTATGTCATCAACATAGATTAGTATATAAATGACCAAAGATGAATTATTTTTGATAAATAGAGAGGTGTCTGATTTGATGGGTTGATATCCTATTGATGCTAGAGTTGATTTTAGCCTATCAAACCAGACCCTGGGGGCTTGTTTCAGCCCATATATGGCCTTGTTTAGTTTGCATACACGACTTGAGTCTTGTTCATATCCTGGTGGTTGTTGCATGTAAATTTCTTCATCTAATTTGCCATTTAAGAATGCATTATTAACATCCAATTGCCTTATAGTCCATCCTTTATGTAAGGCAATTGAGATGATAAGCCTTATTGTAGTGGGTTTGACTACTGGACTGAATGTCTTTGTGAAATCAAATCCATACTGCTGGGTATATCCCTTGGCAACAAACCTAGCTTTATATTTATTGATGGATCCATCAGGATTCCTTTTTATCTTGTATGTCCATCTGCAGCCTACAATATTTTTGTGTGCAGGTGGACATACAAGATTCCATGTTTTATTTTTCATAAGAGCATTGAACTCTTCATCCATTGCTGCCTTCCAGTTTTTGTTATTTGCAGCTTGTTCAAAGGTGAATGGTTCACTGGAGTTTGTGTTGATCATGTATGCCTTGGGTTTAAAGATCCCACTTTTGGCTCTGGTGATCATTTGATGACTTGGTCTGACAGGAGCTTCAGCCTGAGGTAATTCAGATCCTTTAATTTGGTTGGTGTTATCTTCTGAATGTTGATCTTCTTCATTTGTTGAATGTGTAGGTGAGTAGATGGCATGACTGTGATTATCTTCATACTCTGCATTGTGTTGAGCAGATGCAGATGAGTGTGTTTGATGATCATCAGTAGTCCTCCTTATTTCTGCTATGCCCCTGTCTTCAGATATTATTGGTAATTCAGGTATAGATATGACTGGGTTATATACTTTTGCTGTTGTTTTTACCCCAGCATTTTTGAAG
Source organism: Allium cepa (assembly GCA_030765085.1). Lineage (NCBI taxonomy): Eukaryota > Viridiplantae > Streptophyta > Magnoliopsida > Asparagales > Amaryllidaceae > Allium > Allium cepa. The sequence goes on from CM060944.1 coordinate 436,763,014, forward strand.
GGAAAAACTTTTTCATTAAAAGCAATATGTCTGCTAACAAATATTCTTCCACTATCATCAAGACACTTGTATCCTTTTTGATTAGATGTGTAACCCAAAAAGGTGCACTGTTTTGACCTGAAATTTAATTTATTACTATTATAGGGTCTTAAGCATGGAAAGCATAGACATCCAAATATTTTTAAATTATGGTAATCTGGTTTTACCCCTTGTAACTTTTCAATGGGGGTTATACCATCTAGAGTTTTGGTTGGCAGTCTATTGATAAGATAGACAGCAGTGCTAAAAGCCTCTGGCCAAAACTTTAGTGGTAGATTGGCATGACTCAGTAAACTGAGTCCTGTTTCAACTATGTGTCTATGTTTTCTCTCTGCTAAGCCATTTTGTTCTGAAGTATAGGGACAAGTAAGTCTGTGAACTATGCCTTTGTCTCTAAAGTATTCCTTAAGAGACTTGTATTCAGTTCCACCATCTGATTGAATAGTTTTGACATGAGTATTAAACTGTCTTTCGACCATTGTAATAAAGTTTATTACAACATCATGTGTGTCAGACTTATTTTTCAGAAAGTATATCCAAGTGTGTCTTGTGTGAGCATCTACAAATGATATATAATATTTATACCCATAGTCTGAGTATATTGGGGCAGGTCCCCAGAAATCAGTAGCAATGAGTTCAAATGGTTTAGTGTATTCAGTTGTAGAATTACCAAATGGTAGTTTGTGACTTTTTCCCATTTGGCAGTGAGTGCATATATAAGAAGCAGATATACTCTTACAAAAAAATGTTATTTTCATTGAGAATTTGCTTAACTATTTTGGCATTAGGATGCCCAAGTCTGTAATGCCACAAATCAAAAGTATTGTCATTGTTTTCTATTTCACAATGATTACAACAATTCTTATCATTGCTGTGATAAGCACAGTTTATGGATTTAAATTTGTACAGGCCTCCTTCAACATCACCCTGCAATAAAATGTCTCTAGTTAGTATATCTCTAACAACACAATACTTAGGAAAGAATTCAAAATAAACTTTGTTATCACTAGCAAATTGAGACACACTTATGAGATTTTTCTTGATCTTTGGAACTCTTAGTAGATTTTGTAAAAATAATTGTTTCTTTCCTTTGATAACAGCATTTCCTATATGTGAGATGTTGATGCACTTACCATTGCCCATACAAATGGATTGTTTACCTTTGTATTCTCTATTGCCAAGATTTAAGTTTTCAAGATTGTTGGTTATATGGTTGGTAGCCCCTGAGTCTGGATACCAGCAGTCATCATTAGATTGATTGTTTTCATTAGAATTATTCTCTCTGTTATCAGTTTGATTGCTGGAACTTGCTTGAGCTATATTAGCACTGTAGTTCCCACCTTTTTGATTGTTGTTCTGATTAGAGTATCTCAAATAACATTTTACAGCAGTGTGTCCAATCTTTTCACAGATCTGACATTTTGGTCTGTTGTTGCTGTTATATCTTCCTCTTGATCTGTTTGAGAATCCTCCTCTCTGTATTCCTCCTCTTTGTGTGTTTTGATCTGTCTTGCTGTTGCTTTGAGTTTTGTTTCTTGATGTAGCTGTGTAATTGACTGTAAGTTCAGATTCTTGTGGCATTTTATTATCAATTCTTGCCTCATGAGATAGTAATATGGAGTAGACATCATCGAGTGATGGTAAATCCTTTTGTGAAGCTATGACAGCAATGACTGATTCATATTCCTCACTTAATCCATTGAGGATGGTCAGAATGTGTTCTGAATCAGAAACTTTGTGGTTGGCTGCCTCTAGTGAGTCACATATTCCTTTGATTTTGAAGATGTATTCTCTCATTGTGCTGTTGTCTTTCTTTATATTGTGCAGTTGTCTTTTATAATACATCACTTTGGCAGCTGATTGTGTATTGAACACCTTTTCAATAGTAGTCCATATCTCATTTGCAGTTTTGCACCCAATAACATGTGATAGTAAATTTGTGCTTATTGAAGATAGAAGCCAGGAACAAATTAGTCTATCTTGTCTATGATATTTAACATAATCTTCATTGCTGATGATTTTGTTTTCTTGATCAGTTGTGCATTTGGGAGGAATAGAGATAGTTCCAAGAATATGGTCTTCAAGTCCATATCCTTGAATTGCAGTTTCAATCTGCAATCTCCAGAGAAGAAAGTTGTCTTCATTCAATTGGACTGTGACAAGATTACTTTGTGGACTGATCACAGTCTTGATCAGTTTCTCTGCTGCAATACTTTGCTGATTACTGTTACCTTCATTAGTAGAGCTAGCCATGCTGGTTTGATTGTTTGATTCATCACCCATGATGATAAAGAACAAAATCCAATACAGAAAAAAGAAGAGAAAAGAATGCAGAGCAACAAGAACAGATTTGATTCAATTCAGAAAACAAAGAAAGAAGATAAGTCAAGAACTTCTCACAGTGAGTTTTTTTTTTTGATGCAACCGTATAATAGAGATGATGATCTTCTTTGATCTGATTTGTTGTACTGGATGGCACCTTGTTTTGGGATGATTCTTGATTTCTTGATTGATTTTCTTTGTTTTCTGGGTTTCCTGATTGATTTTCTTGTGAGAAAATATTGATGAATCTTGATGCAGCCACTTATGTTCGGCACGGCACTGGATTCAACAATCTTCAAATGATGAACAAATTTCTGATGAAGATTGATTCCCCAAGTGATGATATAATCTCTGATGGGTTGAAATCGATTGATTGAATGGCTGTTAGGCCTCTTTTCGCTCTGATACCATGTTGAGATTATGAATTGATAATTGGCAGAGATTTGAAAACAAAGTATTCAAAAGCTTTATTGCTAAAAGAAGATATTGATAATGATACATCAGTTTGTATTTATATATGTACAGTAATGGGCTAACAATCTGGCCCATATTCACAAATAATAAAACAATTTCAAAAGAACGACTGTGATGATCCTTCTGGCAACAAACGGTTGAGATTGATATTCCTTTGTATAATACATGGATTGCTGACTAAATCAACGCAGACCATTTCATAATATCGTGTATTCTCTTATTGTTATTGCTTTCTTTATCTCATTCGAATGTTGCGAACGTTTATAAATTGAATGAATTGGGTAAATGTATTTGATTTCGAAGTAAACATAAAATGTTTAGCACATTGAATTTAGTTCACCCGCAAACTAAGAAGAGGCAGTGCTGGCTGATGTTGTCATATTGTGTGTGGAAGGAAAAACAACACAAGATGCATTGGTTGAGTCCGTCATGAGCTCATAAATTTAATGATTAAAAAAACCTAGAGCATTTCAGTGATATTAGAACTGCTTAAAATGCACACATATTTTAAACTATTATATCTTTATTTTATGACTTATTTTTCTTGTTTAACAACTACCTTAATTTTAACTAGAGCAAATGATCTTAGAGGATTCGTTGCATTAGTTTAATGCCTTGTATGGTCTTAGAAAGTCTAAAAAATCATTACTGAAATAGACCTATGTTTTCATGTTAAATTGCCCAAGATTTAAACCCTACAAACTATGAACATTTAATGAAATCAAAATAGTTTTCCATCAAAAATTCTTTGTACTTTGAGGAATTGTAGTTGGAAAAAAAATGTATCTTTCATTCTGCAAGTAGTACAAATATGATAAGAGGTGACTTAGGCAAATAGAGAAGATGACAGTACATTAATATTCTATTACAAGAGAAGTTTACAAGTATAAGATTATAACACAAGTTTATACACAACCCACATGCATATATCCTTTTGTACCTTAAGATTCACTATTCTTAAACTTGTCAATGGATACCCGAACAATCCAAAATCCATTATCGTTCGCATCTGAAAAACAAATAAATATTTGACATCCGAAAAAAATGGATACGGATGCGAAGGCATCCACATCCGAAAATTATCCGTTCGGTTTTTGTTTCATGCTCACCAATTGTATTATGCGTATTTAAATACAATGAAAGATATATATTTATTGTTTTATTAATTTATTAATTTATTTGTTTATATTATATTTATTTATTGCCATATTAACTGCTCAAAGTTATTTATTATCATCATTTTTTTTATTTTGCATATTTTTATAATTAGTGGAATTGAAAAACATTATGTTTAACTAAAATTTTATATTTATGTTTTTTGATTTATCAATCGTTAGTAAATTTGATTATTATTCGATATTCGTCCGTAACTGCAGATGCAGATATTCAAAATGATTTCGAATACGGATGCTGATATGACACTATCTGCATTCAAAAAAAGTATTCATTGATAGGCCTATCTATTCTCCAATAGTCATAAGCACACACTTGATAACTAACACACCAAGGGTTGTTCAATCTTAAAATACTCAATTCACTTTGCTTAGACACACGAAGATCTTTGGTTTTTGTGTTTTATCATTGAGTTTTTTGAACTGGCGTAAAGAAGGAATTTGGCAGATTTTAATGATAATGCTGATATTTATCTTATAACAAGTGTACATGGAAAATATTCACTATTTACCTTTTTTTTAAGTTCTTCCCCTGTTCAGTAATCTCCTATCTGTTTTGTTTTTCTCTTTAACAATCCCTGTATATATTCCTATGTCTTGAAATCTTTCTTTTAAATATTTCTTCCATGTCCACATTTTTAAAAATTATTTTATTCTAGAGTTTTTTTTCACATGAATATTTCTACGATGAAAATAATTTTTAATTTTTTAATGCAAATGATGATGTGATTTAGAAGTTAACATATTTTCGAAGGCTATACATTTGTTCACCAAATTAATAGCTTTCCAATTTACAGAAATGCTTTAACTCTTGCTATTAATCAGATTCAAAGAACCTAGACACATTGTAGCTATTGACTTCTAAAGAAGACTTTGTTGGGAACAAAACTTGTGAATCACTTGTATAATTACTGAAATATATGGAATTATAATTTTGTATACTTCGATAGCTTTGGGAGGGACGGAGGAAAGAGTAGGAACCCATATTTTTTTTCGCATATTTTATATTTCGCTGTTTGCAGGTTGTGAATGTTTGAGAAGTAAACAAAATCTTTGGAAGGGACTGTGAAGTGTGTGCTAAAAGTGTAGCATTCTACATAAAATACGGCCAACACAAGCATGGCATAAACAATCGATTTGCCTCGTTGCGTCAGTTAAATTATTAATCATCGTATTGAACTACAATAGTTTTATATCATTAATTATTCACTAGACCTATCTACAGCAGAGTTCAATGAACCTAGACGCATTTTAGTTACGCTTTGACTTCTAATTCAAGTCGCAGAAAAAGAAAAATTAATAACTTGAGTTGAATTTGAATCGCTCGTACTATTCAAAAAATGAATGGAGTTTCAGATTTCACAATTGCAACACAGATTATTTCCAGCTTCGTTTGTTGGTGGTACAGCCTGTGGCCATCATATGATTTTAGGCTTTAACTACGAGGTATCTTATTCTATTTTATGAGTTTTTTTTTATTTTAGTTTCAAGAAGGAAGATGGTAGATAAATGTATGTAATTGGACTATTTTTTATTATTCGGTTATCAAACCGACCGTAGGAAGGTTTGCCTACTTCTACTAGCCAAAATCAATTTTCCTGAAACCAAAAAATCGTGGATCTTGTCTCATCGTGATTTCTCTAAAAACGTGGATCTTGTCTCATCGCGGTTACTTTCTCCTTTTATTTTGTGCATCAAAGATTTCAAATTCAAATCTATTATGATTTTAAAATTTTAAAATTTTCAATTTCAAATCGATAATTTTGAATGTTTTGATTAATATTAAATTTTGAAATTCATATTTTCAGATTCAAATCTCAATTTATTCTTTTCCAACATATTATCACTTAATGTTTAAGTAATATTAACAAATTTTTTAAATGTATATTTCTTATCAAAGTTATACAATTGAACGGTCGGTTTCTCCACCGTTGTGCGGTTATACTAGTTTAGCTATTATTATGGTATGAAATGCGGTAACGAATTAAAGTATATGTTATAGTTTTCCCTTTACTTTTTTTGTGGTCTACTTTGATGCTTGTTACTGTTGACAATAGACAAAAAGTTAGGTTTCTTTGGTATGTTACCCTAGACCAAAGGTTAAGCAAATGTTTTTTGTGTATCATGAGTTGATTTTTAGCATAATGAATGTATCAAAAATAATGCTAAAGTTAGGACAAGGCCAAATTGTACAACAAGATATTTATCAAATTTGTTCCTTTGCGGATCCCATGTCATTTATTTATATAATATAGTTGACTTCAAACAGACAGTCTAATCTTTGGTGTACAAAGTCGACTTTAAACGCTATTGCATGTTATTATTCTTGTAAGAAAATGATGTGAAAATTATTGGATCACCTTTTAGTGCGCTTAAGAGTCGTTTTAAGGACTATATATAGCATATATTCATTATTGGATCACCTTTTTCATCACATCGATTATATTATGTGTATTTCAATACAACGAAAGATATGTATTTATTGTTTTATTAATTTTATTGTTTATATTATATTTATTTAATGTCATATTAACTGCTCAAAATTATTTATTATCATCATAATTTTTTTTTTTCATACCTTTATAATTAGTGGATTGAAAAAAAAAACACGTTTAACCAAAATTTTCTATTTATGTTTTTTGATTTATCGATCGTTGACAGATATGATAATTATCTGATATTCGTCCGTATTTGCAGATGTAGATATCCAAACATGATTTCGGATGCGAATGCGGATATGACAGTATCCGCATCCAAAAGTATATATTGATAAGCCTAACTATTCTTCAATAGTCATAAGCACACACTTGATAGCTAACACACTAAAAATACCCAATTCACATTGCTTACATACACGAAGATCTTTGGTTTTTATGTCTTATCATTGAGTTTTTTAAAGTGGCGTAAAGAAGGAATTTGGCAGATTTTAATTATAATGCTTTTTATCTTATAACAAGTGTACATGAAAAATATTCACTGTATACATTATATATTTTTTAAGTCCTTCCCTATTCAGTAATCTCTTATCTGTTTTGTTTTTCTATTTAACAATCCCTGTATATATTCCTATATCTTGAAATCTTTCTTTTAAATATTTCTTCCATGTCCACATTTCTAAAATTATTTTACTCTAGAGTTCTTTTCACATAGATATTTCTACGATGAAAATAATTTGTACTTTTTTAATGCAAATGATGATGTGATTTAGAAGTTAACATGTTTCTTAAGGCTATACATTTGTTCACCAAATTAATAGCTTTCCAATTTACAGAAATATGCTTTATGTCTTACTATTAATCAGATTCAGCGAACCTAGACACATCGCCCGCTGTCGACTTCTAAAGAAAACTTTGTTGGGAACACAAATTGTGAATCACTTGTATAATTACCGAAATATATGGAATTATTATTTTGTATACTCCTAACCATCCTGTCTACATACAATCTACGACCATTACTTTATGTTAGTAGTAATAAAGTAAATACTTTACCTTTTTTTTCCACAACATCTATCTGCATTTGCTTCAAAGTATTTCATCATTTAAAAAGGTAAACTGCAGTAGTTTATATGTTATTAGATTAATTTTTGACAGTTATTAGTTTATTTTAATTATCTTGTGGTTAAATAATGGCAAACCAAAATATATCAGAACTATATGACATGTTGTTTTACCCCTTTTATTGTGTATGCCAAATTTGGTTGAATTACAGACTAAGAGCCTTGTTTTTTATTTTCTTTCTACAAGTGCTACATCTCAGGCTAACTTTGTTGCTTATCTAGCTTATTCTTTTTAAAAATAGCTGTCTGCCTTTTTGTTCCGTAAAATTCTGAAACCTCACCTACTATTAAGTAGATATCTTCATTTGATCATGATTAAATTTTAAATAACTTTTAGGTTCAGTAACCACTCAGTAAATTGTTTATAAATCTTTCTTGAACAAATTTCTTGTTCACATCATAAATGACTTTAAATGATCAAATATCTTTCTCGTACCATAATTGACATTAAATGATTAAATATCTTTCTCGTGTCATAGTTGACTTTAAATGATTAAATATCTTTCCCGTGTTATAGTTGACTTCAGATAAGGTTAATAAATTTTTGGGCCCCTCTGTAAAAATAACTCTAAGAATGTTTGTGGGCCATCCTTGCTCATTGATACTTTAGAAAGATCACTCTTAATGTGGGCGATATTATAGCTAACGCTTCTTAAAATTATCTCATTTTGAATTGTCAACCGCACCATGTCGTATTGTTAAACTATTGTATGTACATTTTATGATGCGGCAAAATTTTGTAAAATAGTGCAATACCCTAACTGAGTATATCTTTGAACGTCAAAATAGTTATGAAAATTCATCTTATTCCTTGATTATATCCTAATGACTTGTTTACCAAAACCATTGCTTTAATTTCTTGACACAATGCTACTTACCCTCGGTTAATCCTGCTACTAATCATCTAACTTTTCTTGTATTTGTTTTTGAGTGAGTTATTATTAGGTTACAGACTTTATGTTGATGGGAACTTTGATATGCCATGTTCTTTCAAGAGATATATACTTTATTAAATCCCAACACATGATTATTTTCGAAATTCAATGGTTTTAGGCTAATTTATGCATTAACCTTTTTGTATATTTCTTTTGAAACATATGATCCTTTTCATATCATAGTTGACTTTCAAATAAACACTTACTATTTTATGGCCCATAAAACGGTTTGAATGTTTATGGGTCATCTTTGCATATTAAAACTCTATACGAGTCACTTCTAAGGAAGACCACCTCTTAAAAATGATTATACAAAAATTTAACACGTTTCGGTTATGCAATTAATATTATGATTATTCAAAACTCTGAAATGTCAACCACGCCATGTTGTGTTATTAAATAACTCAAATGTTCATCTTGTGGGGGCTAAAACCAAAATACTTTGTATTAAATTTGTACAGCGTGTGGGATCAATTGAATAAGCAATGAACATCAAAATCATTACATTCAAAATTTATCTTAGTAAATTTATATGCGAATATACAAATTATTCTATTTTGTTGTTGGCATACTTATCCAGATCCTTGAACATAGTTCACTGAATAAATATTATATTTTTCAGGAATGCCAGCATTTAGGTAACCTATACATTTACAATTCAACATTCAAATTATATGCTAAATATAATTAAGCTATAACATTATTGAAGAACTAATAATATATAAGTCGAGTTTGCTCAATTTGTACATTCTGAGAACTTTAATTATGTCATATAATTACACAGGAAGCTTTTTGTGATAAAAGCTCATCACAAATATATATTTGTTGGACCTAATATTAAAATTTGTCTTCATTAATTCTGTAAGTTATTCATTTAATTCCAAAGCTAATATTTATGTAATGTACTGTACACGTTTCGATACTAAATCTAGAGCAATACGAATTTATGTCATCTTCGGTACATGCAGGATTTTTTGGTTCCTGTTTTGCAGAATCTTATTCAAAGGATTATAACAGAAGAGATACTTTATGTATCTCCCTACTTTGGTTCTTCAGATTGTCCTTAAAAGAGGATGTAATTTGCCAGACATAAGGTATTAAAGATCATATAAAAGTAGAGAGCTACTTATGTACGTATTTCAGTATATGGATCATCAAACTAAACATGATATGTTAAAATTCACAAGTCATGATGCTGTACAATTACTTTTTGATTGTGATCGAAGAAACATCAAATGTTGTCATACTAGTCAGTACCAGATCAATTGAAGACCAACAGTCAAATGCTAAGATTTTCAGATGTTAAGCTCGAACATTTGAGATTGCATTCTGCAAACATCCAATTATCAAATTAATTATTTGTACCCTATCTCCTATTCCATATACTCATGATTAAAAATTAAAAATAAAATTGAGAACAAGATAGTAAATTTAAATGTTCAGTGGCATATAGCCGCTATTTTCTGAACTCAAAATACTTGAATATTGTATATTGAAATGGAGCATATAAAAAAAGCCAGCCCTCTTGAGTCATCATCATTAGCATCATTATTGAAGTATGCTGTGGTTAGACATGCAAATTATATGCTTGTCAACTGTCCAATAGAATTATAATGCATGACTGTTTCCTAATTTATTTTTATAATATCATGAATGTGCTTCACCTTGACATCTTGAGACATAGTTGACCTCACACCTATATAAGGAAAACCAATATTTAGCATTTCTTATCAGTGAAAGTTCTTTGAAAATTAAACATTCATTCTCCAATTTAATCACAGGAAAAAAATTATTCAATTTTTTTTTTTTTTTTGAAAAGGAAAAAGGCCCAAGGGCTGCTTAATTAAAAAAAATAACAGTACTACACCAACCCACAACGCAAAACACTCTTAACCACTTGAAACCCTAGCCGCAGTCACAAAGAAAAAAATAAAAGAAGGAAATGGCGATCGACAGTATACAAACAAACAGCCATCTCCACGCAAATAACTCCTCACGGGGGTTTCCAAACCCTCTCCTTCACACTTAGATCATCTTTGACTATGCAAGTTTGAAGCTTTCCACTGTAATAAGGAGATTTGTTGAAGATGCGCCTCTCCATCTTCTGAAGCTTGCTGCTTCTCTCCAGATCTATACTCTCTTCATCAGAAAGTTGACAATTGGTGAAGTGGGAGGCTTTATTCTTCCTGTAATCGCTGCTATTTTCCAGATTTTCTGTTGAATAGTGGCGACTGGAAGGATTGAAGCTGATTTGAATGGATTCGTCAACCATCTTGCTACTTTCACCCTTGTTCCAGCAAGATAAGTGATACACTTTATTGTTCAGCAAGCTTTTGTAGAAAAAGATCTCGCTTTTGCTGTCTCTAATATTGAAATTGATGAGATCTTTCATGGACAGCAACTTGATCTCCGTGGGAACGCTGCTGGAAGCGCGATAGCTCCTTCGGGCTGAGACAGGTAAAAAACCAGATTTACTATTCATTATATGATATAAATATGAAAGATTACTAACTGAATTATGGTCACTTCCCTTGCAGTTATGGTTCTCAGCGCTGGAATGATCGCCTCCAGTGAGATAGCTCCAGGAGTGGCTGTTGTGGCCGAAACAAGAAGTGAATTTGGTATTATTGGGAGCATTAATCTGATATTGACTGTGTTTTCTTTGGGGAATATCAGTTGAATGATTCCCCCTAAGTAAGAAATTCTCTACTTCTGTTTCGATTATGTCCAACTTGCTATTACCTTGATGATTGTTTGATTTCCTGCAAAGAATTTGAAAGTCGGTATAGATGATATTCCAAAGTTGATTACTGTTTCTCTCAATATTTTTGTGAAGTCTCTGATTTCTTTCTCTCCAAATATGGTAGATAACCGTAGTTAACATGATTGATGCATGCTTGAAGTCCTTCGTCTTTGACTTGAATCTGCTTTATATATAATGAATGTATTCTTCTATGCTTTGAATAGATTGATGTTGATTGAAACTTAAAGAATTTTTAGCATTGAACCAAATAAGTCTCGAGTAGATACAATCAAAGAAGAGGTGGTCTGCATTTTCAACATCATTATTACATAATAGACATCTTTTATCAATGTTTTAGTCCATTTGGCACATCTTTCTTTAGTAGGAAGCCTGTTAATAGTGGCAAAATAGGAACAATGAGCCATTTTGGGGCAATTTGATTTACATCAAATAACCTTGTGCCAACTGACCTCAGTGTCATCCCCCTTAACAAATTTCCAAACTTTAAACTATAATATTTTAAAATATACAGGTAACAAGGAAATGAGCTACAATGGCAATGGCAGATTCCATAATATTACAAAATAATCCTATTTTCGAAAATTTTGATCAGGAAGGGGACTCTTCTTCTCACCCCTCCTCTCCTCCTCATACACGTATCTCCAATCCTCTCTCACAGCAAGTCAATATCAAAGACAACCCTTCTATCACTAGTCATTCGAAATTTGATGAAGATGAGTTCCAATTAGTCACATAGAGCAAGAAAGCAATCAGAAAGGATGGAACTTCTTATTTTCAGAGGAACTTCAAAAGAAAACAAGAAAATTCTCATCTGAATCGTTCATTAGGGATCTCTGAACCAAGATATCTGAATCCATCTTCAAGAAACACTGTCAAGCCTCTGTTGAATTCAAGAAGCCACATCTCCAATGCAACAACTATTACAGATGCTGCACAGAAGACTCATAATGCTTCTTCCTGGGCAGATCTATTAAAGAAGGGAGGGTCAGTCTCTGATTTCGACTTGCATTATGTTGCTCCTATTAATATCAACAACAGAAAGTTTGTTACTGTAAAAGAGGATATCGATAAGCGTACTGAAAATAAGTGGGGGTGTTCAGTTATTGCCTACGTGTTCGGACCTCGTCCCCCATATCATCATTTCAAGAATTACATATCCAGATATTGGAACCCCTCAGGTAGCTTTGAAATTTATACAAGAAACAATGGTTTCTTCATTATCAGATTCTCAAACACTGATGACTGTGATAAAATTCTTAAAGGAGGGCCATACTTTATATATGGCAAGTTAATCATTTTGAAAAAATGGAACAAGAAAATTAACTTTGATAAAGATCTTCTTTCTACTATGCCAATATGGATTAGATTACCTGAATTAAACTTAAGATTATGGGATAAAGATGCATTTAGTGCCATTGCAAGTGTGGTGGGTATGCCCCTTAAGTTGGATGAACCAACAGCTAAAGAAACTAGACTGAGTTATGCAAGAATACTTGTTGAAATAAAGGCAGATGCAGATTTGCCTGAAGAAGCTTATATTTCTATGCACGATGGAGATACTATAATGCAAAAAATAGAATATGGATGGATTCCTCCAAGATGCAAAGCTTGTGTATGTTTTGGCCACACAAATGAAAATTGTACAGCAAAGAAAATATGGAAAGAAAAATCTAGTGGAAACAGTGATGCAACAGGAAAAAATGCAGTAGATAATTTAAATATGCAAAAAGATGCTGATAAACTTCAAATATCAGAAAATCACACAGATGTAATGGATTTCAACAAAACTGCAAGTAATGATGATAATTACTTCCCTCAGGCTTCTCAAGGTATCATTGATACAAATATTGAATTAGTTGCTCAACCTCCTCCAATCCCAAACTTGGTAGATGAAGTGAAGAGTAAGGATACTGTTCTGGTTAATTCTCAAGTGGATTCTATGGTGGTTGAACAATGTCAGCCAGTCAATCTAATTCTCCCTGACTTGCATACTCCCCCTGATTGTACTGGATTAGCTTTTCTACCTGATTCTCTCACCCCACATAACAAGAAGTCAATATCTGGAAAAGCAATCCAGACAGCAATCAATGCTGTATCAACCACCTCATCTGCAGATAAAAATAAGAAAAAGAAGAAAAAAGCTAGATCAAGAATTAAAAGCTTAATTGATATCTCTGCCTCAGAATCAGTGGAGGATGCTACTGACAAAGAATTCAGAGAAATGTACATTGCAAAAAATGATAAGAGTGAAAATCTTCTCAAAGTCAAAAATGATTCAGCATACAAAAAGAAAGGGAAGAAGATTGAAGTGATGGAGGATGAGGATAGTTACAGTGATTCACTGTAATTATTCACCTATCCAAAGTGTATCCTTTATTATTTTTATTTTTTGCATAATTTTTATTACGAGCATCATATCATGGAATGTCAGGGGGCTAAATTCCCCTATCAGAAAATTGGATATTTCCAATTTAATTTTTACTGAAAAGCCTAACATATTAGGTCTTTTAGAGCATAAATTAGATGATATAAGAATTGCTGAATATCATACCAGACAACTTTCCAATTGGAATATCATTCATAACAATCAAATGGGGGGCAATGGTAGAATTTTAATATTATGGGATGATAACATTTGGAATTTAGTTAGTCACTCACTAAATTTTCAATATATTCACTGTTTGTTTGCAAATAAAGGGGGTCTAAATTTAGAGATCACTTTTGTTTATGCATCAAATTTTGAATATGAGAGGCTTGCTCTATGGAATTACATTGAAACAATGAATAAAAAGATCACTCATCCTTGGATTTTAATGGGTGATTTTAATTCCATAATGCATGCATCTGATAAAAGAGGTGGACTCCCTGTCCCCTTTAGTAAGCTTGATTTTTTTAATAATTTTTTTCTCAGAACAGGCCTTACTGAAGCCTTCATTAATGGTAATAAATTTACTTGGAAATCAGGTCAATTTAGGAACATTCACTGTAAACTTGATAAAATTCTATTTAATCAAAGTTTTTTAAGTATTTTCCCACATTACAAATGTTCTACTCTTCCCCAGGCTACTAGTGATCATACTCCTTTACAAATTCTCCTCACGAACAACTTGCAGTATAAAATTAATACCCCTTTTAGATTTAAGAATGGATGGGTGCTTGAGGACAATTATAAAGACATCTTTGATAAATGTTTATCTTTCAAAATACATGGAACTTCTCAGTTCAAATTTTCTAAATTTCTTCAAATTGCTAAAGGGAATTTTAAGAGCTGGAATAATAGCAGAAATAAAAATGAGATAAAACAATTAAGAGCAAACTGTGAGAAATTACAGAATGATCTTGATAGTAATTGCTCAGATAGTAATATCATCAATAGTTTTTTTTCAAGCTCAAAATAATCTTAGTACATCCCTTCATATTCATGCAATAAATAACAAGCAAAAGGCCAAAATTGACTGGCTAACTAATGGAGATGTAGCTAGCAAATTTTTCTATGCTAAAATGACTACTAGAAAAAACAGAAATGTCATTGACAAACTCATTGATGCTAATGGTATTGTGTTAAAAAGTTTATTTGATATTGAGAAGGAAGCCATTAATCATTTCACTGAGTTATTCAACTCAGTGAATTATTTGACTTCATTTCCCACTATTAACACCAACTTCATATTAAAAGAGTGTAGTCAGGATATTTTATTAGCTCCTGTAAATATTTTGGACATTAAAAATATTGTTTTTAATGTTGACAATGACAAAAGCCCAGGGCCAGATGGCTTTAATGCTAAATTTTACAAAACTCACTGGGATGATATTAAAAACAATATTTTAGATGTTATTTTTGAATTTTTTAAAACTGGAAAACTTTTAAAATCTTTCAATCACACTTTCATTACTCTTATTCCAAAAATAAAAAATCCAGTTGGTTTGGAAGATTATAGACCTATCTCCTGTTGTAATTTCATCTATAAAATCATTTCTTCAATCTTATGCAATAGAATTAAAATGTTTTTAAAATTCCTTATTGCTGAAAATCAATGTGCCTTCATTCCTGGTAGGCTTATATCTGATAATTCCTTATTAGCTCATGAACAAATTAGAAATTTCAACAACAAAAACAAAAATGCAATGTGTATTAAAATTGACTTACATAAAGCCTTTGATAAAATTAATAGACACTTCATTATTCACATGATGATGCAAATGGGCTTCAATAAAAAAAATTGTGACCTAATTAAAGAATGCATCGACAATGTATCATACTCTGTAATGATTAATGGTTCTCCAAAAGGATACATTCATAGCAATAGAGGTATTAGACAAGGAGACCCCCTCTCTCCTTATTTATTCACCATTGTTATGGAATATCTATCCTTACTAATTAATTCTGAATATAAAAGGGGTAATCTAAAAACTCTAAATAGAATCAAACCCTCTATTACCCACCTTTTGTATGCAGATGATTTGCTTTTGTTTTTTCACGCTGATGCTAAAAGTGCTAATACTATTGTTAACATTTTCAAAAAATTAGAAACTTTTGCTGGCTTAAGAGTAAATGAATGTAAGAGTAAAATCTATTTAAGTAAAGGTTGCAAATGCAAAGAGGAAATTTTAAATATTCTCAAATTTAAAGAAGGAAGTTTGCCAGTCAAATATTTAGGCCTGCCATTAAGTATTAATCAGCTTAATGAGAGGGATTGTCTAAGATTGTATGACATCATTCAGAATAAACTTGATGGATGGTCTAGTAAGCTATTATCTTTAGCTGGCAAACTAGAACTCACCCATACTGTCATCACTGCAATTGTTATGTATTGGATTCAAACTCATAATATTCCCACAAAAGCAATTTGTAAAATTGAAAAAATGTGTGCTAACTTTATTTGGCAGGGCAAAAACCACAAGGTTGCATGGGACAAAGTCTGCATGCCCAAAAATGCAGGTGGTTTGGGGCTTAGAAAAATCAAAGATTTGAATGAAGCTGTTAAATTCAAACTTTTTTGAAAATTCATTGAAGGAAAATCCCTTTGGGCTAGATGGATGAGAGAAAAATATGTCAAAAATAAAAAATTTTGGACTACAAGGGTTGAAAACCACCATTCATACACTTGAAAAAATATTCTTAATTGCAGGGAGAAAGGCAAATCTCTTTTAGAAAGGAAATTCAGAGATGGCAAAATGACTAGCCTATGGTTTGACCCTTGGATCTTTGGAAAATCCCTAATTGATCCATTAGGATGGAATAACATGTATCTATTGGGAAATGCCACTGAAAAAGTTCAAATCAAAATTCATAATCAAGCATGGAATTCAAAAAGTCATCAAGCTGCCAGTATTTTTAGAGCTGCCATTAATAATATCTCAATTGATCACAATCTTCAAAGAGACACTTGGGTTTGGAAACTCAACTCAAAAGATAAATTCTCATTTAAAATCGTTCAATTTTCGAATGGGTAGGTCGGTTAGCGATGAACCAGCCCAAAGGGACTCGGATATATCAAATCTTCCTCCTTCAAAAAGACACAGCGGATATATGTCATCGGGTTTATAAAGTTGGATTCCCTCCTCGTAAAAAGCTAATGCGTGAACTTACTGATACTTTGAAGGAAACGTTTTTCTCTGATGATCCTTTGAGAGGGTACAAAGATCAACCAAAATCAAAGAAAATAATGCTTGGTATACAATCTGTATTTCCAATATTTAGTTGGGGGAGGGGCTACACGCTTGCTAAGTTTGAAGGTGACCTCATTGGGGGACTGACCATTGCTACTCTTTGTATCCCTCAGGTAAAACTGTTTAATAACCTACCTCTGAACAAAACAATGAGATAAAATAATCAAAGATGCAACACTCAAAATTTAAGAGTTGCAACAAAACTTCTGTTTTATCAAAAATTCTGCACCTCTTGCATCTATAATATATAGACCTTTTTGCTAATGATTTGAACCTGAAGGATGGAATACATATTTTTTTTAGGATTTCACGAGTCTAGTTTTAGTTTATCTAAACCTTTAAGGGAAAATGAGTTCTGCTTAAATTTGTATTCCAGCTTTCTTACTTTGTTACATGCATATGGTTTCTTAATAGGACATTGGTTATTCAAAGCTTGCAAACTTGGATCCACAATATGGGCTTTGTGAGTTCTTTATACATGCATGGCTATTCTTTTAAAATCTTTTGCTTAATTCATCATAAATAATAAATTTCATTCTATATTATATTATCATATAACCAGACTCTAGTTTCGTACCACCTCTGATATATGCAATGATGGGGAGCTCAAGAGACATTGCTATCAGTCCAGTTGCTGTCGTGTCTCTTCTTCTAGGAAGTTTGCTTCAAGAGGAACTTGATCCAATCGCAAACAAAGCAGAATATCAAAGACTTGCTTTCACCGCTACTTTTTTTGCTGGGGTCACACAAGCAGCTCTTGGATTTCTAAGGTTTGCATAAAAAATACTGAAGTGCCTATGAGAAGCAGAGTACATATTTCTGCTAAATATAAGCTATTGCATATGATCCATAATTAGAAGTTCGCTGATAGTATGCAGATTACTTGAGTATTAAAAAAAAATGATATATGCTGTTGAACTATGTATTTGCAGGCTGGGATTTCTCATAGAGTTTCTATCGCATGCTGCAATTATTGGATTTATGGCGGGGGCAGCAATTACAATTGCACTGCAGCAACTTAAAGGACTGCTTGGTATTCAGAAATTCACGAAGAAGACTGATATCGTATCTGTTATGAAATCGGTTTTTCAGGCAGCTCATCATGGAGTAAGTTGTTTAATCAAAATTTCACGGTTGTTTAGAAGTGATTGATGAATTTTTGAGTTAGAGATTGATGATTCAGATTTTCATTTTCTTAGTGGAATTGGCAAACAATACTCATTGGACTTGCTTTCCTTGCATTCCTTTTAGCTGCTAAATACATTGTGAGTTTCTTCTTCTTCTTGAAAGTGCACATGTATGCACAAAGTTAACATATATTTACAATAATAAATGTGATTGTAAGAGATTATGAACGTGAACTTAAACTAAATGTTTATTAAGGAAAGAAAAAGAAGTATTTTTGGGCGCCGGCAGTAGCTCCATTAATCTCTGTAGTTGCTGCCACTTTGATCGTTTACCTCACACGCGCTGACAAAGATGGTGTTCAAATTGTATGTTTTCAAGAATCTTAATTCAAATTGCCATTATAATTGAACCATGCATCTACAATTGTTACTTATTTTTCTTTTCCAGGTGAGACATATCAAGAAAGGTGTCAACCCTGCATCGGTATCTGAAATTTACTTCAGCGGTTCATTTCTCATGAAGGGGATAAGAATTGGTATAGTGTGTGGGATGGTTGCTTTAACGGTATGTTTAGAAAAATTATTTACTATTTTGAACGTTTCAATTTACTAACCATGCACTTACCTTTGACAACTACCATGTGGTTGAATACCAAGGTGAAAAATGAAAGCATCAGATCTAAATGAACTTAATTTCCAGATCTTATATTACACTATAATTAAGCTTTATTTAAAATGAATGCTAGGAAGCAATAGCTATTGGGAGAACGTTTGCGGCAATGAAGGACTACCAAATAGATGGAAACAAAGAAATGATGGCGCTTGGGACAATGAATATAGTTGGCTCGATGACTTCATGCTACGTAGCCATTGGTATAAACAAAATTCGATCTTATATAAAACAAACGGGTTGCTATAGATAATTACACCTTGGTTAAGAGGCAGGATTTACCCTGAACAAAACCAAATTTTTGGCAACCGATTTTTATACTTTATTTGTTCCATTCAACCGAAAGTATCTTGAATCATTAAAAACTTATTTTGCTCCTAGCTAATGAAGAGAGAATATACATGAGTGCATACATGTGCTAATGTGTGCATGTAA
Source organism: Allium cepa (assembly GCA_030765085.1). Lineage (NCBI taxonomy): Eukaryota > Viridiplantae > Streptophyta > Magnoliopsida > Asparagales > Amaryllidaceae > Allium > Allium cepa. The sequence continues at coordinate 436,782,181 of CM060944.1, forward strand.
ACATGTGCCAACGTGTGCACAAGCTTCTTCGAAGTGCGCACCCATGCAAGATCTACCTGAGTATATATAATAACAAATAACATGTTTCATTGTATTCAGGTTCTTTTTCGAGGTGAGCAGTAAATTACATGGCTGGATGTCAAACGGCCGTATCAAACATAGTTATGTCAATTGTAGTACTACTAACATTGTTAGTAATCACTCCTCTTTTCAAATACACACCAAATGCTATACTTGCATCCATCATTACATCAGCTGTTATTGGACTCATCGACTATGAAGCGGCTCTTCTTATTTGGAAGATCGATAAATTCGACTTTATGGCTTGTATGGGCGCTTTCTTTGGCGTGGTTTTCGTGTCTGTTGAGATTGGGCTCTTGATTGCTGTAATGATTTTACCATTCTGAATGATTATTGTTCAATATTAGATATATTTTAATGCTATTATATTGTTATATATAGGTTGCAATATCTGTTGCTAGGATTCTTTTTCATGTTACGAGACCAAGAACAGCACTTCTTGGCAACCTTCCGAGAACTACATTGTATAGAAATATAGACCAATATCCAGAGGCAAGAAAGATACCAGGAGTTGTGATTGTTAGGGTTGATTCCGCTATCTACTTCACAAACTCGAACTATATAAAGGATAGGTACTCTTTTTCTTCTGTTACTTTCGAATTTTCGTGCAAGTGACGTAATATTCCATTTTCTTAGGGAAAGGTAGTTCATCTTTTATAACAGCAGAATATATACCGCACTTTCGGAAAAGTTTGCAGATGCTTTTAAAGGTTTTGGTCTATGAACAAGGCCAATTTTCGTCCACTTCAATTTTCACATTTTTGGCTTTTCTAATTCAATGTATAGGGTTCTAAGATGGTTAAGAGATGAAGAGGTAGGACTGTCAAAATTCGACCCGACCCTCTAACCCAACCCATCTAACCCAATTTTAACAGGGTTGGGTCAAGGCTAATACTATTATTTTTGAATTGGGTCAATACCCACTTAGCTCAGCAAAAACAACACACAGACCCGTTTAACCCTTTTACATAACCCTAATTTTCCTTTCGCGTTTCGTAAAAAAAAGAACGACGGACGACTCTCTCTCTCCCTGGATCCCTAATCGTTCTGCTCCAATCAAGAGTTCTCTCTCTCGATTCTTTGTGCTCTCTATTATCGCGACTTCTCTCTCGATTCTTCAAATCTCGCACAATTTAGCTTTCAAAGTTAAAAGCTCCAATCAATCAAAGGTATGATATTTCCGTTTGAAAATTTATTTTATGGTTGCTAATTGGATAAATCAAGAGTTAAAATCTTAAATGTATTGCATTTGCAGCAAACCGTTCTTGTGGTGCAGCTTCTGGTATCGAAGATTAATGGTATGAAATCATTCCAAAAGTTAATGGTTCTGTTGGATGCTTTATGTTAATTCGCTGGTAATAAATCCCGTCAGTTTTGGTACCCCTTCTCTAACTTGTTCTGTTTTCCTACAATCATCAGTCCCGGTTTAAATTGGATCTGAATCTTGGTTTCTTTGTTCAATTTGTATTAAACCTTATTGCATCAAAGTCTGGAATTGTGTGATATCCTTGAATGGTTAGTGCTATATATGTCGGGATTTGCTTGATTTTGGAATCTTTTGTTATTTGTTTGATTACTGTAGTGTCCGTGGCTATGCTGATGTAAGCCCAGTTCGAACTAATTAGAGCATTTCAGTCTTCGTTAAGAGCATATTTGGCAACTCCTTGTATGCCGTCTAAAACTACGTACAAGTAATTTTTTTTCCAAGTTGGTGTTTGAAAACTGTGATGAACACTGAAAAAGGAGCGGCACAATTGAACCTAATCACTACAATTTACAGTAGACGTGAACAGTTGAATGGAAATGTCGCATTTAGATGATGAATTAGCAGAAAGAACTAACATACACGTATTGTATTTCTGCTATTAACTTTTGAATGCCGAGCATTTTCTATTTTTCTATCTTCAATTAGCGATAACAGTAGAGCATCATCCTGACATTGAAGTAGTAATCAATGGTTGAAATATTAGTCTTATCAGCAACATTTTTTTAATGAATCTAAAGCAGTTGCTTTTTCAACAATAATACGCTATTGTGAAGATGATTTACAATTGTAATTAAGAAAACTGTATTCAAGAAATTGTTGAGTTCCTGTATTTTTGGTACAAAATAAGTTCAATGACATTTGAAATGTTTTTAGCACTTATTTTGCATTAACATTTACACTACTGCATTTTTTAAACATGATTATTATGCATGTGTTGCTATTGAATTAATTTAATAAATTGTAATTATTAATGTCACTGATGTGACTCATGATAATAATTAAAGCTAACCATAAAATAACAGAAATAACAGTCATGTATATTACATAACAGTGAATTGTACGAAGGTGTCAATGATTGTGTTTAATAACAAACTTTTATGGACAATATTAGATTTACAAACGTACTAAAAACTCATATGAGTTCATAGAAAACAATTTATTTGAATGTTCATGGTACATAATTCTTCATTCCTATTAGATAACGGTCTAATGGTTTGATTGATAGGAAAATAGTCAATGGCGAGGACACTAATTTGTGGTATGATCCATGGCTAAATGGTTCATCACTAATTGATAATTTGGGTTGGTTGTATCTTGCTATAATGGTGGCCCCAACAGATAAGTCTATGACCCCCTAACTGATAATAAATGGAGAGGAAACTTGAATTGTCCGCCTACCCCAATAGTTCGAAATATTTAAAAAATTAAACTGCATCACATTGCTGATTGGGACTTTTGATTTTGGCTAATCAATGCAAATGGATGTTTTTTTAGGTTAGCTAGGAATCATGTTAGAACTAGATCAACTGAATTTAATTGGTGTAATATTATTTGGACCATAAATGTGCTCTAAAAATGTCTCTACATGCTATGTTGGCTAGATTGAATAAACTAAATGCCAAAAAAAGAATCAGCAAATGGAACATCTACATAGATCAAAAATGTAACTTATGACTTTTACATTCTGATAACTGAGATCGTTTTTGTTTTAAGTTCCCATACACCAATCAAATTTGGAACAACATCAAGCACAAATTGGACATTCAGCTCTTATTTTAGTACCTCAGTTGAGTGGTTTACAAGTTTTGTACCACTCATTTAAATCGACCGTTTTATGATTTTTTTCCCTACTCATTATACGTCAACACACACGATTTTTTATGATGGATTTTTGAACACATAACATCAAACAAACATCCACCAATGTATAAATGTCCAGTACCATCCAATGTTTGTACCCGCCCATTAATGTAATAATGCATTTTTTTGCATTAGTAGATTCCCAGTGTTTAGTTAATCTTCATATAGTGATGCATTCGCTATATGGCTATCTGGCTATCTGCTTCCAATAATATGTTGCTGTATTGATATTCTAAAGCAGATAGAGTTGCATTGTTGTTTTGCCTTGTTTTATTCCAGTTTTTCAAGTTTTGCTTTATTCTTCCAGGTTTAATCATGAACTATTCTAAGGGAAAATCTCTTCAAATTATTGTATTGTCAGCACGGAGACTAAGGGCAAATCTCTTCAGCAAATAGAAGATTGAGCTCATACTAATTGAGTAGAGGTATTTTTTTTATGTATGATTGTTCGTCATTTTTAATAATCAATCCGCTATTGTTAGAGGCAGTTTAATTTTGAATTGTTGGCAAACATTTAATACTAAAATATGTTTAAGTATTAATTAATAGAAATGATATATAAATTTTATATCATGTGCTTATTACGTTCTTAGAATGCTTGACTTAATTAGCATTATCGCTGTTACTTAATTAGCATTATCGCTGTTTTTAGCTAAAACTAAGTGGACTGGAAGGGTGAATGTGCGACTGTAATGCAGTAATCAATCAAAAAGAATAACAAATTGAAATAATACCACAAGCTGATTCTTTATGTTGAGGTTATGGCCTTGGGAAAAGAACAGTTTATATAATTTTCAAATTCACATTGCTGTGGGGAAATAGCTCTAACTGTTTTTCAAGTGGTATATATAGTGTTTTATATTGTCATTCTGGGTGTTGACGGCATGAATTCAGATTATAATTAAGTAGATACTAACTTTATGCTATTTCTTGTATTTTGGGGTTGCAGGACTTCAGAAATGGGAAGATCGACACTGAATTCATACCTAAACATGAGGCAGAATTGGCTGTTAGTACAATGCACATTTAAAGCTTTCCATATTCTTGTTTAACTGTTAATTATAAAAACCCATTGATACAGACTACAGTGAGTTTGAGTATAATGTGAGAAGTAAAGATACATTGTTGTTCAAACACATAGTTGTTTAATTCATGGCTGCAGTTCACAATTTGAACTGAACTCGTTCATTGATATAGATTTCTTTTTATTACATATAATAGTATCTGTTTGACTAAGCATCATCTGTAATGACAGAAAGGGTGATCTTTGATTTTTATTTAACGATAGCCCAGTATCCACTTTGTTTGCAGAATGCAGACATGCTGTCGATGTTTCCAATTGTTCCTTGGATCTGCAATAATGGTTTACTTTTTTTTATTTTTGATGTTTTTTAAACGGGTTAAACGGGTTGACCCATATATGAAACGGGTTGGGTCATATTGACCCTTTTAGTAAATGCATTAAAAGGGTTGGGTCTTAAAATGGGTCGGGTCAATTTTGACCCGACCCATCTTGACCCGACCCGACCCGTTTGACGAGTCTATGAAGAGGAGACGCTAGAAACAGAACACTTGCCTCGAATAGATTTCTTGATTGTAGAGCTATCACGTAAGGAATATTTTCTCTTCTTTCTCCCTAAGATCATGTGTGCTTTGCTTATGTTCTTTCATATTCTTTTTTCCTTCCTACAGCTGTTACTGATATAGACACTAGTGGTCTCCATGCCCTGGAAGATTTGTTCAAAGCACTTAAAAAGAGAGATATTGAGGTTTGTTAATGAAAACATTTTCCCAAAAATCAACGTAAAATGTCAGTTGTCTTAACATTTTTTTTGAATTGAAGCTTCTACTGGCGAATCCTGGGCCGGTGGTGATAGAAAAACTGCGAACATCCAAATTTACAGAGATTGTAGGTCATGAAAAGATCTTTTTAACAGTCAACGATGCAGTGACGTCTTGTGCACCAAAAGCAAAGGAAGAGGCATGAAGACATTTTTGAATACAAAGTTTATACATAGTTCATGATTTATTTGTTTGTCTTCTGAGTTGAGTGTTTTGGCCATAAGCCAGGTTGTGAATGTCTTATTTGATTGTGGATGGATTTCTGTCGCCGAGTTAATATAATGCTATATAAGCCAGGTAAAGAAAGAAAGCATGTAAGTAGCGATTGTTTTTACTTTTTACATTCGTGTCCAGTTAGACGTATATAAGATAAATATGTGTCCTCTTTCTCGGTTATATCGACCATCCTTTGCCTCAATTTCTGTGACGATATTTCTGCCGTCGATACCTGTAAACCAACTAAATATGCTTGTGCATATCAAGCAGAGATATGTCTGAAATGGATACTAGAATCTGTAGCGTGCAACTCTCGCAGCGAATGCATCAGGCAATGGACGTGTTAGATTATTCGGGAGATAGCAATATAGCCGAACAGTAAAGGTGCATATCCCATGCAATGCAATGCAATATTAGAATACAAAATATTACAGCACATTACATGAGTGAATATCTGGAAATAAAGGGCAACAGGTAATGTTGTTGTTGCATCTGAGCAGTAGCAATTTACTATTGAAATATAAATCTAATACAAGCAGGTAACAACAAACTCTAACCACCTCCTAGTTTCCTGCTATTCTAGTCCAAACCCAATGCTGCTATGAGAATGTCTGAGAGTTATAAAGAAAACAAATAAAAAAGCTTTGGGTTGAACAACAGTCTAGTCTAAGTAGTTAATATCGGTATTGGCTACATATTATTTAAGTATCGATATGCGATATTTTAAAATATCTCATAATATCAGTAAAATATCGGACATGCCAATAACAAGCTAGTTATAACTGTTATTAAATCGTGAAGTAACATCGCAAATATATATGCCTTTTAAAAATTTCAATCTATATTGTCAAATTACCACTAAACTACTTGTATGCCATACAGATTATATATTACAATTTAAGATACATAAATATTATATTGAACAAGTTATAAAATTATAGTTGAGATGAGACCTACATGAGTTCGTAGTACGTTGGTGCTAACTCTGAACTGATAGCACTTGATTTTTATTCTACAATCGGTAGCGTATGAACTACTTGTCACATGGTTGACAGTTGAAATTTGTTTATCGATTACTTATGCTTATCGTTTGTTATACGCTGCGTGCGTAGATACTGGGTGTGTATAGATGCTATTAGGTTGCATTCGTGTGTTAGTATGATTTACTTTACATGTGGGTATCACAATGATTAGGAACCCATGACACCATTGATCTAGGAGTGTAGTATCATCCCTACACTTGTTTACTTTATTGATATTAGCATAGCTAGCTATAATATGTACTATTTTGATGATTGTAGCATTATTATATATTGTCTCGACTAGTTGGACGCGGGAGAAGAGCAGGGCGAGGCATGATTGAAATTTCCTATCGAGCTCTTGCTTACGATTTATATATATATTGGTTATATGTACAGTATTTCAAATTAAGCTCATCACACCAGACATCTATCTCACTCGCGTTTCGTCTCTTTTATATTTTTTGAACAACACTTTTTGAACAACTTTTGGGTACTCTTAAAGGTTGGTCGAGCGTTAGGTGTTTGCAAATGTGTTTGCGGGATAACTAGATCTTTAGGATTCATGCCAAACGATTATCATCGTAGCACTAATATCGTGTGTGTTTGACATCTACCTAGGATTCCATGAACTAACCCAAGCCAATTTCTTTAATATGCTATGAGTTTCATTCCCCTCCATTATGGCAATGTTATTGCATTTCAAAATCAACCAAATTCACACCAAATTGAAGAGAATATCGATATAAATGCAATGATGCAAACGCATCTCACTCAGACCTCACACGTGAATGATATGTGCAACATAAGCTACAAAGGCTAGTTTGTAAGTAAACAAACTATACAGACTTATTACAAAAGTTAAACAAATTACCATGGTGAATTACAACATCTCCACCCTCCACCATTGCAAACTCCATGCTTAGACGATTTGATTGCACCTATTTCAAATGGTCCAATCACAAAACTAGAAACAATCATTTGCTTTAATACAACGCCCACTACACTCCTTCACTACCATGATTGATGTTGGTCACTTCCACCGCTACTGAATTGCGCTCCCGTCTGAGTCGCTTCTGATGGTTTCCTCCGTAGCCCCTCCGATGACCCACCGATCATCCAAAAAAATGAGTGTTGTCATTTACTTCCTGTCCATAACCTTTTGAACCAACGATTTCAACCATTCTTCAAGACTTTTTAGCCCCTCTCTCTTGATTTTTACATTCAATGACAATGACCCAAAATGTCATTTAAGGAGTGAAGGGTGTGTTGTTTTTGCTTGAGAATAGGTTTTTGGGAAAGATGGAATATGACTGCTATAGTACCATGCAAGACTTATATAAAAGAGAAAAATATATACTAAATTATAGAATAGGGTTTTCAACATATTTACTCATATTTCCACACCACATTTTGAGCTTGTATTGATCGTAGAAGGGTCATATCGTAGTAATATTTTGATCATGCAACTCGTCGCAATTCCAGTTTTTGATGGTATAATGTTGTAGCATTCTCGACTATTATCATGCTTTTTTACACTATACATGTATTAGATTATCCGATATCAAAATACTTCAATTGCACAAAATATACTTTTTTACTCTCCTCAAAAACATATACAGTTCGTCGGGTTTCCATAGTGCCTGGCAATGCATGTATTTCCATAAAATATGTACCAGTACCAAAATATTGAAAATATAGTACATACAAGCTTTTATTTCAATGAATAATAACTATCTTATGAACTTGTAACTAAAAGCTCAATCTACCAATAGTTGATTATGGCTGAAAATAATAGCTTGGAGGCTAGGAACCCCTCCATTCAAGAAATACCCACCATTCGAGGTTTGCAAGAATGGTTCAAGCAATACCTAAGGCATGTGGGGCAAGTTTATATTCCTCAACAAGCTCCAGCAGCTTCTCTGCATGCTGAATAGCACCACACCATCTAGACTTTTCGAAAATGAATAAGATTTCCAAAATATGGGAGGAAGGGTGTATACGAGAGCTAAAGATTTTGTTGAAACAGTGGCTAGAATTAACAACAATGAACGTATATTTCGGAATCTTTGATCGTAAGATCAAGAGGGGGATGGCTACATAGCATTTAAAGGAGAGTTGTTGGATTGCTGGACCATAGTAGTTGAAGAGAATGCCGAGGAAAAAATTCCTTAGGTAGAATTTTGGACTCCCTTCGAGTCAATGATTCATGTCCAAGGTTGAAGTAAGTTTGCGGTTGGAGAAGTTTGTATAACTTAGGCAAGGAGACTCCATGTTAAAGGAGCATATCAATAAGTTCATGAAATTGGCAAAGTTTGGATTGAGTCTGATTTGTACCCAAATGAAGAAGGCTATAAAGTTTGTTAAATGCCTAACTTCTCCACTTAGGGAGCTGCTTTTGATCCAAATTCCCTCATGCCCCACTTATAAGATGATAGTTGAAATAACATTGCTTTGGACTGTTGGTATTGACTGAAAGAGAAGGTAAGGAAGGTGCAAAGTCAAGGTGGAGCTCAGAAAGGAGGATTTTTGGAGAATAAGAATGCCAAGGGAATGACCAAGAAAGGAGGTGTGACATGCCGCAGGTGTCAGAAGAAGTGATATGATGCTAAGAACTACAAGGTGAGTTTGATGAAGGAGTTCAAAGGGAGATTCTGTCACTGCCATGAGGAGGGATACTACAAGAATCGATGTCCAAAGCTAGCAAAGGAGGGACATAATGTAAAAGCTTATGTTTGAAGTTGTACCTATCTCAAATAGACCTCCTCCTAGAACCAAGGAAAAGCTACAATGTAATGTACAACTATTATCTCCATAAATACTATTCATACCTTATTTGACTTAGGAGCATAACATTCATTCATAGGTGGAAATGTTGTCAAGTCCTTAAGTTTAAAAACCTAAGCTGTCACCAAAACAATAGTCGTATCAAATCCTACTGGGGGTCGACTCATCTTTCTTTGATATGTAAAGACCTAGCAGTGGTTATATGTAACGTTGATTTTACATGTAATGCGTATATTCTTGGTTTTAAGGAGTATAGACTTATCTAAGGGATGGATTGATTATCTTACTGTGGGGTTGTCTTAGATTGTGGTAGGAAGATCGTTTGATTAAGGAGTCGTAAGGGGGTGAGATATCGATGTTCATTATGCACCCCAAAACTCAATTGAGGTAAGCTGTTTATATTCATTTAGCCTATCACAAGATAAGCTCCCATCTATGCCTGTAGTCCAAGACTTTCTATACATTTTTGAAGAAGTCTCCTGCCTCCCACCCTAAAGGAAGATCGAGTTTAGGATTGATTTGGAGAAGGATTCTAGACCTGTTGCACTACCATTAAGGCACATGGCCCCTAAAGAAAGGTGAGTGTTAGACAAGTAGATTTCAAAGCTATTGCAAAAGGGACTTATTCGTTGTAGTATTGCAAAACGGAGAGCACCAGTTGTCTTCGTCACTTAGGCAGAAAACTCTTTGAGGCTATGCGTTGACTATAGAGAGCTTAACAAGCTGAAAAGAAAAATAGGTATCCCTTACCTAGAATTGATGATTTATTTGATTAGCTTATTGGGACCCAAAAAAATTCTCAATTGGAATTAGCCACTAAATTCCACCAATTGAGAATAGCTAAGGATAGCTAGTAGAAGACCACTTTTTGCACTCCAAATGGACTATATGAATGAAACGTAATGCCTTTTGGGTTGATGAATAGGCAGCAGCTAAATAAATTCACTGTAGTATTTGTAGACAACATTATAGTATTTTTTTAGAAGTGAAGGTGAGCATGAAAATCACTTAAAAGAGTTACTAGGGACCTTTAGAAGGCACCAACTAAAAGCCAAATTCTCAAAGTGTCGCTTTTGGAAGGAGGTTAGAATTCTCGATCGTATTATCTCCGAGAGGGGATTGTATTTTAATCTTGCAAAGATGGAAGCTTTTCAAGACTGGAACATTCTGAAGAATGCTACGAAAGTTAGGACTTTTCTTAGGTTGGTGGGTTACTATAGAAAATTCATCAAGGACTTTGCAAAGATAGCGGTCTCACTTAGCTGCATTATGAAAAATTTAGATTTTGCATGGGATGAGAAATGCATGGAAGCATTCGAGAAGCCGAAGGAGCCGTTGACTAGTGCGTCAATACTTACCATTCCTGATAAAACAAAGCCTTTCACAGTTTATTCCGATGCATGTAGTATGGGGCTATGAGCTATTCTTATGCAAGAAGGTAGAGTGATAGCCTATGCAAGCAGGCAATTGAAGGACCATGAGAAGAGCAACTCATGACTTGGAGTTAGCAGCTATTGTCTTTTCTTTGAAGATGCGGAGGCACTATCTTTTGGGAGAGAGATTTTTAATATTCACCGACCACAAATCCCTTAAATACTTGTTTTCCCAAAAAGATTTGAAACTTAGGCAACGGCGGTGGATAGAGTATATAGGATCATATGATTTCGAGATATAGTATACCGTCTGAAAGGGAATGTTTTCATCGACGCCCTTAGCTAAAGGCATGCTACTTTTAGTGCTATACATGAGCGAAGGAAATTGGAGTTCTTCTCGAATTTCAATTTCCAACAACCAATAAAACCCACTATAGGCTATATGGTAGCGATGGAAGTTAGGCCAGCATTGATTGATCGCAATGGGTAAGAGTAAAAGAAAGATGCGGTAATAATAGATATTTTGGACAAGCTATGTAGAGGAGAACATTTCCCCTATGTCTGTAGATACACAATAGACAAAAGAGGATGGCTGAGGAGAAATGGATGCCTATGTGTTCCAATGATGGAGGAAGTTTTGGAGTAAGTGCTAGCAGAATATAACCATTCTAGGATGACTATTTACCCTAGTGGAGATAAAATGTATAGGGAAATGAATCGAATATTCTATTGGTTGGGATGAAGAAAAGGTAACGGGGTATATCTCTAGATGTTTGGCACGCAAAAAAATAAAGGAAGAACATGAGAAGCCTATAAGACTGTTATTACTGTCAGAGGTGTCAATATGGAAGTGGGAATGTATATCGATGAACTTCATAAATAAGTTGCTTAGCAGTCAAAGAGGTAATGATGTCATTTGGGTTATAGTGGATAGACTCGCTAAAAGTGCCCACTTTATTCCGGTAAGACGTAATAGGACTGCAGCATCTATGGCGCCAATATATATCAAAGAAGTAGTACAACTGCGTGAAGTTCCAATTAGCATTGCTAGTGATAAAATCGCTTGCTCACTAGCGAATTTTGGAGGAGTTTGCAGCCAGCTTTAGGAGCGACGTCAACCGTACCACTTCTTACCACACACAGACCGATTGTCAGATGGAAAGGGTGAATAGAATTTTGAAAGATTTGTCGAGAGCTTTCATCATTGATTTTGGAGGACAATGGGAGCATCATTTACCCTTTGTAGAGTTGTGTGCAATAATAGTTATCAAGCAACAATTAACATGGCACCCATTGAAGGTTTACATGGGAGGGCATGTAAATCGTCGAATTGTTAGTGGGGAACCACCGACAAGATTTTACTTGGACCAGATTTAATCTGTAAGACCACGGAAAAGATAGAGATGATTTGGCAGTTAATAAAGGCCACACGGGACCATTAGAAGTCCTATGTTGACCAGCGAAGGAAGGAATTGGAGTTTGCAGTATGAGACATGGAGTTTGTTAAGGTTTCCCTTTTTAAGAAAGTTATGAGGTTTGGTACATCAGGGAAGTTGGCGCAAAGTTTCATCGGGCCTTTCTCGATTCAAGAAATGGTAGGAAAACTTGCATATCGAGTAGACCTTTTGGATAAGTTAGCAAGAGTCCACAATGTCTATCATATCCCGCACTTGAGGAAATGTCTACATGACACTACCACCATAGCCGAGCCCGACCAATGAGTAGATGGTGAGATAGACCTGATGGCACCTTGCGCCACCACATGTAGAGTGCTGCATGGAAATAGAAAGTTTCGTAACAATGATATTAGGATGGTCCAAGTAAAATGGGGAGATAACCCAACTGTTTGAACCAAAACATTGTTGGATCGGTACCAATCCAACACTATTAACAAGAAAACTTGTCAACGCCTAAAGCAAAGTTTAAAGTGTAAGCGGACCCTTCAATTCCACCTTTCGAACAGATATAGATAGTTAAAACCTTTCGAATCCCTTAACTCCACCTTTTGAAAAGGTTGTGGTAGTTAAAACTTCTTTTTATATAATCTTTCAACACGGTCGAAACTTCTGAATCCCTTTTTTATAATACCTTTCGAACTAGTTGAATTGGTTTAGGATCCTATCGAAATCTCCTTCGAAGCGGTTAGGGTGACTTGATGTTAGGACCTAATGATCTAAGGATATTAGTTAAATTAAAAGGTTTCGACTTCCTTGAAAGGTAGCATTTCGATCATGTTAATATCAGAATTGCATGGAAGCATTAGATCAGCCAATATATCCAAAAATGCCATAAACTTGCTTTTATTATATTTCCTTCATTAATAGTAGCTTAAGTAATACAAAGAAGTCAAATCCCCAAATTAGGGTTTACAGATTCAAGAAAGAACAAGTATGGAGTGAATGAGATCAGATCCTTTAAACCAGACCCTTGAGGACTTATTTATAGGCGTAGGTTGGCAGTTTTCGAACCAGTCCTCTCGACTTGGTCGAAATGTGGCCTTGGAGACCTTTCGTTGCTATTAACATCACATTTTTCTTTTAAATTGAATTTGAGTGATTTCGAGCTAGTCGAAAGGTGTAGATGCGCTCTCCACTTTGTTGTTGATGTGTTGTTGCAAGTAGAAATGGACATGGGCTTTCGACTCTATCGATAGGTGAATCTTTGGGGCTTTGAAGAAGTTAAGACGTAGAAGGTTTAAATGCGGAAGGTAGCTTTCGAAGACATACTTGTTGATTGATGCGAATCCCCATTCTCTTAAGTAATCTTTCGTTTATAACTATGAATGGTTTCAACCGGTTTGAAAGGCTAATTCATGCTTTCGAAGGGGTAGCTCTGGCCAAGTGTTCTTCTGTGGAATGTCAATGAAAGTGAATACCACTGTTTCGAAAATTTTGGCATGCACGTGAAATCTTGTAATCTATTCCCTTCGAAAGGTGTTCCTCAACTCATTTGAAATATCTTCATGCATGCGTAAACTATTGTTTCGAAAGGGTTCATTGAAGCAAAAGGTTGGCTCCGTCACCTTTCGACCCCTTCGAAAGCCCTTGGCTCATCTAACTTTTTACTGAATCATTCCTTTGACTCTTTCGAAAGGTTTTTTTAATGTTATCATTCCTTGTGAATCCCTCTTTTATATTCTTCATGGTTTTGTCAAGGTTGAAGTGAACACAAATGGTAACACTTGCCTCCCTCCCCCGTGATGGGATGCTCTTGACTTTCCAACTCAACCATTTCGAAACCTATCTTTATTTTAGCATAAAATTTCCCACCCTTTGATATTCCCAGATGGATCTTGGCCATTCATTTAAATTGATTGAACAGTTTGTCCTTCGCATTGGCTTTTCTTATAAATCACGCTTCCTTCTTCCCCCTTTCCATTTACCTACAATTAAAAACTTACAACAAGAATCAAAAATTCCAATTTCTTTTTAAATTCCTATTTTCAGTAAACAAAAGTTCGGATTCAAGGTATGTGTCCATTATTTTATCTTTTAGACTGATTTATCACATTTAATTCCAACCTTAAATTCTTTGGATTCGAATTTCTACCACTGTTTTAATTTTTGAAGATTATTCGAGTTTCCTTCTCGTATGAAATTATCCTTAAGTTCATTTTCATGCTTATTTTGTTCAATTTATGGTGTCAATTTGTATTTGAATTCAACAGATTTGTGGCTATTTGCCATTGTTATGTTTGTACCCAAGCTCAAATTTTATTACGCTTAATTCTATCCTGTTTGGAAAGACTCTTTGCTTTTTTTAATCTTCAGAGTCAATTATGGTTTGGACTTCAATTTGGGAGTTTACTTTGTTGTCGAATGTAAATTCATGCTTGATTTAATTTAATTGTTAAAAAGCATTAGCTTAAAAACTGAATTATGGAGAAAAATCTTTTCTAGTGGCTTCAAAGAGAAGGTTAAATCGTACAGATTAAAACTCAATATTGTAATTTTGACTTTTCAACCCATTCAAGGGGGTTGAGGCGGTAAACTCCGCTCTACTTTTTCAACCTCTTTCGAAGGGATCAAAAGGAAGTCAAGAATCTACCAGTAAGTGAACCTTTTCGAAGGGGTTGACATGGTTCATAAAAGATGGACTTCTTCGAAAGAGGAAATATATTTTGATGTATTCTGACACCTTCAAAGAAGTCATCTTAAAGGATTCAATTTAATGGCTACATAACATATACTCAATTTTTATTTATTTTAAAGGATTCAAAACTTAATGTATGTAAAAGTGGATTTTATTTATCATTGAATTCATGCTCAATTTTGATTTACTTTAGATGGTGTCAAAAATTAGACACTTACACTTCCTATCATTAATTAGATTGTGAATAACACAGTTTGTTAAAGTTGAAAACCTTATCAAACCTTTCGACTTGATCGAAACCTCCCAAATTGAACCAAGTTTAGTTATTTGTATGCTTTCAAAACCTTACCCCCCTTCTGACTTACTCGAAACCCATTATAGTTAATATGAGTATAACTATCATTTTCTCAATACAAACATTATCAAAACATTCCAAGACCCTTTCTTTTGTATTAAAATCACTTGGATCCAAATCTTTCGACTTAATGAGAGTGTAGTGTATCAGCAATATTCTTATTCATTGAGTAAAATAAAATATATGTTTTTGACATTGTCGAAAGGTTTATTTGATTTGATTGTGAAATGTTGTTAATAGTTCTAACAATATATATACATTCAACTAGTACTGTAGGGTTAGTTATTCCTATTAGTAGTAAAAATATTCTGAGCTTTCGATATTGTCGAAGGGTGTGTTTAGGTGCTTCTGTTCCATCTACCCCTTCAATGTCATTGAAAGCACAATGAACTTCATGACCCAAACTAACTTTAACACTCTTTCGAAGATATGGAATTATATTCTTTGGTAGATATTTGAATTATTGAAATAGGTTTTCGACATCTTCGAAATGTGTTAATAATAAAACAAATTATAACTTTTAATGAAATGGTTTCACCTGGCAGGATCATGGGTTTGAAAAAGATTTCCAAGAAATCTGAAAAGGATATAGCTCTAGAACCAGAATCTTCACCAAAAAAGGTTGAAACCATCTTTAGACATTCTCTGATATCTTCTCAAGATGAAGTCGATGCCATGCTCAACGACTTCGGAATCACAAGAGTGGAAGCCATTCCTCCTGGTGATAGTGATACTATTTAGAATTCCCTTAAAGGATATTTTGCTTATACTACCATCTACAT
Source organism: Allium cepa (assembly GCA_030765085.1). Lineage (NCBI taxonomy): Eukaryota > Viridiplantae > Streptophyta > Magnoliopsida > Asparagales > Amaryllidaceae > Allium > Allium cepa. The sequence goes on from CM060944.1 coordinate 436,797,855, forward strand.
CTGGCATGGCAGCTTTATTTCATTCCTCGATTTCTTATCTAGATTCCGAATCATCTTGGCATTGCACCCATTCAATTATCGCCAAATGTCTACACATATCTTATCTCTTTGAAAGTTATGGCTTTGGAATCAGGCATTCCTTCTCTAAACGCTGGAATTCTCAATTATTTAGTATGCTTGGTCAAACGTAGCAATCTGAATAACCATATTTTTAGAGCTAACCTCCATAAGAAACTAATTTCAGAGGGTGTAAAAGAATTCAGAGACTGGGTGACGCAGTTCTTTTTTGTCAAATGTTTTCCAAACATTAGTGGAGTTTTCTCTTCTCCCCGTGAGTTGATCATAATATTTATCTTTATTCAATTACTTTCTTTTGTTGATCTATATTTCTTTATCAGGTTCTACTACTAAAGATCTCACTGATGAGGGTAAGAGAATTGTAACGCTGTTGACCACTGCTTCAAGTAGCATCAGAAATAGACTTACACTATTAACGCCATGCAATCTTCAAAAACATTCCCTTCTCGCTGCTGGCCAGAGAGTTCTTGGACAACCACCTCTTGTCCAACACACTTCTAGGAGCAAATGTTTCTTGTCTTTGGGCTATCCAAAGAATTTCCTATGTCTTCAATTTGTCTGGATCATCCTGATAGGCTTAAGCGTAGTAATTACAATTTATCATTGTGTTACTCCTCATATTTCTTTGCTAACTTATATTTTTTAAATTTTAGCGGTTACTCCCCTGTTCAATTATCTACAGAAGATCCACTCCCTCCAATTTCTGAATCCAATGCTTCGACTTTGACCTAAGCAATTGCTAGGTTGAAGATAATTGCCAAAATAAAATTGAGCGAGAGGGCTACAACAGGTCCTTCTCTTAAAAAAAAGTTTGTTGATGTACATTCTCCCTCTCCTCCAAAAGAGGTTAAAACTATTGATTTGAGAAAAACTCCAGAGGTTCCTTGTCTTAAAGCTTCCATTGACCAATCTAAAACAACACTTTCAAAGGACGATCTCCTATCCCGCATTGTTGTGTCTGATTCTCCTAAAGTCATCGAATAGATGCAAAAGGATTTGGGCACTTCAACTCCTTCTCAGGAGCCGAACCCCTCTGGACCTCCATCACCGGTTTCTCTAAATGATTTTGAGATGTTGGTACAATCAATTTTAAATTCTCCCTTATTTACCTCCACTCATCCACCTTCTTATATTCCTGATCCAATAGGACATTGTCGTTTTCTAATTGAGAAACAACTTTTGGCATGTTTTATATTACTAGCCCATCTTATTACTTATTTCTTACTGAATACTAACTCATGTCGTTTCTTTCCTTTCAGATTTCTAGAAGCTGGTACTCTCTTTAGGAAAGTGTTTCAAAGTCTTCCACTGAATAGCCAAATTGCTTCTCTTTTCACTGCTAAAGAGAATGTAGTGAAGGAACAAAAAAGGTTGGATGTCTCACTTGCTCAAGCAGAATCTATCATTTCTGAAGAGAGGAAAGCGAAAAAAGTACTAGCTGTTGAGAATTTGGCATTAAAAATGGCTTTAAAAGAGTCCGAGGAAGAGAAGGCTCAAATGGTTGCTAAACAATCTTCTCTTCGGAAGAAGCTAGGAAAGAAGAAAAATTCTTTAACAATGGCCATAAATATCATTTATGAAGCAAAGTAAAAGGTGTCGCAATTCTTGAGTACTTCCCTTAATGACATCATCATGAATTCCTATGAGGACGCTCTTCGTTTTGCTTATTTTGACAACATCAAAAAGTGTCCTGACTTGAGCTTTCCCTCACTTGATCATGCCCTAGTCAAAAGATTTATGGATAAAATCAAAGAGATGGAGCAATGGATCGAGGTTCCAAAGAGAGAGAGAGAGAGAGGAAACTGATGCCGCTAAACTCTTATCTTTTGATGCTCCTCTCATTGAAAATTTTGACTATGATAAGGAAGAAAGTGACGAGGACGATGAAATCATCGTAGAGGAAGGTGGCAATGATGATGATGATAATGATGATAACTCTGACAATGAAGAAGAGGTCAGGGTTCAGACGGCAACAGAGGAGGTCATGCTAGTGCTCTTGGAGGGGATGGCAAGGACATTCCTAGGGCTTTAGACAAAGTTAACCCTAATCCTAGTGGCCATGAAGGAAACCAAACTGAACCTCCTGAGCCTTCTTATCTCCACGAAGAAGCTGCCAATACTGATGCTGCCAACACTGATGCTGGAGATCAAGCGGAGAAAAAGCAGACACCACAAACTTCAATTCCCATTTCTTAGGTATGGCATTCTTTGTTTGAATTGCTTTCACTTCCAAAATAATAATAGTTGACATCCTTTTATTTTAGATAAATAAGAAATCTATCCAACTTTACAAGACAAAGCTTGATAGTAAACAAGCAGAAATAAATATCTTGTATAGAGTGTTAGATAAGAAATCAAAAGAACATAATGCACTCTCTGACAAGTATTATAAGTTAACAAGAGTGTCGCAGTGTTAGCGTCCTTTAAAGACCAAGAAGCCGCCCCCTGACTGAAAAGGGGACGCCTTTGATATGACAAGCTTTAAAAGAGAACCAAGAATTAATAACACTCTTTTGGATGTTGATTAAAGACATGGACATCCTAGTAGACTTCCTATACAAAGCCTATTGCAGACACCCTATCGTAGATATATCATATTTGGGTGATTTTAGTAGGGTATACTCAGGCGTCTTCATAGGAGATATTTATATGTATTTGGATATGATCCACATCTAGGGGCTTGTTGGAATTTACCGTGAGTTAAATCAATCCCTCATGAGTTGCCTCTAGAAAACTCAAATATTATAAGGATAATTTCGTTTTTGCGTTATTCAAAAAATCAGTTTTGTATGAACTGGATGAACATTTGTAATTATGTATGTGAATTTCCTTTTTTAGTTTCCTTTTATACTTAGTTGTATTTTGTGTGATAACCCGATTTTGTAGACATCTGTAATTGATATAATAATTGGGATACTGGATTATAGATTTTAAATAAAATTATTATATACAAATTAAATTCGTGTTAATTTGATATATACTTATATTTGAGTTGATCTCAAATTGGAATTTTAAGTTAAATTAGAATTTGAGTAGATATTTTAAATTATTTTGGGAAAAAAAATAATATATTAATTTTATTAGTATAAGATTAATTTTATACCAGTATCTTTAAAGAATATATTAAATTTGTATAATTATTTTTAAGTATATAATCGAGATATAATTTTCTTTGAAATATATATAGATTAATAATAGGATAGTCTAAATATTTATACACTTAAGATAGTTATCTTTAATATAAAGCTAAATGAAAATGTAATATTAAATTGTAAATAAATATTAAAAACAAATGAAATTACAAGTGTTAAAAATTTTACATACAAATTAACAAGTGTAAATGGATTTTGGCATGCTAGTGACACTTGTAAACCAATTGAATAAGTATAACTTATTTTCTTTTTATCTGAAATAAAATTTAACTAATCCCTCTCTTTTCATATATTTTCTCTGATCTGTTTATTCTCAAACAAAGAGAGAAATGCTTGTGACCTAAAACCACAAAATCTTCAAATCTGCACATCTTCAAACATGTAAGATTATTTTCAGAAATTAATCAAACATGCAAATCAAAATTTCTGTTCAAACCACATCCTGCAACCTGGAAGTCAAAAGCATTTATGCAGTTTCAATTTGAAGAAGCAAGCAAATCTCTCTTCATAATCATAATCTGTAACTCATGATCAACATGCAACTACGATCTGTTTTAAAAGCATGCATATCAGTTGTAAATTTGGAAATCAAGCAGAAAAGTCTGCATTTTGTTTCTGCAATATGGAAAGTGACCTCTACATGCAAGTTTATAAAAAATGGAAACATGCAATTTATAAACAAAGCAACTCAAGTAAGCAAAAGAAGTTCAAGGTTTAACAAGCCTGGAAAAAAAAACAAGAACATGCTCTTTGTTCTCTGCTTAAAATAAATTCAGGTGAGTAAAACTCTTATTTAAAAATTGTTTTAGATATTTCATGTGATGACTTTGTGTGATAAAGTTGGGATATTGTTTGCATGCTTCATTTCATCTGAATATTTGTATGAAAATGCTTGGTTCCATATGTGAATGTCTGTAAATATATATACTGGTACTCTGTATCTTATATAAGAAATAGATTATCTATTACAGTAAGGAAATTAATTGTAGTATTAATCAAACTAAAAGTAATAGTAAGAATTAAGTGATAATAGAATTACAACCAAATTGAAATTAAATTAAAGACAAGTTTGAAATGAATTCAAACTAAAATTGAAATCTTGAATTGGAGAAGTATTACAGAATAAGATGAATTAGAATTGGTTTCAAACCAGAAAATAAAAATGGATATTGTGAGATGATTGTTTTCAATAAACAATAAAATGTTTTTAAGGAAATAACCATTTGATGAGAATAACTTGTAAATTAGAAAGGATGGAAATTTAAGTAGATTTAAAATTGTGAAGTTTGAATTCTAAATTTAAATATTTGAATTGATTTCGAAATGTTAAAGGAGATAATATTATTCAAACTATTTTGAATATGATCTTATTTTAAAATAAGAGATGTTATTTAATATATTCGAATGAAATGGGTCTTATTTCAAACAAGAGTTGTTTGAAAATTTAAAGAAATTTGTTTTGAATTAAAAACTAAAGGTGGTTTAAAATTTTAAAGTATAACTTGGTATGTAAAAGAAATGAATATGTATATATGTATGGATATACATGATATCAAGGATAATTTGAAATAAACTCTAAATATTGAGTTTTCAATTTGGAATGAGATATGATACCCAAAGTGATAAGTTTTTTAAGTGGGAAGGTTATTATTGTGAAGATTAAGGATTGAAATGAGGATGATTGGATTAAGTAAATCGAAATTAACTTGGGAGAAGTTAAAAAGGTTTAAATGAACAACTTGAAATGGAAATTTTAAGGTGGAATTGGAATTTAACTTGGAAAGTTAAATGGTTAATTTGAATTGGAGTTTGTGTGATCTCAAAATGGGTTTGAGATCTGGAATTGGAAATGGATTGATGATTTAAAATAATTTGAATAATACCATCCCATTGTTATTGGAAATATTTAAATTATGAAATTGGATTTGTTCAAATGAATGAGAAGTGAAGTGTGGTGATATATCCATTATTGAGATAAAAGAAAAATTAACTCGAATTTATATAATTCGAAATGGTTTAAATTTGAGATTGAAAATGATTCTGATTTGAATTAGTTGAAATGGTGATTGAAGATGTTTTAGTATAAGATTCAAATGGAAAATTTGAATTGGATTGATTTAAATAATTTGGAATTGTAATTAAAGTTGAATAGTATAAAATTCAAATGGAATTTGAATTGAATTCGGAAGAAATCAAGAATAATTCAACTTGATTTGGAAATAGAGTTTAAAATTGGGATTAATTCAAACTAGAGTTGAAATGAATTGAAATTGGAACTAGTTCAATTGAAATTTATTTGAATTAGTAGAATTTGAGATTAAGGTTGAATAAAATTAAATTTGGAAAGAAACTGAGGTTAATTCAACTTGAATTGGGGTCAAATCAATTTCAATGTAAATTGTAGTTATTTAAATTGGAATTGGGTCAATTTAAATGGAAAAGGGAATTTAAATTGAATTGATGAGAATGGAGATTGGAAAATGAGCAGTTTTGACTCTGGACTATTTTCAATATAAATTGATTTAATATAAATTGATTTAATATAAATATATTTTCCAAGCTATTCATTATATATATATCCTTTCTTTAAAAGCCAAATTATCTTATACTTGTTTTACAATTATATTTGAAACTGTTTAACAATTTTCTAACTATTTTATAAACTAATTACTATTTTCAACTACTAATTACTATTTTATAGCTATTTTGCAATTATCTAAAATTTCTATAATTATTTTAACTATTTGCTAACTATTTTACACCTATTTTACAAACTTGTAATTATTTTCCAACTACTTATCTGTTTTCAAAATTTTCAAACTATTTACAAAATAAACTGTCGGAGTTCAAACTGTTATTGGTTAAATACCCAATCGAGATAAAAATAGAGGTGATAATCCAAATGGATTGAGGCAATTGTGAGTAAGTGAATGAAAATCAAAGTGAATGTGAATAGAAATGAAATTAATTTGGCTAATAACCAATAAGACAAATACGTAGGGTGTACGTATGTTATTCTATTCGCATAGTGATTTGATCCAGATTCGAGCACAGAATTTCGAGATAGTTATATCGATCTGAGTGGGATTTTTCACTCGATTTTCGACGACAAACCTGGATATGGATTGTTGATTGGTTCTGGATATTCTCTATCATAGTTAGGCTATGCAAGGAGAATAACGGTTTCTGATCAAGAAACCAGATCTGTGTCCGCACTAGGAAGTCGAGTGGAGGATACTAGTTCGGAATTGTAATTGTGTGATCGAGTAAGCGATCAGATTGGTATAGCGTACGAATGATATGTGTACATCGTACGGATTTGAATAAAATTGATACTGGGAATTTGTGGATTAGAAATGTGAAATGCTTTTTGAAATAAAAATTATATTTTGTAAAGTATATGATGAAGTAAAGTGGAAAATTGGATATTTCTATGGTTGAAATTTTGGTTATGGAAATAAGTGATATGGTAAGTAGTTTTGTAAAGGAGTAATCAAATTTGAGTATTTGATTTTGAGTAAACAAAGTTAAAATTTCTTTGTTTTATAAAGTGAAACTTCCCTTGTTGAATCTTCTGCCAAAAGAAAAGGATTTTTGGAAATGTTTGAAGTATAAAAGGAGTTTTATACAAGTTTGAAATGATCCAAAGTTTTGAAAAGATTTTATATATCTGAATATATATATATATATATAAAGGATCATATGAGGATTTTGGAAAAAGGTTTGGGAACCTTTGGATTTGGAAAGGCTTTTGATTTTTGGGTAAATCAATATTGAATTTGGGAAGCCTAGTTTGAGAATTATCGATTTTTGGAATAATCGATTTTGTGTAAAGGAGCTTTGTATGAGATCATACTAGGTGTATGATTTGAAGATACTATATGTGTATAACATAAAATGTTTTGATGATGGCTCTGGGGAAAAAGGCGCTCCCTTAAAATGAACTTCTCAGGAGTACCACCGGGTGGTGCTGCCTTGAGCCCCAAGGGGGGTTCTGAAGTTGATCCTGTGAGGAGTCCGAACAAAACTAGTTCCTGGAGATTATGAGTAGAGTATACCATAGCGGAAGTCGTGTGTGCCGCTGAGAGCCAACAGTCTGCGTTTGATTATATATCGATAGACTGCGACCTATGGTATAACATAGCGAAAGTCGTGTGTGCCGCCGAGAGCCAACAGTCTGCGTTTGATTATATATCAGTAGACTGCGACCTATGGTATAACATAGCGAAAGTCGTGTGTGCCGCTGAGAGCCAACAGTCTGCGTTTGATTATATGTCGGTAGACTGCGACCTATGGTATAACATAGCGAAAGTCGTGTGTGCCGCTGAGAGCCAACAGTCTGCGTTTGATTTTATATCGGCAGACTACGACCTATGTAGGAGTGGAGAGGTTTCATTTCGACAGCGAAAATCAGTGGCCGCGGAGAGCCTGCAGTTACATGGACTTTTGCTGCGACGACAACGTAACCCTGGAATGTAACTATGACCATGGATGGGGGTGATGATTTCCAGAGCATTCTCACCAAAAATATATCCTCGATTTTCAAAAACCGTTCTCTATATTTTCAATAAAATTATTTTCAAAGTATTTTCACTATGTGTTGAAAATGAGTTTGCTAAGTACTTGTAGAACTTCAGTCCTACGCCTGATCAACGTATGACCGAATTTCTGTAAGAACGAAGTTGGACTTGTTGAAACATCGAGTTATAAAAGTATTTTTATAAAACTATTTTGGCAATATTATATAGATTTTAAAAGTGTTTTAAAAATAATCAAAGAAAATCTATATGATTTTAAGCATTTTAATAAATTCTGGCTTCGTTCCTTTTCGAGGACGAAAAGATTCATAGGGGGGAGGAATGTGATAACCCGATTTTGTAGACATCTGTAATTGATATAATAATTGGGAATACTAGATTATAGATTTTAAATAAAATTATTATATACAAATTAAATTCGTGTTAATTTGATATATACTTATATTTGAGTTGATCTCAAATTGGAATTTTAAGTTAAATTAGAATTTGAGTAAATATTTTAAATTATTTTCGGAAAAAAAAATATTTTATATAATTTTATTAGTATAAGATTAATTTTATACCAGTATCTTTAAAGAATATATTAAATTTGTATAATTATTTTTAAGTATATAATCGAGATATAATTTTCTTTGAAATATATGTAGATTAATAATAGTATAGTCTAAATATTTATACACTTAAGATAGTTATCTTTAATACAAAGCTAAATGAAAATGTAATATTAAAATAGTAAATAAATATTAAAAACATATGAAATTACAAGTGTTAAAAATTTTACATACAAATTAACAAGTGTAAATGGATTTTGGCATGCTAGTGACACTTGTAAAGCAATTGAATAAGTATAACTTATTTTCTTTTTATATGAAATAAATTTAACCAATCCCTCTCTTTTCATATATTTTCTCTGATCTGTTTATTCTCAAACAAAGAGAGAAATGCTTGTGACCTAAAACCACAAAACCATGTAACTCATCTTCAAATCTGCACATCTTCAAACATGCAAGATCATTTTCAGAAATTAATCAAACATGCAAATCAAAATTTCTGTTCAAACAACATCCTGCAACCTGGAAGTCAAAAGCATGTATGCAGTTTCAATTTGAAGAAGCAAGCAAATCTCTCTTCATAATCATAATCTGTAACTCATGATCAACATGCAACTACGATCTGTTTTAAAAGCATGCATATCATTTGTAAATTTGGAAATCAAACAGAAAAGTCTGCATTTTGTTTCTACAATCTGGAAAGTGACCTCTGCATGCAAGTTTATAAAATTTGGAAACATGCAATTTATAAACAAAGCAACTCAAGTAAGCAAAAGAAGTTCAAGGTTTAACAAGCCTGGAAAAAAAAAACAAGAACATGCTCTCTGCTCTCTGCTTAAAATAAATTCAGGTGAGTAAAACTCTTATTTAAAAATTGTTTTAGATATTTCAGGTGATGACTTTGTGTGATAAAGTTGGGATATTGTTTGCATGCTTCATTTCATCTGAATATTTGTATGAAAATGCTTGGTTTCATATGTGAATGTCTGTAAATATATATACTGGTACTCTGTTATGAGTAACAGGTTAGCAACCATCACAAGTAATACCTATCTCTCTAAAAAAATCAAAATTAGACTGTGAATATAGAAAAGAAATTGTTAATAGCAATGAGATCTTGTTTTTAAAATTAATTTTAAGTAATTTTGTTTGTTGTGTATACTGTAAGTTTAAAGATTTACAGTAAAAATAAGGAAATGGGTAAAAAAAAATCAATTATGATCATTTATATAACTAATTGTATAATCTGAATTGTGAATACGAATCATGAATTTTGAACTAATTTTTGTAGTTTTTAATGGTGTATAGACCGAGATATTGCATGTTGATCGGTATTTTGTTTTCGAGCAATATCTGATGATCTGTAAAGTTTTACGGATTGGGGTCTCCACTGAAGATAGCCTGGAGGAAGGCGAGTTTAGGAAAAATAGTTGATAAATTCTTTGCTTACCGTGGTGATGGCATGGGAACAAAATAGGGTTTTAAAAACTTGCCTAGTCGATGATTAGGGTCGGGAACTTTTTGACGTCGTGGTGGATTTTGGAATCATCGGTGGTTGGGGGAAAGGGAATAGGATAGCAAGGTGAAGAATTGGTCGAAGTGTTGGGTTCTCAGGTGGACAACGGTGGCGGCGCAAGGAAGATCTGCCAAGAAGGATGGATGATAGGTTGGGCTGAGTGGCTAAATTTTGATCTCCGGCCTAATCAATGATGATGGGAGGTCAGTAAGTTTGGGGAGGGCTGGGGCGACTCGCATATGGGTTCAGAGTTCGTCAACGTCGGTTTGATCGGCGTGCACGGTGCACGGATACGGTGTAGCTGGATGGTGGTAGAGGAGTTGTGGAAGATGGAATTGTGTTTGACTCGAAGATGAATTCGCGAATTTAGGTTTGTTGCTCAAGTCAGTGTTCGTGTCAATTGCGTGTTTTGATCATGCTGTAAATCTTGAATTTAAGGTTCAAATAGAGTTATTAGGGAAGAAGGAAAAAGACTCAGGAAGGAAGGGGGTATTCTCGAGTTGTATCAGGGTAGGCTTCGGGTCAAACCCGAAGCAGCATGGGAGTCCAGAATGTTAAAAAGGGATTTAAATTTAAAACAAAGTTGAAATTAAATAATTGGGATTTAAATTTGTATAAATTTCTTTTATTGATAAGAAATTTTATTTAACATTTGTTTTAAAAAAAAGAGAGAGAGAATTATAAAATTTGATTCAAATCTTGTTTGAGTTTAAATTATAATTATTTTAAATCCTTAATTTGAAATCAATTATAGGAGGATTTAAAAGTAAAATATTTTAAAGATTTTTGTAAAATGTAAGGAAGTTTCAAAATAAGTTATTGAACTAAATTAATCAAAAGGGACTCAAGTGATTTCGTATATCTCAAATATATCATCTAATAAGATTTAAATATAATCAAGTAATAAATTGAGGGGAATGGACTATCTGCATTTGAATAAGGTCTTAAGTAATTAAAAGCTAATTACTTAATGTAAAAAAAATTAAGAATTTCAAATTAACTTAGATTATTTAACAAAATTTATGTGATTAATTTTAATAATTAATTAGATTAATTAATTGATAATATTCAATTGAGAAATTGTTTAAGTTTAATTATTTAATAAAAGTAATTAAGAAATTAATTACTTAATGTAATTAATTGGGTCTAATGTGATTAGTTTAGATTAATTAATTAAGTTTACTTAATTTAAACACTTGATGATTGATGAATAATTACTTAATGTAATTAATGGAAGCGTAATTACTTAAGGAAGTAATTAATGGTAATTACTGGATGAAATTAAAGATGTTGATGAAGGAAGTAATTTGGATTAAATTCCTATGTAATTAATCAGGGGATTAATTGAGATAATTAATTAAGGGTAATTAATTTTTGAGATAAGGTAATTAAGAATAGTTGATTTCTGAATGGGATTAATCAAGGGATTAACTAGGGAATAAATTAAGGATTAATTTATTCAATGCAGTAATTAAGGGTAGTTGATTACCGGATGTTATTAATTAAGAGTGATTAATAATTATGGTTAATAATTAATTAATGAAGTAATTAAAGGTTAATTACTGTATTTGGTTAAGGGTAATTAATTTGTGAAATTAATTAAGGGCTAATTACTTAAATGTATAAATAGAATGACATTGGAAGCCTTGATTAATTGTTATTCCTAGTGGGTGGTTTGTGATGCTATGTGATAAGATATGTTGATTTAAACTGTGAAGATGTGATTATCTATTGATGATGAATTACTGTGACATCCTGTATTAAAAGTCGAGTTGTATTTCACTTTGAATAATGTAAGTTAAGTTGGCAATGGTTTCGAAGAGACCGGAGTTGGGTATTAGTAAACACCCGAAACCACTTCGATTCTTATAATTTGATATGTGAAACTAATAGGCTGAAGTGGAATGACTTAAGTAAATTGGACCATTTTAGTCTAAGATTTGACACTTAGAAATTGACGTGTGAAATGATTGATGTCTATATCAACTTGTGAGGTTGTAAATCGATATAAGTTACCCCGGGTTTATATAAGTTGTATGCTTTTGTATTCCTTGTTAGTTGAGTTTACTCACGCTGGTTTCCAGCCTGACCCGGGTGTTACGTTGATGTAATGCTCTGGTCAGACCGAGTATTACAGATTTTCAGGTAAGGACGTTCTAGAGCTCAGGAGGCGAGCTGGAGAGCAGGAACGTATGGAGAGCTTCTGATATGATATATTATAGTATCTGAAACACATTGATTTATCTGTTCTGTGATTGTAAATCTGTTGTAACCCTGATATATATTATAGTGTAATTTGACAAGTACAGTTTCCTTTGTATAACTATTATTTATATGATATTATATTTTATCCGCTGCGAATGTGAGACTTTGGGTTTGGTTTTCTATTTCTTCTTCTTCTATCTCTTCTTCTTTTCCTAACTATCTGGAAGTTTCTGGATCGAAATTTCCGGGTCGTTACATTTTGTTACATTATTACAGAATACATGTCTCTCGAGTAGTCCTATTAATAGAGATTGTTTAAGCAAATATGTCAAATTAAGATGAGACTATTTATAAAAGGCCTCGCTCCTGAAATCCTCAAAATAGGCTAGATATTGCTTTCTTAGAGATCTTTAGAGGCTTTATGTGCAACATCCCTGCCTTCATTTCAATTTCCTTGGCGAAGAAAAGGAAAGGCTTCTTAAGGAAATTTGAACATATCATACCAAACTAATATGCGGTCGTGATAATCCTCCTGCCGAGGAATTGGACTATATCAAATATCCTCTAGTTATTACCCCGAAAGGATTTAATGCCCCTTTCGATTCGACGGTTACTCTTTCAGCTAATTCTTTGAACAAAGTAAAAATTTCTGTTTCTCAACTTTAAGTGTAATAAAACAAGTACTTGATTATAATAATGAGATTGTACCTTTTGTTTTATTCCCTCTTGAATTGCAATCTCTATTGTTGTAATAAAGAGATTATTTATTTGAGTCTTGACGTTGTTTTTCCTTTTTTTGTTTAAATAGGACTCACAAATTCCTTATCTCGCTTCACTAGCATTAGAGATAGATTGATTGCGAATGTTGAAAAGAGACATTTACTTAAAGAATCCTCTGTCTACTCGTTTTCAAGGCAACGCGGAAGCAATTGAATGGTACACGAGATTTTTGCTTCAAAGGTCAATTGTTAGAAGCCTTAATAATCAAATTGCCAGTCTTGAAATAGACATCAAGAATTAGAACGAACAATTTCCATATTGAAGCACCAAATTAAATCAAATCCTTTGATTGGTTCTGATCATAAAATATCTAAGCTTCTTCAGCAGTTAAGCGATTTGGAGATTAAGTTAAAACACAGTCAAGCTCAATGCAAATCACTAGAATTCATCATAGGGGACAACATTCCAAATATCAATTTACCGACTTCTCTAATCACCTCATATATCGTAAAATCAACAACATCTTGATCTCTTACAATTTAAAATTTTCCTACCACGACCAATCTTCCCCTAAGTTTAAATGAGAAAGTAGTGGGTGAATGGTGTAGAAAGGTGAAATTTGAAATGATGAGATATTTTGATGATCAACAGAAGGTGAGATATTCGCAACGCATGAATGAATATGCAGCTAAGATTCAAAGACTTGAACAGGGAAAGTATCTTCTTCAAAAGCGCAATGCTGATTTAGCGAGATAGAACAAAACCTTTAAAGGTGCCAAAAAAGCTTTCAACCATGCTTTAAAGGCTCTTATTGATTCCACTGATGATGCTGATGATGTAAAGAAAAATGAAAATAAGCTTAAGGAGATTATTTGTATAGCGATTCGGCATATCGTTGATCTTTTAATTGCAGAAAATCTGGATAAGGCTATTCAGGATTTGTGAAACATACACTTGTGATGTATACTTGTAAATAATTTTATAAATTATGTAAATTATATAAATATCACCTGGTCTGTAGTCCTTTTTTACAATGTACTTTCTGAATCTGCTTTCTAATAACTTGGACTATGGTTTTTGTATTTGCTGGCCCATTCAGTCTTCCTTGCTGATCTCATTTTTCTGAAAAGTACAAGTAGAGAACATTCTTTATTGATAACTTGAAATCTATATGAGAATATGTACAGTATTTGTTCCACATTATTAGTGATAGGATTAACAATTCAAAGACAATCCTAATAATGGAAGTTAGCAGATCATTATGACAAGTGAGAAATAATTCCATAATTGGATACGGTTGAATGTCTTGAGACCCAACTTTGCTAAAGACAAGAGAGAGCCAAGAATACGACTCTAACTGTATTGACAGAAGACCAAAAATCAATTATAGAGAACCAGAAATCCAATTCTGGTATTAATTATAGAAGTTTTGAAATTCCTCTTCTAGAGATAACTAATAGAAAACTAGTAATAATCATGTAACAATAAGAGCCCAGAGATCATAATCTGCAATTAAATCATGGCAGATTAGAAATCCTTTTTCAGGAACAAATAATATGAGTCCAGAAATCCTTATTTGGAAATAACAGAAGACTTAAAACCCATATTTGTGTTTTAATAAGATAGATCTAGAAACTTATAGAAGACCAGAAGTCCATAATAAGGGTCTTAATATAGAAGTCCTGAAGCCTGAATTCAGGCATTAATGAGTGAAGTTCAAGAATTAATAGTAAGAGCCCTGAAACCCAAATTTAGGTATCATGAAGACCAGAGGTCAATAGTAAAAGACCCGAAACCTAGATTCGGGTATTATGAAGACCAGAAATTAATATTAAAAGACCAAATCAAAATTCGTGTAATATGAAGTGAAGTTCTGAAACTCTCTTTTGAAGACTAGTCAGAGGGTGTAGATTCTTATCTAAACCTTCTATTCTGCACCGTTCTTTTGGATTTGATTCTTTTGACATATGTCACCCTTTAGGCATTGTATGTTGTCGTTGTTTGATATGTCGCTTCTCTAGTTCGGATGTCTTAGTCCGTTGTTATCTGGTGTGCTTAGTAAGCTTATCCACAAGCAGGACCCAAGGACTTACACAACCTCCCTCCAGGAGGCGCTCCATCCAGGCCTTATAGGCGAGATTGAAAGCTTGTTCGGTGCCTTAGCCATGCCATAGCTAGGCGGGACTAATGGCTTACTCCGGAGGTCCCTTATAGCAGGGCGCGATCAAGGGCTGATTGATGCTTTAACCTAGCCATGGCATGGCATGAATAAAGGCTTACTGTAGCCTCCCTTCAGGAGGCTCCTTGATGTGGCCATAGTGTGGCGCGATCAAGGGCTTTTCGATGCTTTAAACTGGCCATGGCATGGCATGGATAAAGGCTTACTCTAGCCTCCCTCTAGGAGGCACTTTGGCTTGGCCAACTCGGTGCGGACAAAGGCTTTGATCGTTTAAGATAATTTCCAAATTTAAGCAGAATTCTACTCCTGACCATGTTGATTTCTCTTTGAAAAGTGGTGCTTTATTGAATTGACTAAGATCGCTTTACGAATCCATTAATTTTGCCTTGTTTGAAAAAGTTGATCACCATTCCTTCAAGTGCTCTACATTGATTTGTCTAATGCTCATCTATCATATGATAGTCGCAGTAGGATCCTCCTTGATTCCTTTCGTATATGGCTTTTTATTTTGGGATGGCCAGTAGTTGAGTTCCTCCTTTATTAGCAAATAAATATTCTCAATCGATGTAATCAGATTGCATTCCTTAGAGAGTCTCGACTTGAAGCTTGTCATTTGAGGATGGTTTCTAGATTTTTTTTATTTCTTGATTCTAAAGTTGTACCCTCAATGACCAATTTTCTTTTCAAAACCTTTTAAAGCTCACATGTAGGAGTTAACAAGAAACCTTGTCAACATCCTAAAGTTAAGTTGTTAACATGAAAGGTTGCTAACACCCCAAAGAAAAGTTTTAGAAGTGATCAGTCTCTTCGTAACCCCCTTTCAAATGTGTTGATTGAGACAAAATGTCTTCAAAGGGTGGCCTTATGAAAGTGTTAACTGTAGATAAAAAGACCAATCAACTCTTTGGAACATAAGTTTAGAAGAGAACCATTCATTCATGACCCTTTCGAGTGGGTCGAAAGGGTAATTCACATCTCCTTTCAAGTGGACTAAAAGGATCACTTATATTTCCTTTCGAATGAGTCAAAAGAGCCATTCTGCCTTTAAAAGGAGAATTAGCTTTCAAAAGTATAGTTTATACTGCCATGGATGGAACTCCTTCGAAAGGGTTATATGTTTTGAAATATTTGAGCTCTTTTTGAAGATGTCCAACCAGCAAGCATAACTTTATGTTCGTACAGTGATTCCCTTTTGAAACCCCTTTTGATTAGGTCGAAAGGGTACTTACTATTTCAAAAGGGGATCAATGTACAATATATAAAATATAAATTCAATATGTAATGGAATAATATCTTGGACAAATAGTATAAGTTCAAAGAACTTATTAATATCAAAATATCATCATCACGCCAATCTAACGTTTGATATCACGAAACATGATGATAATATGATTCAAATTCACAATTGTCTAAGTTGATCCCATAACATTGCTTAAGTCAAATATCGTTTAAGAAAATAAGTGAGCATCGTGTGCAATTGGTCATTAGTCATGCTAATGGCCGAAATGATCTTCCTCATATTCAATATTGATATTGGACCCATGCGTTCCCTCTTTTACATTTATTTAACTTGGATTACACGTAAGAGAATTTTTCCCCAAATTGATTTAGGGTTACAAAAGTTTGACTTTGCTATAAAGTAAGAAAGGGAATTCAGAAATCAAATTTGGTCCCCAAACTTGGATCCCTAGGGTCATATTTATAGATGCAGGTTGACCCCCTTCCGCCTCCATCCTTTCAAAACGGTCAAAAGCTCTTTATCCCAGCGTTCCACATTCATCCTTTCGCTTCTATAGCTTTGAAGGTGGTCGCTTGGGTTTCTTATTATGCTTAGGTTAACCCTATCGCCTTCATCAATAATGTACTAGCAATAGAAGTTTCTCTAAAACCCCCCAATATTACTTTCACGCTTCTTTGAAACCTTTCGACACCTTCGAAATGTATGTAGCGAAAAGGTCAAGGTTTCCCTTTACATTGTTTTTATATAAGTGAAAGCGCCTCCAACTCCTTCTTCTCCTTCGAAAACTCCCTTGGTTGCTTTGGTATGGTGTTAATTATGATGAGTGATTATTTGAGTGGATAAGGAGTGCATTCACATAGTTTCGAAAGGATCAGTAGGTGACTACCGGATCATTGCGAAAGGTCACTTAACTTCGTGTGGAGTTCTCTTTATGCTTTCGAAAGGTTCCAACCATTTTGAAAGGCTTGTTCTTGCTCTCAAAAGGTGCGAAATGGAAAAATTTCTTCAAATGGGAGATTGACAATGGTGTAACCAACTATATTGAAGCATTTGGTTCTTATATGCGAGTCTGTTGTCTAATACCTTCGAAAGGTATTTCGAACCCATTCTTGGCTCTCTCATATATGTGAACTCAACTACGTCAAAAGGTCTAGATAAGGCAGAAGGGTAGCCTTACTTTATTTTCTACTCTTTTGAAAGCTCTTGTCTTGCTTGACACTCATAGGTGCATCAGGCACTTGCGATTCTGTCCTAACCTCTTCAAAAGCTATCTCAATACCTTCGAAACACCATTTTTGAACTATGGTGAAACCCATGTCTTCAATTCTCGTGGATCCCAACACTTTTTATGAGCCTTCTTTCTTACCTTTATTCTTAAGTGAATTTTATGATTAACATTTTTCTTCCCCCTTGTATGAAAGATGCTTTTGTTCTTTAGGACAAAATTTAACAGTTTTTCCTTCGCACTACTCCATTCTTAATGACCACATTTCCTTGCAAAGTTCAAAGTAAATAACATTCTCCATTGTTAGTTCAGGACTTACATAAAAATATGCTCAGTGATCTGTTTGAAAAATAATTGAAGACGATGTTAGTATAATAGAATTCCTAAATCCCAAGTCCGGAAGCAACAAAAATTAGTTGACCATCATTTGGAGTTAATAAGGTATAAGAAATTTGTAGTTGTAAATGATTGGAGACCAAGAACTCTTGTATAGCAACAATAGAAGTCCCACCATCCAACTTTGGTAATAACAAAAGAAGTTTATAAATTTAACTCCCATTATATTAATAGAAGACCATGCATAAAATCTAAATCTAACTTTAATAATTGAAGTCCAGGAGTTTTCTTCTGATAATAACAAGTGTATGGTAATAAAAAGCCATAAACTATCATGTGGAAATAAGTCGTTGAAAATCATGAATTATTATTTGGGGGTGAATAATGGGTATTTTGAAATCCCTATTGGAAATAATAATAAACCTAAAGCCGAGATTCAGATGTTGATGAGTGTTGTTCGAAAATTAATAGTAGTAAAGTAGCGACCATGATTTGAGCATCAATAAGACAAACTTAGAGTTTTAATTAAAGATCAGAAGTCCATTGACATCTGAATACCAACTACCTTGGAACCTAGATTCAGGCATTAACAAATGAAATCTAAAAATTAATGGTAGAAGACTCGAAATCCAAATTTGATATTAACAATATGTTATTTAGAATCCCATAATGAGGGTCTTAATAACGGAGGTCTCAGATCCCATGTTTGGGAATTAATAAGTAAAGTCCATAAATTAATAATAAGAGATCCAAAACCTTAACCCAGGTATTAATAAGTAAAGTCCAAAAGTTAATAGTAAGAAACCTGAAACCTAGATTCGGGTAGTAATAAGTGAAGTCTCGAAATTAATAATAATAGACCCAATACCCGGATTTAGGTATTTATAAGTGAAGTTCTGAAATTAATAATAAGGGATCCGAAACCCAGATTCGAGTAATGTAAATACCAGAAATCAATAGTAATAGACTTGAAACCCACATTCGGGTATTAATAAGTAAAGTTTTGAAATTCTCTTTTGGAAACTTGATGGAGGCTGTAAATTTTTGTCTGAGCCTTCTGTTTTGCGCCGTTCTTTGAGTTTTCATTCTTTTGACACGTGCCACCCTTTAGGCCTTGTAGGTTGTCGTTGTTTGATATACCGCTTCTCGGGCTCGGACGTCTTAGTCCGCTGTTGTCATTGTTTGATATGCGACTTCTTGGACTTGGACCTCCTAGTTCGTTGTTGTCATTGTTTGATATGCCACTTCTCGAGCTCGCACGTCTTAGTTTGTTGTAGTTTGGTGCACTTGGTTAACTTATCCACAAGCAGGACCCAATATCTTACCCAACCTCCCTCCAGGAGGCGCTCAACTAAACCTTATAGGCGGGACTGAAGGCTTGTTCGATGCCCTGGCCAGGCTATAGCATGGCGAGACCAAGGGCTTATTCTGTACTCCCTCCAGGAGGTGCCTTGACCTAGCCATAGCGTGGCATGATTAAGGGCTTGTCGGTGCTTTAACATGGCTATAGTGTGGCACAGATAAATGCTTATTCTAACCTCCCTCCAAGAGGCACCTTGATTTGGCCATAGCGTGGCGCGACCAAGGGCTTGTCGATGCTTTAACCTGGCCATGGTGTGGCGTAGATAAAGCTTACTCTAACCTCCCTCCAGGAGGCACTTTGACCTGGCCAACTCAGCGTGGACAGAGACTTTGACCATTTAAGGTAGTTTCCAAATTCAAAGAGAACTTTGCTCCCAACAATGTAGACTTTTCTTTAAAAAAGAGGTGCTTTTTTCATTCATTGTAAGAAAATATGGTCGCAAGTGTTCCACATTCCATCTTTTGGGGACCATATTTCCATTTGGCCGACATAATTTGTAAGCTTCAAGGGGAATTACTTTGCATACGATTATGGGATCTTCCTAGTTTGGTCCTAGCTATCCATCCATGGGATTTCTTTTATTTGCCATCATCCTTTGGAGCACTAAGTCTCCCACTTAAAATGATCTTGTTTTCACTTTTGAGTTGTATTTTGAGATTCTTCTCTGATATTCTACAGTCCGAATAACTGCTTCATCTCTTAGTTGATATATTAAATCTAATGATTCTTTCTTCAATTCTTGGTTTGGATCAAATGCATATGCTATTCTTTGATGTAAGAGTATCTCAATTTCTATTGGCAACATCGCTTCACACCCACATGCTAGAGAATAAGGGGTATGTCCCATTGCAACTCTAGTGGATCGTCAATAGGCCCAGAGTACGAGTGGCAATTCTTCTACCCAATTTCCTTTGACTTTATTCAATCACTTTTTCAAGATAGTCTAATAGTCTTATTTGTCGCCTCAATGTTTCCATTAGCTTTTGGATGTTCCATGGAAGAACTTTTGATAATCCCATTCTTATGGCAAAATTAAGAAAACTCTTCACTTTCAAATTGTGTTCCATTATCAGATATAATCTTATAAGGGATCTCGAATCTGGTAATAATGTTTTTAATGATGAATCTAAGAACTTATCCAAAAGTGACTTTGGGGAGTGGCTCTTCTTCTAACCACTTTGTAAAGTAGTCAATGACCACTACAACATATTTTGCTCCTCCTTTGGAAATCAGCAATGGCCTAATCAAGTCGATTCTCCTTATATCGAAGGGCTATGGACTAGAAATTGGAGTTAATTGACTTGGTGGAAAACAAGGAAAATTTGAGTATTTCTAGCATCTTTCACATTTCTTACATAGTCAATAGCTTGATCTGCCATTCGAGGCCAATAAAAACTTTGTCTCATTATTTTCTTGCCAACTTTTCCCCTTGGAATGGTCTCCGCAAAATCCTTCACGCGCTTCCACCAATAATTTCATCCCATCCTTCAAACCTACACATCTTAAGTAAGGTAAGGCATATCCTTTCTTATAAAGAACTCCATCCATCATTGTGAAAGTTGGAGCCTATCGCCTGATTTTTCTAGCTTTCATTTTGTTAGATGGTAATATCCCCTTGGAAAGATATTCGACAATAGGTGATATCCAAGTGTCACTATAACATTCATCTGCCATTAGATGATTAGTTGCCTCATATTGGATTTCTCCATTAGTTTCCCTTTCTTCTCTTTCTTGTGCCACAGTTTGGGATCTGCTTAGAACAACAATTCCTTCCTTTATTCGGGTATTCCATCTGCGGTACTGGGTTTTGCTTGGTACCCTACTAGTACGATACGGGTCTCTAGGGCTCCTTTTGTACTAGTCAACTTTGCTAATTAATCTGCCTAAGAGTTTTCTCCTCTTGGGACTTGGTGTATAGAAAAATCTTCAAATAAGACGAGCACTTTCAATACTTTCTTTACATATGAGGATAGTTTGGCATCCTTAGTCCGATATATGTGCCTTATTTGATTTACCATTAGTTGAGAATCACTAAAGACTTGAATTCATGGGATCTTTGGTTTAAGGCTAGAGTCAATCCAACCAGCTTGATTCATATTCGCTACATTATTTGTTACGGGAAACCCTAATTTTATTGCATAGGTTAGGCGGTGCCTATCTGGTGTTATTATAACATATCCATCCTTGGCTCCCTACTCCTTTGATGTGCTATCCACAAATAACTACCATAAGGGTTTTGATCTTTTTCTTTCTCCGATTGTTCTTTAACAAAGTTTGTACATTCATTAATAAAGTCTGCTAACACTTGCTCTTTGATTGCTGCCCGTGGCTGAAATTCAATGTCATACTGGCTAAGCTCAATTCCCTACTTTACCAGCCTACTCGAAGTTTCAAGCTGACTGAAGACTCTTTTAAGTGGAAAGTTAGTCAATACTCTGATTGGATGCGCTTGAAAGTATGCTTTAAGTTTTCGTGCTATAAGTATCAAGTAGTAAGCTAATTTGTCTATTATCGGGTATCGAACCTTTGCATCTTTAATCGCTTGCTCACATAATAAACAGGAAGTTGAGCGCCATTTTCCTCTCTAATCAAAACTGAACTAACTGCATGCAGCGAAACTGCCAGGTATAAGTACAAGACTTCCCTGTTCTCGAGGCTGGATAATATTGGTGGTCTTTCCAAATGATTTTCCAATTCTTAGCAGGGTTTCTTACAATCCACTCTTCATTCAAAGTTTTTTCTTCTTGATCACGTTGAAAAAGGGGTTGCACTTATCATTTTCTTTGGAGATGAACCTGCTTAACTCATTACATCCTTACTGGTTTTGGGCTTAGCTATGTCTTTGATAGCTTGAATCTGGTCTGGACTGGCTTCAATTCCTTGAGAGCTCAAAATATAGCCTAAAAACTTCGGAATGAACCCCGAATGAGCATTTTTGGGAATTCATGTTTATTTGATATTCCGTAATACTTCAAACGTCTTTTTTAGGTCTTCAAGGTGACTCTAAACTTCATAAGATTTTACTAGCATATCGTCAACAATTTTGACGGATCTATTCTATGAACATTTTGTTGACTAATCTTTGATAGGTGGCTCCTGCATTCTTTAACCCGAAAGGCATTGCTTTATAGCGGAAAATTCCTTAATCCGCAATGAAACTTGTATATTCTTCATCCGGTTTAAACATGGGTATCTAATTGTATCCCGAGTAAGCATCCACAAGGGATAACAATTCGTGTCCACTAGTTGCATCAATTAATTAATCTATTCAGGCCAATGGGTAACAATCTTTTGGACATGCTTTGTTCAAATCAGTATAATCAATATAAGTTCTCCACTTACCATTTGACCTCTTTACCAATACTGGATTTGCTAGCCACTTTGGGTAAAAGACTTCCCAAATGAATCCTTTCACGAGTAGCCTTTTAACTTCTTCTTTTAGGGCGTCGGATTACACTTTATCAAATTGTCTCTTCTTTGTCGGATGGGGGTCGCTTCTGGATTAATATTTAGTGCATGGCACATAATCGATGGATTAATCCCAACCACATCTGAATGAGACCATGCCAACACATCTCTATTAGATTAAGAAGCTTAATTAAGTCTGCCTTCAAGCTGCTTCCAACTCCTTTCCCACTTTGACTAATTTGGTTGAATCATTTGGATCCATACATGTTTCCTTAAGGTCTTCTATAGGTTTTATCCTTTCCACTTCCCCACGGCAATCAAATTCTTTGATGATTTCTCCTTCTTTTATGGAATTAGCATCAGTCCTCTTTCTCCTGCTTCCAGGGGAATGTACCTTTAAAACATATGTTTGTTAGTTTTATTAGATCTTACTTTTTCTTCGAATGTTGGATGTAAAAATCCATCATCCAAAGGGTGAAAAAAAGTAGAAGAATCATAGTTAGAAGAATAATCCCTCTTATATTGATCAAGCATTGCAAAGTACATCTCGCGGGAGCTGAATTGTGCTCCGTGGATAGTGCCCTAACCCCTCTTAGTTAAGAATTTTACAATTAGATATTTTGGCAAGACAAAAGCGTCCACCTCATCAAGTGCGGGTCAGCCAAAAAAAGCATTGTAGTATGATGTTTGGTTGATGATTGCGAAGAGAGTTTCAAAAGTCCTGCAACATGGCGGTATTCCCATCTACACTAGCAATTTCACCTGCCCCATTGGAGTTGACCCCTTGCTGTTGAACCCAAAATAGGTTCAAAGCTGGTTCTAGCTTGTCCTCTAGGATGCCCATTTGATCAAAGGCATGTTTGAAAATGACATTGACTGCACTCCCAATGTCTACAAGAATTTTAGACATTATAGAAAGTCCAATTTAGGCCGTGATCATGAAGGGGGCGTTATGAGGCTGATGGATTCTTTTCTTCAGCAGTAGGGGAGAAACAACAAGATTTGGCATTAGTATATTGAGTCATGGACTTTTAAGTGGGGATCTTCTTGAATGGAGGACACTCCTTCTCTAACTTCTTTAATGTATCTGTTTCTGGCTCTCTTGCTAGTCCCTGTTGGGTGTGGCCCCCCCATGGATTACATCAATCCCATTCAATTGTGGACTCAAGCTTAATAGATCTTTTTCTTCTAAGATGTTGACAACATTATTAGGAATTTTTTGGGGACCATCACCAATCCAAGGTGCCTTTTGCTTATCTTGGATGAATTCCTTCAAATTCCCTTCACGGATTAATTTCTGAATTATTCCAGCAAATACTCGACATTCATCAGTATTATGACTATCCTCTTTGTGATAAGTGCAATAGTCATCCCTTTTTCTTTGTTTAGGGTAATTTTTAGCCTTGAACGAAGTCGGGAAGTTAACTTCTCTTTAGTCATAGCATATATACGGCAATGGTTTGTTTAAAGTGATTGAATCAGTATTGGATTCCTCCCACCCTGTTCTTTTCTGTCCCTGATCCGGTCCAAATCTTCCACCTTCCTTCCTCGAATTAGCTTTCTTTTTAGCATAATATAATTCATCCATTCGAATGAATTTATCAGTTTGAAAGTGGAAATCTGGGAAATCCTTACACCCATGCATAAAGAGTTCCTTCCAAAATGGTGTATTCTCTATTAGCCCAAAATGCACTATTATGAGCTTATCGCTGTCATTAATATCTTTAGCTTTCAGTGCTTCTGTATTGAATCTTTTGAGGTAATCACATAGTGATTCCTTTTTCCTTTGCTTAATGTTTGCTAGAATAGTGTAATCGATGGTCGGATCCTTGTACATATGGAATTGGATGGAAAATTCATAAGAAAATTGCTTCCACGAGTAGATAATCTTCTCAGGTTATTGTCGGCACCAGCTTGCAGCTGCCCCTTGAAGTGTCACTAGGAATAATCTACATCTAATTGCTTCGAAGGCATTATATAATCCATTTGGCTATCAAAAGCGATCAAGTGATCATCAAGACCAGTGGTTCTATGATATTTCAGGGTTGGGATCTTGACATAAGATGGGATAACTATTGACAGGATCTCTTCTGTAAACGGAGCTACTCGTTCATTGTCATTTGCTCGCTCATCTAATGTTTTCTTCCCTTTTGCATTTAGCATGTCTTTGACTACATTTTCTGCTACATCTTTCGAATAAGCTTCAGTGTCATGATGGCTTTTTCGGTTTGGGTTGTATTATTTTGAGGTCGAGCTTCCAAATTGCTTGAGAGATTTATCTAGCATCCTTCCTTGATGATGGACTTTAATCGAATGATGTTCTTTTTTCTTTGATGGTATCAGATCTATCTTGCTCTTGCCCTCATTGGTAAAATCTTTTAAGTTTCTTCATAGGGAGATCACCTCATCTCCAATTGTTGGTTTAGCAGTTTTGGAAGACTTTTGAGATAGAGCTGCTCTGAGAACTTGTTGTATTTCCAGCAATTGTTGCTCCGGATGATTTGTCCTTATCGCATTATCGTCAGGATGTGATGGGGTTGACGGCTGTCCTTGCGCAACTCCCTCCAAGTTGAAAGTTGGAGCAATATTTTCCTCCAAAGTTGTGGTGTGTATTTCTTCTTCATCCATTGGTGTAAGCCTTTTAGATTTCATTTTCCTACATCAAGTTAAATAGTCCATAATTAGTTGATAAGGGAACTACAAGGTTGGAGGTTCAAGTCGTCCTTCCAGCACCAAAAATGTTAACAAGAAATCTTGTCAACATCCTAAAGTTAAGTTGTTAACAAAAAAGGTTGCTAACACCCCAAAGAAGAGTTTTAAAAATGATCAATCTCTTCAAAAAGCCCTTCTGAATGAGTTGATTGGGACAAAATGTCTTCAGAGGTGGCCTTATAAAAGTGTTAATTATAGATAAAAAGACCAATTAACTCTTTGAAACGTTAACCATTCATTCATGATCTATTTTGAGTGGGTATAAAGGACAATTCGCGTCTCCTTTTCAGTGGATCAAAAGGATCACTTATATTTCCTTTCAAATGAGTCAAATGGGCCATTCTATCTTTAAAAGGAGAATTCGCTTTTGAAAGTATAGTTTTTGTTGCTATGGATGGAACTCCTTCGAAATGGTTATATGTTTTAAAATATCTGAGCTCCTTCTGAAGATGTCCAACCGGTAAGTATAACTTGATGTTCATATAGTGATTCCCTTTCGAAACCCCTTTCGATTAGGTCGAAAGGGTACCTGCTCTTTTGAAAGGGGCTCAATGTACAATACATAAAATGTAAATTCAATATGCAATGGAATAACATATTGGACAAATAGTATAAGTTCAATGAACTTATTAATATTGAAATATCATCATCACGCCAATATTACATTTGATATCACGAAACACGATGGTAATATAATTCGAGTTCACAGTG
Source organism: Allium cepa (assembly GCA_030765085.1). Classification (NCBI taxonomy): domain Eukaryota; kingdom Viridiplantae; phylum Streptophyta; class Magnoliopsida; order Asparagales; family Amaryllidaceae; genus Allium; species Allium cepa. The sequence goes on from CM060944.1 coordinate 436,823,789, forward strand.
TCTAAGTTGATCCCATACCATTGCATAAGTCAAGTATGGGTTAAGAAAATAAGTGAGCATCATGTGCAATTGTTCATTAGTCATGTTAATAGCCGAAATGATCTTCCTCGTATTAAAAATCAATATCGGATCCTTGTGTTTCCTCTTTTACGTTTATTTAAGTTGTATTACTAGTAGGAGAATTTTTCCCCAAATTGATTTAGGGTTACAAAAGTTTGAATTTTCTATGAAGTAAGAAAGGGAATTCAAAATTCAAATTCGATCCCCAAACTTGGACCTCTAGAAATTCAAATTCGATCCCCAAACTTGGACCTCTAGAAATTCAAATTCGATCCCCAAACTTGGACCCCTAGGGTCATATTTATAGATGCAGGCTGACCCCCTTCCGCCACTATCCTTTCGAAGCGATCGAAAGGTCTTTATCCCAGCCTTTCGCATTCATCCTTTTGCCTTCATTCTTTCACTCCCATAGCTTTGAAGGCGACCGCTTGAGTTTCTTATTATACTTAGGTTAACCCTTTTGCCTTCATTAATAATTTACTAGCAGTACAAGTTGCTCTAAAACTCCCCAATATTATTTTCGCGCTCCTCTAAAACCTTCGACACCTTAGAAAGGTATGTAGCGAAAGGGTTGAGGTTTCCCATTACATTGTTTTGATATAAGTAGAACCGCCTCCAACTCCTTCTACTCCTTCGAAACTTACCTTGGTTTCTTTGGTATGGTGTTAATTATGATGAGTGATTATTTGAGTGGGTAAGGAGTGATTTCGCATAGCTTCGAAAGGATTAGTAGGTGATAACTTGATCATTGCGAAAGGTTACTTGGCTTAATATAGAGTTTTGCATGAAATATAAATTCAATATGCAATGGAATAACATCTTGGACAAATAGTATAAGTTCAATGAACTTATTAATATTGAAATATCATCATCACGCCAATCTAACATTTGATATCACGAAACATAATTGTAATATAATTCGAATTCATGATGTCTAAGTTGATCCCATACCATTGCATAAGTCAAGTAGGAGTCAGGAAAATAAGTGAGCATCATGTGCATTTAGTCATTAGTCATGCTAATGGCCAAAATGATCTTCCTCATATTAAAAATCGATATTGGATCCTTGTGTTCCCTCTTTTACATTTATTTAAGTTGTATTACAAGTAGGAGAATTTTTCCCCAAATTGTTTTAGGGTTACAAAAGTTTGACTTTTCTATGACGTAAGAAAGGAAATTCAGAATTCAAATTTGATCCCCAAACTCGGACCCCTAGGGTCGTATTTATAGATGTAGGTTGACCCCCTTTCGCTACTATCCTTTCGAAGCGGTCAAAGGTCTTTATCCCAGCCTTCCACATTCATCCTTTCGCCTTCAATATTTCACTCTCATAGCTTTGAAGGCGGCCGCTTGGGTTTCTTATTATGCTTAGGTTAACCCTTTTGCCTTCATCAATAATGTACTAGCAGTACAAGTTGCTCTAAAACTCCCCAATATTATTTTCGCGCTCCTCTGAAACCTTTGACACCTTCGAAAGGTATGTAGCATAAGGGTTGAGTTTTCCCATTACATTGTTTTGATATAAGTAGAAGTGCCTCCAACTCCTTCTACTCCTTCGAAACTTCCCTTGGTTTGCTTTGGTATGGTGTCAATTATGATGAGTGATTATTTGAGTGGGTAAGGAGTGCTTTCACATAGTTTTGAAACGATTAGTAAGTGATGACTGGATCATTGCGAAAGGTCACTTAGCTTAATATAGAGTTTTCTTTACACTTTCAAAATGTTCCAACCGTTTGAAAGGTTTTTTATTGCTTTCGAATGGTGCGCATTGGAAAAATGTCTTCAAGTGGGAGATTGAAAATGGCGTAACCAACTCTTTCAAAGGATTTGGTTCACATATGTGAGTCTGTTGTCCAATACCTTCGAAAGGTATTTCGAACCCATTCTAGGCCCTCTCATATATGTGGATTCAACCGCGTCGAAAGGTCTAGATGAGGTGGAAGGCTAGCTTTGGTTTCTTTTCCACTCTTTCGAAAGCTCTTGTCTCACTTGACACTCGTAGGTGCATCAGACGCTTGCGAATCCATCTTATCCTCTTCGAAAGTTATCTCAATACCTTTGAAACACCGTTTTTGAACTATGGTGAAACCCATGTCTTCAATTCTTGTGGATCCCTTTATGAGCCTCCTTTCATACCTTTATTCTTAAGAAAATTTTAGGTTAATAATAGAAAATGTTCCACTTATTGCTTGACGCCATTTTTTGCAAAGATGTTGTAATCAGCCATCATCCCTTCTTCAAGGATAGTGCCTTTGGTATAGAGTTGGATTGTCTTCTTCATTTGGTCAAACAAGTTACTACTCTTGTCTTTTGTTCCCCTAATGCAAAGGTAGGTATGAGGCCAATGTGAAAGTGTTTTGAGCTCCACTCGTCTGGGTCATAAGATTTAGCTCTTTTTTCCTTTATGATCCTTAAAGCTTCCAATCTCAATATTTGATCTTCATGTAGTTTTGAATCATTAATTGTTCCGTGGAAGAATAAATGTGGCTCAGAGGATCCTTGTTCAGACTTTTTAGTTTTACTAAACATGGTGGTGTTAGATTTAAGGTGAGCCTGGAATGGAATAAAAATTGGTAATTCAACAAGGTCGGAGGTTCAAGCCCTCATTCTAGAGTAAAAAAATGTTAACAGAAAACTTGTCAACACCCCAAAGCAAAGTTTAAAGTGTAAGTGAACCTTTCGAAACCACCTTTCAAATAGATAGAGGGAGTTAAAACCTTTCGACTCCCTCAAGTCCGCCTTTCAAAAAGGTTGTGGCAGTTGAAACTCCTTTTTATATAACCTTTCCACATGGTCGAAACGCATGAATCCCTTTTATATAATACATTTCAAACTAGTTGAATTGGTTTAGGATCCTATCGAAACCTCCTTTCGAAGCGGTCAAGGTGACTCAAGGTTAGGAATAAATGATCCAAGGATATTAGTTGAATTAAAAGGTTACGACTTGCTTGAAAGGTAGCCTTTTGATCATGTTGATACAAACAAATAATAATTAGAATTGTATAGAAGCATTAGATCAGCCAATATATCCAAAAATGCCATAAACTTGCTTTGATTATATTTTCCTTTATTACTAGTAGCTTAAGTAATACAAAGAAGTCAAATCCCCAATCTAATTTTAGAATTAGGGTTTACAAATTCAATAAAGAATAAGTATGGAATTGTGCAGTCGATTCCTCGATATTTCCCCGATATATCCCTGATATATCCCGTAGCGGACTTTTGGGGCAATGATATTACTATAAAGCGGCCTAATGTAGCAGATCTGTTATTTTCCCTGATATTGTGGCAATAATCCGCTATATCCCTGATTTTGTTACCCCGCTATATCCCCATTTCCTATAAATAGAATTTTGCTTGATGTCTTGCTTTTAACTTTTATGGTAACTTCAAAGTTGATGTAACAATGATATACGATGTTGGTTATTACAACTAGTTCTATCTTTTTAAGTGTCATCTTTGTTTATCTTTACTTTGTTATAACTTGTTTTGCTTAGTGGGAAATAATAAGTAATACTTTTTCCTCTTTTTAGTGTAGAACGTTCATCATTCCTCTTTTTTAAGTCGTCCGCTATATCCTACTATATCCCCGATATATCTTCGCTATAACTTTTCGCACCTCAAACACTATGGAGCGGCATGACACTTTAACTGCATAGATATGGAGTGAATGAGACCGGATCCCTTAAACCAGACACCTAGGGTCTTACTTATACGCACGGTTTGGCATCTTTCGAACCGGTCCTCTCGACTTGGTCGAAAGGCGACCTTGGAGATCTTTTGTTGCTGTTAACATCAAGCCATCCTTTCACTTTGCTTTTAAATTGAACTTAAGTGCATTTGAGCTCGACAAAAAGTGTAGATGCACTCTCCACTTTGTTGTTGATGTGTTTTTGCGGTAGGAATGGGCATGGGATTTTGACTCTATCGATAAGTGAATATTTGGGGCTTCAAAGGAGTTGAGACATAGAAGGTTTAAATGCGGATGGCTGCTTTTGAAGGCATACTTGTTGATTGATGCGGATCCCCATTCCCCTAAGTAAACTTTCCTTTATAATTGTGAATGGTCTCAACCGGTTCGAAAGCCTAATTCATGCTTTCGAAGTGGTAGCTCTGGCCAAGTGTTCTTCTGTGGAATATCAATAAAAGAGAAACCCACTGTTTCTAAAGGTTTGGCGCACACGTGAAAGCTTGAAATCTGTTGCCTTCGAAAGGTGTTCCTCGACTCATTCGAAACGTCTTCACCCATGTGGAAGCTGCTGTTTTGAAAGGGGTTCTTTGAAGCGAAAGGGTGGCTCGGTCACCTTTCGACTCCTTCGAAAGCCCTCAGCTCATCTAAATTTTTGCTGAAGCAATCCTTCGATTCTTTCGAAAGGTTTTGTTAATGTTATCATTCCTTATGAATCCTTCTTTTATATTCTTCATAGTTTCGACAATGTTAAAGTAAAGACAGATGGTAACAAACACATTGTTGGATTTAGTCCCTTGAATCCTTATGGTGATTTGGTCTTCATCCCATGGCTCTGTTTGTATTTAGTTTCTAAACTCTGGGTCTATCTCTCTGGGCTGACTGCCTTGATCACTCCCAAGTTTGGTTCGTCCAGCCTATCCGAACATTGTCTGGTCAAAAGGCTGGACAACAATTGCCCCTAAAAGTACATCATATTTTAAACGTAATGTGCTCTAAATCGAGACAAATCAAATTGCTATATAGGATTCCACTCTATGCTTCGAATGGTCATTATCATTTTTTGAATTGCTTCTGTGATCCCTATAGCTATCCATCATGATGCTTCACTAGCATCTAGTTCTATAAATCCAAAGCGTGCCCTTACGATCTGTCATTCCAAGCTTAGTAATTTTAAACTAGTTCCTCTAATGGACTTTCCTAGTTTGAATCTGATTTCCTTTGACTCCAGTTGTTGGGTACTGAATATGATTACATATACATATACACGTGTACTCTCTTGTAGAAGCTTCATCATACATCGTTTTCTTTGAACGATCAAGACTAGGTACTGATCCAAGACTTGGAAAAAATCTTCCATTTTTGCCTGGAAAGTCAGGTCATAAGCTGCATTTTTGCCTGGAAAGTCAGGTCATATCCTATGGTGTTGTTTCTATGAAAGGAAAATCAAATTTAAATTTTTTTAATGCATGGGTTAATGAACCTAAATTTCATGATATTGTAAAACAAGCTTGGTCTAATAAATTTCATGGAAACCCCATGTTCATTTTATAGCAAACATTGAAAGCTACCAAGGAAGCATTGAAGTCATGGTCCAAGTGCAGGTTTGGAAGATGGAGTTCCCTTTCTACAGCCTTAAGAGAAAAGCTTGGGAATGTCCAGAACTCTATGCTTAAACACTTAGATGACCAAGCCATATCTGAACATGAAGCCAATATGTGTGTGTGTGGGGGGGTGTGTGTGTAGGGGGGGTGTTCAATACATTGAGGCTCTGCAGCTGGAAGCAAATATGCTCAAACAAAAATTTGGGATGAGCTAGTACGTAGAAGGGGATAGAAATTTAGTATTTTATCTTTCTTCACTGAAGTCCAAACTTGCCAGGGAAGATATCAATGCTCTATTTGACCACGAGGGTGAGATACATTCTAACACATCCAAAATTGATGAGATTTTTCTTCCATATTTCTGGGGTCTGCTGGGTAACTCATCTAGTTTCTTATTAACCTAGAAACTCTTGATCTACAAGTGTGTCTCAAAAATCGTAGCCTTTAGGCTCAAAACCGTCTTGCCTAATTTAATATCTCCAAATCAATCCGCCTTCTTACCATATAGGAGTATATTGATAATGTATTAATTTCCCATGAATTGCTTAAAGGGTACAATAATTCTCAAATTTCTCTTAGGGCTATGATGAAGTTAGACATTTCAAAAGCTTTTGATTCTATGTGCTGGGACTCCATAGTCAGGATTACGGTCTTGATGAATTTTCCTAAACACATAGTAGTATGGATACGTGCTTGTATTTCAATTGCCCGGTTCTCTCTAATTGTTGACGGCTCTAGTGTTGGGTACTTCTAAAGTAAACAGAGTATAACACAGGGAGACCCGTCGTTAGCATACCTGTTCATCATTATTTTGGAGGTTTGAATCAAATTTTTAATCAATTGGTTTTAGATGGCCATTACAAGCTCCATCCAAGGTGTAAAGGCCCACATATAACTTTCTTGATGTTTTCTGATGAATTGGTAGTTTTTTCCAAGCCTGAAATGTCCTCTATCACTACAATCCTTGGTGGCTTTGACCTTTTCTATAGAATCCTTGACCTAAAAGTGAATCTCTCCAAATCTGATATACTGGTTACTGGGGTCAAACAATCTCAATATGATGCCATCCTTCAAGCTACCTCCTTACAACCAAGAAATGACACTCTGGATTATTTAGGCATTCCTTTAGCCTCATCAAGGATAACCAAAATTCAATGTATGCCCCTATATGAAAAGGTCCTTGCTAGAATGGGCAAGCGGGCTAACAGGTAGCTTAGTCAAGCAGAATGGTTGACTCTTATTAAATTTGTTATATTCTCTATGACTTTTTATTGGTTGAGGACTTTTATCCTCCCTGTTAAGCTAATTAAAATGATAAGAAGTGCAAGGAGAATTTTTTTCCGGCATGGTTCCATACATTCAAGTAAACTTATTCCTTGTTCTTTTAGTAATTTGGAACTGCCTAAGTCCAAAGGAGGCCTTGGCATCAAAAATATGCTTTTGTGGAATAAGGCTGCATTTGCCAAACATATTGATGACTTTTTATACCGGAGGGACAATATATGGGTTAATTGGTCGATCAAGCACATCTTGGGTAAAAAGAACTTCTGGCTAATGAATACCCCACAAAATAGCAGTTGGACATCGAAGGTTATTATGAAGCTTATACAGGTTATGCTTCCTAAAGTTTTATATGAAGTGGCCTATGGGAGAAATGTTAGTTTTTGGTACAATCCAGGGACCAAACCTAGGTTTATTTTGAGGCATCATCTGTCTAATCAGCAGATTTAGCAGTCAGGGATCAGAAGTCAAGCTTATGATTACATATATCATGTATGCATCCAACTTACAAACTCTAGTAACCAAATAATTTGACAGCTACGGTCTCATCATCAGGGAAAGAATCACCCTTCAGGTAATTAGTGATGGAGTCAGATGGATAGCCAAGGGTACTAACTTCAAAATCAATAATGTGTGCATGTCCATTGCTAATCATGATGCGATCTTAGACTTCAGTTGGTGCAAAAGGATCTGGTTGAAGCATAATAATGAAAAAGAGAATTTGCTACTATGAAAGGTCTACTGAAATGTATTTCACACTAATCTAAGCTATATCACAAAAGCATAAGCATTGATTTGCTCTGTTCATTTTGTAATGCAGAAGTAGAAGTCACTATGCACATTTACTTTAACTGTCCCTATGTTTTAAATCTCTGGCAATATATCATGTTAACATTGGAAAGAAGTAACGTGACTAGGGTCAGTGCTATTGAATGGTCTCTGATCTATAAGGCTACGAGATGGAGAAGAATGCCAACCTATGAGTGGCTTTTTATTCTTAAGGTTTTTGTCAAAGTGATTTGGAACGAGATGCGCGTAATTATTTTCCAGGGGAAGAGAAATTTGGCTCTCTAGTTACAACATATTTTGATGCATGAAATAAAGATTGGTACGGACTGGTCGAAGCTTGCTTTTGACCCTGAAATCCTGGTGGCTTTTAACTGATGGTTGTTCTCTTTGTTTATTACTTGTTTTGTTTGTTTCTCCTTAGTTCATTGCTATGTCTTGTTGCCCATGTTCTTTCTTTTTTAACCTTCCAAAACCTTTTTTGGTTTCGGTTATCTATTATTTGTTTGTTTGTAATTTCCAAGCATATCAATAAACTGGTAGGGGCCCAGTTAACCCAGCTGCCTTTGCCAAAAATAAATAAATAAATAAGTTTGGTATTTTGATTCCACTTTTGAAAGTATTTATACAAGTCTATTTTGTCCGGCTAAGGATATTAGCTATTTTGTAAATTATTGTATGGAACTTAGGCTTGTATGAATACAATTTTTTTGACATTTTAACAATTAGTATAGGACGCATTAATCTTATAGCAGGAATATTTCTATGTACGCTTAGGAATATTCAGTTAGCTAAAATATGATGTACATATAAATATAATCAATTGTGTATTAATATTAATGTATAATTTATCATAAAAAATAAATAGGTTAGTAAATAACATTAAATCCTATAGGAAGGAAATTAAGAATAATTATGGAAATTTATCCATAATTAAAGGCGAAATAAGGTGTTTTCCTTATATGGGCTTAAGTCATAAATGCTATGAGATATCATATATATATATATATATATATAGTATATATCCATAATTAAAAAAGTATATAAAAAAGATATAAACATAGTATCAGAATTACATATCTGAGAAGAGATTTGGAGTTAAGGGCAATATAAATTTATAATCATGAAATTTACCTTTTTCTGAAGTATTGATTAACTCCTTCTGTTCTTCTCTTTTATTTTCTGCACTTCTTGAATTATATATATATATATATATATACATAGTGTAATATACGATGATAAGTTAGAATAATAGCATGTAGTAAATTATAGGACTGGAAGGTGTAGATGAAAAAGAGATAGTGACTCCAAAAGGTAATAAATATGCAGTTAATTGGGACATAAATGCGTTTAATGTGACTAATTAAAGAGTTTAATATGATATTTATGGGGAAATGAAATATGCATAATAGGTTGAATTAGAACGAATAAATAAATATCATTAATGATTGTCTAATTTGAATAATAATGACCCTTTTATTACGAACAATTGACATTTATGAGATGTAAGAGGAAAACAGAGAATATACGTAATAAGCGTATAAGATAGGAATTAAATACTAGGAAGTGGTATAAGTTTTATATTAGAAAACTATATAGCCTACATTTAGGACGAGCGTGAATTACTAGGCCTTGCCCAATATTTAGGCCTATAATAATTGGTTTGGTTTAGTAAGGATGGGGATGCAAGGTCACTAAAGTTACACAATAGAAGTATGCCCCTTATTTAAAGGCTACTAGCAGTTGCATACACTTACTACTAATGTGGGACATCTCTAACCATAGGACCCGTGGGGAAGGGATATACGTTTGCATATAGGTAGAGCAAAATATACCAAGGATTCTCCTCAGGTTTGAAGTATTAAATGACTTGGTAGCATTAGGGATGTCAAGGGGTTTACCTCGGGGTGGAAGGTAGTAAATGGTCGTTGGGTTTGCCTCCTAGCAGTAGAAGAAATCTTAAATAATCTACGATGGTACATAACAGGGAAATGTGATCTTCTTCATTTCTAATAAGAGGTATTAAGTTACTTGGATGGGTATGTTTCCATAACTTACATTAGGATAGTCTAAATGTGATTTCGATTGTGGGAGGTCGATGGGCTATGACAGTGTTGTTGTTGGACCGATATTTAGTAGTAGGTTTGGCAGGCTATGACCACAAGCGGTCCCGAGCGATTTTTATTAAATACTTGGGTTATGCCTTAATGGATTTTGTTTCCTACTAGTGTAGAATCCATATGAGATATGCAAAGACCTCAAAGTGTAGTCGGTTATTTGTTTGTCAAAGGTAGATCAGTTAACACTTAGATGAGTCTTTGAGATGCATTTTTAATACGGCAATTAAATTATATAGCAGTTTCTAGGTGTCATCAGTCTCTGTAGCTAGAGCTGATTGATCAACGATTATGTTACGGGATTCGCTTCAGAGTTGAGGTATTAAATAGTCGTTGGGTCTGCCACCTCCCTATTTAAGAACTATTAAGTAGCCGAGGTTTTCTTTTAGGTAGTACAACATTTAGACATATATGATAGAGAGAGAGACACACACATATGTATGTATATATATATTTGTTGTGTGTGTGTGTATGCGTGTGTACCTTGGAGAAGGTTAAATATTTCGTATGTATAGATGGAATTTGAAGGAATAGTCGTGAGTAATGGACATGACACTTAAATAGATATCAATTGGCATAAATTAATGTCGTGGATAAAGCATGTAATTTTCCAATCACCAGAACGTTGGCCTGACCCCCTTCTCGTTACAACCCATGTGATGGAAATAGAATGACAAGCTACTAGTGCAAGATAGGAACGTTAGATGAAGAAGTCTTCTCATTCATGCTCGGTGCTGGCAAGGCAGTCAAATAGTAAAGGAATAATATCGATTCTGAGATAGTAGCCTTAGTTAGTATATATTCTATTATATTTTACTATTCCTTTGTGAATTCTTTCTTTGATATACTTATGTTTATGATAGGTTACCAAAATCAATAATTCATACCCTAACGAGCTTAGATTTCGATTTATTTGAAATTTAGACCCATTAAGGTGTGGGTTGTTACATTTGATATCAGAGTTCGCTGCTTTGATTAAAGCATATAAGATGAAAAGTAAGGGTTTAGGCCTATATTTGTAGGATCCCGAATTAATCGTATTCATTAGATTTGAAATAATTAAATCTGGGCTGTTCTGCCAATGTTCAACCTTAGCCACTACCATTCCAACTAGTCGACCCTCCTTTATAGCTAAGAGATGTGTTTGTATTTTTACCTATATATATATATATATTATATGCCAAAATCTATGAATTTCGATTAGAGAAGTAGTTGTGACCATTTCATAAAAGATGAATAAGGCAACTATGAGTTGGAACAACAAATAGAGTTAAATTTATATACCTACTTTCATTACCCCATGAAATGTAGGACGTACCAGAGGGAGTAGATCGAGAAAAGCATTAGCACGATATATAGATAGATCCCGAAGATTGGATGAAATTTGACTCCTTTTTTGAGCCTAGACTACCTTATGATTTTGGAATTCAATGGATTGCCAATTGAACACATACATTTAATCTAGACAAACAGGAAGTGGGAAACTATATGTTGCACGCATCTAGAAGTAAGATGTGAAAAAGGATTGAGCAAGTTCCTATGGAAGGTGTTAATTAATTACCACAAGAGGATAGTCATATTTTTAGTATATACTCTTAATAATAAGAGGTTAAGAGTAAAGGAAAACAAGAAAAGTACAAAAGAAAGGACAATTAAAATCAATTTCTGAGTTCGACCCATCTGAAAGAATTTGACAAAAGGATTTTGAAATTCCCTGAAACATTTTGAATGGGTTTCTCAAAGGATTTATTGAAAAGTTGTTATTTTGGAAAAGCAATAAAATATGAAAGCTTTAAAGAGCTATTTTGAGATTTCTAGTGAATTTTAAAATTGGTTGGGTCAAAAGATTATGATTTAAAGGCTTTCTCTTAAAGGCTCTTTCATTTTTGAAACAAATGGAAAAGAGAGTGTGTTTTGGGCTCGGTGATTTTTTCAATTTTTGTAAATTTTGAAGTTCCTTTTTAAAGTTCTTTCTAAGGGGTGGATAAATGGAAATTGTCCTTAATTGAAATAGGGAAAAGAGAATAGAAGGGTAAGAATGTTCGATAATGAAGATAGAAAGAATACTCTCGTATAAGGAAAAAATAGAGAAAAATAACTGATATAGATTTATACATATCTCTTTCCATTTTAATGAAGAAAAGCTTAATGACTAAAGTAGTAGGCGAATGCATTGTAGTGGGTCAATAGGGAAAACAATAATAGCAGAAGAAATTATGTAAGGAGAAGCCACTTGAAGGCAATTAGGTAGGAGAAATTTTAATAGTAACAATGTTAGTAAATTTGAATAAGCATTAGGAATTTATATTAAAATAGGTTTAGTAATCTAATTAGAAGTAATATATGAGGAAACCAATAGGAATATGATAGGAAAAATGGGGAGTTTCCATGTGTGTGTGTGTGTGCGTGCAATAATTGCACATATCTTCTAGAAGTCCCCTCATATGATGTTGGAATCTTTGTTAAGGTTGGAAGTGGAAAAGGCATGAGTAGTAGAAAAATAATAGAATGGAATTTATCTTTATCTACTCCAGTTTCATTTTTTTAAGCTATAGAAGGTGTACTTGAAAAGAAATGGTTTGGAATGACGATTGAGTTTTTGAACTCAAGTAATCATTTTGAGTTAAAAATCCTATTTTTGAAGAGGAAAATCTCTTTTGTAGAAAGTCTTTGAAAAGGGAAAGTTGATTAGAATAAGAAATTTTTCATGGTTTCTTTTTGGAAACCAAGAAATTTTTGAATTTAATAAAAGGATTTCTATGTTCATGTTTTCAAAGATAAAAGTTTTGGATTAAGAACTTCATGACCGTGAAGGTTTTCTCTTAAAGAGTGATGAAAACTAAACCCCTTTTTTTGATACGAAGTAGATTGGGATGACTGTCTTGTAATATGGAATAAAGGTTAAGGCTATGAATAAAATAGTTACAACTGCTCGTATGGTAGCAACAAGGAATCCCCATTGACTATAAGAAATATGGTATGAATCTGGAAATATTTGATTATACATATATGAAAGCCATAAGAAGAACTCTCAACGAAATGGGAAATGGTGTCGAAGTACACTTTTGCGAGCCTGGGATATACCCGCAAGAAGGATCGAAGATGAAGAAAGTTAATACCAAAGTTTGAAAATACTATCAAGAAACTTTGGTTAAAGAAAGATAGTAATATGATTGAAGAAAAGGGTAACAAGATGTAAAATATACAAAAGATATTGGTTCACTTAAAGAAAGATAGGTGGTAGAAAAGTTGTAACGACCCAGAATTTTGAATAATTTAATTTGCAAATATTTAATTAATTTTAAATATTTGAATGATGATTTGATTTGAATTTCAAATTATCAGAATGAATAGGCGATTAAATTATAGAATTTAATCTATTGAAAGTTGAATAAAAATTTGAATCTAAAATTTTAAGCTGATTTAAAATATTTCAAAGGCTTGTAAAATTCATATTGATAATATTGAAGATTATAGAAGCTTCAGAATCGAATTTGAAAGTGAATTTTTCAGTTTTGAAATTTAATCGTTTGAATCGATATTTAAAGATAGCCGTCTGAGGCACAGTCTCGGAATTCGACGAAACCAGTTCCATTGGGTCCGGAATATTGAATTATTCTCGGATTTTAAATTTCGTATTTTTCGGAGTTAATATGTGAGCACACGACACATAAACGCGTTGAAGATTTTAAACGAATTTAAATTTAAATTTAAATATTTAAGTCAACACACACCACGTTATCTCCTTTGTTTCAGCCTAAAATCACGGTCCTTTGCTTCAGCCGAGAATCATGCCTAAAATCGTGATAACCATGCCGAGATAAAAATTTAAATATCACCTCCCTCTCGTTCAAAAAAATCATTCGAACAAAAATATAAATGGACGAAGCCTTCCTCAATCTCAAAATCAGAAGCCCTAAATTAAATCGCGTATGAAAATCATGGCCGCAGCCGATTCAGAGAAAAGGGGGGGGGCATCTCGCGAAGTCGATCGCGATTGTGCATCGTGCGCGTGGGCTTCAGGTCGCGCGGCGGCAGCAGTGGCACGAGGCGACTCGCGTGGGTCTCGTGCAATTGCGGCTGCGTCGATTTGGGGGAATGGGCGCGCGCGTACGCGTAAGGAGGTGGAGGCGCTCGCGACGACGACTCGCGCAGGGCTTCGGCAAGTGGCGCGCGATTCAAGGAGGCGCGTGAGTTGATGGCAGTGGCAGCGCGAGGTCGCGGTGGCTCGTGGGGATGTTGGGGAGCGTTGTGCGAATTGGGGGAGGAAGCTCGTATGGGAGGCGTGACGGCGATTGGGGCTCGTGCTCGAGACTGCGGCGATGAGGTGGGGATTTCGAATGCAGTAAGGTAATAAATTTTTATCCTTTAATTTAATTTAAAAGTTTATGCAGTATTTAAAATAAATAAAAAATATGTTGGAAAAGTTTAAATTTTTACAGTAAGTAAATATTACCAATTTAATTTATTTTCAGTTGTTAAAAGATTTTAAAGAAAAAAAAAACATTAGTTCAAATTATTATATTAAGAATAAAATTGTTAGTTTAAAATATAATTTTTAGTTAAATCAAATTTATAAAAAAAAAAAAAGAGGAAATTTAGTTTTTAAATTTAGATTTTTGTTAAAATAATTTATTAAGAAGAAATTGGTTAGACAAGTAGATTTATTAAAGAAAATTTGTTAAGAATTCAAATTTTTGATAAAATAATTTATTTAAGGAAATTTGATTTTTAAATTAAATAAAGAAATAAATAAATTAAGTTATTAAAGGGTAAGTGATTTTTCACTTAGTTCAAATATCCTATTTAAAAGAAAAAATTTTTATTTATAACAAATTTAATAGTTAAAACCAAAATGTGTTAGTCAATTTAATTTATAAAAAGGAAATTTAGTTCAATTGGAAATTTCTAGTTAATTTTTTTTTAAAAGTAAAATAATTAGTTGAAATAAATTTATTAAAGAAGAAAAATTAGTTTAAATAAATTTATTAAACGAGAAATTGGTTTAAACGAAACTATGAGTTAATTTACCTATTAAAAATGAAATCACCGATGAATTAAAATTTGTCAAATGAAAATTTAATTTATTCGATTGATTCGAATATTAATAAATTGTGTATAATATTTATACAAGGTATAAATGAAGAAAACAAGTTGAATTGGAAGTGGATTGCAAATAAAAGCAAAGGTGAGAACTTCTCACTCAAAAGGAATTTCTGTTGTTTATTTAAATTTTAAATAGTTAAATCTAAAATTTGATTGACTGTGTTGATTGAATGCTTGAATGATGATTGTTATATATATATATTGGATGTGAATAGACCCTATACGCCGTTAGTAAGCGGAGGTTATTTATTGCACACATATACCGCGATATTCCACCTCGAAGTGGAATTGGTATTATATTATATATATATAGCAATATATATATATTGGCATATGTATATATTGCAGTTGATTGATTTCCCGCATTTTCTTTTAGCGGATGAGACCCTATTGTGCCGTTAGTAAGCAGATATATATTTATAAAATCCCATGTACCGCGATATTCCGTCTTGAAACGGAATGGTATTGTGCTAATGTCTGTGGATGCAGGGAAACAGGTTGGAGGGATCCAACTAGATTCCTCACAAATATTTATTTGATTTCATATATTGTGATATTTGATTGTTATCATGGATGATATATGATGTTTGAAAGTTGTGATTGAATATTGATGTGTTGCATCATCGGATCCAATTTTTGAAGTTAAAACAACAATTTTAATTTCTAAAGTGATTTTTGGAAATATACGTTTATAAAATATTTTTGGAATTGATTCATCTTAAATAAATAAACGTTATAATTTTAATATTATAAAAATTATGATTTTTGAGAAATACAGTTAAAAGTTGATTTTTGAAAATATGGGATTAGTGATTTTATAAAATAGTTTGAACTGGGACTTCTGAATTTATTATAAGAAGTTTAGAAATAGGATTTATAAAAATTTTATTTTATAAATTAGAATGATGAAATTATAAAAGAATTTAAAGATGTTTAAAGTAATAATATAAATTGTTTTATATTAAAAGATTTATAAATTGATATTTATAAATTAAAAATATTGGAATTATAAAACGAGCTTTTATAAGTATTAGAAAGAATTGTGAATGAATTTCACTAATGAATGAAACTTATAGAATTATAACGGTGAAGTTATAAATGAAATTTTATAAGCAGTAGGTTTATAAAATTTATAAAGTTATAGGAAAGGATAGATTTTGGATAAATAAATGAATCTTATAAGTTATAAGATTTATAAAATTGGGAAGTTTAAAGAAACAATTTTGTAAACAAATAAATTATAAGTGTTTGACTTATAATATGAATTTTAGTATATCATTGTGATATGAATTGATATAGGTTAATAAAGGAATTTATAAAAGGAGTTGATATAAAATAAATAGAAATAGGGTTTATAAACGTTGTTTTATAAATCCGCAACGACTTATTTTGATAAGGAATTGTTGTAATTTATTTATGGAATTATATTCATGTTTTAGACAGTGAATAATTCTTTAAAATAAAATGAATAGAAGTGATGAAATTTATTAACAAGTGTATTCACGTTTTTGAATAGTGAATATTATGTTAAAGAAATTATTTTAGATGTGATGTTTTAAATAGAATTAAAACGATCTAAAGATGTTTTAAACTATATTGAGATTCGAAACCATAGATTTCAACATTTATTGTTGAAATAGATGCTTTCGAGAAATAAAAGGAAATGGTGGACTATAACACTGTTGTTATAGTAAATGATTTCCGAAAGGAAATGTTTTGTATAGTATTGGGATTTATATATCTATTTTAATTTCGAATCCCTATACTAGTGAATTTGGGTTGTCGTAACGATGTTTTACGCAACATTCGTTTTGGCCCAAATAAATATGTTTAAGAGAATGATTTTCTTAAAGAATGAAATATATACTTAATTTCGATTAAAGTATATGAAATATTTTCTAAGGTTGAAAATAAAAGATTTATGAATTACTTATAAAATAAATAAGTATGGAAATTGTTTTTCCAATGTGAAATGGAAAGTTTAGAGAATTTACCTTTTTGAAGATAAATTGAAAATGAAAAATAGCAATCGTATATTCATAAATATTTTGGAAGTATAGATTCAATATGGAATTTATAAATGGAATTGGGAAAATGGGTTTAAAAATAAATATTGATTTATTTTTGAAGTATGGAAATGGTTTCCAATATAAAGTAAATATGTTGAGAATTTATCTTTTTGAAGATAAATTGAAATGAATAATTAAAATAGTATATTCATGGATATTTTGGGAATATAAATTCATTATAGAATTTATAAATAAAAAAGGGGATTTGTTTGAAAATAAATGTTGATTTATTTTTGAAGTGTGAAAACTATATATCTTATAAAGATATTTTTATGAAATAAATAATTTGGAAAATTATTTGGAATCTGGTGATGTTGGCATATCTATTGATAGTTCAATAACCGACTATCAATATTTACCTTTAAATAGGTATTTGTTGTGATTTGTTTGAAATTGAATGCCACACTTATTTTTTTAAAATAAGCGCTCACTATTCGGGTTAACCGGGAAAGGACCTTGGGGTCGTATAACCCATTCCGAATATGTGATACGTCGTTATGAATTGCATTCGAAGATCGGTGTTGAAGACCGGATATTTTCGAAAGCGAAAGGATTTCTTGTTGATTGTCTCTGCACTGGCTGATCCCTGGTATTGAGATCTCCATATGTGATGGGAAATCCGAACGTGATTAGAGATTATTCGGATTGCAAGGACTTCTTTGTAAGTACCTTCGGTTCTGTTCGAGCCCGGAACAGACTTGTATGGATTGTGTGTCTGACATTACAAGTTGAGATGTAAAGCCGATTTCTTTCAAATATATTTCTGTGGTGGCGGAGAATTTATTCTTTTAGCTTAACACCCTTCTCTGAGACGTACGAGCTCAGAGGTTATCAGCGATATATTCCCAATTTGGTAATGTGATATGCTGAGTGTTGCTGTAAATGATCATTATGTTGATTATTGTGATAAGATCGTTTATTTGATCGTCTATCTTAGTGATCATTGTGTTGATCATTTGTTGACCCAAAGCATGGCTTTTGTATAAAGTATGTTTTTGTGGACGTGACTTCGTCGAACCTCACACCCCGGAAATGGTCAAAACAGGAAAGATGCGGCAAGGTTATGAGGGGTAGCACCCTTTAGGGTATGTACATTTCCTTCTGGATAGAGGTGGTATCATGGTATGGAGCCCAGATATTTAACCTATGTGGTTACTGCGAATTTATTACTTTGTGGTTGTTGGCTATCAGGATCCCGTGAGAAAGGTCGTTTACGATCGGGGAATGGCGTGCTCGTGTCAGTAGTTACCCCGTTAGGGGTAACCCGGCCTTGTGTTGGCAGAGTTTCGGTTTGGTTCTCGGGGATGTCTTTCCAGAGGCATTCTCATGTGGCAATGGGAAGTTCCTTGGCCTGACCATTTGTTGGAAATCCAAAGAAACAATACGTGACTTGTATGGTTTTAGTTGTATAACCTGCTATGGAATGTGGCGGTAACCTTCTATTGAACATAGTTAGCTATAGTAGGCATACGATAATGGTCGTATGTTGGCTAAGATTTATATTCTACTTTCGAAATGAATTTCTTCTACACTATGCACTAGTAATAATATCAAATGTTATTTTTAATGCGTATCAAGCATCTTTGACTATCATAAGGAGAAATCTCCTCCGATTCTGCGTTTGCATGTGTGTGTGTGCGGGAGGCCTTATGGTAGTCTCATTTTTAAAAGCATTGCGAATTGAATTTAAAAATATTCCTCTATTTTGATTTTAAAGATAAATAAACTGTTTTGAGTTCTCGCACCAGTCACATGACTGACTTGGAGTTTATTGTTTTCCTTCCTAAACTCTGGGTGCCCACAAATTTTCACACGGGCAGTTAAGAGTTAGGTTTATCAGGATATTCTGGACATTCTGGAATTGCTGGAGGCAAGCTGGATGGCATGGCGTATTACTAATTATATAGTACTTCTTTTTCCGCTGCACTATTGTTGTTGTTGTACACTCTGATGATGATATGATGTAAAGTATAAAATGTAATAACTAATATAGTTCTTTGTTTAAAGATTATTCATTTATTATTATATGTTGTTCCGCTGCGAATTGTGAGATTCTGTTATTGTTCTGTTGTTTTCTGTTCCGTTCCATTTTCTATTCTCTTTTTCTTATATTTTAAAATTTTCTATTCTTTCTTCTCTCCATCTTCTACCTTCTTCTCTTCTTCTCTTCTCTTTTCATAAATTCTTTTTTTTAAAACCCATAACTATTCGGTTTTTCGGCAAAGAAAAATCGAAACGTTACATTTGGTATCAGAGCTTATGGTTAAGCGACAACCATGGTTCTGTTGGGTATTACTCGTTAGAGATAGAGTCAGCAGTACTCTAGAATGAGTTTGAGTGTAATAATAGATATGAGTGCGTATTTGTTAGTGAATATAAAATTGTTTTTGAATCGGGTAAATAAAGTAATTTTGCCCAAAACTATTTTTATAGAAAAGAAATGGTTTTCTATGAATTATTATAATATATGGTTGCATGATTGCTAGGAAGTGATAATATTGAATTATTATCATTAGTATATGGAATTAAATAAAATGGATTGAACTCAAGTAAACTAACTTGATAAATTATAAATTCTAGGACTAATGAATTGAATATAGATATTGAAATTTTGAATTGAATTCAAATGAAAGTGAATGAATTGAAAATTTAAACGAATTAGTGAATAAAACTAATTTAAAGTAGTAATATGAATTAGCAAATAAAAGTAAATCGATAGAATTCAATATTTAGAATTGAGAATTAAATTCGAATGAAATTTCAAATTATGAATTGAATTCAAATAGAATTTAAATAGTGAATGAAATTGAATTGAAATGTAAAATTGAATAAGAATTGAATATGTAACTTCAATAGTAAAGTAAAATTATATAAGAAACATATATCGAAATTTTGCAATAGAATTGGCAAATTGGTTTGAATATTGTATTTGGATTTGGATGCTACTACTACTAGCAGGTTATACAGGTATATAAAGGAATTGAGATTTTGATTTCAAAGTTAAAATTAAATGGCTCGACAAAAAGGTACGTATTTCAATTTCAGTATGAGATTTGATGACTTTCTTCTCTAGCCACTTGGCTTTTCTCTTTTCTTTTTGATTCTGAGGGGCCGTGGAGCCATTTTGTAGTCGTACCGAGCTAGCCGCGCAAAGGAGACGCTGGCGAAATTTTTCGAAAATTTAGGGTGTTAGAAAAAAAAATTTGAGAAATTTTGAAAGTTTGAAATTTGAATTTGAATTTAAATTTAAATTGTTAGGGAAACAATGTTGTTTGAAACTTATAATTGAAGTTAGAAAGCTAGTTGAAATGATAATTAATCTCTAGTAAAAAGATTTAGGCTAGTAAGTTGATAAAACTATTTGGATTGTGAAAAATAATAAACGGGATAAGGGCATTCTTCTTAACTTGTAATTTCGGGACGAAATTCTTTTAAGGAGGGAAGATTGTAACGACCCAGAATTTTGAATAATTTAATTTGCAAATATTTAATTAATTTTAAATATTTGAATGATGATTTGATTTGAATTTCAAATTATCAGAATGAATAGGCGATTAAATTATAGAATTTAATCTATTGAAAGTTGAATAAAAATTTGAATCTAAAATTTTAAGCTGATTTAAAATATTTCAAAGGCTTGTAAAATTCATATTGATAATATTGAAGATTATAGAAGCTTCAGAATCGAATTTGAAAGTGAATTTTTCAGTTTTGAAATTTAATCGTTTGAATCGATATTTAAAGATAGCCATCCGAGGCACAGTCTCGGAATTCGACGAAACTAGTTCCATTGGGTCCGGAATATTGAATTATTCTCGGATTTCAAATTTCTTATTTTTCGGAGTTAATATGTGAGCACACGACACATAAACGCGTTGAAGATTTTAAACGAATTTAAATTTAAATTTAAATATTTAAGTCAACACACACCACGTTATCTCCTTTGTTTCAGCCTAAAATCACGGTCCTTTGCTTCAGCCGAGAATCATGCCTAAAATCGTGATAACCATGCCGAGATAAAAATTTAAATATCACCTCCCTCTCGTTCAAAAAAATCATTCGAACAAAAATATAAATGGACGAAGCCTTCCTCAATCTCAAAATCAGAAACCCTAAATTAAATCGCGTATGAAAATCATGGCCGCAGCCGATTCAGAGAAAAGGGGGGGCATCTCGCGAAGTCGATCGCGATTGTGCATCGTGCGCGTGGGCTTCAGGTCGCGCGGCGGCAGCAGTGGCACGAGGCGACTCGCGTGGGTCTCGTGCAATGGCGGCTGCGTCGATTTAGGGGAATGGGCGCGCGCGTACGCGTAAGGAGGTGGAGGCGCTCGCGACGACGACTCGCGCAGGGCTTCGGCAAGTGGCGCGCGATTCAAGGAGGCGCGCGAGTTGATGGCAGTGGCAGCGCGAGGTCGCGGTGGCTCGTGGGGATGTTGGGGAGCGTCGTGCGAATCGGGGGAGGAAGCTCGTATGGGAGGCGCGACGGCGATTGGGGCTCGTGCTCGAGACTGCGGCGATGAGGTGGGGATTTCGAATGCAGTAAGGTAATAAATTTTTATCCTTTAATTTAATTTAATAGTTTATGCAGTATTTAAAAAAAAAAAATATGTTGGAAAAGTTTAAATTTTTACAGTAAGTAAATATTACCAATTTAATTTATTTTCAGTTGTTAAAAGATTTTAAAGAAAAAAAAAACATTAGTTCAAATTATTATATTAAGAATAAAATTGTTAGTTTAAAATATAATTTTTAGTTAAATCAAATTTATAAAAAAAAAAGAAAAAAAGAGGAAATTTAGTTTTTAAATTTAGATTTTTGTTAAAATAATTTATTAAGAAGAAATTGGTTAGACAAGTAGATTTATTAAAGAAAATTTGTTAAGAATTCAAATTTTTGATAAAATAATTTATTTAAGGAAATTTGATTTTTAAATTAAATAAAGAAATAAATAAATTAAGTTATTAAAGGGTAAGTGATTTTTCACTTAGTTCAAATATCCTATTTAAAAGAAAAAAAATTTATTTATAACAAATTTAATAGTTAAAACCAAAATGTGTTAGTCAATTTAATTTATAAAAAGGAAATTTAGTTCAATTGGAAATTTCTAGTTAAAATTTTTTTAAAAGTAAAATAATTAGTTAAAATAAATTTATTAAAGAAGAAAATTAGTTTAAATAAATTTATTAAACGAGAAATTGGTTTAAACGAAACTATGAGTTAATTTAACTATTAAAAATGAAATCACCGATGAATTAAAATTTGTCAAATGAAAATTTAATTTATTCGATTGATTCGAATATTAATAAATTGTGTATAATATTTATACAAGGTATAAATGAAGAAAACAAGTTGAATTGGAAGTGGATTGCAAATAAAAGCAAAGGTGAGAACTTCTCACTCAAAAGGAATTTCTGTTGTTTATTTAAATTTTAAATAGTTAAATCTAAAATTTGATTGACTGTGTTGATTGAATGCTTGAATGATGATTGTTATATATATATATATATATATATATTGGATGTGAATAGACCCTATACGCCGTTAGTAAGCGGAGGTTATTTATTACACACATATACCGCGATATTCCACCTCGAAGTGGAATTGGTATTATATTATATATATAGCAATATATATATATTGGCATATGTATATATTGCAGTTGATTGATTTCCCGCATTTTCTTTTAGCGGATGAGACCCTATTGCGCCGTTAGTAAGCGGATATATATTTATAAAATCCCATGTACCACGATATTCCGTCTTGAAACGGAATGGTATTGTGCTAATGTCTGTGGATGCAGGGAAACAGGTTGGAGGGATCCAACTGGATTCCTCACAAATATTTATTTGATTTCATATATTGTGATATTTGATTGTTATCATGGATGATATATGATGTTTGAAAGTTGTGATTGAATATTGATGTGTTGCATCATCGGATCCAATTTTTGAAGTTAAAACAACAATTTTAATTTCTAAAGTGATTTTTGGAAATATACGTTTATAAAATATTTTTGGAATTGATTCATCTTAAATAAATAAACGTTACAATTTTAATATTATAAAAATTATGATTTTTGAGAAATACAGTTAAAAGTTGATTTTTGAAAATATGGGATTAGTGATTTTATAAAATAGTTTGAACTGGGACTTCTGAATTTATTATAAGAAGTTTAGAAATAGGATTTATAAAATTTTTATTTTATAAATTAGAATGATGAAATTATAAAAGAGTTTAAAGATGTTTAAAGTAATAATATAAATTGTTTTATATTAAAAGATTTATAAATTGATATTTATAAATTAAAAATATTGGAATTATAAAACGAGCTTTTATAAGTATTAGAAAGAATTGTGAATGAATTTCACTAATGAATGAAACTTATAGAATTATAACGGTGAAGTTATAAATGAAATTTTATAAGCAGTAGGTTTATAAAATTTATAAAGTTATGGGAAAGGATAGATTTTGGATAAATAAATGAATCTTATAAGTTATAAGATTTATAAAATTGGGAAGTTTAAAGAAACAATTTTGTAAACAAATAAATTATAAGTGTTTGACTTATAATATGAATTTTAGTATATCATTGTGATATGAATTGATATAGGTTAATAAAGGAATTTATAAAAGGAGTTGATATAAAATAAATAGAAATAGGGTTTATAAACGTTGTTTTATAAATCCGCAACGACTTATTTTGATAAGGAATTGTTGTAATTTATTTATGGAATTATATTCATGTTTTAGACAGTGAATAATTCTTTAAAATAAAATGAATAGAAGTGATGAAATTTATTAACAAGTGTATTCACGTTTTTGAATAGTGAATATTATGTTAAAGAAATTAATTTAGATGTGATGTTTTAAATAGAATTAAAACGATCTAAAGATGTTTTAAACTATATTGAGATTCGAAACCATAGATTTCAACATTTATTGTTGAAATAGATGCTTTCGAGAAATAAAAGGAAATGGTGGACTATAACACTGTTGTTATAGTAAATGATTTCCGAAAGGAAATGTTTTGTATAGTATTGGGATTTATATATCTATTTTAATTTCGAATCCCTATACTAGTGAATTTGGGTTGTCGTAACGATGTTTTACGCAACATTCGTTTTGGCCCAAATAAATATGTTTAAGAGAATGATTTTCTTAAAGAATGAAATATATACTTAATTTCGATTAGAGTGTATGAAATATTTTCTAAGGTTGAAAATAAAAGATTTATGAATTACTTATAAAATAAATAAGTATGGAAATTGTTTTTCCAATGTGAAATGGAAAGTTTAGAGAATTTACCTTTTTGAAGATAAATTGAAAATGAAAAATAGCAATCGTATATTCATAAATATTTTGAAAGTATAGATTCAATATGGAATTTATAAATGGAATTGGGAAAATGGGTTTAAAAATAAATATTGATTTATTTTTGAAGTATGGAAATGGTTTCCAATATAAAGTAAATATGTTGAGAATTTATCTTTTTGAAGATAAATTGAAATGAATAATTAAAATAGTATATTCATGGATATTTTGGGAATATAAATTCATTATAGAATTTATAAATAAAAAAGGGGATTTGTTTGAAAATAAATGTTGATTTATTTTTGAAGTGTGAAAACTATATATCTTATAAAGATATTTTTATGAAATAAATAATTTGGAAAATTATTTGGAATCTGGTGATGTTGGCATATCTATTGATAGTTCAATAACCGACTATCAATATTTACCTTTAAATAGGTATTTGTTGTGATTTGTTTGAAATTGAATGCCACACTTATTTTTTTAAAATAAGCGCTCACTATTCGGGTTAACCGGGAAAGGACCTTGGGGTCGTATAACCCATTCCGAATATGTGATACGTCGTTATGAATTGCATTCGAAGATCGGTGTTGAAGACCGGATATTTTCGAAAGCGAAAGGATTTCTTGTTGATTGTCTCTGCACTGGCTGATCCCTGGTATTGAGATCTCCATATGTGATGGGAAATCCGAACGTGATTAGAGATTATTCGGATTGCAAGGACTTCTTTGTAAGTACCTTCGGTTCTGTTCGAGCCCAGAACAGACTTGTATGGATTGTGTGTCTGACATTACAAGTTGAGATGTAAAGCCGATTTCTTTCAAATATATTTCTGTGGTGGCGGAGAATTTATTCTTTTAGCTTAACACCCTTCTCTGAGACGTACGAGCTCAGAGGTTATCAGCGATATATTCCCAATTTGGTAATGTGATATGCTGAGTGTTGCTGTAAATGATCATTGTGTTGATTATTGTGATAGGATCGTTTATTTGATCGTCTATCTTAGTGATCATTGTGTTGATCATTTGTTGACCCAAAGCATGGCTTTTGTATAAAGTATGTTTTTGTGGACGTGACTTCGTCGAACCTCACACCCCGGAAATGGTCAAAACAGGAAAGCTGCGGCAAGGTTATGAGGGGTAGCACCCTTTAGGGTATGTACATTTCCTTCTGGATAGAGGTGGTATCATGGTATGGAGCCCAGATATTTAACCTATGTGGTTACTGCGAATTTATTACTTTGTGGTTGTTGGCTATCGGGATCCCGTGAGAAAGGTCGCTTACGATCGGGGAATGGCGTGCTCGTGTCAGTAGTTACCCAGTTAGGGGTAACCCGGCCTTTTGTTGGCAGAGTTCCGGTTTGGTTCTCGGGGATGTCTTTCCAGAGGCATTCTCATGTGGCAATGGAAAGTTCCTTGGCCTGACCATTTGTTGGAAATCCAAAGAAACAATACGTGACTTGTACGGTTTTAGTTGTATAACCTGCTATGGAATGTGGCGGTAACCTGCTATTGAACATAGTTAGGTATAGTAGGCATACGATAATGGTCGTATGTTGGCTAAGATTTATATTCTACTTTCGAAATGAATTTCTTCTACACTATGCACTAGCAATAATATCAAATGTTATTTTTAAGGCGTATCAAGCATCTTTGACTATCATAAGGAGAAATCTCCTCCGATTCTGCGTTTGCATGTGTGTGTGTGCGGGAGGCCTTATGGTAGTCTCATTTTTAAAAGCATTGCGAATTGAATTTAAAAATATTCCTCTATTTTGATTTTAAAGATAAATAAACTGTTTTGAGTTCTCGCACCAGTCACATGACTGACTTGGAGTTTATTGTTTTCCTTCCTAAACTCTGGGTGCCCACAAATTTTCACACGGGCAGTTAAGAGTTAGGTTTATCAGGATATTCTGGACATTCTGGAATTGCTGGAGGCAAGCTGGATGGCATGGCGTATTACTAATTATATAGTACTTCTTTTTCCGCTGCACTATTGTTGTTGTTGTACACTCTGATGATGATATGATGTAAAGTATAAAATGTAATAACTAATATAGTTCTTTGTTTAAAGATTATTCATTTATTATTATATGTTGTTCCGCTGCGAATTGTGAGATTCTGTTATTGTTCTGTTGTTTTCTGTTCCGTTCCATTTTCTATTCTCTTTTTCTTCTATTTTAAAATTTTCTATTCTTTCTTCTCTCCATCTTCTACCTTCTTCTCTTCTTCTCTTCTCTTTTCATAAATTCTTTTTTTTAAAACCCATAACTATTCGGTTTTTCGGCAAAGAAAAATCGAAACATTACAAAAGTTATTCCACCAAGCTAGTTGTCTGATGATTTATTCTAAATATGCATAGTTTATATTTCTTACACACTGCTGTGTGGGAATGCATAATTTATCCCATAATCATATGTTATAATCGAAGTAATGGATGGACTTTATTTATTGGGAGACAAGGAGGCAATTTGAGATATGTGGGTTATAGTAAAATGACATGCTAAAAATGACCATCTTAATTGAGTATGAAGTGATAGGGCCACACCATCTTTGATACTAGTTGATTTTGGAGGGCAACTTCCAGCAATTATTTTTAGGTTATTTGGGTTGTAGTCAATAGTTATCTTCCTTCCAGTATTGAAGAAGCATACGATATAATATAAAATATGTTCTGTTTTATTACTATATTGATTTTCTAGATGAGCTTTCACTATATATATTGAAAAACAATGTAAATAAGGAAATCTCATAAGGAAACTTAACTAGCAATGATTGTAACTAAGCCAGGAATTATTTAAAATAAATTAGGAAACTAGGTTAGCAACTAGAAATTAAGAATGCTTTAATCCTAGAAACTTTAAAATTTTAGGGAAAATAAGTTTTACCAAGTGGAGGATAGGGAAGAGATGTTTTGAAATTACGGCTCACTATCCATATGCCTTAAAAGCTAAAATTTATAAATATGCTCATGTCTTGTTTATTGTAAAAGGGAAGGTTTCTCAAATCTAAGGTTAACTGCACAATGTTTGGGCCAATCATATGCATTAACTTCTTGACTATGCCCCGATTACGTTAATATGTAGCTTGATTTGTTTTTAACAATGAAGCGGTAAATGTTTTGAAAAATTACATTCAATTTTTTTTGAATTTTTTGGTTTAAGTGCTTTTGAGAAGTTGGATTCAAATGCCTTTGGACGTTCAAGTGGTTTTGGAAAAAATAGTGTATAAATGCTCTTGGGAATTCGAGTTTTCGAACTATTTTGCGAGTTTGATTGAAAGGGGGTAAAAATATTTTTGAAGGAAAATGAAATTTTTTTCAAATTTCTAGTGCCATATATTCAGCGTAGGTAGCAACTAATCTGACAAATTATGATTTTGGAGATATTCTGGGGATGGCCATAGAAAGAGTGGATTTAGGGGATATTAAGACTATTGATCTAGAGATTTGCATCAGATCTTTCTTAGAGATGTTGGTGTTTGGAGGCTGGACAACTTGTAGCCTACAGCTCACCTCCTTTTCACATTGTTCAGCAGAACATCATTCAGAAGACGGGAAGTTTGACCAAATATATCCACTGGTGCAAAAGGCAACCTATGCCATCATGAGTGGAACAACGGTGAACTAGGCTCGCACAGTCATGAGCAACCACGTGAGCCAGGATTATGCACTCTACGGAGCTACATTTCATATTGTCATCTTTTCGCTCGTGTCTTTAGGCGATACAGAGTAAACCTCCATGGAGAGCGGGTCCAAAAGAAGACCCCTGCTCCATTTGATAGGACCTCCATAAGGAGGATGAGGATAATAGAGGCACCGGCAGAGGCAGTGGCACTGACGACCGAGGAGCAGGAGCAATAGAGACAGAGCAAGGATAGGATGATGCAGGTTTATGAGCCCCGAACTAGTAGCGATCTAAGACTCTCCGCTTTGGATCGAGGATGAGCTCCAAGAGATACAAGTTGAGCAATGGTGCTAGACCCACGAGCTCGGATGCATAGCAGCCATGATACGTCCATTCAGGTGTCATGGCAATGTCTGGAGCTCCCACAGAAAATCAAGACCATCCTCCAGCTCTTGGGTAGTATTTAGGAATAGTGGTAGTTGTTATTTTTCTTCTAGCATTTGTTCCTTTTCTTAACTTACTTGGGTTGTAATTATTAGTTGTCTCTTTATATAAAAATCATGTATGATATATTATGAGACATGTTCCTATTTATTTACTGTATTGATATTTCTAGATATGTTAACCGCCATAATATATTTAAGGAAAACAGTATAAATATAGAAATCTCATATAGACACTTAAATGGTAAATGCAAAGTATGACTGGAAATTTATAAAATAAATTTTAGCATGCGGAGGACAAGTAAAGATTTTTACGAAATCATGGGTCATTATCCCTATGTCTTAAAAGCTAAAACTTATAAATAGGCTTGTTTGTCGTCGTTTCGAACAAAGGATATGTTTTCAAAATCTTTGATTTATTGTGCAACACTAGGATCGACTATATACATTAACTCGTTGACTAAATCCCGATTATGTTAAAATGTAGCTCGATTGGTTTTAAGAATAGAAAGGAAAATGTTTTGGCAGTTATATTCAATTGTTCTTGACAAAAAAAATTTGAATTTTGTTCATATACATTTGAAACAAACGGTTTTTAAATGTTTTTGGAGTTTTAAAATTTTCAAATTTTGAAAGTTTGATTGAAATAGGAAAAAGATTTTTATTGTAAACAAGGGAATTTATGATTTTCAAGGCCACATACTTAACATAGGGAAGGTCGACGTATTAGAAGATGTGAATTTCTCTGTGCTGTAAGGGTGGCAGTATGCGAAGCACAGAAAATAACATGGGAAAAGTGGTTTCAGCCTTACAATTTCTATTTTAATACCTTGTCGATGGTGAACCAAACTTGCGTTTAGAAGAATTTTGTCTTAGAATCTAAAAATAACCTAATTATGCGTATTATATATGGAAAAATTGGAGAAGAGTAGGGCAAAGGAGAAAGATTAAAGGGACAATGGAATTGGTAATCAATAGAAAGGTGGATATGTAAAATTCTCTATCTAAATTCCATTTTCGACATAAGGGATAAGTTTAGGAAGCGCAAATTTGATGTGGTAGATTTTGGATGGTAAGAATTGGATGCAAAAGTTAGTTGAAACATACTCCTACTCGTAGAAGTGTGGAAATTTGTGAGAACAAAGATTTTTTATTTTTGAAAACTTGCATACATATAGAATTTTCAATATATATATATATATATATATATATATATATATATATATATATAGTTTGAATCATATTTTCAAATGTTTTTTTAAAATGCATTCAGACGGGAGACACGGATTAGAATTATTCAGCATGCATCTCATATATGTTGTGATACACCATGCACTTGTAAATGTTTGACTGCAAAATTTATTGTATGCTAATTGGTTAGATAGTTTAGAATCGTTGTGCGCCATGTTTCATGATTCACCCCTTAAGAAATTTTGGAGACAAAATTCGTTTAAGCAGGGAAGAATGCAACACTTCATAAAATTAACAGTAAGAAATAAATAACTACCAAGGCTCAAAAATGAAATTTGAGAAATATCAAAATTTGAATACAAAACCTAGAGCATTGCATTCATGGTAATTTTCTAAGCAACTTTCATATTTGAAGTTTTACGGTCGGAGTTCAAAGAAAGAAGTTATTAATGTTTGAAGTTTTTAGAACGAAAACAATTAAAACAAAACAAAATGAAATAAATAATATTAATAGCGTGGACCCCACCAGTCGACCCCCTCCATAGGCATGTCTACCGCATATAGGTACGATCAACCAGTTGATATGGTGGCGGCTGGGGTTGAACCTTGGTCGAACGATCCGAATTAATTATTCTATATCTAACGGATACAATTAGTTCAAGGGCCTATAAATACAAGCCACCCCTTACTTTTCTTCTCATATTTTATGATCAAAGCAACGTAAGTATGCCATTTTCTAGTATCCACTATTTTTATTAATTATAAAATATTATATATTTATATATAATCGGAGAAAGGTAGAAAATAAAAGAGAAGAAGTGAATCGATACCGTGGAAAATTGCAAATTTCATAATATAAATATATATTCCCTTTAATCCAAAATCTCTTCTCAGATTGTAATTCTAATCATATATATATACATTGTTATAAATGTTCTTTTGGATTAGAATGGAAAAGGAGTCAATCAAAAGGGTGAATTCAGATTTAGGATATTTGGAAAGCTAGAAAGATGAGTGGGAAATTATATGATTTATTTGTAATATAAAATTTATATTATTGAGTTTTATTTAATTATTATGTCTATGCAAGATCTGTGGAGTTGTAAGCTTAGAAAGAACGTATTCAATTGAAATCTCGCTTACATATTCTGTAAGTTAGGTAATTAGAATAAGAATGGTATTTACAACATAATATAAAAATTTGGAAATTAATCCCTAAATTTGTTAAAGTAGAATACTAATAAGATTGTAAGATCTATTCCTAATTTATGATAGTTGGATTGCAAATTATTAGTATTAGTTTATATTATCCTAATTTGAATTGAAATGTGAATTTCTATCATTTAATTTATTGGGAGCATTGTGGGTATAATTTAGTTGTATCTGTTTCCGTGTAATTTTCATAAATTATATAATTCCACATCTATGTATAAAGAAGTGTGTCATTTGAAATAATAAGATATATACCAAAATGAAAGAGATATGTAAAGTACGGATGTTCTCCTCCGTACTTCGCATTATCTATTTTAATAAAAGAAAAGAGATAATTCCTTATAATTTCAAACGGAGGTAAAAACTTACTTTTGGGTAATTTTTGGAAAGTTGTAACGGTAATCCTTTTTTGGAAGGATAGCTCTAATATATTGAAATATGGAAGTAAATGTTCTTTACAGTATGTACATATAGGTGTATCTTCTAAAATTCCTAAGTGTAGGAATTAATGGGTTAGAAATAGGAATATATATATATATACACATACATACATACATGCACACACATGTATAAGCAGGCCTACAAATTACATATATATATATAGTGTAATATATGATGATATTTTTTTTAGTTATAATTAGGACGACTAAATATTAATAGCGTAGAAAATAATAGGACTAGAAGGAGTAGATGGAAAAAAGATAGTAACTCCAAAATTAATAAGACAATAAATGTGCAATCACTAGGGAATTTCATGAATTGAACAAGGACATAAATGCACTTAATTGAATCGATTAAAGAGTTTAACATGACATTTATGTGGAAATGAAATAGGTGTAACAGTTGAATTAGAAGAAATAAATAAATGTCATTAGCGATTGTCCAATTTGAATAATAATAACCCTTTATTACGGACAATTGACATTTATGGAACGTAAAAAGGAAATAAAGAATATACATATAAGTGCATAGATATGAAATAAATGCTAGGAGGCGGTATAGTTTTCGTAGTAGGAAATTATATAGCTTTAATAATACGTCTAGGATGAGCGTGAATTGGTAGGCCTAG
Organism: Allium cepa; assembly: GCA_030765085.1. Taxonomy (NCBI): domain Eukaryota; kingdom Viridiplantae; phylum Streptophyta; class Magnoliopsida; order Asparagales; family Amaryllidaceae; genus Allium; species Allium cepa. The sequence goes on from CM060944.1 coordinate 436,855,354, forward strand.
CCCAATATTGAGGCCTAAGATAACTGATTTGGTTTTGTAAGGGTTGGAAAGCTCAATCAGCAGAGTTACACAATAGAATTCTAACTTTCATTTAGAGTCTACCAGCAGTTGTGTATACTTACTATTGATGTGGTACATCTCCAACCATAGGATCCGTGAGGAAGGAATATACGTCTGTGTATAGAATGGGGAAAATATATCAAAGTTTTGCCTCAGATTTGAGGTATTAAACGACTCAGTGCCTTTAGGGATGTCAATGGGTTTACTTCGGGGTGGAAAGTATTAAATGGTCATTGAGTCTACCTCCTCCTAACATAATAAGTCTTAAATAACCTACGATGGTACTAATAAGGATTTGGGGTTTGCCTTATTTCTAATAAATAGGCATTAAGTAACTAGGATGAATATTTTTTCTTGACTTATATTTGGCCAATACAAACGGGATTTTGGCTGTAGGAGATCGGTTAGCTATGTTAGTGTTGTTATTGGACTAGTATTTAGTATTAGGGCTTACATATAGTCTTTAACCACCAACAGGTTCGAGTGGTTGCCAGCAAAGACTTGGGTTATTCCCCGATAGATTTTGCTTTCTATTAGTATAGAATCTGTATGAGATACGCAAAGATCTCAAAAGTTTATCTAGTTGTTTGTTTGTCGAAGTTGGGCTAGTTAACCCTTAGATTAGTCTTTGAGATGCGTTAGTAATACGGTAGTTAAATCATAACGCCATATCTAGGGATCATCGGTCACTGTAACCTAGAGCTGATTGATTAGTGATTACATTACGGAGGGTCCACTTTAGAATTTGCGGTATTAAATGGTCATTGGATCTACCTTCTCCATATTTAAGAAGTATTAAGTGGTCGGGGTTTTCTTTTAGGTAGTAAAATATCGAGACATATATGATAGACACAAACACACACACATACATATATGTATTTATACATTGGAGAAGGTTAGATATATCATACGTGTAGATGGAATTTCACAAAATAGCGTGAATAATGGACATGACACTTAAACAGAAGCCAATCGACATAATTAGTGTTATGCATAAAGTATGTAATTTTCTCAGTCACTAGAACATCAACTCATATGACAGTTTAGAAGGACATGCTACTGGTGCAAGACAGAAACGATAGATTGTGATGCCTTCTCATTCATGCTCGACATTTGTAACAACCATGTGTTAAGAAGCAATCAATTAATAATAATGATGACGATTTAATTAATTAAAAACGGGTTTAAAGATTTAATATTTGATTAGAAATAATGGAGATTTGACGATAAATCATTTTGTGATAAATATTTTAAATTTAAGAATTATTAATAAATGAAGAATTCAACTATTTTTAAGAAATGTTAATATTTTAATATTAAAATGATTTCAAATACACTAAAATATGGATTTATCAAAAAAAATTAACGAATGAATAATATAGGCTTGAGTAAGAAATAAATTTTAAATGGAAATTTATATTGGTATTGGGTTGATAAAGATTGTAATTAAAAGTGGGCCTAATATATATAATTGTTTTAATATAACTAATTGAAACAAAAGAGCTTTGAAAAATAAATTCTATAAAACTTTTAGAATGTTTTGTAATCACTTTAGTGATGTAAACATGATTTTAACTTGAAGTTTGATAGTGATTTGAGTTTAGTAGAAGATAATCTTGCAAAAGAGAAGAAGTAAGATGAAATAGAAAGAGGCTTAGTATTTAATAAAGCCCAAACATCAAAACCCAAATATATGTTTCATGAAGAATGGGTCTAGACATTTCTTTGTCTAGAAAACTCTCTCCTTTAATCATCAAAAAGCAATTCATGTTTAAGCTTCTTTATGAAAAAAAGTAATGGAAACCCCTCTTCTCAAATCAAAATAAAATAGAGTGAAATTCCTAAAATACTCAAATCAAAATATGAGTCTCTCAACACCATGCTACATTGATTTCCATTAAGAAGTTTGCATCTTGGTTGAGTTTTGATGTTTGGAGATTTTCGAAGAAGAGGGAAAGAGGGAGTAGAAAACATATTATGCTAGCTATGGACAAGATGAGTGTTTCTTCACTCATAACTATGTCTAAATGCTTCTATTGATTAGTGTTTGATGAATTATTATATTGTTGATGCTTTCAATTCTTGAATCCCTTTGTTTTTCTTATTCCATGATATAAATTTGAGTGATATGAAGTTAGTTTACATGGAAGAAAAATTGTGAATGAATTTGTATGCTATTGATGTGCTTTGAAGTGTGGAGTTTGGAGGTGCTGTGATAAAATAGTTGTAACTTTTGATTGTTAATCAGAATTAATAGAACTTATTTTCAAGATATTTTCATAGGACCTGAAGTTTACCAACACAAAGATGTGTTTGAAGATGAAGCATTAAATCTGGTTGTGTTAAGAATTTCTAAGATGAAGCTTATTAGTGTCTTAACCATAAATTTCGATATTCTAGTCGGATTTGACTGTAATTTCTTTCATTTGAATGCTACTTTCATTTGGAATTTTTTTTACATTGATCACTTTTCGAAAATAATAAGCTTTCTAATGCTAAAATATGTTTGAACATGGAGTAATAACTCTGGCCAGAGTTTTGTTATGAGATGAAGCACCGAAGTATTTTAATTATAACTTTTTATTTTTTTATCCAATTTAAGTGAGATTTTTTTATCATTTGAAAGGTACCTTTGTAATGATAAATTTTCATGTTTAACACTTTTTGAATTATAAAGTTTGCAAAGCCAAAAACGTGTTTGAATTTGAGATAATAAGGCATGTGTTTTGAGAATTAAGAGTTGTAGTAAAGTAATGTTTTGGCTATAACTTTTGACTCCCTTATCTATTTTCCACAACCAAACTCTCATTAGAAAGCTACGATAATATGGAACAACTTTAGTTTTGAGAGTAATGTGAACATATGGAGATTTCTTGATGAAATTAATGTTTTAAAGGAGTGGACCAGCTTTTAATAATTTATTTAATTCTATTATACTTTTTTGATACTCTTTTACTGTATATTGAATTGGATCGTATGAATGATTCATAGTTGCTATTAATTTGATTAGTGTTTTGATATGATACGGTGATGATATCCTTTTATATGGATTCATGGTATTGTCATTATTGGTAATATTTTTATTTATGATGATCTTAATTCTATGCGATGAAGAATCTGAATAAACAAAATTGTAATACCGTTTGGGATGGGGAACTCGATAGTATTTCTTCGGTTATTCTTTGAACTTGTTATATAGAATATATGTTGTTTGATGAGTGTAGTTTACTAGCTTTTACTAAACGTTCGAGTAATATTGAGTGGTATGGGACGCTCAAGTAATACTTGTTCGATTACTATTAGTGAGTAAATGTTACTTATATTCTGGAGATAGATTAGGAATCTGTGATATCATCCAAATATGACTCCTTAGAGCTTAGTAGTCCGTAGTTCTATTACTTTCCAAGGGATACATGTTGGATATATTTTAGGATTTATTGATTTATCCTCTTAGGCCAAACTAGCCAAGTGATACTACTATTTACTCTTAGGGCTAGTAGTCGAGGATTTGTTATGTTGAGATGCTCCTATCAGGACCCGTATAGTTGGGAGCGATTACTCTCACATGGGACTCTAGAGTCGAGAGTATTTGATGTGGCTCTCATCAACACTTATCGAGTCGAAAGTAATGGTTATCGGTCTCAATAGGACTTATCGAGTCGAGAGTAGTAGTTCTCATTCTCATCAGGACTCCTACAGTCAATAGTACTAGTTATTACTCTTACTAGGACTTATATACTCAAGAGTGTTTGTTGGGAATCTACGTTATAGGGTTCGTGCCACTATGGAGAGCGTGTGATTAGACCCACCAGATAGGCTATTTATCCATCCTAGCGATCATGATTACCGGATCGCGCTCCGGATCCATGATGTCACCATGTTGAGTTATAGGCTGAGAGTTATTTCTCTCATTAGAGCCATTGCCCCAACATCACTTAAGGATAAATATTCCATTACCAAGGGAAAGTAGGAGTCATGGCCAATGCATAGCATAGTCTTGCAACGTGTTTATGACATACGATGGATATAAGTGTTATGATTTTAGGAGTAACTAAGGGATTGTTGGAAACGGACTATAGTCACTAGCGTTTCTTGGAGTAGTGATGCGATATGTTAGTCTCACATCTAGATGACTTAGGTAGATCCATTATTTATGAGATATTTGATATTATTACCTCATGAGAGAAGATGGTCATTAACATTAGAGACTGGCTGCATGTTGATCTGTCATTAGAGTTGGCCCAACCCGAGACAACGCATGTTGTCTATTTATTACATTGGAGACTTGTTGTAAGCTTTTCTATCATTCTCTCATAAGAGCCTTTGTTCGAGAGATCTTCTTTTTGTATGATTTACTGTTTCTATCTCCTAGGACCATTTAGTCGAGAGTTCGCATCTTTAAGGACTGGATGTCGAGATATACGATTTTGTACATTGAGTTTTTGATTGGTATTAATTTGAGTTTATATTTCTTGATATCTCCGAGGGCCTAATAATTGGAATTTATCTCTTTCGTTAGGACTATAGGTCGAGACAATTATTTGGATATTGCTTTCGATATTTTGTATGAGTTGTGCTTTTGTTGGGATTTGTACTTCTTACTATCTCATAGGACTAGTGGTCAGAAGATTTTACTTCCATAAAGACTGTAAGTCGAGATAGTATTCTTGGATATTGATTTATGTATTTGAATTGGATTTCATACTATTTGGGTTCCATATTTCCTGAATTATCTTTTATGGCTTGGCAGTTGAAAGTAATTACTTCCATTAGGGTTGTAAGTCAAGATTTGTTGCTTTAGTTATTTATTTGTGGTTCTGCATCTCCTGGTTCATCTTTTGGTGCTTAATAGTCGGAAATCCTCACTTCCATTAGGACCATAAGCTAAGATTAATATTTTGGTTATTGGATTTTGTATTGGTATGATCCATGATTCATTCCTTTATTGGTACTTTGTGGACATGCTGCATGTTTGTCTATAGTATTTTGTGATTTCGATAGACTTGATTGTTATCACCCGATTTATAGATGTTGTGAATCCCGTTGCTTGTGTGGTTTTAATGGGTGATATTTGAGATGTATGGCATGGTATTTATTATAATGTTACAATGGCTGTTATATAGAGTTGTATTCGTACTTTGCTTACCATGCTTATTATTATGGATTCACCTTAAATTTAGATATAGTCTAACCCGTTTATTATTTATATATTACTCGTGTCAATGCGAGACATTTTAGATTCAGGGATGAATTGATTAGATGTGGATGTTGGAATTAAATGAAGGATAGATTATTTGTATATCATTTTGTATATTGTAGTACATGTGTTTATATGTTGATGAGAGATACATATTTTAGACATTTTATGTATATTTTGATGACAATGGTCATTCGAATATTTTGTAAATCCACTTGAACTCATGTATATTCTTTATTATATGTTATGCTACATTAATGACTCTATGTTCTCTATGGTTTATTTTATATTGTGTATTGTTCTATCCTGGAGGCACACGTGTTTATTGCTTTGTGCCTATGTTGTGTACGTATATGTGAATTTTTTATGGTTTTTGAGACACGTACCGGTGTTAGCCCAAGGGTATATTCACGTTTGTACCCCATACAACCTCATTCTTCATATTGTCTGACAGCATTACTTAGTAATACTCTTGGATATTATGGGTATAGATGTATGGTGTTACATAGTTGGCAAGGTAATCAGACACTAAAGGAATAATATTGATTCCAAGGTAGTATATCCTTAGTCAATATATATGTTCTATTATATTTTCCACTGTGGGTTCCTTCTTTGATATACTTATATTTATTACCGGCTACTAAAACCAATGATTCGTACCTTAATGTACTTAAATTTGGATTTAGTCGAAATTCAGGCCTGT